>JALJVW010003023.1:10000000-11339000 GCA_024865655.1 Emberiza elegans | reverse complement strand
GTTCTAAGGATGAAGGAATGAAATTGAACTGTGCTTCCTGTTGGAACTTGCTGGGAAAGGGGAGAAAAGAAACTGTGAAGAAACAGCAAAAGAATCTGAACAGGTTATTACCATTGCCAGCTGTCCATTTGTCCATGCCTACAACTGACACTGCTTTCTAGGCAATCTTAGGACATCACATTTTAGCCTCTTTGTCTCTTACACATAATTGGTATTGCATTTTTAGGATTGGGGTGTTAAGGAATAATCCTCCCTGCCTTGTAAAAAGTCTGTGGAGCCTGCCTGTGAAGAGAAGCAGAGGAATTCTGGGATTGATAACGGTGCTTGGTAATTGACTGTCAATAAAATGGTCAATGAAATACAAAATACTGCTCAATGGGAAAAGTAATCATATCTATGCAGATACAAATATGATTGCAAAATTTGTTACGATCGAAGGACTCACAAAATTGCTATGATGGTTCTTTGAAGAGAGCTTAATGCCCAGTAAGCTCAGAAAGGCAAAATGTGATACTAGAAGTTGTTAGGGAAGGAAGGTAAAATGAAACAGAAAACATCATTAAGGCAGCATATAAATCACTATGACATTAATATTTTTTAGTAATACAGTGCATTCTAATAGTCTCATCTGAAAAGTGTTAGGCAGAAGTAGAAAAGCAGGAACAAATGTGACAAGGATGAGCAACAGTGCAGAACAGCTCTGTTTTTAAGGGAGATTAAACAGAGTAAGACTTCCAATTTGGAAAAGCTGTGATATGGCAAAAGTTTATAAAATCAGGAATGATGATCATTCATTAGCTCTCAAAGAGAGCAAGATGATGTCAAGTGATATTTTTCAAGCAGGAGGTTTAAAACAAGTGAAGAACTTTTTAAATATGATTGCAATTAAAGTGTGGAACTCATTGCCACAGGATATTACAAGGAACAAAGGCAGAAATGGATTCAGGCAAATTTACAGGAAGACTAAAAAATCCCTCAGGGGCTGTTAAATACAAATATCTTAAGTCATGCTTGATTTAAGAAATCTTTAAACCAGTAATTATCAGATACTTATAGCATTCAAATTTGTCTCGTTCTTTTGTAAGTTCCTTAAGCATCCGGTGTCCACTGCTGCTTCCTCTCAGAGCACTGTTTCAGGTCTTGTACTACAGTCCTTTCAGGTGCTCTTCTGTCATTGTCTGCTGAAAGAAATGCCAGTGATCAGAAGGAAGGAAAGCCACCAGGTAGTGTAGAACCTGTTTTGGGCAGTCAGTTGGGCTACAAAAATGACAAATTCCTCTGTTTTTCTAAATGTTGCCTGCAGAGCTTATGAAGGTAACTGAAGCTTTTCAGAGCTTCTGAAACTAACATTTCTGTGCTTAGAAATGATCTGCATGCTTGTGAGGCAGAGAGAATGAGTGTGTGCAGCAGCAGTGTGATCTCCTCGCCTACACATGTCTTATCAATGTGATTCCATTGCAACCTCCATCCCACAGGTATACTCAGGGAACTGTGCATACACACAATTTGATTTTGCTTTCGGCAAACATTATTCTAAAATACGCCAGCAGCACAGAGTTATTCCTTGTGAGGCACCAGTGATCAGATGGAAATTAAAATTTTCATTCAACTGAACTTTTGGCTGTATTGGTCTGAAAACACTTCAGGAAAATACTCTTCTGAGTGTAGGCCATGAAATAGAGAAAAATATCAAGATTTATCATACCTCACTAATGTTTCCAAATATCTCTAAATTAGTAGTATTTTGTTCTATTTTAAATTCTGCCACATTTTTGTGGCTTTTTAATTTACCCTTTACAGTGACAAGTTTTGACTAACCAGACAAAAAATTTTCTGAAATGTTTTTAATTAATAATTTTCTTTTTTTTCTGAATGGCAATGCTTGCAATGCTGCATTTCTGCCAAGATTTGTCATTGATGTATGAGTCCAGGGATGAGATTGACTATGAAATTGTATCCTTCACAAATACTAGTAGTTTCTCTTTAATCTTTACAGAACTAAAAAAGTACTGAGGAACTGCTCCCATAAATCCAGTATACTCTGGTCCTTCTGTACATCAAGACAAGGATGTAAAAGAACGTAAAAGTGTATCTTGCAGACCAAAGTTTGATTTTCCATGTAGTACTATCTGACCATTACCCTTCTATTCTGCTCATTATAATTTAAGTAAAGCACACTCCTGGTCCAAGGCTTTAAAAGGTTTCTCGTCTCTGCTTTCTCTCTTTGGGCTGTTTTTTATAGTTAGTCAATAATAGCACTGCCCCTAACTACAGATAGTGTCCATCCAGTCAAAGCACGACAAGCAACAATTTGTTCTTCTTTCAAAATTATACTTTTTTACCAAAAAATCCTAGTTAATTTCTAGTTAATATTACTTTTGGAAAGAAGACTTCACTGAAATGTAATTTCAGGTTTTAAGTAGACATTATAGAAAAATAAGCAACTTCTCTACTTGCTTTTTTGTTATCCCTTGGAAAATCTAAATTTTTAAAAAAAGAAGAGAAGATATAACCTCTTACCTATAAAAATAGTTTGTTTCATATTGGTAAGCAGCACTTTTGTTATTACATGTTTATTCACTTCAAAGAATGACCATGCTACTTCATCTCCAAAGAACAATCTTAGCACTCTACTGTTTTAACTCAGTTAAGCTGGAAGGCAGTCAAGGGATGTGAGGAAGCAATTTGTTGTACATTTAATGGTGTGAAGTATCCACCAGGGAAAACTCAAAAGATTTTTCTGTTTCCTCACAAAATGTCCATGAGTGAAATTCCAATTTCCTGAGTAGTTCTCTGATTAGCTTTTCACAACTTTGTCCTGTGTCAGACAATTGGCAAGAAAACAAAGATCAGGCTTTTGTTGCTATTCATGAACATTACACCTTTATCATCATCCCATTGGTGACGTCTCCCGGAATTGCTATGAGGGAAGCTTCACAACTGCTGAGCTTATCTTCAGGAGCCAGTCCTGTGGTGCTCTGTAACTGCGTGAGGCTGGAGCTAATCTGCTGCTTAACTCTGTTCCTGTGGGGAGGCAGAGCACTGCAGCAGCTTAACGCCAGCTCTGTGGAGCGCAGGCACTCCCTGGGCCATGAGCTGCTGAGCATCTAAACCATCACACACCCACTGGTTCCTCCAAGCTCCCCTTGGACCTCCATCACACAGGAGTCTGCATTAGCAGACTCTTCCGTGGCCCAGGGTTAAAATGAAGAATGTCTTTCCTGCAATCCCCATCTAATTCTTCCTAAATGCAAAGCTCAACAAAGCCCTGTTTAGAGGAAGCTTTTAAGGGATGCTATGCTAGAGCTGTACTACACAATTCTCAACACACTGAGGAGTTCAATTAATAACACAATGCTCCTTTAAGCAATAAAACCTCTTTATTTTTTGAGAGAATTCCTGGAACTGAGGGAGCAGATTGATTTACTTGTAACCTGCACTGAATCGGGTATTGAATACTAGAGCTGACCTTCTGTCATGAATCTGGTTTAGTATTTGCTTTCCATTAAGTAGAGAAAAGCTTCCAAGGAACCCTTTGAGACATCCTTTATGAGACTTTTGTCAGTTGCTTCTTGCCTTCATACACCAATATCTCTCTGTGTCATGAAGTCAATCTTATCCTTAGTTTTCCTTAAATACTTACTTTCATAAATATAATATTCATCACAAAAAAAAAGGTGTTTTGATTATTACTAAAATAAAGCTCCTTGGATAAGTGGCTTTTCATGAAACTTATATTTTATTTCTGTGAGCAGTGTGTAACCATAAAAAAACTGTCACACACACCCTTCTGCTTATAAATAGCATTTATATCACTACCATGGACATCCTGTTTAAGAAAACAAGCGTGGGATTTTTTTCTTGTTTGGGCAGTAGGAATAGATGCATGGATTTATATGCTCACAAGACTTTAATGTGTTGCAATGAAAAAGAAATTATTATTGTATCAACCTGAAAAAAATATTCTTAAATAAAATTCCATGTGTTCAGTCTTAATGCTAAAGTATTAGGGTTTAACTAACAGTTTACCGAGTGCTCTTAGAGATTTCTTCTATAGATGTAAGCAGAAGCTATTTCAGCATTTAGAAAGAGCAATATGTACTAAAGTGGGAGAGAGTTGGGCTTGCTATGGCTATTACTTTAACACATTTTCTGATTAATTCATTAATGCGTCATTCCTCAAAAATGAAATGACACTTCACTGCAGTAGTCTGAGAAAATCCTGATAATACTTTAATCTACAGTATTTTCAGCAAACTGCTCAAGGTTTTCAGCAAAAATGTTTACCTGATGGAGTTATCGTTAAAAAAATTGCACTAAGTCTGCCTCACTTCATGTCATGCAGTACAAAATTCAATATTTTGGTCAATAACTTGGCAGCAAGATAAAATTGTATGATCTTCCACACCAGGTCAGTTCAAATCCAGTCTGCTGTGTGAAACCATCCCACACAGGAAGTGAAAGGAAAGTTTATATGAAGAAGGCAGGCTCAGTGACATTATCTCCAGCTTGTAGTAGTCAACAGCTTTACCAGTTTTGGAACCAAAAAAGTTATTTTTTATATTATCTTTTAAAGAGAACCGAAATCATAAGAGAGACAAAGACATTAGAAGGATACATTTGTTTTTTAAGATGTTGAGTCCTGAGGTGTCGTGGTTTGCCCCGAAACACAGAGGTGTCCCACTTGCCAGGGGACTTTTAATTGTTTTTTATCAAAGACCCTTTAGTTTGCACTTATTAGATAAGCACAGAGAATCGTGCTTCTATCAACCCAAATAAAATGCCATGCCACAAAAAAGCAGTTGAGAATTATTTTTATCCCCCCCCCACCCTACCTGTATACCTCTGTGTCTGAGATCATTATCTGGTGTACTGCAGTGCTGGTGTGCTATCACTCTGGAGATTCTCAAGGAAGAGTGAAATCCCTCAGGAGAGAGATAATGGTCACCATAACTGCAATGTTTATGGCTGTTTCTCAGATTCAGTAGCATCAGACGGCTGTGTGTGAGGTAAGTGATGCAGTCCAGTGCCACTGGGGACCCATATGACATTGCAATGACTTCTGAACAGTCCCCCTAGGCTGGCTGTTAGTTCCCTAACAAAATAATGCTACTACTCAACAGCACCTAAGGGTCTCCTTTTCTATTGAAATGCTGAAAGAGAAAACAAAGAAGCGAAGAACCTGCATTTTGTAGTTTATAGTATTTGTTTAGTTCTAACACAAGATAGCTGTACTGAGGGGAAAGAATAAAGAAGCCAGTGATACTGTGAAAATCAGAGAGGCAAAAAGGGAGGTTGTGGCAAGCACTGAGCCAGTGGCTGTAATCAATTAGCTGATTGCTGAACTTCAGTCCCCTACATTACATCTGCCAGCAGCAGTGAAAGATGTACAGCTGAAAATTCCTCCTCACAAAACCACAAATCCTGTGGAACTCTAGTCATAAATACTTTAAAAGGAAAGGGTCTGCTCTAGTATAGATTTCATCACCTTGATAATCAGCAGCCTTTCAGTAGTATCCATTTATAAACAGAAGATCCTTGGAACAGAGAGATGTGAATGCAGATGTCTGACGTAATAAAGCTCAAACTAATCTCCAGTATTTTATTAAGAAATCATTAGACTGAACTGCTTCAGGTGAAATCTTTCTCCATTGAAGTTAGCAGCAAAATTCCCTCTGACTTCTGACAGCAAGAAATAAAACCTTTTCAAGACAGTTATTAAGCTGCAGAACAGCTAAAAGGTAAGGAATTAATTTTTCTTAAATGGAAATCTATATCTATCTCACAAACATAACTAGAGAAGAGTTTCTATTGATTTTTACCTAATTTGTTATATTTACTGATATAAAGAGTCTTTGAGAGTCCTTTTTTATTTTCTGGCAATAACTACCTATGATTTTTTTTTAATTATACTTTAGAAAAGGTGGTTTTAAAAACAAAAAGATAATCTTCTCACAAACAACCGCATAAGTAACTCAACTTTCACTGCAGCAAACTGAAAAATCCTACCAAGAATGTTGCAATGAGCAGTGCTTGGGAAGAGTCTTTTGGCAAGCGTTTCTGACTCAGGGTTTAGAGAGATGTGTCTATTTTCAATGCTCTCAGCAAGTTATCCCAGTGCTGGCTGGGCCTAGTCTGATTGCTGGGGGATGTAGTCTGTGTTATGAATACTTTCTGTCTTTTTGCTACACTTACATGATTCTTTAAATTAATTTTAGAAAACACTTTAAAAAGAGCATTGTCAAAAGAGACAGGCAAACAACAGATTATCATCATAAATATTCAAACAATTTGTAATCAAATGGCAAAATTATACTGATGTCAGGATTTGAGGATAGGAAGGCATTTTAGCTGTGTATTTCCTTTGGGAAAAGATGTGAACTGGCCACAAAGTCCTTTCAATGACCTGGTGACAGTCACAAATGTAAATGGCAAACAGCTCAAGTGAAGGACAGACCTCTTTCCTTGTTGTAATGACTAGGGAAGAATTGGTCAAGAACATAAAGGTAAAAGACAAGAGTGAGTGAGAAAGCCATGCAATAATTGTTCATGAGACATATGAAAGGCAAAGAAAAGAACAGCAAAATAAAAATGTCAGATTTCAAGAAAGTTGGCTTTAGTAAACAAGAATTGTCCTGTAAAAAATTCAAGAATTCAAGAAACCTAGGAATTACTTAAATGAGCAGTATTAAGGGTATAAATCCCAACTAACCCAGGACAGATAATACAAGGTTTGCTAAATTTTGACCTTTTCAGGCAGCATCTGAAAAGGTTAAGCTGGGTCACTTCCTTAAGGTAGGGAAGCATTGCATAAATATGATGCCACAGAGACAAAAATTATGAAGGCACACAAGAGATTCCAGTCCCAAAGGCCATGATGATGATAAAAATCATTCTTTCATCACATTAAGAGTAGGACAAAATGAAATTAAATAGCAGTTAAAAAAAATAAAAAAAAGAAAACCACTCTAGAAATGATTGACATGTTTTTTAATACTTCTTCTGAATCACTCCTATTTATAAGGGTGAGAGATATTTCAATATAACAGCAATAAGTGACAATGGATAAAATTGAAGGTCAAGGCTCTAAGAGGGAAGGAACAGGTTAAATACCTACTACTGAGTTAGATGTTTTCAATTAGCTGTGATGCTGTGATACTTGAAGAATAAGCTGATGAAATATCAAAGATGATAGAAGTAGCTTTAAAAGTCAAAGACAATAGGTAATGATCAGGAATGAATACAATAGTGATCTTTGAAAGGAATGTGAAACAATTTTAAGAAATTAGACATACTTTAGTTCCTGGAAGAATTCTAGAACAAATAAACTATTTGTAAGCATCTAAAAAAACCCCAAGGAAATTAGTCACTGTCGATATGGATTTGTCAAAACAAAATTGTGTCAGAATAATCTAATTTCCTTCTGTGAGAGAGTAACTGTGGAGGATAGAAAAGAAGCAGCAGATGTCACACATAGCTTTTAACACTGCCTTGTAATATTCTCACAATTAAGCCAAGTAAGTCTGTTCCAAACAAAACTATAGAAAGTGGGCACAGAAAGACTTGAATCACTTTCCTGATAAATCGCTTGCCAATAGTTCACTGTCAAATTGGAATGATTCTGTGAAGTAGTGAATGGTTCAGGCTCTTTTATTTTCTTTCAAGACTGGGGAGAAGAAATGTACATACTAAACCTGCTGGAAGAATCATAGGGTACAACAAACTGGTTCACCTTCCCAGATCTGTGACATTTGTATTCCTATTCACATATTTATCTCTAGTTCAGAGCACTATTTCCTTGTATATATTAACCATAGAAATAAGTATACTCACACTTTGGCTGTATTAAATGCACAGGGTCACAAAACCATGTTGGGCTTCCTATGAAATGTTTGTTACTTTCGTATCGATCATAACTTCCATTAAAAAATTGTCTTATTTTAAAAGTTCTCTTTAAAAATCGTAATAGCACCTTAAAAAAATTAAATAAGCTGTAATAATTTGAGCATTTTTGAAAAGTAACAAAATTATTAATATTTCAGTTGGTATTGACAATGAATAGTTTTATACCCAAAAAGACTATGAATAGATTATTTTTCATCTTTTCTACCCCACACAATTTGGCTAGATGTGTGAATAATATTGTTCATTTTCCTTCCTGACTGAAGAAGCAAAAAATTTCAGAATAAAGTGAGAATCTTTAGAATAAAACTCCTCACTTTAATTAGTAGCATTCATAATTTGAAATGTTGTTTTTCATTTCCATCTTCATTATCTACTTATAAGTGGCTGCTCCTATAAATATTTTTCAAATTGCACGGAGGACGATAAAACACGCAAAGAATGCCAGGAAAAAAAAAGAAAACTGCAATGTTTTTTTTTTTGAAAGGCATTTTCACTTTTGGAAACCAATTAGCATATCATTTTTGTATTATTGTTCTGCTTTATAGCTTGCAATGTTTGCATTGCCCACCAATAGGTGGCACTAATAATTTTTTCATTATCTCAGTGGTTGTTCTGTTGTCTTTCAACATTGATGGAGTTATATCCTAGTATATCTCCCATTTCCATAATCTTTGTTTGATTTGATTTATATTTTATATTTAACCAAAAATATTTTTTAATAAAAATACAGGTGCTAGATATTCAAGTAAATATTAAATTTATGGGCACAGTACATATACATTAATAAACTCTAAACAGACAGAGTTTTTTGCCTGAGGGATCAAATATTAATGTGCCCAAACAACCAAAGCTGCAAATTGCTGATGCACAGCATCTGAAGGGTACATTTAACATTGAAATAAAATGGATAGAGTGTATAACTCCAATACAACATTCAGGTTTCTCACTTTCATTTAATTTATTTCTTGGAGAAAGATTTCAAATGTTGTTTTTAGAATAGTTGAAGTAAATAGCATAATGCAATCTCAGTCTTATGGCTATGATTTCCCTGGCTACTTATGTCTATGACCAATGCTTGATTTCTGGACACCTGCAATTATCTGTCCTTTGCCTGTGAGCTCTGATTTCTTTATTACCCTCTATTTCAGCTTTGGGGTGACCAATGACCATCATACTACAAGAAGTGAAAGGATCGAGCAAAGAAGAGCTGGTTGGCTGAGTTTCCCATGCAACTCCAAGAAGAGTCAAGCCCCTTTTAGCTCACCAGAGACAAAGGCATACATGCAAAGTTTTCAAAAGAGCATAAGCTGCAGTGAAAGCTGGATGCTACCAGCACTAGGTACTTCTCTTCCTCTCCATCTGAGTAAAACTCAGGTTATGACATGCTTTCAACATCCTGTCAAGATCTGCTAAGTTCTTGTGTGAGCCAGCCTTTGAAGATGTGCTGCACAAGGTCTTTTATCTTGGTTTCTGCTGTGTTGCAGACCCCAAATGTACCTGTTGTGCTCAACAGACACTGCAAAAACCATTGCCACTTCAAAGCAGATCTCATTTCTGACAGCAAGGGGATGAGGCCATTCAGTAACACAACTTTCAGATCTCAGATTTCATGATTTCTCAAAAAAATTAGTTGAGTCAATTTTTGTCTTTTACACTGTACACTAAAAGTCTGCTTTTTGGAAGACTCTTCCCACACCAGCTGTCTTCTGCCATATCACTGCAGCACTGGCTGTGGTAGGCATGCTGGGATAGGAAAGGGATGTCAAATAGAGAGGAGACAGATATGCACAAAGGAGAACTGAGCTTATCAGCAGCATCAGGCAATTGAAGGTATCCTAGACACACCCAATGATTACAGGAAGCTGGATGTTTTTACCATATTTCCCTGTGTGATGAGTGTATGCTTTGAAATTTCTTGTAGGAAAGAAAGCTGGCAGCAATAAAGTTAGCACACAAACACCATCTGTGAAAGCCAGAAAGAATCTATAGATCTTCTGCATGCTAGAGGCTTATTGCATCATGTATGAGAAGGGATAGAAAAAACACAGAAAGAGGAAGAAGAGAGGGAAATACAGAGTCAGCCTTCCCCCACTCCCCTAAAAAATGCATGATAAAGCAGAGAAGTAAATATGAATTTAAAAATACTGTACAGATCATCTTAACACTGATATGTTACTGCCATACAAATCATATGCATTTACCATGCTGTGTAGATCAAATGAATTATTGCCAATTAACACAAAGCTTCAGCCTGAGGCACTATCTCTGCATATGTAAAACCTATCTATCCTGAAGACACAATTTAACTGGAAAACCTCCTAGATTATTTGTAATAAGGTTGCACTCCAAACAAGGAGGGAATATGCTGTAAGTCAGGAGAATTTTGCTGGAAATCTGTAAAACACATCTATTGCCTACAGAAATGAGCAACTAATAAACCCCTCCAGCTCATGCTCCTTTCTTGGTACCAATCTTTAAGTCAGTTCCCTGGATTCCTCTGTCTCTGACCAATAAACATAGCTTAACATTTCTGTTTTCTTCCCACTGTGCTCTACTCCCAGTACACACCAGTAGGCAACACCTGAATTTACATGGGAATACAAAGACAGGGTAATCTCAGGCCCCAAGCTGAAACATTGATAGTCCCAGCCTAAGTTTCCATCATTTCACCCAACTGCAATGACTCCAGCTCTCTTGGACATTTGTCTTCCCAGGGCCACTCACTTCTCCTCCTGTGCTCCGCAATATCAGTAAAGAAAACCATACTACAAGGTCATCTCTGGTGCTGTTCGTTATTACAAAGTTCTCAGTGGAGATGGTCATTGAGGAAGCTTTGCTAAGCATGTACTTGTTCCCATAACCAGAACAGTTCTCCCTTCCTTTTTTTTTCCCCTTTTTCTCATTACCCTTCACTCTGCTGGTTTATACTTTATATATCCTCTAAAGACCTCTCAGAGTGTAATTTGATTGCTGTTGGGGAATGAAAAGTGCCCATGAATGGAAAATTCTACTTTCTGCTCTTTCTAGTAGACAATAGCAGAATAGCAGAGAATATTTGTCTCTGGAGACTTCTTTTTATTTATTGATAGAAGGTATCCATCTCATTTCGCCATTTCCATGTCTGTACCTTCACTTGTATTTTTCATTTTGAGCATTTCATATGCATGCTGTTAACTGTGGATTGCAGTCTTATATGGTTTTATCCCTGTAATGCCCTGATGAATTGGGAAATGTCACTGTACTGACTTTATAGGCAACACATTAAGCATCAATACATTGTGAGCTCAGGCTTGTGAAAAAGCCATTCATCACAAATGTGCCAATTCTCTATAGGCATATGCAAAGCTTGTCCCAAATGCAGGATAACTCAGATCTGGCTTTTCCTGGGATGGTTCTGTAACACAGTTAAAAAACCAGAGAGAAATTAAATGTTGCCTTTCACTACATGCTAAATTAATGTTAAGCATCTACCCATTGTTTTTAACCTATTTTTTATAACATTCCACCCTGTTATTTTACTAATTATTCCAAATTTACAAGGAAAAATGTAGCAAATGAAGAAATGGAATTATTTTTTTTTCTTAGGATGACTGATGGAATTTCCTTACATTAATTTCTTTCAGTATTTTTGGATGTGATGCTTGATTTAATATAGCATCTTTCATGCTTAGGCATCTCAGAGGGTGTTTGACAAAAAAATGACACCACATCTGCTGCAGTGTAGTTTGAAGTGTGTAAGATTGAAAGAGCAGAAAGGAAAGCATGTTTCAAAAGGACAGCATGGGAAAAAGAGGAATGCATTTTCTATCATTTTTACTTCAAAATCTTGTGTTTCAGAACCATGAAGTGCAGCAAATTACACATAAACTCAGCTAGTAGTGTTGATATAAGAGATTCTGTTGTGACAACATTGGAGTAAATACCATGGGTATATTAATGAATATAAAATTTGATATGTAGCAAATGCCTGTTTAGGAGCAAACCTAATGTCATTATAGATTTTGGAAATACTGCCTGACGTGTTTGGCAATGCACTGTCAGGATGAATTAGATCCCACCTTGACTCGCAGAACAATGCTGTTGCAAACAATGAGAAAGAACTGTCTTGCTCTGTTGCAGACTGCAGCCCACTGTCTGTGCCTCAAGGGTGGCAAAAGAATGGCACAGGCACAAAGCAATAGATAATGCCAAAGGTAAACTCACACTGTGAGCAACACAATTAAAAAGGATTGTTCATTATTGCTCCAAAACACAGCAGACATCATTCGCTCTTGGCTAGGTTTTGGACTCTCCACCCTGAGTAAACTCTCAGCACACATCTGTGCCATGCCTGCATCTATTTCTAGTCAACTTTATATTTTGTAAAGTATCAGTTTGGGCCTACCACTTTACAGTCTTCATTGTGTTTAACATCACAATACCTCAAAAAAAAACAAAAAAGGAAAATGGAAGTAATAGTACCATAAAGTACACAATAAGCAACTGCATAACCTAAATTTAAACACTGTTCTTTAGATTTTAAACAACAAAATAAAACAAAAAAATCAAAACCAAAAATTAAATACCACAAAACAAAACAGCAAGAAAAAACTAAGGGAAAATTTTGGGACACACGTCTCTCCATAGAGCAGATGAGTAGGGTTTAGGAATTGAAAATGGGATTCAATACTATGATATAAATCAGAATATTAAGTCAGAATAGGTGTGATAAAAGTTGAAGCACACCTGAAATTCTGTTCCTCCTGAGGAATTTCCAGTGTTTATCTCAGGTTGTACTAAGATACACTCATGAAACTCAGTCAAGGGCTCATACAGAGATTTTTTTTTTTTATTTTGGCAGAAATCCACAAAGGAAAATTTAAACTCCCAAAGAGACTAATTAATTATGATATTTGCTTCTTGGCAAAAATGACTAATTCATCAGTACATCCTTGCTCAGAAAAATCATAGGTAACCAGGGGCATCATTTCTTGTTTAGCTGAAACATGAAGGTTGGGAACCCAGAATTGTTTTGATGCGGGGTGTTTTGTTATCCTAGCTTCATGCTGAAGTTTTAATAATAGTATAAGCATAGTGATTACATAGCAGCTGATAATGTGAACATAACACATATAATGGAGAGACTTGTATAACCTGTAGAAATTAGGTGCCAAGGGTGGGCTTTGTCTCATCTAATTTTAGAGCTATAAAATGTTCATGTCTGTCTTCAAACTGGTCATCCTTAGACTCTTCAAAAGTGGAAAACAGGTATTCCTTGATATACAGCTGACCTAATTCAAATTTCTGCATTGAGACAGTGTGAACTGTGCCCAAAAATTCCATAATCTCTCTCCAGAGAGATGGTGGTTTACCTGGGATGTATATGTACATGCTATAGGCATTTGCATTTCACCAAAATCTGGTCTACTCACATTGCATTATCTGAGTTTATTAGGAAACACCTTGTAAAAAATCCAAACACATAAGAGCAATAAGTATTAAAGACTTTAGTCCTTGGAACACTCCTCTAGGCAATATTTATAGTTACTGTGCTGTCAGTCCCCCGGCAACATAAGGTTATGAGAAAGGAAGTGAAGCACAGAGCAGTCTGTGGAGAACAAAATTTAAGTAAATCTGAATTTTTCCCTAATTAGTGATTCAGAATCTATCATCCCAGACCCTGAAACTCATATGGTAATTTTAGACTAGTTTTGTTAGACTTGAAGCTCATGAAAGCGTTCATTTTTGTTCAAAGAAATCTAAATTATATGTTAGTCATGAAATACCTTTGAAAAGGTGAGATTTGGGAAAATTTCCTCATGTTACCACAAGTAAAAATTATATGCAAAATTCTGAAAGAAAATATAACTGTTTTTTCCTAAAACAGTGTCACCAGGGCAGGAATGATGTTACCTTTTCCTCGACAGCTTGATGGAATCTTCTGTTTTTGGTAATTGTTTTATCAGCTGTATTATTTTTCCTTTCTAAATTACCAAGTTCTGAAAGCTGAGTTCTGGACATAATGCACAACCTGTGTACGTAAATGACAATGGATTATTAATGTTCTTATTTTCTCTTTCAAAGCTGAAAAAAATTTTAAAAAATTCAGTAAAATATCCTAAAATGTCTAATATAACCAATATCACAGTTGTTGTAATAGTCTTGGTCAGGGCTGGATGCTCCAGATGTTATGATTAGTTCTGTGAATTGGTCTAGTCTGCGAATTGTCTCTGTGTATTGACCTTCCTCTTCCAGGACAGGTTCTTGATTTGAACTATCCTCAAAATTTAAAAAAAGAAGAAAAATTGTGATATCTGATACCAGATTACTATCAATAATGGCAGAGACAAATATGACTAAAGTAACTCAGACTCCATATTTTGCCAATAACAATGCTGGTGCACTCTGCAGTACACTCCAACATCTGGAGCATTTTGAAATCTTTTGCTACCACACTTAAGAATTTGCAGACTTGAAGAGCATCTTTCAGAAGAGGGGTCTGTGCATAGATTCAATTCAGCTAATCTTATTTCAAGCATATATTGTAGTTTTTTTCTTCTTGTTGTGAGACAAAGACACTTTGTAATTTGAGCAAAACAATTCTAAAACAATGTTATTATTCTTAGGAATAGAATTCAGAGTTATTAGAGTATAGCTGTATGCAAGCAACTATTTATCTGCATTTGGCTTCATTATTTTGGCTTTTGACTACAACTAAAGAGAGTCCAAAAGTTTTCTATTGGCTGCTGCCTCCCTTTATGTGCCACAAGGAATGTCTTTAAATGCAACAAGAAACAGTGGAGCAAATTGAAGATTGTTATGAGCCAAATCACAGCTATGTTCAACATCATCAACAACAATAAAAGTGTCTGAGAAACATTCTTATTTTAGGATACATGATGGTTTAGTGATTAGAAGAGTACTCCCTTAGGAAGTGGAAAATCTCCTTTAGCCTGGAGGGCTCCCTTACAACAGCTCTCACACATCAGCCTTTTCCTCCCATGAATTGCAAGGTGTTATGAGGGTGCTTTACAATTTTTGTTGAAGCTGGACTGCTGTAAACCTGGAAAAGCATGAGCTGTAAGATGAAAGACTGAACCAAGGAGTGTAAAGAGAGCCCCTTAGCAGTGAGAGACATTTCTTATTTTCATTCTGGTTATAGGTTTATTTCTGTTTTTTTTTTCCAGGGACAATCTACAATATAAAATACTAAACAGTCCTTGGAGCAGAGATCAGAACTCCAGAAATTTCTTGTTAAATTATTTAAAATAAATCAGTAGACCATCATACTTCTCTTTGGTGTCATTAAATGTTTAAAAGGAAAGGCTTGTGCTATGAATCTATGACTTGTACTGAGGAATAAATAGGGAATTTAAGCTGACGTTCAGAGAACAGTGGAATGATAAACCTGTATATCTATATAATTCTGACTTGTTCTGCACCATCATACAAACAACGCAGATCATGTGAAAAGAGTGTAATGAATCCTGTACTAATGTGAAATTTCCACAAATATACTCATATTAATTAATCAAAACAGTAATATCTTGTTATTGTTAAGATGAATTAATTGAGTTTGATACCTTGCTCTGTAATTAATTTTCACTAGTCCTCAAATAATTTTCATAGACATTCCCTCCAATTTTTCATTTTGAAAAGAGTAAGACTTCAGACAACATCCCAGCATGGTCTCAATATTGATGAGAGGAGACAAGAAATTATTGCTCTTTGTCTTTTCACCACTACCCTGTTTAATTTTTTAGGGATTTATTTCATTGATTTTCTTGCTGGTGCATCAGTGAAAGGGCTCATTATTATTTTGATTACCAGCTATGATCCTCTCATCTCTTTCAGAACAATTTTTGTGTTGGTTACTTTACTCTGTAAATATGGTCTAAATTATTTAGTTGAAAACAAGTGACTTTGTTTTGGCTGTATTAGTTTTTTTATCACTCTCCTGAATGTAACTGAGTGATGAAAACTTACATTCATACTATGAAAGTCTGGAAAGCTGGGATTTGACTAATTAGCTGTAAAGGAAGTTGCAATTATAACGAAAAAGGATGTTGCTCTGGAATGAATATTCATGTTTGAGACACATTATAAATATTTCTCATGGTTTCTGCCTACACTATTTGAATAGACAAAATGCTGTATGGCTTGTGTAGATGAGTTTTCTGTTTATCCTGCCTGTCTTCTCACCTATTCTTCCCTGTGAAGAGAACATATATCTGCTTGAAAGTGAATGTCTTAACAAATCTCATGGATTTATTACTCTGCATGAATAGCCTCCTTTTTGAGCTTGATGAACTTAAGATAACATGAACTAATTAATTAACTCCTCCTAAACAGTTGGAAATAGAAAGTCAGCAGTTTAGTTCAGCTTGCCACATTTTCCCAAAGGTCATTTCATTTTTTTCCTCTAGGACATTCAGCCTAATAAACATCTGGTCTAGGTTTAAAGGAACACCATGAACTACTATAGTATTTTTTATAACTCAGGAAGCCTCAGTAAGTTGTTTGCTGTCTTGCTTCACTGAGATCCAATAGCACTCCTGAATCTCAAACAATGAAACCTCAGTGCTCAATTACTAGTATTCCTTTTTCATAGGAATGGGGGATATTAAACTGAATAAGACCTCCCAGATCAATCAATCCAGTCCCTGCTGCCTAGGCAACCATATTATTCAGTATTTTCCAAAATAACTTTTATCTGTGATGGACTACAGCAATGTGGATAGCAAAGTGCTACATGAAGATGCTAGAGCTTTTCAGAAACAGTACTGCTTTTTTTTTTGTTCCCTAGATGGGAACAATACAGAGAATATTTTCAGCATCTGTGATTTGAGAACAACCCTACCAATTATAAAATATATTGGCACTGTTACCAAAAGAAAGTCAGCCCCTTGCCTCAGGGAAAATAAGACACAAAGGAGAGGGAATATAAATGCCCATGAAATTCAAAGCATTTAGCAGATTTAAATTTTTTTAGTAGCTGTATTTTTGGTTTTTTACTCTTCAACTTGGTTTTGTCCATGCTGGGAAAAGACACACCAGCATAGAATGGTCAGGATTATCATTATATAAATTTTTTAGGTCTTGTTTTGGACTATGAAATCATAGAAACATTGAATGGTTTGGGTTGGAAGGCACCTTTAAAGATCAGATAGTCCAACTTCCCTGCCATGGATGGGGACATTTTTCACTAGGTTGCTCAAAGCCCCATCCAACCTGTTCAGCTTCTAATTGTTGGGCCAGAACTGACATTGAGTTTGAGCATTTTCAGTGATGGTGCATCCACAAAATGCAGTACATTGAACACTTTCCTTTTTCTGGATAAAATAATTCTGGAAAATGGTGGAGAGGTTGCAACTGTGCTGCAAAGGCATGAGCAAAATAGAAATCAAAAATACTTCACCTAATTTAATTTTCAGTGATGGTTTTTACTTCCACTGGATTTCCTATTCCTCCTAATTCTTATTCAGTGAACTTTTCACATAGAATAAGCTGTTCTAAAATGCTCAAATGAAACTCCCATGGAAGATTCAAAGAAACTGAACAAGGAAAGTTTCTGCATTGTGTAGGTATAATAAAAATGCAATAAACTTTCTGAGTTGTTTGGAAACTAAGGGAGGTACCAGTTGGTAGGACATTTGGATTGCTTTTAAGCCATTAAACACATTTCTGTGAGAAATAAAAGATCAATAAAAGTGCTGATGGTGCTTTTTTAAAAGTCCAAATAGTAGACATAAAGGGCTCCTCACCACCTTCAACATAGGTTCCATAGTGTTAAAAAAGCTAGAGAGAAAACAGAGAGAGCAAAGTGCTGAATGTGTTAGAAAACCTATGCAGTGATGGCAAACTGTGTGCACAGATAGTAGAAAGAGGGTAAGGGGTCTCATTATAAAAAAAGATGAGACTTAGCAAAGAAGACAAAAAAAGTGGTGGTTTTTTTTTTTTTGACTAGTTAGTTAATTACTGTCCTCAGAGACTGTGTGCTCTTAATCCTAAATAACCCCAGGTAATCTGTTTTGTAGTAGCATTCATACACCATTTCAAATCAATGCAGGGAAGAGAATGCTCTAACCAGCATGTTACATACTTTCATCCTGCAGCATAATCACTTTGAAATTCTGTTGCTTGAGGGAAGCAGCAGATTTCAGACAGTACAACATTTTCTAATGAGGAAGATGCAGAGAAACCTACTGAAATAAATTCTTGAATAGAATTTGTCTCTTAATGTTTTGGTTTTTTGCCTCTTGAATGTACATTTTATTTTTCATAGCTATTCAGGAAAGCTTTCACAAAGATTTATTTCTGAATGAACCTCCACAGCTGTATAGCCCCCACTTTGTTGCTGCTTCAGCTACAGCATTTGCATATAAATTTTAAAAAACCCAATTCTTTAAGCATTTCCTAGAAATTTTTTATATTTCTTCATGAACTCTTGGCAAGATGAAAAGGAGAAATATAAACAGATTTGCTCATTTATCTGGTAATTATTTACCTTTGTTTTCAGACAAGCTTTGAAAAAGAAATATATGTCTCCAAAAGAAATCTATTGGTATCTCTTTTGTAAGGAGCTCACTAGATGAAACTAGTCTTAGAACAACTCAAAAGAAGAGGAATAGCAGATGCATGCTAAATCTATGCCTCATTTATTGAAAACCTTTGGGTTAGTAATGACATTTGGTTTGGTGGAGGAACAAAATGGCTTTTCCTGTTCTGGAAATTCAAGTCAACAGGTGATTGATGTTGCCGTAGCCAAGCCACGGAAAGAATCAGTAAACTAGCTTCTGGTTGGTGGCTGAGATCCACAAAGAAAGGTACTTGGTATCTGTTTAGGCTTCTAATTTTCAGCTGCCATAGAGGTCCTTATGAAAACTCAAGAAAAAGTCAAGGCAGAAGTAAAATTTCTATGTGTACTTTGTAGCCAACATACTTGAAAGATATTAGTTTATAACTACCATTCCAAGGTTAAAGGGATGATCTGCATGTATAATATCTAAGACAATAATTTTCATGGAATGCAAGAATTTTCCAACGGTCAGGCTGGTGGGTTTTTCTGCTACTGACATGTTCATTTTTACTTCTAAGGACTCCATGCTGCTTCTTCATCATTAGACACTTGGTGACAGTAGCGTCAGTCAAATTCTGGTCATTTGACCAGCTGCTCAGCATTACTTGATTAGTTCATGCACAGCAAGATTAACATACTTCTCTGAGTGCTTCCAGTCCTTTATCTTAATTGATATGATGAACTAGGTCATATTAAATGGAGAAAAATGCAGATGGGCGTGAATGCGGACTGCAAAGGGGTATCCAGCTCACAGTAACAGTTTCTATCTGATATTATATGTCTTGAAACATTCTCACAGACAGAACTGCTCTAATTCACTGCCGGAGAGGTTTTCACTAGTTTGATTCCTTGCTCTGCCACTGATGCATTGTATAACCTTGGGTAACGCACATGGCCTATGCATAATTTGGACTCCTTGTTATAATGGGAATTATATGATTTATTAATCCCACAGAGTTGAAGTGAGATCTTTTCAATATTGGGGAAGTGCAATATAATTTTCATGTCTGAACCTCTCTTAACCTCCAAAGTATTACAATGATTAAATATTGATTAGTTTATAAAAACCTATGTTGCAGCATTTACAGCCAAGTGAGGGAGAGTGTTAATCTGTGGCAAGCAAGAAAAGCATGAAAAGCTGATGGGGAACTGATGAATCAAAACATGGCTATATAGATCTTTTGAAATGCCTTTATAGATCCTGTGAAGAGCAAATGCAAGGGCTTTAGGTGGATTATCAGTGACAGATGTAATAACAGCTACTCTGCCACTGTCTTTCTCACAATATTTGTATTATCTCCCAAGAAATGCATCGAGGCAGGTGGACTGTGGCAACAAAGAAGCAAAACCACATAGAAATTGCTGTGCAGGTGCTTCAGAAGGTGGATGTTGTCCCTGCCATTATAGGAGTGACACAACAAATTTGTTTTGGTAGCAGAATGTAGAGCAAGGATGAGGTTCCTGCTGTCTCTGTTCATCAGCTGGATATTGCCCTAGGCCAGGGGCATGCTGTTGCTAATTTTAGTTCATTTTGCTACTCAGCTCAGCTTGTGTCTGTGATCCACCTAATCATTATGATTAGGAAATTGTTATTTCTGTTTTGAAGACTCCATGCACAGATCTTTGTAAAATGTAAAATACTAGGTGTAGATGAAAACAATTTTTAAATGTCATATGACTACAATGCTTTACTTAGAGGAATATTTCTGTTTAAAGCAAAGCTGAATCATGATTCTTCATGTTTCTCTACACAGAATAAAGAGTGATATGCCATGGAGAGGCAGGAGATAGCAGTGCATGAAATGCTCTATCTATACTTAATCTAGAAAATCAATGAAAAATAATTTGAAATAATTCATTCCTGGAACAGACCTCAGGAATTCTTATAGCTCTTCCCTGTAAACCAGCACAACACTTGCTTTATCAAAATAATCCTGAAATATTAAGGAGGAAATCTGTGAATAAGCCCTTAGGGTTAGATGCCAAATACAATCTTGAAAAAACTCTTTTCTGCACACTGTCTTCTTGGGGTCCTGAAGTGTTTCTGAAGGAACCTTCGTGCCTTCAGAAGTGGAAGAGCCCCTTGGTCAGTCTGCTATGTGCTTTTCCGGCAGATGAAGGTTCAGTATTATTCTTCACCTCACAGACATAAATTTACCATTGAATAATTATTACCAAGGAAATTTCAGAGTTAAGACCTTTTGCCATTAAAATTTTTCTGGTTTGTCTTCTGTTTTAATCTATTTGCAGTGATCCAGGATGCAAGAAAGAAAAACCCATAAACCATATTCTTTTTGAGCTGTAAGTGGTGTCAGTATGAAAGTTCTATAAAACTTTATATTTAGATTAATATATTTTCTCAAAGTTTTATTAGAAACAAAACCACACCACTAAACTGACTATGAAATGAACCAGAAAAAAGATTATAATCTGCTTGGTTTTCAGAGGAAACTTTTACTTTGTGGGTAGCTGGAGTACACAGCAGATTATTGATACACACCCAAGTTTCTTAAAAGTGATGTCATGTTGTGGCAGGTAAAATTCTGCAATGTACTTGGCACGGTGAGCTGGTGTGTGATATGGGGTGAAAGAGCGGTGGTACTGATTACACAACCTTAACTTACACAAACATCACCAGAGAGGGCAGGGCACCTCAGGCTATTGGTAAGAGGATAGCAAACCTTTCATTTCTGGATCACTGCTTGCATCCGGCTGTGTTTAGTAGCGCCTGTAGGTCATTCCGTGAAATGAATTGGATATTGCAGATTGGCTCGCAAAGGGACAGGAGTTCACATCACGGAACCATCAGTGTGGACACTGGGATTGGCAGAAGGGCCAATGCCTGCCTCCAACACAGGGCTGAGCTACATCAAAGGCAAGCTGTGGTAAAGCTTGTGAGGCTGCAGAAGCAGAAGTTTTAATGGCTGGATCTTCCATCACATAATTGAGAACAATTGCTGCACTATGGATTGGACTGCAACCTCCAAGGCTGATATTCTTGAAACACTGAACTCATTGCAGATTGTAGAGTGGGATGGGAAACCTGCATCTGAATGCTGTAAAATTTAAACTTATACTGTATATAGAAGCTACTGATGTCAGGCTCAGACCCCAGCTCTGATATCAAACAGGTAGACTTAAACTCAGAGTTCTGATTTCAGAAGTGGTCTCAAGAGTTTCTTTTCATCAATTTAAATATAAAAAGAGAAATGAGATGCAAAACATTGATTTTTTTTTTTTTGTCTAACTTAGGAAATTTTGGTTTAACTCTTTAGAATACCTCCACTGTTGTTGTTGATTTCAGCAAAGACAGAATGTAAAGGTAAGCAAACTCCATTTAAGTATAAAAAACAGTGCCAATACTAATTAAATTACAGATATGGGGTTGTTTCACTAAGGTGTGTGACATTTTCACAGCATTAAGTGCCTGGATGCCTGAGGCTGGGTAGACACCTATTCCTCACACACTCAATTGCCCAAGTTTTCTGCCCCCATGGCTTGAAAAAGCATTTATTTACTGTGGTCACTCCTGAAAACATTCAGAATTCTGCATTTCTTTGAGGTGGTTTTCCTGAATAAAAAGCAAAGCTATGGGAACAGTTTTCCTGCATTGTTTCCACACAATCCACCAAGCTCCTTACAGGGGATCCTGTAAAGAAGATTGCAGTGTGAGAGGGGTCCGGAGGGAAACTGGTGATTTGATATTGAGAAAAGGGTGTTTAAAAGCAAATCATACAAGGTCGCTTATGGTCTCAAGTATCTGAGATTCCAGAAAAGTGCCTTCTGGCAAGATAACTCTGGATTTGAAATGTGCAGAACATGAAAAAGAAATCTGTGTTTCAAAACTATTTCACAGAAATTACCTCACTAGGTTTAATCCACACTGAAGACAAGATTCAGGATCAATTATTAAGCCAGCAAAATGCTAAAGGAAGGAACTGAAATGGTTCCAAAGAAGTTAAAATAGGAGGTAATGAGTATTTTTTGTCTAATAGAGCAAGAAGGTGGTTCTGGTTTTAACACCCTTTTATTCAGAACCATCAAAACAGACACCTAATTTTTTTCACTGGATCAGTGAGGTGTTCTGGGGTTCTGCATGTATGCATATGCTAGTGTCTATGTACAGATATTTTTTTTTCAATTCACCCATTATTTCTTAATAAAAAAAAAAATTCTTTTCCAGAAACCTACCTGCTATATATGAAGATACTGATTCTGACAAAATATTTTCCAGCTATTCTCACAAATGCTGTTTTTTGATTTTGTTTTTTTTTTTCTCTTATATTCTTTCAAAGAATAGGAAACTCATCACTGAAACTCTTATGGCCTGTTAACTCTTAAAAAATTCATTTTCTGCAGTTTGGAGAAGATTGGTAATCCCCCTGAAACTTAATACAACTCAGTCTAATGTAGGTATCTGAAATAGGTCAAGTGTTTCTGGTTCTTTATATTAGTAATAAAGTTTAGGGTGACAAGCTCAGATGCAGCCAAGAGCAGTGTAGATATTTATAGTTTAATAATGCCAATTCTATGCACTACACCAGGTCCCATGTGTGCCATTCACATGAACATCAGTACAAAGGTAATCAAATTGTGATAGCAGTTCCTCCACTTCTACTTTACTGTTCTTTAACAACAAGAAAAAGTTCTTGTTTCTCAGGAAGAGAAGAACACATAAAAACATGTGTAGTTCTTTTGTTTTCTGCTGATCTTTTCACTTTACTGCAATGGAAGATACAATGGCAACTGGCTGTGCAGCAAGAGGGACCTAATTTCATTTACAGGTATAACACAAAGAGAGTGAGTCATTACAAGCCTTGGTGATTTTTCCACCTCTTTTTAGACCTTAAAAAGCAATATACTTGCTTAAGTACAACAAATTGTGGTAGTATGTTTTCTTGAATTTAAATGAGTTCTTCTTGTGCAAAAACTTCATGTTTGAGACTTTAATTACCAAATAATGTCTGTTTTTTTTTTTTTTTTTTTTTTCAGATTAAGTTCAGCAGTTTTGGCTCCTTGTATCACTGAATTATGAAGAGAACAATTTTATCAGATTGTTTCAATCCTATTCAATCCCATTCAATCCCATTCAATCCCATTTTATTGATCACTGGAAAGAAAAAGTGATTACCTTTTCTTTGTCTTGTCACTTTCAAAATTCTGGAAGTTCAGGTTTATAACTAAAAATTGTAATTGGAATGCAAGGATTCTAGTTGTAATTAGAATATATGGATGAGATTCATAAATATTGGTTTGGGAGTGACTAACAACAGATCTGAATCTCTGTCCCAGTTTGGTGACCACTTCTAATTTTTTCCTTACCTTTTCTCACCCTTTCCCCAGATGCTGTAGATGGTGATTCTACCCAAGTTACTCTCAGTTGATAAAATCTTGCCCTAGGTTAAATGCAGTGGTGCTGTTGCTGGGCTGGGAAGTTTTTCTGCTAGAGAATAGAGGAGAATATTCTGAGGTAGTACCACTGTTGGTTTGACCTCTCATGTCACAGATTGACAAAATCATCGAATAAAACCTCTGAGGTCAGGCCCAACTTTTGATCACCACCCAGTCACCTAGGCCACAACACTGGGTGCCATATCCAGTCATCATTTTTCCTCATACCTCCTTGATCCCTACTCAATGTAATGGAAAGAACAAGCCCATCTTGAAAAGGAATGCCTTAAAGAAAAAGCTGAGAACAAAAGAGAACGGGGTAAACTAATTAAAAAATCATGCAATGTGAATAATATTTCTAAAAGAATTCAGAAAAAATAGAACCTAAGTGCTGAACACAAGACCAAAGAGCTGCTGGGCATTGCTCACGTGCTATCTCTGGAAAGTTGAGCTCCTGTTGGATGATCAGACCTTTGGCTTAACCTGAAAAAGACATAATTCTGCCTTTCTGCTCCAGAATGATGGTACACTTGGTACTCAGTCTTTTTATTGGGGAAATATACCACCAGTCAGTATTTCAGAAGCAATCAATAGGGTTTTTAGTCCCCTCAGGTATCCCTGGTGGGTCCAAATATGTTATCAATACAGGGCCTTGACTTTGAAATAGAATTAATGGCTTACTCTTCTATTGGCATTCCGTTTCTGGAGACAGAAGGTAAGTGCATCACAAGACAAAGAATAAACAGGTTAGAATTGCAAAACTCTAGAGAAAAGATATCTCTAGCAAGAAAATATTCAAACCCTTAGATGATATCACTGGAATTTGGACTGAAGCTTTAGATGCTTGCAGTAATATTTTAATAAGGACTCACATAAAACAGGTGCCAAGGTAGATGAAAACGATAAATCCTGTGTACTTGAGGTACATGTGCCATTTGTTCAGTCCTGTTAAATGTCAAGGTTTAAAGCTGCAGAGATAAGTCTATCCTCTAGGATGATTTAGCATCATCTATCTGTTGAGCATGTAAATATCTATCAAAGAATGCTATGGCTCTCCAGACTACCTTTCACTTTGTTTATGGAATTTAATAAAACAGACTCCAAGGCTACTGCAAGCTCCTTCTTAAACATCAAGCATCCGGTGCAGAAGTAGGTAGTACCAAAAAAGAACTGGTAATAGCTCTTTCAACTGGCCAGGATTGTTGTGTTTGGAAAACCTGACTGTATATACAAAATGCTGTTTCCTATTGTATGCTTTTTTTAGTAGGCAGTAAAAGTCTATTCAGTGTTTCATTGTGGTGAAAGGCCTCTAGAGCAGTCAGGCTACCCCTTTCCTTTCCTTTCCTTTCCTTTCCTTTCCTTTCCTTTCCTTTCCTTTCCTTTCCTTTCCTTTCCTTTCCTTTCCTTTCCTTTCCTTTCCTTTCCTTTCCTTTCCTTTCCTTTCCTTTCCTTTCCTTTCCTTTCCTTTCCTTTTCCCCTTTTCCTTTCCTTTCCTTTCCTTTCCTTTCCTTTCCTTTCCTTTCCCTTTCCTTTCCTTTCCTTTCCTTTCCTTTCCTTTCCTTTCCTTTCCTTTCCTTTCCTTTCCTTTCCTTTCCTTTCCTTTCCTTTCCTTTCCTTTCCCTTTCCTTTCTTTCCTTTCCTTTCCTTTCCTTTCCTTTCCTTTCCCTTTCCTTTCCTTTCCTTTCCTTTCCCCTTTTCCTTTCCTTTCCTTTCCCTTCCTTTTCCCCTTTCCTTCCTTTCCTTCCTTCCCCTTTCCTTTCTTCCCTTCCCTTCCCCTTCCTTTCCCCTTCCTTTCCTTCCTTCCCCTTCCCCTTCCTTCCCTTCCCTCCTTCCCTTCCCCTTCCTTCCCTTCCCTTCCCTTCCCTTCCTTCCCTTCCCTTCCTTCCCCTTCCCTTCCTTCCTTCCCTTCCTTCCCTTCCTTCCTTCCCTTCCCCTTCCTTCCCTTCCCTTCCCTTCCTTCCCTTCCCTTCCCCCTTCCCTTCCCTTCCCCCTTCCCTTCCCTTCCCTTCCCTTCCCTTCCCTTCCCTTTCCCATTATTGCTAAAGCCATAATATGTGTGCCACTGCAGTCTGAGGCATGGAATGACAAGATTCTTGAAAATTACATTTGTTTAACCTATTAAAGTAATGGGATTTTTAAGACTAGGTCTTCACATTGTATTCTTCAAGTAGAGATGTTCATAAAACTTCCTGCATGGTTGAATCTTTGTATGGTCAGACACTTTGCACAACCACAACTTCTGATTGTAAATAATTTTGTAGAAAATAACCAATTAAGTTACTGATCTCAGAATCAACACATTTGTCCAGAATTTAGATGGCATAGTAAAGAACTAACTGTTTACTGGCAACTAATTTCAACTCCATAGAAAATGACACTTCACTGTGGCTGCAGTGAAATGTGGAAGCCATTGGCAGTTTATTACATAAATAGTCCCCTACACTTCCATACTGATTGTAGGAGATTGTAGATTGTACCAGTTTTGTACCAAAACATACAAGCAGGAGGTATTAACAGCAGCAGCAAGTTTCATGTGCTATGTGGAACAGCCTGATTGTTTTCCTAACAATATTCAAAATGTTAATAGGTATAGGTAAGTGCAGAAATATTTTTCGTTACGCCCTTTCTTACATTCCTAGGTTTATAAACATGTAGGTTAATTGCTACATGTTTGAACAAACTCAACCATCCAGAAATGAAGAGAGTTGTGGGGAAGTGACTTCTATTTCCTGAGCATAGAAAATAAAGCAGACTTAACTTCATCATCAGTTCTGTGAAAGAGCTCATGCCTGATTTCAGAGAAGTTGGATATCTCTTCACTATTTCAAGTCTTCATGGAAACAATGATTTTTAGACTTCAAAAATTTGATAGCAAAAATTTGTCAAAACAAATTTTTGAGGCTTCTCTGAGGCCACTTAATTAGTGGCTATTTAAGCAAAAACTTGCTTTCAAAAATTCTGCTAAGCAAGCACAGACAGTTTCCTAGACCTCGTTGGAGGGGAAAATTGCAATGCATCTTATCCAGGCTACCACCTTCAAGCCTGGAAGTGGAATAGAGAAAAAAAAAGAAAGAAAAAGAAAAAGAAAAAGAAAAAGAAAAAGAAAAAGAAAAAGAAAAATAAAAAATAAAAATAAAATAAAAATAAAAATAAAAATAAAAGAAAAAAAAAAAGAAAAAGAAAAAGAAAAAGAAAAAGAAAAAGAAAAAAAAAGAAAAGAAAAAGAAAAAGAAAAAGAGGAAAAGGGAAAGGAAAAAAAAAAACAAGGGGAGGAAAAAACCCCAAAGCTCATGAAATAAAATCTCAGCACACAATTTCCAGTATTATGTGATGGCTCACTCATTAGAAGAAAGAAAAGGGATCCAAAGGAGGACGCATTACAGCACTTTTCCCTTATTGTGTGCTCTGAAATGTCATGATATGAGGATGAATATTCTTGGCATACAGTCCCTCAAAATCAGCACATAAAATTTCATTGATTCAGGGGAAAGGAAAATGAAGACATCATAGGACCCTTTACTACCTTTCTTCTCCCATCTTTCTTGATTACTTCAAAGCTTCTTTGCTTAAGTCAGACTGTGCCACATTAAGAATGTTCAAAATAGTTTTTCCTGTGTGATGTTTTTACACTGGTGTCATTTCATCTACTAACACTGATTCTGACTTATGAATAATGGGTCCATTCTCTGATCTGTAATGGGAAGTGTGTTTCCACTGCTTGTATCACTTAAAGATTTATGGGAAATGACTGAAGTGATGACATGGACCGGGTCACAGCGGCAGTTCTGATACTGCCTTTAGTTCAAAGATACTCAGTACTCTTCCATCAGCCTCCCTAAGTAGGAGCAGAAGAAGCATGCCAATTACTGCAAATCATCTGCTTTCAAGCTTTTCTATATGTACTGTGCCAAATAATATTTTTGCAGTTATGGTCAAATCTTTTACAGTTGAATGAAATTATTATCATTACTGCATAAAAGAAACAATTTGCCACAAGAAGTACAGTAGCCAATATAGAGTGTGACATGGGAATAATTCTTTCAATAATGAAGAAAGAGTGGCTATCCACACTGGTCCTTCCTGGTTTATTTAGGGAACCACAGGTGATGAAACTGAGCAAAATGGTATTTCAGAGAAATGGAGACATCTGGAAAAATAACAGAATATAATTGCCATACTGTCATTTCTTGCAATTCACCTAAGGACAGCCAAGGGATTGAAGAGATGGTTCGATTTAAATTAATTTCTATTGACGTGGTCAAATATCCTCTTTCCTCAGTTTATTACCCAAACAAATGAGCTTAGTAGAAGACATTATGAAGTATCTGGACTGATGAGATGATTCTGTTACAACGTAGAACTACTGCAATTTTCTCCTAATGACTCTTTTGAAATCCCAAGAGGAGAAGAGAAAAGTTTGGATTAGTCAGATGTTGCAAAAAATGTCAAACCAAAGAATTCCTTGGATTGTAAAAGCTACATGTTGATGTATTGATATTCCAGAGATTTTGGGGCTAAAGTGAAGCTCTGCTTTCAGATTAAGTTTGTACATAAACGATAGGCCTATCATACAAGGTACTGAAGTCCTTCATCGTGACTAGATCTCCCTTTTCTTTTCAACTTTACTTTCTTTTCTGTGGTTTCCCTTTTATTACATTAATTAAACTTATTTCTTAGGTGTATTTATTGATTTGTGTGATATCTTTATCATGCATAACAGGACAAGTCAAGAAAAAAGTCCATAAGGGAATGGCTGAAGTATATTGGTATTCAAGTATCAGAGTTCAATGTTTTCACAAGGGAAGAAAAAAGAAAAAGAAAAATTTTAAAACCACAGAGGTTTCCAGTTAAGGCAGGGAAAATTATGTGTTTCCTAGAAAGGAAAATATTTGCAAGTGAGATTTTAAAGAATGATGTTTTGAGTTGCATATACCTAAGTGTGGACACTTTGCCATGTGGAAGAGGATTTAGGAATATAGGCTGTAGGAATATAGGCTCTTTAGTCTAAGGTCTGCTTGGTTATGGTTTTCTGAGTGTACTTAGATTTATTTTAGTAGAGTAATTCTTAGCACCTAACAAATAAAACTTTTTTCTATATTTGTATTGTTTATTTATACTGTCTGCCAAGTATTGAATATATTTATTTCACAGATGATGTTTAACAGTGCAAGAAACAGTTAAATGCATACACTTCAGGCAGTTTTTTTAAACTGTCATTATTAACAAATCCTAAGGATGTATGCACAGATTGTGTTCAAACAGTTTGAGAAGCCTCTGCCTTTCCCTCGTTTTGGTCCTGTGCGTTTTAGCCAGCCTGAATTTTTATGGTTGGTAGAGATGTAATCTTTAGTCACTTTCTAAAACAAGAATTATTATTGGTTACAGAGAATAAAATATACAACAGGCTTAGCCTGTTTTTGAAATACACACACACACACACACACACACACACACACTCTGTCTCTCTCTCTCTCTCTCAGAGCATTACAGCTGCAATAAACATGTTTTCAAGCTATAGTCAGTGCATTTTCATTAGATGGAAGAGGTCACCCATAGTAACATGACTCTTGTGACTCAGGTAAGATGAACATATTGCTGTGATGTCCCTGCATTTAAATGCCAAATGGTGCTTTTTCCTGAGGTATTTTGTGAAAAGTTATGATAGCTGTTGGTGCCAGGGCAAGAAACAATCAGATCCCATGAATTTCAAGATATATTGAAAATACCAAATTTCTGCAGTCACTCTTTGCTACCACCTTTTTTTAACCTTCACTATGTCAATGAAATTAGACAAAACCTTATTACATTGGTAATGCAATGCAAATTTGACAAAGCATTTCTTATGTGTGTAATTGCTAAGCTTTTGAATTATAATCTTTTTTCATTTACATTTTTGATGGTCCAAGTATCTCTTTATTTTGGGAATTTCAGTTGCAGCCTCTGTCCACTTCTAAGAATTAAGGGGGAAAAAAAAAATTTTTTTCCAGCTTCTGTTTACATCCCAAACTTGCTTGATTCTAGAAATTGTTAAACCCCTACTCCAGCATGGGAGAAAAGCTCTTTCAGACAGAGTTGTAAAAATGTGAATTTGTTTTGTTTAGAAATAATACCTGTAATTTTAACCTTGGTTATGGGTCAAACTCCAACCCAGCTTCTTGTTCACTCCTCCTTCACAGGACAAGGAGAAAATCAGACAGGTAAGATGAAGAGAGGGAGGTCATTTACCAGTCATTGTCATGGCAAAACAGATTGGGCTGGGGGAAAATGAATTTAATTTATCACCAATTAAAATAGATTTGGTTAGAAAGAAAAAAAGGAAAGATTAAAACAGGCCCCTTTCCCTCACTGCATCTCTTTTAGGCTCAACTTCACACCTTCATTCCTGACTTTATCTCCTATTGTAGTGGGAAGAGGGATGGGGATGGGTATGTGGTCAGTCCATAACTGATCCTTTTGCTGCTCCTTCTCCTACTCCATTGTGGCCTCTTCCCCTACTCCCTTGTTGGCAGGGCCATGGAGGAATGTTTGCATCTCTGATGTCTCCGTACAGAGGCCATTCCCTTAGCGTCCCACGGCCAACACCTGGGACCAACAACCCACTCAGAGTCTTCCTCAAAATCCATGGTGTAATTTTCTTTACATTCTCTGGAATTCAATTAATGATCCCTCTTAGTGTGAGAAGCTGATGCCCAAAGTCATCCCTCTTAATCCTGAGGACACCCTCATAATGTTTTAGAAACAGGAGCTCTCCGGCTCATACCCAGTCTTTGGTTTATGTCAGACACTGTAATCTGCTGCTATTTTGCCTTTTTCAGCAGCATTTCTCTCCTTTATGACAGCCCTGCACATTACTGAGTTCATTAAAGATCCCATTTCTCTATGGCATTTTTTTGGAAACACCTTCTGAGTTCCATGTTTATTTAATAAGACCAGAGCTCTGCCACTGCATTCTTCATGTCAGTGATTTACTTTGTGGAGAGAAGCAGAGAAATTGCATTCCTACTGAAAAAATCATGAAAACACCTTGAAATGAACTGCAGCAAGAGTAGGATCATCTTTACAGCTCACACAGACATGCAGCCATTGCCGAAGAAACTTACTACCAATTCCATCTAATAAATTATTTTGATCAAATTACAACTTAATCCCAGAAAAAGATCTCCCTGCAGCTATAGAAGTTTTGTCAATGTAAGACTCAACTACTTTATTCCAGCTGTTAATCAACCTCACTATAAAAAATATGCTACTAATTTCTGCTTTGACTTTATCTTTTGTATTCCAATTTATAGCAGTTGTTTCCTGCTATTATTTGTCCCTCATTCTATAAAGCACTTTAATATGCTTGAATTTACAAATCCCAGGATTGCATTTAACCATATTACCACTTCATTATGCTGCTCATAATAACTCCTTTTTAAAGTTATTATTTTCCATAAGACAGTAGTCCTTCCAGCTGACAGGACCTGCATTCTCTGCTGCAACAGTATTGAAATGTGTCTTGTAGGAGTGTGTCCAATGGGCTGAATGACAACAGCCTATGTGCAATGATTGTGCCTTCCTTAGAGAAGATCTGCTTGTGTTTTCATCACTCACAGATTCTTACAGCACTTGGTTTGTATTTAGGGCCACTCTTTTGATGGAGTGCTGCATGTATGAAAAGCACATTTCCTTGTCCCAGGGGCTGCTGCTTTTGACATTGGTTACAGAGTTGTTAACCTCAAGTTGAGGGGATGGCCTCAAGTTACACCAGAGGAGGTTTAGATCATATATTAAGAAAATTCCTTCACCAAAGCCATGGTCAGGCATTGGAATAAACCACCCAGGAAAAAGGTGGAATCACCTTGGTAACCTTGGAAGTTTGTTCCAAACTTAGTGAGTCTACAATTCTAACTAACTCATTAGTACGTGATCCATTGCTATCAGCTGGTGGGAATCCACTTATTTTATCTCTCTCTTTTCCTTAAATAGTAATAAAAAAAGCAAAGCTTATCTAGTTACTCTGCCTCAGTAATTGTGTAATCCTTTTGAAAACCTAGAAAGTTTCCACTAAACTGAGGAGGTGCGTTCCTCCAGCTTTTATCAGAATAGGCAATTATGAAAGAAACATCCTCTATGTTATCTAATGAGAGCAAAGGTAAGAAGTGCACTTGCACACAGACAATAGGAACAAAAATTTTGACAATGCTAGAGCTCACAGAATTTCCTGCTGGTAAGAAGGCCCTTCCCTGACAGGTAAATTCACTGGAGGCTCAAACCTACAAAAAGCTATGGACCTTTCCAGCTCCCTGTTTGCATCACTGGCTTCTTTGCAGCCTCATCTCTTTATTTTCCCATTGGTGCCTTTTACACAGCAGCTGTGGTTAATAATGGACTGGGATTTCTTGAGCCTGATGTGACACAACAGACAATTTTATTCTTAGATAATGCATAACTAATTGATGAGCAGGTATATGTCCTTCTTTCAAAGCAGGACAGAAGCATGTCCAATTAATTAAATTATGTCTACAAGATCAGACTCCACTAGGAGTCCTATAAAATCTGAAGACACAGAAGGACATCAAAAGCTGACACTTCTGTTTTTAACTTGCAAACGCACTCAAATCAGACTGTCCAGAAGCTGCCCAGTACTGACAGAACAAATGAAACAAATAAACACTCTGATTATCCACCAAAAACCTCTCCTTAAAGATATTTCTGGTATTGCTTAACTGCCCTCTCCCCCTGCCCCAAAATAGTGCTGTTTTACATCCTGGGTTAATATAAAGAATAACTTTTGGAAAACTTGGAGTTTTGGGGGGAAAAAAAAATACTAAAAGTGTTTCCTATTTTGCTTCTCTAGTTCAAATTTTCATAGTGTTCTTGGGAATTTTGAGAAGACTTGAATCTGTCTTGTAAATGTGCACAAAGCGAAAACAGAGATGAAAATAATCCCATGATTAGGTTACTCTCCATGTCTAGCTAAAAGTAGAAAACTCATATCTGTAGTCAAACAAACCTTCATTTTTTTCCTGTTGAGGACTTTTTTGACCTTTTGAAAAATTAGAATGCATAGTATCCAAGGAAAATGACAAAATAAATTGGTTCTACATATGCTGAAGGTATTCAGTTAAAATCTATGCCACTGCAAGGAAAGCAAATAGAAGCATCTGAATTGTATTAATGTTTGTAATCCCTTCAGTGAGATATAGCTGCTGTTCCACAGATAATGCAGAGTACCCTAAACTAAGGATCAAAGAATGCCTTCTGGCTTATGCTAGTGGAAATATTCTTTTGGCTTGAAAGCACACTGCACCTAGAAATCAAGACCCTTAAATATAAAATGTAAACATAAAATCTTTTAGTTACTTTATGTTTTGATAGGTGTTAAGATTTTCTTCTAAGTGTGATTGATGCAAGACGTTTTGAAGATGAATTTTGAAAAGCTTTAGGAAGGAATTGTTGCTTTTGTCTATACACTGGTCCCATAGTTATTCTAAAAGCAACTTGCCTTAATTTTACAAGGTATTTTAAAGACTATGAGTATGGAATTCTAAACAACAGAAATATGTATCTCTGTATCTCTCTCTTATCTATCATCTATGTCTCTATAGATCTGTAGGCAAAGAAATGATGCTATTTAAATGTAAAATTGCATATTGAGAGATATTTCTTTACATATCATTTAAAACTTTATATATATATAAATTTATATCCATATAGACACAGATATTTATGCATATAAAAAGTTTAAACTTTCTCCAAATCTGCAACAGCCTTATGAATGACTATAATACAAGATGCAAAATTTCTGAAAAAACTTCTTATGTTAAAAAATTGACACCTTTCTTTCTCTCCACCCACGAAAATCCCTCCACTTCTCTTCAAGAAAATAATTAAAACAAGGAAGACAAAATTATATGTGGCTTGATATATATAAAACACATAATATAAAAGTATGTTAATATAATATTAATATAATGCAATATATGTGACAGACCTTAGTTTTGCTCATACTTCTTTTGCCAGATTTACCTCCATAATCCTTTGGCCTGCACATCAGATTTCTTTTCCCCCGTTTCTTGCCTTTATTTACTATTACATTGTTTGCGGATTGTCAAAACCTGCCCTTTCAAGTTTTGATGAATAAGAGGCCAGTGACTCAGTAAGGCTCATTTCATTAGCTGTAGCAACACTGGGGTGCAAGAGTAGTCCCCAAGTCAGCTCAGGGCAAAATTATCCCAATGTACATTCTTTAGGTCTTGAAGTACTCTCAGATCACATTCTCAACAAACTGAGGTCTGACCTTTCCAGGTACATGTGTGTTGGGCTAAGGGCTGTAAGCTTAAAAGTGGTAAGATATAGGAGAAATGCTATTGAAATATTTAATCAAATCCTCCACCCAAAAACATAATGCTTGCATGTTGTTGCACAGTGTTGACCATGATAGGAATTTTCAGAGTTCACACTGTGCAGCCTGGTTTGAGTATCTGGTTTACAAGGCTTCAGTCATCAAATTTAAAGAGAACAATCCTCTCAAGGAAAGAAAATGTATTTCTTTATATTTTCATGTATATATAGACCAATATATATTTGCAGTGTAGCGTAATGGTGTCCCACTCAGAAAAAATAAGTATTGTAACAAGTGATTTACTATAATAAAAGCAATACTATATAGCTGCAGAGAACATTCTTTGTGGGGCTTAATTCTAGTGAAGCTTTTTTCTGTGGCAGCACTAATCATTTTAGGAGTCACTGTGACAACATTTTTCTCTTGTTGGTGATTCACAACTTCATTCTGCTGAAATCTCTCTGAGGTTTGACCAGTCCCAGTGGAGTCTATCTCCCATTCTCCATTCTGTGTTTGCCCCTTTGGCTATCCAAGTCCTGGCTTTGCCTTCCATTATTCTGGTGATATCTATACCATATACTCCTAACTCACTCATAGGGATTTAAGTTACCCCTAAGTAATGTAGTTCAAGCACGGGAAGCAGTTAAGCCTCAATATGAATAATGCTGTCTGGGCTACTTGGAAGTCATAAAAAGCTAAATTACCCTGTAAGGTGTCAAGTGAAAGCATATTTTCCTTGTCAAGGATGGGATGTGCTGTGTATGTTGCTTACTTAAAGAACCGCAAGCATCTGTGTGGCCAAAGTGTGAATTGTTGCAAATCTGTGGGATTTCCTCTTTTGGGGGTCCACCTCCAGGTGCCTCAATATCTGGGCAGCACAGAGAAAAGAATGACAGGCACAAGCCACATGCCAGTTTTTGGATTTGGGAACCTCCACACCAGCAAAACCCAAAGAGCTGAATTTTCACAAGGACCTGCTTAAAACACAGAACATCAGTATGTTTATAGTTTCACAGAGGCCAGAGTGGAGAGTCATGTGCCTGATTAATCATGTTTAATTACCAGCTCTTATTAGGCTCATATCCATTTGGACACCATGCTGTAATGCAACAGGGAGGTCGCCACCCACTGTGTGAGCAGAAGTGGCAGACAGGCGCATGTGGCTCCTGTGACTCCTTTTTGTCTGGAAAATGCAGTTGGAAACTGTACTGTCATGCACAAAGCATAAAACACTTTATGTGCTTTCATCTTGGTTTATATAAGCTGCATTTCAACACAGATATTTCAGGCTACCTGACATAGTGCTTCATGTGGAACATAGTCCTGTATTTCAGGAAGAATTTTTGGACTAACATGGGTTTTTTTGTAGCCTATAAATATAAGTACATTGGCAAGCATGTTTTGATTAAAAATCTTTAAAATTAGATAAATAAAAATCACAAGTCAGGACATATACTGCTATCATGATATAAGTTAATTTGGTAATAAGAATTTGCCTACCTAAATAAGCTTACATGCTTGAAAGACTGAAAACTTTCACAGGTATTTTTCATATGATTCTCAATATATGTCTTCCCACTTTCAACACTGTCTCCCAATTGTGCTAGACCTCAAGTCTTGCCTGAAGATAGCTATGATATTAATATACACAATGTGTTAACCAGCTTGTCTATCTTTCCTTCTGCTTGCAAGGTTGTATTCTGTTTTTACAGTACAGACTATCAAAAAAGTATTTCCACTGATGCTTAACACACCACAGCAGAGATAAGAATTATACCCTCAGAAATTTCATATAATCATAAAATAATAGACCAGTTTGGGTTGGAAGGGATCTTTAATGGACATCTAGCCCAACAGCCCCTACAATGAGTAAGGACATTTTTAAGTAGATCAGGTTGCTTAGGGCCCCATACAACACGACCTTGAATGCTTCCAGGGATGAGGCATCTACAACCTCTTTGGGTAACCTGTTCCAGTTTTATCCCTTTTGCAATTATTGCAATTAAATCTGCTTAGCAAACTTCCATAAGGACAAAATTATCTACTTGTAAATTCTAACACTGCTAAAGGAACTAATTGTAAAATGTAAAAGAAAAAAATATTGAGAAGTGAACATCTGCTGTGTTTGTGCCTCTAAAATCTCTACTTGGCATATTCATTTGCAGACTTATATTTTCGGGATTTTTTTAGGAAGATGCTGGAAACATGCCACTACTTCTCATGCCATAAAAATTATACAGATGAGCAAAATGAATGAATTATTAAATTATATGTGAACTTCCCAGTAAATGTGGGACATTCAGAAGTTCCTGCCTCAGAACAGAGAGCTGAGAGTCACCTTTTTTTCTTTGTGTTACCATGCAGCCTTACTATCCATTTTAAAAAATTGTCCTCTCTCCAGCACTGAATGTAATTAAGAACCTTTTGAAAATAATGATTTAATGATCTGCCTTTTTTCCCCCCACATTGTAGCCAAGCAAACAGAGCAACTGACTCACTCACAAAAGGTTCAGACTATTATTTTATATGGACTGCAGCTAACAGTGCTTCACCTGGATGATATGTGTTAAGGTAACAGCATAAATTAAGCACTAATCCATTACAAAGTGGGCTTTTTTTTCTCCCTCTGTTTGACATTATGTAACTCACAAAAATGGCTTGAAGAAAGAAGACCTTTTGCAAGACAGTTTTGCCTTCACCAGTCTAAATTCTGACTTTTAAAAAGTCAAACACTATAAACCCTTTCCAGAGGGCTACAGTATCTTCATGCTTCCTTTTTGTCATGGAAACCCTTTTAAGACTTACAGCCTTCCATCCAGTCTTTAGTCATGTGTATTCGTCTGGGGCTTTTGCCCCACAAAAGGAAATTTTTGGCTAAGTTCTTAGCTTTGCTTTGATTTCTTTACCACCTTATATAAAAAAAAAAAAAAGTTTGAAAAGAGTTGGACCCATTTGAGCCCAACTAGCTTTGACTTACTATGGGTCTCTTCTCCCAAGCAACAAGTGATAGGAGAGGAAATGGCCTCAAGTTGTGCCAGGAAATGTTTAGGTTGGATATTAGGAAAAATTTGTTCTCTGAAACAGTGATCAGGCATTGGAGCAGGCTGCACAGGGAAGTGAAGGACTCATCATCAACAGAGGTATTTAAAAGGCATGTGGATATGGCACTTAGGTTTTAGTGTTAGGCTTGGCAGTGCTGGGTTAATAGTTGGACTTGATCTGGAAGATGCTTTCAAACCTAAATGATTCTGTGGTTCTATGACTGAAAGAACCCTAACTCAGGACTGCAGTTTTGTACCAAATTATGTGACTTCCTGGGTAGAAGAATTGCATAGAGGTTCTCTACATGTCTGCCTGTTGGGCTGTTGTGTCTGCATCATTACATTATCATTACATATCATCTGAGTCCAAACTCAGATTGGCTGATGTTCCTACTCTGATGGCTGTCATAAAATTTTCTCAGCAGGGGAAAAGTCCAACTGCACCCTGTGCTGTCTGACAAACGTGTGAAGCAGGGGCAGGTCCCCTTCTAACAGGCTTCAGCTCACTGCCTTCAATTTGCTCTTGCAGTGGCGGTCTGGGGCTAATGCTCTTACTCAAACTGTGGGAGCAGGAACCAGACGGTTTTAGGATGCTTCAAGAACATGGGTGAATACAGTGCTAGCTCATGGGAGGAGACTGCTCTGGAGGGCAGCAAAATCTGTTTCAGATTAAACGGAGGTGGAGGCAAAGAGTTTATAAAACAGATTTTTCTTTGCCCACCAGAACATCTCTTCATCTTTCTTTGTATAGTGCAATGGGTTTAACTGCTTGCAGTGAACAGACGGGACTGATTTATGTTTTCAGAAGAATTTCATGAAAGCTGCCAGTTCTTTCATTTTGCCCATTTTTCAACACCTTCTGACTGTAAAATTGGCTGAGTTGTGCTGACTTCTAGCTGATGATGCCAAAGCTGTTCCCAAAAACCAGTCAGGATTTCTTCAATCTTCTTTCAGAGAGGGATAAACTTGGAAGGGAGCAGGCCATCTTAGAAATGCATTATGGCCAGGCAGGGAAAAAACGGAGGACAAAGGGATAGGTGTCCATAATATGCTTCTCAGCTTTCTGCTGAGTAGATTCATCATCAAGACCAGGATTAGTACAGTGAGGATATGCTCCTCATTCCAGATTAATCTCAGACATTTCTTTTTTTCTCTATATTGATTTGGCCACAGCTCCTGACTCAGTGCTGCTCCTCAACCTGCTTTCTGCTTCTTCCAAGCAATTTCTAGATCTGGAGCATCAACTTCCCAGCAGCAGCTGTCTGAGAAGCACAGTAGGAAGAAGTTACTTGTTTGGGTCCTTACACCTGATAAGAATAATTATTTTTGGCTCAGACTCTCCCTACGGATGCCTCCATAGACATCCCTGCTCTTTCTGTAGCTGTTCCTCTGCTGGTGCTTTCTCCTGGTCTGTATTTCACACACATCTTCAAAGCCTGAGCAAAACCCAAGGTTGACAACAAGACAATGACCTTTACAAACACAGCTGAAACATGAAGGGAAAAGTTGCTCACCTCAGGAATGAAGCCCATGGAGGAGACTGGGGGATGATACTCATTGTAATAATGTCAAGGTCTACTAACAACACTGCAGGAGGCACACTAAAGTGACTTTAATAGAGACACTAGTGAAACAGAGATGTCATGACCCAAGGATCCAGGGGAACAGATGAACTGGAACATTGTACTCTTTTTGCCTCCTGTGAAGGAGAGAATATTTTTGGGCGTAACTTTTAAAACTGACACATATTACAACTTTTATAAAAAATAAGAAAGTTTTAAGTTTTCTCATTCCTAAGACTGGATGACCCAGACCCAGGAGCTGGTCATGTGACACCAGTTAGGTGAGTTGCACAGTCAGTATGATTATATATGAGATTTAAACAAACTATGCATAGATATTTTTGAAATTTGTAGATGACCCTTGAAATTTTCCATTACACCAAAAAATTGTCTAACTCATTAGCATAAAATAGATTAATATCTGCAATGCAAAATCATCAAATTTCAGATAAAAAACTTCATTTCATTTACCTTGCAGCTTAGGTGCCAGACTAAAATCATTAGCTTCATTCATGCCAGTGAGTTTTCAAAGAGAAATTATGGCCTTTATTCAACCGTGCATGTCACACTGCTTTAGAGAAAAGATTCAGCAACATTAAAAGTAATGAGCAGGTTTAGAAGTGACTGACTAAGGTAACATGCATCCAGAAATGATTGCAAAAATGTTGTTCTGTGTGTGCATCCAGACAGAGCACTAACATTAAGACACAAAACTAGTGCTGGTCTTCCAAAGCATGTGGTGATGTGGTGGGTAAGTGGCAAAAAATCATAATTTTGTCAAAATATCTCCACTGCTTGTTTTCTTGGCCCACTACTGATTTTTACGAAAGATACCTGCTTGGCATTTCTGCAGTTGCTTACTCATTGCTGCCTGTCCTTTCTCAGAGCAGCTAGGTAGCCACTAGGAAAAAATAAAAGAAGAGAGAAGAAAAATATAAAAGGATCATTCTAATATACCTAAGAATACAGATAAAACACCTGCAAAGCAATATTCTTCACATTTTTCCTTTGCTCAGCTGCCAGCCTACTGTATGTGGAGTAGATGCAGTGAATCATAGAAAGTCATACAAAACTGACTTTCTCTGTGACATTTTACACTTACTTTTTGCCAGCTTCTTAAAAAATTAGAGAGATAGAACAGCCCACAAAATCCTGCATGTCTTCAAACACACTCATTCCCACATGTGTATGCCACCTTTGCTTATAATATTTTCCAAGGCTGGAAATGTGCAAAAGCATTCTCTATGTAGATAGCATTTTATCGCTCCTTCAAACTCCTGAAGAAGGTTTCGGCTGATTTCACAGAGTTCAAATGGATATATTTGAAACATTAACCGTTTTGGTTCTTTACATTATGACTTCTCTTGGTCAAAAAAGTTGGACTACATTGCTAGATTTAAGACAAAAAATTACAATACATACAATACTTCCTATGCCTAATTTATTTTATAGATATAAAATTAGTGGATGTATCTGCTGTTCTCCATGTCAATAAAATACAGCTTTAAATTCAACCAGGCAGACCTTACTGTAATCATAATCCATGTCAACAGTTCATTTTTACTTGAATTCCTTTAGAATAAAGTGCATTATTTAAGTTTATAACACCTAGTTCTTGAGAAGGAAGGAAGGAAGGAAGGAAGGAAGGAAGGAAGGAAGGAAGGAAGGAAGGAAGGAAGGAAGGAAGGAAGGAAGGAAGGAAGGAAGGAAGGAAGGAAGGAAGGAAGGAAGGAAAAAAAAAAAAAGAAAGAAAGAAAGAAAGAAAGAAAGAAAGAAAGAAAGAAAGAAAGAAAGAAAGAAAGAAAGAAAGAAAGAAAGAAAGAAAGAAAGAAAGAAAGAGAAAGAAAGAAAGAAAGAAAGAAAGAAAGAAAGAAAGAAAGAAAGAAAGAAAGAAAGAAAGAAAGAAAGAAAGAAAGATAAGTATATTCCCATGAAAAACTGATTTCACTATTTTAAACAAAAATTTCACCACGTGAGTCCATGCAATTGAAGTTCAGCATGCTTTAAGCTATAACTGCTTGAAAGGTGCTTTTAATATGCAAAGGAAGACTAACCTAAAAAAAAACAAACAAAAGAAAAATAGGGCCGATAATTAAGGTGGATCCTGTCAGACTACTAAGGAAACAAATTTTACATGAAAAGTCAGGAAAAATCTCTGTGTATCTTCGAAGCTAGTACTTGTGAACTTGTGATCAGTAATTTTCTTTTCTTCCTTCAACTCCTCATAGTGTAATATCAGGAGTTGTGATGGAACCTCTTCATCATATACTGTCTTAAAAATTGCTAATTATGAAAAATAAGTGGATAATCCCAGTGAATTAATCTCTAGTTTGCTTTGAGGTTCATATCAAAATATTCTTAATGACCACACTAAATATTCTAAACTCTCCCTGTAAGCAGGAGGGTACTTGGCTAGAGCTGCACACAGCTTTCACATGACTGGAAATCCTGGTGAAAGTCTCAAACAGATGCATAAGACTTATGAGGGCACATTTTAATGAGACTGAACTTTTAACATTATTTTTGATGCTTGTGTTACTGAGTGATCCAGCCAGATAAATTAAGTTATTTAAAATGTATCTTTTCCATAATATAGATGCAGTCTCTGGAGTCACCAATCATAAACACTCATATCCAAATCCATCCCCAACAACGCACTTTTCCCAAACATCCAAGGACACCAACTTAACATTGCAATAACATCTTTTCTGCCTTTGCTTCCTTCCCTTCCCTCAAAGGGCTCAAAACAATCCAAAATCCTCTTGCAGCCTTTGACTGTGAGACTTTTTGTTGGGTTTTGTCCTTATATGTTCCCTATGTACAAGTCCAAACAAGACACGGTCCCATTTAATTCCATTACAGTGGCTAATTATGACAACAAGAAGAAATAAAAGCCCAGAATCCTTCTAACATGCTGCCCTTGAAATGAGAGGCAACAACCTCACATTGAGGTTGCAAACAAGAACTAGACTAATGCACTTAGAGGTGGAAAATCACTCCTGAGTTTCAATCCCTCTTGTATTAAAGAAAATAACAGATGCATGTTTGCATACAATTACAGAAAATAGTGTATCACACACAGGAAATAGCAAGAGATAAACACCTCCCTTTGATTACCAGGGTAGATGTACAGTTCTCAAATAAGTTTAATTCTCAAGTATAATGAGATACAGGTGCACAGATCTATAGCTGACCCCTCTAACATTAGGTTGACAGATACATGCCCAACCTGTTTGCATTCTGAGAAGATCATAAAGTGTTTTGCTACACTTAATACATGAACTTGCTGCCATGCAAGTTCATTATGATAAAGTTCATTATGAACACACCTTGTTATCAGCTTGAAGAGGAAAGGGAAGCCTGTGAGCAATAAGGTGGGGTGGAACGGGACCAGGCAGTGTCATCGCTCAATGGATGAAGAAGTGAAGGCACGCAGCTCAGCCTGTGCTCCTGTGTCCTGAGCCAAGAACATACACCTCAGGAAGATAAATTCAAGCAAAATGAAGTGAATGACTGCCTCCAGAATGATGAGGAATTGAAAATCTCTGTCCCAGCAGATATGTCCAAGCAGAAATAAATACGCACTGTGGATTTTTGTGATAAGGGCTTTTTTGTAAATGACTTTGCTCCTGGTTTGCACAGAGCTAGAATGAAGTGATTTTAAAAGCCAAAGCATATATCTGCTATAATACCCAAGTCAATTACAGCTCTAACTCACTTCAGAGAGCTGATAGCAGATGTTGTGGGCTCAGGTACCTGTCTGAATACCATTGGTTTTGTCATCATGACCACTAGACATGAAATAAGTAAAACTTAATTATGCTAAGCCAACAAATTGATTGTAAGTAATGGGGGCCACAAAGCAAGGCAATCTGACCAGTCATTATTAATGTTAATCAGTAAAACTCAACCCCCATAATCATCCTCAGACACAATAAAATATCACAAGATAGTCCAGTGAGGGGCAGATCCAAAGACTACCTTCACCTGTAAAATGTAAATATTTTGAAGAATAAAGTCATGCAGCTGCTAAGTTTGCTGAAGGATGATCAGCATGTACCCTTCCATTGACTGTGGGAGGCACAGTGGAGGCTGACAAGGCATGGTATATTTGAATCTCACTCCCATGTCTTCAATACTTCCTAGTGCTAAACAACTTTTTATACATAACACTTACTGAGAAAATTTAGGCTTCATAGATGTTTTCTTTATCTCTGATACTGAAAAAACATTTACTTTCAGTTCCATACTGTGTTGTTGATACTACTGACATACGACCATTCTTTCTTAAAGAAGGATGAATATTTTTTAAAGAGAATTGAATAGCTCCCAAAGAAATATATTTTCTCTCTACGTAAAAAAAAAATGCTTTACTTCTAAAAATGAGCAAAGTGTGTAAGTTCAACTAGAACTTAGTTCCTCTCCTTGGCATAGTCAAAATTGTCTACCTCTTGCATTGGTTTGCTCAGCATCTTTATGTTGATCAACATTAAGATCCCTGTTTTGTTCTTTGTCTCTCTTTGTTGCTTTTACACACAGACTAAATTAAGAGATACGAATTATTCAGGTATATACAACATGCATATTTGAAAAGCTTCTGTTGTAATTGTTGCTACATGGAACAGCAGCAAGTTTTAAAGTTCATTTATGCATACTCACTTGTTTTGTGAGTCAATAGAGCTCCACTGGCATATACAATAAAATCAGAAGTGTTAGCATTCTCCTGGACCAAAGCATATATTTTAGTTTTAATGGTACTCTTTTTATTTCAGGTATACTCTGATTTTAATATTAATTTTTAACTTACATGGCTTTAGTTATGGGAAGAGCCTTATCAGGGAAGGGAAACACACAAAGGAAAAAAAGTGGACTACACACAGTTAAAATTTTCAAATTTTGCACTTATTGAAAAATCAATACAGGAGATTATTAGTGTATTGCTTTATGGAAGCACTGGTCTTCAAGCATAGGCACATCTCCTTCGTGGCAAAAACTGTAAAGTAATTTTACCACAAAAGATACTGTAGGATGGGGTTGCAGTAACTAAGGAACCAATTTTAGTAACACAAAAACAAATGCTGGAGGAAAAACAGGACTGAAATATGAAAATCATTTTTAGACATGGTAATTTCTGTCAGAGCTTGCTGCAATTTAAAAAGAAAGTCATTGATGATGATAATAATGATGATCACAATGATGAGGATAATAATAATGATGATGATGATTATTATACTTTAATATGAACTGATAAGGATCTGAGCTTCTATTGCATGAGTTGGACTGCTGGTATGATGAAGTCTTTGTTCAACTATGAAGTGTGGACACGTTATAAAATAAAATCTCAGTATAATCTCATCCAATCTTCATCTTTAAGTCTATATACCACAGCCCTGTGATGTTTAAGATAAATGACAGAATAATTTATGCTTTTTTAAACATTCAGAATATGAGTAACCGAAAGATTAATCCTGTGCTTTGGCTGGTTTTCATTCAAACCCCTGGTTTCCAGTACATAGGTCTTTTGGTAGAATGATTGTGATATACTTGTGAGAGAGTTGTGATATCCTCAAAAGCAGTCACCACTTATCTATTTTACATAACATTCCTATAATTATATCTGAATGCTTCACTGTCTTCAGCATATAGTAGAACATTAAAAAAGAAAAAATAAAGGTTGAAAAGAGGTCTTAAGAGGTCACTTAAAATATTCTGTTGAAAAGACTGTGTTATTTCTGACATGTTTGTATTATAAGTTTCTGATGAATTGCAGTAACAATGAACCTTCCTTATCCTTCCTGTACAATTGATTCAATCTTTTAACTGCATTTAGATTTAAAAGTGATTTCTTAACTTCCTAGCCAAAAAATACTTCATGGCAATATAAATTTACTTTTTCATGTCTTGTCTCTTGTGATTATAGAAAAAACATTTGCTCCTCTTTGTGCCAACCATTTTTGTAGTTGAAGCACCATGAAGTTCAATACAGGGAGATGCCAAGTCCTGCCCTTAGGGAGGAATAAACCCAGGCAAAAGGACAGGCTAGAGGGAGCTGGCTAGAAATCAGTTCTGCACTGAAGGACCCAGGGGTCATGGTGGTCACAGCTAAAGGCTGTTATCTTTTCCTTAGACTGATTCAGTTTTTCATGCTGTACATAGACCATGGTCTGAATACTGTGTTCAGACTTATCTCTCTTCTCTGGACCATACTGTAGGGCAATATCTTGAATTAAATATAGCTGAGGTCTGCCTCCAGACAGAATGAATGACTTCACGTATCTGACATGATATAAAACTTAATAGCAGTTTTGTTTTTTTTTTTTTCCTTAAGTATGGTGTTACAGCTACTAACCCACAGACATTGCTTCTTCCTGAACCTTTACTGTATAAGATGTGCAAAGGAGTTGAAGAATTGTGAGTACAGGGGAAGAGAAGTCAAGAGGATCCCCTCACTCCATGTACTGATGGAAAATAATCTCCCCTAAAGGCAAGGGCTACCATTGATTCTACATATTTGAGTGCCTTTCTTCTGCTCACAAACCACAACTGAACCACAGAGTTTCATTCCTTTTGCTCATTCTCCCTGATATTCCTTGTTTCCCTTGTTCAGGAGTCACCTATGAAATGCAGAGAGTGATACAGATTAGTCTCCTAGGTTAAAAGCGGCAAATAAAGCACTCTGCCACATTCAGAAAAAGTTCTCCTACTGCTTGTAAAAAGGTTTGCTTCCTATTACACTATCACCAGCATAATATATAGGATACTAGCCCCAGGTATTTGTAATTCAGGGAATTTGTGAGCTGGACATGTTTTTCGTGTGTATAGGAAACTTCAAAAGGTTAATATTTCATTAATTTGTCTGAACACTTCCTGAGCACAGGTATACTCAGTAGGAGTAATATCTGGTGACAAGGCATTCACCATATGTACCATATGTACATTACATATTCTTGTACTTTTAACTTTTTTTTTTAATTGTATCCGATGTGCTAATGCGCTGGAAGAGGGAGTGACAATCCACTTTGTAATAATCTTCTCCAGAGCACTACCTTGTGGCTTTGCTGAAAGGGGACCAAGCTGCTGCTAAGTCAAGGTCAAGAGTGACCTTTCAAGAAAGAGGAAAGCAAGCAGGTGTGAAATGACATAGAGTTTTCTAGAACCCATCCACTATGAATAAAATCACTAAAATTCCACAATCCTAAAGGAAAAACATAGGACAGATAAAGACATTGCTACAAGGCAGTGTTCAATATATGGAATAAATGAAGTTCCGTATACAAATAGGGTTAGAAAGAAATTCAAGGGCTGATACACAACTTTCTGCAAGCAAGTTGGAAGCCTAAATACAAAAATGGGAGTATTGCTCTGGATGGAACAAAAGTATGTTGGAAACTTGGAGGAAGACAAATAGCAGAACACACTGTTACCAGAATACAACATATGTAAGGAACCTAAATCTGGGAAGTATAAACCTTTTAAAATGCCAGCCCTTATGTTTTCCTCCGTTTCCAGAAACAAATACTTAATTTCAGATTCATTTTTTTCCCTATATAGTGCAATAAATGTCAAACTCTGTTATAGTGGGATGGGACCATGTCTTGAATTGTTAGCACAAGTTATAATAGCAAAAGTGGTAGAAGAATGTGACTCCACAATGATTGCTTGCTCAGAAGGACATATTTCTAATTGCAGATATGTTGGCTTCTATTCCCTTTAAATGGGACACAGCTGCTTTATGCCAGTCAAACCTTTTTTTAGGAACATAGAAAATGGGAGAAAACAAAGAATTACTGCTTGAAGGAGGCTAACTTTACTTTTTTACCTAGAGCTAGAGAGCATGACTACAATTTCAGGCCTTTACCAACTAAGTTAAATTTGGCTGAAGGGTGTGTTTCAGACTTCAGAAACTCCCTCAGATACTCTGACTATGTAGCATATACACATGAAATAATAGGGAGGTTTTCTTAACTGATCCTGGATGAAAGATAACTTTGAAAAAGAAGAGGAACGTTCACAGGATATGTTCCCAATCTCCTGTTCTAATAAAAAATATTGTATCATGGATTAGAAACAAATGTTATGAAACTAATGGTCTGTTAAATATTTTTTTGTGCAAATATGGGGTGAAGAGAGAGATCTTTGCTGAACAAGCTTTACATCCAGGGAAAGGAAGAAAAAATTGATAACACTGACCTTGCTCTACCTGCATTCTTTATAGATAAAGGAAAAGATATCACTTAAGTTGCTAACACAGTCTTTAGAAAGGTAATATATAAAAAAGAAAGTAAAGAAAGTTATGTTCAACTGAGGAGAGATGTGTGAACGAGAAGTCAAAAAGTGGATAAAGGGGAACAAAGGGTTGGATATTGAGATAACAGTTACCAATTCCATGAAGAAATGCTTTTGCCTAAATTTTTGACCTTTATTTATCATTGTTAAATTATTTTTCTTTTAGCCGTTCAGTCATTTGTTATTTTTAAAGTTAAATTTGAAGAATAAAGACAAGAGAGGGGGAAAAAAACCAGCAACAGCTCTTTCTGTTGCTGTTCTCCTTTTATCTTTTTCTCCATGTATTTTGTGGGTCTGTTTTTGTATTACTGAAGCAGTTCTGAATTCTAATGATAAAGCACTTGGCTCAAACCCCACATGTGCAATAATAGGCTTAGTTACTCAGTACTTGTCCAGAATCTCAGAGAATTTCAAACCTTAACATATTTGGAAGCAGTGCATATCTTATCCATGGTTTAAAACAATAAAGAAGAAAGTGTATATCAGAACATGGAAGTTTTAACTTGATTTCAAAATGCTTGAAGCAGGAGAGATTATTTTTTTTTTTCAAAAAACAAAATGAAAATAAGTTGTAAAGTGAAAAAAAGGAAAAAAATGCATTATCAGAAAGGAATATGTCTGGCTAATACACCAGTTGGGTGTGCTGCCATTCAAAGGGCCATGAAGAAGCTGGATAAATGGGCAGGCAGGACCCCCATGAAATGCAATACAGGGAGATGCCAAGTCCTGTCCTTAGGGAGGAATAAGCCCAGGCTCCAGGATAGGCTAGGGGCAGCTGGCTTGAGATCAGCTCTGCAGTGAAGGACCCAGGGGTCATGGTGGACAAGTTGAACATGATCCAGCAATGTGTCCTTGCTGTAAAGAGGGGAAAAGGCATCCTGACCCCAGCATATCTTGGTGCCTGGTGTTGTTCCTCTTCGTGTGCAGGAATTTGCACTTCACCTTGTTAGACATCATGAGGTTCTGCCTGCTCATTTCTCTGGCCGACCAGGTCCCTCTGGGAGGCAGCACAGCCCTCTGGTGTGTTGTTCCTCCCAGAAACCGAAACAGGGAGCTGCATTCTGACATCATGCCAGACCCTGAATCTCAGGGATCTGATGGCACCTGAGGTGACAAGCAGCACCCTATGTAACACTCTCCCTGGGTAGCTCTGAAGCAGATTATTCTCACACAATATGTCAGACATGCTCTCTGACATGCCAGATCATATGCAGAAATTAGGTATTTGTCCATTCAGTGGGAAGAGGTCATACTTACAAAAGCTAGGACTAACTGCATTTGATCTGTAGGAATCTAAGTTCCTTTTAGTTACGGCAATGACTTTTAAGCCAAAACAGAAAAGAAGCTTCTATGACTAGAGGCAAAATGTGAACCAGTTCAGGTAATTCTCTTCTCCTCCATCTGTTGATTGAGCAGCTTTTTTGAAAATCTCCTTCAGCCCATAAAACAAAGCACGTGGAATTGAGAAATTCACCTGGAGGCAATCCCCATCTGCCTACAACCAGACCATTACCTGCCATAACCTCCACCTAGTTACAAGGTGCACAAGTTGCCAAGGTGTGGGACTCAGCCACCATCTCTCCCCAGCAATTTAAAGTCAAGTATTCTCAGCAGCATGCTGCTCTTGGTCCTCTGCACAATAAACAGAACCTTTCATAACTCTAAGTTGCTAAAACAATGTTGTATAGAAATCAGTGCAAGGATTACAAACAACAGTGCCAATGCTAATTAGGGTTAGCCAAGGTTTTCTCATTCATACAACTAAAGGGACATATGGGAAATGTCATGTTGTCAAAGCAGATTCTTTGCTTCTAAAAGTTGTGTGAAACATCAAAGCCAAGTAAAATAATAGCTGCATGCAACAAATGTGAAGTACAAGAGCTTCAGATAGCATATCTTTTTTTGCTGCCTGACAGGGGCTGCGGTAAGAATGCATGCAAAATTAAATCTACTGTGATGTCTATTGTCAAGCTGTTAGTCTGACTCTGAGACGTTATTCTAATTTTTGTATGAAAGATAGAGAAAAAAGCATTTAAGATATGATTTTTAAATATGAGTGTTTTTATTTAAACAGCACAAAAAACCTTGGAATTGAAAATATTAACTGAAAAAAAATGATGCCTCATAAAAGCTTGAAACATTGCTCTTCTTAGGGATGCAGCTCAACTTTCTTCTTGTAGTCTGCAGGTTTAAATTAGAAGAGAGTCAACAATTTTGATTGGTAATTACTGCTTGTACATAGACCTCTCTTAAATGTGATGATTCTATGCAAATAATAGAAGAGGTATTTCACCTTCTGTGTTAGGATTCACCTAAGAAAGAAACATTTTCAGTTGTTGCTAAAGTGGTCATGTGCATGTATACCAGAAATATAACGCTCAGGTACTTTCAGTGGGTCCTGGCCTCTCTTAGGAACACTAAAGTAATTTTGAGGAGACAAACAAAAGCTGGTGGGAGGGACCCACAGACAGAGATGGACATCTGCTTACCAGGAGAATGTGTAACAGGTTTTATTGTTCTAATGAGAGAAGAAGCAAGGCACTGAAAAGTGTGTTAGATTCAAGATCTGAATGATCTGTTTGAGTTTTAAGTCTTGAATTTTTTGTGTATTTTTCATTAGCAATGTTGTCAGATTCTCTGTTCACAGATCCTCAAAGAAAGGAAAATCAAGTAGCTCAAATGTAGACAGAGACAGAGGTTTTCTCTCTATTTCTGACTCTCTACCTCCAAAACATGAAAAAAGCAAGATATGCAAGGGCAGAGGTTTTCCCTTTGTAATCTGGGTTACCCCATGCCAGACGACCCATCCCTTTGGGCTGTGGTTTCTGTTTTCATACATATTTTTTTTTCTTCCGTTTGTTTGGATGTGTTTTGGTGAGTTCTTTCTCATTTGTTTCCCATTTAACCTGACAGAACAGAGGCAAAAAGACCAGTCAACTTTAACAAGTGCAACCTTTGTGGTTGCACAAAATCATATCTGCTGGCAAACCTAACAGGAAGGCAAAGATGGGTTTTAGGATGTGTATGGACCTTCAGAAGTTCAAGGCATATGTGAGATTGTGCCACAAGATTAACAGGGAAACTGAGCTGGCTTGGGAACTTCTGGGTAATCTGAATCTCTGAGCTTGAGGAAGGACATCAGTAGGCTGTGTTAAGGCTGGCAGTACCCTGGTGAAGCAGTGGAACCCCCTGGGAGCTGCTGTCACCTTTTGTGAACCACAATTGGAGCTCTCTTCTTCCCTCAGCTCTCTAGAATATGTAATGTCTATCCTGTGGCCCTTGGGTATTTGAAGGTTTCCTGGCTGGTGTTTGAGATCAGAAAGACTGGACATATCTCTATTACAGGAATACCAACCACTGTAGACTAACAGCTTCTCAGTGATTTTAAGGACTGAAAATAATGCAACTTCAATGCAACATTTCGGACTGCTCTTATTTTTACACTGTCTTGCTTCTTAACTGAGGCCATGGCTTGAGTTGATAAATACTACCCAAAAATCTACCTCTTCATTGTTCCTGACAGAAATTACTAGGATGGGGAGAAAACTCATTATTAATGACCATAGTGTAGAAATTTGTTTGAATTACTTATGATTTGACTCTTAGTCTGAAGGGTTTGTAATGATTTCTTTTTCTACCAGCCCTTTCTTTTAGTTGTGTGATGGAACACGGAAGGCAGGGTCACCAAGAGAAACCGGGACTGTTAAGGGCCTGTAGATGGCATTATGACATTACTGCATTTCTGTTGACTAGCTCTGAACACATTAAAAATTATAAAGTACCAAGAGGTCATAAAGGTGTATAGCAGCTGTGTCACAGCTGATGAAGTTACATGACTGCCAACCAGCATCATTTAAATCCCTTAAAATATTATCAGGTGCAATGCTCAGCTGCAGTTCAGTGTAGTAAGTGAATGCCATATAAACTATGAGTAATGTACTGAGTAATGCAATCTAACTGTTTCTCAGAGAATTTGGCTGTGGTTTTAGTCAACTAAGATTAGCAATTGGCAAATCAAAACTGGAAGCCTTTGTGTAATCAACAGTGGAAAAGGTCAAGACGTGCCTTCGGGCCTTCACTGTACTGGAATGTAGAAAGCAAAATGACCTGGCTACATTATGCTATTGATATTATGTCCTGGAAGTACCAAAGATATGTCACTGGAATATTATTTCTCTTTTTTCTTTTTTTTTTTTTTTTTTTTTTTTGTCTTCTCAGAATGCAGGGCAGAAAATGAAGATGCAGCTGAAAGTGGAAATATGTACTTAAGGAAGTGTAGGATTCAGCTAGCATGCTCTCCTTCCTTCTGTGAATTAAGTTTCAGGTCAGTAGTCTGTAACAAATCCTCCATTCCAGTGGGAGACAAGATAGTGCATTATAACACAGAAACCAGACTAGCTTTTAAAATGCTTGTAAAAATGAGATTATATCTACCAGGATACATAAAAGTATTCCACACATTAAATCAATAATATTTTTCTGACATTAATCTATCCTTTCTTATTTAAAGGACACACCATTTCAGCAGAGATCAGCTACCCTAAAATTATCCTCAGCAAGCACAGTAAATGCTGAAATAATCATTATGATCTGAGATGAAAATTGTACTGTAGAGCTTATGTAAATTATAAAGCTTTCTTTTATGTTCCAAATATGTTTATAGTTTGCTAGTATTCCTTACCATAGTGTTAATAGTTAAAATTGTAAGCAGAATTATGTTATGTATGTCAAGTATGATTGGGGAGTAATGGAATGGCTTACCACAGGGAGTTAAAAACAGAATATCAAAATGACTGTTATTCAACTGTAATTTTGGGGTTTCACACATTGAACAGGGGCTTATTTTGTATCAATCACAGGCATGTTTATATAATGCAGACCTGCTCCTGTGGTCTAGTTTTCTACCACAAGAAGAATCCTATCCTTATGCTTTTTGATAAGGTCAGTGATAATGTGTCAGAAGAATTAAATGGTCCTTTTGAGCCAGAATCTGAGCAAAATACAACTGTTAATGACAGCAGAATCATTAGTGTCCTGCTGTGGAGAAAAACCCCATCTTCCATAGCTTAGGTGACTGTTAATCAGAAATTGTATTGTCTATATGAAACATTTATATTTTCAATATTTACACGCAAGATTTTGACAAGATTAGGTTTACCCAAATTACTTTTTTTCCTGGTGTCCTTTGAGCCGTGTCTCCCAGGTGACAAGATGCTCTTGAAAATGTTAGAGCCTTCTGCCTCTGAAACACGGACTTGCGTTCCTGGTTAACACACAGACAACTGGAGCAATGAACTCCGTAGGGGCATGAATCCATAAGAATGAGCAAATTGCTGTTAGGAGAGACCTCAGAAACACATCTCTGTACAACAGTAAGCACAATCCATCCTCCATTCACTACAGTGGCTCCCTATGGAGTGCTGAATAGGCAGAGCAGAACTTGCATCTGTCTGTCTTAGCAGCTCGGTTGGCTTTTTCATATCTAGCTGTCTTACATTTGTGATGAAATATTGCTTCTTACAGACAGTATCTGGAATCTTGGACAGAATTTTCCTGGTTAAGTTCAATGTGGAGTCTTTTGCCAGCTAATAGGTTAGAAATACATATTCATTACAATATGGGATAAACTAGAGTGAAGGGAAAAGCACACTCGAAAGAGTTGTATTTGATTTTGCTTGTATTAACACCATATATGACTATAGCTGTTAGAAGCCTGTTTTGGCTATTACTCATTTTATGCATTTTAGGAAAACTGTTTTGAAATGTACAGTGCAATTTTCTTCTCAGACAGAAGGTTAGTAAATGTTTTGCTGTGAGAAATGGAGTTTGCCTGCATGATAGATAGTGACTGTGCCTGAGCGTGGTGATTGTGTCTTAATGCTATGTTTCTTGTGGTGCTACTTAGCTAAAATACAGCCGAGTTTTGTGATCCAGATCTGGCACTGAACAACACTGCTTCTCTGCTGTCTATGAATCTGTGCAATTTAAGCAGTGGAGCATGAGCCTTGCAAGTTCAAAACCATTTATATCAAGAAGTCATTTTCCTAGGTCAAATACAACTGTAACAATTAAATAGTGTATACAGAACTGTATGTAACAGTTCTTGCATACTCACACATGCTCTGGATGACTTCAGTGTTGACTGCTTTGAGCATCCACTCTTAAATTTGTTATGAATAGATTCTAATTATAATTTTATTACCTCTCTAAGAGCATGTTTTCATTTAGAACAATGAAGCAGGCATTCATGAATGAGTAATAATTAGACTGAGGTATTTAGGCTCTGCTTCTAATAAGAGACATAGAAAACAAGACATTTACTAATAATTATAGGGAAGCAATCTAAACAGTACCTCTATCATATTGAGAACCAGTGGGAAACTGGGGAGAACAAGGTCTATCTTAAGTTATCAGTGCTGCCTTTAGTGTTAAATTACTTAAAATTCTAGCAATATCTTAGAGGTTCTGTCCTTCTTTAAACTATATCAGTTTGTTCTTCCCCTTCTTCCTCTGCTGTCTGCAGCCTAGAAGTCAATGTGGTAGGGGAAATCTTCAGCTCCTGCCCCTCAGTGACATCAGTTCAAATGAGCAGCACTATCCCCACTGCCTGGAATGGATGACATTTATCTTTGAAGTGGGTGGTTGCAAAAATGCAACCATAAAACCTCTTATAAGTGTTTTTTCTTGGGTTTCCCCAGCGCTGTCTTGATATCTTCTGCCAATTTTTATGCCATTATGGTCATTTGAGCTCAGTCTGACTCGTTATATTTATTGTGTTTCTGCTGCAAAGCACTTCTCCATAACCCTAGCCAGGCACTGTTGTACAGAGACAGGGAATGGGGGTAGTGAAATTAGAGATGGTCTACTGTACAGAAAAAGCAGCAAACATCTGAAAGCAGCAAACATCACTGACTGCCTTCGTCTCTCCCCCGCCACAGCTCACGTATGGTGCGTGGGCCTTCATTTCACAAAGCAACCAACCCTCAGATCTGCAAATCCACCAAGCAGCAAAAAATGTGAGTTAAAGCAACAGTACCTAAAGAGGAGAAGTTTGAAAGTTTCTGTGCAGAGAAAAAAAAATTCCCAGAGATATATCCACTTCCATCACCCAGCACATGTTTTCAAGCACCTGGGGAAAGATGCAGGTTTTGGGGTACTACTGGTGACATGGGCAAAACACAGAGCCTGGTGCAGCCCTTGAGCATGGTCCTATTAAAACTGTGGGCCGTTGGACACAGCAAAAAAAGGCCTGCAGGCTTTCAAAAAGAGATAATTTTCAAGGCATGAATTGAGTCTTTTCCTCTCAAAATATTGACTTCAAACTCCAGAATTGCCTGAAACTCATTCCTAATTAAGGTGTGGAACCTTGAAAGAGGGTCAGTACAGTATTCTTCTCTAGAACAGAGAAAATAACAATTTTCATAAAAATTTAGAACCACAAAATAGTTGAGGTTGGCAGTAACCTCTGGATGTCATTTGGTCCACCTCCCCTGTTCAAGCAGTGCCACCTAGAGCAGATTTCTCAGGACCATGTCCGATGCCTTTTGAATATCTGCAAGGATGAAGAGTTCACCATCTCTCTGGCAGCCTGTGTCACTTCTTGGTCACTCTCACAGAAAAAAATTGTTTCCACATGTTCAGGATTTTCTCCCATATCGACTTAACTTTTTTCAGAGACTTTTACATTTTCTAAGAACAGAGGCATATTTTCTTTTGCAAACATAGATAGAGGCAAATATAGACCATGAAATGATAGATTGATGCCTGGAGAAATTATCAGATTGAGAGCTCTCTACAGACTTTGCCATCAGGTGCACTCATAACTCAAAGGAGGGAGGTCCCTCCTTTCTCTGGATCTCCCCACAAGTCCAGTCCTCAAAAAATTCAGGTGAATAGCCTTCATTTATCTCCTTGTCTGGCTTTTCTAGCACCAAGACTGTGTAGAGCTAGTTTCTTCCTGTCTTTTCTAGGGTTTTCATTGCCATTGCAAGCTCCTGCTTTCAATTTTGGGAATGGCTAGAGAGGGCAAGGAGACCCATTTGAGGTCCTACACATACAGCAGCCACTTGCCAGCTTTTAACTTATGTTGTAAAAGACAGTCTGTCTCACTGACATATTATTCAGCTTCCTATGTCTTTTTAATACAACTTCATGACAGTGTCATCCTCCTTTTGGTATTTTTGTGAGTTTGGTGAACTGACTGCCAACAAAATCCCACTTTCTTCCCCCACCAAGTTAGAAAAAGGAATGAAGCTGCTAGAGCAGATCTGTAGGCTGTTTTTCAGGCACAAGTTAAAAGTACAAGAGATGCTATTTGAATATAATAAATATTTTTATTTTTATTGTGAAGGTGGTCAAACACTAGAGGTTGGTATAGAAAAACTTTGGAGGCATGGAAAGTCTGACTGGAGATGATCCTGGGGAGCTTGCTGTTAGATCCTGCCTGCAGCAGGGGTTTGGCTGACGACCCCCAGAGGTACATCCCCAGCTCAGCTGCTCTGTACTGCTGTGATTCTCCCACACTCCAGCTGTACTTCAGATGCGTTCACTTCTGCAGAAGAGGCTGGGCTTTCAGTTCTGGATGAAAACTCTTCCAGCTACTGACTTTTCTCTGCAATCTTGATTTCTTTTGGGCTTTGGGCTCTACAATATTACCAGTGCTATTGATAGTTCAGTTTCTTATATGCCACATTCTCTTTTAAGTGACCACTTGAATTTTTTTGTAAGGGCAAGGTAGCACAAATAATTTATCCTGTTTATGTTAAATAACTGCATTAGATTATGAAATATCAAACTGCATTTATTCTGAAAGTAGTTTGTACTCTTCTTTCTAAAGAGACTTTTAAAAATTTTTATTAACACCAAGATCACTTTACCTTTAAGATTAAAAGCTGTTACATTTTTTATCAAACCACTAGTCATTTGTTGTTGCTGGGGGATTTTTGGTGTGTGTGTTTGTATGTGTGGTTTTTCATTTTGTTTTGTTTTACAAAAAATATGTAGAAACAGAAAAAGCAAGAATAATTCCTTTATGATAATTTTCTTTATGAGTCAAATTTGTCTAACAGTCTTTAAATTCCTGTCTTAAGAAGCATGATAAGTACTAAATTTATGGGGATACACAGAATTTCTGATACACAGAATCTGTCTGGCACAGAAATTTCAGCTTCCATTGTATACAGGAGACCCTAGGAAGAAAGCTGCCAGGGTAAAGAGATGCTCTGCTTCTTTTTCTGTGATGGAGTTAGAAATTGCTTTTTAAATTAGTCTTTCCTATGTAAGTTTCTCTAAGAATATTTTGTAGGATTCCAAAATATCAAAATATTGTATCAAGAATAGTGTGTCCAGCAGGAACAGAGCAGAGACCATCCTCCTGTACTTGGCACTGGTGAGACCAAACTTGGAATGCTGTGCTCAGTTTTGGGCCCATCACTGCAAGGAAGACATCGAGGAGCTGCTCTCAGGGCTGTGGTTTAGTTGCCAAGGTGGTGATGGATCAAAGTTTGGACTCAATGATCTTGGAGCCTTTTCCAACCTAAATGATTCTACGATTCTGTAGTCCTGTAAAAGTGGACATCCAAAAAGACTTGGATTCTAAGAGAATGGCCTAAAGTTTCACTGGATACCATCACTAAGTGCTGAAACAGGAAACTCAGTAGAATTGAAATTTTTTCTGCCACTCTCAGCATATAATGCTTCTTCCTGTTCTCCTCATTGGTGATTATCACACTAGGAAAAATGTTTCCATATCCCAAACACCTATTGAGACAACAGGCAGGAGACAGGAATCAAGAAAGGATTCACCTCTGCCAGTCAATCTAAGCTGCATTTACAGACTCTGGAAAGAAACTGGCGCTGTTATGAATTAATTTGATTTAAGGTAAAAAATTGAAATAGTTTGAGCCCTGCTTAGGGCACATCCCAAGGATTTCAAGAATGTAGAAGAGCTTTTGTCATTCACTGATGAAATTCTAGCTGCTCTTGCAGCTGGAATAGTCTTTTAAATTAAACAATAACAAATGCTAGAGATTTACTGTTGCAAAATAGGTAACAATTTGTGGACAAGGAGTGAAGTATCCTAGTTCATTTATATTAAGGTCTATTTTTTAAAGAAAAAAAGCCTGCATACATAAACAAAAAAGTATTAAATAATCCTAATTAGTTTTCTTTCCTTTGTTTCAGCAGACCTGAGAGATGAAATATTCTAACAGAGATGAATACATTACAGACCATAATGAGGGTAACATGGGCAATTTTTAATTAGGTTAAATCACCTTCTATCTGCTTGTTTCATTATTTATTGTATTTCATATGTGTTTTATTTTTCACAGTTTGTAAATTTTATATATATAAGTAGTATGCAATTTATAAATTATAATTGGTTGTTTATATATCTTCACTGAAATTGTCTCACTAATGGTAGTAATTTGTCAGTATTAGACAATAGAATTAGGTCTCATCCCAAAGTACTGGAAATCAAAAAGCCTATTGTTACATAACACCTTACTACTCTTTAGTAGTAAGGCAAAGGTTCCCTGCCTTTATTAGCTGGAAATGAAAATTGAGAATGAAAATAAATTCCTCTGACCAGACATGAAGTTCTGGGAAGTATATGATTACACCAGAGTTAGCATTTGATTGCTCTTTCCTCCTGCTATTTAGGATAGTCAGTAAAAATGCCCTTGTTATGCAAAATCTCAGACTTTATTTGCAGTCCAACAGAAGGTCAAGACAATTCCATCCAACCAAAAAGCAACAGAAAACTGAACTTTTTGAGACTATGGAAGAAGTACTTTCTAGGTCTCCAAAGAAATTTTCTCCCTTGACTTTGTCAGTCTTGTTCACTTCCATCTGTGTTCTCTTTGATGCTGCACTCCCTTTCCAAGCAGCTCCTGTCTAACCTCTTCCCTTCTTTAGGGCTGGAAATCTACTTAAATCTACAAGGTGACCTGATTCTCAGAGCTGTGTTTCTTCACAGTGATAGCTGTTTTTCCATGTTGTGAAAGATCCTCAAGTGTTTGGTTCCAATAAAGACACTTCTGGCATCCACTAATTCAGTATTCTTTTCTGTTTCAGTCCTTGATATGTTACTCTACTGGATGGGCCTTCCCAGCATTCCTTTCAAATCTCACCTGTTTTGTCTAGTTGGACTGCATGGATCTGGGGGAGGAACAGTATTCTGCAGACACAATATAGGATTGCTCAATCCCTGGTTACTCCTCAGGACCACATCTATAACAGTTATGTTCAGTTAGCACAATTGTTTCAAAGTAGTTTCTAATTTTACAAATTGAATTATTTAATATATATTTTGCAAAAAGATGTTTCAGAGTCATGATTATTGTACATATGCATTCACAGCATAAGCATTTGTTGTTAGTTTGGCAAAGCAAGCTCAACATACATATATACATATATTTTTGCATACTCAACTCAAATATATATTTGTGTGTATAGCATACAGTAAAAATGAACATGTACATAATGTTTTGAAGTGCCTGTGGATTATTTTGTCCATTCATTTCACAGCTACATTAGCTGTTGCTTTAGCAACAGAAAATCCAAAGTAGACAGCTCTCAAATCAGATAAAATTATTCAACTCAGTTTAAGTCCAACAGATATGATATCATCACTGTTTCTTTCAATATTTGTAGGCTTATACAAATAGAACATTTATTTTGTAGGCTTCTACAAATAAAACAGTCATTTTGCTTTTGCTAATGATGTAAAAACACAGTACTCATTGTACAGAGGTTATTGCTTTAATCCCTCACTCCCCTTCCCTGTGCACTGAAAGTCATAGTTCATGCCTTTTGAGACTGATAATATCTGAATGCATTGCGTTCCTGCTGAGCCTTTACACTGTTCTGTATGCATCATATGTCTTGTTTAGAATAATGATCTGGCACTCAACCATCTCCAGTCAGTTGGTTTGAATGTAGTAGTCTGCCATTTCTTCACTTCAGGCCAGTGACATCACGTGACATGACTATACTGACTTATCACATTCTGTCAAGTATTCTCAGGCTAGTTATTCCAGTTCACACAATCTGCATCACTGTATGACTGAAGGTGCACAAACATTTTCAGTTGTTTTGTGTCATGATGATTAATTTCCTTAATTATACAAAAAGTAACAATTACAAAGGGAAAAAATAATGCAGTGCAAATAATTCAAAGATACATCTATTATGTACCTGGGATGCAGTATTTCATTTCTTTGGTACTTAAATTACTAAGGTGAATAACCTCAGTTCAGGGTAAAGAAATACTACATACTCCTTCTGTGAAGCTGGCTGTTTATGGTCTTTTGGTTAAAATGGATAGAAATGTACAGTAAATATTTAGAAAATATATGGATACTGAAACTGTTGAAATCCGTCTAGCCCTTTGATTGGCAGTGAAGTAGACAGCTAGACTAGCCACTTAAATGCCCTCTTTAATGAAGAAGAAAGGAGTTTATTGAACCCTAAATAGCATATCAAATTGGTCAATTGACTAAGTTGAGAAGATGGGAATAAAATATTAACAATAGAGCTAAAGTGCAAAAGTTCACCAGTTAGCATTTTCTCTCTGAAGTTTTGTGGATGAGATGCTATTGCTAAGAGAGTGATATCCCTCATATTCAGGTGGATCTTCCTGTGCACTACTTTTGCCCATTTCATCTTGTCCTATTGCTTGGCACCACCAAGAGTCTGCTTCTTGCCTCTTGGTGCCCTCCCTTTGAGTTTACAGTGATGAGGTCCCTCTCAGTTGCCTCTTCTAGAGACTGAACTGGCCCAGCTCCCTCAGCCTGTACTCACGAGAGAGATGCTTCAGACCCCTTGTCCTCTTTTTCACTGTTCAAGGGAAAGTCATCCTTCCAACATTCCTTTACCCTGCACTCCTGGGTAAGAGATCTCTGAGGGCAGGTCTTGTCAGCGAAGACCACCACAAAGAAGACATTCAGTCACTCTGATTTCTCTGTTCTCTCTGTTACCAGGATCCCCCTCCAGTTAGCAATGGACCCACATTACCCTTTTTCTTCTTTTTTCTGTTATTTCAAAAAGCCCTTTTTCTTGTCCTTCACATCCTTGGCCAGATTTAATTACAGATAGACCTTGGCCTTCCTCAACTCATTTCTACTTACTCTGAATAATTCTCTCTATATTCATGTCAAGTGGCCTGATCCTGCTTCCATCTCCTGTATATTTCCTGCTTATTCTCGAGTAATAAGAGGAGTTATTTATTCATCCACGTGGATCTCTTGCCCCTTTGTTTATTTCTTGCTCAAGACAATTGTTTTTGAGATTGGATAAAGTTAATCTTATCAACCAGCTCTCAGACTCCTCTGCCCTGCAGAACATTTCCCCATGGGATTCTTCCAAGAAGATCCTGGAAGAAGCTAAAGCTAGTTTTTCTGAAGCCTGTGATTGTATCTTACTTGCTGCCACGGTTCCGCCTCTCACAATACTGAACTGCACAATCTTGTGGTCCCTGCAGCTACAGCTGTCCCCAACTTTAAGTCTCCAGCAAGGCCTTTCCTGTTGGTTAGATAAGGTTGAGGAGCACGGTCTCCTTCCTACTCTTGGGAGTTCCACTCCATGCCTGTTCTTTCCCCCTTATTCTATGGCGTTCAATTTCTTTTGAAGACTTTGATGACTGACTGCAGAAATCTTCTCTTGCAATTTTATAAGCAGCATTCCATTGCCACGAGTTGCAGAGTACCTAAAAAATATTTGCTCTCACAACTTAATGAGCAATTTTGTAGATTTCCTCTGGTTTTGAGAAAGTCTTCATAACACTGAAATGAGAACAAAATTATAGAAATGTGTTCATGTTCTCCCATTTTTTGACACCGTTTGTTTGCTTTTAGTTTTGTTATCATTATCCAACTTTCCCATTGCCATCCCCATCTCTTAAATATCAGCCAATGAGGCTAATCATTTTGTTAAGGGCTATAGATCCAAAGTTTAAAATCTCTGACAACTGGTATAATGTGCGAACTGCTATGAAAGTTTAAACAAAACTGATTTCTTGTGGGAACTCAGCACATCCCTCTGGATGTCCAGAGTTGCTGAGAACCCTGTTGGGGGGCTTGGGGACCCTGGCATGCTGCCTGGAATACCTGGTGGCTTGACTTTGATCCTTCCAACGAATTGCCAGCTTGGTATGGGGATGTGAAAGCCACACAGGTTTGAATGGTGTAATAATAAAGTATTCACAGGGTGAAAATGTAGATTTTAGGATTTTTGGTACAGGGTTATGGGGACAAGATGGAGGAATAAGGGTGTGTCTGGTCCTTCTTCTTTCTTCTTCTTTTTCTCCATTTTCTGCTGTGATGTTGGCACTTGGGGATTGGTTTAGGGTGAAAATGCACTGTCTAACATAGGTGATAGGTATTGGGAATTAAAAGTAAATATGATATACGTAGTTTGTATTATAAAAAGACGACACCGCCTCGGGGGCGGTCAGAATGCTTGTGGCTGCCTTGCTGAGTGGACCTTGGCTGGGCAAAGAGAAAATTTTATAGATAAGAAATAATAAACAACCTGAAGACCGAAAAGGAAGAGTCCAGACTCATTCTTCTGAGTGCAGGCTGCCTCAGAACCATCCCACGCATCTCGGGGCAGAGACCAGACAGCTGACCCAATAATTTGTAGCTCCAGAGAATAAAATTTTAGCTTGATCTAACACAGAAACAAATTGATAAATTAGCTGTAAAACATAGAGACTTATCTCTAAAATATCTCTAACTCCTGCATGGAAGTGTGTTTACTGGAAATAATTACATAGAACCATAAAATTGAAAATTTGACTTATTAGCTATATAGTTCTGTGTAGTTTTTTTTAATAATCATGTTACAAAGTTCTGTACTAGCTTAGATATGCCCATCTGAATATGTTTTGCAGCACTGGAATTGTGTACTACCCTCACTTGAAGAAATGTTCACAGTACACAAAGTTCTTGGGTATAGAGATTACTATCACCTCATCAATTTACCATTGGCGTAGGTATGTTGTGAAATAACCAGAGAAGCCATAATTTACAAGGTTGGTTATTACTGGCCTGTGGATGACCCCATGCCAGAGCAGGTGGATGCCTGAATGAGGCTGTGACCCTGTTGGAAGCCAGGACTCAAAGAGGCTCCTGCAGGACTGGTGTACCCATGGAAAGAGGGGCCCACACTGGAGCAGGTTTGCTGGTAAGTCTTGTCATCCTGGGTGGGACAATACTGGAAGAGCCTGTTCCTAAAGGACTGCACCTCTGGAAGGGATTCACACTGGAGCAGTTCACTAAAAACTGTATCTCATAGGAAGGACCCACGTTGGAGAAGTTAATGAAGGTCTGTCTGCCATGGGAAGGACACCATGCTGGAGCAGAGGAAGAGTGTGAGGATTCCTTGTACTTAGGAGGATGAAGTGTCAGAGACAACATGCCATGAACTGACAGCAACCTCTGTTCCCCATTCCCCTGCACAGCTGAGGGGAGAAGGCAGACAATTTGTGAGTGAAGCTGAGCCTGGGAAGAAGAGAGAGGTGGAGGAATGGGGTTTTTTTATGACTAATTTTTATTTCTCATCCTACTTTGATATGATTGGCAATAAATTGAACTAATTTCCCCAAGCTGAGATTGTCTGACGGTAACTGGTGAGTGATCCCTGCCCATTTTTGCCTCAAGCAAGGAGCCTTTTGTTATACTTTTCCTCTGTCTGTCCACCTGGGAGGTGTCCAGCCAGAGTCACCCACCATAGATGTTCACATGTGCTCAGAAAGGTGCTTTGCAACTTGTTGCTTCTCCTCCAGAGACCACCAGTCTCTTCTTCAGAGCCCTAAGTGCATTGGCCCTCCCCAAGAACTTTTGGCTGCGTGAGCTCATGTGCAGTCTCAGAAAATATGACCTGTGGTTCTGAATGTGAAACTGGTTTGTGAAGAAAGCAATAAGCCTTAGTGTGGATGATCCTCCTTCCCACAGGAGCTGGTTTTAAGATAAGACTCTAGTCCTCAGCTCCTGCCTGAGATGAATTCAGGTTCCCTGTTCCTGACCATGAACTTGGTGATGCAGACCCTAAACCCGACCCACAGATTGATTGATCAGCTTCAGCTCAAATCTGCCTTGTCACCATGGGTTTGCCTGGTTACTGCTGAGCTGTGTCTGCTCCTAGTTATAATCACCAGGCCTGATCCAGATTGTGACTTTCCAGCTTGGCTTCATGGACTTAGCTGGCGATCTATGTTCCAGGCTCTCTCCAGCTGCCAGTCCCCAGCCCCTCTCCTGTCATATAGCTTCTGTTGTGCTTGGCTCCTGTCCCTTAGGAAGAAGCTGGCCCTCACTGTGTCCTGGTTTGTTCTTCATACGTAATGTTCCTTTTGTTTCCCAGTCCCATAAATTGTCTCAGAAAGGTCTGGCTTATGAATAGTGGAATGGCTTATTGACAGGTTGAAATAAAGCCCCATTGCTGCTCTTCCAGGCTCATCAGTCACATCCTTGTGGGTGAAAGACTGATCACTTTCTGGTTGGTGGTGAGTTTTTCCACCGAAGAGACACATCATTTTCTAGTGCAGTCTCAGACATGAGCTCTCTGCAAAGGGGTATCTGAAATGTGAGTTTTCAAGACAAGTGTTTAACAGTAATAAGCATGTGCTACTGCTTCCAGTCACGTTGGCAACTCTGCTGGTCAATCCTAGCAATTATTATTTTCAGATCTGGGTATATTCATGCCTGCATGTGCAATCCTTCCAGAGAAGGAGGACACTACCAAGCTCCTCTTTGGTCTGGTTGACAACCCTTTGTGTAAGCTCTTGGTAGTGTGACCATATACAAGGGTGGTGTCGTGGATGCTGAATTTTTGAAAGACCCTATCAAATGCAGAGGTTTTGCAGTGCACAGCCCTGTTTTTTACACTTATGTACAAGCTGGTGAACTCGAAACATTTCCAAGGGCAAGAAACATGCAGAATGTATGGGAGCTATTGGACTAATTAGACATTGAACTTCTTCTCTGGACTCCTTCATATGGCTCAGAGAAGAACACAAAATCTTCATTTCCCTTGTATTGTTCCTCACATCAACTCAAGTTGTTTTATATATTTAAAATAGCTTTTTATTGAAATTTTGGTAAATGAACAGAAACAGGAGAAATTTCTAAAATTCCCAATGAACAACTCCCTGTGTGGCAATGAGAAGAAGCAGTGTTTGATCACATACCAGCAGAATCTGCCTTTGATAGACGTAGTAAGATTATTCAGACAACTGAAGGAGGACAATGAAATAAAAAAGACACATTTTTTCTGGTCATTTTACAGTGTAAAAGAGAAGTCACAAATAAGTTTGCTGCTCAAAAATAGTGCTTTAGTTATGCATTACAAGAGGTCTTTTACCTCTCTACATTTATATATTTTGGGAGGAGAGGGAAAGATGGCAAGAAATCCACTGAAATAAGCAAAATCTGTCATGCAATTAATTTTCTAAAAAACATTTCCAACAGAGAAGGCCTATAAAGCTTCCAGCTGTGTCTCATAAGCTTTGCGATTATTGACATTCTTAAATAAACATTTACAAGTTTCAGCCATGGTTTTATAGTTGGTTTTATTTTTTTTATAATTATTTTTTCTTTTAATTAAAGTCTGCATTGTAAAGCTGGTGAAATCTATATTCATTTCTCCTTATTTATTACTGGCTATGTTCTTTTCTGTTGTTACATTCCTCTATCTTGCCTTAGATTCTCTATCCCACCTCTACCCAGGATAGAGGTTACTTTCTACCCCCTCCTGCCTGGCAAGTGTTCCTGGTTTTGGTTGATGCTCAAAATAAAGCTTCTATTCAAATAAGAGAAATGCACTGTTCACACTTGGAGACTTTCAGCAATGCATTCTCTGTATTGTAAGTCAGATTTCGTTTGTCAGTTATGGTACAGGAGTTATTCTGGGGAAGTCCACCACAGAAGCCATGATAAGAAATAATAAAACATGTCAAACTCATACAGAAAAGGGTCTAATCAAATGTGACTTAAAAGAGTTTATATAGAATCTATTTTCACCTGGAGCTTGATGGGCTGACAGTAATGATTATATGTACTTGAGTGAAGAAAGGCTCCAAAGGGTACACTGTTATTCCATCTTGCCAGTTGAAATATGGTCAGAAGGGAGAAAAGATCACATGTTTATGGATTTGTAAATAAACTGAATAGTTTCTTATTACCAGTTCAATCTTTTTCTCCAAATAACACATGAACTTCTGTGTAAAATTGAGATTAGATATAGTTGCAAAACAGAAGGTTTTGGGCGTAAAATACTTGCCCAATTCTGGGTAGTGCAATCTACATTTTAACGGTAATGTCTGCAGAAATAAAGTTATATGTAAAACTGCATGAAAAACTTCACCTTTAAATATTTTTCTCTTTTGGACTCTGGAGCAGTAATCTTCCCTCAATCTGCTTATTCTTGAGGGACCATAGTTACAGATAAGGTTGTAGTTAAGACAGAGAAATGTGTCTCCCTGTCACAGCAGATGTTTGTTTGATTCCAGTCCTCTTAATGTGAGAGACAGAGAAGTCTGTGGAACAATACTTTATTTCTCCAGCCTCCAGAAACAAGTTTTATAGCTGTAAATAAAAAAAATACTAAATAAAATCTATAAGATCTGAGGATTGTTAAAACCTAATGTGCAGATCTGGCCATTGGCTTCCAATCTTCCCTTTATTGATTCCATAATTTTATTGACTCCTTTTATTGATTCCAGGGGGACTTCTGGACACACACTGGAGATGCACTATGTGTATCCACACCATCACAGACTAAGTTCTGCTTTGCGAGATGTATTTATGGTAGGACAGAAGACTTCCTTCACACAGTGAGCAAGAGGGTTTCAGGTCCCAGTGTGCCTGGCAGGGGTCTGCTCTGGGTCTCCATGGTCAGATGGAGGGAGGGCCAGCTGGGGGAAACTGAAGAACTGTCTCATGTCAGAGCAAGTAAAGACTGTCAGTGTTCCTGGGTTGTGTGTGTGCAAGAGGTGTGAGGTAGGGGAGAGAAAAGCCTCTGTGGTTGCCAAGAGGATAGGTTTAGAGAAACTGAAAAGGAGAGAGAACCCAGAAAAGGAAGCTCTGGAGCCCACCCTTTGTGAGTTATGATAAAGACTACCTCTGCTGTAGACAGTTGGATATAAATGATGGAAAAATCTGAATAAATGAACTAAGAAGTAGAAAATCAGCTTCAATTGGCCAGTAAAGGAGGGATTGTTCTGTCAGCAGTGGCAGTTGAAAGGTACAACAGAACCTAAAAATCCAATGCCTTGTGCTCTGGAAGAGATTTGCCTTCTTACCCCCTTCCACCCTTTCTTCAGTCTCATATATATTTATCACAGTTCCCATCTGGTGCACAGACTCTCCCTGCCACATCCTAGAAAATCCTGACAGGCTGCTAGAACATCTTCTGCCCCAAGCTACATTACACTTGTAGAAATTTGTCTTGTAGAGGGGAGGTGAAAATGTTCAGGTTGCTACTTAGGGTTTTTATTTTTCCTGGAAAGAGGAAGGATTTTATTTTGGATGAGGGCCAAGGCTAAAACACTTTCTATCCTTTAGTAGGAGATTTTTAGAATGGTGGGAGAGAGGCAATGGTAGACTGAAATACAGTTGCCTGGACGTGCTCCTTTTTACTCTCAATGGAGATTCCAAGTCAGCAATCCTAGAGGAGCAAATGAGGTTATGAGGTCATCAACTTTCTTCTCAGTTGAATATTTTTTGTATTTTTTGAAAAAATATTTTCTTTTTTCTGGCTGAGGAAAAACAAAGATAGTTTTTCTTTAATTTAAAAACATTTTTATTATTGCAGAACATGTAATAATGTTAAGGGTTCACTACTAAATTTTAAAGGAACTATAGCTGACAGATCTCAGTGTCTTATCATAACTTGCATCCTTGGAATTACCATATTGTTATAGTGCTCTGATTTATCCACTGCACTTTTTGTTGGGCTGGCTTTTATTTCACATAAATATCTATTTGTTTCCCGATGTTATGTGCTTGCCTGTCTGTGCTTTTGAGGGCCAGTGATAAAGGCATGATGTCCTGGGATCACAAGGACTTATAGACCACCATTGCCTATTTCCAGTGTCTAGGCCACAGGAGGAATTTGCTGTAAGAGAAGCCATTGCAGCCGGAACTTGATATAAGCACAGAAAGGAAGAGTTTCAGAACAGGAACTTGATATAAGCACAGAAAGGAGGAGTTTTCAACAGGAAGGTTTTAATTCCAGGCCTGGTGGAGCTGAGATGACCTGGTGAGCACATGCTGGTTAATGCATAAAACAGGCTGTGAAATAAAGACAAGAGATACCTGGGGGAAATGGAGTCACTACTGACTGATATTAATTGGGTGTAGCTGAGTGTAACTCTCTCTTTCAGACATTTCTTCTCATGGATGAAGCAGTTAAAGATGACTGCCTAGGTTGGAAATGGATTAGTGGGGAGAGGGAATGTGTGCAATGACCACAACCATGTCCTTAAGAGGCCCAAGCACTTATTATCTCTTATCTCTTTCCAATTTGTTCCAGACGTTTCTGTGATGAGGAACGTAGGGTAAAGTGCAGGAAAAAAACTTTTACATCAAACTTCAGTGATCAAAACAAAATGTCAAATGCATTCTTCTACTGTCATTTGTTTCTGAGTTTTTATTTCTCTCTCCCAGCTTCAGCCTGCAACATTTCTTTTAATCACCAGATCCCTCTCTTAACTTAAAGGAAGAAGAAGCTAGAGTCACCCCTTTACTTTGTTAAAAATATATTTTGGAGTATACTTCATATTTAGGCCAGATGCCATTTCCATTTTATTGAAAACCAGATGGAAGCTAAAGGCTGCATTTTCCTTCCTGACCTTCTGCTGAAAAATGCTGTTCTCCAGGGGAGAGCAAAGGAGTGAAAAGTTGTTCAAGATATCTGTCTGTACCAACACAGCTGTAATTTGAAGTATGATGCTTTAAATAAATTGATAAAACTTGGTAATTTACACCCTTTAATGCTTGTATGTATTTCCAGTTTGTCATATATTTCTGTGTCTGTAACATGTAAGTTTTATTTTCAGTTGACATTTCATGATTCACATGTGTACAAACATCTGAAATCCCAAAAGAAATGAAATTAATTATGAAAACATTAAACGAAATTCCAATGGGCCTGAGCTAATATTTAGTCAGAGTTGATGACCTTAACACTTTGTAGAATGCCTTCCACTATTTTCTCTGCACTTCACACCACAATCTGTAAGAGCCAGAGGATGAGCTTCAGTTTGCTTGTGGCAAATACTGGCATAGTGACAAGGTATATGTGGTATCTGGCTTATCAACAGGCAGCAGAGCAGGCAGGGCCAGATTGACACCTAGAGATATGTCCCACAGTATCAAGAAAAGCAGTACTTGATAATGTTTTCAGAGATGGTTTCAAATGAGTACTGCCAATCTTTCTCTGAGACAATAAACTATAGATCTTAAATATGTTTTCAACAGGTTTCAAGATTGAAAGATAGTAAGCTCAAAGCATATTGATAGAATAACAGTGCAGGTGATTGAATGCCCAAGAACCAAGGATATAAGTGAACCTGTTATAATTACACTGAACAAAAAGCTTTCGTAAATAAAAACACACCAAATGATATAAAGAAAACATATTTGGTCCTTCACTTATTTCTGTAGGATATTACCCATATATTTCATGGTTTATAAATCTCCTTTTTCTGTCTGAAGTTTTTTGTATTTAAAAACAATGTTTGCCCACAGATGAAGCAGCTTGTAGGGACTCCAATAAATTTTGGTTTGGGGTTGGAAAGGAAAATGTTTCTATACCTTGCAGCTTCAAATTTAGTACCTTTGATAATTTCTGATAGGGTCAAATTTTTGGATTTCACACTGAAAAAGAAATACTATGTGTTCCCTGAAAAACTCTCCCTTTCTTTACTGATGTTTATTTTCTTAGTATCAAGTATAAAACCTGAGCTTTACATATTGCTTACACCTAAAATTTCCTTCCTTCCCTTGTTTGGGTCTCACAGTTTATCTTTGTCCCTTCATTCTTTTTCTCATACAAAACATAAGCATAATTTTTTTTCACACATAACTGTATTTAGAAGTATTGTCTGTACTACAAGCTGCCTTTACAATTGGAAATACTGGGCAGGTTTCTTGACTGGAAATACTGGGCAGGTTTCTTGCCTGGGCTAGCACTAAACTTAATAGCTAGTTGTTTTTCTTTTTTTAAAAATTTCTCTTAGGGTAATGGGATTTATGACTAGATTTCTGCTCAGGGTAATGGGATTGATGAATAATTGCTCCTGGAACAGACTTCTTTAACTGTTGACATTCATGGTCACTTACTGAAGGATGGTTGACAGATTAGACAGCAGGGCTCTCAGTTTTTACTCTTTGTTTTCGGCTTCTGAAAGGAAGAGCAAACTGGATGAGCAGGAAAGTAGGAAATGGACTTAAATCACGATCTTTCAAACAAAATATAATGTGGGTAGATCTGAATTTCCTCCCTGGATTGCCCATAGATTTCCATGGCACCTCTGAGCATCTTTTGAAACCCCTTTGTTCCCCATCACTCATGGTGTTTAAGGACGTTTATTTAGAACACAAGAAGCATTACAGCACTGAATTTTAATGCCCTTTGTTCTTCAAGAGGAAGATCTGTACAAGCTTAAATGAACTTGGGACTTCTTCTCAAAAGAAAATAAAGGGATTGACCAGTAAAGCTCTGACTTTCCATATTTGATGTTGCATAGTCTTTATTAGACATAAAGAGATTTTCAGAATTTGTAAGGTTTGTCACAGCCAATATTTTGGAGGTCATCTGCTCCTAAAAGAGAGAAAATTTAAAAATATTTTATATCTAACATAAATTAATATAACTGATATTATAACACCACTAGGTAAACTAGTTAAGGGAGGTGGGAGAAGGAAGGTGCTGTGGTTGCAAATTCAGTTCCATTCCTTCTCCTTCTTCTTCCTCTTGATCCTCCTCCTTCTCTTCTTCTTCTTCTTCTCCTCCTCCTCCTCCTAATATCTTTCTAATATCTCTCTACTAATATCTCTCTACTTCGAGTGAGACAGAACAGTGCAATTTAACTGACATAATTTTTGTTCCTTATTTCCTATGCAGGGTTGAAGGAAAACGTATAAAAAAGGGTGATTTCCCCCCCTTAATAATATTACATCTCTTGTGATTAATTGTTGATATTTACTTAAGTGATATTTTAGCAATGTTCCTGTTGAATGCCAAAAAGCAGTGAAATCTGAGTCCTACATTATATGGTAAGCTCTTCTATAGCTCTGTTATCCACAATGAATTCTTGCCATTACATCTCTGTCATTTAAGCAACAGACTTTTTTTCTCAGTAAATAAAAGGTCATTAAGTAGTCAGATATCTCCCATCTAGTAACTCTGATGAAATTAAAGATTTCACAGTCTCACCACAGTAATAATAAATAACATATTCAATTTTACAGTAGGATGAATGTTTGTTTTTCAATGCAGGGCTTGAACAAGGCTGGTAGTGAAATATCTTTTATATGCTGAAGAGTATATCTTATTCCTTTGCAATAATAAATGCTGGTTTTGTTATTATGATAATTTTTTGATATATCTCTGAATGCAGGCAGCCACAAAAACTGGCTGCTTGCTTCTGTTTTGTCTCAGCTTACAAATTAAGGCAGTTTGTTAAAAGAAACTGCTCAGAGTGTCCAAATGGGAAAAAAGTAGCTGAATTTCATCCCAGAGTTCATCACTGAATTGCCCTGTAACTGTAGACAAAGCAGGGAGGTGGATCCCGCTGTGATGCTGAAAGGAGGTTCTCCACTGACCTCTGAGCAGGAAATCTGGAGTTCTCAGGCCTAACCAGAGGTCAAGTCAAAATACCACATCACCATGGAGCATGGAAGTGATTTTCTCCCTTAGAAAAATGTGAATCTTAGACAAACTCTGGGGAAAATGGAGATTGTGTTGTGAGATAAAGCCATATGGACTGAAATTCACAATATTCATGGTGCTCCTTTCAGTGTGACTGAGTGACATTATATTAGAACAATTATAACTGTTTCTGCTGCCATCCAATATCCATATAAGTGCTACTTAAAGAGAATTCAGAAATAGGATTCTCTTTTTTTTCCTCTTTCTTTCTTTGGCTCTGTTAATTACTTAGCAACAGAGCTTCTGCCATTGCAGAAAATGAGGTCGACAAGACAACATTCTGTGGTTATTTTAGCAGTTTATAAATGTTGCTTTTTAATATTCACCCTCTTAAACAGTTCCCCCCCCCCCAGCCTCAATAAAAATACATATTTAAGCCCTTTGATTTAAGCCCCTTTAAGATTAAAAGTTTACTAGGATGAATGGCTCCCAAGTCTGTTCTGTTGGACTCCTACACGCCTCTAGTCTTACTGGGGATCAAAGACAGCATCTGTAATGTAAAACAAATATGTAATGTAAATGCAAACCTGAAACACTTCATAAACAGATATTGTCATCAACAAATCCTGAGTTTAGCAACTTGTAATTTGATTTTTTTGCACAGTATCAAGGCTGAAGTCTTTGAGATACTAGTTCTAAGAAAATACTTTGACTCGAAGTCTCCACTGTAAATGGCCCCAGGTGGAAAGAACATTCAGTTATGGCCTCTTTTGTGCCATTGTCCATGTTTGCTGCAGACAAGCAGTGCTAACAGGGGCTAGCAAGTCTGTTCAGGGGAACTAATTGCAGCCTTCCAGTATCTGCAAAAAGAAAAAGGAAGATAGACACTGTTTACCAAAGCATGTAGTGACAGGACAAAAAGGAATGGTTTCAAACCAAGAGTAGGTTAGATTAGATAGTCAAAAAAATTTATTTTCTGTAAGGATGGTGAAGCACTGGAACAGAACCTGTGGTTGCCCCAACCCTGAGAGTGTTCAAGGCCAGGTTGGATGGGACTTTGAGCAGCCTGGTTTAGTGTCACATATTCCTGTCTATGGCAGGGGGTTGGAACTAGATGATCTTTTAGGTCCGTCTCAACCCAGAGCATTCTATGATTCCATGATTCTATGATTTTGATGTAATGATAAATCTGCTGCCTGGTGTTAGGAGAGATTTTTGTAGAAAAAAATAATTCTACTTCAAAATTCACTCCTCTGATCCTGAGCTTTTACTGAAATTGCACAGAAACCTTAAGTACAATGATTTATGTTGGATATGTTGTTTTAAACATATATGCATTCCCTTGAATACATGTGGATGCATAACTATATAATCTTACTGACATCCTTGCAAATTCAGTTTGGTGCTGATAGACAAGCTGTGCTGTTTTCATGTCAATCATCATTACTACTGGTACGAAATGATAGGTTGGAAAAGTTGCATATCCTCTGCCTAACAGGAGTCCGGAGATGGCAATTTCGGAGGGAGGTGTAAAAAAGTTTAAAAATAAAAAATAAGATCCTACATGCCAAATGATTTCCATAGTTACGCTTCTGAGCATTCAGTAAGACTTCACAGCTGTCACCAAGAACTAAAATTGGCCTGTATGATCTTTCTTACTGGTTGTGATGGGAGTGAAAGAAAGCGGACTTGTTCTCAAGATTTGTCAATTTTACAGTGGTAACCACTCTGAAACTTTATTAAAAATGGAGAAAAATGCTTTGAATACTGAATCCAAATATAAAAATCCACCATGACTTAGAGGTATAACTTATAATCTCTCTATTATGATCCTCTAACTCGGTGTGCTGTATTCTTCTTCTGTGCAAATTTACCTCGAGTCTCTACTTGGAGTGATGACATATACATACAATCAAGTCAAACTCTAGTCCTTCCTAGTTTACACCCATTTAGTCACAGTCTGGAAAAATGATTGCATTTTCTTCAATCTCTTTCTGATGGTACTTCAAGAAAAATTGATATGGAAGCATATGGACAATATATTGAAGTTCATCACACTCATGGATATGATGAGGATGTGTTCCAGAAAAACTAGAAAATAACTGCATAAATGGTTTTCATCTCATTTAACTTTAACCATATGTTTTTGTCTCTACTTTCACATCCTTTTTAAAGGTAATGGAGAAAGACAGAGGGTAAGTAGAATACACTCTTCTATGGAAAAAAGTATATCCACATGAATCGCCTTCCGGATGCATCTAATTGTCTTTATTGAACTTGGAAGGAGATTAGAAACAGGATTCAACTCTCCTAATGAAAATCTTGCTGTTATATATACGTCTACATTTCAGTTAGGCTTTCTGTATAGTCAAAAGGGATAAATGGGTGTTTCTTCAAGCGATTCATCAAACACTAAAGTAGAGATGCAAGTAAAGGTGAATGAATTTTTCTTTCCATATAAGCACACTGGAAGGTTATGGTGTTCTACACAGTTGAGATAACTACATTATAAGCATGCAAAGTCAGGTGAAATACGAATTTCAGTGAAGTGGAAACTAGATGACTTGTTTAAATGTATAACCTTCATTCCATGGGAGATCAATTCTGTACAATCTCTTCAAGTTCCAGTCCACAGTCCATATTCCCTACTTAAGCAGCTTAATAATGTATATTTGCAACCTTTTTTTGACTCTTTTCACAATACTAGTGTGATTGTTGATTACTAGCAGAACAGAGAGGTCTGAAAATACTTTAGAGAACACTTATGGAAAGAAAATCCTATGTTTCAATATCTGTAGTAGAAAAATAATACAATTAGGGAAGGCTATTTGAAGGTTAATCCCAGAAGAAAGATGGAGAGTCCAAATTCCTGCTGTTGTGTGCAAGCATAGAACCATGCAACACAGAGCATAGGACCATGCAACACAGGCCTCCTATTTCCATATGGAATACAATCATAGTGGGCCACAAATCCTTTACACCAGATGGGCACAATAAATATAACAGATTTAGGATTACTATTTGGATCCCTTTTAAATGAGAAGTTCTAAATGGTAAAAGTTGGAGAGGATGCAGAGGTGGCTAGGTTCTGTGTATTACTCTTTTCTGAGCAGGGTAAGTAACTCAATTGTTGGAAGTTTTCTCATTTCCACATGGTGTAAACAATCCCTAGGCATAACACTGATGTGTCAGAGTCTAAGGAAAGGGGAGTATAAGCAACAGTCATCAGGTCTAAAAGCTGAAGATAGATAACTAGACTACATCTACAGTTTAATAACTGTATTTATCTCTAATCATTTCAGCCATATTCTCTTTCCAAAGAGCAGGTTTCATGCTTCAAGATTGTCCCCACTGTACGTTTTTAGTCATCTTCTTTAAAGAAAGAAAAATCCTTCTAGTTTGTTCAAAATGCTGATCAGTGGCTTTCTTTTCATATACAGAATTGCGTTGTATTTGTTGAGATATTTACAGATCTTTTGGCGGATGATTTAGATGACATGAGATTCCTGTCTTTTGGACCATTTATTCTGTACATCACATTTTTCTACTCAAAATAAAGAAGCAGCTTTCTCTGCTTTATTCTTCTTAACATATCTTCCTCAAGATTTAAGAAATAACATGGTCCACTGCCTGAAATCTGACCTAATGAAATGTACCTGGAAACCAGGATAGATTTTGTTGTTCTGGGCTTTCATGTCAATGACACTATTCTAAACTATTTTTTTTTATAATGGAAAATGCATTATAAGGGACTTATCTGACTTAATTTCATTGACAAATATATCACTTATATGACACTAGTAGAAGGAAACACTCCTCCTACATCAAATGACACTTCCCAGCATCTGGCTAACAGCTGTCAGCAACGAAGGTATGAAATTATTAACATAATGGATTGGTTTCAGAGGAATCCATAGCAGAATTAAAGGATCCATAACCTGGGCAATGAAGAAATAGCTCAAAACTTAACATAGTGTATTCACATTTTTCCATAAAGGGTTTCTGTTTTTATAACAACTCAATATATAGTTTTGAAAATTGTTAAAAATAGCAATAATTTGCAACTTCAATATGAAGCAATTAAATGTTTCATTTGAAACGGGACTAATGAACTGAAGCTACCTGAGCAGCTGTGGCCTGCCGTATTTTTCCCTCTTCAGTCAGGTCTGCTGTGTCCTCAGCACCAAGAAACATTGAGGAGGGCAATGGCTTGTCTGGAAATTGCTCATCTCTATTTCCTGGTAGCAATTGCCAGGTGTTGGTTTGCCAGGTGCATTTGTTTCAAAACCCATGGTCACTCCTTTCAGGTAAAGATGGAGTGACACCGTGTGCAGGTGGTTTGTCAGTTCTAGGTGGATGTCAGCGTCATTGTGCCGCAAAGAAACAAGAGTGGAGGAAATGGAACCATTTGGAACCAAAACCCTGGTTGGTCAGAGGAGCACACGTGACCAGAGACACACTTCTAGGGTGCCACTCCATGCTGAAAGAGGTAGGAACAGCCCCTAAGGGGACTGTGGCCATGGGTGACCCACTGTGCTAAAGAGACGAAGGGATAAAGCAGTAAGCCCTGTTACAAACAGAGCAACTGGAAACTGCTGCGTATGGGCAGCCAAAACCACTGCGTGCACTCAGGCTCCTGTGCTGCCCATCACCTCCTCAGAGTGCAAAAGAAAGGGAAGTTGAAGTGGGGAAGAGGGAGTACAGGGCAAGAGTGTTTGCTCTTTTATTTTATGTGAAATCATCTATGGGAGACTTGTACTGGTTGTCATCAAAAAAAGCGAAATGTGCTGAGCCTAAGATCCTTAGCCTTAAAAGGGTATTTAAGAACATCTGTACAATGATTTGAGTAAATATGCTTATTCTTTTAGCAATAATTGAGATTAAAATATATTTACACACTACTGAGAATTTCTAGTGATTTGCTGAAACTTAAGAAAAACATTGCTTTGAAATCTATTAGGGAATGGAATATTTTCTAGTACCTTTAGATTCTCTGGAATGACTGCTTTCACTTTACCTGCCATAGTGCTTGAAATCAAAACTTTTTACTAGCACTAGGGGAAAAAGTAATGGCACACAGTGTTGTTTAAATATCAATAAGATCAGTGCAAGGCTCTCAGGTTAGCTGCAAGTGTGAGTTTAATGAATTCAAGTTCAGGCAGATAGTGGGTTTATGGATGGTAATAGAGACAGTCATGTGCGTCTCAAGGATTGTTACAAGCCAGGAGGCCTTCTGAAGTACTTATGGCATGCTGACTGGAGGTGGAGAAAACAGAGATAATAAAGTAAATATGGGCTCTGATTTCAATGTCCTGACTAATAAATCCATTGCAGCTCTGCCATCCTACAGTGAAGATAAAATTGAATGTGAGCTAAGTGCTGAAGGTGTTTACAGAAACTTGCTGCTCCTGATTGCTGTTCTCATGGGTGCTGCCCCCATTAAAAGATGTTTAATTCAAAGATTCTGCAGCGCAGTGTCTGAATAAGGAGCCACCATTTTAGCAGTCTCTATAAACAGAGAAAAAAAAGTTATTGTTACACCCAAATGATTGTCTTCTCTTACAGAAACATTTGCTTTGTTCTGTTTTGCTCAAATTGATCACATATTTTAAAATGTAAAGACCTTATTCAAAGCACAGAATACTGATATAAAACTTCACCAAGTAGAAGACAATGAGTCATATAAATGAAAAAGTCCTTACTGCAATTTGGTAGATTTTCATGTATAAAATCAGCCCTTGTTCCTTTGCAGAGAAGGGTATAAGGACTGGAATTTCTGTACCTTTAAACTATATAAAATCAGACAATTGCAGTATGATAGATCATAGCATAAAACACTCTGCCATGCTGTTCTGCAAGGCAGAACCATTTTTGGATGCAAAACTGATTAAAATAATTTTTGGAGGAAAATTATTAATTTTTTTTTTTTTCAGCTTTCCCACAAAAATGATTGAAAATTTTAGTTTACTCATGCTTTTAATCATGTTTGAAGTTCTTGAAAATTTGTCCAAGTCCTACTTGAAAAATGTCTCCCATATTGCATTAATATCTCATTAAAAATTACATTTCTTCAGCTCTGCTTACATTCAGTAATTCATTGTTTATATGCCTGAATATCATTTTCCCTGTCAATTCATTATTACCTTGTTATTTACTACATGTGCAGCTATCATGGGTGCTTTCCAGAAAAACTGAATCCCAGAGCACTACCCTCATTAACCTATGGGAGTTACATTTTTTACTTTTATATTCATGTCCTTTCATATAATTCATGATTCCCTTTTGCTGAATGATCCAGTCAGTCTAACATAGTCCCACAGCTAGCTGTATCTCCAAAATAAAGTCACTAGAAAATTTTACAATTAACAATGATGTATCTTCAGCTGGCCTTCCTCTACTGATTTATTGTGATTTTCCACTTATATTTAATTTCTTCAGATGTCATATAAATAATAAAGCATATCACATAAAATAATAGCAATATCTTGAAAAATTAAATTATGGAATCATAGACTACTTTAAGTTGGAACAGACCTCTAGAGGCCACTTAATCTTTTTCTTTTCTCAAAGTAAGGCCATATGAGACAAAGTTCCTCAGGGGAATGCTCTATAAGAAAATTCATAGTTTCTCTGGGCAAGGTATTCCAGTATTTGGCTACTTTCCTTCTGAGAAAATTTGTCCCAATATTTTCTAGAAATTTTCCCTTTTGTAAATTTTTTTCTACATACTGTACAATAATGAGAATAATCCTGTTTTCATTAGAGATCTAAACACAGCATCAGTTGTAAACAATATCAGACCACCAAAATATGAAATTTACACACTATGTAATACTCTAAGTCATTTAATCTGTAAGCAAAAGTACTATCATATAGTCCGATTCTTCCATTTTGACACTGAAATTTTCTAGAGGATAAAATACAGTGCTAGAGAACCCAACCACATCTAAACTTGAGATCTCATTAAAGTATTCTGTACCCTTCAAAATTTAATTGCCACTAAGTCCTTTTCTTTTGTATAGTTTTTTCTCCTGAATTTTAATTTCAGATGCAACTCAATTTTCCTTTAGCCCTACTTTGGTGATTTCATAACAGGATTGCACATTAACCTTTGCATGAGAGACATTGAAATTCAGGATTTGGATACTCTCACACAGCAGGATATCTGTGGAAATCTGATGCATTAGATGACCTGCTGAAATTTAAGGTACTATCTATAGCCTATAAAACCTTACATTGCTTTGAACCAAGTCACTTGAGAGATTATCGCTTTCTCACTGCCACTGATGTGTGTGGTAGCAATGTTTTCCTGTTTTCCACTCTTTACAAAGGAAAAGTATGCGCCCATCTGAACATTGTCTGCAGCATTTCCTGCATGCTCAGATTTCTTCAGATTTCTTTCTGCAACAGCCTCATTTTTACTCTGGAAAAAACTGAGTGTAGTCAGGAGGTATACAGCAAGAATAGGTGTTTGCCTGATTTGGGAACTGATTTAAATGATGATGAGATGTAATTTAGTCATATTTAGTGTATAATTAAATATTAGACCACCTCAAGCCTTGTATAATGCCTTTATTATATTAAACTGAAATGAATAAAAAACATAATCAGAACCATTACTAATTTACTGGTGATTTATTGAGGTAACAGCTTTATGATGCCACAGTTGCACACACACTGCAGGGAACTCTATGTAGTTCAGGTCTGGGAGGCCTGCTTAGATTGGGAAATATGCTGTCCATTTGTGTTCATCTTGACTGTGCCTATGGTGCTAAAGAACAACAGCTGGGGACTGATAACTGCAATGTCCAAGTGTGGTGCCTAGCTTGTATCCATAAAAATAACATTATTTTTCATTCACTGGGTGAATGATCAAGTTCCACTACATGGGAATGTTCTGTAGCCTTTTTACTTGACTTGTACTGAAACAGCACTTGCATCTGAAAGCAGCTTAGTCAGTTCAGACAAGTGTTACAGATCTTCCAGGCTTCTTGCCAGCTGTTGTATGGTTGGTCTTTTCCCTTTTGTGAGCTCTGCCATTGTCTTGAAGTCAGAGGAACTCACAGCCTGTAGTTTGAAAACTAAGCCAGACCAAGCACTGTGGTTATCTACAGTGATGCTGCTGTTTTAACATGTTGGTGTGGTTTTGGCCCCCTCACCCTACACAGACAAAGGCAAGGGGCCACTTTGGATAGCACTAACCAAGGTCTGCTCCTGATGGGCAGTAAGTACAAGGCCAATTTACTCAGAGGATTGGAAAGACTTTAATCATGAAAGCCTCTGTCTCGTGCTACTTGCCTTCAGAATGGTCTCAGCCCATTCTGTTTACTAACATAAATATAGTTCTAATATAATGTACAACGTACAACAAGACCCACACTCATTAGTTTCTCTTCATTGAGAATTTTGCAATGCAGATAGAAGGGCTGAATTTTGGTATTTCATGGGATGATTAGTACAAGACCTGTGTGGTGAGCAAGAGAAGTCTGAGTCTTGCAAATATGTATATCTCAAAATACATCTCATAATAACTCCTTATCTAAAGGATGACTATGTATTTCCAAACCTGCAGTATTTCAAAACAATGTGCACTGGCTTCTTCTGAGATACTTCTTTCCCTAAAACACACTTTTCCTAAATTTTCTTACTCTGTAGGTTTGATGTCTTGTAAAATAACTGATTCCAGTTCTGTAACAAACTTCATTGCTCCTTTAAATCCTCTCTAAAGCTGTAATGGGTTATCTAGGTCTTTTCTTTTGGACTTCCTAAATAAACCTTTCATTTTTTTAACCTTGAAATTGCTTTGAAATGTTTAGAACTCTGTTCAGAAACAGGAATATTGAGAATTTTGCAATGCAGATAGAAGGGCTGAATTTTGGTATTTCATGGGATGATTAGTACAAGACCTGTGTGGTGAGCAAGAGAAGTCTGAGTCTTGCAAATATGTATAGCTCAAAATACATCTCATAATAACTCCTTATCTAAAGGATGACTATGTATTTCCAAACCTGCAGTATTTCAAAACAATGTGCACTGGCTTCTTCTGAGATACTTCTTTCCCTAAAACACACTTTTCCTAAATTTTCTTACTCTGTAAGTTTGATGTCTTGTAAAATAACTGATTCCAGTTCTGTAACAAACCTCATTGCTCCTTTAAATCCTCTCTAAAGCTGTAATGGGTTATCTAGGTCTTTTCTTTTGGACTTCCTAAATAAACCTTTCATTTTTAACCTTGAAATTGCTTTGAAATGTTTAGAACTCTGTTCAGAAACAGGAATATTTTGGCTTGCCCAACAATATTTTTTGTTTTACCAAACTGTGAGAGATTATTACAAGGTTGAAGTGTTATGTGCCTTAAAATTTTCAAAAACCTTCAGCTGCAGAATCTTGAATTATGTTTTCTGTCCTCCTAAACATGCTGTTTGGAACCCCAGAATAGCAGCAGCACGTTTTGTTCCACTTGGCAGCTGGGTGAACAACATGAACAGAGAGCAGACATTAAAAGGGGACTTGGGACCAAAAATAGGCTTTTTAATTTTTCCTAGTTATTTGCTGCCAGATGGTTTCCAATAGTATTCCTCAAGTGTTTCCTCTGATATTACAGGGAAGTAAGAATTTGAAGTGTCCTTAGACCAATCTTTGTGCAGTGGATTAATGTGTTCAAATAGGAGGTAGGACACATTCAAATAACTCTGAAAATGTGTTTACAGGAATCAACAGTTTTGTTGGATATTCATAGTAATCATTCTGATAATTCTGTTTATTTCTTACCCCTTTTTTCATTTTTGGAAGGGACCTTATGAAAGACAATGAACGGGGTTAAGTTATTGGTGTGAATATTCAGCTTATAAGAATTTTACATAGAAAATGGTGTGAGAAAGGGCTATGTTTGCTTACTTATATTTTCATTTAGTTGGACATGGTAAGCCATCTGAAATAAAAACTTGCAAGACACTGATTGCTGATCACAGCTCAATTCAAATCTGCATTATGTATGGAAAACCAAAATGCAACTCAACCAATGAAGATCCAAACTTCAGATTATTTGCTTGCCAAATATACTTCAATAATAGATTTCTGTAGAGCTAATTGAACCTTCCTAATGTTCATGTGAGTTGTGAGAGCATCAAGCATTCTCATAACATTAAAACTGAATGGAGTGATATCTGTAGAAACATAACTCCTGAACTGTAATAACTTGGCATCAATGATAATGACATTTCAAGACAGGAATGATAATGCTGGTGGGAAAATGCAGAAGTAATTTAATTTAAACCCACTTTTTCAGTAGGATGGGATTTTATAAGCCCTTCTACATAATGATATTAAATTAATTGAAAATATTTGTTCTTTCTTTTCAGTTCACTGCATTTATACTTAATAGATAATATGCTTTGAACTACAACAAAGTCCTTTTTCAAAAGACTTGATAGGGTATTGAAGCACTGTCATATCTGAGGGCAGCAAGTTTTAAAATATATAATATGTGTCCAAGTATTAATAAAACCCAGCAGTACTTCAAAGTTTTTAAGTAAATCATAGAATAGTTTGGGTTGGAAGGGATCTTTAAAAATCATATAGTCCAACCCCCCCACCATCAGCTGGATCAGGTTGCTCACAAAGCTCCATCCAATCTGACCTTGAATATTTTCAGGGACAGGGTATCCATTACTTCTCAGGGTAACCTTTTCCAGTGTCTCACCAATTTCATTGTAAAAAATATCTTTATATCCAGTCTGAACCTATCCTCTTTTGGTTTGAAGCCATTACCCCATGTCCTGTCACAGCAGGCTCTCCTAAAAATCCTGTCCCCATCTATCTTGTAGCCCCATTTAGGTACTGAAAGGTGGTTGGAAGGGCTTCCCCGAACATTGTATTCTCCAGTCTGAACAGCCCCAGCTCTTCCAGCCTTTTGCCTCGGGAGATGTGTCCCAGTGTTCTGGTCATCTTTGTGGACCTTCTCAGGACTTGCTCCAGGAAGTCTTCTCCCTTGACCAGCTGGCCACTCTTCTTTTGGTGCAGTCCAGGGCACAGCTGGCTTTCTTGGCACCAGCTTTCTTGGTCCAGAACCCCATGCCCTCCTTGTCAGGGCTGCTCTCAATCCTTTTATCTCTCTCCCATTTTATCAGAATACCGGGGAGTGCCCCAACCTACACACAAGACCTTGCACTTGGCCTCGTTGAACATCATGAGATCCTCAAGAGCCCACCTTTTGAGCTATCCAAGTCCCTCTGAATGGCAGCCCATCCTTTGGCCATGTCAACCACATCACTCAGCTTGGTGTCATCTGCAAATTTGCAGAGTGTGCACTTATACTGTCTATGTCATTGATGAATGAGTGAAAAGTCACAGCAGTCAAGTAAAATCCCCAGTGTCTGGAAAATAGGACACACTGCATCCATTTTTTAAAAAGGATAGGAAGAAGGACCCTGTGAACTTTCTGCCTCGTGAGTGGGAACATCATGGAACAGTTTCTTCTAGAAGTTGTGCTAAGGCACACAGAGGATGGGCAGGCAATTTAAGGCAACATGGCTCCACGAGGCAAATCTTGCCTGACAGATCAATAGAAGCCACTCACATTATTCCTTGAGTCCCTTGCCAAGGTCAGTTCCAGTCCCACCTTGACCTTCCTGATCCCATTCCTACACAATTACTGTGTCCCTGTACTCTTCCTATGACACTTGCCCCCATTTCCTCTGCCTGTGCATTTCTTTGTCTCCCTTTAGTTTGACCAGAAGGGTGCTTAAACTGCCTCATTGTGCCAATCTTATTTTCCTTTCCTGATTTACTAACAATCAGGACATCTGGAGATCACAAGCTCTTAGCCTGTCTGGAAGATGTCCTTAAAGATCTCCTACTCTATTCTGCTCCCTTGTCCCTGAGGGCAGCTTCCAAGGGGGTCCTCTTGACCAACTTTGCAAAGAACTGGAGTTCTGCTTTCCTAAAATTCAGGGTCCTTGCTTTATTGTTCACCTGACTCATATCCCTCAGGACTGACTCCACCAGTGCTTAAGACAGGAAATGAATGGTATCATTTAACATGCACTAATACAGATGAAATGCAAACATGTGCCTACAAAACTAGAAGAAATTTAGAAAAGAAGGTACATGTGTCACAGTTCTGAGATTTTTATACATTAGAGAAGGGATGTACTAGTTTACAGTGTATGTGAATAACTAGTGGCATTCATACTCTAATAAGGTGAACTGCAAACAATTTTGTGGTTCAAAGTTTACATCCTGAACTCATAAAAAAGTTTTGATGAGAATTTTCATTTAATTGCAGGTATTTTAATCTTCAGTTTCTTGGAAATCAATTTTGTTTGGGAACAAAGAATTTTAATTGTGTTTAGCTGTCATGTTTAATACCTTTGATTAATATAATTGATATTAATGGTCTCATTTTTAGAATCCTAGACAGTAAAATTTTGGTCCTTATAGGTACAACTAAATAAAACTGTAGCACAATTAGATGTTTCCTTATGAATACCTACAGTACCTACCTTTTGCCCCTCAGAAAAAAAAAATTGCTTTTGGTAAGAGCACTGATGCTCTACTGTTTGCAGAGGAGCATCAGTTTGACCTATGAGACAAACCTGAAATGAGACAGCACAATGTGAAAAGGCATGCTTTTCAGTTTTCACAGTACTGCAATAAGTACAGCTTTCAGCTACATCAAAGCGGTAAATCATGAAGCCAGAAACAGAAATTAAATAGTGCCATGCTAGTCCAAAGAAATAATTGTATACATGCTAATAGACAGATCTTAACATACAAAATTTGTTTGATGGCAATACTAAAGTAATTAGAAAATTCTTAAATGTGAGAGTGTGAGATTGGCTTTCCAGCTATGCAGCTTCCTCCAGTTGTCTGGGAAAAGATGATACCTAACCTCCTGCTGCTGAGATCAGGTGGCTTTTCAGCATTGAATTCAATAAAAAGAGGAGTTTGATCTCTGCTTTGTGCAGTACTGCACTTGCACATTCTGTGAAGAATTGACAACTAAAGGTCTCCATGATTTGAAATAACACTGTGGCATTTGAATTACTGCTTTCTAGTGCCTTCAACCAGTACCAGTCTTATTAAGGTGAAATACCTAAATTTAAGAAATAGAGTTATAAGCTTGTTCTTAAGGAGTAAAATCAAAAATTCCCTCTAAGAAACACCAGTCTCACAGACTAGAGTTCCTTATTTACATATCAGTGACACAGTGCTAAAACTGTCTGGTAATAAAATGACTATTCAGCTATAAATGAGACAGAAGGCATAATGTATTTTTAAAAGAGAATAAAATGCATTTTCTCAAAGAACATTCTCTGTCTTTTAATTGAAATTAGGCCATGATTTCCCCATTTTGCTATCAGCTAATATAAGCAGCAGTTATGAGTCAGTCAGCTACATAAATGTGAGCAGGCATAAGTTCATCCAACTAAATTATTTGAATGTAAGACTCCAAGAAGACAAAGCTCTACAAAACTTCACTCGAGCATATGGAAATGTACATGTAGAAGGACATTAACTTGTTGTCTCCTCATGCCTCGTGATGGCAATTCTGGCTCTTGTTAGTCTTACACATTTTTGCCAACAGCTCTTCGAGTGCTTTGAGGTTTAAAAATACAAATTAATGAGAAAACAGTTCTGTTCTTGCTTTGTATCAATATACAGTACAATCAGGTCAAATTGCTGCCATTCTGAAACACACACTTATTTGGCCTGTGTAAGCTTTTCCGCTCTTCCTTCCCCCTTCAGATTTTCTAGCATTTTCCGTAATAGTAATAGCCAAAATGTTCAAGATTGATGTATTGAGTTACATATGCATTTAAATAGCATGCAAGTGTCAGACAATTCATAATTTTCTTCCCCTCATCTGTCTATTAAAGCAAGACATATAATAAATTTTAATACTTATAGAAGAGCAATGATGAAATTATTTAGCAGGCCAGTAGCACTTAGCTGTGGATCACTTTTGAAAGAACAAGATCTGATACACAATTGTATTTTAAAATATCTTAAAAAAATGCAAAACTAAGAAAATTATTAAACTTTGAGATTGACTGCCATTAATAGGATTAAAGATTGGTTAGGAAACATAATCAAGATATTGATTAAAATAATGATTATATAAGCATATTTTAAATGGATTCAGGATTTTGTGTTATCGTTTTCTTCAACAATTTGACAGACAGGAACTTCATGATCAAATACAGAGATTGATTCACAGATCTTGATAAATCCAATGTCTTCTGTCCACACACCCCCCATCAAACTTCATCACTGTATTCTGTTGTGAAATTTGATAAATTGGTTTGGATTAAGAAATTAAAATAAATTAACATTTAGTACAAAACCTCTGCAATCTCTCACAGATTCAAATTCTTTTGTGTGTGTATGTTAAGTGAAGCTTATTAAACCACCCAATATGGATTTTTTAATTTATAGAAACATTATCTAATAATCTAAATATAAACTTCTAAAAATTCCATCTTTCCAGGACCAACAAGATGAAGCATCTTTTGATTTTTACATCTCTTTATTTATATTTTTAATGTAAACTATTATGATGGAAACTATTATAGAAATAATGCTAACAAGATGTTGTTCCTCTGTGTATATACCAAACCACAGAAAATTGTTATTCAAATATCAAGAAAAAATATTAAAAGTGTTAATAAAATTAAAAAGGAAAATATAAAGAAAGGGTAGAAAATTAGTATGGGAGGGGAAAAATACTGAGACAGGTCTTACTAGCAAAAATACTTTTTCTGAATCCCTTTCCTAATGTCCATTCTCACAATGCCTACTACAGAATAGATTTATAGCCTTTGGGGAAAGAATAATCACCTTTTTTATGATTAAACATAGTATTTTAAATTTAATTTTTACACAGCAACCCATGATTTTTGGAAAATATCTAGCAAAATCTAGTGGCTTCCTAGTATAATCCATTAGCAACAATGAATAAAGATGTACAAGTCTATATTTCTTCAACTTGAATATGCTTCCCACGGCAAAAACAGTGGAGAGGCTGTTTTGTTTGTCAAGAATCCTCCAATAAGGTGAAGTTCAGATGTCTCCATTTGGGCCATGATCCCATGTTTTTAAGGCATTTCTAATGGTGCATGTGTCAATACACAATCTTTTAATTCTGACAGGAAAAGCAACACAGGAATGTTTTGATTTTAATTTAATTCCTAACACCAACATAGCATTGTGGCACCAGGCTGTGGAGAACCATATGGGATGGCATCATTCACCCTGTGGTAGCTGTGCTGCCGTGGGGACAGGGGCACACAGTCAGAATCTGAAAAACAAGAGCAGGGAGGAGGTTTCTGTGGCTCAGTAGATGTGCTGCTGGCCTGTGAGAGGGCAGATACAGCTTCTTGATCATGCTCTCAGTTGCTCCCAGTAGTGGTTTTTTGCACACACTAATATTTTGAATATTTCTGTCACATATTTCCACTGTGATTGTTGCTAACCAGAAGAACGCAGTCATGAGGCGCCATAATTGCCTGAGCAAAAAGCTGGACAGAGTGCAGACATCATTGTCACAAAGCTGCATCCAAGTAGAGATATTTTAAGAATTACCACCTGAGATTTAAGGTCCTACATTTTACGCTCATCCCATTTGCTGAGCTAAAGCCTTCTCTCTGGATCTTAATCTTTGTAATAATATATCCCATCTCTGTGAAAGGCAAGGAAAATCTTTTCCTTGCAGCTTTTAAATCCTTTGAAGAAAATTCAACTGAGTACAAAGGGATCCAGACTGAAGATACCTTGAATGCTAATAGTACTAGTTTTATTGTTTATTTTTGTTTCAGTACGTTGATATAATATTATTATGCAAAACATGAGCTAAAGAAGAAACAACAAAGGAATACAAAAACCAAGAGCAGAACTGTGAAAAATCTTGGTTAATTTTAAATTAGTTGAATGTTCAGTATTAATTTTTAGAAGACTTGGAGAATGAGCAAACAAAGATTTTTCAATCATACGATTCTGTTAGGTAGAGTTTGATGATGTTTTAAATTACATGTCTCCCTCCTTTTCAAAGGAAAAAATGACAGATAAAGTTTGTTTTCATCAACCAAAATGTATTTTTTCCCCCACAGCATTAATTGCATAGCATCTACAGTACTGACAGCATGCTATTTGAATACCCAGCATTTCAGTGCCAAAAGAAAATGAATATGTGTTATTAAGAAAATCCCCAAAGTTCTCTTCAGCAATGAGGGACTACAATCATGGATGCTGTAATTATGTAAATAATAATTTATATTCAATATTGCCCAAGTGCCACTAAGCTATTATAGCTGCATGCTTGTAGATCTATCTTCAAACATATCTGCATGCAACTCATTCATAATCAGAATATGTATTTGATCAGTTGAAATGCATTTTTGGAAGGCAAATGCCTTGTTTATTGCTAATGAAATGAAGGCCTCAGAGTAGCTAATAAAGACTTAGCTAGTGGAAAGCTTTTTTTATACATCCATGTGCCCTCAGAACTCCTGATGAACTGTGTGGTCCAGATGATCAGACAGTGTCATGCAGGCATCGACTCACACTACTTGTGATTCTTCCCACATGCTTGATCTGCTCCTGTATTAACCCTTCTCTCAGCCCCAGACCTATGGGAATTACATCTTCCACTAACATCTTATTGTGAGATATGAAATGAATGTCTTTTTGCCCTGTAGATGAGATTTTAAACTTCGCCTCCAATAACATTTAAGAAATGCTTTAGACAATCTTGTATTACATACTACATCCTGGGCTGTGGACTATAATAAATGATTGAAACAGTTGAAATTTAGAATATTTAAATGTACCTACTTAAATATAACTGCAACTGTCTGCATAGTAGCACTGGGTTTGTGTGGACAGGTTTGGGTATCAGAGGATCAGTAGAGGTACCTTCTGTGAGAAGCTGCTCCTGTGTCCAACAGAGCCAATGCCAGCTGGCTCCAAGATGGATCCTCCACTGGCCAAGGCTGAGCCCATCGGTGGTGATGGGAGCGGCACTGGGGTAACAGATTTAAGAAAGGAAAAAAATACAGCGCAACAGCAGGTGGGAGAGAGCAGTGAGAATGTGAGAGAAACAGCCCTGCAGACACCAGTGTCACTGAAGAAGGAGGGGGAGGAGGTGCTCCAGGCACTGGAGCAGAGGTTTTCCTGCAGCCCGGGGTGCAGACCATGGAAAGGCAGCTGTTCACGTGCAGCCCATAAGGGAGCACAGACCCACCTGCAGTCTCTGGGAGTCCAGGTGGATGGTGGATGTACCCTTCAGAAAGTGTGACCCTGTGGAAAGCTCACGCTGAAGCAGGCTGGAGCAGGACAGGTGGACCCAAGCAGAAAGAAATACATTTTGAAGCAGATTTTCTGTCAGCTTCTGGGATCCCATGGTGGGGACCCATGCTGGAGAAAATTTTCCTGAGGGATTGCACTGCATGGGAGTCCCCATGCTGAAGCAGTTTGTGAAGAACTGCAGGTGTGGAAAGGAATCACGCTGGAGAAATTTGTGGAGGACTGTCTCATGTGGGAAGGATCCTGTGCTGGAGCAGAGGAAGAGTGTGAGGTGGAAGCAGCAGCAGAGACAAAGTCTTATCAACTAGCTATGAGTCCCATCCCCTGTCTCCTTGCACAGCCTATGGTAAGAGGTAGAACAGTCAGGAATAAAGGAAGTTGAGCTTGGGAAGATGGGAGTGAGGAGGAAAGGGGTTTTAAAATTTGTTCTATTTTTCTCATTATCTTACTCTAATTTACTGGCAATGTTAAATTAACTTTCCTTATTCAAATCAGTTTTGTTGGTGACTGTGACTGCTGAGTGATCTCCCTATATTTATGTTATCCCCATGAACTTTCAATTGTATTTTCTCCCCCCGTCCTGTTATGGAAAAGGAGTGATGGAGAAGGTTTGTGTGCATTCAGCAGCCAGCCAAGGTCAACTACTGTCTCTCCCACATTATTCTGTATTGCAGCAGATATTTTGCATTGAGATGCAAAACAGGTAATATGTTCATAATATATGTAATAGCAAATTTTCCCCATCAATTTTAATTTTAATATTAATGTTAATTACAGTGTTAGGAATATGAGATGTTAAAAATAGCTATTACTCTTTTTGCCTCTATAGTTATTTTTGTCTTTTATCATGCATTTTCTCTGTGAAATTTTCTCTGTTCATTTTCCTATGACCAGTTTTCCATCTCTCTTCTACTAATCAACCATTCTATCATGTATGTTGGACCACTAGAGAGTTCCTTCAAACTAGTCTGTGGGACACAACAAGATTTGTGTGCATTTACTTGATCATATTCTTGGTATCTACAAAGTAATACTTTCTTTAAGGACTGCAGTTATCCAAGTGACATTGAGGTCTTCAGACTATATCTGGATAGAAAATACATGGAACACAATATTTTCTGAGAAACAGAGCCACCAAATTCACATCCTTTTTAACTGTGGAAAGGAACACCAATGACTATTAAGTTGAAGGGTCAAAAATGGAATAGCAATTCTGTAGGACTGTATCCTATTTTCAGCAGTTTCTCTGAGTTGACCCAGAGAAAAGATATTCTATGCAAGACCATGTCTTGTGAAACAGCAAGGATCTGTGCCTTGTGTGTTCCTCTTCAAAACAGAAATAATTTATAACAGGGGAAAAAAAGTTATTACTGTTATGAGCAACCTTGTTTAATACTAACCACTTTAAGACCCACAGGGAAGAGGGAAACATTAATTTTTCTTCTCATGTATCCCAAGCATTAATGTATAGCTCCACGACACTTAATCTTTTCCTTTTTTGCTCCTGTCAGTCCTGCAACCTTTTTTAGGGAAAGATGTATTGCAACATCAGCCAGGAAAAATGAGTAAGTCATTTCTTTTCCATGCAAGAGGAATGAGCAATCTATCTGGATAGGCTCTGGAAACAAAGATGAATAATGAAATGAATAGTTAGTTCACTAAAAAGTGCAGTGTTGAGGTCATTGAAATGTCACTATTTCTTGAAATGACTTTTTAATAAAGATTGGTTTTGAAAAGCTCACATTTTGATCTTGATCTTTTTAAAGCAGCATTTTTCAGCTTTTCATTTTAACATTTAATTTCAGAATTTTGTCAGTTCTGGTTAAAAATGTGAGAATTCATTATAAAAAAATAACTCTTCACATTAAATTAATTGATTTTTTTCCTAAATTATTTAAGAAATCAACACAAAGTTTTAATAATGACATAAAGTTCCACTGAATGTATCTCAAGAAAATGTATGTGTAAATATTATCTCACCAAGAAGTACTGTAATAAAGTTAAATGTATAATACATGCAAAAGTTTTCATTTATCTAATATGCTGACAACAGAGGAAAATAATGAATAAAGTAGACAAATACATGTACACAGATAACAATGTAAAAATAAATTATATTGGTTCTATCTTACTAATTTTCTCATCTAATTTTTATTAAAAAATATGTTCATGTACAGAAAAATGGAGCAGATTAAGACCATTAATTCAGCAGAAAATTAACATGTCAGTACAATAATATCTACAGCAATAATATCTTGGAGAAAAAAATTCTTATTTGCCTGTATATTGACTTCAGAATCATTGATAAAGGCTATAAATGCTGCTGTGTGCGTGAAAATTTGGCTAATATTTATGAAATCTGATTGGAGGATTCCCTTGGAGTGTTAAAATCACTAGGTTTAAATCCATTTAATCAGGGTGAAACATACCAGAACATCAATGCATTTTTACCTTTTTATCTGAATCCAGGACAAAGTGGAAGTAAATGGTTTTTCTGGCCTTGAAAGTAGTCTTCTAACTATTAAAAGAGAAGATGAGGTAGTCTGATGTCAGCCAAAGAAAGTTAAAGCAGAACAAAGAGAAGGAGATAACTGCTCAAGGAGGTCTAGAAACTATGACTTAAAATTAAAAATACATTGGAGCTGCAAATGTAAACATACTGGAGTTGTTTTCTCTTTTAATATTAACAGCAAAATAATTTCTCTAAATTATTACTGACTGTTTTCTTTACTTTAAAATATAACATTGCAAGTGATCAAATTCTAGAGTAGTCCTCTCTTGTTTTTTGGGGTTTTTAAAGGTACTGAAGAACTGATTCAAGCCTAAAATTAATGATGATTATTGTGAGCCTTCATGATTTTACTATGCTTCTGTGGAAACCAATAACACGTTCTCTGGTGCATACCAGGAGCTAGTTTCACAGGCATACAGATAATTATAGGCTCAGTCAACTGGTAAATAGAAACTAAAGAAAAAAATGTGAATAATTATGGGGAACTACTTAAGAATACTTACCAGCTCCCTAAAATACACAGCTGTCCAAAGTCTTGTATGTTATTTACAATTATTTGCAGAGAATGAACATCTGTACATATATCCCAATCAAAGCACTCAATTGTTCACTCTCGTAATACCCTCATGCTCCAGTCTCATTTTTCCATCTTCAGCTTTTACACTTTCAGATCCATATTTTCTGCTAGAGTGGAAAGCCCACTATTATGGGTCTCTTCCCATAGAGAATGTGATCTAATTACTCATTTATGTTGTTCTTGTTGGACTGAGCTCCTCAGGTTTCTCCTTTCAAGGCTTTGTTCAACCCTTTAATAAGCCTTGTGGCACTTCTCCGAGTCCTCCAGTTCACCAGCTTCTGAGAAATGTCATTCCCTTGGCCACCACCAACAGCAGAATTAATGCATGCAGGGATCACATTAACTGTTTAGGCTGTGCCACTAGAGTGGACACAGATCTTTCAGAACATCATCCACCAGTATTTTAAGTCTTTTAAAGTGTCACTGCTTTACCATGAAAATCTTCTGTGTGCTGCTATGAGAGATATTCCAATATTTGGCCATATTGAAACCCAAGCCTACACATACGTACATGTGCACATTAAGTTGATCAGTTTTTTGGTTATCTGCATCTGTCCTGACCTCCTCCTAGCCAAACACTCCTCTTTGAGGCTAACTGTGGAGGGCAAAATCCCCTTTTTTTAACTGACAATGATTTGTTTTTTCAACAATAGCTGACAAAATATTTAAATTATAGTTTGATTACTTTTTTTCCTTCCTAGACTCTCCACTAATTGGCTAATTGATAAGTTATTAACAGCTAAAAATAATTTTGACATACATTTTGACATTTTGATAAAATTGATCTCAATTTTTTTAAATACGCTGTTTAACAAGTGGTAAGTGATAAGTGGTAAGCAGCACACTAATTTTGTGTTGCTCAAGTTTCTTAACCCTAAGGTGTGATGTAGAATGCATTGCAAAATTCTAGTGCATTATCACTTGTGCATCTAAACTATTTTCACACAAAAATGAAGTGAAGGTGTTTTGGAATACCTGTTTCTCAAAACTATGTGGGAAGTAACATTTATTACATTAACATCTTATTAAGAGCCAGATACTCAATTTCTGAAGGAGCGCAAGAATCATTACAATTTTCAAATTCAATGACTAGGAGTTGGGAGCTCATCTTTGGAAGTCTTTGCTGCTGGTATATGTGAGGTTAGATTAGATGATTTCAGTTACTCTCCATTTGTTTAAAAGAATCAGGCAAAGAAGAGCTGCTTAGAGGAAGAATCTATGAAACAGTTTTAAAATTTCTGAGTAGGCAGCAAAATGCCCCCACACCAGGACACACTGAGCATACAAACTACCACTACTGGTTCAAATCAATAGCCAAAGATCACTGGGAAAAGATTTTTTCAGGTAACTGAGAAGTTTTAGAAAAAAAAAAAAATCTTAGCTGATTTTCAATGGATCTTGTATCATGATTTTACCAAACATTAAATGTGCTTTCATACATTAAATGTGTTACAATAAAATTAAGTGATGCTTATTAAGCAGTACAGGGAACAGACTTTGAGAGCAGATGAAAAGTGATGTGCCATGACTCCTTCTCCAGATTTTCCCATGTCAGTATACACTGAATACAGGTTTAAAACGAGGTAGTAGGTGAGTACAGGTTTTTGCAGAACTCCTGGCTAAATTCAACTCCATGGCTGTGATTGAAAACCTATTTTTTTAATTTTTGGTAGATAGCAGCAGTGTTGCAGGCAGCTGGACAGCTCTGGATGCTGCCTGTTTTACTTATCAATGTCAGTCAAGGCCAAGCACTGGCCTTGCACAAACTGCAAGGACCTGTGTGTACTGACCAGTTGTGCTTTGGCAGCTGTATCCCAATGACACTTTCCAAGGTTTGGGGCTGGAACATTTGGCCACAATGGTTTTGTAGTGATAAAGTAACAGAGGTCTTTTTCCACATACTTTTGCATTTCACCAGCAGGCAGAGTGATTTCCACGCATTTGCCCATCTGATGCATTCCAATGCAGTGCTCTGCTACTCTTTGGTCCCAACAAATTAGACAATTGCTCTATTACATTGGTGTATCCAAAACCTATAATTTTAATGCAAATTTTAATTTTGCCAAGAACAAGCATCTTCTCTACTGTGTGACCTAAAAGCAACATGCTTTCTGCTCAAACCATTTGAAACTTTGATTCCATCAAAAATTTAAACATACTCTTTAATCCATTTTTAAAGTTTAGTTATACTTTTTTGAGCACATTTATGGCTTAAAGGGTTTTTTCCCCTAACTGATTGCATTGTCAGGACAAGAAAATTTGTTCCTTGTGGGAAATTTTATCTTTGAATTCTCTGCTTATCTGTAAGCAGGAGAGTGTCTCCTGGATTCCCTTTAATTCCAATTCCTTACAGATATTATACATTTTAAATAAAAACAATCCCTTCAGTGGCAATTCAGATCTAATTCTTCTGGAGCTGGTGAAATCTTGATGTGAGGTGAATGTATACTGGTATAAGAAATTAGTCACTTTCCTCAACATTCTTCCTGATGAATTTGTCTTTGATCCTATTAAGACTTTCAAAGCTTTAACATTACTTAAAGATCTTCAGAAGAAAGCAATCTGAAATTACATATAAAGTAAAATTATTAGACTTTTTCCTAATTACTGTTTCAGGCTCATTTAACAGGCATCAGGGGAATGAAGCATTTTAAAATAAGCTGAGAGGAATTACAGCACTTAAAGGCTGTATTTCTGCCTGCCAGAGATTTAGTTGTGATTTCAGTGAACTCTTGTGGTAAGTTAGAACTCGTTGCATATGTACCAAAATGACAGAGACCCCAGGAAAAACACTTTGGTGGAAATCCTGTGGGAGGAATTGTGTATGTAGCATGGGAATGTGCCATGACATTCAGTGCACACCCAGGTCGAAAACACCCTTTTCCTTATCTAACCTGAGATTCCTGCAGGACCAGCCTCTTCAGAAATGAGTTGTGTCTCTGCAAGGACACACATGGGATGTACACTGCCAAAAGCTGCAGTAGGGTATCTGTCAGTATCTGAGATGATCCTGGAAAAATAATAATTTTATGGAAATAAAAAGTTTTACAATGTTTTTTTTTTTTTTGCTTGAAACACAAATCTTCATAGAGGAAAATCAAACAAAAGAATTTATAATTTGTAGTTGACAATTCATGACTTTATCCATTTTGCTTTTTTTAGACTGATTTCTAGTATTAGTCTAGTTATTAAAAGTTAAAGATAATTTTGACATACAGGTTAACTTAGATCTTCTGATCCTGAAGATCTAGACACATGGAGGTGTCTAGGTAAAATTATATTGGTTCTATATATTTTCTCAGATACAGTAGAATATTCAAGGTGTTTTAATAGTATGTTGTATTTTCAATACTATTTTCTTTCATCATGCTATTTTCCTGGTATCAGAATTCTGTCTGTTATTGAGGTTGAGTTTTTTCACTATATAGAATTCCATTTCCATCTCCTGGGTTACTGTTTTTCCTGACCTCACTTATGTTTTCCTTTTTTTCATACAGTTTGTAGTTTGCAATCTGGGACAGTATTTGTGAACAAAATCTCAGATGGAGATGACTCTTAGCCAAAGAGTAATTGCAATATAATTGTTACTTATGTTCTTGAAAACATTTGGAAATAATAGTATTGGAATGGACCTGGGACAAGAAGAAATACAGAAGTCTCCACCTACCTTGGAAGAAACAGCGGACATTTCAGGACAAATAGAACACACATACGAAAAAATATCAAGCAGAAATAATGATAATTTTTTTTCTGCTTTAATCACATGTAATAAATTTGCAGTCATTTCCTTATCCTAAAAGTCCTTGAAATTAAGTTTTATTACAGAAAAGAAGAGGGAAAATTACTTACCTTAGCTCCTTTCCATAGTACTCAGCTGCATTTTCTTTAATTTTGTAATATACAAGGCTTATTCCAATCTCTGCAGCTGTTAGTCTAATTGGATGATTTCCTGTTTGAAATGCAGAATAATTTAAAGTGACTAGCAGTTGTTCAGGGAACCTCCCTTTCTAGGACATAACTTAATCTGACATATTCAACACTCATCAGAGATTCAACATCTTTTCAAACTGATTGCTGCTTCCTCCATCACACTCCAAGTTCCTTGACTTCCATTTAAGTGCTCCAATTCAGAATTTGATTATTCAAATGAAACTAAGAGGAAAAATTAGCCTTTTTTTTTTTTTTTGAATGTGCTTCCTCAAAACGTATATTGCATGCAGCCCTCTGTAATATTTGCTAGATAGCTCATCCTCTGTGGTGCAACAGCAACCTCTGTGTTGAGAGTTTTATCTTTGCTGAGATTAAGGACAGTGATGTGGAAGAAATTTATGTTGCATATGGCTAATATCTACCAAAATTTATCACCAAAGTTTACCACCAAAGTTTAATTTTTTATAAAAAAGGGACAACAATTTCTCTTGATTCATGAATTTCATTCAGGCGTAAGTTTTGCAAGAAGAGAAAATAATAGAGAAATATTATTTCTTTATATAACCTTGAACCATAAAACTTTGAGTCTGATTTGCCAGGCCCAAAGCTTCGTGTGAGTCAGGTCACTGTGGAATCTGAAAATGTTGACTGTGTGAGAGAGACTGTGTTCCCCTTACTCAGACAACTACCCAGGCATGTGTTCCTCCAAGGAACCTAATTATATCAGATCCCTGGAAAAATGTTGCTTACCTTCTGACTTGTTTGTTTGTTTTTGTTAATTTTTCTTTGTTTTTTCATATGGCTGATTGTAATCCTTTGCTCTATTGTACATGCCTACAGAATTTTCCTCTGGGTGGGATAAAGACACAATTTTCCTGTAGATGCCCTTGAAAAATGAAAATTTTCCTTAAGTAGTTTTTCATTATTGTTAAGGAAGTTACTTGGCTTAAGAACTATACCTGCAGAATAAGATTTGAATGGTAGGTAAAGGAAAAAAAATATTTATAAACAATGTAATAAACTCCAAAGGAGGAAATGAGGTTTCTTCTGTTTGGAGGAATCTTGGAGGCATTTACTGAACCATAATGGGAACAGTTCACTTGAGGTTTCATCTGGAAAATTTCATGCTTTTTAAGAATGTCTGTGACATGAGTAGGTCACTCATAAAAATGACTGGAGGACAGAAGAGACAAATAATATTTCTTAAGATGTACACTGAATCCATGGATTTCACTTGAACTCAAAAAAATACAACAAATTAAAAAATCAAAATAAATAAACACATTCTAATACAATGGTTGCACGTGTGCTCATGGTGAAGGAGACCAGAGCACCTCTCCAAGGGCAATTTTTCTAGCTGGTAATGTTTTCTGGCTGTCAGCTTGTCAGATTTATGACAAAGAGCGGCAATCCTCTCCTGTTTCAAGCTGCCATTCCCTTTTTACCTTACATTGCTGGGAGGCAAGGTTTTCCTCAGAGGTAGCAATGAAAAAGGAGTTCAAAAGTTGAAAATAAAAGCTGCCTGGGGTATAAAATATTGAGGGGGATTTTCTTCTTTATTCCTGTGGTGTAGAACATGTTTCAACTGTTGGCCATCAGTGGCCAAGTATATATGCAGCTATATAAAACTTTTCTTTTTATGTATTTATTTCTTACCATAATGACTAAATTTTACCAGGTCAAAGCTAAGAAAACCCACAAAAACCCAAACCCCTTTTGCTGATGCTCAGGCATCGTGCTTACCTGAATAATTTACAGGCAGAGGGTGTGCAGAAATCTCATTGTTTCATGGTCATCTTGGGCAAACTTTTTTATTTAGACTTAGAACTGCTTTTAATTTTTATTAATTTCTTTATGAACTCAATTGTGCCATCATGCATAATGAAAGAAAATGTTTGTGCAACATTGAGGCATGGATTAAAGTGTATCCCATGTAGATATGAAGTGATGTACTAAGAACCTTCAGGCTCCTATGAAGGGACTGCACCTTGCTACTCCAAGAGGAGAAGCACATGGCTGTGCCTGTGTTAGCACACAGTGACAGAGCAGCTGGAATGCACCATCTGTAAGGAAAACAATTGGCAGTGAAGGTCTGGAGTATTGTTTTTTTGTTTGTTTGGGCTTTTTGTTGTTTTTTCTTTCTTTACTTCAGGCTAATTCTACTTTAGCCCGATGGATTGAGTGACTATTGGTTGACAGAGTGCACTAGCCATTCTCCTGGAGCTCCTCTTCCAGTTTAGCTTCCTCTAAGGTGGTACAGTGCAAGATCTCTAAAGACCAATCCTTGAGAATCCAGAGAAGAGCATGAATCTCACCTTGAGGAAGAACACTGCTGACCCAGTCTATTTAGATCTAATCTGTTAGTCCAGTGCTCTGCATGATAGCAATAATACATTGATGTTGAGACCTCTACATATTATTTCAGTCCTGTTCTCATGAAATAAATCATTCTTTGATACTCTGCTATATTCTTTTTTCACCACATTCAAAATTAAGAAACTGTCAAGTGAGCTGGATTGATACCCTTACTGATGACTGGGGCTAGTATTTTGGCTTTCTATTTCTGGGAAGGAGATAAATGACATTTTCTTAGGAAAAATTCTTACAAAATAATTGGCTTTTTAAAATTTTCATCAGTTTCTTTTGAATCTCATAATTTTTTATGAAGCATATTACAGATGTGGTTGTGCATGGCAAGATTAGTCACAAGACATTTAGAGCTAGTTGATTAACACTGCTTTACAGAGTTTTTATTTAGTAAAATTAGAGGGCATTGCTTTAGTCTGTTTAAAGGACCCATTATCTTGCAGCTTAGTGTCCAATAATTTGTCTTACATAAGCAGTTAAAGTGAGTCGAAATCTCAATATAGCAGTTTGGCAGAAGTGTTAAATATAGGTATCATCTAAACTCACTGGAAATGGTGGTTGTTTTTCTAAGAACACAGTCCAAAAGTGAACAAAATGAAAGGGGAAAATTTCCAGCAGGCCTTCTTGGCTCAAATTGTAACAGCTATGTTAATCAGAGCTTTGTTTCGCACTGGCTGCAGTTGCCTTTCAACAGTCAGTACAAAAGTTAGCAAAGCATAAGCATTCATGTGACAAGAATAACTCCCCTAGGAGCAGGAGCTGAAGCTGACCTTCTAGGAGAGGACATTGCACAGCTCTGACTAGAAGTACTTGGGGAAGGCTTGTAGCATGGTAATTTTTGTAAAAGACTACAGGTATTTGTGTCCAGTTCTCATGGAGAAGTACTTCATTTGTTTCTATGCACCATGCAGTCTGAAGAAAGAAAGAAAACATCAGTTATCAAATGACCGTCACATATTTTTGTGTGAATAACACTATCACAGATACTGGTTTGTTTTTTTTTTCCCTTAAGTCTCTGAAGTTCCTTGGTATTACCAGAAATCTCTCACCTTAGAGATTGCTGACCTCACTATTGTGAGGCCACACAAATTCATCAGAGCAGAGACATCAATAAATATCCCAAAAAAGACAGGGGGACAGAGGCTTAGAGTGTTGAGGGGCATTTTGGTTGAGCTCCTTTCTTGTCTCTAAGCTATTGATTGGGTTGCATAATAAGCTGAGACAATACTATTTTTTATAATATCATAAATAAAATAAAAGTAACTTGCCCTGACAAATCAAGATGAGAACAGCACTGATCCTGAACTGGCTGCTGTCAATAAACTTATGCATGCCTCTAACAAGGTATGCTTCTGAACTGTGATGCACCTTAGTGTTTGAAATGAGAATTTAAAATCCATTGTAAATAAAGCAAAAATAATCTGCAAGGTAGTAAAAATAACATGCTCAGAGATGCTTGAATAAATAAAGAAAAAAGAAAGTGCAAGATAATAAAATAACCTACTCAGGGACATTCTAATAAAATTTTAAAAGCATAGATAGCAAGCTAGTCAAAAATGAGGCATATTGTCTGCAATGAGGTAATTATGTTTTAACAGATGAGGTGGGAATCCCTATTCTGAACATGGTGAAAGTATTCCAAGTTCCCATAATAAATTCCCTCCTCGTTTTGTGTGTGTAGTTGTTTCAGGCAGGAACATTTCTGGAATGAAAAGATGGGCGCTCAATCTAAAGCAAGATAACAGATAAGTAAGAAAAACTACAACCAGAAATAAAGGTTTTCAAAAGGAAAGCTGGTCGAAGTAGAAAAGCTGAATGAAGAAAGACAAGAGAGGTGCTCTGAGTGGAATAGATAGTAACATTTTACCAACTAAACCAGCTTTCAAAATAAAAAAAAAAAAAAATTCTGATGGAAAATCTTGAGAACCTTATTAATTACTACTCGAGGAAAGAACCTAGTTTCATTTTACCAAAAACTGTGTGGCATTTATAAGGCATGCAATTTCTGCACTTCATACACAGAGTAATGTGAAAAGCATATAGTGTCCTGCTGATGGTTCTTTACTGGTTAAACAGTGTCTGGCTACTCTTAGGTGAAAAATAAAAACATACTGAGAAATTATCCCTGAAGATCTCCTCTGCAAGAAGGATGATCTTTTGTATCTGAAACATATTTAAGACCAAACTGAGAACAGGAAAATGCTTACAGCAATAGGAGTTCAAGAGTACTTCTCTTCATCTCTTTCTTTTTTCCCTTAAGTCTCAGCTTTCTCTGAGATACTTTCCCAAACAACGCAATAAACTTTTAAATCAGTAGAAATTAAAAAATATTTGGGTTTTTTTCCCTTTTTCTTATAATTGAGACAGGATTTTTTCCTTTTTCTCACTAAGCCATTGAAATACTATACCAATAATGTCTTTTTTAAAAAGCAATATTGAAGTTTAAAACCTCTAAATAATTTATTGATTTACCTAAAGTCTGAAACCTCCTTACAAACTTATTGTCTTTGACTACAGTTGTTTTTTCCTAACAGACATCTCTGGGTTTGTCATTTGCAGACTTCCACTAAAAATGTGTCCCTTAGACTTTTGCTGAAGACACTACTGAATGTTCCCATGACAGTTTGCAACAGCAGGATCTTCTTTTGGCCTCTGTTTTTGATATTGAGCCTAAACTGCATTATTACCTAGTAAATGGAGCTATTGTTAGAAATTACTGGAATATGACAGCTCCTGTGACAATTTCCAAGACTCTAAAATGCAGTTGTTCAACCTCAGAGACAGAGAAAAAAATCTCATTTCTCTGGAAAAAAAGATTGGTATAAGAAGGTTTATTTTTGTTTGCAATTTTCATCCTGACCTCTCCCTGTGTCTTCAGCAGTGATCAGAGAGCCTTCCTGGAAAGGTATAAACATTTCTTTGGCTAACATCACCAAAATCTGTGTGTCTAAGAAAAGGCTGTCTTTGCAACCTTTCTTTTTGACAGTCAGAGGAAAAATATTCTTAAGCCAAAAAATTGAAACTCTTTCAGAGTTTACCATTCTTCTTCTGGAAAACAGGTTGCTTTCAAAACATTATAGAAATTTCTCTTCAAAAGAAAGGTGACTTTTCAATAATCTTTTCATTGAGTAAAATAAAATAAAAGAATGACAAGACAAAGGTTTCTATTGAATATTCTGTTGGTCCTTGGGTACTTGTTGGGGCTAAAGGAAGCAAGACATACTGAAGGAAAAATATACTAAATGGTTAGTGTGAGGAATATCTCAGCACACCCAGAAGGCAACCTCCTTAGGATAATTTGCAAGTTCTCCCCTGAGAAAAAAATTCAAGAAAATTAATTCTTTATGTTATTCTCAAGAGATTAGGGCTTACTTGGAACGAGGAGCATCCCTGCAAACTCTTTACTATTCAATCAATGGATTTAGGCTCCAGTGTGATCATAGAATAAATCTGTCTTTAGGTCTTCTGCTATGAGATCAAAAGAAAATCCCATGAAGCAAAGTAAAAAGCCAATTTAAACTCATTCTGTATGGTCAGTTTTGCTCAAAAGATGTTGCTGTGCTGACTTTGAAGTCTCAGGCTTTCTCCAGGAATAAGTTTCAATGCATTATCTCTTTTCCTACATACCTGAAAATAAAAGGGCTTAAACACTGTATTGTATGCTTCAGTTCTCATTTGAAGAAATGCCAGCAAGCCTTCCTTCCTGCCCTTCCCTGCCCTCAGTCTGGATAAAATTTGTATTTTGAGTTATCTGGTAGCATACAGTTGCAATATCAATGGTTATTGAAACATGAAAAAAGGGATAAAAACTTCTATTCTTGCTATATTCTCAGGCTTTTTGCAAACAGAACTAAGAAAAATGCCTGTTTATGACTTTGGGGGGCTATAGGTAATGACTCTGCCTTGTTAATTTTTTTATATTGAGTCTTGGTTTTTATTCATGAATCCTGTGACTTGTCTCATTTGCTTGTTAATGAAAGCTAGTATGAGAATTTTTACAGCCTAGTGATGTATTTTTTTATTAGTTCTGCAGTGTTCTGTGTACGCCTTCACCATAGTGTAGAAAGAGACAGGTAATGAGAAATGGCCAGCAAATGAAGAAAGAGAGAATAAGCACTGCTGCCAAGCTGACTTCACAAAAAAAATTCTCTCTTTTAAAAACTGAGTAAGGAGAAAAGTGGTATGAGTGCTACAGCTGGGGTTGTCAGAGAAAAGCCACTTCAGAAAGTAAACCATACTGCAGAGATAAGGCTTTTTTTTTCCAACTCATCAGAAAGTAGTTCCAAAAGGAAAATGCAGACCTCACCAAATAAGTAGTCAAAAAGAGAGAGAACCATCTGTTGTATCCCTTTCCCCCGTCCAGAGGGAAGGGAAGACCTTCATAATCTGAGTCAGAAGCAAACAAATAGGAGACCTATGGAAGGGGCTTTATTTCCTACTCCAGCTTGGAGAATTTAAAACAAGATGGGAAGAGAAGAACTAAAGGTAGAGGGAGAGCATGAAAAAGTAATGAAACAAAAAGAATTCCAGAACTATTTTAGTTCCTCTTTACAGATATTTGAAAATGCTATTTATAGAGAGTAGTACTTGCAAACTAGTATCAAAAAGCATATATTAGGAGATGCATCCATTGATGCAAATTTCACAGGAAAACCTATAATTTTGCTAAAAAATGGGTATAATCATGGGCCTATCAGTTTACAGTCAGATAATGTCATCAAAGGGTGGATTTCTGCTAAGAAAATGCATTTCTTGAAAGATCAGAAGACCATTTGAACGTGTAGTTAATATTATGCACCTGTCTTGAACATTATTTAAAGATTAGGATAATACATATTTTCTGGAAGTAGTAGTCACAAAAAAGTTTAATATTACTGAAGTGTGAGACAAGGAATCAATGAGCACTACTGAGTGACCATAATATCCATTTCACTTTTAGACTTCTGTAGATGAAATTTCAGAGCATAATGAGATTAAATATTTTTCTGGAAGAGCTTTCAGCTTGTGTCCCATGACTACAACCAGGTCCTACAGGGCAGCCTAGTTTGAAGCTAATGGGACTCTGCAAGGATGCCGAGGTCACTCCTTGCCAAGCCTCTGGGAGAAACAGCCTGTGTCAGGTCTGACAACAGGAGTGATGGCAGTAGACAAAGCAACCCTGAGGCAAAGTCTGAATCAAAATCAGGTCGCATGTAAAGGAATCATTGGGGTTGCACTTTTTGCATCAGCTGGGAGTCTGGTCCTCAGGGAAAGAAGGTTAGTGGCAGATGGTGGAGGTTCTGTGGAGAAACTTCAGAAGGACAGCAAAACCACATAGCAGTGATGAAGATCTTTGGAGTCAGAGTGAGTAAAAGTGAAATACTGGATCTTGATTTGACACATTTTTCATTCTTGTCTTCGTTCACTTCTTGTACAAACCTTTTATTTATTTTATATAGTTTTTCTGGTTTTCACTCCAAGATCTATTTAAACATAAATACTTAGACTGATGTTAAAAAAATGTGGTATCTTTTACATTGAGCTCAATAATATGCAAAGTCCTTCAAATGGTACTGCTAAAACAGCAGAAGAAAAAATAGTCTGCTGCAATGGATTTAATAAATGACAGCTCTGCAATGTGGTCAAAGTCTGCGATAAGCTATTTGAAAATGAAAGATAAAAAGTGGTAAAGAGCATCTTTTTCTTCCAGAGTAGAGTAAATGAGTATCATATTCCCATCCTTACAAAGTACTAAACTAATGATATTCAATTGAATCAAATCCTCTTGAACCATAGATGGCTAATTGACAGGACTCACGATCAAGCTATTACAGATCTGCATAGCATGGTCTAAAATCTAACCTGCAATAGTGTGTTAAAAAAAAAAAAAAAAAAAAGGCCAGTATTTCAAATTATATCCAGTAGGAAGATAGCAAGGACAATGGCAAGGGCATGGAGCCTGGGAGAGCTGGGGAATCCAGTAGGTGGAACACAGCAGCAATGACAATGCATTGCTTCTGGACAATAAGCCCATACCAGCCAACTAAAGAGGGGAATGCAGTTGAGACCAAAGTCCTTCCCTATCAGATCTTTGCCCTGAAGAATAAAAATAAAAAATATTGCAAGAAAGCAACTTGAGTTTTTATGGTGTCCCTTTCTTGTGAAGGGTTTTCAGATCCAGTCAGCAGTAATCAATTCCTCATAATCAACAATATCTATTTAATGATGAGGCTAAGGTTGTTATCAGAGGCACCTATAAAAGTGGTTTTGATGTTCTTAAAACTACATCAGATAAAACAATGACCACTGTCCCTTCTGAGGTATGCTGTACATGAAGTATGAAGCACATGAAAACAATAGAATCATAACTTTGCAGGCACCACATGATGCCATTGTCAAGAGCTCACTATATGCAATCATACAACAGGAAATCAAGGCCTGAATGAAAAATGTAGGTCTGCCTCAGGAAAATTATGGTACCAAAAAATCCCATTGTGAACACTGGAAACCAGGACAGAATTACAATTAACAACCAAAAAAACTGTCAGGTTAGATCTTCCTTTTTTACATTTTTTCTCTCTCATATTAAGTCTTTATCTTTCCCTTGTGAGATTTAAACTTTAAAGACTCTTGCTTAGAGTCTGCTTCCCACACTAATTACAGACACTAAGCATCTGTCGGAATGTCCTCTGGTTATCACTGGAATTTAAACTACCACCATTCCCCACAGTATAGCAGTTAAATCTAAGTGTTTTAAGTCTATATCCCCTTGTACTTAGTATGCAGCGAACCAGCAGATACATCTGAAATATGCAGCTGAGTTCTAACACACTCTGATAATGAAGGAGATAAAGCAATCATTCACAGGTCTTTTCAAATGAAATACCTCCATCTCTCTATTCAGATACATAACTTCCATTTACTGTTTGCCTGAGATTTGTCCATACGATACAAAATCCTCCTTTTGATTTAACTGAAAGAGAAATACCAGATCTTCATTCAGCACTGCAGCTTCATTCTTCACATCTGTTTGATGTTAAGTCTCTGAAAGTTGTTTGCTTTCCTTTTGGAACTGCATAGTGATTAAAGAAAGCCAATTTGCACAGAAAACTCACTGGTTTGTCTTTGTGATATCTCTGCAAATTTTATTCTGCTTTTAGAACTGCAATTTTCAAAATATTCAATCCTGACTTTTCTGTTTTATTCAGATAGGGAAACAACCAGAGCTCTATTAATTTGCTCAATTCCAATTCTATTCCTTGGAGTTTACTGCTTTACCTGAGCATGCAATCTTTCAAAATAAATGTTCCTTGCTACCAGCCTATCAGGCATTAGACTCTGCATTTTGGACTCATTGTTCAGCTCTCCAGAGTCCCTCACTCCCAGCTTGATTCATTATCTCTACCCTCAGCTCATTCAGGTCCTGCCATCTCACTAGACCTGCCAGCTCTTTATTGTACACTGTTTTGAAATGTTGTGGTCTTTTAATTTTATTTTGTGTGGAAGCTTTACTATTACAGAGATCATGTTGGTTTTTGCTTCTTGCAAGACATGTGTTTTGAATAAAATAATTTGACCAAAATAATTTCTTGAGGGGGCGAAATAATACTTCCAACAAACAAGTCCCTTCACTCTATCCCCAAATTTCTGTCTTAATGGAGCTTTTTCATCTCAGCTACACAGGGTCTCATGCAAAATGAGACAGGTTTCCAAAGTCAGATTTCAAACTTTTCATATCTGAATAAAAAAATCAAGATTTCCCCAATCAGTCATTGAGTTGATAATTTATCCTGGGATCATCCAGCCTATATTAATGTTGCACTTTTTAACATTCCTGTCTTTCACAATATACTGGAATATTCTTATCCTAAAAATGGGTAATACTGTCCTATCTGAGTCCAACCCTCTGCAAAAGCAACAACAACAACACCCAAAGACATTTCACTTTTTATCTAGCTAGAGGAACTTGATTGGGACTGTTTCAGTTTAAGGATGACCACCTGCCTCCTGTGTGGTCCCATCCAGGTGGAATTGGGGGGCTCCACATGTGCTCCGCGCCCGGGTGCAGCCGTGTGCTCCTCGCACGCGCTCAGCCCAGCGCTTGTTTGTCAGAGGTGACCGCTTTTAGCCATGCGTTTGCTTAAGCCTCGGGTGGGGAGCCCCAATTACATCCTGCTCTTCACAGCCTTTTCCAGAGCCATCAGAAAGAAGATGCACTAATTAAAAATTACTTAAAGTAGTTTTGAAAGTTACTTAATCTCCTCAACAAAGTAGTGACCTGCATTTTGAAAGCTCCTGAACTTTGCACTGATTAATTTTATAGCCGCTCAAAAATGGCTCTTATAAAATGAGAACTAATGCATCACAGTGACTTTCTGCAGCTAATTTTGATGGGGTATTGCCTAGCTATATTCTATATTCTATAGCTGTAGGTGTAACTGCGCTTTGCTGTTCCTGTCTCCTGTTCTTTACAGCCAGAACCGCTTTTTTCAGTGTTGGCTTTTGGATAATGAACGACAATAATATCTGTGGAAGAATCGTAGCCTATATAGTGAAGCCCACGTTAGGTTTATTTCCATTTATATACATTTAATATTATTCCTATTATTTCAGCTGTAAAAGGGTACAAAAAAATCCATGGGAAAAAGATATTAAAAAAGCTTTTTCTTTAGTCTCTTAATTGTTAAATGAATTTTAAGCTTTGTTTATGAGGTCTCCTAAATGCATAATCTATTCTCATTTCTTGAAAGCAGGAAGATATTTAAGGTTTAATGACGTAATAAAACATTTGATAGAATACTTCTGTCTGCTAAATGTATTATCTTTTTTATAATAAAATTTAATAGAACAGAAGAAAATCTTTCTTTCATACATTTTATATTTATGGAAAATAATTGTTATATTCTTAAATCAGTGAGGTAGCCTATGATTTAATGAGATCTGAGCTATCAGTCAGGTTTAATGATGTTGTAAAATTGTTGCAAGATGACTGAACCACAGCTACTAGTTAAAGTCATGTTCACGAAACTATGATTTCTATAATGCTGTGTATGTGTGGAAAATGATAAGTCAATAAAATAAATCAATAAAAAAGTAAAAGAGCAAAGTATGCTGCATTCACCCCTCTAACATTCGTAAACAGTTAAGTCTTGGCTGAATAAAAATTTTGCTATGAAATTCAATGGATTCATGGTCCTCCCTGTCAAGATGAAATCAAGGATCACAAAAATGTCACTTTGGCCCACCACTAACAAGAGGTTTGTACCAAGCAGAATTCCAGCCCCACCAATGTATCACTAGAACTCAGAGAGAGCAGAAAATATCCTATACACAGGGGGCTATGTAGAATTAAGGGACATAGAAAACATGGGCAGAAGAAGCCTGAGCCAGAAAAGGACAGCAAAAGGTCAGATTGTGATGCTGAAGGTGTGACAGATATTCTCTAGGCTTTGGGCTGGAGGAAAAGCAATTTCTGCACTTCAGAGAGAAAAAGCATGTAAGGAATAGTGGATATGGGTTTTTTCCTCAGGGGACTATTTTTTCTCTTTCCTGGGGAGCAGAAGCTGTTGAACACAAGAGGAAGAGCTGCAGCATAGCAGAAGGTGAACGCAGGTGAATCCCTCCTCAGGTGACTACCTGCATTGTTCCTAATTACCCTGGATTGTTCTGTTCCCTCAATTTTCTGGCCTCTGCCAGAAAATAATTTGGAAATTTCTGATACGCAGAGAACTTAAAAAAATTGTCATTGGAGTTTGGAATCCCCTACATTTACAGCAGAGTATAAATAGTGTTTGAATCCATATCACTTATCACACAAGAAAGATCTAAACATTAGATATCCTATGCTACCCATCCCTTGAGGAATGAAGTGAGGGGAGGATTCTTAGGCCCTTTCAGTGAAACTGTTATTCAGCTTGGCACAGTTGAGTGTCAGAAATGAGTGGAGAGAGAGAAAATTAATCACAGTTCTAGAATGTGTTGATTAGAGAGCTCACCTAGAAAAGGGAGGCAAGCATAATTGTCTGCCATTGTCTATTGAATACTTACTATAAAATTCAAATACTAAAACAATGGATAAATTTCAGTTTTTTCTCCTTCTCATGTGTTTCAAACCCTTCATTACAATTACTTTCGTGCTTATTTTCTCTTGGGTCTCATGAATATTTAGATATTCAAAGTAGAGAGATTTCCCATAGCAGCAACTGAATGTATTTATTTTCACCTTATCCTGACATTCCAAACAGTTCACGTGCGAGAAGATATTAAAAAAAATGAAAGGCCTGGGTAAAAGAAGCTTTCCAGCAATGCAGCCACCTGAATCTAAGATGTCCTTAGCATCAGTAGTGCCCTAGATACAGTGCAATTGGCAGATGGGCACGTGTGCAGACACATTTTGGACAGAGCAGAATTCTTAGGCTTGCTCTGAGAGCACCAAACAGAAGAGGCCCTGCAGGCAAGGACATGATGGATCTGGAGAGAGAGAGAGATTTACCTTTTTCTAGGGTCAGATGACATTTTAAGAAAGCAAGAGAGGTTATCATGGAATCATAAAATCATATAATGGTTTGGGTTGGAATGGACCTCAAAAATCATCTAGTTGCAAGTCCCTTGCCATTGGCAGGCCAGGAGAATTAGGGTTATGTATCCAGGCTGCTTGCATTCTGCATAATTTGGAACTTTATTTGAAGAGTGAATCAATTTTCTAACAATCCTAAACTTTTATTTCAGGTACGTTATATCATTCAATTCAATGGCTTCATTCTGCAGTACTTTATAGTCCATCGCAGCAATTAGCTATAGCTGTTTGCTCTAGGTGATGGCATAGACACTGCATTCAGTTCATTTCCAGAAATCTTTCTCTAGGGGGAAAAGAATAAAATAAAACCTAGGAAATTAAACAATGGATATCAGGTTTTCACCTTCTTGGCTGAACCTCTTATTTCTAGGCCATTGAACAGGTGCTGCTTTCTGCAGGAGCACCATATCCTCCAATCTCCTGTTAGATGCATTTTATCACCTACTTGCTATGGGAATTGGCTCACTAGATACTATCCAGAAATTCCAGGTAATGGCTGGATAAGGTATGCAAAATACATCGGTTGTGTGCCACATGTTTTCTCTGTGTCCAATGCAGAACACATCTCATATGTGAGGTGTGGACCTGCAAGAGTTGTTGGTAGCAGTTCTGGAGCCAACATTTCCATATATTATGTTGCACAGTGAATTGGTTCCAACAGGAGGGGTCAAACATGCCCTGTTCCCCAGAATACAATATAGGCTTCATGCAATCTGGAAAGCAAATGTGAGCTGCAATCCACGCAGGAATGAAGACACCAATAATAGAATCATTGAATGGTTTGGGTTAGAAGGAACCTTTAAAGATTGTCTAGCCCAGCCCCCCTGTTAGAGGCAAGGATGCTTTCTGTCAGACCAATTTATTCAGAGCCCTCTCCAATTTGGTGTTGAACACTTCAAGGAATGGCAAAAATTTTCTGGGCAACCTGTTCCTGTGCCTCACCACCCTCAACAGTAAAGAATTTCTTCCCAATAGCTAATCTAACTCTACCAGATTCTCATTTAAAATCATTATTCCTTGACTATAGATACATTCCCTGATAAAGAGTCTCTTACTGTCCTCCTGTAGGCCCTCATTATGCAGAAAATTATGTAGAAATTCTTGCCAGAGGCACTGAGGAGCTGAAAACACTTTGGAGCTTTGGTTGAAAAAAGGGCTTAGATGAATGCATGGAGAATGGGTCCCTTTGTGCCTACTGAAGTGGGTGAGCCAGGTGCAGTCTCCAGCTCAGATGTTGCCAGACACAGGAGCTGGAGAGCACCAGTGGCCTTGAGAACTTTTCCTGGCCTCCTCCTGACTCTGCCCACATCCCAGGACCCCACGGCTGCTCCTGCAGGATGTCAGGTGTTGCCCAGCAAAACCACATAGAGATGGTCTCCAGCTTCCACCTGCCTGTGGGCTCTCACCTGAGCCAAGCCCAGCTTGGCCTTGACCAATCTCTATCCCTATCCCCAGGGGTATCCCCAGCTGGGGCTGGGGCTGCTCTGGCTCTCCTGGATGCCCTGGTCCCTGTCTGGGGCTGTGGGACCAACCTTGACTACCAAGCCCTGCCCTGTGTCCTCAGGAGAGGAGCTCTGACAAGCACTTCCAGAGATTGCTTTAATTGTTTAGTTTGTTCACAGATGTTTAGTGTGACAAGACAAAAAGAAGGGGATGGTGACTCTTATGATTTCACAATGAGAACATAGTTTTTCAAGCAATAAGGTAATGGACTTTCCATGAGTTATAGGTCAGTGGATTTACAGTCAGATTGATTGCCTCATCATTTCAACAAGGAACTATCAAGGTGTGATGGAAAATCTTTTCTTTAAAGAGCTTAACACAAACACTGGTCATAATTTACAAACAGACAGGACTCAAGTTAAATTTTCAAGCAATAAGCTGCCTGTAAATATCCTCAGAGTTCATTCTAACATTGACAAACTGAAAGAAATAGAAAAATAAAAATCTTTCCAGCATGATATACATATAATATTAGAAAAACAGAAATCATGTCAGTCAGCTTCTGTTCAGATGGCCCAAATCAGAAAGGGTACACTAGTTTTCATTTCTCTGAAGCTGCTACAGGAAAATCTCCTGCAGAAATAGTCCACAGAATAAGGCAGGCATCACAAGGATTATGTGAGCAATAGAGGACTCCAAGGCCATAATCATAGAGAGAAGTGTAGGACAAAAATATTGTATTACAAGACACAAGGTCATAACAATAATTACAGTGTTGATAGAAAGTTGGCTCAGACAACCATGCTGTAACATACTGAATTCTTCTTCAGCAAATCCATGTAGGAAGGCTATCAGATTATCAAGTGTCTTCTGAAAGTTCACTTCAGTAGAAAAAAAGTGTTATCTTACCTAATACTGGTGTAAGGATTGCCACGATTTGCAGATTATGATCTGAGCCAGAGGGGAGACAGAAAACATCTGGGCAAAGAGCAAAATACATCGTGGTAGTTTTTGTTCAGTAGCTGAAATAAAACCCAAAAAGGTACAAAATCAGAAAAATAGTAAAAAAAAAAATCTCTTTAAATACTACAAACTTGCCAAAATTATTTGGGAACCTGGAAAACAACCCGAGAGTAGAGCACAGACTCTGATGATTTCTAATATTATTTAGTATTTCTCTAAATGTTGGGACTAATGAAACTTGGAATCTGGTATTCTCTCTCTTTCCTGTGATCTTACACATTATAAAATCTTAGTACCTGCAGGATGTTTCCTCTGCCCAACACCCCTTTGCATCTTAAGATCTTTGAGAGCTCTACCTCTTCAAATTTTGGCCAAATCTGAAGAAAAAAAAAATAAAATAGAATAATCAAGGAAGAATCATACTTGAGGGAACATAAAGAAGAAAAGATAGTGGTAGAATGACACTCACAGTTTTTCTGCATCTCCTTAGAAGGTCATGCTTAATAAACAAAGACATTTTGAAGCTTTCTGCTTTTAGCAGGGCAGGCTGCCTGTGTTAAATGCACTTTCTGTGCGATAACAGAGGGATTTCACAGCATGAGTATAATGATATTTGGTATCCTCAAGACGACCAGATGAATTCAAATCTCTTACACACTTGATCTGATAGATGGGTGAGAATTATGGGCCTGGTCTTTCAGTGTCAAGGGCCAGTAGCAGAAAGGAGCACAGTTGTGTTTGAACTGGAGAGCGCTCAGCATAGGCAAGGGCCACAGGATGGGAGGGAAGCAGTTTGTGAGCTTTGCCTTTAATATTTAGCCTTACAGAACAAAGAAACCAAATCTTCAACCAAATCTCTTATGCTGAGTGGTGAATACAATTTTATCAATAAAGGTTTGCTACTTTAGGGTGTCTTAAATGGCAGAACCAGCCATGAATAAAAGAAAGCTGTTTCCTGTGTGCTGAAGGGAATTTAGGTTTGAGAAATCTGCTGCTCTACTAACTGCAAACTCCTCCTACACTTTTAAGTAGAGAACTTTCTCCTATTGCTATCTGATACTGATTATATACAGAGTATAAATGCTTAATATGTGTGTGGCCCTACTGAATTTGATTAACATGTTAAGGTGTTGTTTTGTTTAACAAAAGAGGTATAAAATTTCCTATTTGTGATCTTGCATTGATTTATAGCATTTTAAGGAAACAAACCCTTTCTTGAGAAAAAGTCAGACTGCTTGAAATAAGACATAAAAGCTTAGGTATCCATAAATTCTTCAGCATTCAGAATCGAGGGAAGTAAGCTTTGTTGCTAGGAGACTGTGACTAGAAGGAGAGCTTGCTTTGTTTTAAAGATTGGAATCTGTAAGCAAAATACTTGGCAGATAAAATAGCTATATATAATAGTTGAGTGCAGACCAGGTGAAGTATGAGGCAAGTACTAGAAAACTTATGAGAAGTGCAAATCTTCAAAAACTCTTCAGCTATCATGACATAATGGCCTGATAAAAGAAGCTCATTATTTGCCTGCTAATAATTAGGATGAGATTTCTGTTGAGACATGAATTAAAGAATAAATATTGATGAATCTGTCAAGAAGAGACTGTGATTTAATTTACTTTTTGTATTTACATGGTACTAATCTGTAGGTCTCTGAAAGTTTTTTAAATTAATAACAATAAAACATGTTGCATCTCTAGAGAAAGCAAGCTTGTTGCAGAGAAAAGAGGGAATTATTCTCAAAGTTATCTCATATTTTCCAAGTACATTCCAATAAAGAAAAGAAGTTTGAAAAATTTTAAGTTTTTCCTACCTATAATAAAACACAAATAGCTTTATAATATTTATGGAAAGTTTTGATTTTGTAGGAATTAAAAAGAAAAGTAATAGCTGTAATTTAAAATGTTAAAACTTAATTGAGAAACAAAAATGTATTTAATTTTGTCTTGAAAAAACAAGCTCAAGGTTTTTGAGGGTTTTTTGGGTGGAAAAAGGTGTTTTTTTAGTTAAAATGTCTCAGTTCTACTTCTGTGTAGAAACAGAGAGGCAGACATTTCATGGGATATTAACTATAGAATTACTTAAAGAAACCCAGTATCTTTAGTTTGGTAGCTGTGACACATCTCTGCTGGTGTCCACATCACTTTGTGGCAGGAAATTTTAGATATCCATGCCCACAGAATATGTGTGGGAACCCTGTATATAGGCATATGTAATTAATTATTTCGAAAGGTGAAATATTTTTAATTATTAAAATATTATCCAAATAATTTGGTGTAAGGTTGTGTTTAAAAATTGCATTGTTCCTGAAATGCTAGAGCAAATATTTTGCTTAATTGTAATTAGGTGGCATTTTTTCACTCCTACTTCATTCTCAGTTTCCATCTGACATTTCAGATATTTCACTGGACGATATTACAGAGGTGTTTGTTCTAAAGATACCTTCAGAAAACTTGTTCACATATGAAAGCACTCCCAAAAGAGCAAAATAAAACCTGAGTGTGGCATATGACTTCCCTCGTGCAGTCAGCCATCCTGAGGCACCAGGGTGGTTACTCATGTTTTCTGGTGGGTGGACACCCTCCTGCAATTGCTTCTTCCGTGCCAAGCCAGCCTGCTCAACACATCAGCCACTCAGCTACACCGAGGCCCCCTCATGTAAGAGTCACTCGGAGATTTTAACTTTGCAGTGTCGAGCCCTCCTTCACAGCAAGCCAGATGATTTCCTAGCACCACATGGTAGCCTGGTAGCTCATTTTCAGTAGGGTTGTTGTACAAGGTGAAAGCTCCTCCTTGATTTGTTGTACTTGCATCACCTATCTACCTTTTGGAAAACACTTGGAAGTTCCCATTAAGTTGAACAACGGAGATAATTAAGACTAGGGGGATTTACATTTAGTGCTATTTCATCCTTTCCTATCCTTTAGCATTATTTTTCAAATGTTACCAATTGAGAAATATCAGAATTAAAAAAAAAAAAAAAAAAAAAAAAACCAACCCCTAACAAAAATTTAAATTCTCTGCATTACTGAAAATCAGAGATCTACATGTCCAAATTTACTTCTCTGGCCACTGGTGAGCTAAAGTATTCTATGATTCTAAGATATTCTCCACCTTCTCCCTGCTTTCTGAAAGTATTCATCAGGAGGAGACACATTCTCAGCAAATTATGCAGGGTCCAAAATAACTCAGGTGTTTTGTCTTAGTGCTAATTTATATATACCTTCTTTATAGTGGCAACAGCACCTAATGGCAAAGTGCAGTACCTGCATTCTTGAGGAGGATGAAATGACTGAAAAATATTATTTTTTGCTTTAAGGTGTGGTTCTTGTTGATGCAATTGGCAAAATGAGATGAGTGTTACAAAGTATGTCTTGACACAGAGATTTGTATCTTGCATATATATATATATATATATCTTGCATATTGGCAACTTGCATATATACATGCCACTAAAGAGAATCTATGTTATTATCAGCAGAAATAAAGAAACCCCACTATGGTTCTGGAAAGTAATTCACTAAAATCAATTTAGTGGTTTATTTATTAAAATATTTGAACATTTTGTACCAATGCAGTGGTTGAACTTCCACATTGAAACACTATTGGTAAGAAAATGAGAGAAGACCTTATCTTGGGAACTTACAGGCTTACAAAAAGGAAACAACTGTAAAAAATAACATAGTTATCCTCAATTTTTATGCAGAAAATAAGGCAAAAATACATAAGTGACAGGGTTTATTCAAGGAGTTGTAGTTTTCCATGGTGTAAGTATTCACCTGTAAGCCAATGACTTCAGGGTCCCTTTTCAATCAAGATTGAAAAATTGGGCACTTCCAAGCTGTAATTCTACTCAACATCAACCAAGTATCAAAAGATCATATCAACCACACACTAAAACTCTCTTTTTCTCTCCATTGACTATAAAGGCAACTTAATGGCTTTATCTCTGTTAATATTTACTCTTCTTCACAGCTAGGTGTGGTTCGATTAATTGCTTCTCTATGAGTAATGTTGCCTAATAAAGCTATGACAGACTTGAAGATTGAGTCAGCCTTGCTGGAAATCCTTGTCAGCTCCCTGTCAAACCCATCTTTTTCTTTGCAAATTATTCTTGATCATTTGAAAGGCAAATTTGGACGCAATGTGTGAATTCCTGTGAATTTTGTCTTTCACAAACTCATTTAAAGATGCTTTAAAATTTTTGCTAAATTCTTGGAAATCTTACAGAGACTGCCATTTAATTTTGTTCTTCATCAGCAGGTAGCTACCAAAGCAAAGATCATTTTTCCTAAGAAAAACAAACAAAAAGCTTTTTCAGATTAATTGTGTTTAGTAGAAATATTTCATGCTCTCTGCTAAAGGTTGTTGGGCACTTAAAATGGGTGCATACCACACATCCACACTAGAACATGTTTTTCATAAACTGCAACTAGACATATAACTTCAGTACAATTTATCTTTAAACATGTTTACCTGAGATAACACATCAAATTCAATTGTTAACATACAGGGCAAAATTTCCTGTCATTTTCATGGTTCATTGACTTTTGTGAGCACTGTAGCATTTACACAAAGAATTAGGGCCACTGACCTGTGCAGACCATTACCAAGAGTGGGTTTTGGGTGTCAGTAAAGTATAGCGCTCATAAGAAATCTTTCTGTCTCAGCCATGAAGGCATCGTGCTGTGATCAGAGGATAAGGCCAGCCTTTGACAGACAAGTCAGTCTCAGACTGTTAGTGTTACTGTCATATGTGCATTTTGAGTCTGTAGAAGGACTAGTGCAACAGCAAGAATAGAAGCCTAGCTCGTACAATTTTGGTTGGCTTTGGTTTCCAAAAAACCTAATATAGAGCCCACCAAACAATCAGATATCTTCAGTTAGTCCAGTTAGAAGGAGCTTAAAGAGTCCACTAATTCTCTTCAGTCACTTTCAGGCAGAAATTTTCCCAGAGCAATTGAAAATCTGTAGGAGTGAATTTTCCTTCATTGCCTCCAATGAACCATTATGTCAAGAAGGTTCTGTCAGGTAGTCTGAAGTAATTGCTTTGCAAAGAACAAAGGTTGTAAGATGAATGAATTAAGGTATTAAGTCATCAAAATATAGTGTCTGCAATTTCCTAACTTAAAAGTTGTATTTTCTGCATCAAAGGAACTGAGCTGATAACAAAAACAACTGCAGGTTTATGACAGTAAGTATTTGTTGCAATGATTATTTTTGAAATCTAATAAGACTAGCCATGTTGTGCGGTATTCAGAAATTCATAAAATACAAATTTTGATCTAACTTGTATCTCAAAAGTTTGTTAGTTGATGTATTGCTTATTTTATAATTTATTAAAAAAATTCTCTAACAAAGAATTTGTTTGAGCAAGTTCCCTGGAGTAAAATTCTTTTTGAGTTGCATTGATGTAAAGTTAATCAACAGATTTCCACTCAGTAGCTACTTCAGATTTTGTGATTTATTGTAAAGAAATGTTTTTCAAATCATGTTAGGGGTTTTTTAAACTTCTAGAGGACTCAACTCTAGCTATGGATTATATAAAAATTAAAAAACCATACCAGCATTATTGCTGTAACTGATTGATACTGACAGTCAGCAGTAATCAGAGCACATTGTCCACCTTGCTGCTTTTGTAAGATGTGTTATTAATGGCTCTAGGACAAGGACGTATGTGGCACTGTGCCGAGCTAATAAAACATTAGTTGTATGAATTGAGAGAAGCATGGAGGGTGCTAAAAAGAATTTCAATGGGCACTCAAAACACAGGATTATAAGGCCTTGAATGTATAAGCAGAAGATGATAGAAAACGCCACAGAGCTCTAAATGCAGGTCACAAATGATTGCTCATTCCCTGATTATTAAAGGGGGATGGCAGAACTGGGGGAATCCAGTTTTACCCAGTTTCCAGGTTGCATTATTAATGGATTTAGGGATAAACTGGATTTAGGGATAATAGAAAAAGAACAAGTTAAGGTGATTTTTGCAAAAATATAAAAAAAATTGCCTAAAGCAGACTCAGTATCTAAAATGAAGGCAGCATCAGTATCACAGTCCTTTAAAAAGTGCAGTAAGAACTTGGGTTAGAGATGATTCTCCCTCACTCCAGTTCTAGACAAAAACCTTTTATAAAGCTTAGGATTTACTGCAGAAGTGGAAGGCTGAGCATAGTATCAGGGAAAGAGAGGACAGAAGGAAGTCTGTTTGTATCAATTTAGGCTAAACTTTTTTGAAGAAAGGCAGGTAAAAATCAGGTTGTTTGAATGATAAGCTTTACTGTCATTATAACCAGGCAAATAATTATTTTTATAAGATTTTTTTGATAAGAACAAATTATTGCTTTTATATCCAGGGTTTCATACTGTAGCCCATATAAGTTCTATGTGATGTTTGGAATGGCATCCTATCCTTGAGGCTTGACTGTTAAATCTGAATGCAGAAATTCATGGAGAATATAAGCGTTCCAGGTTTTAATTTGCATGTAACAGCTGGTGGAGGATATGGGCATCTTCAGCTGATAAAGTTTGGATGACAATCAGGAAGAATCTCTCTTTGGCCCAGTGCTAATCAAGTACTTTACTGGAAGCAAACATAAAACTGTAATGAAATTTGCAGATGAATGAAGCTGGTTGAGAGAAAAGGAATAATCGTGTGTGAAAATCGGTTCCTAAGAGCCCCTTGATGTGCTTTTCTCATTTTAAGCCAAATATAAGTCCATATGCCTAGTAACCTAGAATATAGGTCATACAGGCCTGGTATGCACTTTCCCCAGTTGTGGCTGAGGTAATTGCTGGCATAGAAAGAGAATGTTATGTACAGAATTACTAGGCCAATTTCTATGCCACATAAACTGATTAAATCAATGCTTCAACGGCCCCTATTAAAGGAGGTCAGAACAAATGTAGAAAAAATCCCCATTTTTTTGTAAATCCTTGTAGGACGAGACATCTCCCTCCATTTAATTTAATTTAATTTATCAAAGAATAGACTGAGTAGTCATAAAATAATGACAGTGCTACTGTGCAGAGCTATCTCACAAAGGAAAGGCATACTGGCATCCAAAGGCTGACAAGAGAGCACTAGGTAAGTTCAGGCCAGAAATCAACATCTATGAGAAAATCAGTGTGATTAACTACTAGAAATACTACAAGGAGTTCAGATGGAGGATCTGCCACTAAAGTTTGAACTAAAGCTGTTTGTCTATTTAGAAGAGTTGTTCATCCAGAGATCAGAAAATTACTGGGTGAATAGTTATAGTCTGCGTAATGTAGGAGATCAAAATAGATTGTATAGTAGGCCCTTTTGTCCTTAAATTTGTCTTTAATTTATATATCAGATTTTTCATTAGCTGCTATGAAGGTGTTAATAGACTTGAATTCTATGTGTTTTGATTTTGAGGTATTTGGTTCCTATAATAAATTTTCATAAGAGTTTTGCAGAACTGCAAATCCTGTTAGATGTGTACATTTGAATGAAAGGTTTGGCATGCACTCTGACTTATAAAGGTCAAGAAAGCAAATACAAGGTACTGCATGCCAAAAAAGACATAAAACCCCCCAAAGATTTCTCAGTATTCAGAATTAAAGACTATGAATTTCACAGAGGATCCCAAACACATTACATCACAATTAAAATAGACTTCTTTCAACTACCAGTAGTGGTTAACCATTAGCTGCCCATGTCCATTTGCCTTTGTGTTCACTTGTTGCCTAGGAATTGTGGCCAAGTTCTCATTCTCAGTGGCCTAACATTGCAAGCCACCAATCATTCATATAATGCACACAAGAATTTTGCTGCTGAACTGTGGAAGATTTTTAACACTTGAAATTACAAGTAAAAATTTCCTCGAAAGGTTTAAAACTAATCTGTAGTGATATTAGATGAGCAGCAGGCAGAAAGAGAGATTCATGGGAAAAAATAAATGCTTTGAAGTCTATGCAGAGAGTAGAGATTCCCTCACAATGCTTCTAGTTGCTTAGATGACAGCTAATGCAATATATAAGTACCTCTACTTAGTATGATATTACAGCATATTGCATTAATATGTTTCTATTATGTTATAAAGAAGACATGACATCATGTGAAATTTTTTTTGTGTAAATCTATACTCTTACTTTCAAAGGTACTAAAGAGAGATGTGGCAACCTTACAAAGAATTTCCTTCCTCTTCATACCCAATGTATTTTTTTGATATCTGTTTGAGAGCTTTAAAGAGCACCCAAAACACTTGTGGCAAATATAAAGAAGTTCAATAAAAATTAGGTCTGCAAAAAGGGACTCTTTCTAGTCAAATATAAAGATTAAAGCAGCTTTCACTGAGCAGAATGTACAGTAACAAAAAACCTCAAACAATAAACTGGATGTCTGCTGCCCTTCAGATGTATATTTATTAGTTTCAATTAAGTTGGGGAGTCTGACACATTAAACTTAGCTCTGTTATTCAGTCTCCCTGTACAAATGAATAGGTTGTGTTTGTATGAACCCATTTAGGCATTTTTAGTCATGTATTTTCTTTCTATCTTTTAACGACAGTGAATATAAAAGATGCTGATGTGCATTCCACACTTCACATATGGTGCTAAAAATCCATTAGTTGAAGAAGACACAGGTTGATCAGACAGGGCAGTTGAAGGTCAGATTTAAATAGATGTATAACATCAGCCAGGCTTGATTGGCCATGGCTTTAGCATGTATCCCTGTCTGCCTATTCAAATATTGATGTTGAGCAAACACAGGATACTGAATACACTACTTGAAATTAAAATCAAATACAAAATAGTAAAACATCAGCTCTGGACAATACTTTGATTATATCTATTAGAAAATGGTGGGATAAAAAATAGATGCATTTTGTATCAGAAAGAGGATACTTCCATACAGGGCATGGACTCTTGTTCCTATATAGTTCTGCTGGTAAAACACATTTGCTGTGCTCCTAGATGTTAGCAGGCAGAACTTTTTGTCACTGGATCAAAGCACCTAAGGGAAATATCGAAAAAGCTGATTCAGACCATCACTTCATTACACTCTGCACTGCTTCTTAAACCTGACTGGTAGGGGGTCACAAAGGAATCCCTTGTGTTGCCTCACAGTGCCTCATATCATAGTTAGCTTTTTAAAACTAATCTGCTGATTAGTATTTCTTAAGAAAAATCAACATGCTGGGGAAGGACTACAGGCAGAGTTGAACTCTGAACAGCGAGAAAATAATCACAAAACCTAAAATGATTATTCAGTTCCCCTTGAAAAGTTGAAATTTTTTATAGTATCTTTGGCGAAGAAGATTATTTTCTTTTTTCCTTGTCTATTTTTTGCACCATCCTGTTCATGGGCTGGACCTTGACTTCTACAATTTATTTCATTATTTTTATGATGGTCTTCAGGTTTTTAGTGTCATGTTGATGGACTGGGCTTCTTTCCCTATTGTCTTTTATGTTTTCTTAGCTCTCATTCATCTTCTACTTCTGAATGGCATTCAGGTTACTGCTTGACATAAAGGTCATCTTGATATTACTGTTAAAGCTTATCCTGAATATGTTGGTCTTCATTCTTCCCTCATGGGTGATTAATGACTTTGGTTTCTTACCTTAGAAATTACAGTAAAATGAGCTTCTGAATTGGTTTTCATAAACCCTTTCAATCAAAGATTTTGAATTACTTAGTGCTTTTTTCCTAACAAGAACTTAAAATCTTTATGAAATCTTTATTAAATAAAGATTGATTCATAAAGTTTTGAAAAATCATTTTTGGGACTATGTGAAATCATGCTATTTTTCCAAATATTTTCAAGATTATAAAAGCAAGTAGAATCGTTTGATGATCTTTGCTGGATTTCTTCCACAATTTCATTTTCATTGCAATGCAACAATCTTGATAAGAAAACTGAATTATTTCTTTTAATATTTCTCTTTCTGAAGTTATATTCCTTTTGGGACATTAATAACAATATTTTGTCTTCCTTTCATTGATGAAACCACCAAATTTTTTTGTTTTTCTTTGCTTGCTCTTTGGTCAGTCTTCTGTTTACCATCAATACAGAGAACTGAGACAGTTTATTCCATCAGAAAAATCAGCACTGTAATTTCCTCATAAATCCTTATGTTAGTTTCTTTATCATCAAACACTCAAAATGTAGGAACAGAATAAGACACAGAAAAGCCCTAAACTGGACTGGGTCTCACTAAAAACCACTAAAGGATATTTTCTACCATATTTATTCACCGTGTTGTTCTATTTGTTACAGCAGAATATCTTTCTATGTAGTCTACAGCATGCCATAATTTTCCAAAGATCATCTCATGTATTCCATAAAACTTCTTGATAAATGTAGGCATTTTATCAAAAAAAAATCCTGTTGATTTATATCCATTTCAATCTAAAATGTCAAAGAAGAATTTGCTCTGCATACATAAAGCAAATATTTTAAATACCTCCTTCCTCTGCTTTTAGCTGAAGATCTATTTACCTCTTTATATTCTGTCATGCTGAACATTTTTGAAACACACTGGATCTTGTTACAGGAAGTATAGTCATCTATCCTTCAAAATATGTTATAAAGGTGGTTGTTTTCTTTCATTTCACATTTGGTTTGAAAGCATATGGAAAGTCTGGAGGATTGTTTTTGTCACTTGCTTTAAGCTTTTCTCTGGTTAAATATATCAAATCTCTGGTATGAAAAATTCAACTTGATCAATACAGAAGATCTGATCTGAGTAATGTTGCTACACATTTTAGCTTCCTTTTAATTTTTGATTTTGAGGAAACTGTAATTCACCTGCTCAAAAATCTCATGCATTATATGCATGAAGTGTCTTCTATCTTGGCTGATACGGCAGTATCACCACAGTATATATATGGGATACATTATTCTGCATCCTGCAAACTATACTGAGCTTCATCATGTATCTGACACCAGTTCAGAGAGGGAGAGAAAGGTTAGAAGGAAGCAAAGCATGCAGCAACACATGGCTGCTGATATTGCTCACATTTCTTTCCTGGTCCATCAGGATATCAAGGAAACATTGGGAGAATGGACCAAGGGGAGACCCCTGAGTTCTGCAGAGCCATTTGAACACTATTTTCTTATTCTGCTCTCAAAGGCTGTGTTGCTTCTTGCCAGGACTCCCATTAGGGTAGTCAGTTAAGTCAGTTAAGTTAGTTAAGTCAGTGAAATTAGTTAAGGCCAAAGAGACCATGGTGATATGTATGTGTCAAGCTGGCTTACAAGATGTGACAGGACTCAGGTAGACATCCAGGAGTCACAGGAAAGTGGAGACAACATGGAGGTTTTATGTGTGCAGTATTAGGCATCTGAAAAAGATAGTCAAGGTTTATAGTAATTGACCTAATCTGCTGAGATGCTCCTTTAAGTTTTTAGATGAGCGTACTACATTTTGTTTACATCTAATGCTGGTGTGGAGAAGAGTCATATCTTGACAGAAAGATAGTAGAAATAAATCTTGGTTTCTCTGTTCAGTGACTGCATGGATGTGTACAGACATACACTCCCTACCCTCTAAAATATATTAACACAGAATAATTTTAACCTTTACTGAAAAGGACACAAATGAAGTGGAAATTCATCTAGTTTTGGTTAAAACAGAGGTGCCTATTCTTCTGAATCTCCTTTTGCAAATAACAGAAAATCAGGTCCCTCTGGTGGGCTACGTAAATAATTTTTCTCACTTTTGCCTTTCTGATTGTCTCCTCACCCTTCTGGGGTTTAGCTGCCAGCTCTGGGTATCCCGCAGCAGTACTTTCTAACATGTGGGGACAAACCCATCCAATTTCAGACTTCAAGATCTAGTAAAGTATTTGAAAAGCTGATAGCCTTATGATTATACCAATGGACTGCAGGAACCAGGTACCAGCAGAACTGTTGTGGGAAATTGGCTTGCCCACAAAAATGCTGAATTCAGCAATTTATTGGCTAATTTTTCTTTTTCTCTCATATATGACCTTTTTTAAACCTGAGCTTTTTAAGCTGATCTTGTTTTCAAAATCACTCTGTGGATTTTATCTCATCAAATACAGTCATCTGCAATGTAGATTTTAACTTTCCTCTCAAACTCTCTCCATTCCACCCATTATAGTCAGGGTATGATTATAAAAGAAACAATCATATTTAGGCTGGCCAACGGTTCACCTACTTCAAGGAATAGCAACCATGGCCCTTGTCCTGTTTGCTTTTCTGGTCTCTGGCTATTTCAACTCAAAGACTTTTCATCCTGTGCATGTAATTTTGAGATTTTAGCAATTTGAAAATTATTTATTTTACATCTACTTGTGCAACCTTTTTTTAACACCTGTATACTCTTTAGGCATCACACAGTCCTTCAGCATGTAGGTCTACAGAATGAAGCTACAGTCATCTTCATTTAATGTCTTCTAATGTCTTTTCAAGTTTTTGAAATTTTTTAGAAACACTAAACAGACTATCTCATTTGACCTTTTTGCAGGCCATTCATGATTTTGTAGCTCTTTTGCATTTCACATCCTTTCTCCCTGTTGCCAGTTTTCCAAACTGAAGAGTACTAATCTAAAAAATTATTCTCATCCTCAAATATACATCTACAGCAGATAAGACAAATCACACTTCAAAAGTGCTAATTTCTCTTTACTGATTTCTGAGAGAGCCTAGGATGAGTAAACCAAAATCCAGACATTTATGCTGGGTACTTTTAAATTTAGATTGAATCAGTCTCATCCTCTGTTTCTGGGAGTTATCACATTGTAAATGAGAGATAAAATGTGGAAATTGGTGAAGAGTTTCCAGCATGCAAGAAATGAATAGAGTTGGTCCAAAAATAAAAAGTAACTATTAAGCAATAAAATTGACTCATGCATCATGTAAAGAGATATGGAAATGAAAAAAATCCAGGCTCTGACACTCTATCAGTTGTAGCTGTCTTTTTCCTTTATGATTTTTGCTGCAGAATTATTAATAAGGTTTTCAGCTAAAAATTCAAAATAAATACCAGCATTAGAATAAAAATAAATTTGTTAGGTATTGTTCATAATTACTAGATATTTGTTTAGAATTATGCTGCCATAATTGTATTCACTTTTTCTCTTTCAGTTCTCTCCCCAGTCTACCCAAGGGAGTGATAAAATGGCTTAGATTTTCTTCTATTTATTTATTTAAAGGAATCAGTTTCCTCATGACTTAATGCTTTCCTTGTCTTCTCTTGTTGTTCACTAGAGCTGCATGTGATGCACTCTCATCTACCTGGAATCCCAGATGTCAGCCTGTGAAATGTGTCCTATCAGTGCCCGTGTCTGGCCACTTGGCAGAGCCCTACATTATCAGCAGTCGGTCATGCCAGCAACTCTCAAAATTGCCTCTGGGTCAGTCATGTGCTCTTGGCTTTTATTAAATCTGCGGGGGGATTTGGGTTCTCTTGGTCCTGTGTTCCATTTAGATTCATAGATGTTAAGGCCAGAAGGGACCATTGTGATCATCTAGTCTGACCCCCTGCTTAACATAAGCTACAGGATGCCCCTGATTTAATTCTTGTTTGAAGTGTATATGTTTTAAGGGAGAAAAAAATCAGTCTTGTTTAATATTTCCAGAAGAAGATGCTGTGACCTAAGGCAGGTTATTGCAAACATTATTTATCTCCAGTGTTAAAAGTGTACACCTTATTTCTGGCATGAATTAGCATGGTTTCAACATTCAGCCCTGGGCTTTTGTTGTGCTCTGCTGGATCGAAGAAGACATCCATATTTTGTCCTCCTGATATCAGGTCATGCCATAAGTTTTCCACTTTTAAACAGATATCTCTTCCAATGCATAGCTATGAAGATGTTTTGTATTAAACTGATGTGATTTTTATAGATATTATGCATAGGGACCACCAAAATCTGTACTGAAAATCACTGAATATAATGCTAAAATGGTTGCTGATGGAAGGGTTCTCTAGTATTTAAGTAAAGTGGCTTATTTTTTATGTGCAAAATACAAGAAAGTTTTATTGCAATACAACATTTAACACCCTCAACCAAAACTTCAAGAAAGTGTCAAGGAGAATGAGCCAGGCAGTCTAGAGCACTACATGGTACCAGGACAGGTGACAAACTGTGTCATTTCAAAATTCCATTGAGTCTGGATGGAGAGTTTTCCCACAAGGACAGTCAGACAGTGGCAAAGCCTGCCCACATTGTGCAGTCTGTGAACTTGAGAGCTTTTAAGCCCCAGCTGGACCAACCTGTTCTGACCCAACAGCTGACCCCGCTGGGAGCAGGAGGTTGGACCAGGGACCGCCTGAGGTCTTTTCCAGTTTGAATGACTTTATGATTCTACAATGTCATAAGATGCTTCAGGACACTGCAACATGAAAGTTTTTTTTGGCTTTTGATATGCTTTTAAAAGCATAAAAATTATATAAGTACCATAGCAAAATGGTTTCTGGAATGATATTTGCATTAAATGTTTAAACATTTTGGTAGCATTGATAATTTAGCTTATGAATAAATAACACCATCTTTTCTTACTTAGATTTCTTATTATAAAGCAAAAAAAGTTTATTTTTAATGGAGGGACAAATTTAGCAAAAACATGTGCTGTTTTCTTTTGCACAGTGTAATGTCTGTATATTGTTATTGATTAATGTAATAATTAAGACAACAGGAAGAAATTGTTTCCTAAGGAAATAAAGGGTCTAGTTGACTATAACAGAATGGTATAGTTCCATTTGGAAAGAACTTGCAGTGATCATCTAGTCCATTTTTTGACCATTTCAGGGATACCAACAACTAATTCATGTTGCTACTAAAGGCATTGTCCAAATGTCTCTTAAACACTGACAGGTTTGGGTACCTTTCTAGGAAGACTGTTCCAGTGTTTGACCATCACCTTGGTGTTCCATAATATTAAAGCTTATCTGATACAGTTTTAAGCCATTCCCATAGGTCCTGTCTCTGAACACCTTATATTATATACAACTATGTAGAAATGAAGCACTCCATGCAAAGAAAAATCCCAGAATGAATCTTCATTATTAAAAATACATTGTGCTAAAATTCTACTGAGTTTGCATTCATTCAAATGAGGATATCAATGCACATTTAATAATTTTTGGATTTCTGTAGCTTGAGGTATGAAAATGTTTGCTGAGGTGCACATTTCAGCTTTCTTCCACTTGTCTTGATTATAATAAACCAGGAGTGGCTCCACTTTACTAAATATAGTGGTAAAATGAAATGTCTTTTTTGCTGTTTAGTTGGCATGGACAAAGAATCCGATGAGAGGGTTACCATCAGCTGGACATCTGATATATTGGATAAATCCCTTTGAAAGTCCTTTACAGGTCCAAGTACTTTTCAGAGCAGACAAAATGGGAGAAGGTAACTTTAACTTATGACCAACTAAAATCCAGACCTTATTAATTATGACCCTCCTTTGCTTTCTACCCCTCCCCTTAATTTGTTAATCTGTAAATCTGATGAGTATCTTATGCTTTTCTTTAAAATTAAAGCATAAAAAAATTATTGTTCTTCAACTTGGACGTCTATCTTGCTCCAGTGGTATCAAGATGAAGGTGATTCCCTTATCAGTTCAAAGTACCTGCTGAGCACTGTTGTTTTCATGCTGTAGCTGATTCAACTCTGTTTTTTTTCATTTTGTTTTATCATTCAACATTCCCTACAAAGAAACAAATAAATTTCATTTGATGAATTTATTCTGATGATTGTTACAATATATTTTGTATCACAATACTATCTGGATGGAATTTTGCAACACCGTCCAAAAAGAAACTTTCAGGAAAGAAAGATTGAAAATAAATTGTCTTGGGAAAGAGTTTATTCTCTGAATTAGACTTTGATTGGAGCTAAGTTTTCACACCCTCTGTGAGCAACCACTGAATAAAGATTCTTTGGAGAAATAACTGCAGTAGCTGACCATACATCAATGTCCATATAAAGACTGGTACGTATATGTGTAAACACATCTGGATAACATTATAATTTATGTTTTTATTTCTTCTGCTACCTTTATCATTAAATTTGACTAGCCATAGGTAACTGATTTTACTCCAAAGACAATGAACAGTAGTACCAGGATAGTACAGTGAGGTAAAGGAAAAAAGTACTCAGGTATTTCCTAAAAGTAATTTAATTTCTCTCAGAATGATGTCAAAGTACATTTCAATGATTTTAAAAGGAAAATAAAGACTTTTCCTTAGACTTGCTCCAGGGGTACAAGATGAATACCACAAACCACTGTATTTAGTACCTGGGAAAACTGAGCTTTAATTTATATACCTGTTGTTTTCAATTGTTTGAATTAGATTCAAAGCTCTGTTTGTTTGTTTATTTAAAATCTCAAAGACATTATTCTTAAAAACTTTCAAATTGCACAGGAGACTTTTTTAAAAATGTCATTTATGCAATTTAATCTGATCTAGATTAATGCAACAATAGTCACTTAAAGTTGATCTGTCAGGATCTGAGTCTTAAAAAAGGAGTCTGTAAAGGGATACCTGAATTAGATTTTGATTGGAACTTATCCAAACAGTCTTTAAATTTCCACTGAAACATTTTCTTTTGATAAATTATTTGATAGTGGTGATGTGGGAATGTGGAAAATATAAGGTATGAAGGATATTAAAGGAAACTGTTCTCTTAAAACATTATAATTTATGTTTTTGGGGTTTTTCTTCTAAGATAAACATGTCTTTATCTTTAAATTTTACTAGCATTTTTAACTGATTTTACTCCAAATCAATGAACAGTAGTACCAGGATAGTACAGTGAATCTAGAAAAAAGTAATCAGGTATTTTGGAAAGTAATTTAATTTCTCTCAGAATGATGTTTAGAAAGTATTTTTGTGGATTTCATTTTTTAAAAGGAAAATAAAGACTTTTCCTTAGACTAGAGAAAGACAGCTAAATAGTACAAACCACTGTATTTACAAGGTGGGAAAACTGAGCTTTAATGGTATAGGATATTTCAATTGTTTGAATTAGATTTTAAAACTCTATAAACTGGAGTTTTAAAATTTCATACACATTATTCTGAAAAACTTTGAAATCACCACAGCTGACTCTTTTTAAATGTCATTTATGCATTTTAACCTGATCTAGATTAATGCATAAATAGCAGCGCTGATCTGTCAGATCTGAGTCTTAAAAAGCAGTCTGCTTAGGGATACCCTGCTCTTTTATCACATCTTATCCAAACAGTCTTTAAATTTCCTAAAACATTTTCTATTTGATAGCTTATTTGATAGTGGTGATGTGGGAAGTTGGAAAATATATGGTATGAAGGATATTAAAGGAATCTGTGCTCATAAAATATAATAGGGTTGTTTGGGTTTTTCCTTCTAAGATAAACATAGGTCTTTAGTCTTTAGAAGATAATTTAAGCATTTTTTTCTGCCTTTGACTAATAAATCAAGAGAAAATGTGCCATTTACCATAATGGTACCTGAATCTAGTAAGGCATCTGAATTGAATGATTTGGAAATTGAGAGACTGTTCCTTCTAAGGACATCCCAAAGCCAATTTAGAAGATATTTCTGTGGTTTTCATTTTACAGTTACATTTATAACAACATTGCTAGTGCACCAACACAAACTGATTGTGACTTCCAACAGGCTTGCAAACTAGGACATTTTCTGAATAAGGGAGCAAAGATATAAAGAAAATTTCATAATCTGTGTGTGAATAATTTTTAAAACTCTATAAACTGGAGTGATAAAATTTCATACACATTATTTGCGAATTATGTGAATGATTTTTAATCCTTAGAATTTGTTTTCAATAACAATAATGACAAAATACATTTTCAGAAGTAAAATGTAAAAAATTAGATTTAAAATTCTAAGGGGTGCCTGTTATTCAGATCACCTAATCTTAAAACTCTATGATAAAAATTCATTTTGTATAAATTTCAGACCTTGTACATGACTACTGGGGGTGGAGGGTGTGGGTGGAGGAGACAGGGTTAGAGAGAGGCTTTAGATTTAATTGAAAGAAACAGTTACTCTCATAGATAGCTGACCCATTCCCTGCCCAAATATTTATAATTCAAGACATATCAAAGCTCCAGGGCCTAAAGATGGAAGTTAGAGGCAGCTTTTTAACCTGCATTATGACAATTATTATATTTAATTTTGAAAATAATGAAATTGATATGCTGTAAAAAACTCCAATTTTTCTTTTTTGGTCCCTGCTTCCTATCGTGCCCATCTCCAGCACAGCTGCAGAACAAGGAGGACTCTAATCCCAAACAAGAGAAGTCAGATCTGTCCCTACAGATGTAACCAGGTGGCATTGGCAGCCTCTTCTCCATTTGCTCGTGTGTTCTTGACAAGATGGATGAATTTGACCTACTCATCAGCCTGACGTGGTAGAAGAGATCATAAATTGTGAGAGTGCAGTGAGAACACTCTACTTCTGAACCTTTACTTTGCATAGGCTAAAATTCACAATTGTGTCAATACAAGGATGTTTTCCAGAATTCAGATAAATGTGATTTATTTGGCATTCTTATGAACTTTTTCCAATTCAAAAAATATTCCTCTGGAACTCAGAAATAATGATATTCCAACAATATCACAGACACTAGCAATACTAATATCACCATATAATACAAAATCTTCTTGCTATTATATTTTTTGTTGCAGATATATTTAAACCTGTGTGGAGGCTCTGCAAAATGAATTCCAGTAAGTTACCATTTAATGTGTTAACTTATTAGACTGCTGTTTGATTTATTTCAGGTTGTGATGCAGACTGAAAATCAAAGTTTTGTTTATTTTCTCCTGCCCTTTGCTGTAAAGCTTCCCAAATTTCAGCAGTGGACACCGATTTTAAATACCTTCATTTTGCTTACTTAGACTGATATGCCTGGGGGGGATGGGAGGGATGGGAGGGGATAATATTAACCAATTTATAACACATTTCTGAGTCTAAATTCATCCTTTCGTTCCCCTACAGACAGTAAAGTCAAATAGGCACCTCCACCTGGAGGTTGCATCGTATTATAAGACCTAGAATATTCCTAGAAATACCCACATATAAGAGCTTGCATAATTATGTTACACATGCAGAGTGCATTTTTTTTTTAATTAAGGTAGATGAAAGTAAGAAATTCTGAGTATCAATAAAACATGTCAGTAGGATCAGGATAAGTTCAATGGTTATAAAAAATATGCTGTGCTTTGGTCTCCATGAATAAGCACATTAACAATTGGCCCATTTCACTATCATAACTCCTTGGTGATATTAGTCAGAGTGTTACCTTCAGATTTTAGTTAAAAACAAGTTTACATGTTCTACGTTTTACTCTTTACAGAAACAATGTAATAATACTATATCATTATGACCTTAGCAAATACATATTGTGATTATGATATGAAAAATGGACACTCAGAATCTGAGATCAATATTATCCAGGATGTAGGGCTGTACTGTATCTATCTGTTCTGGCAACAAATTCTTCAATTGATTTTTTTAAATACCTGTGGGGCTGTGGAGTGGGCAGGATAAAAAATCCTCTCTTTAACTTCAGCTCAAAATTGCTGGGTCTGTGTCTCAAAGACCTTTTGCTGTCCTATAAATCAGTGGAATGAATGCTTCAATGACTGTGTGTAAATAAGCCTAACACTGCTTATTTGCTGTGCAGCTGTCTAAAATAATCCCCTAAAGGAAGAACTTGGCCCATATTGTCTGTTTTGGAGAACTATTTGTTTACAATCTTAAAATGGAGGGGGCTCACAAAATAGAGGCACAATATCAAAACAACATCAAAAATTAGGACATTTTTCATAATAGATATCTATGATGAAACAAAAAAATGATTAAGGTTGGAACATTTCATCACAGGAAATCTTTAGAAGCAATGTTGTAGGTTTGAAAACATTTACATTGTCAATGATATAAATCAGAAAAGATCAGTCCTACAGACACAAAGCAAAGATATTAATATAAATTTCTCTATCAAATTACAAGAAAGTGAATCATTACAACATTCATGATTTTGCTTAAACATATGTAAAACCTCATCCACATTAAAAATAAGTATATATACACTTAATTTCTTCCAAAAATCCCACCTGAAGTGATGGGTGGGTCTTCTGAATATAAAAAAAACACCCTGAAGCATCCTTTAAAATAACTTCATTAAGGCACAACAGACTTTGGGTCATATGAAAGTAAATCAAAATGTAGCTAATCCTGGGAATCAAGTTGGATGCTGCTTCTCATAAAAAATAACTGTGAAAGAAGGACTGGCAAGGTACCTTGATAAGTCTTCATATTTTAGAAGGAATTATGGAACAGAATTTTGCAGTACATGAAGGGCATGATTCCCAAAATAAAGAAAGAGTTGCCATGAGGAGAAATTATTCCCTTGATGGTGTGTTCCTTTTATTTACAAGCTCCATGTGGTAGTCCCAGGAACCATTTTTACAGCTGTAAGAATTTTACTGCTATTCCACTCAGTCGATATTTGTTTAGTATTTACAATATAAACACTTGCTAAAAAAAAAGAGGTGATGTCCTAATGAAGATTCTGCAAACCCAGCTTTTAAACTTTGCTTAAAATTAGAATGCTGTATTTTAAATTATTATTCCTAGAAACCTAATAGTACATAACCTTAATTGGTAATTTTCTGTTCAATATTTATAGTTTAGATTACATAACATTGACTTATTCTTTACTTTAGATTAAAGGGCTAAAGTTGAAGCATTCAGCTCTTTCATGGACTGCCAGTAGAAGTAATTACAGATGTACTAATCATCCTTGCTTATGCAAACAGTTGTGACATTGAATATAGTTTAACAAGGGCAAGCTTCAGAGCTGAGATTCCTGTAAATTCATTGCTAAAATCCAAATGCTTCTAGACATTCAAAGAAAGAGAAGGATTTTCCCCAAAATTTCCCCATCATATTTTTTAACTTTTTACATGTAAGAAAAATGACAAAATATGGTCTCTCACATTCACAACCATTCTTTCCCTAACACCCAAAACCCACAGTTTCAAACTTACTCCAAAACAGGACTCCTCTGTACAATGGAAACTCCCTTTTGGTCATATTTATATAGTATCTATTTTTGGAAAAAAACCAGTTCATGTTGTATGTAGATGAATTGCAGTAAGTTTAGTAGAAATTAGCAAAGCATCTTAGTAGTTGAAGACAGTACGGCAAGTGAGAAAAGAATGAAATATTTATGTTTGTTTCTCTTAAAGAGGACGCAAGGGTTTCTCCTAATTTGTATAATGGATCTGAAAGCAACATAGTGATCACTTTTTCACTGTGTTTGTGAGGGACATAAAAACTAGAAAAACATCCTAACCTGTGACAAAAGAAACCTGGGTTTAAATATTACAGAAAATGTTCTCACTGTAGGGACACACTACAATAGATGGTGCCAAGGTACAATGGAACCTCTTAAGTAGGTCATTTTGGAGAAGAGTTGAGAGAAAAGTGTTTCCAGATGGCCTATTTAAAGTCTTTTCAAGGGATGGACATTGTCAGACATGGACAGGCTTTCAAGGGGTCTTTGCCAGTCTGCATTTTTATTTCCTGCATTACAGGCCATTGGGGCTGACAGAAATTCAGAGTGAGCCAGGAGACCTTACCACACAGAGTGAATAAATGCTGGCCACCTTTTGAAGGCATTGTGGTGCTGCATAAGATACCAGTTTCATAACTTACCCTGAGTCAGCAGCTCAGACAGGAGCCAGGAAGTGGGAAAGATCACCTCTATTGCATTTTTCTCTTGCTGACTCTTAGAGCTTGCCCAGATTCCAGGTGCATGCTGTGTGAAGCCTTCCCTAGTTGCTGTGTTGTGAAGCCAAGATGGGAGGAAATGACACTTGGAGTGAAAGATCTCATCAAATCTCTTGTCTTGCTCCCCTTGTATAATTCAGTGAATATAGTGAACAGCAAAAGAAACAAGTGCTCGGCAGATATACAGACTGTTCAGGTGTATTAATGCAGCTTCACTTGGTTTTCTCCATCCATGACCCTCCTAGACCTGATCCAAGGTTTGAATCTTATTTTTAAAGCTGCCAGTTTATGAGACAGAATATTAAAGTTCCATCCTACCCCTCATTCATAGCCATGTCATAGAGAACCCACCGTGACCATTGCAGAGACAAAACCGTGTCATGAGGCAAAGAAAATCTTTATGAGCACTAGCTCTGGCACACAATAATTATAGCTTCTGCTTTTCTATGGTAAAGTTGTGTTCAAATCTTCTTTTCTACACAGTATTTAATAATCCCTTATCATCTGTGTCAGATGGGAAACAGGAAATATAGACATAATATGGAATTTAAATTCTGCAGATTTAATCTAAAGAGTTCTTAAGTACTTATTACTGAGTAAAACTTGCAGACCTAAAGAAACTTGCTTTTCAGAGGTCCTCAACTAGAAGACAACCAGATCAACTCACCTGGGTAAAGATTCCATCTTACCATTGGAAAGTCTAACAAAATCCCTTTATTATTTTCTAGGACTTTCACTTAGATACAGTACTCACTGAATCAAACAGGTATTTTGAAATCATCAAAAGAAATTTAACAAAACAGCATTTTCTCATGCAGTGGTATTTCAATAAAAATCATGTCACGTTGTAATAGCAGAAGCAAAATGGTCTTTGTCTCTGAAGTGCTTAAAGGAGCTAAGTCTACCTATAAAGACATTTGCACTGGCATGGATTCTGCAAGTAGGATGCACAGATTTTTACAACTTCTAAAATTTTATTCTTTAGATACCAGGTTCCATCCTATTGTGTTATAAATGATCCATTTAACCACTGCTGTAACAACTCTTGAAATGTTTTCTGCTGCTTTAATGTTTGGCTGAATTTTGTGTAGATGAAGGCTATGCTATCTTGACTACAAATTATGCCACTTTACTCCATCACATAAGGGTATTTGTTCTATTACACTGTTTTAATGCTATCATACTTCAGGATTTATTTTCTCTTTATTTCTGACCACTGTTCACTGTTTAAATGCATGCAGCTCTTCCCACCATGTTTCGGCTATTTAGTTGTCTTAATGTAATATATGACTCACAAAAAATATTTGCTAAATTACCATAGATAACTTCCAATTGAGAAGTACTGTGATTCCTGAGCAGAGAATTATCAGTAAAGCTAAAAAGAAGATTCAAAGAGGGAGGTTTTTTTTTTTTAATGTTACTTTTATGAACAAAGGCATAGTAGAAATTACTCAGACAGATAGCATGCAATTTAACAGAACTAGAACTACAATGCAGGCAATCTAAAGACAATCTTGGGAAGAGATTTGTTTTCTGGTCATTCTTCTTCTGTATTAATAGGTTACATTTGATAATCTTTCCTGAAGCATTTTTCCTCACTGAGAGAACAGCTAGATTTATACACGACTGTTTCTGTAGTTAACCTTTTCTATCAGTAATAATTCTGATTTAATGCCACAGAAACTTCCACAACAGAGCAACAATTACTGGTAGACTCTTCTCACTGTATCTTGGATCCCACCCCAGGAAGGCCAAAAGAGAAAATGACACGACTCACCTGCACATGAAGGCAACTCAGTGGTCTGGTCCTTCCTGGCTAAGGTCACTGATGACACACACCTAAGTGTAGACATCAAAGTTTCATGTAACAGTGGTAGTCTGAAATCATCTCTTGGGTTCATCTCCAGTGCAACCAAGTACATTAATTATAAGATCTGTCATGCAAAAATTAGGAGTAGTTTACCCATTCCCAAAGGGTTTTTTGGCAAACCCCATCTTTCCTCACTCTTATTTGACTACATTTCAACTGTCTGTAAAGAAGTGATTCCCCACTGCTATCTGCCCTGCTTGGGAACAGCAATCAGCTGTCTCTTACCAGTCTTAACATTTGAATGGTCAAGATTGAAGATCTACTTCAGAATCAACAACTTCCTTCTCAAATTGCCCCAAGAAATGAGCTCCACAATTCTTAATCATTTGCATTTCACTTATATTTTGAAGTCTCATTCACATGCTGGAATACCATTTGGACTGGGTCTGTACAAAATGTAGAACAAAAAGCGATACTAGCCCTGGGGGGGGTCTGTACAAAATGTAGAACAAAAAGCAATACTAGCCCTGGGGCTTACCAACTAACCCAGAACTTCAAGAGTTATTGAGTCCTGTGGGACAAGATTTGTGCTCCACTCCACAAGTCTCAGTCTGCATTGTATTCAGACCCCAAGCTCATAAAGAATCTAGACCCAGAAACCACTCCATTTCCCTTCCTAACCTTCAGTTCCACAAAAAGTCACATGGATTCTGAGACTCCAGGATAGCCTTTCAGCATGTTCAGTCTGAGTTCAGATGTGCACAGTCTTTTCACCTGCCAGGGCACTGGGGTGAGAGTCCTGTGGCTGGAACACAACCACACACAGCCACTTCATTACAATGAAGTAAAATTATCTAAGATATTCAAAACTCAGCAGTAGCACAGCTTCAATTTTGGCCTCACTTTCTGCCCCCTGGATCCATCCCAAATCACAGTAAAATTATCCCAGTATGGGCAACTGGGTAACTTTCTGGTGTATTAAAGAAAAAAATACGTGTATGAGAAGGAGGATGAGCACTGTGTAAGCTGTAGTTAGCCATGGGCATCATCGTTGCCACAGATAAAGCCACAACATCAAATCCTTTTCTGACAATTTTGGGTTTCCAGGCAGGGATTAGCTTGAGTCCTCTGTCAGATAATAAAGATTTGTCTGGTATGGAAAATATTAGGTGTGTTGCCAGGGCCACAGAAAGATAGTTTCATGTAGCTACTTCCATTTTGCCTGCATTCCTTTCCTCCGACCCATTTTTCAGCCTCAGTTCACATCACAAAAAGGTTGGAAAAATATTGAAATAAGTGGGCATCTGGGGCTTTGGAGCATTGCTTCTACCACTAAAAAGCAACAGTGGGAAGCTTATAGGGTGATGGTGAGGGAAATGGTGTAACACGGGGGTGGGCTAGGCCCTCTCTTCCCTCTAGCACATCTCACAGAGAGCTGATGCCTCAGGCAGGAGGTACCCCCACTATTTCAGACAAAGTTTATTCCACTGACATGCAAATTTCTGTAGGATTATTTCGCCTAAGCGGTAACAAATATTTTTGATTTGCTGGGTACACAGACTAATTAGTCAGCTGTAAGAAACAGCTGGTTCACTATGTTCCAATATTAGTTCTTTCCACGATTTTGATTTAATTTCAAGGGCAGACTATGGAGACCAGAGCTGTAGAAAGAGGATTTTTTGTTATTGCTGTTGTCAGCTCACTTGTTTGTTTCACTTCTACTGCAAACCTTTATTTGATGCCTATTCATAAATTATATTTCTGTATTATTGTATCTCATTATCCTTTATTAGCAGAACACTACTAAATTGAAGTTGGAATTATATATCATGCCCTGCATATGGAACAGAGCAGCATATGGAGACTTTGCCTACTGCAGTTTTCAAGCACAATAAAGCAGGAAATTATACAGGATATTATACATATTTCAAAGACTCTCTGCCAAGTGCTTCTGTGCTGTATCCTGTAATTCAGAGTCATGTTAATCTTTACTGTGTCATTTAAAATTCATATAGTAGAAATACAGTCAGGTCATAATCCATACAGTAAGGAAGGAAAGCAAATTATTTTCCTGAACTTACTTAAAATAGAACAAGTCCCAATAGAACTGGTTATTACATCCCCAGCATCAATCAGAATTACTTCAGAGGGTATTTTCCAACTGGCAGGGACAGATTATTTGTTTAACATCAAAGCACTCTGAGCAATTCAGTCTGACTGACAAAATATAAAGGTGGGAGTAATGCAACCTCTGTAATATAATGAATGTGGTCGGGAATCTCTCCTTTAAAAGGACTGTTGTCTCAGTAAAGACATATGCAGTTCTCAAAATGAAAACATTTTAAAGTGTTTACATGCTAATGATCTTGATTACAGCATGAAGTGAATCATATCCTAAGCATTCTGGAAAGCAGTGGCGTTGTTTTCTTTGCAAAAAACCCCATTTTTGCAAACAAATTTGAGCAAAATAATTCAGTTGTGTAGACATTTCAAGTAGGACAATTTTCTCTCATAATATAATTTTGTTGACAATTTTAACATCTTAAAATTTTTATTGTGTATAACAGAACATATAATGACATTATACAGCTTTCCGCAAAAAACAGTTTTCTTTGCATGTCTCCTTTTCTTGCACAAACAGAGAATAAGATTTTATACTTAGTCTCAAAAAAAATGCCTTACCTTTAAGAAAAACATCACCATAACAAACATGGTAACATAAATACTGGTTTCACTATGTCCCATTTCATCTAAATTCAGTAGCAGAGACAGATGGGTGAAATAAATACAGAGAAAAAAACACTCAGTAGATTTAAAATCAGAAGCATCTTAATCCATAGTGACAGGATCTGGTTAATGAATAATGTCAGATCAAATTTTACTGTGCAATGGACTGTCCATCTATTTTTAGATTGATGGACTCACAGTGAAATCATGCAGTACTATCACCTTTTTTCTGAGATGAGTATTCAGTGGCCTTTAGAATAATTGGTGGGGGGAAAAGAATTTATATACAAGCAAAAGAAGTAGAAGAAGATGAAGATGACACATGACAGTATCTCCTTTGATAGTGCACTGAAAAGAAACCCCAGAAAAATCAGCACCACCTTCCTGTACTGAAGAATCCTGCAAGATTTTTTATTTTGGGATGTATCCTTTATCTTTTCCCATGACAGTCATACAGATATTTTTTCTTGCAGAGCCTCCTAGGGGCACCTCAGTGAGAAAGGGTCATCCTACCAGCTAAGGTTCCTCTCCAGATGATTAGGCCTGCATTGGCACTTACTATTCACAGAGGGCCAGTCCAAGTGGCACATTCTTTTTTTTTTTTTTTTTTTCTCAAAAGCCACACTTCCAGCTCAAGAGCATTCTATGCATGAATTTTATGTTTAAAAGTAAAATGCATTATAGGCATGCCAAGACAGGAATACTTCTACTTATATCAGTATGGAAGTGAAGAAAAACATGCCTTCCTGACTTGCTCCAGATGATCCTGCAATGATCTGCTCTATAAAATGGTGGAGAGCCTGTACCACTTTGAGCAGTTATAAGATGATTAATCTTTTTATCCTCAGGGAAGAAGGTCACCAAGGTCTGCAAAGAAAATTGTGGTTGAACAACAATTCAGGTAATGGAACTGCACTATGACTATACTATAGGGTCACTCAGAATTTATAAGAACATATCATGCAAACACTATCACATGATAATATGAAGATCTTATATGCCATAACTCTATAATATATGTTACATCCTTTCATTGCAGTCTTTTTCTGAGGCCTCTTACACAATGAGGATGGCCACCATTCCAGTGCTTTCCCTCAGAGAAATTAATCAGCATTTTCCTCTATTTCAGGTTTGGACTGTTTTCTTATGACAGCGGAACAAGTAATTTCTTCTCATAACAGTCATCGTTTATTCAAGATTCTGGAAACTAGAGATTGCAGAATGTCCACTGGCTACTGTTTCCTCAGCTAATATTTTTTTTTAACTGAGGAAAGGGCCAAGAGTTTCACAACGATGAAAGGATTAACAACTTTTTGGCAAGTTTCAGCTCTGCCTTCAAGAAAACAACCCTGGCTTGAATAGTTTCATTTGTTGTGGTAACAGAAGCAGACGGGGTTTTCCTTTTCTCTCAACAGCCAAAGGTATTTCAGAAGAAAAGAAAGAGAGAAAGCCAACATCACTTTTACAGTACAAAAGAAGGAACCCAAAAGCACCCAGAAATTTAGCCTATTCCACACTCTGCTCTAGTGAACAGTGTTTGAGGTCGCTATCTGAGGCCCTCCTGTATCTTCATTAAACTCATCAGCACCAGACCTCATAGAGAGCCTGGAAATATCACCCTCCCAAGTATAGAAAAAGGGCCTTACTGAAAATCTCTCATGCCACTTGAACAGTCAAGATTAATAGAGTGTGGCGATGGGATTTTCTGAGATCTGGATTGTGATTTTAGGTGGGGGCATGTTTGCTGGGCACTAAAAAGGGCTGCTGTGAAGCTGAGGGACCCAGAAGTCATTGGCATCTGGAGGCAGGAGGAGCTGGAAGCTGTGCACCTTGAGGAACCCACATGCCACTGTGTCGAGGTACAGTATGTCCTTTTCATTTACACTGGACAGTGGCAGTTAAGCACTGCATACACACCAAGTGCAAGACGGAGATAAAAAGGAAAATAAAGGAAATAAAAAAAAATCAAGAGAATGACATTATAACACAATCTTTTCTTGAAAAAAGTGTCTCGATTTTCATGGGAATTTCTATATGTTTGATCTTCTATACTGAGGAGAAAAACTGAAAGGTTTTTATATTGATTTTGGTAATGGTGAGATTGAGCAATCATATTCTAGACAAATATAATAGTTCATCTGCAGTGTCCATGAAAAGATGATCACTAAACAAATCAGGTACTTTTAGAGCTAGATGAGGAGGATGCGTTTTGTGAGATTCATCAACCTTTGCCTTTTTATAAGCACAAATCTTATGATGCATGCCTTGCATCTGCATGTGCCATTTAAACCTTTGGCCTTAAAATGTCACTCTTTGTGCATTAGCTAGAAACAAGGAGAAAAAAAATACTGTAGTATTGGAAAAGTTACAAAACAGCATCTGCCTGTCAGAGGAGCCAAAGACAGTAATTTCAAGGTCAACACTTCCCTTGATTTTATTCCATATGATTTTTTTATTAATGACTTTTGGGCAAGCATTCACTGAACTTTTGGTTTTGGATTTATTTTTTGGGTGAGGGCTGAGGTTAGCTTCCAGTTAATTCTCTCCCTAATTAATGGCAACTCATACATTTAGATTTAGTTGGAATATCTATCCATTCCCACTATATTAATTAAGACTGAAGAAGATACAGAGAGTGTTTTGCCAAGATACCTGCCATCTTCTAACAACCACTCAATATGGAAAGGATATCCTCTAAAAAGTTTTCATTGTGTTGTTTTGGCTGTATGTAGACAGTATTTAGCTATATGTAGGGCACCAAAGAGAAACAGATAAATTTTAACACCCTCCTTCCTTACTATGGAGCTTAATATTTTGAAAAAAAGTGTAAAATCAAGGTTTAGGAAGATAAGCAGCGTAGAGAGAGGTTAGGGAAGAAAATCTCAGGGTTGGAATAGACTTTCAAGATCATCCAGTTGAACCATTGATCTACCACCACCATAAATCACCCCTAAACCATATCCCCAAGTTCCATATCCAGATGCCTCTTGGACACTTCCAGTGACTTCACCTCCTCCCTGGGCAATTTATTTCAATGCCTAAACCACTCTTTCAGTGGGGAAAAAAAAAAAAATCTAATATCTAAACTGAACCTCCTCTGGTACAATGTGATGTCATCTCTTCTTGTCCTTCCACTTAAGATGTGGTAGAAGAGACCAACCCCCACCTCACCATAACCTCCTTCCAGGCAGTGGAGAGAGCAAGGATATTTAACCAGAGTCTCCTCAATTTGCTCCAGACTAAAAAACCAGTTCCCTCAGACACTTCTCATAAGATATGTTCTCTAGACCCTTCACCAGTTTTGCCCATTCTCTGGATGTACCTCAGCACCTCAGTGCCCTTTTTGAAGTGAGTGGCCCAGAACTAGACCCATTACTTGAGGTGTGGCCTCGCCAGGGCCAAATACAGCAGGGCAATCACTTCTCTCATCCTGCTGGTCACATTATCCAGGCCAAGATAAAGGTGCCATTGCCCTTGCCCTTCCTGACCACGCGGGCACATGCTGGCTCATGTTCAGCTGGCTGTTAACCAGCACCCCCGTGTACCTTTGTGCCACTATTCCACAAGCTGTAGCATGGACTGGAGCGGTTGTGATCCAGGTGCAGGGAGCAGCACTTGTCCTTGTTGATCCTCATGCTGTTGTCCTCAACACATTGATCCAGCCTGTCCAGATAATTCTGCAGGCCTTTCCTGCACTCCAGCAGATCAACACTCCCACCCACTTTGATGTTTGCAAACTGACTGAGGGGGCACTAAATGGCCTCATCCAAAACATCAACAGAGATACTGAACAGGATTGGGTCCTCTTGTTGTTGGATCAGGCATGAACACTGGCAATACTGAGTTTCCAAAACCTTATTTCTTTGTATTGTAATTGGGCTTTCATTTGGAAATGTAGAAGAGTCCCTGTATCATCTGTTCTTCACTGTCTCTCTGTAATACACCATCCTGACAGCTGAATTACAAGAGACACTTCTCTTTACATTACTGCAGAGGTGGGAGCCTCCATGCCATAAAACACTTTCTGCCACAAAGGAATCAGCCAACTCAATATCTTACCTGGTTTTCACTTCCTTGGAAAAAATAAAAAGCTCTTCATAGACAATATGTGTGGGTAATTTTGCTGAATTGGTAATAATTCAATTCTATCTGAATTGGTAATAATTGTTAGAAGCATTTTTTAGAATGAGGTATTTTTATCTCCATATAGGCTTTTCAATATCTTTAAGGAACATATGGTTTTTCAGGGTTCAGAAGGTGAAAACATACACTCACTCTAAAGGAGACAACTCCCAGAGTAGTCTCATTCTGTAGGAGGTGGAAGATCTTTAGCTTATTATAGTTGATATTTTCTATTTCATTTGCTAAAGCTACCAGGCTATAATATTTATTTATTATTTTAATATTCTACTTCTTATCCTTATTTGCTTCCTCTGAGCTGATGTGCATTCAGAAATCTCAATATTATTTAATGACATAAATCTGTTGTGTTGCTTCATATTTTGCATCAATAACAAAATATTTGTCTTGCTCCTTTTTTGTCTTTGTTTCTTTTTTGATTTGTTATCCCAAATACAGATGAGTTAACCATTGAACACACTTCGATTGCTGTGTCCTTTGTATGAAATGTGTAATCTCACAACAATTACTTTTTTTTTGCATTTGGGATTCCTTTTTGTCACCAGATGGCCTTAGGAAATTTTTAAATATATATATGCCCAAAATCCATGTCCAAAATTTAGCAGTAATTACTGCTAGCATTTTATCTTTTAGAATACTTGGAATATTTGTAGAAATGTGAAACTATTGCGTTAATGTTTTATAGACTCAAGAGCTGCTAATGTTACCACAAAACCACATATTTCTAAGTCCCTATGTAGTTTTAGCCTGTGACAAGTGACAAGGTCTCAGCCAAATGGCCTTAGGAGCTAGGGCAGTGCTAGGATTGCTCCCTGCAGGTAATAATACAGATTAATCCATCCTCTGCAGCAGAGCTTGGGCCATGACTCTCTTCAGTTTACCATGAATGAACTGCTGGGAAAGAAGACTCAGCAGAAAGATGACACACTGGGTAAAGAGCAGAAGTGGTTTCTATGGAAGCACTCATGTCCAAAACTTATTTCTGTATCTCCAGCCCTCAGACCACTAAAGACCTGTTTAGTGTGATTGTGTACACTAAATAATGCAGCAATCAAGACACTTTGCTGAAATGACTTCTGAGATATGTTTACATTTTCTTTTCTGAATAGACTGCTATAGAAGTTGGATGAGCCACTTCCTGCAGTCTGTGTTGAGTCCATGGATGGGATTGCAGCGGGACCCACCTCTGAGGGACCTCCTTGTGAGCTTCACGCTGATTGTGCAGGGTTGGTCTAGGGCTCACCTCCCTCTTCTACCCAGGTGAGGAGCCCTCTGGAGATGGACTCTAGGTAAATGATATTACTGTGAGGAGAATGGCCCATATAATGCAGTGTTTTCTGATAATTTGGGCACAAAAGGGAGGAATGTCTCTTCTCTCATAAACTCACCATATGTCAGTTGCTATAACAGCCTGTGTGCCTCCATCCATCACACACACAAACCATGCAAACACAAAATCCTGTCACTGGAAAACTACTAGTCTGACATCATTCAGCCTCCTCTTCTTTGTCATCACATCACAATGCATACTCTAGTGCTTAAGTCTCACATTGCCACTGGTCTCACATTACCGCTGTTTCACAATTTTCTTTGAAATCATTATTTCAAATTGAATCACTTGCAGACTATTTTTGAGGAGAAAACAAAGGGGTTTATAAAGCAACTTTCTCAAAAAGACTCTTCTTTTGTCTGTTCTCTGCCTTTTCAATCTGTAAGAAAAATGTCTGGTGCTTTTGGCAATTCCAGATATTTTAAAAGAAATAACAACTGGCTGTGAAGTAAGTTTTTAGAAAGACTTTTTAATAGAAAGTAAAAAGATTTATACTTAAAAATATTTTCTTTTTAAAAAAAATCTCATTTTCTGAGATAATTTAAATGAAGAGTTTGCTTCTATCATCTTAGCAATTTTTTAGTGTAATTTACATTAACATGCGTTAATGAAAATAATTCAATAAAATATTCAGGGATGTTAATCAAATATAGATATATACATAGGTACTTAAATTATTCCATTATCTCTGTGCTACTGGCAACATCTTTAGCTAAGATTGTCCAGTCTTTGTTGAATTTTAATTCCTTGTATTTCATTTTTTAGTCTGCTTTTTTGGGGGTTTTTTGTGCCAGATGCTTATTTCTTCTTTTTTTTTTCCTTTACTCAAGCTTTCAGCAAAATATCTCAGCCATTCCATAGGATCAAAACTAGGAAGGAGATTCTCATATAACTTTTCAATATCTTCTTGGTGGCTAAGAACAAGCAAGCAAAGATCTCTGCTTGACTCTGCTCAGTAATAAAAATTGATTTACTGTGAGAAGAATGGATAAGAATGACTATTCCCTGATGCTCTAGTTCCAATGAAACTATTTCACTATTCCTTATTTTCATTGAAAACGTAAGAAATTCTATTTTGTTTTGTTTTGTTTTCTGTTGTTTTCATTCCAGGAATTATCATTAACTGTTACTACTATATTCAATTCTTCACTTTGTCTGGGTTTCTGAAGGGAAAAAGTGAAATTGTAAAAACTTTTTTTTTTCATCTGAATGTAGTTTCCCTTTGTTTCTGTAATTATGCAAAGAGGAAAGTTTAGGCTGTGAGATAACATACCATGGAGACTGCAAAATAGGTTAAATAAAACACTAATCATACACTTATCTCTGTCAGAATAAGACTTCCAGAAGGGAAGAGGGAGCTGTTACACATTTAGGGAGATTTGTTTGCCTCACATAACTTCATGTGAGGCAAACTGTTCAGGAGTTTTGAGGGGAACTGCAGACTGTTTGTTAACACCTATAAGGCATTCTCAGATTTGATGTATTTTGGGAAGAAAGGGACACAAGAAGGTAAGAGCACCTGAGTCCAGTCCTCTTGTTGTTGTGCAGGGCTTGAACTGCTTGGAGAGCCTTACCCTTGGTCTGACCCCGGTGGTAAACCCTGCATCAGGATACCCCAGTGATCACAGGAGATCTTGTGCTCCATCATGACAGACACAGGATGAGAATGCATACTTGTAAAAGCCATTAGTATTGAACAAACCACAGAAGTTCATTATGAAACCAAAACCTGTGGAAAGTTTCAAAAAAAAACCCTTTTATTTGTGGCATTCTGTCAGCACTTGTTAGCCCCTGCTGATCTCCTGTAAGCATGATTAGGATCAATTTAGTGATAAAAATTGATTTACTGTGAGAAGAATGGATAAGAATGACTATTCCCTGATGCTCTAGTTCCAATGAAACTATTTCACTATTGCTTATTTTCATTGAAAACGTAAGAAATGCTGTTTTGTTTTGTTTTGTTTTCCGTTGTTTTCATTCCAGGAATTATCATTAACTGTTACTACTATATTCAATTCTTCATTTTGTCTGGGTTTCTGAAGGGAAAAAGTGAAATTGTAAGAACTTTTTTTTTTCATCTGAATGTAGTTTCCCTTCGTTTCTGTAATTATGCAAAGAGGAAAGTTTAGCCTGTGAGATAACATACCATGGAGACTGCAAAATAGGTTAAATAAAACACTAATCATACACTTATCTCTGTCAGAATAAGACTTCCAGAAGGGAAGAGGGAGCTGTTACACATTTAGGGAGATTTGTCCTGAGATAACTTCATGTGAGGCAAACTGTTCAGGAATTTTGAGGGGAACTACAGACTGTTTGTTAACACCTATAAGGCATTCTCAGATTTGATGTATTTTGGGAAGAAAGGGACACAAGAAGGTAAGAGCACCTGGGTCCAGTCCTCTTGTTGTTGTGCAGGGCTTGAACTGCTTGGAGAGCCTAACCCTTGGTCTGACCCCAGTGGTAAACCCTGCATCAGGATGCCCCAGTGATCACAGGAGATCTTGTGCTCCATCATGACAGACACAGGATGAGAATGCATACTTGTAAAAGCCATTAGTATTGAACAAACCACAGAAGTTCATTATGAAACCAAAAACCTGTGGAAAGTTTCAAAAAAAACCCTTTTTATTTGTGGCATTCTGTCAGCACTTGTTAGCCCCCTGCTGATCTCCTGTAAGCATGATTAGGATCAATTTAGTGTTTGTGTAGAATAGAATGAGAGAAAATAATTTCCCTAGTGGAAAAAAACCAAAACAACTCAAAATAAAAAACATCAAGGTCTGCACAAAGAACCCTACTAGTGGTTTAAAAAATTTTCTGAGTCAGCCGGACTTGCTAGGGTAGCAGACTTGAATTCAAATCCTTGGTCTGCATCAGGCAGAGCAGGGATTGGCCTTGTCAGCACTGCCTCCCAAAAAGGTTACCTAACTGCTGCACTGTAGGATTTCAGAGGTACCACCACTGAAATTATTATTACTCAATAATTCTGTGAGTGATTCCCAGATTTTATGTCATTCCAAAATTAAAGCATGTTGGAAAAATATTGATAGAATTGGTGATGCTATTTATTTATGGCTTATGGACTTTAGCAAGACTCTGACTCTCAGTACCCACTATTTAGAACTGCAAATGAAAAATACATAACATATCTCAGCAGGCTTTGCTGCTGTGTAAGAGGGTTGGCTGCAGGTCTTCGACAAGTAACAAACTAGGAGATGGCAGTAACTAAAAGTAGTGGCAAAAGTAGATTTATGGAAGACCTGGGGACCAAGAAAGAATGAGATGTGACAAAAGAGAGGCAGCAGATAAATTTTTTTTTTACTTTATTTCATTAAAAATTCCATAGTAAATTTTAATTCACGGGTAATTTGGAAAAAAAAAACAGAATTCTTTCTTTGATGCTTAGTTTATTCACTTGCTAAACTTTTAACATTCAGCTAGATATAATGATATTGGAGAGTAGAATTTATTTGGTTTTTTGAGGCTGAAGCAGTTTCCAAACCAAAATAACATCCTATGAAGATTTTTCCTGCTGAGAATTCTGTTGGAGAAATTCCATGTGCTGAAGGTTTTACTGAGGTACCAGTTGTACCTTGGAGTACTACCAGGCTTGTTTAGGGCTGGATAAGTGCTATCACTGCTCTTTGTTTTGCTCTGTTAGTCTGGCAAAAATCAGTGATATGTTTGATGTACTTTTTCTAAAACCACTAACGAAGGCTGCAGTAGACACTTGAGCCTTGTCCATGGATTTTGGGTGAACAACCACACAGCCGGCTGTTTCTTCTGATTTTGGCAGCTCAGAAGGGGCAGGGAGGAATTTGGTTACTGGGTCCAGAAGAAGTCGGTTGCCACAGTCTCAGAGGCGTCTGAGGAAGAGATGTTGTCCCCAGTGTTTCTGTCAGTAAGGGCTGGGCTGCAGATTCTGTTGTAGGTTTTTATTTTCATGAATTTGCAGGGTAACATCAGCATCACACTGATAGAGAAAATGGTGAATGGAATTTGTCTGGGTATCTCTTTCCTTTGTGACTTTCCAGTACTGCTTCTGTTCAAAAAGCCTGTGTGTTTCCTTTCATTGTTGGCATAGCAAATATTTCACAGTACCAAGGTCAATGTGCTTGAAAATGCCATTTTCAAACTCCTCTGCCTCCTAAACTCTGTGATGCAGAAAGAAAATTTCTTTCTACACTTTTTTTCTTTCAAGGGATGCAGTGTTTAACATAAATATTATGCAATCATATTACAGTATATCAAACATTGAAAAAAAATTGTGCACCATAATTTTTTACTGAAAAAGTACTTGAACAAGGAATTACACGTGTATCCAAGAAGACATACAGTGATGCTACAATTTCACAGACACAACTGTGCAGTTGCATGTAGGTTTTTGGATCTAAAGTTCTACTTGTCATCATTCTCTTGCTTCTAGAAACTGGACAAGTGCTTCCACTGAGGTTTCACATCATAGCATGTCTAGCTTTGTGTCTCTGTCTCTTAGTTCCAAAGTAGAGAGGAAGCATGTTCTCAGAAGATGCATGGAATATGTTGTTGTGTGCATATATTTTAGAGAGATATTCATGACCTGGAACTTCTGTTTATGCCTAGTGTCTCTGCCCCTAGAACACCTATCAAAAATTGTCACTGGATTAAGGGGGTCAGTGTTTAACTTTTGTTGCACCTTTGGGGGCGTAATTATATTCAAGTTTCACCAGAGCAGGTATCCAAAAATGGCACATGTAATTTTTAAGAATCTCAAGAAATTAAGCTTAGAGGATATGTGAAAGACTGTCTGTCCTTCCCAAAACATCATAGGAGTCCTAAGACTCTAGAGTGAGTAAATCTTCTCTGTGATCTTCCCCACTATCAAGAATTTCCATTTCAAAAGAAAGTGCTGTAGTCCCCATCCTGCAGGAAATCTTTGTCTGCTGTAGTAACAGAGAAATTTTATAGGGATTTCTTGTGAAACATCTATGAATTACACTCAAAATACTGTTTCTTTACTTCCTATATTTTTTCATAAGCAGCAGTAAGGCTGAGTTGCAAGTATGCCCTGATTTAGAACAGCTACACAGTGAGTATTGCCTTCTTGCATTTTGCCTGACAACTTAGCTCCGACCTTGCAAACTAAGGCACCCATCTGTCATTTATAATTCATGTTTTGCCATCAATTTGTAGAAGACTAGGCAGTTTGCCCTGTGTCTCTAGCTAGGGAGAAATGAAAAATAGCAAAATCCCTCTTGATTTTTTTTCAGTAGAATTGTTGCTGAAGACAATTTTAATATTAGTTACTTCTTGTAAGCCAGACATTCAAGGAGGACAATTTTCTTCTCTGCAGTTTATTTGAAATTGAAGCAGACTTCTTGTGCTTCTCTTACATATAATTTCTTTCCCACAAGATGGGAGAGGATGGATGATGTGGTAGAATACCTCAGTGAATGATTGTTTTCCTATGGGCATCTGGTATTTCTAAGTGAAATTTTTTGAACAATCTTTTAAAAATCCCAACATATGAAGGAGCTGTCAGTAATTTTAGAAATCTGTCATTAAATTTTCTAATTAAAGAGAACTGCAAAGGTGGTAAGGACTAATTTTTTTTCTTGTTCCTTTGCTATTTATTTGCTTGTCTTCTAAAAGTAATTGTGTGAACTGCAGCTCTAATATTCATATTTCCCAACTAAACTGGCATTCAATGTTGGAAAACAGCAGTTTACAATCAAATCTATCTTTAGTATTTCACAGAATCAATGAGGACAAATCTTGTCTCTGCTTTAAATTTGGTTCACTTTTCTATGGCAAAACTAGAAAGAGTAACAATAGCATCAGAAAGCCTAAACCCTCCTCAAAGCTCCTTTGGACCAGATGTGAGACAGAACAAAAAATGGGGGAAAGAAAACAGTAAGAAAACAAAGAAAACAAAGAGAAGATAAAACTGATTTCCCATTACCCTACAGATCAATAGCAGATCCAAGAGGTAAATTCACATCAACTAGTTTCTAATATATTGTTTCATGTATTGATTGAGGTGACCAACTTAAGCCAATCCATACTTTCTCCTCCAAGAGAAGAAAGTAGAATTTACTTGGCTGAGACTATACCTGCCCATGAAAATTGTGTGCAACATCCCACCTAATGCATGTTCCCAATTAATCTATACCTGGTGTACCACAACCTAGTTTACAAAGATTTGGCCAGAGGGCACTCAAGGAAACATTTCTGATTTAATGTGGGGATGAAGGGGCTGCCATTTTCAAAAGTCTTGCTAATGGGTGGGTTTCTTTTGAGTAGTAAAAACTGTTTGGAGCTTGTTCCTGGACTATAATGGCATCCTTGACAACATTCATTAGAACATGCTTGAGTCTACCTCCTACCAGATTTCATCTCTTAAACGTTTAATTCTAAAGCTAGATCACAGGGAAGATCAGATTTAAGCACCAAAACCAAAAGCTAATGACATAATATTGTTCTGAATGAAACAACAAAATTATGTCAGGACAGTAAATTTTGTAAACATTTTACCCTTTCTTGAGGCTTCATTTCCGAGATAAAAGTTCTGTGCAAATTTCAAGAAGAGAATGCATCTGCTGAATATTTTAACACCTTCCCACATGCTCTTGAAGAACATTACAACTTCACTGGAAAGTTCCATTATGGAGACATACAGTATAAAATTTCTTGTGCTAGAAAAGACCAGTACATCTCTTCACAGAAACTTTTCAACTTAAGGATGAAAAAAAAATGGTTACAGCACATTTTAGAGGCACAAGGATGAATAAGCTACTGAAATGCAAGTAAATGCACAGGAAAACCTAAAGAAGAAGCATTGATGTGAGAACCTACTGACCCTCCTAGCAGTCCAATAGAAATCCCCCATGTGCCCAGTGCAGACACGTGTCCAGGCACCCCCATGTGGGCTGGGAATCAAAATATTCCAAAGGTTTATCTGAAAAAAAGGGAGAGATGAATAAATATTTTCATTTCCCTTACACAATGAGAATAAAAATGTGGGAAGTGGTGTTTTTATTTCTGTAAAAATATTAAATCTGTCCAGCCCTATTCATCACTTTCATAAATTTGAATTAAAGATTAAAAAAGTATTAAAATCTGTATTCTTCCTTATTCCTCAGAAGTGGACAGTTGCATTTGTGACTAGAAAGGAATGCCAGGCAAAATTCTGTGATGTGGTCCCAAATTTAAATTTAATATAGTAGAAATACACATGGGTTTGTTGTTTTTAAATTTAATATAGAAGTTTCTGCTACAGAAATCAGTTTCAAAGTTTTTAAAATTGTTCCCACATTTCTTCTTTTATGGACTTCTTCTAGAAATCCATAAAAATTATTTAGAAGGTGAACACAGTTCAAAGTGAATGTCACAACTGGGCTAGGAAAGATGAAGTGACAGACACTCCATATTGCTATGGCTGCATACTTAAAACATTCAAAAAAGTGAAGTTTTCTACATAAATTATACTAAAACCAAAATGCTTTATCTAGTTTATAATTAAAATGTGTTTCCACACCTCTGGAAAACTCAGCATAGGAATAGCCTGCAGGAGGAAAGATATCTGCATATAAAGTAATTGCAGCTATAAATGCATGTCTTTTATCTTGACAGATTTTAAATGGCTTTGCCAAATAAAAAAAATAAAGAAAATGTTCAATATTAATTGCCAAATAAGTTTGAATTTAAAATTAGATAAGCTAAATCCAATTTATTATAACGGAGTTTATCCAGGACACACTACCTCTTGCAAAGAAAAGTCCTTGTTGATAATTATAATTGGTCTAGTTCTGAACTTTATACAGTACATGAAAAATACACCACATCCAAATCCAAGAAACTCTGGTTCTCAAAAACTAAATAGCATGAATTGTCTGCTCAAGCTCCCACTGAGAAAGGAAGGACTCCTAATGTCCTGTTCTTTCTAGATATATTTTGCTTGATTGGCATCTCTTTGCTCTTTGTTGGTATTGGTTTCCTCCCAGTCGTCTGTGTCACATTTTCACAAGCGCTTTCTTAAAAAGTGCTTAATCTACCTGTCTCCCTTTTAGAAATATTTTCCCTTTTCTCATAGTATATTGAGTGTTGTATTTGGGTAAACACCTTTAAAACTCTGCAATGGCAAAACCTCTTATTCATCAGGTCCAGTTCGACATGAGTTCAGCCCATCCCTGGTATTTCACTTCACAGGAAATTTGGAAACAATTGCTTAACATGCCTTTTTTGCCTAAACTGCCTGCACAGTGCAGATTTGTTTCCTGTTTGCCTTCCAAAGTCATGCTTGCCCTCTCTGATCCTTTCCCCTGGGTCACCTTCTCTGTGTCATGCTGAAGCTGCTATTTGACTGAAGGTTTTGTCAGGTTTTTCTGAACTGTATTGTGGGTTATCAGAAAATCAAGCTCTGAGTGATTTGGCAGAACAGGCTGTCACCTTTTCGGACCTTAGTGTCATCTCTTATGTAATGTATTCCACTTGAACTGAACAAAGATGCTGAATGATTACATCTCAATAAGAAGAGCTAATTAAATATTTACTTGGAAGACAGTTTACATACAATACAATTCACCTCCATGAAGATCTATCTGATTTGACATACCTGTGAAGTGCATTCTTATCTCAGTGTACAGTGGAAATAGACATAAAATTCACACACAGTAAGAAAAGATTACATACAGAGGTGTGCATTCAAAAAGTAGTAGACTTTTCTGATGTTTCTTATAGTTTAGACACCTATTATATCTTCAAAGACAACATATGCATGCATTTTCATTTGAAATTTTACCATTTAAAATAACTATTAGTCAAATGCATTCACTGTGTTCCTCTCTCATATTGTTTGAAAACAGCATTCAATTCACAGTGTAGCATATAATCATACTAGAAAGTGATACAAAAAAATGCAGAAGTAAATATTTATGATGGTTTTGAAGGTTAGCAAGTTCTTCAGACATTCAGACAAGAATCCAAACTGTTTCTGTGCCCTTAACTGAAAATATTCAGTAAAATCCTGAACCTGCTATCTCTGTCTCTGAAAAGAGCAGCAGCATCAAAATATTTTTTAGATAGAAATCTTGGCAGAATATTATTCTAAGAAAACTGGGATTAAATAGGCACACCGTAAATTATATTCGCTAAGGTTCCTTTGAGGTCACGGTCATGGTCACAAAGGCATTCTGCTCCCCAGAACAAAAAAAAGCAGAACTAGAACCTCTACCAGTGCTTTACTTGTCAAAAATATAAAGGGTTAATTTTAGTTTTTGAAGAAAAAGTTCTTAGAGCTATCTTTTCAACAACATAAGGGTATTTTAAAAAACAGAAATCCAGGAAAATAGTTTCCACAATGGAACCACCATTGTGCCCTGCATAAACAGGGCTTCTGTGGGAAATGACAAATTTATAGCTTCACTTGCTCCAAGGTGATCGTTCACCTGGCAAAACAATCTCTGTATAAATATGATCTCTGATTCAGTGTTGCATGAAGTCAGCGGCCATGCCATACTTTGGATTGTCTGTTGACTTCCTTATCTGATGTGTTGAAGTGTTCCAAGTTCAAATTGTAAGTTTAGTTTAGAGCTTTCAGTTTGCAAGGTGGAAAGTAAAACAGCAACTCAGAAAATCCAAGTTAATAAACACTGTAAACAGTGATGTAGTGGGTATGTAAAATAGAAAGTCAACATTTCTTTAAATTATAGCTTGCTTCATACATACCAATAATTTTTAAGCTTTCATAATATCAGGCAATTTACAAATACTCTTTCGAAATTTACTATTTGTGGTTTGCATCTAAGTATATTATTCAGATTAGATGCTATAATGTACAATTTTAGAGTTGCCTCTGAAGCAGTTTATGATCCTGCAGTCTGAACAGTTTATTGGTTTATGCTTCTTAACATCTTGTTTTCATCATATTCAGATGACAATGTCCCATTCCTTACCCAGTTATTGGCTGAGATGAGGAGAGGAGTGAAAATGAAGAGGCTGTGAAAGAATCATCATGTGGGGAGCTGGCTGAAGTCATGACACTCGTTTATAGCAAGCAGGAAATCATGGACTTGATGGTTTCAAAGGGAGTGAATAAGGCTGGAGCAGAGCACTGACCCTGGACTTCAGGCAAATACACTTTGGATCGATCAGGGAGCTGTTAAGTGTCATCCCATGGGAAGCAGATCAGAGGAGAGGAGCTGCTCATGAAAGCTGGTAGTTCTTTCAGGACAGTCTGCATCTGAGAGCAAGAATGATCCATTCCAATACTCAGGAAAACAAATAGATATATCAGGAAACTGGTGTGGCTAAGCTGGGAGTTGGTGGTGGAACAGGATAAGGAAGGGAGAAGCAGGTTACAAAGGAGGACTTTAGAAACAATTCCCATATTACAGGAGTGCTAACCACAAAGCTAATGCTTTGCTGGAGGAGATGTTTAAAGGCGAGAGAAAGAGCTACCAGATGATCTAATTTTAGTAGGAAAAGACCAGTTAGGTGGGGCTGTGACTGAATGTTTGATTTAGTGACAGTGAATAGAGATCAGTCTGAGGTGGTCAATGCCTTCTCTGTCTCAGCTGTCACGACAAAGTCTCACAAGCCTCTGCTTCTTGAAGGGGCTCAAGAAAGAGGATACAGACTGGCTGTGGCTGAGTAAAGGCTCGCTTGAGAGAAATTACAGAATGGCTGTGGCTGCAACATAATGCTGAACTTGGCCTAGCCCAACATCCCTACTCAAAGCAGAGTCACCTGCACTAGGTTGCTCAGAACTGTGTCCAGTCAGGTTTTCAGTATCTCCAAGAATAGATATTCCACAACCCATCTGGACAACCTGTTCCAGTGTTTGACCAATCTCACCTTCCCAAAAAAAGGGGTTTTTATTTACATTTAAAGGACATTTCTGGTATTTCAGTTTGTGCCTGTTGTCTCTTACGCTGTCACTGAACTTCACCGAGAAGAACCTGGCTCCATCTCCTTTAATTCCTCCCATCAGGTATTTAGCAAAAGCACAGAATGAATCCTCATAGAGTACATCTCTGTGAGCATGAAGGTGAAGGTGTTCAGAAATGGACAGAAGTGATTTATCAAGTGCAAATCATGCCTGACCAAGCTGTTTGCCTTCTGCAGTAAAACAGAGACCCTTATCACCTTTCATAATAAAATGAGTGGATTTGTGGGCAAGGAAAGCACTAAACATAACTTAGCTTGACTTCAGCAATATTTTCTACACTGTTTTCCACAGTAAGCTTTGGTCTCTGGGTAAAGAAGAATGGATGGACAAGAAAATGAATAAAGACACAGCTGAATGGTCGGAGGGCAGTAGTGGTACACCTTACCTGGAGGCCAGTAACAAGGGAAGTAGCACAGGAGTCTGTCCTGGGACCTGCCTTGTTTAACACACTTATTAATGAGCTAGAGGCACTTACAGACTCTTTGTTCATCCTGTTTGCTGTTGACTCCAAACAAGGGGGTGGGGGCAGCTCCCATACTTAACCGCAAGGCTGCCCTCCAGCAATTCAGTGACTGGGGAGTGGTGCAGTGGGTACCTTACAAACTTCAGCAAGAACAAAAGCAAAATTCTGTATCTAGGGCAGATGAACCCCTCTGAGTGACTCAGGCTGGGCATCAACTGTTTGGGAAGCAGGTCTGTGGGAGAGGCCCTAGGCTTCTAGGGGGCAGTAAGCTGGACATTGGCCAGAAGTGTGCCCCAGAAGCAGAAACAGCCAAAGGCATCTTGGGCTGCATGAGCAGGAACAGAGCTAGTGATTATTTCCTCTGCTCAACACTCAGTGCAACACACTGTTCCTTTGCAACACACTGCAGTGTGCCTGCATACTATATCCAGCTGTCAGCCCACAGTACAAGGAAGACATCAGGGAATTGGAGACTGTTCAGCAGAAACAACCACTGTGGTTTGAGCTGGAGCATTTGTGCTGTGGGGAGAAATTGAGTGAGCTAGATATGCTCACCTTGGGGCAAAAATAACTTTGAGAGTACCTAACAGCAGCTGCAGTGCCTGCAAAGAATTCACACATGGGGCAGAGCTGGGCTCATCGCATTGGTAGAAGGGTAAGAGACAAGAAACATGAATGGAAACTAGAGAGAGTCACAATGGATATGAGGAGAGTTGTTTTCCTATTAACACAGTCAGGCAGTGGCACAGGTTGCCTGAGGAGGCTGTGCAGTTTCTGTCCTTGGAGGTTTCAAATCCCTGAATGGATGAAGACCTGAGCAGCCTGGTCTGACCTCAGACCTGCCCCTGCTGTGAGCTGAAGGTTGAACCAGGGAACTCCTGAGGTCCCTCCCAGTCTGAATGATGTTCTGATCCTCTGATTTGTGATAAACAAAAGTTTCTTGTCGTTTGGGTCAAATGCAGTTATGGGAATAATTGCTTCATGACTTCATCTGTGGCTTTCAGACGTTTTTCCTGTTAGAGTCATTAGAGTTTCTGACTTGTTTTTCTTGTTTTACAGTCATCCAGAGATCAAAACAGACTCATAAAATCACTACAGAATACATAAATAATAACTTTCTATGCTGTGATAACTCGTTGTGTGGCAAAAACGCTTTCAAGAGGGTACACTACTTGACTCTGTTCTTTACCATGCTGAACATGTTCACTAGATCCTAAGCATGGAAGCTTTGAAAGCATAATTTAGAGTTCTACTTATTTTGTTAGGCATTTCATTATTTCATTCATGCATTTGTGTTAATTTGGTTTGACTTGATTCCTGGCAGACTGATGTATCACAGTTGCCATTTATACTAAAGGTGGCAGTCTGTCTTCTCCTTTACATGTGACTTTATTACTCGGTACAACAGAATTTGACTAGTCATTGAAAAGAAGTACAATTAGTTCACATAGAAAAAAAATAAAATCACATATAAATAATATAAATGAAAAAAGAAATCCCTGTATTTTAAACAGCAAAATTTCAAGCAACCTTAGGAAAATACGTGTGGACCAAGTCACAAGGTAGAATGTGAGCAGTGTCCTGCTAAAGCCTTGCTTCTCATACACCAACACACTAATGTTTTGTTCATTGTTGCCTTTCAAAGATGAAACAGATGAAAATAGTACAAGAGTACATTTATGTAACACCATGTCTTCCAAACATTGTCATCTTGATCTCCGAAATTCTGAGCTTTAATACTGACATGCACATGCGGGTTGTGGGCACAGTGATTCATCGGTGCAAGAATGAAGAATGAATCATCCCAAAATGATCATAGAGGAGGTGGATATGGTGGTACAGGAGGGCACACCAGAGGCAGCATGCTGCACTATCTGAAAAACATGTGCAGGAATGATTGCTCTCAGATTAAGTCTCTCTTGGAGTATTAAAATTAGAGCAATGTGATTTCTCTATAAATCTATAAACCACGTAGAAAAGTATATTCTACAAATAAAACCAAATCTTTGGTCCAGAAAAGGCATCTGGGAATGTTCTTACATTTCAACCTTCCTTAATTGATCTTGGTTGCAAATAAGAGTGTAAGTGTGGGAGCGTCACCAGTCTTACCTTGCACCATGAATGTTGTCATCTAGCTGCTCTCTGTTGTAGCTAATAATGACCTTATAGCATCATATCCAGAGATACTTGATGAATAAATAATTTTCAGCTGTACATTTTTCTTCCTTACATTTGTCAAGCCTTAGAAAGAAACAGTAATTTAAATAGTTTGGTCTCATGACCTGCTTTTAGTATGGGTTCATTTAACCTGATTGTCTGTATTACTGCATACCTGTTTCTTATTTGCACTTTATCTCTCTGTAAAAGTGTCTTATAATTGACAGATGTAGTAAATGACAGTGCATTTATTCCTCATCTATAAGTATATTTCCCATTTCCATCACTTTTGGTGGTGCAGGTCAACTTTTATGGCATACAATTAAGATACAGATACAATATTTGTACACAGTGAAAAAATTGTATTTTGATTTAGAAGCATTAAAATTTCTTTTGCGAGTTTTTGTGGTAGCTTAATTAAGTAGATTAAATACACTATTTTATTATTTTTTCTGTGGCTTCCCATGATGCTGGTGTGAAATTCCTCAAATATTCCCCACTCTTGAGGAGCTCAATATTTCTTGCTCTAACAATTCAAGAGAAAACAAAATCTGGTTAATTCTAGTTATAGTAAAGAGTCTCCATAGAATAATATTTTGATACTTTCAGACAAAATTATTTTTCTTTTTTATGACAGTCTTTCATGAAATAAAATGCCAGTATTGGGCAACCAGGAATTTACATTCCTTGTGGAGACAGCTGTGCCCATTATTGATCCTGCCAATTGTTCTGGAGTGAGATGTGAAACAGAAAATGTTTCAGGATATGTAATGTCTTACATTAAATGATACCTTGCTGTGATATTCAGCACCATGTTATTTGGGCAGCAGGGAACACATTCAGTCCACTTTTAATGTGTGACCATAGTCCACACAACTAACAACTAAAGGGTATCTGCAAGACCATTTCATACAAAGGCCTGAGGCAGCAACTGAAGACTTTACATAAATTTTCTCTCTGTAAGTGAGGGGTTAAAGCATCTCAGGAAGGCAATTGATAAATTAATGGATAAGCTTGGTTGTTTTGGCAGAATTCTTTTAATTCTTTATATTTTTTACAAGCTGTATTTATATTTTTACAAACTGTAACAGACTAAAGCTCCATCTGAATCTGTTTTTGCTCTGTTCATAGCCTCCATAGCCATATTCCATTTCCCTCCTCTAATCTTTCAGAACTGAACCACAGCAAAAAATATAGCAATTCAAATTATTTTTCAACAATTTTTTTTCAGAAAATACTGTTTCGCATTTACAGAAATATTGTTTAAATTTCTCAAAGGCAGTGGGAAGGTGAGAAAAATATCCCACTGTAGCTAAAATGGCTAAGGCATTGACAAGTGATGCCGAAGTCAAAGTCCCTACTTCAATCCTAGCTAGCAATCAGGACTTAAATTTCACAGTCCACTATATTAGACGAGTACATGCAAGGTTTCTAAAATGAAGATGTCTTCTGGTGTCTCTCCTTGTACAAGTTCAGTTTATATCAGTCCCAGAAACATGCAATAGATTTTCAGAGCAATAGCTGAATTTTCCTGGCAGCAGTAACATTGAATAGTGAGAGCATCCGAAAGAGTCCAGGCAGACCAGCCTGAGAGCAGCTTCACAGGGCTCGACCTAGGCTTGGTCACTGCTTGTCTGCCTCATCCTGTCCTGCTCATGACAGACATGGTTCTCTTGGAGCATCCTACACATACCTCACAGCAGTTCAGTAAAGAAAATAAGGATTCCGGATTTAAAAATATTTAATCAGTCTCTCATCTAGATAGACTGGTTCACAATCTTAAAGTTTTGTTTCTTTCCTCAGTGGGGAGATCCAAGATGTAAAGAAACAGTAATATAAAAAAAGCAGCAAATAAATTCACCTTGAAACAAATAAATGTTAAAGAACAGAGGTTATCTTAATAAGGGTACTTTAAAGAAAATTGCTTGTTTATTTTAATTGTATGTATCCTGCTCTTTGTTCTCTCTATTAGAGGGCAACCTCAGCTGGTATAGAGAGAAGGGCATGAGGGAACCAAGGAAATGAAATGCTCATCTGAGTCATGCATGAACTTTGTCTTTCAGAATTAGTAAAACATTTTAATCTAATCTCTCAGATACTTTAAAGGGCTTACAAAAACATTGCTTACATACTCAGAGCTTTAAAGAAGCTTGCATTAGTTAGAAACCTCATACATTATTTAGTCAGTGAATGCTATTTATAATAGTACAGCTATCATCACATTTATAGAGCTTTCCAGCCATGAATATGTGATATACTATCTCTCTGCCCAAGTACAATGACTAGATAAATGGGGCCCAAACCAGTGAACACAAAGTGCCACCAGGAAAGTTTGGTACTGTGAAATCAGTGACAAATTGCCTGTTCACTAGATTTCTCTGGGACAAGGATTTCAACTAGAAGTATCATCACGGATCAAAAATCCATCAAGTACCAATTGAAAATGCACATTAATCATTTCCATTTGTGAGAGAAATAATTTCTGATCCATTCGTTTGGGCATTTCTGCAACATGCTGAAATTAATAATATGCAATGTTTCAGAAAGGCAGTAAAACAGAACCAAAGAGCTTAGTCTGAATCTGATAATTTTAAGGACAATTTATTCATCCTACTCCTTGCTACATAATAACAGCATGTCTAGACAGTCCTTCGTTCTCTATTTTCCCATCTGCATGGCCGCTGTATTTACCATGTGAAGGGCCAGACTGTTGAATACACACAGATTAGGTTAAATAGTGAGAAAAATTTTCCAGTGATTATCCAGCTTCTCAGATGTCACAATTATTCCAAAGATTCAACAGCTGCTTCATGTTTACCAGTTACAGCTACAGACTGGTCAGTGGAAAGAAAGACTGTATTAGGTTTTTTTTTTTTTTTTTTTTAATTGTGGTACATTGCACTGAACTAAAAAGCCAATCAGCAGCCTTAGCTAAAGTACTGAAGTAAAGAATTGAAGAAAGATCTTATTCTCAAACTTGACATTCAAATCGAGTGATTGGAAAAAACTCAAAACATTAATATAGGACTCAGCAACTGGGTTTGAAGCAAACCTAATTTACAGAGATGCCCTGACTTTCTTAGCTGTTGAGTCAAAAATTAATTATTGGAAACTGGGCTGATCTAAAGAAACACAGCTGTTAATGTTAAGTTGCTGGCCTGCTACTTTATTTGTCCCTGCTGCATTGGTTTCAAGTTGGTTTGTTCATCTTATGAGCATCCTCTAATTTATTTTTTTTTAACATAATTTTGAGTATCTCAAGGTTTTGGGTCAGTCAGCTTAATTTTCCCACATGTCAAACTGTCAGGAAGAGACAGGAGCATTTTACTATGGCCGGGCAAATTAAAGACAGCCCTGTTTGCTCCAAGCAAGGTATCTATTAGAGTCCCTTTTTTAAAAAAACAGTGGGTAGATTGTTTCAAGGGAGGGAAATTCCCTAGAAATGGGCAGCTGAGATTTCAGTGTAGCATATGCTTTAGGTACAGTTATTTCTGTACTGAGATTTTCAAGAAAGTTAAACAAAGTGCATTTCCATGCTAGACACAAGAACCAAGAGGAGGACATATACATACTGAACCTCAGTAATTCCTTCAGGCTTTCCCAGATGGAGAGTGCTGCATTAGCCAATGCCACTATAGCTGGCACAATTTACAGAGCTGCAGCCTGCCTCATTTCTGCTGCCTTTCCCGACCTTCCCACGGACCACAGCAGATGTAGCTGCTGCATGGTGGTTTGTGTTTTCACGCTGCCTCAGCCTCAGATATGGGACCATATGAAGGGAGGGTGGGGTCATTTGGCTGTATTTAAACCTGCACTGGCACTACAGGGAGCCCTCTGGCTGTAGACAGCACTTGCAGGTTGCTCTGCTCTGTGGCATGGAGAGAGTGGGATGGGGTGGGTGTGGGACCTTGCACTGTCTTTTGAACTGATTCTACAACAGAGGTTCAATGTGGTGCACTTCCTTGTTCCCTATCAGCCTTCCAAAGCACTCGTTGCTTATACACCATTTATCTTTCATATTTTGGTGTCTAAGTAGGAGTGATGTCCAGGCTTCCAGGACAGCTATCCAACTGTACCTAATACAGGTGATGGACTCTATGGAATCAATGTAGACAGGTGAGATAGTCTGTGATCCAATAATTTAAGCGTAAAATTCACTCCTAAAATATGGTCAGACAAATCCTACCCTGCAACTCTTTCAATTTGTTGCCAAGGTTGCATATTTATAGCTTGTTACTTTTATATCTAATTTAAGAACTTCATTTCAAACATTTTTCCAGAACAGAAAATCTTCATAGGCAAATGCTATATGGGAAGTATATATAGGGCAGCTAGTTCTTTCCCATGCTTTTAGCCAAAAGACAGTTTGTTCAGATATGATTTGGTAGGCTAGTTCCTCCATAAACTCATTTTTATATATCTTGAACCAGTAGAAAATATATTACTATATCATATTTTAATTAGCACAAATAATTGTTCATTTAATTGGCAATCTCATCAGTAAAGAGCCTTTAATAAGAAGATGTAGGCAGTTTCAAGCTTGTGTGCTCTTCCACAGTGAAATTCTCAAGGGCTATTTTCAATTAAATATTCTGCTAACTATCACAAGGCTTTCTGAATCAACTGATTTCACTTTGCCATTGGAAGGTTAGATGTAGTCTGTGCTTTTCCCCATCATTTTGGCTCCCTATAAAAGGTATAACAGGGGAGTAAATGACTCAATCAAATAAGTTTAATAGATTTTGAAATTAAAGGGAACATTATGATCTTTAATAACCTGACTCCTTAAACACCACAGACTGAAAAAACTCTCCCAGCAATTCCTGTGTTCAACATAAAATATCTGTTTAAATTTTAGGACATCCATGAGATATTTATCCAGTCTCAATGTAAAATCTTCTAGAGAGGTGAAACCTAGCCCATCCTTAGGGATGTTCTATTTGGTAAATTACCCTGAAGGTTAAACCATGTGCCGGATAGATTTCATCAGTTTTCATACCACATTTAATGGTTAGCAGAGATATTGAGTCACTTGTTACTTGCAGATCACCAGCAGATCACCTCTTAATCCCTTTTTGAATGTATTACATGCACGGATCATCCTATTTCCCATACTATAAAAATGCTTTTCAGGTAGACATAATTAATTAAGTTTTTCTCTGAGACTTTTCCACTTTTTTTTTAATTTATTTATTTATTCTGGACATCAAAATGGGACCCAGATAATGTATGCAGAGGTGAAATTTTCTGTCTACTTCATCTTAATACTGTGCAACTTGTATTTCAGAGATAGCACTCTATTTCCTAATTATAACAATATACTGTCAGTTTCCCGTAGGATACCTATCAGTGCAACTAAGATCTCAGTATTGTCATCAAATTCCCCTGTCAACAGGGATGGTTCTTAGACACATGGAACTCTACTTACTTCTGTTAATTAATGTTTCTTTCAATGGAAATCACCTCATGAATTGATCCAGACCACTATGTTAAAACAGACATGCATTAAAATTTCTTACCAGTCCAGGAAGTCTGGACAAACTGTCATTGATTACATTGATTTTCTCCCATAAATTTGTTAGAAACATTCAGCTACTATTAAAGAAATCTCAGATCTCTTTGTCAAAATTGTATATGAGCTATGATGATGCATTGGCAAACTGCTTTTATTTTTGTATGTAGCTAGTTTTCATCTAGTTTTAATGATCTACTCTGATTTAGAGAAATTCTTCTTTTAACAACCGTGATATTAAAGTAAAATACGTTGTCAATATCTGCTATAATTTCTGAGGGTTTTTTTTGGCATGCAAATTTTTTATATCATGGTTGTTTGGCAGAGTTAAATAAAAGTTACATAAACCCTTTTTGATTGTCATTAGTTATTTCAGCATCCTTTTATTTTTATATGAGTGACTTCTATATTAAACAGTCAACTGGTCTCACTGGATCTTTGCATGCCCTGTCTTTTAATGATTGGGCACCAGATTTCTAAAAAGTGTAAAAATGACTGATTTTGAACATATGAGAAATCAACTGAATATTCACTGCAAATAGCACAGAAGCTGTCAATAGTTTCACTATATTTGGGTAGTAAAGGACTGCTTCTGAAAATTAATACATTAGAAAAAGTTGTGCTTTTTGACTTAAATTTGGAAAAAGGAAAAATAAATGCTTTTCCACAGCTTTAACAGCATTAGGCGTGTATACTGTATATTTATTACAAGTATTCAGCATTTTAACAAAAAACACCATTATTTTAACCTTCTTCCAGACAAAAATTAGAAGAGCAATATTATTACTACGACCAGTTTTCCTGTGTGCTTGTATAACATCAATGCCAATGTAAGTAAAAAATTATCCATTCTTCATGCATAATTTGTAATACCATTTTTTTCTTTCTATTTTTTCTTTGTGAAAGCTGGTTAATTACAAAAGCCAATGACCACTTTTAGTCACTTCACTGGCCATGTTAGCAGCTTTGATGGTTTGGTTGGAGACTTGTAACTGCTGCAATTTCTCAAAAGGTGGTGGATTTCATCAATTTCTGTCTTGCAAAGTGTGTGTGTGTGTGTAGGTTTGTGTTTTGGAGAGGGAAATAACATAGTTCTTATGGTAGCACCACTTTTCTTCAAACTAATATTGGGAGAATTCCTTCATGTCAAGTGATAGAGGATTCTGATACTTTTTTTTTTTTATTTATGAGTTGTAGTGAAGTTCAAGAGTGAAGAAATCCTCTAGGTCTAGTCTTTTTTTTTTTTTTTAGAAAACAGTTTTGCTGGAGAAAAATATTGATCATTAAGGCAACAAAGTAATGTCCTTCATCTTTGTAGTAATTTCTGGTTATTTTCATACAAAGTGAGAAATTAGGTCCATCTTTACTTACAAAATGTCAAATTTGCATTATAAAATTTAAGAAAAACTTTCCCTTTAACCTTGCATTTTTTCACCCAAAACTTTTTTCATAGCTTTATTAAAATATTAATTAAGAATACAGCATATGTGTCATTAGAAGTTGTTTTAGACAGGTTCAAATACAGAATAAAACAACACTGCTTTTACTGTTACTTCAAATCTCGAAAATAATGTGATATTCAGCGTTGTCTATATTCAGAGCTTCCAATTTCAAAGCAATCCTTCTTTTGGCTCTCATCCTCACTTAATTATTTCTTACTTGAGGAGAATGACTCTTTCTCCAGCTGAGGCAGCAGCTGCATCATATTGATGTAATCCAAAAAAAGGGAAAAAAATTGCTATTTTTGCTTGGACAGATGACTTGAGGAGACTTTATATAGAGAATTTCATGTAAGTAACAATGTTGTCTCTTTGAGGCAAACCCATCTGCCACTGCAATTACTAAGTTTCTTCCACACACTGAGTTTTCTTTTGATTTTGTGCATTATACACTTATGTTCCACTAATTATTCTTACTAAAAGCTGAAAAACACCCTCAAAAAAAACTGCAAAACAAATCCAAAAATCCCATGTTGTACAGGTAAGGTATTTCATACTATCCAGTTTTCCCAGAACAATAGTTCAATTTTCTCAGGGGAGAAGGTAAATTGTGACTTAGATACCATGGATTTAGTGCTAAAGTATGTAATTTTGACCACAAAATATATTATTGACACCAGGAAATTGTTTGGTAAATTACTTTGTGTTTGGTTTTGGGGTCGTTTTGTTTTCCTTCTCCCCCAGTATTTCTTTGTGACACATTAGCTGTCAAGTCTGACGTTCTGTTTCCAGAGGCAAAAAAAAAAAAACCAACTGTAGTTGAAAAGCACAAAGCTCTGTAGGAGATTCTGATCATCAAAGTGATTGCCACTTAATTTCAAGAGCCCTGAAGACTTTAGCTTTTTATTCTGTTTCACATATGACAAATGTTTCACATGTCCAACAGTAAAGAGTCATGCAATCTATGTAAATATCAAGTAGCATTTTGCATCCCTGCTTCTCTTTCCTCGTCTTTCCTTTCAGAAGAAGTCAGGTTCTGGATACCTACACATTCAGCTACTGCCCTGAAAGCTAATGGACACAAACAGTTTAACCTCCCAGCAGTACCTAATTTCCTTATCTGCAACTTTAAATTCTTGGTTATATAGCCAATTCACTGACTTTTTCCAAACTCTTGAGTTTCATTAAGGAAAACAATCTGTTTGCTTTATATCTCTGGCTATTTATAATAATTTCAGTCATCAAAATTTATAATAGCTTGCAGTAATTTAAGCTGCTGCCAGTTATGTTCACTAGAGATATTTTAGCTAGAGTAACCTCATATGACTTGCTGTTAAATCATATCAGTTTACTTTTTACCTTCCAGTTCTTTCTCTTTTTGTTTTGATTTTGTCACAAGAACATAGGTGTAACTGTGGAATTTTTGTTAGATTTATTTTCATTAGGCAAGGATTTTTTTATTTTATTCTATTTTACTTGATTCTTTAAGCTTCTCTGTATTAAATACCCATACAGTCACTTATATTGCACATTTCTTGAATAATTGTTTACCAGAGGTAGATTAAGATATCTCACATGGTCTTAAGAAGAACAAAATGTACACACAATTTACTACTGAAGAAAAATTAGTGTCCTGTAATTTTATTATATTTTAAATTTACTCTGTTGACTCACACTGCAACAATGGTCTGCTCCCTTCATCCCCATTTTGTGGAAATTTGTGACTTCTCAGAAGCAAATGGAAATGGATGATCTGGATGGTGGTACTGCACAACCACAAAGACTGTCAAAATTGGAGCAAAATAAAGATGTTATAAAAGAGGCAAATATTTCCAATCTTCCATTAACATACTTGCTAGTGGTTTACACAGTCTCAGCAGCAATTTTTAATGCAATATTTGCATCCTTCATCACTCCTTTTTCCTCCTATTTATTTCAGAATTTTCTCTCAGTTCTGAATATACCCCAGGTTCTTTCCTTGCATGTGTTATTTCTCAGACTGTATCTGTTCGAAGGTCACCAGGTATAATTAAATGATCCTGTTTGGTCTTTCTCTGATAATTCTTCCTAGCTCAGTTTTCCAAGGAACATTTTAGGATTAGAAAAGGATCTTTTCTTTCCTATCTTCTCAGGAATAACCGCAGTGACTTAAATATTTTATAAGTGGAGTTCCTGCAGTGTTTAGGAAGAATGTTCTGCAAATACAACATGTGCTTTTGCATCTCCTAATGTGTGCAAAAACCCCACATTTCTTGGATTTTTCACAACTTCCATTATGGACTTCTTCCTTTATGATGACTGCATAGCTTAGCAGCCTCTGCACATACCATGCTCCTGCCTACACTGAGCAGCTGAGCCCTTATGTTTGGAATCATGAAAGGCTTCCCACATCCTCTGGATCTTCATCATGGTACTAGATTGCACCTAATATAGTTCTACTTAGCAGAAATAATACTTTAGCACCATCACCTTGATCCAAATTCCACCACACTGTTCTCATTAATCAACTACTTACATTGCCAGCGGTCCCCAAGGTACTGCCAACTCAGTGTAAGGGTGAAAAGATATGGTTCTAGATAAACCAGGTATGTCTTCTATTTAGAAATAGTAACTAGAAATTAGTTGGATGTCTTTAATTATTGCCCCTTGGGCACACACAGAAATACATGCATCAGGGTCTCGAAGCTCCAGCTCCAGGGAAGGAGATAATACCCGTGTGGTGGACCTGACCATTCAGGATCTGAAAGCTTTAACTCTGTTCCTCCTCCCATGCACCACATAACTACAGAAAGTTTGTAGCACAAGAACTCGGGTGCTGCTTCCTTCATCCCCTGTCCAAAATCTTGCCAGCAGTTTTCTACCAGTTTCTTTACTTGATACCTCCTAAAAGAGCAAAAAATATCTTTGCAGCTACCCATGGAGCCAACATATGATGAAAGGCCACTCATGACATGAACATACAAGAAGATTTTAGGTAAATTATATGTAAGTTAAAATTATTTTATAAAGAATAATGTCTTTTCACCTTACTTGATTAATGAGACTACCTGCTCTCTAATTGCAGGAGCTGGCTACTTCTGACAGCCTAGACTCACATTTTGTGATGGCACCTGCACATTTGTTGGGTCACATCGACTACAAATGTTTTAAATCTTGAGTCTCATGCATTCCATGATGCATTTTCATGAATTTCCAGAGACTGTACAAGATGCATCACATTCCCTTGGTGTGTTAGCTGGAAAGGGAATCACATTGCAGTCCAGTTGCAAACGCTTCATTTTTGTGAGAAATGCACACAGCCAGCACTTGATTTCTTGAACAAAAGGAAGATACAATTAAAAAGTTAGATACATGCACAAATGTTCTGTAGCCCAGCATAAGTAACTGCAGTTCCTTTGTGTGTTGGATGGAGAAAAACACAAACACAGAAATGGGGAAGCAGGGAAACTGGGAACAGGGAGAGTGAGTAAAATAAGTACTTTTTTCTTCTTCTATCTAACCCCATGCCAGAAGACTCATTTCCAAGTGACTGTATGGCACCATTTTGAATAACATATGTGCCTGCAAGTACAGAAAGGCTCTGTATAAAGAATGTCCCTTCCCAGAGGAAGCCATATGAAAGCAAGAACTTTGATATGGCTGTTCCTTGGCAGATGGATCTTGCCACTTGCTTGAAACCACCTTTCCTCCTCAATATTACAGAGTATCCATTTTGCATGCAGCACTACTAAGCTTGCTGGGGAAAGCTGTTAAAGTCCTCTCTGAAAATAAAAAATAACTTTTCTAGAATATACTTGCTAATAAAATTTAAAAATTGATCTTTGCCCTGAGTTGGTGAGTTAAAAATGCTCCAAATTTTAAAAAGAATACAAAGTTGTGGGAAAATTATTTTAAAAGAAATCTGAAATCCTGACAGTTAGGGGAAAAGCAGTGCCCACAATATAAACTTAGAACTGATATTGAAGTCTTTATAGAGCTTCCTTTTTTTTCCTCCCCAATATGTTCCCTTTTAACTTCCACTGAAAAAATTCAGCTCTTTTCATAGAGGCTAAAAGTTTTTTAGTGCTAGTACAGGGGAAAAAATGAAGAACCCTCCTGACTTTACTTTCTCTTAATCTCAGACATATCCAGGTTCCTCAAGCATTGGACAGAGAATAAGGGGGGGACAGACAGCGTGATGGATGAGGTACAACTAAGTGCAAGATACAAAGGAAAGAGAAGACAAAAGCAAATACTTTTATCAAATTACAATTTGGGATATGTCATTTATATACTTCTGAAGGGTAGATCCTCCTGAAAATGGAACACTTTTGCTTAGTTTTGCTTTTTAGGCATCCTATCAAGGGGTTAAGAGATATCTTTGAATTTCAAGCAAATGAAACCAAGTTCTTGAAATACATACAACAATCACTCCTGAGTTAATAGTGCTAATTGCTGATAAACAGTGGTGTTATTTTAATTTTATGCATTTTTTTCAATGGAATCCAACCACCTAACTTCTCTCACAACACAACTTCACCTGAGAAATGGGAATTTTAATGCGTAATATCAGCAGCTGGATCCTGAGCAGCTAATAATATGATTGGAATTTTTTTTTCAGCAGATCCCTTTCATTGTCCTCACCACTCACTTTTGATTTTTAACAAATACACAAATTCTTATGCATTACAAACAAGAGTGCTTGCTTTTAGCACAGAATGGCACAGGAGACATGACAAAACACAAAGAAAAGTGGAGGAGACCTTGTTGAACCTGAAGCATAAAAAGGCACTGAATTGCTGGTTGATTCTGTAATGGAGTGGTCTGACAGGAAAAGTTCTTCCAGGGATGAGTCTGTGGTCAGTCAAAGGAGCAACCATTTGTTCTCCGTGGATGAACAGTACCATATTTAATGGAAGCCTCAGTGGGATGAACCATCGTATCTCTCGGACCAAAAGTCCCTGGAGCATTTACAACAGCCATGAGGGGAACTGCTACATCTTGTGAAATCTAAAGCAGAAGATGGGAAGCTCCTGAGCTGCTTCAGAACTATCTTTAACAGTCTCAACATATTTTTTGCCAGTCAGCATGGTGGAGCAAAAAAACCCTTTTAAATGTTGCCTTCTGGAGAAGAATTGCATACCTTTATGTTGTTCCTAAAGATTTTTACATAAACATATTTTTCCATTTGTGACCTGATCCACTGGGGACTTAGTTCATGTTGGTGTAGCACTGAGCACAAGTTAACATATTTCCTTTCCAACAGGGTCTAAATTCACAGGTACAGGAGTATGCAAGCATCCTGCTGGTCCAGAGGGAGCCCCTGCAGAAGGCAGTTGTCAACATTCCTCTACAGGGGCATTTGCAAAGTTATTCAGGTTTATGTGAAGACAGTGGAGAAAAAGAGGAATGTAAAGAGATGGGTGGAAATCTTAACATTTGCCATTGGATTTGAATTACTTAGCCAGTTATTTCTGAAGTTCTAGGGAGAGTGTCCTCTCTACAGGTTTCTTATAAACAGAAATATTTCCCCTAAGGCTTCATACCCATGAGTGTGAACACTTAAAGTTATTTTGCAAGATATAAGACAGGTTTTTCTAATGGAGATAAAAATCTTGCTGTTGCAAGCTATACTGCTTGCATAATCATTTAGTGAAGATTTTTGAAACAGCTTTCTTTTGCTGCTTTATGACTGTTACTTCATGGAAGGACATTTTCTGTATTCTCCTGCATATAAAAATCAACTTCTCACCAGAACTAAAAAGTTAAGGAAGTTCAAACTGCAGTCAATATTCACACTTTTTTTAAAATTCCCAACTTCACTGATGCGTCTCTTTTCAATCTACGTATTGAAAAAAAAAAAAAGTCAGCATCATATATATTTGTGGATTTTCAGCTAAAAATAATTGGAATAGCACTATGCTTGATCATAGACATAAAGAGAAACTATAACCTCTGCCTTTTTGAATCTTGAAATATCTGAGCAAGCAAAAGCTACTATCTATTGCTCTACTATTGAATGAGATGAAGTGCAAAAGGAACAAGAAATTTGAACATAGTCATTATCATTATACTTCCCACCCTCTCTAAATCAATTGTGATTCTAGTGTTCTTGCTATTTTCTTAGCTTGGCAGGACAGACTTTCTTTCACAAAGAAGGAATAAAATTAGTGATTTTGTTTTTAAGATTCATTCATTTTCTAATATAGCTAGATTTTTCCTTGCCTAACACAAGGCTGTAGTTTAATCCAAAATGCCATTTTCTCATGCTAAGTTTTGTGGATATTTTAAATTTTATTCCTGAATTTACTTCTCTTACATGTCTTACTTGACATATCTTTTGTTAGTCTTGCTGTGCATAGACTAACAACAAATGCAGAAGACTGCATTGCTTCACCAGAGAAAATCTTGGATAGGAGAATCTGCATGGCTTCACAAGAGAAAATCTTGGATAGAATCCTCTTGGAAATATTGCCAAAGTCAAAAGAAGACTCAATAATTTCTTCTCTTGCCATGGATCAGTAATTAAGCATAAATGGATAAAAGCATTCGCTAGAAATGTAGAATTGTCTCATTTCGCATTTTTTTCAACATTTGGCAACTACAGTTAATCCATTCATGTGAGATTTAGCATGTTTCTAACAATTAGTTGAACTTGTGGGATTTTTTTTTCCAAATGCTAAAGAGAAGGCACAGTCACATAGGAAAAAATTTGCTCCCGATGTGTGCTGGTTTTGGCTCGGGCAGAGTTAATATTCCGCATAGTAGCTGATATGAAGTTGTGTTTTAGATTTATGCTGGAAACCATGCTGGGAAGACAGAAATGTTTTAGTTACTGCTGAGCAGACCTTTTAGTTACACAGAGCCAAGGCCTTTCCAGCCTCTCACCCCACCCCACCAGTGAGGGGGCTGGGGGAGCACAAGGAGTTGGGAGGGGACACAGCTGGGACAGCTGACCCCGAGTGACCGAAGGGACATTCCGGACCTTATGGAGTCATGTTTAGGATATAAAGCTGGGTAAAGGAAAAGCAAAGGGAATGTTTGCAGTGATGGTTTTTGTCTTCTTAAGGCACCATTACAAGTGATGGAGCTCTGGTTTCCCGGGAATGGCTGAACACCTGCCTGACCATGGGGAGGGTGAATGAAATGAAGTCCTTGTTTTGCTTTGCTTATGTGCACAGCTTTTGCTTTAGCTATTAAACTGTCTTAATCTCTACCCACTAGTTTTCTCAATTTTACCCTTCGGATCCTCTCCCTGATGCCATTGCTGTTGGAGAGCGGCAGGAAATGAGCAAACAGCAGTGTGGGTTGTTTGTCAGATAGGAATAAACCCTGACATAAACCATAAAGAAGCATAAAGAAAGCCTTGTCCTACAAAGTCTAATATGTACCTGCAGTCCAATGACTTCCATTTAATTCTTCTCCTTAAAAATGGTACAATGCATGTAGAAGGTGTTGCTAAAGGTATTAATATCTCTTAAATGTATAAAGATACTGGGAATTTGTTTAATTTTTCCTGATCCTATAACCAGTCAGTAGTCTCTACTCTCTTTTCATATGTTCAGTCTTTAAACAGTTTTGATCCTGAAAACTTCAGCAGTGCTGTGTCACAGGAGATACTGTGTAAATCTTTTCACATAAAATTTTAAAATGCAGGTTTTATGAACTACATACAGCATGTCAGAGCAATATTTAGAATTCACCCCAGTAAGCCTTATATACATTATGAGTCTGTATATCCACAGTCCTACAACATCCAAAATAACTGTCAATAGTAAATTTCCCAATAGTCAAAACTCTATGGGCCTGGTGTCATGATTAAAATTAATAAAATGAACACTGGCACATACTTTCAATTCTTTGACCTACAGAGTTTTTAAAAAAATCAATGTCCTATGGCAATAAAAGATTTTTACATGACATTAAGAGGTTTCTCTCGAATCTTTATCTGCATTCAGCAACTGTAGTACTAACCAAAGAACTCAAGTAAAGAGATGAGAGGAGAAAAAGGTAGAATGTTATTTTCACTGATATTGATTTTTTGCTTGACCTCACATTTGCCAGTTATTATGGGGTTTGTGCAGTTGGAGATGATAACTAGACAGTGCTATTAGATTTTCTGCTGAGAAATTACAAATATAAGGTTTTTTACCTAAATAATATTCCCCCCTTTCCACTAGGTCTTGACTATCCTACACCACCGTTAGACATTAGTGAAGTCAAGGAAAATTATGAAGAATGGTATAATTTAGCATTTTTTAAGGTATGATAATTTAATACAAGGTACCTTATTTCTTCAGGGAGGAGTAAATCCTTGTGAAGAGCAGAGAGTTTCTTTATTATCTTACTCTGTCAACTGTTTAAATATTTTTTTACATTTTTGAGAAAATGTTTTTTATTTTCATACATATCACATTTCATGTGTGAAAACAGTTTATGGACTTCCACATCCAAGAATTTATTTGGAAGAAAAAGAGAAAAAAGTTTTCTTAGCCCTTTCATATTCAAATAAGTTTTATTCTTGTATTTTATTAAATGAGACATACCAGAATTTGAACAGAACCAGCTGTATGCTCACCTTCATGTTCTCTTTAAGTAGTGAGTGTTTGGAACCTCAATACCAATATTGGTCTTTGATATCTTTTCACATCAGTTTCTTTGGAGTAATGTTTTTCTATTGTTTCATCCCATCATGACCTTTCAAACTATGATATCAGATCCCTTTCTCCATTTGTGTCCTCTTTCTGGCAATTCTCATTTGAATTAGAAAAAGCTGCCTCTGCTGTTTTCATAATTTCTTTTTGTTAAAAAAGATTTCATTTTGATAGCAAGTTATTTTACAGATCATAGTGGCTATATCAAACTTTAAAGCACAATTTGCTGAGTTCTTACATTAAAAATGATTTAAGCCCAGCCACTTATGGTATTGGCAAAAAAACCCCCAAAAAACAAAAAACTCATCCCACCTTAATGGGTTCCTGTATTGGTTTTAGTATCAAGGCCTCAGTTGTTTTATCACAATGGTTACAATATTGATGCTGTTTTGTGGAATAGCAGGTACTTTTTGCTTTAACAGATGGTAAAATAAGTTACAGCAGCTTGACTGATGCAAGTGAAAAACTGTACCAAAATCTATTAACTGCAGGTTTGGCTTGGGATTTAATTATATTTAGTGGATGAAGAGAGACAAACACAACAGTGTTTTTTCTCAAATTTCTTTTTTCCAGAGCAATTAAGATGACATTTATTTTGTGCATGCCTTATGGTTCTTTCACAAGTGAAGTGATAGGAAAGCTCTCCAGAGCATTATGGAAGAGCGGGAGTTACTAACAAACCTAGCCTTTGGGAACAGACTGTTGTATCTGCCCTGAAATCTAAGTTTATCCTGACCACTCTGTCCACAAGACTGGGAGGAGTGCCTGACCTCCTGTGAGGTTTTCATCTGAACTGTCACCTTCTAAAAAGCTGGGCTTATGTCCCAATGAAAGCAGAGTTTGATGTTTTGGTTTTTTTGCTTTTCCTCTGTAATAGAAGCAATGAATAAATCAGGCCTGTTAGTGTTGGGAAGATTTTAGAAAGTTAAATTAGCAAGGGGAATTTATTTGACCTGTTAGGTGCCAAATTTCCACCTGGAAAGCATTACTACACTGTCTATAATGATTGAGGCACCTTGCAAATGAAGTCATGTCTGTTCATGATGAACAGTACAGCTTTTGGTAAAAAATATGGGGTTGCTAGTTGTACAATGTTCTCTAATATATCTGAGTGGGATCATGAACACAGTCCTCACAAACACAATGGACTTTTTTGGACAGGGTTGCATACACTAATGTGATCATTTCCTTATATTGATCTGTCATGGAAAAGACCTTTGAGATCTTCAAGGTCCAAGATCTGTCCCAAAGGACTGTTTAAAACTATTCCCCAGCAGCTTTCCACATTACCAATTTCCAGTGTATCGGGGGAAAACATTTCTGTGCCTGCTGCATGCATGGATCTCTCATAGCTCCAGCACCAGAAAAGCCTTACAGTGCTCACACCAGTCCCTACCAGTGTACAGTCTCACAGTGGGTCCTGGCAGCTGTCAAAACCCATTGATGTAGCTCAGTTAGAAAGCGTTGTTAACCATTTCTTTTGCACTAGCATAGAAGGACAGTCACACACCTCAGCAGCCAAGGATAACCATGAGGAATGCATCCATACATTGGACTAGGGAAATTGAAGATATCATCTAAAATAGCATCATGAAAAGCAACTCATAAAAGCAAGCTTTTAAATAAAAAATATCTGGCTATAGTTCTGCCATAGTAAGCAATATTTTCCATACTGTTTTTAGCTGAGGACATAGCTGGGAAACTCTACAGCAGTGAGAGCATATCCATTCAATTAATGGAAAAGCAGTTCAGCAGTTGAAAAAAAAAAAACAGATTCCTGGCTATCAAACAGAACAAATAATACTATTAAAAGCTCTGCTGTATTTGGCAACTGATTTCTGCCTCTGAGCCAGGAGCAATACTGTCAAACTTTATCATGTACCACTGCAAACACTTCAATATGTGGAGTCTTGACTGCTGGTGTCATTGCTGACCTGTTACTCCTTCTGATGCCAATGAATGTATGTTCTCTCTCTCATTTATGGAAACAAAACAGTTTTTGCGACGACACACCAGTCCAGATTTCAAGAATGACTAAAAGTTTTGCGATAAGCCAGCAGGGAAAATCTCTGATGATAAATTGAAGATCAGTTAAGAAACTTCTGCACATATATTCATGGATAATTGAAAACCTTAAGCTTTAGAAATTGCTTCCATTCATCCTAGGGACAATACCAAGAAAAAGATGATTCCATTAGGACAAGTGTTGTAGGTTAACCTTGTCTGGCTGCCATACAGATGCTATCTCACTACTTCTTCTCTCCAGAACACAGAGAGAAGATGGAAAGATCATTGGTTGAGACAAGGACAGAAACATCACTCACCAGTTACCCTTATGGGCAAAAAACCTCAGGTCAGAGAAGATTATTTTAATTTATTGCCAACTAATAACAGAGTAAGCAGAGAGTGATATGGAATGGGTGTTGTGGTCAGACCATAACACTTTCTGAGTGGAAATTCCTTTCTTGTCCAGAATAGAAGCTTTCCATGGTGTACAGTCCTTTGGGAACAAACTGCTTTATTGTGACTCCCCCACGTGTCACAGCTCTGTCCAGAAAACCTGGTTCTGTGTGGGCTTCTCTCCACAGGCTGCAGGTGCTGGCAGGAGCCTGTTCCAGCATGGGCTTCCATGGGCTTCAGCTTTCTTCAGGACATGTCTATTTGCAGTAGTGTCGGGCTTTCCAGGGGCTGCCGGTGAATCACTTTGCACACCTGGAGAGTTAACACAATGCTTATTCTTCAAAACCCAAAACCCTCTAGCCTGTGGAACTACATGATGCCTAGGTTGTGCCATCATGTTAAATGTTAACCAAGAAGAAGAACTGGAGTACCAGCCCAGTTCACTAAGCAGTCAGGTATGACTTTGGGGTCACTGATCACCAGGGACCACCAAAGAGACCCTTGAGACAGAAGAACACATGCTGATGGGAAGGAAGGAACACACGCCAGTGACTTTGGGGAAATGATTATTAAATGTGTGTTTCCTTTGGAAAAACCTATGAATATGTATGTAAAACAGAGTATTTAAACAGGAGTTTTTTCTGTACTTAGTACGCACGATGTTTTGGAGGAGACACCCCCATGTGCATCCAGCTGAATAAAGAATGCCTCCTTCTTAATACTACATTGGTGTTAAGGAGTTCTGTTTTTACTGGGTTTTGATGACAACACCAGACTGGAATAACCTGGAAATCTGAGAGAAAAGTTTTGGTCTTGTTTTACCTCCAAATTTGCTTCTCCTGAGTGATGTCTTTTCAAACACAAAGCCTGACAGTTGGAAATGTTTATGCTGAAAAACAATAATTGTAATTTTTTTTCCCTTATAAATAGTTTATGTTCTTTAATGGTCTGATGATCTTCTTTAGAAGTTTATTAATTAAACATAATGTTGTTTTAGCCCATATATAAAGACTGCTGGAATTAGAATAATGTAAATAATTTACCTTTTTGTCAGAGTGCTCTGTAGTATCTTGCTGGAGAAAGTGAAGTAATTTATGACTGGCAGAACTTTCAATTTATAAGCCAGAATAACTCAGACAGATGGGGAAAATAAAGAGAAATTTTTGTTTCTCAAAAAGAAATTTAAATTAAACAAAAGTAGAGTACGAAGCTAGGTAACAAATTATCCCTTTAGAAAATATACCAACTGGCAATACAAAAAAGTGTTTCAAAATGTTCTAAGTGAATTCAGCATATTGCAGAATTCAGCATACTTTTGCTCAAAGTATACACCTTGTGAAGGTGGCTGAAAAACATGGGTCCTGCCAATAATCTCCTTTCCCAGTTGCACCTAGACCAAAAGACAGTTAGTGCACAAAGCACAGCAATGATCAATCCTTGACTGGAGGACATGAAGAATGAGGGGTTCTTCTTTGTGATCCGTGTAGGGTCTGACCCCATTAAGGGATTAAACGGATAACAATATTTATCTCTTATATCAAAATCTGAAGTAACAGAATTTTTTAGCCACTTTAATAATTTGTGCTTATTAGATGACTCTAATAGGAGCTGCTCTCCTATGTCAAAATGCTAAGAGTATTGGGATCGTTCAGCCTTCATGGCGACACAATTTTAGCCTTCCAGCACATTAGGTGAGCCTACAATAATAAAATTGGGAGAGACTATTTATAAGGGCATGTAGTGACAAGACAGGGGGAATGGGTGCAAACTGAAAGAGACTAGGTTTAGGTTAGATGTTAGGAAAATATTCTTTAATGTGAGGGTGGTGGGGCACTGGAAGTGGTTGCTTGGAGAAGTTGTGTTTGCTCCATTCTTGGAAGTGTTCAAGGCCAGGTTATATGGCACTTTGAGAGCCTGAACCTGGTCCAGTGGAAGATCTCCCCGCTCACAGTGGGAGGGATTGGGAACGTATGATCTTCCTGAACCCTTCCAACCTATACCATTATGATTCTGTGATTCTATGATTTCTATTATTCTATGGTTCTGTGATAATGACATTATCATTTATGCATTTTCCCAAAGATGACTTCAGGGTTTAATTCCTCCATTTTGAAAGTAGGAATGAACAGGAAAAAATTCACACACAGCAACTTCTCTAAAAGGTTAGCTACTTCCAAAACCAAGTTTCAAGTGTCCAAATCAAATGTAAAATTGTTGTGCCAAAATTGAGGACAACATGAAATCTTCCTGCACACTGTTAATATGCATTTGTCATTTAAGCTGTTGTACTAATGCTCTGTATTACTATTGAAATGAGGTGATATGACTATTGAAGGAACATTATTACATGCTTCTTCTTTCACATCCCTGGAACATTTTTAGCAATGAAATTAGAAATATTTCTTGGTATTCCTATAATTAAACATAAAAAATAAAATCGCAGGAAGCTTTATTTCAGACATGTTCCTTATTTTGTACACTTGATTGTGAAAACATATTTTTTTCCCCCCTTGTTGCTGGTTATCTTATTTTCTCTTTTCTTCTTTTTTTTTAAGTGCAGCAAAGTACTTTTTCCTAAATCTTCAAATAATTTAGTTCAAAACAAAGAGATATCTTTTTATAAAAACTAATATCTATGTGGATTGATGTCCAGTGGAAATGACATTTTTAGGTACAGCAGTTTGTTTGAGCTGTCTGGGGCAGCAGCAAGCAGCCATCATCTGCATTCTTGGAAGCAGAGGGAAAATGAGAAGAGGTGAAGATCTGGGCATTTGATTCCAGATGAGGGAAAGGAGTATTCCCTAATAAAGGAGGAACTTTCTTCTCCCCCCACCCCATTTGCCCTGAAATTAGTCCTGGCACTGGAACTGGCTCTCAGCTTCAGCTACCTTGTTTTGTGGGATTATTAAATCAAATAGGGCCAGATCTCAGGTCTGTAAGCACTGTCCTGGGGCTGTCTGTAATGATTTATTGCTAGCATGCTCTCTGCTGTGATTTTAGGCAGACATCAGACCACCATGGAGAGCACTCACTTAGGGCTCAGAGAGCAGTAATTGGGACAGGGATAATTCTGGAGGCACTCTGGATAAAGCCACTCTTTTTTGAATGAAAAGGTGTCTATTCTTATCACATCATGCCTTACTGCTTTTCTCCTGGGCCAGAGGATGAACTCAGTGCATCTTTCTAAAGTGCAAAAGGCTCGTCTATAAACCACTACATTTATTCTCTTTTATTTTAGACAGAGTGGTGTAGGGAGCACTCACACAATCAAACATATGTGGATCAGAGGAGATGGTAGTGTCTGGTCTGGGAGCTGTAGTAAACAGTTAACAATAACCCAGATTTTCAGTTGATACCTCTCAATCCAGCAGAATAACACGATCCTAAAAAAGAACATCTATATGTATGTTAAATTCCAAGGTGTAACATTTATACCTGAGAATTTTATAGCTTTTAGAAACCAATCCATAAATTGAATATTTAAAGAGAAAATTAAGTGGTGTTTCCAAAGAGAAATTAAGTGGTTTTTTAGCACATGAATTGTAACTTTGATCCTGTGATCACTATAACATTGGCATTGAAGAAAGAATCAAATAGTTTGCATTGTTTATTATTCAGAGATTGTCTTTAAAGGTGGCCTGGTAGGCAGACCAGCTAGCTAGGATTCTTATTAAATATTTGTTTTATTTAAATTCATAAATATGTCACTTACTACAGTTATTTATGGTTATTACTGATAGGCATGTATAATAGGAGGGACAACACACAACTCTACATTATTATTATTTTTATTCAATCTGCAACCTGTTCAAGATGGTAATTTGCAAACATATGATTATGACTGACATTGTAGGGTCCCCAGAACAGTTGCTTTTGAACTTTGATGTGAAACCTCAATGCTTCCACTGATGTAGACTAAACCAAATCACATCAGAGAGAATGCTAGCAATAAATCATTACAGAGCTGTATGCACTGAAGAATTCTTTGTTTTGCTCTTTATTTTTACAGGGTCTCCTGTCCATGAGGTATTTGCTCCATTCTTGGAAGTGTCAGGAACTCAGAAGGAAAATGAAGGATTTAATACCTTTTTCTTCATATAACTTGCTTTGACCCTGTATTTTGCCTCTTTACTGCAAAGAGATGGACAGCTAAGGGACCCAAATAATGTGTGTGTGTACAAGTATAAACATGGGGAACAGCAAGCATACGAAAGGGATCACTTCTGAATGCCAGAAAAAGAAATGATGAATTCAAAAGTCATACTAATAACATCAAAGTCAAAGTTAGAGGTGCAAAAAAAAAATCATAAAACTTTATTTTCATTAAACCTTATCATGAGCATAATTGAAGACATTTTGCTGCCTAGTATAGGGAACATTCAGTCTCCTAAAAATAATTTGTTGTACAGATAATTACCACTTGGCTGAACCCTTGTTTATGGCTATTAGATAATTACTCAAGTGTAAGTGTACAGCTTTAGATACATGAATGTTCTGTACCTCCTGATGAAGAAGATCAGGTTAAATGCTAAATGTGCATAATACAATATTTAATTCACTTACCGTATTCTGGAAAGGTAATAATCACCAAGAAAAATGGTTGGTTTTCTGCTTTCATTACCATCTTTTTCATGGAAGGAAAAATATATCACAATAGTTGGCTTCACTTCTTAACTTTAGGAGTGACACTTTCCTTTTTCCAAGGGATAACAGGTGATGCATAAAGTAATAAAAGATGTGTCCAAGCTCATCAAAAGATTTGAAAGAACAGCTGTCAGTGAAATAAAGTACTGATTTTTCTTTGGCAGTCATGTTAGTCCCTCAGCCCTCCTTTATTGTTACTTTTTGTGGCTTATCAATTTTATATTTTGTAAAATGCTTTACCTCCAGTTAGAAATCAGCATCTCTCAAAGGTATTTATTTCTCTCAAATAAACTATTTCTTGGTATCAGTGCATTTTTCTCAAAAGCATTTTCCTCTAGCCCAGCCTGTTTGATAGGATTCTCATTCTTCTGTGCTACCATTCAGGTGTGTTTTTTCTTTACCTTCAAACCGGGCACCTAGTGGTTGACTGAATCTCAAGGCAGATTCAACTTGCATATTATTTGGTTAGGTTTTCATTAGTACAAAGTAGTAGATATTATTTGTTTTATCAGTTGAGGTATAAGACTCAGGCACAGTAATCTTTGTAATATAGACATTCCTGAGAGTTTATATCTTCATGATTTGTGTTCCTGCACTTGAATTTCAATATAGCAGCTCCCAAGGTAAAGCATATTTTTAATCATGTTATCATTGTGGAACAAGGAAGAGTAATCAACTCAAACCTAGAAATATATAGGAAGGGTAGTTGAACTTCCTGTTTAACAACTGTTGGCTTCTTCCTTTTCCTGAATCCGGGCACTCATGTGAGCACACACCCTTCAGCGTAGGAGTGGTGTGCTCACTCATTGGTGTCCTGTTGTGCAGATGTCACTGAGCTACTTTATGAAGTGCTCCTTACATCTCCAGGTATCATTCTCACTAAAGACACCCTGTACAAAAGCTGCAGCTAAAATCACAGGGTCACAGAGGTCCACCTTTGTTGCAAGCCAAACTTCACCATAAATGCTTCTTTGTTAGATTTTTGAACAAAGCTACAAACTTTGTGGAAGCTAGGAAAACTCATTAAAATGGAAATGTAAACATTAGAACAAATTAGCATGGCTTGTCTTAGAAAAGCACGTAATTAGCCGTATTTCTCAGCTTCAGGCTAGCCATACTTTATTTGCATAGCGTCACAGTGGTTTGGCTTTTTGAAAAGCTAAATACTTAAGAAAAACTTGCACCATTTATTTTATTGTCTTTTCCCTAATCAGTCAATGTTATGGTATGTTTCAAATTATTCAACATCCAGCAAATCATATTTATCTCATCTTACCACAAGGGTTGTAGTATTTTCTTGTTCTCATGCATATCTGGCACTGAGCATTTTTTACAAAAATAAAACCATTTTACTAATTAGGACATTTTTGTCCAAAATAGCGAATATTTCTGAAAAAATTTCTGTGCTACATTTGAGAACGAATTCCACAGCAATGATCAGAGATCAATAACATATATGTTCCTTCCTTTTCAGATTAAAATCTTTTCTTAATCATCAAAAGTCCCATTGAACACAATGGAAATTGTCATTTGAAAAAAGAGGGAATGGTAAAAGAAGTCTGGAATGAGGAATTTGTTTAAGGTGATAACAGTCAAATAAAAGACATTCATCAGAATTTGTAACTTTTTTGTAATTTGTAACTTGATTGCATGTGAAGGAAGGCAGAAGTGATTGAACAATGCTTTTGCAAGAATGTCTTCCACCAGCATAAAAACCAGAGCTGCTGGGACTGGAATGGACACCATGACAGACTAGGAAGGAAGGTGCTCATGAGAGAACCCTTGCATCAGGAGGAATATCCTCTTCCACCTGTCATTTTTTCCCTTTCAGCCTTCTTGCCTGAAAAAAAAATGAGAGGAAAAGGAGTAGGAAAGTGAATAAAGGTTAGAGAAAGGATGACAAAGTTCCATAAATCCATAATTGCATTGCATGAATGCTTCTTGTGTGTAGGCACAAATGACCAGTCTAAAGCAAGAGCATGGAGACAATTTTTAGTGGTAGCTTAGTAGGCCTATGACCTAGACTTAGAGCACAGTATGTGTCAGTGTAGAAGGGATGAAATAAAATTACTGCCTTTGACCAAGCTAAGGCCAAATCTTGAATTCTCACTCACAATGATAAACATCCTGGTTTTCAATCTGGTAAATTCAAGTCAATTTGTAACTTTCTGGGGAAGACTACTTATTTTGAGCAAGATGGCTTGGATCTGACTCTCAGGAGTAATTCAAACTACTGGTTATAAAAATCCCAGATCTTCAGCTAACACCTCCATTTTCTTTCAGCCATAATTACCCACACATATAGAAAATGCTAATCTTTTAACCTCACTTTTGACACCACATTGTTTTCTTCTACTGCTTCACAACTGCTCCCTTCGCCTCTATTATTTCAGTAGAATAAGTTAAAGCCATTGTTTTCAGCTTCCAAGTGTCTTGATTCTTCCGCTTTCTGTTTCAGATTTATGTTGAAAATTTCATTCATGTTTTCTACCTATCCTGCATTTCAACTAAAGCAAATTGCTTATTCTTGTAAACCTTAACCTGATGAAAAAAATTATAGAGGTCTGAGTCCTAATGAGCTGACTGAGTGAGCACAAGGCTACACTGGCATTGAGAATTTCAGAGTAAGGTCAGACTTTCTGAAAGAGAATTTAAAGGTCTTATTTGAAGTCCACTTGCTTGGAAGTAAATTGAAATCTACATCTCCCAAACAACATGCAAGGATACATCTAATTTGGAAAAGTAGAGCCACACACTCAGGCAATGTCATTGTATCCTGGTGGATCTGTGTCATTTGGGAGTGTAAAGAGAAGAATATTAAAAAAACTCTGACTTTCTCTTCTATTGCTAGCTGCAGTATAGTTCTAAAGATAATCATATATTCAGATATCTGGACTATGAACTGTTCCTGGGGCTAATGTTTTGGAGGCTTTTTTTCTCATGGCTAAGACTTACCTAGATTTTGGTAAGCCATCTGTCAAATGAAAGAATATTGAGCCCTTTCCAAACTGCAGGCATAGTAGTTCCAGTAGTTAATAACAAAAGATGAAATAATACATACTGAGCTAGGCTAGCAGAGTAATTACTGCCTCTTAATAAAGCTAAAGTAGAGAATAATAGGCAACTTATTTAAAATGGACTTATATATTTTTCCACCAGTGACAGCCAGTTTCTGGACAATATCACCACATATGAATCTGAGTACATTTGTCCACATTCTCTTAAACATAAATCACTGCTGACAATGACACTAACAATATAGTAGGAACATCCTCATTCTGCTTAATGGGTGAAATTCAGTTTGTGCAGAGACCCTGAATTGGTCTAGGCAAGAAATATGACCATTGCAATTTTAGATAATGAAGTAACAAGGGATTCAGAATATGCTCAGAGAATGTATGCTCAAATTCCTCTTGAATCTGACATGCTACTAGTGAAGTACTTCCTTTTTTTTCATTAATAACTTTCAGAATTTATACTGTGGGCATATAGCCATCAAAACAAAGCAAATTAATTGTTGTATGTTGCATGTTGCTGCAAATGGTCCCTGAACCTCAGGAGCTGAGCATACCTATGTCCTCAAACACCATTTTTTTTCCTTCCCTGAAGTTTATTTTGATTTTTGTCACAGTTTTTGCATCCAGGATTTGCATAATAGGCTCTGCTGAGCACCTCATATACAAATTTAACTCCTGCTGAAGCCAATGTTTTGAGATGACTCAATAGAACAGGGAAGAGCAGGTCTGTGTCTGATTCTGGGAAGGGCATTTCTGAGCAGACTCACCTGCCACTGGCCTCTTGGGGAGGTGAGGTCATGGCTGTGTAACGCAGCACAGACCTTTGCAGGGAGCAGGGCTGTGTGTCAGGCTGGGGGAATAGGGAAAGATATGAAGAATTTGGCCTCTTTTTAAAAACAGTATTGATGACATTTTAGTTAAATACTGTTGTTAAGTAGCACTGAAAAAAAAAATGTTTCCTTACCTCGTAGGTATAATTCCTTTCTTATCTTCATGTATATGGCATGATACATAACATATTTTTTCAAATCTCTTTTTTTTAGAAAGGAATTGGCTTTCCTAGATTTGATTCTTAGGATATAGTAAAAAATTCTTAAGCCTTGCTTTCTTTGATTTTTTTCATTGAAATAGGCCTTTTTCCATTGAAATTCATACTTAGCAAATTGTAGTATTTTTGTGCTTTCATTTGTATTATGGAAGTTACATATACAATCAATTTGAAATGTAAAAGGGAGTTTTGAAGTAAATGCAGCTGGACAGACATTTTTCAAATATTTTCCCAATGTTGTAAAAACTTGGGGATTTGTAAAACAAGATGTCAAAATGTAAATGATCCACTACAACAAAAAAATCAAAAGCACTGACCCCATTGTAATGTAGAGTCATAAGCTATATGGAGCTTTGAAAATTATAAAATATGCATTCATACACTTGTGGTGAAACAGATGTAAAACCTAAATTGCAGCCACAAAAGATCACTTCCTGCAAACCTTACTATATTGATATTTTCCTGCATGCGCTCAGTCAATTTTTTTCAAAGTTAAAACTAGGATAGGCTTAATTCTGAGTGACATCAAATCTGTTTGTGATGCATCTTGATGAAGTCAGTGGAATTATGTGAGGGTAAACATGGTATAAGAGCACTTAAATTTAAGTTCTGATACATATAAACTGTTTTGGAATAGTGTATCTAGATTGTTTATGAGGGACTTCTAAGGATATTTTCTTCTAAAAAGTATTTCCTTTTCAACACTGATGTCAAAAACTTTGTGGCATTCAGTCATTTGAGCTAAAACTCTTTTATTCATGGGCTCATATATATTAAAATTCTTTATTTCTCTTACAGGATTTTTTTTTTAACATCCTATCCACAGAAAAGTTCTCAGTAAGAAAATGGCTGAAATTTAATTCTGGATGGGGATACAGGAAGCAAATGGTAAGGAAACTGCTTCTTCCTGTTGCATAATTCCTGGCTTACCATCTCATCTTGTAAAGAACTACTGAAGTTATGTCCAACTACAATCACTACCTTTTGTCATATGTTGAATACTCTTACTGAAATACACTGAAATGCGTGATCTTTTCCAGAGAAGCTGTTATTGCACATTGCTGAAACGCTAGGATTTTGGTTTCCAGAAGTATTCACTTTCTATTTAAAGTTTCTTTTTTTGATACCTATATTCTTGTAATTTCAGGCTTCTACTTATTGATTCCCAGGGCAAATCAATGCCATTTATTTTAAATTATTGCAGAGCTTATATAATTCTTTCCCATGCCAGCATGTTATACATTTAAAAGAATGGGTTCATTACCCTGTTTTCTTTTTTCTTTCCTTTCTTTTTTTTAACTTCTTTTTTTATTATTTTTGAAAACCACATGAATCAGACTATTTTAGTCCTTACATGAAAAAAGCTCAGTTCCCTTGATAATTTTGACAGTTCTCTCATATAGCTCTCCCAGTCTGAATATTTTTTCCTTCTGAACAGAATGACTAAAATTTCACATGATACACCTAAGGATGTACCACCACTGTGACGTGACTATATTTGTATCTCCATTACAAATGTCCCAACTGATGCATCCTGCAATTTTTTTTTCAGTGTCAAATGGATGCTTTGGTCTTGTGATTGTTAATGTACTTTTCTTTCCTCCACAAATTCCAAAACTGAATTCTCAATTTATAGCCCAAAGTTTTGGGTAAGTATGAACAAAATGCTTATTCCTTGAGCTGATATATTTTGTTCTATTTACATGATTCCTATACTTGAAGGTGTCTATTTTTTTGTCCTCAAGTGTGTTACTATTATTTGTCTCCATGTTGTCTCCCACAGAGGTATCATCAGGGCATCGCCTTTGCACACTCTATTGTTTTTACTGTGGTTGTCATTGTGAAATTATATGGAGAACTCCACAGTTTTGCAGCACCACTTCTCAGTCCCCATGTACAGCTTAGCAAAACTGACACAAGCTGGTGGCACTTTGAGTGTTTGCATAAGAACAAAGATATCTCATTGAAACGCACGCTGCAAAATTCTTGAGAATCCCTCAAGAAAACCTGCAATGAATACTAGGAATAATATTGAAAACCATTAGCTGTGAAGGGTTCTATGTGCTCATTTTTCCTATAAACCGTTTAACATTTTGTGTTCTATTTTGTTAAATTGACGTAGTGAATAACGTAGTAAATATAATATAGCAGTATTAAGATTTCTACTGGGAAAGTAATGCTTACATTTCCTGCTTAGAATTTGATGAGATATGAGCAAAACACTTGTGCCTAGTTCTGCTAGAAGCAGCTCTTTCTGAGATCTTTGAATGCTGCAGAAACAAAGTAATAATATTTTTTGTGACTGGAACTGTCTCCCTCATTCATGACTGCAATGGTGAGCACAGACTGGAGCATCTCACAGAGGAGCCAAATGCAGATCTATTATTTTAGAAGTGAGTATACCCTGTTGCTGTTCAGTGGGTGTCTGGGCTGCAGAAGAGATCCCCAATGTATTAGAAACAGAAGCAAACTGCAAGTAAAGTTGCCTCCCAAACAGCTGAGAGGTGAGACCCAATGTACGACTCACACCACCTCACTGAGTGAGGAGGGTCCTCTTTTCTCTCCATGCTGTAAAATCACCCAAGGGGAGGCAAGTAGAACCTGAGCAGGCAGGTCAGATTGGAAAGGTCATAAACTGGCAGTAGGAATGGGGAAAGGAAGAATAAGTATGTTTCTGCTAAATAATTCCCAGATAGATGAAAATTCAGCAATTTCAATCCTGTCTGCCACTTGTAATTTTTGTGTGTCTAAGACAACAGAGAATGATGCATCATCACTGATCAAAACTTTGCTGATATTGCCTATGAAAAAAACCCCAAAACCCTGGCTTGAAGAAGCAAAACCAAAGGAAGATGAGAATCACATCAAGACTCACAAAAAATGTTTTGCTTTCTTCAAAATCTGCGCACTAAAATATATATACCTAAGTGAGCAGTCCAGTGTCTCCATTGTTCATTTGAAATATTTAAATCACAGAAGCCATAGATGTATTAAATTTCTTCACTCCAATTAAAACTTATTTACAACAGATTTATTGGGAATATAGCACTTTAGAAAAACATAGGGCCCTGAGTTTTGGAACTGGATTTTACATTATTTTTTGTTCACTCCTTTGAATAGAAAATGTCTTCTTTAACTACCAAGGGCTAAAATACTTTGTGATCCAACAATGACCAGCAAAGCTTCTCATACTTAACATATCTGCCACATTTGCCCCATTTTGTGCAGATCAAAGTTACATGCAGCGACTGTGTGGTTTTTCAGGTTTTTGTATGCCCCAGCATTCTACTTGTTGTTTTTAGACATTCTCCTAGTTTGGCAGCATGCTATAGTGTTCCAAGTAAGACTTGACAAGTAGTAAAAAGAGAGCAGTGTGGCTGCCTCATTTTGTTTACACAGACCATACAAAAAAAATAGAGGCAAAAATAGCATTTGCTTTTATGACCCTGTATACATCTCATAAACCTTTTTGTTAACAATTATTTTGCCTTTGTAACTTTTCTGATTCCATGACTTCAGGTCTATTTCAAAAGCTAACTTTTAATTCTCATTCTAGAGAATAAAATGTTGCTAGCCCTCTTTTATACCCATATGGTATCAGCCACTAGCAGCATAAATTAAAACTTTATATCATTTTCTATTACTATGGAAAATATCAAATAAACCAAGCTACAAAGAGTCCTCCTAGAGCTTTTAAGATGCTTTGAAGTATTGATGATAAATACATGTTATCTGTGATATTTTTCTTCCCAATTGCACACCAACCTTATGAAGATTTCATCTTCAACTCACTTTCTCAGTATGCTTCTGAGAATCACAAATCACAGAAAAATCATATCTAAGAATCATAATTGCAGAAGTCAAAGTGTCTTACATTTGCCACCTTTTCCAAAGCTTGTTTGGCTTGATTTACTCTGAAAGAACTATAGTTTTTATTGCTGTCATACTTTCTAGATACTTAAACTGATTGCCTAATGATTTGTTGCAGGGATTAAATTTAAGTGCCGTGAGCTATAATTTTCCATGTCCTCCATACTCTCCCTTTCAAGGATAAATAATATGTTTGGTATTCAGTTTTTCACAATTCTTAAACATAATTGCTAGTGATTTAACTATTATGTTGTCTAGCTCCTTTGGGGCTCTAAGGTCAATCAGGACTTCCTCACTTGGATACATCTACTAAATCTAAAACATATTTAGCCCAGGTAGGGGTTTTTTGCAAATTTTATTTTAAAAAAAAAATCTGGATTTGTGTATCCTTACAGTTTTTTGAATCTTTTATGCAACAGAAAACAGCTTAATATGCAATTATATAGAGATCACTATATCCTATATATTTAAAATTAACTTCCGGACCTCTCCCTTTTCTTTGTATACAAGGAGCAAAATATCTACAGGCTGAATGCAATACAATTCATAGCAAGGGTGGCACCACTAATCTGACAACACTTCACAGTTTGTACAGCTGTCCAACTTAAAAGGCAATGAAACCCCCTAGTCTTCAAGGTACATTCAAAACTTTGAGTTATAAAAACTAGACTTTAATTGCCAAAAGGCAAATCAGAACATGACCCCATTCCTCCAGCTGCTGGCTTGAATACCTCCCTTGGTTTCTTTTGGGTTTTTTTTCTTGGTGGTTTTTTTGGGGTTTTTTTCGATCTTTTATCCTTACTCCTTCTGCCAACAAACCTCTTGGTGCTATCACTGTGTTTCTCCCAGACCACCAGCAATGCTGATGAGACATTCTATGAAGAACAAAAATGAAACCCTCAAGGGCACATTCACCAGCTTTTATCTGTGCTGCTATAGGTGGTGGCCGTGATGCGGTCTCCATCGGATAGGAACACTGCATTCACACAGATGTGTACTGTGCTGGGACTGTAGATCTCTCTCATACCCATAACTTGGCAAGGAAGATGACCTCCTTCTCTTGATCCTTCCCACACACTTTCTTCAAAGCTTGCAAAAGCCCTGAATACATTTTATCCTTGGGGTCAACAGTTTAAAAGCAACCACTGGAACAACAAGGTTTCATCAGAATATGGCTAACTTGAAAGTTTGCATAGATTGCTCTCTTTCTCTTAGCAGATGATAACTATACGACTGCATGAGAGTATTAAAATTTTTTTTCATAAACTAAAGGTTTCAGCTATAAATATAGAGTAGTTGGTGTGAACAGGATAGCACGTAGCTGTGCTGGGGCATGTCACTGGCATATCTGAATCCTACAGCATCAGATGAAGTCATATGAACCTGAATTATAGAAAAAACACATCTCTCACATAGATAAGAAAATCCTCCTTGAATCATATGTGACCTTCCAAAAGGCTATAACCATTTCTTGTCCGATTGAATTGACAATGGTGGAAGTGAGTGTGATAAATCAAGGTACAGTAAGCACTGTTCGTGCTGTGCAAACATTACAGATGTAGGTTAAAGCATGACCTACAAAAATGACAAAGGCAGGGAAGATTCAGAATCACACACTCAGCAAATTGAAAAGATGCAGGAAAAATACTTCTGCTTCGTGGACATACAAAATATGCTGAAAACTACAACCTACTTCTAAAGATCACTATAGTGAATTTACTGCTTAAAAACCAGATTTTACCTCAAGAAATGCTGTAGCTTCTAATATAAATAAATGAATTAAACTGTTTTCTCAGATATTGCTGTTTTCAGTGTTGCAAAAAAACTCAAGCCAGTTCCAAATATTCAAAATATTTCTTAGGTTTCTGCTGTACTGGAAGGTTAGCTACATTTGAAGGATTTTATTAGCCATACACACAGCAGTTCCTCTATTATTTAAATCTACCTGTAACTCTTTAGAAATTTCTCTTTTGCATGCTCTGTGTTCTGAGACAGTTACCTGATAAACCAAAATCCTATGAAAATGTATCTGTGGATTGATATTTTGTAGCTTAGGAACGTTGATATAAAATGAAAAAAATACTGTAATATAACTAACTTTTTCTACATAAATAATTTCCATATGATCACGTTTCATTTAGATCCAAAGTAAAAAATTAAAAACCCTTGAAGACACAATTATTCCATCCCTTCCATCTTCTGTGCAGCTCTATTAGCAAGTGTGTGTCTATGCTAAAGAGCTAAGTTACCTTGAAATAAACTTAGACAAGGCATTAGAAGAACGAGGAGTTCTGTATATAGAATATTTCACTTGCTATAGAATATGGAATCTCCATGTGTTGCTAAGTGACAAGTCTGAGCAGAAGAAAGCTTCTCCCTTATCTCCCACCTTATTTTTGCAGAAAGAATCCTGCCACTTCTCCACTACTGCTCTGGCAAAACTACTAACATTAACAGGTAATACCTGATAACATGATGGGATAGATCAAGCTATGGCATGGTATCAGTCAGTGACAGTGATCTGAAAGCAGGTGGTACCACATCCCAAGCATGTATGATCAGTATTTTGCCATTACTTAATGACTACAGAAAAAGGGGAAATCACTTTACAAAAAAACAAGTTTAATATGATAGAGGGCTTTTCAGGGAAACAGCTGTAAGGAGAATGCACCAGTGTGCTACGTTATTCTAAGAGTGAACCCGCTTTCTACATTTCAAAAGGAATATGGAGAAGACATTCATGCATGATAGAGAAAAAACCCCAAACTATTTGTGCCTAATGTAATGGAAAATTTGAGAATTATTCATGCATGTGAGTATGTATGCAAATCTGACCCTGGTGATACTACCAAGGTCGGTGCATGATGATCTGCTGAGTAAGTGCTAATCATTCAGCTTGAAATGTGACTTTACCAGAAAAGCAATTTTGCAAAAAATCTCATGCCATTCTCTAGTTGTTTTCCTCCTGTGATCTCCATGCCATGTTTGCTCATTTGTCAAGTTTGCATTCAGGACTTTTCCAACTAGAACATCTTCTTGTCAATCAAACTGCATTTCTGCCTTGTGAAATGTTAATGGATCTGAGGAAACAACTTAAAATTACTCAAGCTCTAATAGGGGAGTGACATTCTCTGTAGGACATTAACAGCTAAATCAAAGTGTGGCACAGTGGTTGAATTTGAAGTACTATTTAAATTTCAAAACCAAGCTCTATACTGAAAGTGGGCCATACGAGGCCAGAATAAAACTGAATGAGAATGATCATAAACTTCTTGGTGCATACAATCTGAGGTCTTACAGAAAGGAAGAGCTCAGACTAGAGGATCTTGAGAATGTAAATAAAGCAGAAGATAATATGGTAACAAAAAGAATTGGAAGAATTTTTCCTTAATAACAGAATAAATGAAGATTTTTTTGTTTCTTTAGGAGCCCTAGAAACTTCCTGACACTACACGGCACATAAACCTTAAAAACCCTTATTTTAGACTCACTGCAACTATGTTGGCAAAACCAGTGGGGTATGGTTAAATTACCTTTTCTCTACTGTCTGATTAGACCAGGAGCACCTACAAGCTCATGGTTTAGTTGTCATTGCTGTTTCTTTGGCCTGCTTCAAAATAATCCTCCAGGAAGAGCCACAGAGACAAGAAAAAAGGGCAGGTGATATTTGTTAAATATCACCTTTTTTCATCCAATAAATGCTTTTTCACCAGTCAAGGATTTATGTTCATTTCAAATCTGAGGTCCTAATAAATGCTAATTTATTCCTGATAAACCTCTTCAATGATTCTCACGAAGCAGGTGATGAAAATGGAATTTCTTACTCAACATGAAGTGACAAAATTGCAATGTTCTCAACTGACTCTGTAGGCTGTAGTGTCTGGAAGAACTATCAGATAATTTTAAAAAGGAGATGGAGATTTGGGATAGTCCAGTTCTAGGTTTTTAACCAGAAATGTTTACAGATTTTCTACCTATTAACATCCAGAAAGGACTGTAATTATTGATTTATTGGAGACAAAGACTAGAAACTAATTTGGAATAATTGTGGACTTTAATGATATGCTCACCATCCATAATATAATATGTTAAGCACCAGATATCTGAGCAGTCATCAAAAGTAACCTCAAACACAACTCTTTGCAAAAACCCAAACAGTTGGTTTTTTTGGTTTTTTTTTTTTTTTTATTGCCATTATGTGGACTTGAAAAACCTGTGTGAGATTAAAAGGATTCTGAGCTGAACAATGAACAGAGAAAAAAGATGCTCAACCAAGGCAGCAGAAATAGAGTCAGAAGCTCTGATTCTTTAACCCTAGAAATTGCTTCTTTCTTTATCTGATTTGATTTTCAGCTACCACCTTCTCCTGTTGCTGTGGTCTAGCATGATAAGAGTTGTAAGCTGAGTGTTGGAGGTAAAGTTTATACAATGAATTAAAGGGTTGACAATGTTTGTGTAACAACATTTGCTTTCTGTGCAGTTGCCAAGACTCTCCTTGAAAGAATTACATCCTCTGGTGTGCGGTCTACAGCCATCAGCTGTGCAAAGGATGCATTTAGGGAACAGGAAACAACATCACATGAATGGGATACAGGCCATACAGCCAATCTACAAGGCACATTACATTTTGTTGTTCATATTGCCCTGGAAAAAAATTAAATTCAAATTAATAGAATAACTTGAGAAAATATGAATTTTTGTGGGTAAATTCTGTAAGTAGCAGAAAAAGCCGATTTTATTTAGACCAGTACTTTTGGCTGTAAAACTAATACCTGCACAGTATTTCAACATAAAACATGCAGAGACTTGAAGTCAAAATGTCAAATTTGAACTACTTGGCAAGATAAGCTATAACACAAACCAGTGATGTGAGCAAAATACTTTTTTCCAAGAAATCATTACATTATTGTTACACATAAATACTATTAAAGAATAAAACAACTTTAAAGTCAGGTGGTACAGATGAATAATGCAACAGTTTTAAAAGATGAATCCTTAAAATAGTAAAAAGGAGGAATGGAAAACTTTTCTAAGCCTCTTTGCTGTATGAAGGTTTGCAATAGAAAAAATTATCAAAATTAATTTCTGGGAATATTGTTTTCTAACCATTTGTAAAATATTATTTTAAAAATAATAGGCTTTGATCACATTAAAAAAAAAAAATAAGAAGTGATGGATTTTCTGTTTTGGGAGAAATGGAAAAATGCAAATAATTATTCTTCTAGAGAGCATGATGGAAGGGGACCATACACAGGGAGAGATCAGAAAGGTTCTTGCCTCTCTGAAGGCACAAACCTAGACTCATTCTGCCAGACAATTTCCCCTGTACAAGAGAACATCAAAAAGTAAATGCTTTTTTAATGTGTAGCTCTGTTTTCAATTATACAGGAAAAGTGCATTTCCAAAGCCCATTTATCTTGAATATGACATTGTCACCCTGTGCTGTTGGTTGCAGGGATGCAAGGAAAATATTGATTAGAAACCAATGTAAAGTTTGCTTTCCTTGGTTTAGGAACTTTAGATAAATAAAGCGAAGTGCAGAGGGAGAAAAATACTTGGATGACTATGCTCCATGAAACTGAATAAGTGAAACTTTATCAGAGCAAACTCATTTAATTAACTCCTCACCTGGTTCTTAGTTAATCTGTGTAAAATCAAAATCTTTTAAAGTAAGATCAGAGTATAGATTATGCATGCGTTGGAGCTGACCCAGAAATCTTAATAGAGCTATTTTGTCCCTGCTGGAATGGACTCACAGCATCGTAATTGTCCTTAAAAATGCAAAGGAGAAAGGACATAGAGACATTTAATTCCATTTCGATACATACGTACATTCCATTTCACTCAGGGCAATGGAAGCCTTAAAAATGTGATGGTGATGCTTACTTTATACATAGGTGATCTATGTGCTCAGGAGTGTGATTATCTAGACACTTAATGGTAGTCCAGTTTGTGAACAAGTACTCCAGATATTTCAGCTAATAAATTTGCATCTTTGAGATGACAGCCTTGATGTATTTCATGTGGGCACATGCGGACACTATTTACACTCCATGAGCTGTTTTCAACAGATAACTGAAAAGAGTAGATAGAAGTATCTACTTAGTGTGAGCTTCTTAGTTACAAATGAAATGTCTCCTTATGTTCCCCTAGGGACACTCTGAAAGGAGTTTTACAGAATTGTCCTCCTCCAGGGAAGATATTTCTGGCCAGAAGCAGCAGTGCTCCTGTAGTCCACCAGTCCAAGAACTATTATGAGCAGAGAGCAGAGAAGAAAGAATAATAGCAAATTAAGGATATCATGGTTTAGATAACAGGATGGAGAGCAAGACATACAGACACTATCAGAGAGTGAAAAACCTGTTCTAATTCTTCCTGCCATGCTTAATTATTTGTATAAAATGAAATATCTTTATTAAGAACATATTTCTAGTTCAGAATAACCCACAATAAATTTGCTTAGAGTCCTAATGTGGGTGAAGTCCTTCCCATAAAAGGACTGAATTCAATGGGAACCTCCCACATCCCATATTGATTCTCTATTTGTGAGACCGTGGGGAAAAAAGGAGATAATATGTAGTCATGGGATGTTTGTGAATCTTCTTTTTTCTTCCCTTTTTTCTAGAACCATCTGGCCAATTCAGGTAGTTTACCCATATTGCACCATTTTTTCCAGGTGAAACAGGGGTATAAGTTTATCTAATTTACTAGGATTGCACTCCTAGGAAAGAATATATTTCTGAGATACTGCTCTTGCCTTGGAAGAGTTGTTGCTTGAGCCTGGTTTTCTCAGAAATTAGAGGAGCTAATAATTACTCTGGATAGGCTGTTTTATTAAAAAAACCAACCAACCAACCAACCAACCAACCAACCAAACCAACAACAACCTCCCAAAACTCTCTTGCATACTTTCATTAAAGTTATTTACAAGTCACAAACTTCATGTGCTGGAAACATATTTCAAATCTCACAAGAAAATATTCTCCATCCAATCCAGCCCTTTTCCTTAACTTGGCCACTATCATGAATGAAAACAGCCAAGGAAAGGCTGAACCAAGTGTACCAGCCAGCTGGTGATCTGACTGGCATACAGTGCCCTCATCCCTGGTGTCACCTGATGCCTTTGTCCAGGTTCCTGCACAGCTGGCCATCACATGTAACACACAGGACATCGGCTCTGACAGCAGAGCAGAAACACCAGCCAAAATAGGAATCACCCAGAACACTGTTTTAGGGGAAACTGCAAAGTTTGGCACTTAGGCAGAGTTGTGGAAGAGTGACGACTGGTCCTTCTCCTCCACTTCTTATCATCTCCACCTGCAGGTAACACCAGGGTCATCCTGGTACCACTGCTCAGTGGTTAATGGTAACAATCCCTGCAGGGCCCAGAGCTGGGTGACATGCTGGAGGTCTCCTGGGCTCATTAGACTGTGTGAAGGCAGTGGGGTGGGAGAAATTCCCAGAATTCCCTCAGTGGGTAAGCAGTGCAGAGCATGGCCTTACTTGCTGTGGCTGTAGCACTGTGCTACAGATGATTGTCTCCTCGGATACTGGATACTCTCCTGCTACATTGGCACCATGGTAAAGCCATGGCTGTGTTGAACCAACTCTTTCCCTTCCAGCCATGAGAACTGTCCAGCGTGACAAATGTCATGCCACATAACCAAACGACCCATAGAATCGCAGAATCTCCTTGGCTGGGAGGGATCCACAAGGATTATTGAAGTCCAGCTCCTGGCCCTGCACAGGACAGTCCCAAGAGTCACACCATGTGTCTGAGAGTGCTGTTCAAATCTTGAACTCTGTCAGGCTGGTGCTTTGATCACTTCCCTGGGGAGCCTGTTCCAGGGCCCAACCATCCTCTGGGTGAAGAACCTTTCCCCAATGTCCAACCTAATCCTCCCCTGACACAGCTTCAGGCCATTCCCTCTGGTCCTGTAACTGCTCACACGGAGAAGGGATCAGTGTATGCCCTTCCTTTTTCCCCTCATGAGGAAGCTGCAGACTGCAATGGGGTCTTCCCTCAGTCTCCTTTTCTCCAGGCTGAACAGACCAAGTGACCTCAGCCTCTCCTTGTATGGCTTCTCCTCTAGGTGCTTCACCTATTGGCTTCTTTGCAGCCCTCTTACAAATGATTTTTAATAGTTTTATATTGTTCCTCTATTGTAGTATGAAAGACACCAAAGCTAATCAGAGCTCTCACATCTGTGATGTGGTTTGAACCCCTAACCTATCATAGCAGCATCTGATTCTCATTTTATTGACTCAAATAAATGCTCAGCCTAAATGTAAAATCTACAAAGCTCAAGGAGATTTAGACACTGTTTATGAAAAAAAAGTGAAGACAAAAGCACTGTTCTTTTTCATCTTGTCTTTTATAATCCTTCAATCTAATCAGATTACAATGCAGATTTAGCCCTTCTTGGTTGTTTGTTTTTAATGTAAAAATTTTAGCTACTCTGTACAGTGCAAAGCAGTACCTGAAATTGGAAATTTATTTTGTTTTTGTGTTTACAAGCTAAATTTGGGAAACAAACAAGGTCCTTAAAATTCTGGCCTGCAATACCTTGTGTGCATATTTTAGTAAGGAATTAATTTATCACATGAAAAATGTGATAAATTCATCCATGACACCACATGGATGATACCACAGAAGAAATAGCATTAAAACCACATACACTATAAAAGTGCATTTTAAACCTTCTCTGCCTGCAGGTTTTCCTAATAGAAAATGCATTTCCAAATGCATTTTCTATGTCTTGCATCCATATGGACCAGCTGAGACATCCTGGACTGGCAAACATTCTACCTCCTTCTGGAGACAATACCAAAATGCACCATTGATGGGCAGCTGGCTTCCTTTTTACTTCTGTCCCTAAAAATTCAGTCCTGACCCTTGGCTGAGCACTCCACAACTCTGCCAACAGAGTCCTCATGGAACCATGAACTCTAAAAAGGACAGTGAAAAATGATTGGTAAATGTACAGGTGTGCTCAGAAAACTTTGGGGAGATTTTTCTGAGTGAGACACAGCCTCTGTGTGCTGTGTCTGGGCAGCAAAAATCTGTAATTGTGATAGAAAGACTGAAATAAAATTCCATGCGTTTCAGAGGAACAATATTGGTGAGAGAGTAAAGGAGGGGACAACTGATATATATAAATAATATATATAAATAATAATCCCAAAATCTCTCACATGCAAGAAAGCTTTCATTTTTTTTCACATCTAATGAACCACTGCTTTACCACAGATTAATTTTTTCTAATTGCATTTTCTTTCCCTCACTGTTCCTTTACTATATAAATGTAAGAATAAAGGTCAAGGTATTTATGAGAGAGTGTGTATGCCAGAGTCAGAAATCCTGAAAATATGGCAAAACTCAAAGTCTGAGTGGATCAAAACCAGTATACCTGCAAACTCTTCCTTTATTTTATGCAAATAAATTCAGATCAATGCAAATCAATGAATTTTTAATATGTGGCTCTTTGCTCAGTAGTGTAACAGATGTGTAAATAGTGGAGTGCAGAAGCTCAGGCTCTCACAAGCTACTACCAGAGTGCTGAAAGAATCTAAAATGGTTTTGCTTTTTAAAGAACAGTTCAATAATAAGAAACTTTCAGGTAAATGGAAAATGTTCTCTCAGTGGAGACTTTTCTTCTGCTCATCTCCATATCTCTGCTTTTCCCCTTATGCCTTTGCTGCTTCAAATCCCTCTTTAATATATATTTTTCCACCTCACTTTCTAGAGATTATCCACTATAAATTGAATATCTACCATGCACCCTATATTTTGACACCTTGTTGAACAGCCTCTTGCTGTTCTACAGGAAATGTGTGTGCTTGTATTATATCACCTAATACAAACCAAGCCTCTCTCCTGGGGAACAGTGTGTTTTTGACACGCAGTCAACACTCAAAAAATAACACACTTTTCCCTTCCATCTTTTAAGGTTTGCCAGTAGCAATTTACAAACAAGTCCCTCAAGAAACCTTAAAGTGCCATAACAAATAAAAGTCCCTTTTAAACAATGCATTTGAACAATACGTTGCTTCACATCTCTTTAAGATAACAAACAATATATTTCTGGAGGGTATGGATTGTAATCCATATAGATATAAAAACCAGGACAGTTTCAGCTTATGGTTTCCTTGGCAAAGAAAGCTGTTTATTTTCACAAATTGTTGCAGGCACATTTCCATATTTCACAGGGGAGGAAAAGGACAGATCTACCATTGCAGAGGAGCTTTCAGAAGAGGAAATTAATCTTTTAAATGTGTTACTACTAGAGTTGGATAAGCAATTTCTTTATTGAGACTAGTATTTTCCTTATATTTTATGCCTCAAACTCTCTTGGAAATTATGTGATTTCCCTTAATGTATTTATGTGTAAATGTCCAAATGAATTGTCATCCAGGATTATTTATTATTTGTGGTATATTCCTTGGTCATTTTGCTTCAAGAAGCTCATTTAAAAGCCGATACCTTTTAGCATTTAGAATGTCTTTTTTGGTTATAGATACAGGAAAAGAAGAAAAAAAATCATGTGAGAGTGCCAAGGAAAGCACACTTTTTGATTTTTCCTTGTGAAAATGGGGTGATGTCCTTTTCTTTTTCCTTAAACCAGGTCATTTCAAGGAATGATGCTAGAGCAGAGATGTATAAAGCAGTTATTCAGCATGATGTAGGCAACCTCAGGCAGAGGGAAGGAGGAATGGAAAGAGAGGACCAGCTTTGACTTCCAGTGGGGAGAAAAACAGAAATGAGGATTGATGTACTAGTGAAAGAAATCTCACCACACCCTATAATGTGGAACCACTGCATTCATTAAAATTCCTGTTCTTCCCTCTGAAATTCAATACCAAACAATAGCTTTGATTGTCTGGCCACTTGATAGCAGACTTTTGTTTGAGAAAGGAGAAGGTAGGATCTGCTCTGTATAGTGCTCTCCTGTAACTTATGTAAAAAATTTAAATTTCCAGATGGATCTTAAGAAAGCAGGTCAAATTCACTTGTCTTCTGCTTACCATTATTCATGAAACAGAGTTGTTTTTTCCTTTTCTTTAGGAGATTAACTTCTCTGGTCTTCAGGGAATGCAGCCTTCTTGTCGCTCTTGGGCTATATATATTCTAAAGAAAGGACATTAAGAGTGTCATAATGATGATGTGTGCAAAAATGCCCTGATTTAGTATTAAAAATTTAATATTTTAAATGACACTCAGACAACTTCTAAAATAGTAATAAACAATGTAAAAATTAATACTTAAATGCATTTTCCACCAAAGTGATTACATTTTTTTCCTAGTGTTACAATTCAGAAAGCTTGATGACAGCTGCTAATAAATAAGGACCAAAAATTATTACAAACACTTTTTTAAATACATTTTGATATAGACTGGATAATTCCTTGAAGAACATCTCCAAGGCCTGCAAATTTCAAGGCACTGCTTTGTATGTATTTCACACCAAGTACCACACCATATATCCTAAATAGTGTTTGCTGTGTATATGAGCAGCAAATCCCAGTTGTTTCTACACCACCTAAATGCTCCTCAGCTTCTCCCCATCCTGCTTTCTCCCAGTTATTGTGTATACTGATGCTGCCTATCCACTAAGTTTTGTTGGCTTCAATAATTGTCTTCTTTTTCTCTCAGAATATACAACACATATTTTCCTAGATATACAAATCTAGCAAAAAGCTAGAGGTAACCATACCAGCAATTTTGACATGAAAACCAAGGATTGTTTTCTTCTGGCTAACATATTTCCCTGTTACTCAGTGCTCTTTGAGTATACAGAAGACACATCAGTTGTTATTCACATGAAGGACCTCCTTGCTCTCAAGGGATTTCAGTCAATTTTACATTTCTTTCAGTCAATCAACAAAAACAGTGCATGAAAAAGTTCAGATTACTACAGTGGATTAGCATCCCTAGTTCCTAAAGCTTATACACTGCATTCAAAGTAGTAAAACTAGAAATACCTGCCTTCTATCTCCATATCAGGTTACTGTCCTTTGCCATTGGGTTCCAGGAGGCTGGTTTTGGGAGGTCATGAGAGGGACAGATCTGATGCAGATCTGGATTTATTGGAGGTGTGAATAGAGCAGAAGACCCCCGCCCCCCCCTCGCCCCCTACATCTTAAAAATACAATTGACAAATGTATTAAGGCATCAATATCAAGTGAAGCAGTTAAAAATATTATTATAGTCCCGTTGGAGCACACTCACTATGATGAAAAACAGGAATGGATAATGGAATATGTCAAAATTTTGTGGCAGGATGCAAAGAATTTGCATGCCTGCCACTGAGAAGAGTCCCAGAAAAAAGTATAGGAAAGGGTAAATTTACTTTTTGCAGTTTCTTTTTCTTTCAAAATGCAATTCTGTACTATGAATTCCAACTATCATTTTATTTACTGACTGTATGTATGAAATTTATCATATTCACATATTCAACAAAGAATCAGACTGGAAAACCCCCAATAAGTTAAAGACAGTGATAATTGAAATAAAGGTAATTTTGAAGGCTGAGAAGCAGCCAGACCTCCCTAAAAAAAAAAAAGACAAAAAAAACAGATCACTCCAGAAAGACTTTGCATGCCTGCTGACTAATTGAAAGGTTTTTCTCTGACTCAGATGCATCCATTTGCAAAATAAAAATCAGGCTACCCAACAGCTACTGAAAAACACACAGAGCAGAAAAAGGAATGGTCAGTTTGGGGGTCACCAAAAGTCCTCAGGTGTCCCCTCTGTAGGTCCAGCAGCCAGGGGGCAGTTCCTGCCACCCTTACATCCTGCACCTCCATTCAAAGAAACAGTAATCCAACCCAGCTTTGGGGAGCCTGAGCCATTTGGACACTTTGCTTTCCAGTGGGAAGAAATGGGCGCTGCGCTCCTTTTGAGAATCATATCATCTAAGATGATAAGATTTGGAGTAGTTTAACTAGAAGAAATTTGAACTAAACAGTACCAGTCATCACTTATGCTGTACGTTTTGAAGAGCTTTTTTTCTGGCAATTTAACTTGTTGAATCTGGTGGAAAAAGCAAATGCTTTTCACTTCTCATTACAAGGCTAAAACAAATGAAGATTATGTTAAGGCCATCTGTTTATTTCAGAGAAAACTTAATGATGCAAGTAAAATTTAAATAACAAAATATTTCCTAGGTACCCATACCAAAAATAATAAATTAATTTTGTATTCCTGGTCTCATAAAAATGTTGCATATATGTGAAAAAATTTCACAGGAGATCATCTTGACAAAAGAAAAAATTCATTGATAACTTCCCAATAAAAACCAAGCATCCCATTAGTTTCCTAGCTCTTCTATTACAGATGAGAAAGATGGAGAATTTTGCATAGAAAATGACACATCTATCTTGCTACCAAATAGCAAGAGACAATAATTTTCACTACATAGAAAACAGAGCTGCATGATTCTCATAAAATCATAACAGTACTGAATTAAGTCTGTCTTGGAAATTCTTTGTTAAGAACCTGGCTCTTCTTCTAAGTGGAAAGCAAGCTCAGAGGTATATATAAACATCTACACCTGAGTTAATGATCTCTTGTCAATGCAGACAAGAGGTACTTGTAGAGCACAATTCATCCTTTTAATCATCTCCTTTCAGCTGGAAATGCTGTCCTTTATAAACTGTCCTTAGAAGTACTGGTTTGTCTTTCTGTGGACAGCAGAGTGCTCATGGGATGCTAGCTGCAATGCAAATGCCACCTGAAAAAGTCCCTAATTCTTGATGTTTTGCCATGGCTTTTGTTTGTTTGTTTGTGTTTGGTTTGGTTTCATTTTGTTGGATTTCCCTCAGAGTTTTAATTCTTAGTATATCATCTGTCCTTCTGAAGATATTTACCAATAGCAGTTAGGAACATAGGACCCAAGACCAAAGCCAGCACACACAGTATGCTGTTAGTAAGCCAGCAATATTTTCATCCATTTCTTAGCTTCATTCCAAGTTTCTGCCTTGTCACTGGGCCTTTTGTCACATCATTCTTCTCTCATGAAGAACAAGTAGAATAGCATCACCTTCTGGCGGCTGTGAGCATCTCGTAAGGAACTACAGGTCATTCCATAGGTTCCTAGACTTGCTTGTGCCGTTTTTTTCAGTCTCATACATGTCACCACCTCCCTGATTCCTGGGTATCTCCTTTTTATCTTTTCTTATGATAATTTCTGATGTTTCTTTCTTTTATGCTACAGCACAACTTAAAGTTCAAAATTTAATTCTGTCTCCAGGAATTGGTATTTTAGATCTTCTTGCTCTAGGTCTGTCTACAAATCTTCAGAGAAGCCTCTTCACCCCATCAAGTCTTGTAATCCACATATGGACTGAATCACCACTGCCAGCTGTGGTGATTCTGTGTATCTCTAGAGTTCCAACTCAATGTCCCCTTCCCTTCCCTTCCCTTCCCTTCCCTTCCCTTCCCTTCCCTTCCCTTCCCTTCCCTTCCCTTCCTTCCCTTCCTTCCCTTCCTTCCTTCCCTTCCTTCCCTTCCCTTCCTTCCCTTCCTTCCTTCCCTTCCCTTCCCTTCCCTTCCCCTTCCCTTCCCTTCCCTTCCCCTTCCCCTTCCCCTTCCCCTTCCCCTTCCCCTTCCTTTCCCTTTCAGACCTCTGTGGCTCCAACAGCTTGAAAAAAAATTAACTTGAGTATTCCAGAAAGAGTTGAAAATTACAAATGAAAAACAACCTAAAATGCAGTGGGCTTACATTATTGTTTTAGGCCAGTCTTGTGAATTTTTAATCAGCTTACTCACAATTTTTAAATACTTACAGATGGGAAAACCTTCTGTTTCAGGAAAAGCAGAGAGGCTTGGACCTCCATAGTCAAGCTTGATGGCATAGTCAACATGAGTAAGCAACACAAAGTGTCTATATCCTCCAATTTATGGGTAAAAAATCAGAAGAGATTTAACAACTTTCTACAGAAAATAATAGCAATAAATGAAAGAATCCATAAAAATGCCAGACATGTGTAAAAGAGAAGAGTTTAGTTTGGTTTTTGTCTTTTATCTACCCTATGACTTTTCAGGATTGTTGCTTATATAGCTTTAATGTGACATCAATGTAATGTTTTGCATATTAAATAAAAGAAACACTGCTCTACATTTCTGTAGATTCAGAGTTCTAATTCAGCTGGCATACATGACTTTGTATATTTTGTCATTAAGTCTAATCAAGAAAATGCTGCCCCATTTTCAAGAATTCTAAACACATTTCTATTTAGGTGAAAACCTACTATATATTTATGTAGTGATTTGCTAAGGTGAAATTAAGTAGGCCCATTACTTGTGTGATAAAAAGAAGATTGAAGTAACAAGTTCTTTAAGGTCAAATCCACTTGCCATTATCTGAATATCTTTAGCATTAAATTGTGTAGTTCTAACAGAAGAAATGTTTTAATGCACTCATCTGAGAATGATATTTCAGGATGAAAACAAGAGAGACTGACAGGCTAATTACTTCATTAGAATGACTTTGCAAACAAAATTAATGTATTTTTTTCTTATTTCTGAACTGCTTAACTCTTTCCCTGTAAATCTCTATCAGATTTTGTGGGTATCCTAGCTTGAAATGAATTTCAGTTTGTAGATTCTCCAGGATAGCAGAGCATGTTTTATTTGACATAAGACTCTAAAGCTTTTCCTAGTTTATATTGTCAAGATAGGTCAAAGTTGTGGAGATGAACTCTGATGATCCTAAACGGAAATTTTAAACACATGGCTACATTACCATCCTTTAGCACTTCCTCACATCATTCCATGGTTATTTTGTGCGAAGAATATGAAATTGTTCAAATCCAGACACAGCATACACTTCTCAGCAAGTACAATATCTCAGAGTTTTCTGAGAAATATCCAAATACCCTGCAGTCCTAGAAAAGCACTGCTTTGTGCAGAAACAATAGCTTGTGAAATGTGATTAAATGTGATAATGCCTTATGGCAGACATTACATGCTTTTGCTATAATCTCCCAGAAACAAAGAAAATAATCTCTGTCACAGATGTCCGTCCAAAAGCTTGTCTATTGCTTTTATTTTTTTTATGTAGTCTTTTATGTCCCAAAACCATATTTTTTAGGAAGAGAGTCTACATTTTGAATCAATATTTCTTTATGTCCCTGGGGCCTTGCTTTGCTCCTTTATTGTCACTTTGCTTTGCAGATATTAACCTTCCACACATAGACTAAAACAACCAGGGACATGTTTACCATTCGGTGTCTAATGTAAAGCCTCGTGTGTCAAACTGGGACACAACAGTAAAAATAAACATTTTACATATGCTTGAAGTAAATAAACGTGTCCCTTGTCACAACTTAGAATGTTTTTATCATTCTTGTAAGCACTCACAAGAGCAAATAGGAACAGATTATGACAGGGCTGTGATATAGTAATTACTGCTCTATATACTCAGTAGACATTAATTTTGTAGTAAAATAGTGGGAAAAGAGTTTCTTAAGCAGAAATTCTTCACCTACACTATTTGAGTTACATCAAGAAGCTGGAAATGCACAAGTTTCAAGTTGCAAGCAGCACTCAGGTAGGGAAGGCTTGGAGTGTGGCACATGCTCTTCCCCCAAAAGGCCTAACAAAAGAGTAGTGATGAGAGGGAATTATGTCAAGGCAACATCAATCTCCCTCCCACATCTAAAAACATGAAGAAATGTGACTGAGCCCATAAAGACCACCAAGAAAGCAAAACTGTTAGGAAGGAACATGCTCAGATAACTTTACCAAAACAAATTTTTCACAAAAACTTTTACTTCAAATCCCTATGGGAACAAAAGCACATCATAAAAATCCCTAGAAAAGAATTTAAGGCAGCCCATCTTAAGGACTGCAACTCTACCTCCCAAAATGAGCTTTAGACTTTGTTCTCACGCTGGGAGGATAAGGGTGCTGAGATGAACACAGAAAGTTCCAAATAGCAGATCTGCTCATTTCTGGCCTTGGAACTTATTGTGAACAAATCATGCTGGTTGCCTTCTTTTTCTCTTGGGAATGCTCACAAAACCTTTTTGGTACTGAAACTTGAGCAATACCACCGCAAGATTACACATAAATCTTAATCCATCTAATAATATTGGATTGAGTTTTCTCCTTTGATCTTTCTCCAATGTTATGCTCTCCCAGGAGGAGTTTGCAAAGGCTTTGTTCTTTCTCAGAAACTAAGCATCCTTTGCATATCTAAACTATCCCATTTATTTCTTCTGGGGAGATTGTGCAGAGTTGATTATGCAGATAAATAATTAAATAGACTTAAGTGAAAAGCTCAAATAACTTGAGGAGAAATGTCACCTATGGGCAAGCTGACTGCTATAGATTTTTAGTTTATGGTGAATAAAAAGAGTGATGTAAAAGAAATATGTTCTCCTCTCAAGGGCAACAGGGGAGTCTTTCTTTCTGTCCAATTGCAGTAGAAAATTATTGTCTTCCTGCTATAATACTGATTACTCTGAAAATAAAGATGGAATAGAAAGAAAAAATGCATTCTGCTCATAGTACTAATGAACTTTCCCATTTGTCCTACCCAGAGAAATACGAGTGCATATTATACTGCCAGAAATTTTTTTAAATGCCTGCAACAAAAATGGTCAGTGATTATAAAGAATACACTAGAAGAAAACTAAATATTGATAAAAAAGCACACTACAGATTTTGGTAAGATTGAGGAACGCAATTCACATGTAATGCAACTTTTCTGTGATCATTTAGATTTGCTTTCAGTCTGAAACTGCAGACTCCAAAATCTAGTTTAAGATTTAGGCGTTGCCTTGGAAGATAGAGGTTCCACCTCAGCCTGAGGGGTATCAAACACAGAGATCTGCCCATCATCCAGGATTCCCCAGACATTAAGTTACTGCCTTGGTGGAAGGAGTCTGTGTGGATGGAAGAAGGGAACAAGGTCCTGCCAAAAGCAGGCAATCTGTCAAGTCAGGACTGATAGATCAGGAGGAGAGCAAGCACAGAGGGTTGGGCTGCAGCAGCCCCATGATGAGGAAGCTCAGCTAGGAGTGAGGAGATGGGGGCTCTTATTGCTGTTTTATCCCTGAGGGTCTTGCTTGGGCCTTCGTTTCACTGACAAAGGAAAACAAAAAACAAAATAATATATCTTCCTTGTCAGAATGGATTGCTTCCCCAATGGAATGACACCACTTGTTGACAAACAGAAGCCAGGTGGTATAATATATGAGGCTTTACTGTGTGCACTATCTCATGATTTTTTTTTGTAGAATCATATTGCCACCGACAGTAATATTGACATACATGCTGAAAAGCAGTTGCTTGGTGGAAACAAGGCATAATGAATAATGATAAATATCTATCCTGAAGGCAGATGGTACATGTCATGTGCTATGTGGGTCACCTTTCTGCTCGGACTTACTTAATATCTCATTGAACATATTGAGAAATGACATAAATAACATGGCAGGCGAATCTGCAGATGATAGCACACATGGTTTTTTAATGAGAAATAAGCATCTACAGTTCTGTGAAGGTCATGGAATGGTGAAATTCATTGTGAGGAAAATGCAGGTGAAGTAGGAAAATATAAATGGATATTCATGGGGGGAGAGAAACCTGAAAAGTCGGTAATGCACAGAGAGATACAAATTCCCAGATTTCCTCCAGTGAAATATATGGTCCCTATTCTCTTTCACTAAGCTTTACCACATGTCAACTTCAAAACTATTCCTCCTTCCATTTACCTCTGCCAAATTTTTTGCTGAAGTCATACTCTCCTGCTTTCATGTCTATTCTTGCTTCCTTCCCTTTGGTTTCTTTTATACCCAAATGCTTCTGATTTCTACTGCCAGAGCTTTCATATGGGCAAGGAAGTTATTTCCACACACCTGTTCAGTGGCCAGCATCCTCTACAATGCAGAACTGTGCAATGCTTCCTCTTCCCACTATCTCCTTTGTTTTATTTGTTAGGCTATCTTATTCTGAAATGGAGGGACAATAAAAGCATCTGGACAGAAAGAATTCCCTCTCTCCAGGGGAAAATATTAAATCATCAAAGCTCCCTAACTGCAGCTCAGGAGGTTTTAGATGAGGCAGTCCCATCTCTTTCTTTGGCATCTCTGACATGTTCGGTGTCTTGATTGCTTACGCAAGATTGAAGGCATCTGCTCCTCTCATTCTCCTTGTCCTTGCATATTGATGCTGTATCTGCAATCACACAGGCTATTTCTTTCATTCAGGTGGTCACTTTTCAAAGTGATTACCAGTGATAAATGGGGATTTTTCATTTAGTGTTACAAAGTACTGAGAGCTTATGCCTTCTTTTCTTAATCCTAGAAAAAGAAGGGCTAGAGCAGGTTTTGACTTTGTTCCAAATGTTATTCATCAGGAAAAGCTGTTTTTATGACAGCAGTCATGAGATAAAATCAAGTGATTTCACAAAATAAACATGAAATAAAAATACATTATGTTAAATAGCCTGAGCTGTGATAAGTTAAATTCCTCACAATGTGTACATTACCTCATGATTTGTTTTTCTTTCACAAGCATACATGTGGATCTATGATCAGTGACAAATATACATTTTATATTTGATAATAATCTCCATTTGTTGGCAAATTTCTGATATTTTCTGACCTATAATCTGCTCTTACTTGAAATTATTTCATATTTGCTGTCTTAAAGTCTTTTACAGATTGGAGATACTATATTCTGATACACAAAAATAAAAGTCATAGGAGTGCCATTCTTTTCCAAATCTGTATCACAATATGTAATTCAGCAGTTTGTTTCATATTTAAAGGGCTGCACTGAAGATATGATAACAGGAAGTGCAGTAGGAACATAGAAAAATTTCTAAACCATAACAGCAGGAATCCAGTTAATGCTTATGAAATTGATGAGATAATTATCACCATCCAGTACAATTTCCCATTAGGGAATAATTCTGTAGCATGTGTGGTGCCAGGGCTGTGAAGTTACCTGCATAGATCAGGAGTGGCAAAACTGCAGAGGTGGCACATTTATGGAGTTAGGAGAGGGTGGGTGTAGAACAGTGCACTGCACTACAAGAATTTTACTCATCACTTACTAAAACCAGATCTGAGCAGTGTCATTCTGCTCACTGCCATGGGAGAGCAGAATTAGGGAAAGCAACATCAAAACTTCAAAGTAAATAGTCATGGCTTATTTTTATTGTAAGTAATTTTGCATGAAGAATTACTTTGACACATTTTCACAGAGGACAAAAAGAACTATGAAACTACCCAAATCTATCATTTCAGCTGTCATGGGACACTACTCTTATGCCAGTTATCCTATCCTGAATCCAAAAAACAAAGCATGTTTTGCTAGGAAGACCAATATGTTATTTGCCCTGTAGAAATAGCAGGGTAGTGTGAAATGCCACCAGAAAAACCAGGCAGTATCCTCAGATGTTCACAAGCAGTCAAAATTCAGTTTAGAAGAGGAAGGCATAGGTAATATTTTCTGACCTGATGCAAGAAAAACCCTCTCCTTCCTGGCCCTAAACCTGGCCATCAGCACAGCAGTAAATTTGTCAGACTGTCCAGCCAGAGCCATGAAAGAAATTTTGCTCTGCCTCATAGCACCGGTAAGTACCTTTCCAATGTCCTCCTTCTGGCTCCTGCCAGTCCTCAGCACTTTGAAGGACCACAAGGAATTAATGGATTTGGCCCATACAGTGTATTTAAAAGCAATCTTTTTGATGCTGGCAGTGGAAATGACTGAATCCCTGGAGCATTCACTGCCTCAGTTCAGTGATGACAGTGTTCTGGGTGATGCAAGGCAAGGGCACAGCTTCCTCTCTTCCTTGGCCTGTGAAGGACAAGCAGAGCTCATTTGCCAAGTTGGAATGATGTTTTGAATATGCATGTAAAAAAAATACTCTGAGTTTGTTTTCTTTCTTTAATAGTAAACTGCCCACTCCCAATATTTTATTTTCATTTTCCTCACACTGTTGTTGTCATAATGCTGAAATACTTAGGAATATCTTTAAATAGAACTTCATAGAAATAAGAGAGATATGTTAGAGGTCAGTGATTGAATAGTTTTGTACCTTGAGAAAAATAGGAAATGTGGCAGCAATAATTCTGATCAAATCCAAATTGATGATGTGGATGGTTAACTTTACAACAAGCAATATGGAATGCCAGGACTTTATGCCTGGATCAGAAGTCAGAGAACTCAAACAAATCAAAAACAGTCAAGGAAGAGATATGAGGTTCTGTAGAGGGTTTGGAACTATTTTTTTCCCAAGTCTGACTCAGTTCAAAGTCCTGCCTTGTTCTTGTTCTTGTTCTTGTTCTTGTTCTTGTTCTTGTTCTTGTTCTTGTTCTTGTTCTTGTTCTTGTTCTTGTTCTTGTTCTTTTTTTTTTCCTCTTCCTCTTTATCTTCCTCTTCCTTTTCTTGCACTTCTTTTGTGTTTTCCATGCCTCTCTCAGAAGATCATGTAAGTAATGTTTGATGTGAATTATCCAGTCTGCACCCAGGATGATGCAAATCTGACAGAATTCCCAGCACATTTCTGTCCAAGTACAATGTAAGAAGAGCAATCTGTGCTGGAATTCTAGTTCAGCTAATCTCATTTAGGAAAGACTTGCATTTTCAAGCCCTTCCTCATCAGAAAATTGTATAGTATCTCCCTAATGCTGTGAACTTCACCTTGTTCATTGAGAATATCGTTTAATGTCTAATTCATTTGTGGTACAGTTGCACCCCAAATTTCAGCATTTTTGGCATAGGAATTTGAGGGTTGAATGAAGTCCTCAACATCTCTCTCCTTTTCTTTGGATATGACTATTTTCTGTCATCTCTCCTGCAGCCCCACTTCATTTTTCCATCTCATTTGTATGGAACTTCTCCCCAGTAGTATGACATTATCTTCTCCAAAATGTACCACTTCCAGAGTTTGCATAAGCCCTTCTCAGCTGTGATCTAGCACCATAATAATGAAGGAAAAAAAAAAAGGTGCAGGAACAAGCCAAATTTTCCAGAGATGAACATGACCACTGGTAAATCAACACTGTCTTGTATCATGCAGTCTTGTTCTCCTTTTTCTCATTCTTCTTAGTACCCCATGCAACCTTTTGATATGTATTGTTCCCTCTAGTTTGACCCTTCAATTCCAGCCTCTTTTCAGTCGTTTTGCCCTAAGCTCCCTGGGTTTTGGCAGGAGCTCTGTGCATTAGGTCAGGCTTCTTGGCAATGACCACAAATTGGGCAATCTGAGTTTTCTTGAGGGAAGAAGATCATTGCTCATCTGTATTTTACTGTTTCTATCCTTAGTATTTGAAAACTAAGGATATTATTAGCATTCAATTCCCACATGGGCATAGACAGTGTGATTTCACATGACCCATCAAATATAGAAGAGTGTTAAATATTACTTTGAACTTCTTCAATAATATTGATTTTTCAGCATACTTCAGCACCTGCCTCCATTATCTAACCATTCTTAGGCTTGCAAGAATTTCTTAATATTGAAACTATCTTTTTTTCTCATACAAAGTAAGCCAATTATGTCTTTTTCTACTGTATTTGACAAGAAAGGAAGGTGAGGTATGTCTATCTGTATTCACAGTGCACTTACAAAGGCCTTCTTTTCCTACTGCTCTCTTTTTATCTATTCTCCTGCTCTATCCTACAAAGATTTCTCCTTCCTCTTTCTCTCCCCGAATGTTAATAAAACAAAACATTCAAAGCCAGCATGTCATTCTCTGAACAATTTCTTGAATCCCAACTTTCTAATCCCCAATTTTAAAACTACTAGCCAAGCAGAGTTCACTGTGAAAAGCAACAGGAAACCAAGAGGATGTTTAGGATCTAACTAAAAAAGTTGGAATCATAGTTTTGAAGTGTAAACCTTCCTGTTTCTAAAATAGCCTTTCTAGCAAGATGAAAAATGAAACAGACTTATATCTGATAAAATTAAATCTTAAGCAATACAGGATCTTGTTGGGAATTTTCCACAAGAATCTCTGAACTCTTTAATATATATATATTCAATTTTGTGAAATGCCTCACATGATATTTTCTACTGAATGAGTTTTACATCATGAGGCAATAACATTTATCTCCAAAGTCTTGTGTGACTTTAGTAGTAGAAGGAGGCGCCAGAGTGATACTTGGAAAATTAAATTCAGTTTATCTATAATGGAGCAGCAAAGATTACTTATAGATACTGTCCCATCACCATGACTCAGCCCTGATCTGTGGGAACAGACAAGCTCTGCTAGTTTTCTTGGCCCATACAGTGCTGTCCTCACTGCAGTTTGAAAGAAAAGGAAAATCCAGCATGTTACTGTTCCAAGGAATAAGTCAGAACTGAGAGCTACCAAGCTCATTACATGCACAAGACAACAAATTGTAAAATAAGAAGTTTTTTCCTCCTGGGGAAATTGTTAAGGCAGATGGACTGCATGTGCAAAGATGCACCTCAGAGAAGTGATTTCAATTATTTGGTTCTTTCCTGTTATCCTGACCAGTAACACAGCTGATGGCAGCTCTGTGTACTGGACTCCTAGACTGTAAATAAAATTCATGGTGGTTTATGGTGTGAACATTGTTTTCAGCATTTTTTGGGACCTTGGCTTTTTTCTTTTTATCCTTTTTTTTTCTTCCTTCTGGAAACAGTAGCGTAGGAAGCTCACATAACTCACAGATCTTGGCTGCAGCTGCACTCAGGATTCTTCTCATTCTAGAAACATCAAACAAATCTTATCAACCTCCATTTCTCCTCATCACAAAATACTCTACTGTTTCACTCATCTGCACTTTGTCCTCCCCAAAGAAACTGTGATTGATGTTTTCTATCAGTTTATGCTAAACTACCTCCTAGGGTAATTTATTTTCTTAATAAAAGTTAAGAGCTAGTGGTTTGCTACTGCTTCCTTTGTGCTGCTAATCATCTCCATGAGTAGGCAGTCAAAACAATTCTTTCCAAAAACAGGGGAAAATGTAGAAAGCAGATACATAGACCTGCAGACAGGGTGTTGGCAGACAATTTTTCTTTTTATTGTGCTTATGATGATTCAAGAGAACTGCATTGAACTAAGAAGGACACAAAGGCTTTGAATGAACTTCATGGTTCACCCAATTTGTGAACTTCTGTCCTCCTAGAAAATAACCAGTATCCTTGCTTAAATGCCTCTTAATAGATTTGACTCACTTGAAAAAACATGGAAGAAAAAAGTAGTAGGTTGAATTCACAGAAAGTGACTAATATTCATTGTAGCCAACTGATATTTGAGAAATACAAACATCTCTGTAGGTGTGTTTCTAGCAAGGAGCTCAGTTTTCTCAGTGACTCATGAGGTGAACCTACTAAAAATTAAATTAAATAATGGAAATTAAATGCTTGATGGAAAATTGGTGAAATTTGCTGATCAAGAAACTTTAGATTACTAAATAACTATGATGGCTGCCCCATTGGTGATATCTTAAAGTGGGAGAAAATAATAGAAATAAAACTAAAACTAAAACTAAAAATAAAACTAAAACTAAAACTAAAAATAAAAATAAAATAAAATAAAAAAAACTAAAACTAAAACTAAAACTAAAACTAAAACTAAAACTAAAACTAAAACTAAAACTAAAACTAAAACTAAAAATAAAAATAAAAATAAAAATAAAAATAAAAATAAAAATAAAAATAAAAATAAAAATAAAAATATAGATAAGCAATGGACTTCAGGAAATTCCAGGATTTTTTAAATTATAGTTCTTATTTTTCCCCAGCATTTCTCATAATGAGCTTATTAAACACTTCTATCCAAATTGCAAATGACCATAGGACCTGGAATTGCCAGGGAATGGGTGATCAAAAATCAAATAACAAGAAAAGCAAGGACACTTTAAGTCCATATAGCCACCTATAACTTTCCTTAATTAGTTCTGTAAATCCTGCTTGTACCAGAATAACCATTTCAGAACTGTTTACTGGCAATGCAGATACAAGGAGTGGAATGGGAAGTGTTGTTTTTACTTTCAGGAAACAGTTCTATGAAATGTCATATCAAAGCAGTTTTCATCACTTAATAATGAAGTTTAGATTTATTAGAATCACTATTCCTCAAATTGTGTTTGTATAGATTATGATTAGTCATAAAACTGATATATTTTCAGGTTTCATAAGACAAGATTTCCTTCCTCTGGCAGTGTACACTAGATGAGGATTTTGAAACAAGTGTGTTCTTGAGCAGGAGTTTAGAGGGTGAAAGGTTATTTCCAGTTCAAATTTTTCAATGATTCCATGAAACATTGATCAATTTTTCAATGGAAACTTGGATATGGATACAATTCATGTATTCATGTGTGTGTTTGCTTGGTTGGGGTTTTTTTATTTTTCCTTTTAACACACCTATGACTGTGTCCAGAGATAATGAGCAGACACCACTCCTTCTATTGTGACAGAGTATGTTCTCAGTGCTGCCTTGGTGCTGCTGAAAAATGACTTTGAGATTTGCAGAGTGTGCAGATGGAACTCAGATAGTGATATATATTTTGTAGGCTGTCTCCTCACTACAGGGAATAATAACTAGTTGTGTGCACTTTGTGCATTCTGGATTGTAAAGGTGGCTCAAGAGAAGAAAGCTTCTGGTACAATTTTTCAGGATGTAATCCATCCTGACTTTAAAATCAGCAATTTTTTCCTAAAAATTACACTATTTTCTGTCAACAACATTCTTCCAGATATATTCTGCCAGTCATTAAATGTACAAATAAGGTGTTTATACTAAAAAGGCAAGACCCCCCATGTTTCAGTGTCTCCCTGATCATCTCATCCTTAAGTTACAAGAACTAAAAGGCATTATGAGAAGTAAAACAACTTGCATAGTTCTGTCAGTATATTATGGGTCTGTACTGTATTTCCCAGGAATACATCAGAAGGATGTAAACAGTATTTTCTAACCATTTAAGGCTCACACATTCTGTCTCATAAAAGCTTGGTAAATAATTAATTAAAAAATCTGCTGTTCTCTACAAGCACTGTAGGAATAACTGTGCCTCATTCTGAAAGCAAAACATTTTCTCATGCTTTAAACAGTAATTCTTTGAAACAGCACAATTCTGAACTGTATGAAATTGTTATTTAGAGACCAATAGGAAGGATGTGCCCTGTAAAAAAGGGTTTACTCTTCAGTAAGCTAGTTTCTATATCTAATATGTTAATTTGCAGTTGGGTACTTGTCTAAATTTAAGTCAGTAGTTTCTTCTATCTTGTTTACTCATCAAAATAAACTAGAAATGCAATCCACTGTCCATCGAAATTAATCTTTACCTCTTCATGCCCAGACTATGAGTTAAATTAAAGCTCAGCATTGACATTTCTGTTAGTAGTTTTTAACTGCTTTAAAAATTCCATGTAGCTGTTCTGTTCAGTTAAAAAAAATATAGTGGAATTTTATATACTGGCTGTAGTGTTTCAGCTTTCTGTTTCAGTTATTCAGTTCCCCTAAACCAGACAGCTGTGATATTGTATCATTTCCTAACAGCTGACTGAAAGAGAACTCAAAGGAATTTAAAAACAACATAGATGAGCCTATGCATTTAGCTACAGATGTGTGCACAGGGCTTTTTCCCAACCTGCAATCATCATCTCAAGTAATTTTATGAACACTGAATACTGGGTTAGCCAATATTCAGCCATAGGGACTGTTGCAAAAAAAAAAAAAAAAAGGTCCTTCCTAAATAAAGAAAAGGTCTTCAAAACTTCTTGAAATTAGAAGTGATTGGGCTTTTTTTCAAATCATGTTTTGGTTAAACATTACTTCTCTAGTGTGAGAAGGACTGGTTTATATATGGGTATGAGTAATCTATATCAAGTCAGAGGAGAGGATAAAGAGGATAAAGGTAATGAAATTCCAGATTGGTCCACGACTGAATAACAGATGGAACATAGAAGACAAAAGGATTCTTTTTTCCTAGGTGCGCCTTTGTTTCTTATCTAATATGCAAGTTTAATCCCAAATACTCCCAAACCAGTAAATACTAGTACAGAGAGTGACAAAAGATATGAAACTGAGTTGATTCAAGCACCAGGACACCACAGGAGGGAGGACATTCAACATGTGATGCAAGAACAGCCTCCAAAGCAATGCAGAGACTGGGAAAGCTAAGGACAAGTTGATTATTCCACCCTCACTACAAGAATTCAGAGGCAGTAGCTGAAGCCAGCAGGTGAGATATTCAAATGATGTTAGAAGACATATTTTTATAGGGTGCATAGTTACCTTTGTTGTAGGACCTGGATCTAAATTTCTATGTGAGACCAAGAAGCAAAAAAAGAAACCAAAGACTGGAATACACCAAGAAATGCTAAATGCATTATTCATGACAAACACGTAAATAAATTTCATATATGAAATCCCTCATAGTGTCACCTGTGAACCATTAGCCCCTGGAGGAAGGAAGAGAGCTCACATGAATTCTCATTTTATCAGTATGAGTATCACTGTATCCTACCCCTTTCCTGTGTTCTTCCTTAGGCATCTGCCACTTGTCACTGCTGGAAAAAGAGGACCAGCCTTCATAGTCCTAACTAGATATCTGATCTCATCCAGTACAGCTTTCCTTGTGCTCGTACTCCTGGAACATACAGTTGTGTTCTAAATGTGTTTGTGCATTCCAAACTGAAAAATTAAATTTTAATGTACAGGAAACAAGCTGATCCACAAACTGCAAATTGGTGCAGCCGGGGTTGCTATGAGATTGCATCCTTTTTCTCATCTACCTCTGGGATGAAATAGGAGGCAAAAGATGTTTTCAAGGGTTTAAATGCATACAAGTGCTGCACGCAGTAGGTGCAAAGCAATTTGACCCCTGGTCCTTCAAAGTAAATGAAAAGTGATGTATCAGCCTGTGTAACCTGTAAGGACTCCTTCCATTATCCACACCAACCTGATGCAATGTCACAGTTTTGATACCTTAAATCTTCTGTTAAATTTGTTTGAAATGGTCCTATTACTGCATAAGTGATTAGTGAGGTAACAAATAAATAGGTAAATGAAGATTAAACAAAAGGACAGAGATCTTGACTCTGTAAGCTTTATTCCTTTTGTTTTTCTCAGAACTTGCTGTGAAGTGGAATTACCCCTTTCCAGTGAGATCCATAGCTTTATTATGTACTTTCTCTACTGATGTATTAGGAAGTACCTTACATTCAGTCCCTGAATTACTATGCTTTTTAGATGCTAAGGAGAGTTGTAGAGAACGAAGTTAGCTGCCTCATTTGTCATGTCTTTCTTCCATTACAACCTGTTTGCTGCTACCCATCTGTCATCCACACGAAAAAGAAACTCCTTATTAGTCTCTTAAATCTGCCCTGAAACACCAAAAATGAGACCTGCATTGACAAAAAGAAATTTACTATTGTGTATAATCTGGGATGCCAGAGAGTCTGGAAACTCCAGACTCAAGGTGTGCTCCCTTCCAAGGTCTGAATTTCCTCTCCCAGTCATAAACCTCCCAAAGGTAACAGAAGAGCTGACAATATCAGATGACAAAATAGTTGTCCCTGGAAGGCAAGTGAGGAAGAGAAAACTGTATCAGAGAAAGGTAAGGCTGTTTCTGGCTTTATGAAGAAGACAGACCTTCCTGTGGAAAGCAAGTAGTCTGTAAGCTGTTTCAGAGAGTAAGCTGGAAGCTGTTCTCTGAAACAGTGCCATGTGAGTTTATTCATGTCTATCTGTCCCCTCCATATTAGGCTTGAAAACGTTTCTCATACTGGTCTAGTGAAGCAGTTGTGAGTGAGGGGTCTGTCAAAGTGCAGCACAACAACAGCTATTTATCCTGTAGGAGTCAGACAATGAGAGTCTCCTCCTTCAGGGGATATCACCTAAACTGCGTGTAAGCAAACCCCACTTACTGCAGAATCACGGAATATTCTGGGTTGGAAGGGACCCTCAAGGATCATCAAAGTCCAATTCCTGGCTCTGAACAGGGCCACTCCTGTTGTGACAATAGTCACAACATGTGCCTGAAGGTATTGTCCCAATGCTTCTTAACTCTTGAATCCTGTCTCTTGCTGTATATGGAACCACCAGCAGACACTTCATAAGGACACAGCATGAGCAGCAGCAGATTGTCTTACTCAAGAAATGTTAGGGGCATTTTTTTCTTCCCCCTCATCCCCTTTCCCTTTTTTTAATATCTTTTTCATTTCCATTCAGCATTCAGCTGCCTGATAAGGCCCTGGTGCCAAGTGCTGAAAAAGATTCTGTCCTGAGTATCTGAAATACATTAGCTAAAGTGGAGATTTTAGTAAATTAAGGTGTACAAGTGACAGCCTTAACATCCCTGCTAAGGACATCATGCCAGTGCATATATACACACGCATGCATACGTCTATTCCCTTGGAAGATAACCTCAACCTATGCTGTGACCACAACAGTAGAAAATAAAGCTGCTGTGCTTAAGCCATAACCCTGCAATTAATGCAGCAGGGAGCAGATTCAGCATCATCTGTCATCTGTGCAGAGTTAAAAGTGGAAGAACATTTGCTGTAACTACAGTACTGGCTGAGCTCCTCTCATCAGACAACAGCAATTTCCTTTTAAATGTTCACAGGCAAGGCAAAGTTTTTTCCTCAGTTTTCATTTTTTAAATTTTTTTTTTTCCCAAAGGAAATAGCATTTAAGCTGTAGTTTAAATAAATATGAATATGCTGAAAAATCTTTGTAGCCTGTTTTAGCACTCTTGTTTCTACAGAGCTATCACTACCAGCTGAAATATCTCACCTCAGAAGGTAAAATTGTTTCCTGAGATAACATTTTCCCTTCAGCCCCATGAAGGCCCAGTGGGCATACTTCTGGATGCACTTGAAAGCAGCAGAACCAGCTGTGCACCTCCATATGTGAAAGGTCTGATCAGAGCAGCCTCATTTTAAAACCAACAGAACTGACAGAAAGCTTGTTTTGCTACAACAGAACGATTCACAGCTCCAGTACAGTTTAATGCCAAGTTTTTAAATGCTTTAATGAGTCAAGTCGGCTAGGAGTCAGAACATGATGTAGCTGTGTGGCTTTGCTGCAGAGCCTGACATCCCCAATCAGCCATAAATTAATTTTCACAAAGGGTAGAGGAAGATATTCAGAAAGGAGCAATGTGCCCTGATACTGTCAATCTTATCAGTGGGATATTGCATTGACATTCTATCCATTAGCTGTGAACCTGTTGTAATGATTACAAATTAAGTAATAGAGTGAAATTAAGAAAAAATAAATTTTGGAACGAAGAGTTGAAAATGAGCAAGGTCTGCAATACAGGAGCAATGTCAAAGACAATTGTGGGAAATCTGATTTTCCTTGGACAAAGAGCTAGTGAGTATCCTGAGATATAAACCCTACCGTGGCAGGCATTTGGCCTCTAGACTTATGATTTGTAGAATATTGCTATAAGAGTGAGATTAGAATCTTTTAGATAACAGTTTGGTTTTTGCTTTTGTTTTTGGATTTTGTTTTTTTTTTTCTGGAAAATTTTGGTTGATATAAACCAGAAATTTTTTTCTATAGAAATACAACATTTTTTTATGAATTATTGCCAGAGAATTGTTTCTCATGTTTAGGGCAGAATCACAGGTAAATACCTGAAATGGTCACCTTCTCAACACAGGACACAGGGCCACTGTGTCTTTGATGAAGCCAGACTTCTACATAGAAACAAATGAGTGAGGCTAGAAAGAAAACATGCGAAAGGGGAGCCTGCACCCTTAGTCTCCCCACTTACAGGGCTGATCCCATTGGGACCAGAGGTCTCAGTGTCTGAGCCTTTTTTTGACTGAATTTTATGTTTTCTGTAAAGGTGAGGTGTTGAAACAAGACACATCTCACCATCCAAGAGAGACTGAGGTTAAGCACCTTCAAAACATTTTCAAAAAATGGAGATATGGCTGTACTTCAGGACTTGGATTTAGGCAGCCCTGAACTATAGGGACTGTGAACAGCATCCTGCCACATAAATATTGCATAGATCCTTTAAAAATTACTGCAGTCTCGGGTGATTTGAAACCAATTGTTTAGTTTTATGGACAGAAACACTCATTAATTAATCACACTATTTATGCCTCACCAAATTAAGCTGGTCTGTTAATGGTGCAGAATCAATATAACCCATAGAGCAAATTAACTCTATTTTCTGCATTAGTTTCCCACATTTTCTAAAAGCAGGGGAGCAGTAACTTGTTTACTTCTAAAGGAATTAGTAGAAACAGGCGTTTCTTATAAAATTGTAACTCAAACACCCCCCAGTGAATGTGGGTGTGCTTATGAAATTCTAAAAATATGAATCTTCCCAGAAAGTATAGGACATTGTCAGTGATTCTTTGCACAAAGACATGCTCATTGCTCCATGGTGGCATCTGGTCCCTTACAGAACAGAGCCCATCTGCTTGTGAATCATGCCATGCTGGTAACTTGGGGAAGTTTAACTTCTTGCTTATTCTTGCAAAAGTGCAAAAGCCCCAGGGACAGCTGGGAGATCAATGGTCTGATCCATAAGGACCAGGCTCAAGAAGCAACAAAACCCTGCCTAAGCCCTACCTCTCATTCAGCTGGAAGGTGGCTGGAACAAAATAGTCATGGCTTTTTAGAGTCCACAACCAGCTGGGATCCCTAGAGGGACAATAAAGAGGGCACCAGGTCTCAGAGGCTCACTAAAAGGTGTCCCAGCCATTCAGCCTAAATATGGATTTGATAACCAGTCCTTCTGGGTTGCTGCTGTTCCTTAAATGCCGTGTTGCTCTGACACCCTTGAAGTCAGCATGCCTTGCAATGACAGTGTCTGCACCAAAGCAAAGCATCCGTGGGGCACCTCCAGACAGAAATCCAGTCATTCCTCTCAGCAAATTGTCTTTGTAAGAGTAAAGCCAGACAATGACATAAGAATAGGCTCCAAGCCCTAAACCTGCTGCTTTACCTGAATGTCCCTCCAATGGAGAGGGCCACCCAACTTTCTTGTATGGTACTTTTCTTCCTTAGCTTCCTTCCAGACCTTATGTAACTCCTATTTATGAGGCTCCATCCAGATCAAGTTCATAGGGCTGAACTTCTTTCAGAACTTTAATAAAGTTAAGAGAGCTATGGATAATGTAACCTCACAGACATCATTTGAATGTGGGTTTTATGGAACTAAATAAATGTTTCCACTTGGGCCACCTTCAGCATTACTGAAGATATGACCCTTCATTATCCTGAACTGTAACTGCGAATATAAATAATTTATGCATCCATTAAGAGAGTTTTCATAACAAAAATAGGTTTATAGTGCAATTCTATTATGTGCAGGCTATTTACAATTGAGACCATAGGGTCAATAGATATTTAGACTTTTTTATGAGCATCTCTTCAGCTAGTGCAGAAAGTTAATGTTTTTGTTGCCTTAAACTCTAATAATAATAAAAAAAGGTGAAGAAGAAAATTATTCTTACTGTGAGTTTCTAGAAGAGAACTGATTTTTTACTTTAATATTGCTGCAGAGAAAGTCAAGATAAAAGAAATTCCCTGCTCTAACACATGTCTTTAAAAATGTGTGCTACTTATCAACATGTGCCATGTGCCATTAAAGCTCCTTCTGTCACCGGTTGTTGTTTACACAGTTGCACTTCTACAAAACTTGAGTCACAAAAGAGAAGATAGAAATGAAAACTTCATTAAATTAAGGAAATAAAATGAAGTTCAATCCATCCCCAGCTGGATGGCACTTATATGTTTCTGTGTGTGTGCATGCAAGTGTGTGTGCGTGTGCACATTTTTAGTGTGGAGTTTTTTCATGGCTCTTACCAAATGTAGAAAACAGCTACTTCTGACACACTTCAGTAGTAGCATGGGAACACTCTGCCTTCTTTACTGGGATTTACAGATCACAGTCGTATGGAAAAAACATAGAAGATAATTTCCTTTTCAGTATATTAATGAGAAGAGCTGCTTTGTACTATAATGTATAACACTATATGCACAGTGATTGTAAATTTAATTTTTAACTAATACACACAAAGCTGAGGGTTTGCTTAATTATTCTCTGCATGAGCCTAAATAGAGCAACAGACAACTTTTTATCTTCTGCAGATGTTAGAGCAATGCCAATGGACCCACCCAGCACACAAGCTCTGCCAGGGACACACAGGATGGACTTGCTCTCTTTGTCATGCACAGATGTCTGAAATACATTCAGGGCACCTGAGACATCTGCAAAGAGCTGGCTGACAGAGCACCAGCAGGATCCATGCCTTGCTTCAGCAGCAGCAAGACACCTTCTGAAATGGCAATAAAATGATAGAACAGAGGTAAAGGAGGATTGGGATGGGAATCAGTTTAGGGATAATTTAACTTATGTAAGGTAGATGACTGTACATCAGGCATGTTCTGAGATCAGTTCAGCCAGTGCAGCTATGCTTCAATTGCTGTCTCTGAGGCTGTGTCTCCCTAAGATCCTGTGCCCCATCTGCCAGTTACCTACAGATATCCTGCTTGTCTTTTAGTACCAGTAACCCTCTGTGTTAAGGAAGCCCTTTGCTAGCTATAGGGACAGCTTAGTTTTCTATTTGCATGGTCCCATGTAGATACCTAAAGGTGTGGAGTCTGTGATCCAGCTGTGAATTCCTTACGTCCTTCACAGAGAGATCAGCTAGGCTTGCATGAAAAATATTCTGAAAATTTTATTTTTTATTATATACAGTTTATTATATGCAGTGTATACCAAGTCTGGATGTGTAAATCCTTTTCTGTGATCGAAATCAGAGGAATGCCTCGCAATGCCAGTAAGCATGGACTGAAGGCTTAGTGTCAAAATAATCATGGGATCTCTCCTGCCAAGCACACAACATGTTTCATTAGAGGAAAGGCATTGCTAAGACTGAAAAGAGACTGCAGAGGATTATCAACACTATTTAGGGCTTTCAGCTTCTGAGTCATGAGGCAAGATTAGCGGCACAAAAAGAACAGAGATTTCACAGAACTCCATCCCATCTGGAAAACAGCATAACAGAGTCATGTTGAGAAACTCTTTGTTACTGTAACTAATTCAAAAAAACCATGATGCCTTGATGTTGGCTTACATTTGGGAAAGTGCTTTTAGCAGAAGTTCTGCAAATCTTCAAGTACTGCAGTGTATTCAGACTGAAAGGAGTCATTTTTTTCAGTGAGGGAGAAATAACTACAAGGAAAAAATGCCCTCTATTTGTCCTTTAAACCTTTTGATTTTGAATTCCATAAACCTAGGCTGGAGAGTTGACAGTTTTACAGGTAAAAGGGTTTTAGTCTGAACTAAGAGAAAGGTTTGGTTCTCTTCAGGAAGATTCCTCTACCAATACATTCCTTTGCCAGCATTATTTGTTTCCTTTCTCTCCTGTAGGGTGTTTCTGCAGCAGCATTGGCAGAAGACTTAATTTTTTTTCTTCTTTGGCTTCTGTTTTTTTTCTGTTACTGGGAATCCTGTGCATAGGTGCAAGAAGAGACTAGACATAAGGAAGAAAAGTAAATGGAAAGAATCCAGAATAAAAGGGGACATGATACAAGAGGGAATGAAGTTTTCTTCCATTCTTCATGATTCTTTTTCTTTATGTCCACAGTGAACAGTGATGTTCTCGGATGTCAAAGCTGGGTGTTAGGAGCTGTGCTGGAAGGAGCTAAGATATTAAGTAGTATTTTCTCCTACTGTGGTTCTAATTGCCCAGCAAAGAGAGCATAGAGCCACCTAAAATCACAAATGTAGGATTTGTGCCAAAAAGATTGCCAGAACCTGTTTATCTTTATGCAATTCTACTTTTTCAAGTTTTACAAATTCTCACTTAACTGGCTTGGTTTTCATGGGATAACCTGCTTCTGTAACAATGGATATTGGAGACCGAGTCAAGAAATCCAACAAATATTTATACAAGACAGAAACTTTACAAATTGAGCATGATCTATGAGATCCAAAAATTGGAGGGCAACTCATACATAAGAAAGTAAAAGAATAGTGATGTAAGGGTAGAAAAAAGCTGTTAGATGTATTTTGGGAGATGAGCAACACTTAATGTTTAATGCTTAACACTGCCTAATTTTTTTCCTTTTTCTTTTTTCCTGTATTTTTTTCCTTTCTTTTCCCATTTTTTTGGGTTTTTTTTTCTGGGTTTTTTTGGGGTTTTTTTGAGTTTAGTTTTGTTTTTTTTGTTGGGTTTTTTTGGTTGGTTTTCAGTTGTTTGTTTTTTTTTTTTAAAGAAGTCCATTCAAAAATGAAGGAAGGAAAAAAACACAGGCTGAGGAGCAAAATCAAATTTCATAGATGAGGGGGACATTGACAAGTGGAAAACTGTCCTCTTGTTCCTTAAAACAACTTCTAAGGATCTAAACAAACATTTTTAGGAATCCAGCAAAGCTGCATGACATACTGACTTCTTTCTTGCTCTTTGCAAGCCATGAGGTCCTCTGGTAAATGTCTTGGCTTGAGGAGTTTTGGTGCCATGCTTGACCAGCTAGAGCCATCATTCTGTGTACCCCAATGTACCTCTGAGCCATTAGCACAGCACAATTTCTCTTTTGGCACAGAATATTTCACTGGAAACCTAATGGGAGGATTAACGTTAAAGCATTCTAAAACCAAAACTATGGTCATGGATCTGGGTATAATACATTGCCCTAAGAGCTGTGAATTTTACAAAAAGAACTCCTTCAGGATATAAATAGTTCACAACCATTTGTTTTAATGACGCACATTTTTCAAAGCTTGACTTAAGGAAAGAGACTGCCAGGTTTATTTCAGACCATTTATAGACCAGAAGCAATTTAGAGGACTTTATTGAATATTTCAGATTTATTTCTGCAAGATGAATTTATGCAGATTTCAATAATAACAACAATATTGGGTAATTGAGAGACTTGGAACAGACTTGATGGATTATCACATTTTCCTGTCATTTCTCTTTTGGCACAGAATATTTCACTGGAAACCTAATGGGAGGGATTAACGTTAAAGCATTCTAAAACCAAAACTATGGTCATGGATCTGGGTATAATACATTGCCCTAAGAGCTGTGAATTTTACAAAAAGAACTCCTTCAGGATATAAATAGTTCACAACCATTTGTTTTAATGACGCACATTTTTCAAAGCTTGACTTAAGGAAAGAGACTGCCAGGTTTATTTCAGACCATTTATAGACCAGAAGCAATTTAGAGGACTTTATTGAATATTTCAGATTTATTTCTGCAAGATGAATTTATGCAGATTTCAATAATAACAACAATATTGGGTAATTGAGAGACTTGGAACAGACTTGATGGATTATCACATTTTCCTGTCATTCTATGGCACACTACATAAATGTATAAAATTATTAAATTGAAGTAAGATGTGATGGAGAAAATTTCAAATTACAAACACATCTCTTACTGAATGTTATTCAAAAGTGCAGTGCCACACCCCTTGGTCCCCAGATCTGAAATGTGTTAGAATTATTGATAAACTCCAATACTGTTTACACGGCTCTTATGGATCTATCAGTGTTACATCTACTGAATGCATTAAAAAATCTGAAGAGCTATGTCATCTGTTTTCACCTCTAAAACAACAATGATTTTCTTGATAAAATTTAGGGTTATACAAGAATGACAAGAAACCATACAGGAATGACAAGATACTTTTTAAGCCAAACTCATTCTTTATACCTCTACTTTTCAGAGTTTTGTATTACCCAAAGTTTAATTTCTATTCTCTCTACACTGAGAAAGTCATTGGTATGATGTCCATTTCAAGTAGTCAGTGAGTGAAGAACCTCCCTTCTCTGATGGACTGTCATATCTTTCAATATTTTCATGACTGGAACTTAACAGAAGAGGTGCAGTCTCAGAAAACAAGGATTCTATAGTATTAAAATGAAAAGTATTAAAATGAAAAGAAAAATGGGATTGAACACTCACCTCCAGTTTAAGACTGCTAGACACTTTATTTGGAAAAATAAAGAGAGATCTGAGTGACAATAATGAAGAAGGTTTAAGGAACTTGATCCCAAAATAATCAAGAATATTACTTTGACTTCTCTTTACATCAAAAAAATCTCCATCTCTCAGTAGATCCGGATCACCTCAAAAATGGAGACTGTAGTTAGGAATCTGTCTAAAAGAAAAGCTTTAGCAGCAATTCAGGCATAAGAAAGTCCCACCATAAAACCCATTATCTTATTCCAGCACTCCAGTTCTCTGTTTCTCCATCTGTGCTGGCAAGGGTTCATATTTTGAGTGACATCATGGAGCAGCTCAAAGCACGTAGCTAATGGGAAATATAAAACCTGCAATGAAAAAAAGAGGAGAGGAGAGGAGAGGAGAGGAGAGAGGAGATAAGAGGAATAAAAGAGGAGAGGAAAGAGGAGAGGAGAGAGGAGAGGAGAGGAGAAGAGGAGAGGAGAGGAGAGGAGAGGAGAGGAGAGGAAAATAAAGAATAGAAGTAATAGAAAGCGAAAAGATGAGTGCTGCTGAACATGTTGTGGTATCAAACCAGAATTTCAGACAGTGATGCACAAATCTGTCAGAGATCAAATTGGTGTGAATAATCTCCATTTTTTCAGCATTCACCATTAAAGACTATCAGTATTCTGACTGAACCCAGAGCTCAAGCAACAAGAACAGCATGATAACATCACATTATCATTCCTCACTGCACATGTGTTACTAGTGTAACACAGCCAGAAATCCTGCTGTTGCCATCACATTAAACCAGAAAAATGCATTTCTAGAAGTCTCTAAGGGAGACCAGCCCCTCTCTTCCTCATGTGCTTTGGCCTAAAGCAATACAAAAAGTGGGTGCTGGATTTATGAAAACAGTGTAATCATCACTGGTTTTGTGATTCTCATGTAGAAGTCATAGTAACCAACTAGCATAAAAAATAATTCTTTTACTTTGGTTGCTCTCAGAGCAAAAGTGTTTTCGTGCACATAAGGTACTCTGCACAGAGGTTTGAGATATTGAGTTTAAATAAAAGTCAACATAATTACTTTGACTTCATTGAAACAACAGGAGGAAAACAATAAAATTTGCCATATGGGAAGAAGAGAAAGAAGTCTGTATGGAGACATTATTTTCAGATTTCTTTTAGGCTATATTCAGTGATTAAAAGCAAAAAGCCCCAAATTTAAATCTATTTTAAAAAATCACTTGAGAACAACTTTCAAATTAAATTATTTAAATTCCTTTCATAATGAAAGTCTTGTAAAATTAAAATGCATTCATCTCTTCCAGTTGTATTCCACAAAGATTTCCTCTTGACTGATGAAATAGACTTCGCCTTGAAGGACTGTCATATTAACATCCTCATGCATTCTTTTTATGGGAACATGCTGCAGAAACAGTCAAACAGAAGCAGTTCTGTTGTCTGTGAAGATTTAACTAATGTACACAGAGCTTTAATAAGGCCCTGCTGATGTGAGTCCATACCAAGACTAATCAATTTAAGAGAAGCAGTAAGTATTTAGAAATGAGGAAACCCATGATGGCTCAATCATTTGTGCTCTATTTTGCTTGGTGTATAAGTGTGTTCCTCATAAAATCTCTGTATTTTGGTCTGGAAATTTGCAGAGGTTGCTGTGCCAGCTTGCACTGTTGTTCTCCACACCACCCCACTGACAAGACTGAATTTGTGCAGGTTTTCCTTTTCTACACCAAGATATCCCTTCTGCAGTGATGCATACTTCAGTAAAAAATTTCAAATTATTATTATTCAGTGAACTTCTTTCTTTGCTTTCTCTTTTAAACTAATATTAAAATGCAGATACCATATTTTTCAAGCTCTTATATTTTTTTCTGCATTGTTTTCCTGCGGACTACAATGACTAGAACAAAATGCTTTAATACAATTTAAGACTTTTTTTCTCATTTTGAGTTTTATACAGAGGCAAAAACCCCCTACTTAAACAATACATTCAGGAGGTGGTAAGTCTTTTGAAAATAATTAAATGCTCAGGTTAAAATTGTCAAAATTGGCTATACTGTATATTAGAAGGAACGTAAGATATTTCAGTTAGTTTTGTTTATTAAAGCAGGATAAGGTATGTCTTCAGAGTAACTCATAAACATAAATTTAAAGTGAAGGACTCTTTAGAGATCCAGAAAAGACAGCTCCAAGTCTGTTAGGAATCAGGGATTCCCAGTCAACGTCACTCATGGACTCAAACATGGGCATCCCCAAGGTGCATCTCTGCTGTTGAACTGCCAACATAGATGCTTGCAGGTGTAAAAATTCCCTTGTCTGCCAGTCCTAAATTCAAGGTCTGATAGGTGTTTCTGAAAGAAGCCACCAGTGCTGAGGAAAATTGTGACCTTGTTTACACACAGCACCTGCACAGCTTGTTAATGTAATCATTTAAGAGGAGAGTAACCCTGTTATTTAATTCCAGGCATCAGATTTGGGGCCTTTAGAATACAGACACCTCATTGACAAGCCAAACAAGGAAAGGACAAAGGAAATCAGCCCCCCACCTCCAACATGAATCTTCTCCTGAAATTATAAATGGATCCTGGCAGATTGGCTCTGCCTCTGGAGGCAGCACACACTCCTGCCTCCTTACAGTCAGATAGCTCAGGTGTTTATTTCAGCAGGATGGTTTCAGTGCATAACTGATAAGTTAAAACTGCCAGCTCAGCTGTCTGGATGCCAGCTTAGGACCCTGACTGGGGCACCTCGATTCAGTGAGTAAATCTCAGCAGTAAGCAGACTGTGACATTAGTATCACTCATCCTTTTCCTCCATTATTTCTTCTAGGTGAGAGAATTTGTTCTTCATTTTCTAGTGAAAGCTTTTTTTTTTTTTTGACATCTTCTTTGCCTTTTATCTAGTTTTTCTCTTGTCTTAAATATAATTTTCCTTTCTGAAGTGCCATGTTAGTTTTCTGCCTGGATATAAAGGCTTGATTTCAGCCATTTGATTAGTGGGCTATAATTTATGCTTGCATAGTGTTTTCAATCCTCAACTACCATAGGAATACTGATTAATGAATCTTTACAACTTGCCTGTGAGACAAGTCTAGCAAATCTTATTACTGCATTATTTCCTTTTCTTTTTCTTGCTTACAAAGGAGGGCAATATATAAAATGAGAGTGGGCACAACACTTATTCTCAGTTTATTTAGGTTTTGTTATTTAACTTCATTATTAATACTCTTCTGCCTTCTGGTTTTCTTAAAGCTTATTTGAATCTTCATCTTTATTTTAAATCTATTTATTTTCTAGTTGTCACATACAGAGGTGACTATTAGAGGTTTATTTTGATCAATTTAATATGCACCTGACTGACTCTGTGGTTGAAACCTACCTGTTATTACCCATAAAGATTACAATATCTTTACTTGGCTAGAATTACTGTGTTTCAAAAATTGCTGGTATTCTGTCATTTTTATCAAAGGCACTTTTTCTTATTTCATTTTAAAATGCCAGTTCTTTTATCCTTTTCAACTTTCATGTCACCTTTTGAGCTGCAAGGCTTTTATAAATTGAGTTTGAAGTATCTCCTTAGAAGTCTGTTATTAGTCATAGAGCAGAGTCATCTCTGCTTTTTTGTCTTTAAAGAGAACAATATCTCTTTGCAGCAGTACTTGATAAACACTTCCTACGACAAATAAAACCATACTGCAGCACCATGGACCTTTAATGACCTGCTTTGTTTTCTTTTGGATGAACCAGAAGAAGGACAGAGCCCAGCACTAGCAGACCAGACAAAGACACACGTAACTCGATAGGAATGTTGCCTCGTGGAGTGTTTTCTTCATGTTATGCTTTTGTGGCCAAGGGAGCCAAGTCACACTTGCTGCCCATTTGCCAGAAATAACAGAAAGAAACTTCACTGTTGATTCTTTTAAAAGACAAACTGTGATAACAAGATGACTAAAGTTTTATTCACATTTTTAAAAATAAACAGCCTGAAGCACATGTGGATCATGTTGGTCTGAAACCAGGCAATTTTGTGTAAAAACCACATTGTTTTACTATTTATTTTCTTTATTGCACCCATGATCAAGATAAAGTCCAATCTAAAGTTAGTCTGGAGTATAAGAGAAGACAGACAAAGAGCAGAAAAAAATTATGCAAAAGTGAAGTGACTCATCACACACAGGTCAATAAGTTCCTCTGATTTCAGCAGAAATACTCACTTTATATCACAGCCTGACTATTTATTGTCAAAGCTAAGGCTGCTGAGGCCATGAAGTCCAAAGCTTTATACCTCCTGTCTAGCTGATTTTCCTGCACGCTGTGTACAGGGATCATGACTGTGCAGCCCTAGTCCTTACTATTTTGGAGCTTCAATTTAAAACCCATCAAATTTTTAGTTTACTTCTTGGGTTTTTTTTAATTCAAAATTTCTGTTTAGAATTGCAATAATTTTGAGATCAGGTTCTTTAACTTTATTAACAGAAAATCTCAGATGTGACTCCACAATCACCTTTTTTTTGGCTGCAAATGTGGATTCTTAATTAGGTAACTAATAATTTTTTAAGATGCCACCTAAGTTTTTCAATTAGGGTGAAGGACTTCTGTTTTAGTCTTCTTTAATTTGGATAGAAAGGACAGGTTTCCCATGTTTGTGCTGAACTTCTCTTCCATATGGTATCTTTACATGCAAGGAGTTGGAAAGCTTAAATAAAGGAAGGATTGTTTAAAAGAATAAGTGGGAGAGAAGGATATAATTTGGTATTTTCCACAGTCTCTTGCCACATTTGCAACACAGTATTAGAATTGAACAAGATATCATGGTTTTCAAGATATCAGATTTCTAGGAACAAAATACTTACAAGGCACATCACCTGTTAGCTGGCCAAATGTTTTTGGAGTGAGGATATGCATGAGTATCTGTATGAATGTTCTGTTGCATGCCTTCTTAAATTCCTTGTTTATAGTTCTAGTATGAAAATTTTTAAAAAGAGAAAAACAGACAAACAAAACAAAACAAAAAGACAAAAATCACAGGCACTTGCTACAAATGCACAGTCATTTGAGACAGGAATGATTGTAGGCATTGATAAATTTCCACAGAAATCCATGGAAATACAAGACACCAGTATTTTTCCCAGAATGTCTTTTTTGTTCATTGGAGGTTTTTCCTGAATGTCGGCTGGTCCCAGAAGCAGCTGCATTTGTGGCCAGTGAGCGCATTAACTTCTTCCTTTAGGGACTCCCAGCTGCACTCCTCAGCACCACTTCCTGAGTGTTCCCAAGCCCTCTCACTATAAATGCAGCTACACCAATTCTCCTCCTGTCCTGCCAAGACCAGTGCCTCATGACATTTTTGTACGAGCAACATCTTTTATAAATTTTATGAATACATCATTTGCAAATTGTTCAGATGCTGCACTGAGGGGCACAGAAGTGTCTTTAAGAGATTTTGCAGCTTTTACTGAAGCAAAACACCATCTGGAATAAACTATACGCTTGCCTACACAAGCCCACTCTGCTTGCTTCTGTCTCCTTGCAAAACTTTGGTATCTCTGTCACTGGCATTTTTATTCCACCTACTATCTGTGGGACTATCTTGCTTCCCTTTAACTGCCAGAAAGTTTGGCATCCGGTCTGAGCTGGCAGGCTGAGTTCCCCTTGAATTCACTGAAGAGTAAGGGATCCTCTGGTTGAGGATGACTTGGAGGGGAGTCCCTTTCTGGAAAGATCTGCCACTCTGGGTCACAGAAGTAGCCTGAGCATTTAGCTCAAACACAGTGCCTGCATTAATGGATCCCACAACATTGCTTTCCAGAGCATTCTACAGTTAAGAACACTAGGCTTCCCAGTGATAAATTGATGTGAAAATTACATTTACATGTTATAGGAAATGGTGGCATAGGAAATCTTCACTCAGTTATATATGCTGCCATTTTTCATGTTTTCATAACCACCATGGAGCAGCAGTTCCTTTGTCCAGGGGAAGAAATGACAAATATCTTAAAAGTCTTCCTCAGAGCCCCTGGGTTTTCTGTCTCAGCAGACCATTTCTTCCAGGACACCTCAGGCTGAGTGGAGAGATGTGGCATGCTCTCCTTGCTCTCCATGGCTGTTCTGCTGTTATCATCAATAGGATTTGTGAATTCCAACCTTTGCTTTTAGTCTTCATTCTTTCTCTGCTGAGGCAAAACACCCAGTTATAAAACGCCATAGAGAGTTTTCTCTGGCATCTAGTTTCCAGGTGGAGTCAGACTGCACAAACCTCACCCCAATGTCACGCGTAGTTGAAGGCACTTGGGAACACAGAGAGGACTATCAGCCACGTGAATCTCACTGGATTATATTCCCCAGCATTAAAATGTTAGATATTCATACCAAGGGCTAAAGAAAGAGCTAATTAGGAAATATTATCTTTTAAATATTCAAATTTTACTGAATAAAAAAGTCAGTCTGCTGAAAGATCAAAGGTTTACATTTATTTTATCGCTCTTTATGTTAACTTTGTTGTTCTTATTAACTATATATGTGTTGCCATTTTGTTTTTATCCTGAAATCGTATTTCCTCTCTCCTTTGGAGAAAAATGTGTTTTATTTCCCATCCTCTTCTTCCTGGCTGATCATTTGGAAAAGATACCAGCTCACATACAATGTTTGGGCACGCTGCATTCCCCTGGTCAATAAGCAATGAGGAGTTGTTCTATTACATCTTAGAGAGTATTACAGTATAATCCAGGGGACATTATTCATACATACAATCGAGGAAGATTCATGTGGGCAGGACCCTTATCCATTGCCCTGAAGGTGGTGAGAAAGAGATCCCACACCCTACATCTCCAGCAGCTTTGCTCCTTTGGTCCATCAGAGGTGAGCTGACCTCCATGCAGAGCCAAGTTTCCCTGCCAGGGTGGTCGGGCTGGGCTCTGCCATGAGAGCCAGCACCTCTGGGGGAGAGAGGATCTGTTGGAGCATAGCCCTGAAACATCTCCTCCTCTGCATCTGCCAGAGCCCAGGACAGCCTTTGGGATCCACCAGAGCAGCTCCATGCCTCCGAAAGCAGGAGTTTGCTCCTATAATGCTGCGTTCTCTGCAGTCTTCAGCCATGGGGATTTTCCCCTAATTTCAGTAGGAATGATTCCAAGATTTGGTGCCACAGTGAAGAAAAATAAAAAAAGGAGAATTTACAAATGCCCTACATTTATGCATTGTGTTGTGCATTAAAGCATGTAATGACACTGAAGGGTTCCAAGGAATTTGACAACAAATAAGGACCAGATGCAGTAATTCATACCCAGCCACTGGCAGATCTTGTCAAATTTGTTTGAAGTCAACAAAAATCTTCCAGAATATTATGACTTCATTCAAATGCATGAGTTTTAGATTTTTTTGAAGTATGTTCCTTAGAATTTTTCTATTCTGTGTGTTTTGGCTGGTCTACCCATGAGCTGTAAGACATTAAAAAAATGGTCCTATGCTTCAGAAAATATCTGCCAATGAGGGGAGGGAAGGAGAGAGGGAAGGAGGGAAGGAGGGAAGGAGGGAAGGAGGGAGGGAAGGAGGGAGGGAAGGAGGGAGGGAAGGAGGGAAGGAGGGAAGGAAGGAAGGAAGGAAGGAAGGAAGGAAGGAAGGAAGGAAGGAAGGAAGGAAGGAAGGAAGGAAGGAAGGAAGGAAGGAAGGAAGGAAGGAAGGAAGGAAGGAAGGAAGGAAGGAAGGAAGGAAGGAAGGAAGGAAGGAAGGAAGGAAGGAAGGAAGGAAGGAAGGACATGTTGGCTTTCTCAACACAAATATTCTCGTTACAATTTCTAGCTCAATTCTGCAGATCCAAAATATTTTGGCTCTCCTAACAACTAGAAGCAGAAAAAAAATGCAGAAAACGGATCAAATTAAAATATATGTGCCAGAAAACTAACTTTTATTTTTGAACAGGACTTCTTAAAAAAATATTAATAAAATGAGAAATTTAAGAAGGCATTTCTTTGCATTACAGCTGCTGCCAAATAACTTCTCTTGCACGTGAGATATTTCTGTAAGTTTTCGATCTGAGGAGAAGCAGTAACCACAACCATTACAAAGCTGAGTTACAAAATAATCCATGTCCAAAAAAATAGTAATAATTGTTTCATAATTAACCACAAGTTAATTTTCATATAACATAATTTTAATGGGTTTAATCTTTAAATATTTAGCAGTGGTGTGTTATTTAGCATAGGGGTTACCCATTGATTTATGTTACACATTTCCATTTTAGTTTTAGTATAGTTCTACTTCTTTCTTTAAATTAGGAAATATGTTTCTACTTTTAAATATTAATTATTTTCTTTAAATATAAATAAAAGTGTATTTAATGTAATTATTACATAATTTAAAAAACCTATTTACCTGAATAAATAAGTAATCTTCATCCTGCTTTAAGACCAGTTTAAACTTCAGGCAGAAATCATAAACATTTAATATTCATGCTATGTGTTTAATTCTTAATGCCTCAAATTCTTTTTATGATTGTTAAACAAGTTCAGTAGCCAGATTGGTGTGGAATACTTGAATTTAAAATATAAAATTTTGTCTTAATTTTGCAGTGACAGGCTGTACATTTAAACACAAATATGATGAAGAGAAAAACCTCATACAGTTATTTGAAACAGCAGTACCTCAGGCAAACTGCCTACTGCACACATTTCTATCTTGCTGGATGAAAATAGGAGTTGAACTTGATGATCCTTCAAACTCAGTATATTCTATTATTCTATATGCACTTACAAGTCATTTGTTTAAATTATAGGAGAACTTTTCATTAGTTCAGAAATGTTATTGGGGACTACTAGTCTACCCAGGTTAAATGCTCATGCTTAAGTATCTTGCCCTCTAATATTTCCCCTCAGGTTTTTACATTCAATTTAAGATACCATGTATCTTCTAAAACAGAGATCTAATCTCAATCTATAGATACAGAAGAGCAGAAATCCCTGGTTATTCTCACCACTGAAATGTCTTAATTTCTATTATTGTGACGGTTTGTATCAAATAAATTTGGACTTTGTTAACATGAATATTCTTGGCCATAAGCCATTAATATTATAGAGCCATATTATTATAGGGCCATAAGCCTCAATGGCCTTATAAACAAGGATAAATCTCTGCTGTTATTGAAGTAGTATTTGCATGTAGTGAAAAATCACAGGATAGCACATAAGAATCTGAGTTACTCAGCCCACAAGGGCAGCAGCCAGCACTAATTACTGACTGGAACTACTGGCCTTATTTCCTCTGCTCTGAGGGCTTCATATTACATGAAATATGAATGTTTCTGAAAGATGAAATAAAGCCAGTGATACTTTTGGACTGAAAAATACAAGGATGATCATTATAAATTCTCAGCAGACACTAATCACTTTTCAGTGCTGTTTTTTTCCAGGTTTTCCCAGTGTCTCACTTTCACCACTGAATCTTTATCTGTCTCCTCTTTCAAAATTCATATTACCTATCTCCCAGGTTTTAGTTTGCAGAATCCCCCAGACTCCAAGCATTATTTTAATATTGAACATTTAGTAATTTTTAAAAGAAGCAAGAGGATACAGACCTAGAACTAAGTTAATAGAGTTCTGGTTTGATTAAATTTCCCTTACTTTATTTCATATGAAGTCCTAAAGTTATAAGATAAAAAGAAGAAATTCTACCAAAGCTAATTGTATAAAATTATTAAGTGTCTGGATTTATCACTGTTAACCATTATGTATTTGATAGATTCCCTGACTGACCTAAGTCTCGCAAGCAGATGGAAGAAGATATTACAAAAATACCAGACTGGTATAAGCAACAAAGCTTGTTCATGTCCCGTCAGATAAACAAAGGAAAAACAAAGGAATCCTGAGGTTTAATTAAACGCACAGCCTATCTCCACAGACACACCAGAAGCTGCAGAGGGAGGCTGCACATGATTTCTGGTTAAAAGCCAATTCCCATGGCCTTCTTGCAGCAGAAATATTCCTTTCAGAAATAAAGTAATAAACACTCTGGAATTGCCACATGAGAAGAATCTATACCTTACAGAGTTGATGCACTGTGAGGACTGATACAGTTTCTGGCCACAAGTGATGACCCTGTAAGAAAGGTCTGCTGGGGGATGAAGCCTCAGAGGTGACCCCTTTCAATCCTGCTTTTCTTGTAAAGATGTGGTGACCTGGAGGGAGAGCAGAGCAGCTGTAAGTAGTGATCTGCCTGCTGTGCTACACAGAGAAATGCTGGTTGTGCTGGGTTGCTACACAGAGAAATGCACTGTTTCAATTTAGACAGGTGAAAATAATAATTGACACATTTATCTGTACATCCTTACCTTCTTGTGTTTTTCAAGCAAATCAAGACATTATATCAGAATGCTTATGAAAATCCTGTACACTGCTAGATTTCTACTGGTGTAGCTCAGATATTTAAAGCATGTAAAGGGCAATCTTTACAGAAATAATTCATACAGAGATAATGGGTTGGAATATTTTTGCCTGGTTTCTAAGGAAATGAAGATTTTACAGTCCCTCTTCCCATTAGTTCCCCCACAGTCCCTATAACTTCTGGAGCTGTCAGGCAACTTCAACCACATTTGACAGGAACAGATGTCTCACATTTAGGAACATAAGAAATCCCTCTCCACTCACTGCAGTAGCACATCTACCCATCCCATAGTCCACTACTGCAGGAATGTTAGAGGGCTCATTCCTGCCTGTACCTCCCAGCAATTAATAAATAATTTCTTACATATTTTGATAAAACCAGCATGAGGGCAGAAGAGAGACCTCGAAATTAATGCCCTCTCTGAAATCCTCTTTGCAACTAAGTTTGATTAGACCTTCCTGGCAGCAGCCAGCTAATCAATAGATGGGAATCATGACTCAACTACTGAGTGTGCATTTTGTAAATGGTGCCTCTGTCAAGCTGGCAGGGCAGGGAAGGACAGCTTAAGGGAGGATGGCTGCTGGACAGGAGCCAGGAGTAAGTATAACAGAGCTGGTGTACCTTGCCATGTTTGTTTGCTCATGCTTTCTGTGTTACTCTTCTAAAACATTTCTTGTGCTGTTTGGCTTTATAACTAGGCAGTGGCAGTACTTTCAGAAGCCAAGCTAGTTTGCAGTAGGTCATCTCATCCCCTCAACATTAAAAGCAGAAGGCAACCTAGCCAAAGCACAGTGAAATATGTCTTCCAACCCATTTGTCTGAACACTTACTCCCACCAAAGCCCAGGAAAATGAAACCAAAGAAGGATTAAAACCAGCAAGTACATATAACTTAACTGTGAGGTGACTAAGAGAAAGGGTACATGAGAACAGTCTTGAAACTTGGGCAACAGAAAAAATACTTGATATGAAGAAAGAAGGTAGAAATCTAATGAAGACAAATTATATGGGTAGAAAGCCATTTTGGGAGTTATAAGCTTTGCTTCCTTGTTGAAAAGAAGAAACATCAAGACTTCAGATGGATAGCTAAAACAGCACAAAACATGGAGATCTGGACATTAGAGAACACTTTCAGAAAGGTAAGGAGATGCTATGGTGTGTGTGTTTCTCTTTTCAATGATTTTCTATGGGATTTTATCCATATGAATTTGCTTTTTTTTTTTTTCAGATATAGCTTAGAGAAATCTTGTATTCACATAGAATTTGGGAAGAAGTCATCGAAGTTTCAAAAGGACATCCTCTTTGACTTAAATCCAACTTTCTGTTGGTCAAGAGGAGGAGGGATTTTTCTTCTGAATTGGAAAAAATCAGTCATCATCTGGTATCCCATGTCATCTGCCATGACAGCTGGTGAGGGTATGCACAGTAAGGGGTGCACAATGACAGATGTACCACATCTGAGTATGAGTCAAAGCTGTTTCACAGACAGGCATCCATAACCAACCTCACTTCCCACCTGCCCCACACTCCCTCTCTGTGTAGTCGGATGCTGCTGTGCCTCCTCAGTTTTCCTTTTCATTCCTTTCCTGTCCTCTGTGAGACAACAGAGGTTCAGGAAAGGGGAGTGGGTAGAGCTACACTGGCCACAGATTCACCACAGTTCATGCTGATGCCTGTGATAGCTCAAACCTCAGACAGAAATAGCTCAAATATTTCAGCAAGGAACAGTGCTTCTCCTTGTTTTTCAAGTGTTTAAAAATATTGGTGGTATACATGTGACTGCATCTGGGCATGATCAGTGTTCTCAGAAAATTATTAATTAAACACCAATTATTTATGTAGATAAGGGACTACAGGATTTGCAATTTGTTGTGCTTGCTATTTAAAAATGTCACCCAAAATTCAACACTTGAATTCCCTCCCCAAGGATACAGCTAAGTTCCCTGGTGTTTTTGATGAGCACACAGTTTAATTGATTTGGAGAATACTTTGCTATTCCCTGCCAAGATCTTTTTTTTTCCCCTTAAATGCAGTGCATCAATTACTGGGTCAAGGCAAGAATCACATTGACCAGGTCTGTGCATCTATATTACATTAAGCCAATACAGTAATTTTTATATACAGCAACCTTCAGAGCTGCTCAGAAGTGAGCACTGGCCAGGTGGGAGTGATGCAGCAATACTGTAGCATTCCTCACCATTACTGTGTGAAGCAGTACTGTGTTCTTAGCAGATACAGCCCCTTCTTTTTTTAAGAGGTGCAGTTTGAGTGGCTGATTATGAACTTAGAGGTCATGAGGATCATTGATTTAAGTGATTAATTCCATTTGGATATGATATGAGAGGTGATGGGTGGAGGCATTGAAAGCACTGTCTTCTTGCTCCTAATGCCACTGTTTCTTTTTTTGCACCACCACAACACCAGAGATTTTTAGCCCAAGGTGCAAAACTGACCTGAGAAACTGGGAGCTGCCTGTGGGTTATTTACTGGACAGAGGAAATCTCCCTCCACATGGATGGAAGCATATCGGCCCCAGACCACTCCAGTAACATCTGAATTGAATCCCAGCCTTAGGCTCTGAAAGAGACTTCTGAGAGGCTTTTAGGAGAATTAGCATTTGTAAGTAAAATGAGGGGTTATGTTTTTATTATAGGCCTTTTACTATGTCTATGGGGCCTGTGGAAAATTCTGCTTGTACTGCAGTGGAAATACATATGAAGAAATATAATTGTATTTTGACATGTTACAGGCAGTTAGATATGTTGATAGTTGGGTAGTTATGCATCATCTGTAAATAAATGTCTTCCATCCATCAAGCAAGCGTACAAGCAAAGTGTCACTGGAAAAATACACATTGCATTAATGCAATCTCTGATGAAATGTTTTTCCATCTGTCACAAAATTTGCCATAACAAATGGGAACTCTGCGCAAGCTTTATTTTAATGTATGATTTAGCACCAGGGCTTTTACATCGTAAATAGTTAGTAAAAACAGTATTTCAATGAATTTTTATTGACCATTTATTTCAATGTGTAAGGTTTGATAATATCTCTTTCCTGTTTCAGAAAGACTGGGGCAGCATTCTGTCTAGCTGGCATGACCCCAAGAAAACCTCCTCTTTGTGCTCTTCAACAGCAGATATGTTCTCAGCAGAGGTTCAGGCATCACAGAATAATTTACCACATTATTAGGTATAAGGAAGAAGTCTTTTGCAATGATGGTGGTGAAACACTGAAACAGGTTGCCCAGAGATGTGGTGGATGCCCCATCCCTGAAAACATTCAATGTGAGGTTCTTCAGGTGTCTAAGCAACTTGACTGAGCTGAAGGTGTCCCTGAGCATTGCAGGGGGGTAGACTAGATGATCTTTTAAAGTCCTTTCCCACACAAACTATTCTATGATTATACAAATTCTCCTGGAAGACCACAAAGTAATGTGTGGGACAAAGAAGCTTCTTTCTTCAGTCAGTCTGGCTGGAGCAGTTAAAATGGGAAGGTAGACTGTCATTGTGTGTACAATGTCCATTTCCCTCTCATCACTGGGCTGAATGGTGGATGCCTTGCCCCTGCCTCTATCCCAGTGTATTCATGTGCTTCATTGCTAAATGAGATAGCAAGTGCTTCCTGGGTTTAGCTCAAAAAAAGGCAAAGGAGTTTGGGCATATTTCTTCTTGTTTGGCTTCTCTGCATTGCAAGAAAGCATCAAGTATCTATGGCTGCACTACAACACCAGTGCATCTTTCACCAAGGTTACACCAGGAATGGACTTAATATTTCACCTTTTGGATGATGTAAAGGAAAGAGATTAATTTACAGGAATATTTCAGTGTTTGTGATTAGACTATACCTGGGCAGTGACAGTATGGCTGACAGTGAGAATCCTAGAACTTCAAAACCTCTAGAGCTAAAAATTCTGAAAGAATACTTAAAGATCAACAACAGTGGGCAAACAGAGCTACAGTAGTGGCACCAGAGTTCAGTTTAATCAGGAACATTAAACATTCACACTGTAAAACTCTGGCTCATTGTGTTGGAATGTCTTCTACATGCACAGACTGTAACAAAAGGCTGGTGGGTTGGCTGTAATGTAATCCCTACAGAAGCAAAGAAAGTTAAAAATTAGGATTAGAGCATTATTCAATGATAGAGAGTTGCACTTGAATCTCTTTGGGAGTTCAAGCTAGAGAACTGCATTCAATTTTCCACAGAGTTCCAGATAATGAGACAGTGGGAAAAAAATGTGTTTTATGTTTTGTCTACCTTCTTATTTATGTATTTTAAATATTTTAAGCAAAAAGCTTTTTTTTTTATTTAAATATAGTGCTTGTTTGCTAATATCCACTGAATTTATTCTTTGAGTTTGCATAATAAGTTTCTGGTTCTATGAGGGAGGCTATAAATTCAATATATTCTTTTTTATTTTTAATGCCTTTTCACCTCTGTAACAAGTACACTTTTTGAGAAATCTGGAAGCTCTAAAGATAAGAGTAGGTTATATATATTTTAGTAGTTTAAGGAAGGTGCCTGTTCTAGACTCTGGAAAAACCTTGTGAAAAAACTCACAGATTCATGCAAGGAACCTGCTGAAGGATAAAAATTGTTGACCCATTTCCCTGGTGAATTCTGAACTGAAGAATTCAGAGTGAAGAGCTGAGAGGGGAAAAAAGCCAATTCTTATCTACAGGGTAAGTACACTTTTTTCAGTAATATGCCTTAGTTCTACTAGAGCCAATCAATGATAAATGTGTGGAATTCCTTTAAAAACAGTATTTGTTTATTTACAGACAGAAACTGATACACTAAAATCCAACAGGTGAGATCTTTAAACCTCAGTTAATTTTTTTTTTGCTTATGTTTGCTGGAGATCTTATTACTGCAAAATCATTATTTTTCTGGTTTTCCTCCTTCTGGGTGATATGCTTTGAAATTTGTTACTGTGTTGTAACTGTTCTTCAAGAATTTTCCCAGATACTCTTCCCTAGTCCTTGGGTCTGATGTAAGTGTCCCTACATACTTTTATTTCATCTAAGTGCTTCATTTCATTGAGGGCCCATCCAGGAGATATTTTGAGGAAAGACAACGCAGCTGTTGGTGTTCTTGTGCAGAGTGCACTGCAGCCCCAGTCTCACACTGGGGTGTGCCTGGCTCCCCCCACTGCATACCCTACAAGGCCTTTTCAAATATGCCAGGATTCTGGGGAAGACCTTGTGAACAGCCAGTCCTCTCCTGATCTGCTCTGGGTACACAGTCATAGAACACAACCAGATCTGGGACCTGAGAATCCTTACAAGTCTTAGCTTAAAAGGCTTAGAGGTCTTCTAGAAGTGAGGTCAGAATGGATTTTGTATGGGACCCTGGGACAAAAAGACACTGAGCTATGTGCTCTGCATACATCTTTTGCTGTTGCCATTGCAACGGCTCAAAGATTTAGTACTCAGTCCATAGATTTTTTTTCAGGGCCTTTTTTGAAGTCTAAGATATGAAAACAGCCGAGTGAGCAAGCGAACTCCTTCTGAAGAGAAAAACCAGCTGGCATGTTAAATAAAACAGTTCTGTTAATACAGCCCCAGTGACATTTGCACAATGCACACAGTGACACCTGACGCTGATGACTCGTATTCCTACATCTTGGAGTCTTACAGAAGTGGTTATTTACTGCATTAGGCTGATGGTTTTTATTACCTTAAAGCCAGTGCTTTCTATTTTCCCTTACCAAATGTCATTGCGTTGATTTTTATGTTTTCTCCAGTTTATATTATTTGGATTTTGACTCCACTCTTCAAAAGCTTCCCACTGTTTCAGATTGGTATCATACAGACATTAATGCAAATCACCGAGTAAGTAATTCCTTGAAGTATTGAGTGGGAGTAATTCTAGGGCACATTCTTCCTGAACAAACCAAGACTACCTAGGAAAATAAGCCATTGATAACAGTGTATTGAATTAGATGTCAATAAGTAGCATCGCAGATGGAGGAAGGATGAGAGCAATGATTCAACAAAAGACAATAGCTGGAACAGCACCAGGCTGTGAAAAGTTTTAATGATAAAAAGATTTTATTTAACAGTGGGAAATATATGTGAAGAGGGACACACCCCTTTGGGCTTTGGGGTTATTTTTCAGCAGTGGCATGTGGAGAAAATTCTTTTCAGCAACAAAGTGAATCGAGTTCAGAATGAGAAAAGAGTATGCAGTGGTCAAGTCAAGAGGGTAAAATAGAGTTGCATGAGAAGCTGAAGTGTTTAGGAAAGAAAAACTCTAGGTATTTGAGATACAGGACAAGAAAAAACTATTTAATAAAGTAATACCTAGGATGAAGCAACCAGCTCTCTACATGTACTTTGCTTATAAGCTCTTTAATAAAGATAGTCAACCTAATTCCAGATGGGCTTTTAGTCATCACAGTATCATGCAGAGATAGTCGCTTGCATGGTACATTTAGCTGTGGATATTTTTTGCCGCCTATTTGTAGAGTTGTTTAGCTGCCTGAATATATTTAACTACCTAAGTGAGTTACCTCTGCATGATTTTTCATTATGCAGGATAGGTTTGTGCCAAACAACACAGCAATTGCATAAGAATTGCATGTTTTGAAATGCAGACAAACACAATATTTCAGAATTCTTGCTGAAGTTGCTGAAGTAAAAGCAGCAAAAAAAGAGTATTAGATTTTCAGTATTAACTTAAGAAGAAATGTAACTCCATTCTTTTCATATGTTCATTAATAGTAAAATAATCTCTCACACAATTAAAATTTTGCAGTGATGTTTACCAAGACTGTACCCTCAGACAGTCAAGACACTCATACTCTCCCTGTCCACTTCTTGCAGAATAATTGCTAATCCCTGCTTTCAAAAGGAGGTAGAAAATTTTTTTTTTAATGGGTAAAATTTATAAAAACCTTTGCAATGCTGTAAAACCAAAATCTATATCTTCCAGTTTAATCTGGCAGGAGAATGAGGTGCAATAAGAAAGTTTTTTACAAGTACATCAGCAGCAAAAGATGAAGACAAGAGAGACTGTGGGTCTGTTGCTGAGTGAGAAAGGGGACCTGGTGGTATAGGACACAAAAAATGCTGACATACTCAATGCCTACTTCACCTCTCTCTTCACTGGTAACACTGGCCATCAATAATTCAAGACCCCTGAGGCCAGAAGGGAAATCTGAGGCCAGCAAGGACTACTCTTTCTCAGTGAAGAAGGACCAGGTTAGGGAACATTCAAACAAACTCAAAATATACAAGTCAATGGGATTTAATGGGATACACCCATCAGTGCTGATGCTGCTGCACTATGTCATTGCAAATCCACTCTGGATTATCTTTAAAAGGACTCAGTGATCCTGGGAGGTTCTTGAGTCCCAATCCTCCCTGCCATGGGCAGGGACACCTCCCACTAGACCAGGCTGTTCAAGGCCTTGTCCAACCTGGTCTTGAACACTCCCAGGATTGGGGCATCCACAACCTTCCTGGGCAACCTGTTCCAGCGCCTCGCCACTCTTACAGTAAAGAATTTCTTTCTAGTTCCTAAATTAAATTTCCCCTCTTTCAGTACCCAGTACTCCTTGTCCTGTCACTACAGTTCCTGACAAAGAGTCCCTGTTCAGCTTTCCTGTAGATGCCTTTCAGTTACTGAAATGTTGCTACAAGGTCTCTCCAGAGCCTTCTGTTCTCCAGGCTGAACAGCCCCAGCTTTCTCAACCTGTCTGCATAGGAGAGGTTCTCCAATCTGTTTATCAACTTTGTGGCTTACTCTGGACTTGCTCCAGCAGTTCCAGGTTCTTCTTATGTTGCTGGCCACAGAGCTGGATGCAGCACTCCAGGTGGGGTCTCACAAGAGCAGCGTAGAACAGGATCACCTCCTCTGACTGGCCACTTTTGCTGCTTTTGGTGCAGCCCAGGATGACATTGGCCTTCTGGCCTGCAAGCACATATTGGTGGGTCCTGTTGAGTTTTTCATATGCCACCAACCCCAATTCTTTCTCTGCAGGACTACTCACAATCCATTCTCTGCCCAGGCTGTAGGTGTGTCTGAGATTGTTACACCCTGGGTACAGACATTGTACTTCAGTTTATTGAACTTCATGAGGTTTGTACGGGCCCGCCTCTCAAGCCTGTCCAGGTCCCTCTGGATGGCTTCCTTTCCTCCAGCATAGGAACTTTCCCTCCAGCATGTCAACTGCATCACACAGTTTTGTGTCATTGGCAAATTTGCTGAGGGTGCATTTGGTTCCCTGTCCCTGTCACCAACAAAGATGGAATGGTGAACAGTATCCATCTCAGTAGGTATCAACCCCTGAGGGACACCACACATTGCTGGTGTGGTCATGTGGACAATGAGGTCTTGACCACAACTATTTTCACAGAATAGAACCATAGGTAATTATTTTTAATTTCTCCAGTTCCAGAAAAAAATCCTCAGCATCCTATTTATCAATAGTTCATTGTATGTGATTGGTGGGTTATCTCACACTGCAATCTTTAATATCTCACTGCTGCTAGTACCAAAAAGGCTGTACAAAATGCAGCAACTACTACAGTGGATGGGCTGCAAATGATGTCAAACTTCTGCAGCTCCCAAATACATGAAGTATATTTAGTTGTCTAAGAAGACACAGATGCAAAGTCATTCTTGATTGCTGTGGGTTAAATATAATGTAATTTCACTGAAGCCTTTCATTTATGATGCCGTAACACAACATGAGCTATGACCTCTAAACTAGTAAAATTAAATTGTTCATCTGAAAAAATGTTGCCAAGTATTGCATGGAAAACATTGCAAAATCAATACTCTTGGTAACATTACTGCCACTTAACAAATCATACCCGGGTCTCATACAAAACATCTCTAAATAGGGTAACATATAACTTTTATGGAAGAAAATGTGTAATACAGAGCAATTGCAAAAACAGTCACTGGTAAGTTTAAATGTGTATATAATTCTGTCGTTACCATTTTTTCTTTTAAATATTTCAATGTTGTCTGGGCTCAAAGACCTGAAATTTCAATGTCTTGATTCAGTATTTTTAATTTATTTTAAAGCACTGAATCAAGTACTATTTCTTTACCTTTTATCTACTACTTTTGCTCTACATCACAAATGTAATGGAAATTATTGAGCAACCAGGTAGTGGTATAGCATGGCACAGCCACAAAACATATAAATATGTAAGCCTATGGATCTAGGTTGATCTCTGGATGCATAGATCAATAGGAGACATAACATCAGCAATAAACAGATGTAAAATATAGGGAACAAGCATAACTTTTTCAGTCTTGCTGGCATAGTGACTGAACTTAAATCTGCATGTCAGCTTTATAACAGTGCTGGATGTCCCCTCTAGTGTGTATGCAGCGTATGCTAACTGTACTTAGTGGTGTTTAAAATGGTCCAGATTGTGGCAGAACAGAGAACTGGGCAACATAGCTTGGAAACAGCAAGTGGGTCACTGCATATTTCCAGCTTCCCCTCTAGAGAATTTCTATTCGCCTGGCTGGCTGCCCTGCTGCCGCCTGCCCAGGAGCAAAAGAGACAGGAGGGCATTGAAAAAGGTGGAGAGAGCTTCAACCCCTGCTCCCATGAGCCTACTCCTTAGGCAAAAAGAGGAGAGAGGGAAACAGAAAGCATCTAGCAAAACAACTTAACTCTTTCCTAGCTGCACCGAGTGAAGGAGGATAGGGAGCACAGAGAAGGAAGCAGGAGGAGCAGCCAGGACAGCAGCTGGTGCTGAAGGAATGGGTGAAGGGAGCAGACTGGTGGGGACATGGGGAAAGATACAGTTGTGTGATGGCAAGCTATCTAAATGCAGTAATGGGGATCATCCTTATGCACATTTTTCAGGCTACCTTAAACACTGAGTTATCTACTTTAAACAGACACCCAGTCTTTCTATCCTGCTCCTCCCTCCTCCTGTTTTCTCCCTTAATCACTAAATAGATATTCCCATTAGGAGCTGTGGAAAGCAGGTTGTTGTCAAGGTAGCTGATTATCTTCTTCTCCCTGTGTGGAACTTTAAGTTTTGTATTCAGTTTCTTCTACTTTTCCTCTGCTTCTTGTGCAATGTTACACTTAATCTGATTTTCTGTCTTAGCAATTTTTATTACTGTTATATTTTACATCAGGGCTCTTATTTATGACTCAGTAATCATAGTCATGGTTAAATACTGGTAGTCCTCACCATATTTATGCAAGAAGGGAATCAGGAACTTTCTATTCAGGAATCCCAATAAAAGTATGATGGATTGAATTATGCCCTGATTAGTTAAAATTATATGCCTGTCAACAAGCAGAAAGTCTGTCTCAGCATCCAGAATACAGAAGACTATTGTGTTCTGGTAAATGAGACAGATTGATGAAAAGCCTTTCAGATGGATGAGAGAAATCCCCAAATTCATACCTCAACTACTGCTCCTAGTGGATTCCCCAAATACTCGGGACTCTGGAAAATACTGGACATTCTTTTATTTCTGTTGCTGCAGAGTATGAGAATTTGTATTACTTTTAATATCATGGAAGAAAAGTTAGATTGAGAGACAGACTATATTCACAGAACCATAGAATTGTAGAAATGTTAAGGCTGGAAAAGATCATGAAGTCCAGCCATCAACCCAGCACCACCATGTTCAGCATTAAACCATGTCTTCAGGGACTTAACTACATGTTTTTTAACATTTTCAGGGCTGATGACTCCACCACTTCCCTGGGGAGCCAGTTCTAATACTTTGAAACCCTTTCAGTGAAAAAAGTTTTCCTAATATCCAATTTAAACCTCTCCTGGCACAACTTGAGGCCATTACCTCTTGTCCTATCATTTATTACCAGGGAGATGAGACCGACCCCCTCCTGGCTACACCCTCCTTTCAGGTGGTTAAACAGAGCAGCAAGGTCCCCCTGAGCCTCCTTTTCTCCAGGCTGAGCACCCCCAGCTCCCTCAGCTGCCCCTCACAGCACTTGTGCTCCAGACCCTTCCCCAGCTCCGTTGCCCTTCCCTGGACACGCTCCAGCCCCTCAATGTCTCTCCTGCACTGAGGGGCCCAGAACTGAGCACAGCATTGGAGCTGTGGCCTCAGCAGTGCTGGGTACAGGGGGACGGTCACTGCCCTGCTCCTGCTGGCCACAGCCTGGCTGATCCAGGCCAGGATGCCATCGGCCTTCTGGGCCACCTGGGCACATGCTGGATCTTGTTCAGCTGCTGCTGACCAGCACCCCCAGGTCCTTTTCCACCAGGCAGCTTCCCAGGCACTGCCCCCAACCTGCAGTGATACATGGAGCTGTGGTGACCCCAGTGCAGAATCTGGCACTTGGCCTTGTTAAACCTCATGCAATTGCCCTTAGTCCATCTATCCAGCTTGTCCAGACCCCTCTGCAGAGCCTTCCTGCCCTCCAGCAGATCAACACTCCCACCCAACTTGGTGTTGTCTGCTAACTTGCTGAGGGTGCACTTGATTCTCTCATCCAGGTAATAGATAAAGATATTAAACATGGATGGCCCAAATACTGAGGCCTGGGGAACACCTCTAATGACCACTAGCACTCCCTGGGCCCAGCCAATTTATTCCAAAAACTCAGAAGACTAACCAGATATTTGTTCTCAGTTATCTGAAGCCTTGCACTGGTGGGCTGCACTTAGGTTCTTTTTACTAACATTTCTGTATGTGGCATACAGTTGATATAAAATGAGTCTCAATTAACCAGCTTTAGAATTTTTCTCGAGACATTATGCATTGTTCCAAAATTATCGAAATACACATTATGTATATATTGAGTAAAGTTGTAGTGGAATACATAACTTGAATATTTAATATAGTACATGTAAGTTGATGTTTAATTTAGTTTCTGCTTGTCACACAAAGTAAAAATGCATTTATTTTATTTAGAGTGATTCCCTGCTAACCAGCTAAGTCAGCTGAAATCGGTCATTTATTTTTAAAGTAAATACGGTGCTCCTTCTGTCCCTGTTTATTCTTTATTTATATATACAGATATAATTATGTGCATGTGTCTGGATGAAACTGTAACTGCATTTTCCTCTGATTGTGAGCTTTAAAATTCTGCCATCTATACTTTGTTTCTGCGATGTCACTTCAGGGACATTTTATGATTTCAGTAAACATTGCCTTGAGGTTCTTGAAAATATACGGCCTCTTTAAACCAAGATAGAACAGATGGAAACTTCATTGCTTAAACAAATGGCTACAATTTTCTTCAGGGCACAAAATTGTATCATGAACTTGATTAAGAACCTAGGAAGCTTCCAGAAGCTTTTAGTCTTTCTTTGTTGGCAAATGATAGAATTCACAAATTTTGTTCAATAAATGTTTTTTAAAAATCCCCTTGTGTCTTTCCATTTTCTTATTTTCTTTTTTTTTTTTCTGCTTTGAAGGAGGGAACTGGCATTCCTGCTTCAAATGACCTTTTGGATTAAATTATTATGAGATAGATTTTGCATGACAACACAATTTTCTTGTTTGCTGTAGAAATTACACTGCAGGTGCAACAACCTAGACTATTTTAAAAGACTTCACATTACTCAGTTACCAATTGTCACAATTTAATCTAACAAAAAAGTGCTGTGAAGTAGTGATATGAGCTGCCAAATAAATTTTCTTTATAGCATTTTTCATCCTTGAAAAAAGGCATAGAACTTATTCTTGCATAGCCTGCACCAGGCAGAAGAAGGACTATCATTTTCCCATAATACACATTAATGTAAATCTCAACACATCCTCTGAGTCAGGGTCTTTATTGATCTCGGTTCAGAACATGCTTGTATCTTTGTGTGTGAGAGAGAATAATCCTAGTGCTTTTACAGCTGTTTTAATTTAAACTCCACTGATAAAACACATCTATAATAAGGTCTGCTGGAAGAGTTCCCAGCCCTGACAGTTATCTATAAATTAATGGGTGTCATATACTTGCGCTTGTTTGGAAAATATGTATGACAGCCTAAAGCAGATAACAGAAGTCGCATCTGCTGGAGGATGCTTGCAACAAAGCCCTTGTTACAATTTTCTAGTTCTGGCAACACAGTCATGATGTTAATACAGTCAAGAATAAAGTTTGAAGTTTACTTAGAAAAACAAGCTAAATATGTTTCTGTGAATCAAGCAAAATTAGACAAAATTAGATATGGTCCAGTCTCTAAGTTGCTCTTTATGGTACTGTAAATATTAACTTGATTTTGGCAGAAGTCCAGACTGGAATTCTTTGAACCCTCAAAATATTTGCTAAAGGTCCATAGATTTCACGTTCTCTTGGCATTGCTTCAGTACCTGCAAATCAGTAAAAACAGATGAATCCTTAGCATCACATAGAGCAGATTTCCCAGGTGAGACTTACACACCAAAGGTTTTTATGTCCTTAGTTAGTAAGTTTTGAGGGTGGGCAGTGTGACATGGCAGCTCTATGTACCAGATCTGTTTGTACCCTGCAGGCTCATTTCTTAGAATTGACAACTATGCTGTGCCTTAGCTGTGCCTATAAACCAGGACCAAAGTGTGGAGTGAAAACTGAGCAAGGTAACACTGACTGCAAGTGTTTACACAGAAGACAACAGGAAGGCACAAAGGGGGAATGAAGTAGCCATGGGACAGTGCTGGTGAACGTGGTGAGGAGGCATCATAACATGGTTGCAATCTAGTCAAATATGTGAGTTTTGTTAGCATCTCTACAGGATTTTTGGGAGGGACTGGGAAAAAGATAGTGAGGCAGCTTTGTTTAAAGGAACTTAAATGCTTAAGAGCATGAAAGGCAGCTTTGTTTAATAGAACTTAAATGCTTAAAAGCATGAAAGGCAAAGTTGGAGGAAAAGATATGTAAGGGTGTTTGCAAATTAACCAGTGCATGAGAGAATGGTGGCATAAACGGATTGAGAACGACAATGTGCCATCCCAAACCCTTAGGATTAGGGAGAAAATATTGTGTGAAAAACTGTGAATGTGAGGATAAGCTAATTAGGCTTATTCAGTAGCTGTTGCTATTGGAAGGGCTATCTAGCCAAATATCAGGCAATCACTGCAATGGCATTCTGCATCGATAGCAGAAGGACAAACTTCACTTATTTAGGGCAAGAGAAAAGGATATTGCCAGTACTGAGTCATAGAATCATGTTAGTCTAGATAAACTTAGCTATGAAGATGAGGCTTTAATCAGAATTTTATTAAATAAATGAGCATGCACACTGGAAACTTGTAGATAAGTCAGAGTCTGTGACAGTGCCTCAGCTTTGAGTCCAGGTGATGGGCAGGTTGATGATGTCCACACTGACAAAGACAGTTGTTAAAGATATGTTGGATAAAGACAAATTAATATGAGTTTAACCATTTTTGAGATTTAGGCTTTGACTACTCTTTGACAAGTCAGATGTGGGAAATGGGCTGAGATTTTCACTTCAGTAGATTTGTACTTATTTATATTAGGGGATTATCTGGCTAATTAAGATAAAAATTGGATAGTGTTAATCTTTCCTTTGAAGTGCCTGCATGTAAGTTCTGTACCCCATGAACAACAATTAAATCCAACCAAAACACATTGAAATACATTAATATACACACACTTGTTTATATAATAATTGAGATATAGGGCTCTGCTATGCAAAGCACCTTTAACCATATCTCTGAATATTCCTTTAAAATGCCCTATAGTAACAATTTTCATTAGCAGGTAATTTGATGTTTTCTTTAACTCAGAGGGGACCTAATTCCAATTTTAGTTTGTATAACAGCTTATTAAACAATCCTGAATATTGTGTCTCTAGTTTTTGCCTCAGTTTCTCTTAGTGTATATGAAGAGAATAGCAGTGCTGACTCCACTTGTCAAACATTCTGAGAATAGCTGAGAAGCACTATGTGAGATGTAGGCTCATCATTAGCAGCTTTATCCACACATCAGAGTTGCATCTTCACAGGAGGGGAAATGTCATAGACGACGAGTTTGTTTCTCATCTATTTAAAAATCTTATAATAAAGTACATAAAAGAGAGTTTGTATTGCAGTTTGGACATGTAAAGAAAAAAAAAAAAGCAATAAAAAATAAGTCTTATTCCAGCTCATGTACTTCTTTCTTGAAATGTAGCCAAGTCCTAACATTAAACTCTCTGGTTTACCAAAGCCAATTCTCAGTCATTAAAAAAATATTCAATGGTCAATGTTATAGTAAAAAAAAACATTTACATTTTGAAATGTTACCATTTTCTCTCTCATCTTTTAAAATTTCCCATGATCTCAAGACCAGAATTCCCTTTACTTGTGTGCAAAATTTCAAGTCAAATAAGCATTTTGGAGTTGTCTAGGTTGTAGGATTGAGGCCTTATGGAATAACCTTTATCCCTGCAAAATCTAAACAAATCAATTGTTTTGACAAATAGACTGTTTGAAATGGTGTGCCGAAGAATATATAATAGTGGATGTTATATTTATTCTGTTTCAGTCTGCTGCCTGTATAAGAGAGAATCACTGGAAGCTGAACCAGCAGACTCGTGTGTGTAGGTGGTGATGACAGAAGGAATAGGAAGGTGGCAAAAAAAACAAACCACATTTTTTATTTTAAATAACAATTCAAATTTCAGTTTTAGGGAATAATCACACTTAATTATACTGCCTATAATTTTGAAAATGGTAGCTGTGCCTCAGAAAGAATTATGGGGTTTTTATCCAAGATCCAGGAAATCAATGAAAGGACAACTGAGTTCAGGTTTTTTTGTCTATTGAAAAGAAAAAAAAAAACCCACTTCAGATACTGAACAGAGGGCAAAAAAGGTAGTACTATCAATCCCCAAGCTAACTTGTAATTTTCATTATAGTTGTACAAAACCTTGTCAACAACAGTTATATGACCTTCAGAGCTTATTCCCTTATTATCTGCCATGTACTCCACATTAACACAAAGTCTTCTTCACCATGCAAATACCCTCACTACCCCCCAAAACCATATTCCTACATAAACATGACAAAAATAGAATTTTTACCCCTTAAGAACAGATTAGTTAGGAAAGCCAAAAGCCCACAATATCTCTACAGCCTAGAATTGTACTCACAGCTATATCCTGCTATCCATGACCCTAGGTAGTAACACTGGCAAACACTTCTTATCCAAAGGCAACAGCAACAGTCACCCCACAGGCATTTCTGACTCTTCCCTTTTTATTAAGGCATTATGTTCTTGGGATACCTTGGCAGAAAGTGGCCAATGATACCTGCTCTGTGACAGCCAAAGCATAAGAATTCCTTCAGTCTTCATGAAATGCGACTAATTTTGGCCCCTTCTTGTCTTCCACTGTGGCACGCAAAATTTTGGAAGCACAACATTGTGCTTTGCCAGAGCAAAGAATGGAGGCGTGTTTGGGGCCTCTCTTTAGAACAACCATCACTTTTCCTCAGGGACAGAGAATGAGTAGGAACCTTCTAGTGTTTATCTTGTTATTAAGTAATAATCAGTGTTTTTTCTTTAAAGTATTAGAAATTGTGAATATAATGGTTTTCATTTCATGTTACATTTGTAATAATCCCATGCATTGTTCATCAGCCAGTGAAGAGCTCAAGTTCATCAAAGAAGGAAGTAAATAATAACAACCAGTCTGTTCAGTGTTATTTAAGAATAGCAAATTTACTCCATGAAGCCAGGAGCAATCACCACTTAATACATTATACAGCAGCTGAGAAAAACTGATTTATAAACCCAGATGCCAGGCAACAATCTAATAGTGATGTCATGTTGTAGAAAGCTGTAGTAATTTTGGATATGACCCCACTGATCTTTACAGTCATTTTTACAGTCATGGATGGGCAGGCCACAACCACTACATCATACATCCAGAGTGAACAGGTCTTCAGTGGCACAGCTGGCATCTTTCCTGGCTGCTGGAAGACAGCATATGAGTGATGGATGCAAAACAGCTTCTGAGGAACCACAGGATGTAATTTGGCATTATTTCCTGGTTAGGTGGACTGCAAAATCCATAAGCATGTCTCTGGGAGCCCCTCATCAGAAAGCAAGGCCAGGGACAGTCAGGGTAAGCATGACAGCTGAGCACATGAACAGATGTTTGGAAGGTACTCCTGTGGCTGACCAGCATGAGCAATTGGCAAACTTGAGGTTGTTTCTACAAAGCAATGTGAATGTTTTACTTCTGAAGGTGGTATTACAAACAACTAATGAGGGACTACAGTGCCATTTTTAATGACTAAAAATAGGTAAGCATCTCTTAGTTTGTGGAGACAGAACATACAGAATGACACTGCAGTCATTGCAATGTGACTCATTTGTGGCAATAAGGAAAAGAATAACATACTTTTCAGACAAATCAAGATTACTGCTATTCTTGAACAGAAACAAACCTTCCCTTATTTGGGAAAGAAGGAAGCTTCTTGCTTTCTGATGCATCATTAGGAAAATGTGGGATTTGTTGGAGATCTATCAGCCTAAATAGCCAATATGACATCTTTCATTGTGACTGTTTTGCAAAGATCTCATTGGCTGTTTCACCTAAGTTTTTTTTAGTACCTTCAGTTGTTTCTTGTTTATGGTGCCTTTTGCTCCAGTTCAAGCCCATTTTCACCCCACTGAAATACCTGTGCTGAATTCCATGCTGTCTAAGAGAGCAGGGTGTGGTATATTAGCAGGAAGTTAAGAGAGCTCATTTTCATTCCTACATCTGCCAGTACCAGCTTTATGACCCAAATCACCAGATCCCAAATTCCCTCACACATTCAGTCTTTAAGGGAAAGTTTACATGAGATTTAGTGCTTTTCTCTCTCTAGTATTTACAAGTATTATGCATACTATTAATATAACATAATTTGGGATAGGGTTAAAGGTTGCCTTCCCTCAGCATCCTGGTTTTTCCCTGCCAATCAAGAGACATCCATATACTTCCAAATCCCCAGTTTTCTGTGAATGATTTCTTTTGTGAGAATATGCCTATTGATACTACCTATCAAGAGATCAGTTGCTCCCTCATGTGGGGATCTGTTAATACCATGTTTAGTTCATATAAACCTTTGTTTACATACCATGAGTAAAATCAAGAGTTTACAAGCTGGATCCATTTTAAATGCAAATATGTGAGTAACTGGGTCTCATAAATGTTATTGCTCATTACCCTCAATGAGCCACCCTGATCCACAGCAGAACAGATGCTTTGCACTACTGATAGGTCTGGGAAGTCTGCAAACCAAGAAGTAATCTGAGTGTTCCTGTCACTGCATACTGTATTTGGGACCACAGTGTGCCTATTCTTGCTGTGTTTACAAATGGATGTTTCCTGTAGATCTGGCACTGAATTGTGGGTGTCACAATAAAAGTTCCTGGTCTCATTGTTCCACCCCATGCACACATCTGATAATGAACAATAACTGGTATAATTTTTTGTATTACAGGTTTGTTATTGCAGGATATATGAGAGAGATTGTCCAATTTCAAAGGAAAAAAAAATGCCGTGACTGTAAAACTAGCTCAAAACTATAACAGCCTGTCTAGTGAGAAGTTATGATAAAACAGCTAGCATGACAGGCCAGGGATGAGTATAATTAAGTTATTTCTGACTAGGGTTGCCCTGGGCCCACCCCATCAATTTCGTCCTCCCAGAGGCACCTCTGAATGTTAGCACTACATCGTACCCCTGTATCCTAAGCCTGCAAAAATTGGCTAATTCTGCCATTGCTGATGTCTCAGGTTTATCCTGTCATAGAATCATAGAATGTTTCAGGTTGGAAGGGACCTTAAAGATCATCTCATTCCAACCCCCTGCCATGGGCAGGGATGCCACCCACTAGACCAGGCTGCTTAAAGCCCTGTCAGCGTGTTCCTAAACACTTCCAGGAATGGGGCACCACAACTTCTCTGGGCAACATATGCCAGTGCTTCACCACCCTCACAGCAGAGAATTTTTCAATAATATATAATTTAAACCTTTTCAGTTTAAAGCCATTCACAAATTTCCTATTACTACATGCCCTTGTAAAACCACCCTCTCCAGCTCTTCCCTCATCCACCAGTGCTGTAGCCCCATCATAGAAAGTAAAATTTTTTGGGCACAATTTCTCCTTAGTAAAGTCACATTGTTTATCACAAATAATTTTGTTATTTTCCATGTGCCTTTGAATAGTTTCCAGAAGCCTGTGCCCCATGATCTTTAACTTCTTTAAAAATGGGGAATATGTTTCCATACTTCCAGTTTGTGGTAACTTCATTGCCACAGTTTCTCAAATATGATGAATAGTAGCTTAGGCACTTCATGTGCCAGTCCCTACAGGACCCACTGATACATTTCATCATGTTTAATGGACTCGTGCACCTTTAATTTCCTTAGAAGGTTCCTCTTCTCCCACTTCAAAGGTCTGGCTTCAGTCTTGCCTAACAGTTCAAAACTTTTGCTTTGCTTCAACTTAAGCAATATGAGTGATTTCAAGATTGCTTTTAAAAGGCCATTTACATTTTTGCTTTTTACTCCTTTGAAATGTCTTTAGATTAGGATTTTTATTTTAGTCACTAGGTAGATCTCCAATTTATAGACACAGACCCTCTGGGGTTTTACTTCTTTATAAGTGGTATTTATTTACAGAAGGTTAGGCAAAAAATTAATGAAGGCATTTTATGCACAGCTTCATCCCATTGTTTTAATCAGGCAAGTCTGGTGAGAGATTAGATGAGAAAACCTTGAGTATAGAGGTGAACTCCCATGAGTATAGAAAACATACAAAAAATTGGCTTATAGTTAAGGTTATTGAGAGGAGACTATGTCCTATACAAGAATATATTTCATAGAGCTGTATTTCTATACATCTCAGTGTCTTGTATGCACTGGCATACAATCAGTAACTTATATATGCTTGTAAATTACATGTATTACTTTACATATAAAGACATAAAGTAAACTAGAGATTTGGTTATATTAAATAACTTTGATTCTGCTATTTTCCAATGTTATAAAAAAAAAAGAAAAAAATAAATTCAGATCTTTATTTTTTCCACCTGGCAAGATACGTAACATTGACGTGCTGCCTGGGACATTTCAACTTTATTTATGTGATGGACAGCTTGTATGAAAATTTCTCTCATAGATTGAATCTGAACATTTTATTGCTCAAGTAGGAAGGAAAAAACTCAGAATGACCTTTGATTATCATATCTTCTTTTAAAGACAGATTGATGGCTTCCCTTCTTTTCACTCTCCTGTACCTGTTTCTCAGTAATGCATAAAAGCCTGGAATAAAATATCCAGTGTGTAATGCATAACTAATTTTATTTTTTTTACTCCAAACCCTAACAATTCAAAGCCAAGTAAACACCAGCAGGCTGCATTCACTTACACTATGCATGTTGATGCTAATTGCAGTTCCCTAAACATTTTACATTGTTTGCACAAAATAGCATTGCTCTGCCTTCAAACAGTCAGTTCAGTGACAGCTGGAATGAGTTTATCTCATACTGCTTAGTGTCAGGTGCATTCTTACAGCTTTCCTGTCTCCTTTTGAGGGCTAATTAAGGCATTCTTCTCTCTTGTTTAACATTTACATTTAAACAGCTGCATCTCATTTGGATATAATGCAAAGATGGGCACCTGGCTTTCTTTCCCTGAGATAATTCTGGGAGCTTTTTTTTTTGCTCCCCCTGCCCCACTAAAGCTCCAAAATGGTTATTTTTGTGCTTATGTAGGGAAACGAACTGAAGTGGCTGTAAATGGAAAAAGCTGCTCTTCATTCACAAACAGGGCGCATCTTCCCAGGATCCTTCACAGCTGGTCTCCGTAGGATTCTCGGCGTGAGAGCAGAATGCAAAGCAGAGTCCTTGAGTCTTTCATCAGTCTGCTGCCTTTGTCAGGCTCTGGTCAGCTCAGGGGCTTCTTCCTTGTTACAGCCCTTTTTGCATCTTGGGTTCTTTGGTTGTTTCTTCCCACATGGACAAAGAGCTCACAGGAAAAAGGGGGGAAAGGAACGAATTCTAATCATTATCCCAGCAGAAAAACATGGCAAAAGAAACCATAGCAGTTTCATAAAACCTCTTGTTCCATGTTAGCAGAGGTCCACAGGGGCCCAAGTTCTCCAAGGAGCACACCAATATACAGAGAAGTGGCCAGGACTGCAGGCACTAAGCGTTTTGACAGATTCAGCAGCACCTTGCACAACAATCTTGGTGCAAGGTACAAGCCTGTCAGATGTAGCATCTTTTGTGGTTCTCTCCATATCTGCAGATCTCCATCTTCAATGAGGTGACTTCTTAAGATTATGAAAAAAAAATATTTCCAAGAAGTTATGGAAGATCCAATGGCAAAGATGTATCTCCATAATTCTCTGCAGGACAAACACCATCATCTTTGCTCAACTTTTTATGAATTTTTCTTGCCAGTAAAAAATTACTAGGGGCATTATATATTAATTCTGTACTTTAAAGAAATAGTGTACTAGGCTGCAATGATTCAGATAATAATAATAGTATATATATATATATATACAATAGAAACTGGTAAAATAAGAAAAATAGACTGTGATCATAAGTTTAAGGCAATATGTTTATTGATACAAGTTAATGATGTCCTGTTCTTATTTCTATGCAATTGATCTTCATTTCTCAAAAGGAACAGGGCATGAAAAGCCTTCACTCCTTGGGAAACATTCTGATGGGAAGCAAAGGAACACAGGAGGTGTGTCACACCTGTGCTGCCAGGGGCCAGCAGGACTGCAGTGCTGAGACTGCAGCCTTGCCCACCTGGGGACCTGGGATAACTGAGGGCATCAGCAGGCTGGGACTCCACCTGCATAGGACTGCACACAGAAAGGACTTTTCAGAAGACTTTTTTGTGAAGGTATAGCAAGTATCAGTGCATGTGTAAATTGTATTTTTCCCAAAAGTTTTGTAACTGGGCAGGTTATTGAAAATTACAAATGGCACATCTGGTTTGGAGGCTAGAGAACTTCAATGAAATTTTCAAGTTTGTATATGAAACTATAGGACACTAGAGCATCAAAACATGAAGAGTAGCCAGGAAACATTCATCTAGCTACATATGAATGTCTTTATCTGAGCTTGCAGTCACTGAACATTCAAAGTACTAAAGAAAGAAAGAGGCACGTCTACAACAGACTACTAAAGTAGTACAAGCATTCATTGTAAATTTGTCCTAGGAGAATTATCTCACATACAAACCTCTAAAGTACAAATATCTGAAATAAGGTGAAATTTATATAAAAATTCAACTTTAGCAGCCTCCTTTCCAACCTCCTACTTAAAAAACCCAATGGATATTTACTGAACCACTCTGTGCAGAGCAGTGTGAGTCCTGAATATAAAACATTACTGGAGCATTGCATATGGAATGCACCAAGCAATCCTGAGAAGACAAGATGCTTCTTACAACAGAGAATTTTATTATTCATTTTTTCACCTAAAAAACCAACCTTTTATGTTACAGCAGAAGTACACTGTCTGTGAGGAACAGGACTGCACTGAAGACAGATTGTTGCTTCTCATAACCCATTTCTGCATGCATAAGTTTTCTGTTCCTCAAATACATTAATGATATAATCACAGGGGAACTATCTACATTGATTGCTGTGTAAAAAATGATGATTTTTAAACAGCCTATCCTTGCACAAAGGCTTATTATCAACTTGGACAGTAGTGCAAGGTTTGGAACAAGGACCTGGGTTTATTGCCAGATTTTATCATGAGAAAAAATGAAGACTAGATGAGTTGGTTGTCATTTTGTTCTTGTTTTAATAGAATATTTTTCCACTGGAAGAGTCAGATCCTTCAGAACCTAAACTTGCCTCAGGAACTTATTGATTTTAACAAACAAGTATCAAAAGGCAGTCCTTAAATCTCTCAGTTTAATTCAAGTGATGGTAAAGTGCTTCATGGAGACTAGATGAATAATTTCATTGAATTTGAGTAATTGCATTCAATGAAGTATTTTACTTGGATTTGTAATTTTTTTTTCAGTTTAAATTCTAAATTACAGCTTTACATTTACAGGCTGTGCTTTACATTTTCCTCTATCCAGCCTGGTTGATATCTTTCACTGTAAGTCTTTTTTTCACTATTAATAATGGATCCTGACCTTTTCTTTTTTTGATAAACAGTTCAACCTGCATTAAGGCTAAAGCTGGGAAAAATAATACATGATGATATGTGATCCATGTTAAAAGATCATGGTGGTGTTTTCTTTGAGTCACATTAAAGCCATTCTATGGGGCAAGACATTACATTCCAATGAAATTTTAACCAAAAAGAAGTTTTTCAAATTTGTTTTTCATATACACTAAAAGACACATTCTTGAATCTATTTCAGCTCCTGATGTTGTCTGAGCCATACATCACTTCCCCACCCAGCACAGTTGTCCATTCGTCCCACCAGTACAGGGCACAAGGATGTCAGTGCTAGGATACGACCAGAGATCACATGAGCACGTGCATACCAGAAGGAAACTGGCACTGATTATGAGAGGTATTTTGTCCTTTCTGTGAAGGTCTCTCAGGCACCAGAGTTCTTCAGATGGAGAAGCTGGTTTTGAGAATGCAGAAAAGCAAAAGCATGATGAGGAAGAATGTAGAAAGTGGGAGGATATTCAAGAGTAAAAAGAAACACAGATCTGGTCAGAAAAGAAACTACTTTTAGGCATTACAGGAGAGGAAATTGGTCAGAGGTAGGAAGAATAAATATTGATATGCAAACTGGGACTAAAAACACTGGAGTGATTCTATGGCTAGCAGTTGATGAAGGTAACAGGATACATATGTGGTAGGGAGAAACGAAGCTAAAATCTCTGGTAGTTCATGCCCTCTGATAAAAAACGTGGACAAATGGTCAGAGAGTGCCAAGGAGGTCAATGAAACCACAAAGAAACAAGGGAGAAGATGAAGTGAGTGTGATGGACTAAGACAAATACAGGGCTTGGGCTGTGTGCAGGGAAGAAGACATTAATGTCAGTAAAACACTGACAAGAGCAGTCTGAGAGGAATATGAAGGTTTCTTGACTCAGGAGACCTATGCAAAGATTAGGAACTTCTGTGGGGTTATATGATTACAGCTGGTAAGGATGATAGATTCTGTGGAGGCAAGTCCCTCATCTGACGTTGTGTGCTGAGTTCTGGTTTTCCTGCAGCAAAAAGTACAACAGCAAAAAGGTGACTCCAGAGAAAGTGGCTTTCAGGAACCAAAAAAAAAAACCAAACCAAACAAACAAACAAAAAAAAGTGACACTGTATTTTACTGAAAGATTAAGAGAAGATAAATAAGAAGGTGCAAAATAGAGACATGCAAACTAATGAGAAGCATTCAGGTGGCAAATTGAACTCTTCTCTGTACTTTCTTCATTACTTCCCTGTAACAAGGGGACATTTAGGGAAAGGCAGAAGATGAAAAACCAGTAAAAAGAAGTGTGTTTTTCCTGCTTGGGTTCCTAGAACACCTGCTCATGAGGCAGTGACTTAGCCAGGAGCTCAGCATGACTGGAAAAGGGATTGAACATTTACATGGATGAGGCCATGCAAAGTTACAGGCTTATAAACTGTAAACAAATAAAAAAAATTTGGAAAGGATAGAAGCCTTTTGCCTCTGGTTGTTTCCCAGCTTTTACCAAACTACATGAAAGATGCTTGTTTCTTAGGGGCAGTTTTTGAGATTTCCAGTCTCATATAACTCAAGACAAGTTTATAATATAACAACATTAAAATACTCTTCTCTGATGTTGGTGATTCTCTATTGTCAGTAATTATATGCTCTTTCAGCTGGCTGTTGGTCACATGCACATTTCTGGCTATGTTTGGGCAATCCCCATGGTGTGCTTTAGTCACTGACTGATAACTCTTGTGTTTACAGTCACCCACCCCTGGTCACTCTTGCTGGGAAGGGCCTTTAACACACCATTCGAGCCTGGCTTGTACCCAAAGGCAGAACTGCTATTGTTAGCACTCTGGAATAGGTGTCAGTCTTGCATTAGTTGCAAACCTGGTCTCTCTCACTTAAATTACGATTGGTGATCTCATGCTGGGGGCAGATGGTTGCACAGCCATCTACTGCAAGGAGTGCCTCTGCCTTACTCTGGGGAAGGCTTAACACCACTGCAGGCAGCACCTGGGCCCAGCAGTCTCCCCTTGGTATCCATATCTCAACATATGGCCAGATTCACACTAGGGATAGATAGGTGAGGATTACCACAGAAAAGCATTATTGTAGATGCCCCAGCCTTTAAAAGTCTGAACTTTCCATGGGCTCAGATTCAGCAAAGAACTAAATAATGTGAGCTCTAGGAACTGTATATCCTTAGGTATGTTGTTAAATCAATGTCTTTTATTCCAGCTCTCCCATCTCTATTTCTAGCTGCTACTTGCAAACCATAATGAAATAAGAATATTCCTTTCTGCTAAAAACAATCCATTCAGTGCTTCAAAATGATATATGAGCTCCTCAGTGTGTGCGCCAGTACAGGATCTTCTCTTGAGTTAGAAACAGTACATTCCATCCAAGTCCCAGAGGGATGCCTATTTTGGTGTTTCAATTTAAAGGAAGAGTGAGATTTTGAAACAAATTGCCTATTGTCTCTTTTAGTTGTGCTTTGATTTGCACCACAAAATGGTCTCAGAGCAAATGACCTGGATTTCTCTGGATGGAACTAAAGGAAGATGTGCTCCTGGGAGTGTACTTAATGCATTCCAGCTGTAAAGGACACTCAGGTCATGGAACCAGTTTAGTCCTAATATAAACCCACTGAAATGTGCATCTCACAGATGTCAGGCCCTAAACAACAACATTCTACATTCTACAGATCTTACATGTCCACATTACTTAATACAGACTTAGCAAAAGTCACAAAATGACCCAGACAAGTATAAGAGAAATGACTACATAAAAACTATTGTCCTCTTGCTCTTCCAGATTCAATATTCAGACAAAGTTACCATACACTGATGATCTACTTTTCCTCAGAGGTACCAAGTCATTTATCAACATGATATCTTAGCAATGTAAAAGACAAAAAAATGTTACGAGCACCATTTTAAGACTCTAGTTTTTCTATTTCTCTTTTCCTGTTCTTTTTCCCCTCCTCTCCATCTTTTTAAAGTTTTTTAACTTACAGACACCTGCAATTATGATTTTTATAGCACTCCCTTAGCAGGTATATGCCTAACTACGAAAAAGGATTCTCAATTTAGGTACAGTGCTTGGGGGATGCAAAGCATTATGTGACTGCTAAGTATTATTAAGATGAAGAGAAGGCAGATTAATGAAGAAGGCATTCTGCTCTGAGATGAAAGGGGCTGTATTAGCTTTTCATACAAAACCTTGTCAGGAAATCCTGGTTTTGTGAACATCACAAGCTCCTAATAATTTGTTTGTGTAATGCCATCAGAACCAAAACACCTTCCCTGTTCATCTTTAAGTGATTAAGCAGGTTACAACAAGATGCTGAGGTAGATGGATGGCATAGTACTTCATAAGACAAACAGAGCAGGAAGTACTGATTCTCTGAAAAATAAAGAGGAGAGCCTTGACCTGACTTTATTTCAGTATTGATGACACGTAGGATTATCACTGAAGCTTTGAAATTTTTGAAATTTTGAAATTTTTCTTACATTTACTACTTTATGTTCTACTTTATTAAGAACAGATTTTAATATTCCTGTTTGCCAATTCAATTGCAAATGCAATTATTTCAAAAGATTTAAAATTTTCCAGCATATAAAAATGAAACCAAGTTAAAAATAACCCCAGACATTTCCTTTAAAACTTTGTGATGACCACCTAAACATATTTTGGACCAAACTGCTAGTGAAAAACACTGTACAGTCAGAAGGCTATAAGAAAAGCATTTGAACGAACTTCTTACCTTCTGATTTATCTTTGGATTTCTATAAATCAAAGCTCTGCTGTAGCACAGTGCTCAGCCACTTCTCACCAGCTTTTTAAAGGTACAGCTGGGCACTGTCTCAATTAGCAGGTCAGAACCAGACCCATGGGGCAAAATTTCAGTTTGACCCTAATATCCTCAGTGGCACTGTGGAACCTGGCATACACTGAAAATGCCAGGGAGGACCAGAGATGGGCTGCACTGTACTTTTAAATAACACCTATTCTTCATTGAAAGAAGGATACTTCAGAACATATGAATATGTGCCTAAAATATGTCAATATTTAGAGATAACCCCACAATATTAAACAGAAGTAAAGCATTTTCCAGCTATATCTGCAAATAGAGTTCATTATTCATAAGTTACCCAATATGCAAACATTCTTATTCAGCAGGGAATACACCACACAGAGATTTTATTCCCAAGTACCTTCATGTAGGCAAGAATTTAATGAAAAAAGGATGGAAGTCTCTGAAAGATGGAAGTATCTGAAAAGCAGAAAATAGCAGTGTCTAAATTTAATGATGACTCCATTTCAACTCAGTGGTACTGGGTCTGGAAAAAAGAATCCAAATAATTTTTAAAGACCAATGATAATTGAAATGGTGAGTAGAGGTGGGGAGAAGAATATAGTCACAGGCTGTAAGGCCACAAAATTATTTTTCACACAGTCCTACCTCAAGATTTTCCAAAGGTACTCTTGTGTTGTACCTTTGATTTACAGTATTCTCTTATCCTTAATGCTAAGAATGGATTAAATAATCTCACTCTGAACTGATCTGACTTCACTCCAAGGGAAACACTTGAATTCTGTTATCAAGTTGCTCTTAAAATTTCTCTCAGTTTGGCTAAATTGGTGAGTGTATTATGACTGACTGCAAAAAGAGCCTCACTGGAATCACACTGTAGGTCATTCAGGGAGCCCTTAACTTGGCACATTTTCTTGCAGTTCTTGGCCACAAAATGGACCCTGGGCTCCCATTTCTCATTTCTTCCCTACGGAGTAGCAGCACCAGATCTGTACTCCTCTCAGTCATACTTTCTCTGTGCATGTTAACTGCCTCAGCCATAACTGGCTGCTCCTTATTCAGCTGACTCTTTCCAGGCTGCTGCTTTCCACAGCACAGTCTTCCCACACTGCCAGTACAGTCTGTACTGCTTACAGATGTGTGATCTAGCAGTAAACTGTTACAAGTTTTCAAAACTAATAAAAGTTTCCTAGCAAAGATTGTTATATCATCTTCTAGAAGATATCTCTGGGAATATTTAATGGGTGTTAATTTTAAAAAAAAAAATTGATTTTCTTTTCCTGCAAAACATTCCATGTGATCTCTGACCTAAAACTTTTTATCGTTACATTGTAGAAATGAACTTGAAAGTAAGTAATTTGTGGTAATGTCCTACTAACACTGCCAAGATCTATAACCTTAAGCAAATACAGGTTTCACTTCAGACCTCAGTTTGGGATTTCTGACTGTCATGAGTCAAATTTTCCATACTGCTAACACCCAGGCTGTTCCAGTGGTTCAAACCTTGGGCAGATCTGTGCAGCCCAAGCACCAAGTCATAAAGTTTACATTTCTCAACTGGACCAGTACTATACCATTTTCTACAATCCATCTGACAGGCACCTTACCTGCCATAATGCTGGTATGGGCTTTGTATCATTGTTGATATGCTTTTTCAAGGAAAAAATAGTCTTGCTACACAGCATAGCTTCGGATTATTCAGGCTTGATAAAACTCAATATTGTGTTCTACAAATGGCTGCTTCTGGCAGCTGCTGCTATCAGTTCTTAAAAGTGCTGAAATTAGATGGGAAAATAGGCAATAGGAAAAAACAGTTTCTCTCACCCACATTAACACAGCAATGTATTACAGCAGTGGGAAGTTCTTTTTTGCCTTACAAATGGCCAGAAAAAAATACAGAAGAAATATTAGCAATTTTCTTTGAGCATTAATTGAATTGATCTAGTTCTGATTACCACAATCTGAAAACAGCTTCTCCAATGCACAGAGGATCTAATTATTCCCAGAAGAAATGTCCTGTAAATCTGAGCTATGGTATGTGAATGGACTAAATATTCTTGGAGTTCATAACCCTGTAGGCATCTCTCTTCTTACATGGCAGAAAAGCAAACAGAAACATTAGAGACACAAGCAGAAAGAACAGCACAAAAAAGGGCTGTATCTAGCAGAAAAATGTACACCTTGTAGCCCCATGAGCTTCTCTTTGAACTTCAAAGATGTTAGAGGATTTCAGAGCATCATAAGGAGTCAGAACAAGGACACCAGGGCATCTCACAAGACTTCAGCAAAGAACAGATTGCTAAAAAAGGGGTTGCAGATTATCTCCTGCTTCACAAAGACAAGATTGTAAAGGCAGCATCTAATGCCATGTGGCTGAGGATAAAAGAACAGCAAGAGTCATTACCACAAGTAGGAAGTCATCAGCTTTCTCAATATGCATGCCCAATCCTTTCATCATTTACCATGCACATGCATCTTGATGGGAATTCTGCCAAAGTATAACTGTTAGATTAACTGCTACAAAAGCTTGAAAAATTAGAGCAAATGGTCTGTGCAGGAAGGGTAATGCACAAAAAATATCAATAACTTTTGCATTGGCAGTTGAGCCAAAAAGCCATGAGAAGAAAACAATAGGAAAGCCACTTAGTCATACCATTTACTTCATTAAAATGCTCCCGTTTTGCATGGAGTATTTTCTGAGATGCTCCTACCATGTTACCTGCTAAAAGAAACCCACGCTAAATGTCCTGGGCACAGTATCAGGTCTGAAAAGGAACAGTTTCCTGAACTTGGCATTAGATTCCCAAACTCTTTGCTGCAGAATAAGAACTGGCTGAACATTGAGCTGAGATCCCATCAACATCCACCTCATCACATCTAGCCTGCTACTTCCCAGATTTGGAGATTTTGATTTCCTTCCATGTCAACAAGGCCCCAGACCTCTCCTAATGATTATAAAAATGATAAACAAAATGATAAAAAAAACAATATTATAGGAGCTTCCCCACTAAGCTGAAAACAAATTATATCAATACTGCAACTACTTACCTTCCAAAGGGACTAGGATCTCACAGAATCTATAAAATGTCAAGAAGCAATTCTGCTGTCAGCATACTCATCTATGTTTTTGTATGCTAGATTACTCTGATCAACATCAAAGAGAACACTCCTGAGGCATATGGAGGGAGAATCAAACCAAGACAGTCTATTTCTAGACATCTGGTCTTGCCCTTACAACCAGTGAACTAACAACAATTTTAGGGAGTAATTGGTAGAATTTAGGCTATTAATATGGCCTAAAGTATTTCGCTGTAGAGGTGGCTATTTCTATCTCCCATCTTGACCTTGGAATAGTGCCCTGGAGCAGCACCTTGCCTTCCTCCCCTTGTGCAACGATGGACTGTTTTGAACATTTCAAAGTCTCATTCTCACTTCCAACAGAATTAGAGGAGGACATTGGATGTGCCGACTACCGGTTTTCTTGGTAAGCCTGAAACACAGTTAGAGGCCAGTTTAGGTAATCTTTGCTCACAGCTGTAGCTCCTTACAGCCTGCTCTCTCATGATCCAAAAGTATCAGCCAAGTGTTTGCTTAGAGTTTAATAACTAACCTTAAAATAACCTATAGAAAGGATCATTGACTGAGGAAGGAGCATCAAATTATTTCACTCGGGGGATTTTGGTAGTTGGCTTTTTGTCGTAGTTTGAGGGGAAGTGGAATTCTGGGAGTATGTCAGTCCAATTGAAGATGTAGATTTGCGATTGACACCTAGATGGCCACTAAGATTTGGACACGCCTCTGAGAACACACAGGGGTTAAAAGCAGAGCTCTGCCCCTGGGAAGCCCTCTTGGGACTTCGGTGTGGAAGAAGAAGGACCTCTGCCCCTGCTCCAGCTGTCCCGGCTGGGCGGGGGGAGGGGCAGCCATGTGGTAGGCCCGGGCCTGGATCGAAATGGGGTAGGCCTGGCCTGGTTCCCCCCCCCCAGGGTGGAAGGGTGGAGGAGAGAGAGAGACTGGGAGCTACTGGGCAGCCCCTCCTCCCCTGGGGAGACAGAGAGAGAGAGGCTGTGTCTGTGCTCGCTGCCTGGAGCTGAGCTTTGGCCTTGAAGTTCGATATCGTGGGCTGCCAGCCTGCCCGGCCTGTGGAGAGGAGGGGGGTAGAACCAGAAGGAGTCCGGCTGCTTGTGGGTTGTGAGCTGTGGAGTTTTAACCCTTTCTTGGACAATGAGAGCTTTTGCAGAGTACTGACCCTTCCGGGAGAGGAGATGAAGAAGGATTTAAGCAAGTTTTTAAAGGACCGAGCAGGGAGAGATTGTGAGAAGAACCTAGGGTGGAAGAGATGTGGAGTGGCATTTTTGCTGGACGCTTTTTGTAGAGCCATGGACTGTTCCTGAATACAGAGACTATTTTCAGGGGAGCCACCGTCTTCCAGAGTTAAGAGGGCAGTGTGGGAGCCTCCCGGCCCAGGAGGTGAAATAATGGGGGGACAGATGTCCCAAAATGGAGACTGTGCCTTTGTTTTGGAGTGGGACGATGGAATCCTTAAAAAGACAACCCTCAAAGTAGCTCTGGTCCATGTTCAGTGGTGAGAGCACTGGACATGGGAGGAGGGGGTCACGATCTCCAATCCGGGTGGTGATATGTGACCAAAAGCCCAGGGCATACAAGAAGGACTCCTCCTCTTAAGGAATTGAGGATTGAGTATTTTTAAGGGTGGTTTTTGCTGGACCGGAAGATGTAATTGTATTGGGAATTTGGTGGGGGAAGGAGGAGGAGCTGTATTCTGTAGAGTTTTCATTTTCCTTGAGATTGTCTTTTCTTTCCTTTTCTATACCTATGTAGTGTGTAGTTAATAAAGTTCTGTTTTCTATAGTTTTAAGTAGAGGACTGCTTTGCTTATTCCTAGGCACATCTCACAGCAAGTAGTAAGTATTTTCATGGGGGGCACTGGCATTTTGCCAGGCTCAAACCATGACACTTTTCCATACAAAAGCAAAGTTTATAATAAATGTCATTCATACTGAGTTTCATGTGTTCTATTCATAACACTGACTGGTGTGCTTTTATTTCAATCTATATACACCATAGAAGTCTCAATAAATGCACAACTATAAAGAATTTCCTGTGCTGTAGCAAAGTGTCTAGTTAGTTTTGTGAATTAGCAAAGTGTCTAGTTAGTTCTGTAAATAGAGACTTGTGGTAGTGATGACAATTATTTCAACAGGATTTCCTCAAAATAGTGAGAGCTTTCAGAACCATCTCTTATTGGTAAACCCATGACTTCAGTTTGGCTACAACTGATACCTTCCCACCCAATAATTCATAGGCTGATAGGAAGATAATTTTCTTCTTTGCCTCCCCAGAGGCCAAAGTATGGTCATGTGAGTTATTTTAAAAACTTTTTTAAGAAACAATATATGCACACAAGCTTTTTTTGGGCATTAATTCAGTAGTATGATTGGTGCATGTTTTTCCATTTCTAAAGCTTTGCTTTTCATTCACCTCTGTGCTGTAATCCCAGCCTTTCATAGGCTTCCAATAGGTAAATTTAAATGCTAAGCTATATATCTGATGGATGCGACACCAACTTGGCATGATTATCTCTCAAAACACCCTTTTGTGGACAAAGTCAATCAATTTCGAAGGGAAACAAAAATTTTCTTCCTTTCTGGGTGTTTGTCCGATATATTGAATAAAAGAAATTCAAATTAATTATTTCTTACAAGTATATATCCATAAAATTGGTAAAAGAAATAAGTTACTTGCATTTTTTTTTTCTGAAAACAGCACAAGTGGAATGAAAATCCAAGTCAAAACGGGACAAAAATAGAGCACTGAAACAGGTAGCCCAGATTTCATCCTTTTTGCATTGAAAAGAAAAAGCCAACTCATCCAGAAGGAACAGGAAGGGAAGGGAGGATTGGAGGGGCAGACACTTGTGATTTGTGCCATTGTAAAAGAGACTCTGAAGTGTCTGATCCACTTATAGCACCTCACATTAAACTTAAAGGAGACAAAGAATCCCTCCCGATATGTTGCTCCATCTCAAGAAAGCAGGAACCAAACCTTCTGCAGAAAAATCTTACAACATGTTCCAGGCAACAGAAAGAATCTAGGGCTACATTTGCTCACACCTCAACTGGAAACAGCCCCCTGGGCTGGAGGGACTGAACTGCTGTCATCTCTGATGGCCCAGGGACAGAAGTTTTCCCCCAGGCTTCTGGTCTTGAGCACTTGCCTCCTTCTCTTGGAGAACTCTCCGATGTTCAGACAGAGTATTTTCAGTATTTTCTTAACATGTCCCCCTCATTCTACCTTGCTTTCTGTTCTGCAAGCTCTGCAGTACAGGCGTGGGTGGGAGCATGGCCTCTGCCAGCAGCACCAAGGATGAGCAGTCCTGACTCCTTGCAAATAGGAATTCAAAGACAGCATCAAGGCCTTGTTCACAGCAGGAGACCTTTCTCACCCAAGAAGAACACAAACACCTTAGTTATGCACATATGGAATTCCTGCATGGGTTCATCTTTTCTTCCTCTGCATCACTGAAAAAAAATCTACTTTGTTCTAATATCATGCCCAGACAGTAATTGCCATTTGGTGTCCAGACAGATGTAGTCTCTCTAATTCCTAATGTTCTCAAATTCTTCTTTCTGCAGTGCCAACATTACAGATCAGAAGATTAGCTCACATATAAGAGTAGCATAAAGGACAGATGAATACCCAGAGGCACAAGGAGAGGCAGAGGGAAAAAGAAAGGAGGAATATCATCTGCTCATGGCAGCATGGTTGAAGTGTTTGTCTTTAAAGTGTTCAAAAGAATGTAATGGTGATCTAATGAAATTTCAGTCTTACCTTTCAAGTCCTCAAATATACCCTGAAGCAGAGTCAACTTTCTTTATTGTTAAAGTATCAAAATAAATGTTGTATCAAAATGTTATAGTATCAAAATAAATTTTGCTCGATTTTTGGAGGTTTTTTCTTTTTTTTTTCTGAGGTTTTTTTTTCCCTTAAATGAACGTTAGTTGTCAGTGTACAAAAATTTTTCAGACAAGGGCTCACAACTATGCTACTGAAATATTTTTTTAGAACTGTGTTCTCCAGATTAATTTTCAAAGGTTGACTTGACCTTCAAAAAACTATGTTATCTGTCCTTTTTCTTGTCATTTGATCAAAGAGGCTTTGCCTCTGTCTGGACAAGCAGAAATCACGTAAATATTCCTCTCCCCTTTTATTTTCGTGTCTTTTCTGGGAGGTTCCACCTTAAATTTTCTTTCTTGCCTTGCTAGACAAAAAATGGTGTCTGCATTCTAACTGCTGACACCAGCTTTCACATCCCTCCTGAAATTTATTCAGCTAATCGTGCCTTTTCAGTTAATACACTTACATGGAACTAATAACATAATCAAAACACTGAGAGGTTCCTTGTAATAAAATATACCCTGCCTCACTATGTTTCTAGTCTGACCTTGACAGCAAGCTTTTTTTTTTGCTTGAAGTAATTAGTTAGATGGCTACTACTCCCTCCAGAAATTCCATTGCCTTTTGTGATCTGAGGGGTGTCTGAAATAATTGCTTCAGTGTTTTGCCAGTTTTTCAAATCATTGCCCAGCTGGGCTTTTTCTTTTCTTCATGGACACTGGTGTAAGGACTAATTTCTAATACAGATGAGAGCTTCTAGGTGAGGTGAGCAGGATCCATGGCAGTGGTCACCAATAAACTAAAGTTATAAAACCCAGGACATTCAAACCCCAAAATGGCACAGGTGCAGCCAAATAACAGGAACCTGAGGCATGACTAAGAATGAAAAAATAGAACTTCTCCCATGCAACGTTTCTTCTAGCTAAAAGTAAAAAAAAAAGTGTTGGTTAGAAAAAGAAATGATACACATGAATTTATAAGGGGGTTTGCTTATGGCCACTTAAGGCCATTACAGGGAAATGAGTCACAGTCCCATTTTCTTCTACAGTCTGGACCTCCAAACAGGACCACACTTTCCATGAAACACTGTGAGAGAAGACAGTTCCTCACAGCCTCAGAGCCTCAGAGCTGGTGAGGCTGTCAAGGAATGCATATAGGGATAACCAAACCTCTATCCTAAGGTTCTGTAGCCACAAAATATTTCAAATAATCCATGCTCTTCTATCAAGGATTTTTTTTCCCCAAAGGAAAATAGTGATATTTTCCATGGAAAATCTACCTAAAACTGTTTACTATATAAACAGTTTAATCATGTTTTTGTCTCCCTGCCTTAGTACTTTTCCACTTTCTCAAATTCCTCAGAGGAAAAGAGCCTTGAAAATATGGAAGATGAGTAAAATTAGTAAAATTATCTTTTTTTTTTTTTGTGCAAGAAAACTTGAATTTTTTTTTAGCAGCTGCTATTACTTCCAGCTGAGGGTCTTTTAGAAATCTGTTAGACCTCAAGGAAACTGTATGCCCACATATAAGTTAAACATAGTATTTTATATTCTTGTAGAGAAATTTGCAGAATAGTCATTGCCTGAACGGACATCCTCTAGAAAAATCAGTAAATCATCAAAATCTGGTATTTTAGAAAATTTTGTCAGGTTGTACTAAGAAAAACAGTACCCTTAGCTTGCAAAACTTAGAGCCAGAAAAGTACATCTCATTCTTTTCTTTCTTCTTTATAAAATTTTTTATTTTTAGAATAGTTCCTAATGTGTGACCCCACCATCTAATGTTACATAACCTGACACTATTTCTTTTTTATATTGATCATCTCTAGCCAAAAACTTGAGCAATATTCTCTGCTGTTGGATCTGCAATGTAAATGACCTTTTTTCTTTTCCTGTGCTAAATTTCTGATACAGCTGGTGCAAATTCTGTGCAGACAGGAGAACAGCAATCTGTTCTTACAGAAAAAAAAAGCAGAGAAATTGAGAATATTTTCCTCATCATTATTTTACATGAAAATGCTACCGTATTAACAACAGCATAAGTTGACATGCACAAAGACTCTAACCCCTTTAAAATTTTCCCTTTACAAAAACATTTTTTGAAAGATGCTTTCCACCACTGAGCCTTTTTTTAAAGGATCTTTAAAAAGGAAATCTAAAAGAGAGTTTGATCATGCATTTCAGAGAATATAAGGCTGAAAAAATTCCATATGCTGCATTTTCAAAATGGCAATAAAATCCAGTTCATATTCCATTTTCCATTAAAGATATATAGAAATGAGTAACACTAGAGAGTTATCTAAAGGTTGTGCCACTAAAGCTTTCTTTCTGCCTTTATCACTTATTCTATGTAGGTCATAAAATTTACAAAAAACCTCAACACAACTTTCAAAATGTGTTCTCTCAAAATAATTATCAAGTCTTTCCATATCCTTCTTCATTTACAGACATACCTGGTACCCTAGGTCTGCCTAGGTACACCTCTGGGAGACAAAGAGAGAAAACCAAAATACAAGTTATATGCTTTAAAGACAGCAAACATCCATCAAAAACTTGGGTTATCCAAGTACTATATATGTTTAACTTTATCACAAGCTTTCATGCGATAATTGTAGCATTTGGAAGCTTTTGAGATGTTTCATTAACCCAAAAACAACTTTAAAATCTCTGATACGGGCAAATGTTGACTATTGGTACAGTGCTCACAACATGCAACAATGCTCATGCTTCACATTTCTGTGGTTAATTTGGACCAGAGTGACGGAACAAAGCAGCCTAAAACTAAAGCTAAGGATAACATTATTGTGAGATCTCTAGAAAGGCCAACATGGCAAAATTTTATGAAAGATAGGATACCCCAAACTATTGCTCTCAAAGATTTCAGTTTGTTTCAGTTTGTAATTTCCACAACTTAATAAATATGTTTCATGGAGTTTGAGTGATTGATTTCCTAGCTTTAGCATTATGCACAGTTTCACTTTTCAGCCTACCAATCTCGGATCATCACACACAGTACTAACCAACTATTTGTTTTTTAGTGTAGCTACCGGCTGATAACTGCTTACTGAAAATGCTCCTGCTGTTCCACTTGGCATATGAAGAGAGAAACTTACCAGTCCCAGGAACAACTAAGAAATTCACAACACGGGGACTGTATCTCACAGATCTTGCAAATAATTTGAGCTCCAAGAAATGAAAAAAATAAATAAATTCTAAACCTTACAGAAGAAACTCTGAAGACAAGCTGACAATTTCTTTTTTTGTAGAGGATGTTGCCTCTGCACTAGCTGTAAGTCATCCATTTCTTGTGTTGGACATGACATGTAATTATTTATATTACAGAAAGATAAAGTCCAAAAAGTAATTCTCGATTGAGCTAAGCATTCACCTACTTAAAAGGTACTCATGCTTCTCCCTCCACCCCCCAAAACCCCAATTTCAAAATTTAATTATTAACATTGACAGCTTGGTCAATCTGAAATCCTGTTCCCAGAAGAATTGAAGCAGAACTGAATGAACAAAGTTAGGAGTCAAAATCATCTGTCTTTTAGCACAGGCTTATTCCTGAATGACAAAATTATCTTTGCTCTCTGACACTGGATGTGAGGTGGACTCTGCTTTGTTGTCAAGCTCTGATTAATTAGCTTGTGAATTTTGCAATTCCAGAGGCTCGAGCATGTCTGTGTAATTTGCACATTGTATACACAGTAAATAGAAAGTACACTGAGCTCATTGGCAGGCTCCTGGTATTGTCGTATAAAGCTATCTAAACAGAGGGGTTTTTTCAGTGCAGCATTATTAATTCTTTCCCTATTATTGTGTAACATGAGGAACAGAAGGCCTTTATCTCCTTTGTTGGCTGCAGGCTTTCAGCAAAGTTTAAACATGTACTCTCTTCTGCAAGTACAATCTGGTTCAAAGCTAAATGCAAACAAATGCAGGTTGAAGAATGTTTTTCAAAAGAAACTTTCTCTAAACAACATCCTTCCCCATAACAATCAGTTCCCGATTAGGACTGACCATACTCTTCATTATGGATTTGGGAGTCTGATCTTCCTCTGCCTCATATTTTCTCTCTCTCAAGATATGCCAAGCTTTCCTTTTCAGTCACATCCTCGTACTGCTGTCCCCCACTAAAACTGGTGTAAGGCATGCTTCCAGCCCTTCCCACCGATCCAGGCAGCTCTGGTCCCAGTGTTCCTGTCCCAGTGTCCCTGTCCTTGTGCCCAGCAGGCTGTCTCCATTACTGGAGAAGCAGCACTATGGGTCAGGGCACCCACCCACCCAGCACTGGCCTCCCACACATGTGCAGACTTGAGGGAAACCTTTCTGTGCTGTTGAGAAAAGGATGAAAGGGATAATCCTGCCAGCACAGCAAAACAAAAAGGGAGGAAGATGCAAAAATTATTTTTGGGAATAAAAAATAGACAACAAAAAAAATTTCCTCTTCCACTAAATCTCTTTCTGGAGGCTTTACTGTTGAACATCTGGATTCAAAGTTATGTTCCAGGTGGGTTTTTGGTCATTTGACCTTTGTGCACCTCACCCAGCATTTTGCTCGGTGGAGGCCCTTGAGTTTGTCTGATGCGTAAATGAAAATCAGTGGCATTGGCATGAACGTGAAATAACTGCAGATACCACCAGTACATGTGAGAAACCATATTAAACTAATTTTAACCTATGATCCTGCCCTTTCTCAATGGAAGGTTTCTCTCTGTTTAATGAGGGGTGTTTTGAGAGAAATCTGCAACAAACCACTTACCTGATTAACCAGGCAAAAGGTATGGGAATTAAATACCAACAGACATTTCATCTCATGCCTCAAGCTTAAACATCCTACTCCCTACCCTGAAATATACACTTTAATTCTGTATTTGGTGAGAACAGATGACAGCCTCTGCTGTAAGACTGAGAATCTTGTTAGTAGCATAATGCTTTCAAATAGCCAGGAAGCTGCCTTCTGTTCTGTGCTGGTGAGTAGAGGACTCAGTGGGCTGACATACATTTCACAGCTCTGCATATTAGAACTTCAGATTTCAATTATCACTTCAGGCACACATGAATGAGAAAAGAGGGCAGAATTGTAGTGAAAAGCTCTTGCAGGCATAATTTGTGCTTCTTAATGTGCTTGGTTATGAAAGAGAAGTACAAATGACCTACACAACACTGTTTAACAAAAAAGAGACTAAAATGTTGGTGTGATGATTAGCCCTTGGTTTTCTAGCAAAGAAAAGTCTCCATTACTGTATTCTTGTATATTTTTTCCCTAACACTTTCAGACTGTAATGGAGATTCAGATCAACAATCATAAACATGTGCTAGCCTTCTGTCAGAGATGGCTACCAGATTTCACCTTGATGACCGTCAAAATCAAAGCTCAACATCTTGTGAAAGAAAAGTGAGTACAGAATGAGACCCAAAGAATTTTCAGCATTACTTCCTTTAAATTACTAATACTCTGAGCCATAGATATTTTGTAATCACTGATCAAAGTTTGTCAAACTTCACCTGTGAGATCAAGGGTATGGATTTTCAAATTTTCATCTTTGAGTGTAAGAGAGCTTACACTCAAAAACTCTCATAGGTGAGATGTATAACTATATGTGTGTTTCAAAGGGAGGGAAAAGTTTGAATGTATCTTTTGAAAATTAGCAGTTTCCCTAATGGTGAGATTAGATTTCCTATTTGTTTCCATGTGATTGCTGACATTTCATGATACAAGAATTCTAGACTAATGTTCTGTGCTTTGTTGTTTGTAACAAAAGTTTAAAAAATGATTAAAAAATTATTTCTTTTTTCCCTTTGTTTCTACTTCATCCTATACATAGTTTGAACTGAAATCCTTAAAGAGACAACTGTTGGACAGTTTCATCTTACAATGTAGGCTGCCAGAGCAAATAAGCAAATCAAATGAGGAGAACAAGTAATATAAAACCCCACTGCTCAAAAATGTTGACATACCTTATTGTTTTCCACCAGTTGCACTTTTTTGGTGCTACACATCTTCATTTTTCATGCGAACAACAGTTACATGTCTGGCTCCCCATCCTCTAGCAAATGCACTGAGAGCAGCTGTGATTTGCCTGACTCACTCTGGATGCCCATGGTGCAGGCATGCACATCTGAATGGAAACCATGGGTATTTTACTGCCAATAGAAATTGAGTTAATGCAGTCAGTGGAGTACAAATGCAATTCGTTGTCTGACAAGGTAGTCAATAGTTTGTTTGGTTAGACCTTCACTATAAAGCAGAACAGGATGATTACTTCAGATACAGACCCCCAGCAAACAACTTCAGTTACCTAAGTACAGATGTCTCATGTCATGTTAGGTGCCATGGTACATCACCTGGTGCCTCCCATAGTCATTTCAGAGAGGAGCAGATCTATTGGAACTCTTGGCTCTCAAACATACCATTAGAATTTCAAGACATTGTACAACAGCTTCAAACAGACCTAGATGCCTCTGGACCCTAGAGTAAAGGCAGATGAATCCCAACCGTCAGGACAGGAGAGCAAGTGAAAATGTACAGGGCTTCTTCAGCTTAGCTCCAAGCCCTGTAACAGAGTTTTCATGTGCCACACAATGACAGTCAGACCTGAGCCCATGTCATACTACTGGCCTTTGGGAATTTTCCTACAAAATGTAAAAGAAATTTTTTCTTTTCTATTGGGTGCTCTTGTTGTTGCTGTTGTTATTGTATTTTGATATTGTCTAATCAAAAAATCCAAGTATTAGATCAGCAGAAAGCACAAGAGCAGAATCTGACTTTTAAAAATATGATTTGAAGCCCAGGCTCTGGACTACATGGATTCTGTTCCTACTTCTTCCCACTGATTTCCTATTCTTACTTTTTTACTGAATACCACTGCAGTGAAAAAGCAACAGAGAATTAGACCCATTCTTCTAATTTTTCTGACTTTCTTTCCTGACCCTAGCGGAGCACACTTCTTGTTTCCAGGCTGGGACACATTTTTTGTGAAGTCACCCAGCTCTCCCTCTCCGCTGAGCCCTTCCTGTCTGCCTGCTGCTGTGTTTGCCTGTAGAACACACTCTCCCCTGCTGACTCTCAGCAGGCTAGCTGCTGGCATAGATTTTCACATTTTCTCTATTGGATAATTACATGGAAGGACTCCAGACAACTAGAATTACCTGTCTCTAAAGATTCTCATTTTCCTGGGGTGCTGAAGCTAAAGCTGGGCTTCCACCCATGATCCCACAGAATGAATGCCAGGGTTTTTTCCTGCCCTTGTGCAATCCAGGCTTCTCTTGCTGCATGCAGGTTCTAGATCATTCCATGCACTCTAGCTAAAGGCAACCTCAGACAGGCACTGCTTCATTTCTACTAGAAACAGAGTTTCTTGAATGAAATTGAAAAATTCACCCCAGAGTTGAAAACATGAATTGGAAGTCCCCAGGAGCACGTACAGGGGAACTACACACCTCCCTCGCTCCAAATTTAGATGTCACTCACTGTCATAACTGATCTCATTGCCACAGTTATGCACACAGTGAGGATGTCTTGGAATCATGGTCGTAAAGATGGAAAACATTGATGGACTGACACAAAAATATCTTAATTGGTTTCATATTCCTAGATTTACCTGTGCCCCCTAATCTGCACAGTCATTATGATGTACAGAAGGTTCATGGAAAGGAGGATGAGTGTTGGGGTAGAGTTGCTCTGAAGAATTTCCAGTCTCTGAAAGGAAGCTAAAGCATTTAGATACTAAATTGGGAGGTGCTGTTGACTCCCTTGAAGGCTGAGAGGCCCTGAAGAAACACCTTGACAAATTAGGGAGCTGAGCAATCACCAACCACATGAAGTTTCACAAAGACAAGAGCCAGATTCTGCTCCTGGGACAGGGCAACCATGGTTGTGTGCATGGACTGGGGAATGAGATGCTGCAGAGAGGGACCTGGGTGTCCTGGTCTGTGCCAAGGTGAATGGGAACCAGCAGTGCCCTGGCAGCCAGGAGGGCCAACCCTGTCCTGGGGGGCATCAGGCACAGCATGGCCAGCTGGGCAAGGGAGGGGATTGTCCTGCTCTGCTCTGCTCTGCTCTGCTCTGCTCAAGTGCTGGGGGCAGTTCTGGGTGCCATGATGTAAGAAAGACATAAAACTATTAGAGGAGGGCCAGGAAGATGGCAAAAGGCCATGAGGTGAGGCCATATGAGGAGTGGCTGAGGTCACTTGGTCTGTTCAGCCTGGAGAGGGGGGGACAGGGGAGACCTCATTGTCACAACAGAATGCACACACAATCCAAGTTGTGTTCTGTGTGGTCTAATCATGTCAAAAGGTCACTGGACTGATAAGCTTTTTAAGATTCACCTGCTAAATAATCCTCTCTTGAGTCCTCCTTAACAGAAGAGATTTACGCTTCATGTACAGAACAATAACAATAAAAAGGTGGTCAGATAGAGAAAGTGTCATGAATATGCTAATATTTTTATAACAAACATCAAATAAATCAATCCACTTAGCCTTCTCTTGAGATGCCTTGGATAACTACCTTCAATATGTCAGTGGTTTTAAAGAAGTCGTGAGACCTTGAGATATAGTAATCCAAGCATTCCACAGTTTCATTCCACCCTCTCTATCCCTGCTTTGTGCAGCACTGTTTGGCCATGCCTGGCTGTCAGGTCAGTGCAGGGCAGAAAGCCTGAGCTAAAGTTACCAAAGGCTGGCACACTTGGGTAGGGCTTCTCTACTTCAGTATTTCTGTACATGTTACATAGGCCTGTCACTGAAAAACAAATATATTGGATGTCACAGCAATAATAACTCTGATCCAATGTGACATTAGGCACATTCAGAACCATGATATGGTGTCTGCTCTGACCACACTGCTCAGTGTCATGAGGCTTTCACTCTTTACCTACTGGAATATTAAATATTGATCAAGAAGCATCCCTGTTAGCTCCAAAGGCTCCACAGCTTCTGAATAAGGATACAGTAGGATCTCTGCTCTCCAAAATCTATTAGACAAACTGAGAACATCAACACCAGCCGCGCAGTCTTGTGAAAATTTCAATTACAGATCTTTTTGTTTTGAGGGGTATTTTTAGGTGATTCTTTTAAATCGTCTCCAGCTACACTTTTCTTCACCCACCTTAAGTTAATTTCTGTATATGTTCATGGCAAAACAAATTTCAATTTCATGCATCTAGATTTGCTTCTGTAACTGTTTATTTGATAATGGCTGACATGCTTATCCAATCAGAGAACAAATATAATTTCTTTTCAGTCTATGAAATTAAATGGTGGGGCCTAAATACACAAAATTAACTACTTTCAGATCCCTGGTCCTGTTATCTTTTGAATCAGGTACATCTAAGTGAAAAATTCATACAGTGAAGTAAGATGTCCAGAGATGATGTGAAGTGAAAAAAATGACTGTTGGCTAACATAATACAAAGTGAGTGTAAATGACCTGGTACTATTTCATAATTGCTGCTGCTATTCACAGACACCACATAATCACTGCGATACCATACAGACAAGGCTGAACTACCTAGCAACCCATCATGGATGTTGCAGTCAGTACAGATTACAGTACAGATGCAATGCAAAAGAAGTCCTTTATATATCAGCTGTTTGGGGACTTGAAAAACACACAAAAAATTCATGTCGATCTAAGAAAATACTCTAAAGGATTAGAATAACATCATGCCTCTTTGCTTAATGTTTTTGACAATGTGTTAAAAGTGTGGCTAATTAGATACAGACTAATGTAATCTATAAATTTTTAGCTCTGCATTGGAAAACAGTCTTCTAATTTAGACTGAAGACACCATTTGCAGAGAAAATTGAAATGAGATGCAGTAAAGCACATTGAATCATCATTGGTTTCTTAGACAATTTAAAAAAGGAATTTTAGCTGCTTACAATTAATCTCTTGCTTTACAGACTAGTAATATTACTGGTAATGAATACCTGTTTTCACAGAAGTAAATTTACTTTTTCTTTTTAGAAGTTCCACACTTTGAAAGACATCCTTCTGACTAGCATTCTTGGAAGTAGGTTTATTCAAAACTTTGGATTTTATAAATGCACAAGTAGATTATCCTGCACTGTTAGATATTTTTCAAGTACCTCTGGATCCAAATTCCCAAGGTGTACTGGACACAAAAACCTAAGGGAAGTACCAGAACTTCATGTACAGTCACTGGGGAAAGCCAGAAACCAATAAGACTTCCAATGTCAGCTTTGTGTGTACTAACAAGAAATGAGAGAAAGTATTTTATTTCTCTACTTCTTTCAATGCCTATGAGAAGAAAATTATGGCCTCAAACCCCTTCCTGAATTTCCACATTCCTTCCCCTTCATTTCTCTCATAGCCTACTAGCCACACAGGTAGCAGAAGCAAGCACTTTACTGCCACAGATCAAGCCTGTAGCTCCTCATCAACACTCTTGTAGAAGAGATGAAGGCAAAGCCTAACCCGTCCATTTTCCATTCAAAAGTGGAGCCAGAGACCAGAAAGGAAGCAGCGTGATTTTGTAACTTTGCAAGGATGACACCACCTTCCTACAAAGGAACCCTCTCTACTCCTGTACTGCTTTAGAATGTAAAGTTCTGATCCCATTAGTCTAAGAAATGCTACAGACTCTTGTCCCCAAACAGCAGTTTCAACATTCCTTCTGCCTTCAAGGAGACTTGTAAGGTCACCCACTGCCATGTCAGATGCTAGGGGAAAACACAGGGAGTGGCAGGAAAGGAGGCAAATTGAGGGACATCATTTGTAATGTAAGATTTTTTCCACAGGGAAGGCAACTACATCTACCCTGATTACCATGATGAAGCAGATAAAGCTGGAAGTGGTGCAAAGGAAACACAAAAATGGGAGTGGTTTTGTACATTTACAGGACCGGAAGTTAATTTTCTCAATAAAGAAAGTGCTGCAAGAATTTCCAAGGAATTGTGACCAAGTCTGTCACAGAGGTGCTCGAGAAAGCACTTATCTTTTCCAAGAAACTCAAATTATTCTTTGGGCTATTGGAAGTTGGACCATTATTCTTTTCCAAAATATTTTTCTTCAGCTCTCCAAATTCTGCAGTGTGCTTTTGTGAGTGCTCAGGTCTGGATGACAATTGTGATTCACAGTGGCCTTGAAATCTGTGAGGTTCAGCCTCTCTATCATCAGTTTTATAGATGAGTAGATGCTGTTTTCAGTCTAATCTGTATTTGGCCAACACTTAGGTTTTCACTTGTTATGGCACTTCTAATATAGCATTCTTCTCTGCAGCAGCTGTTCCTCAGCTCATTTCAAACATTTCCAATATAGTGCTGTGATGAATAACTAAGCTGAAATGGTTAAAAGTCTTTGTATGAGGCTCTTTAACTGGAACTAACTTGAAATTTGGTACTTTCAGCAAAACTTGACCTGACCATATTATTAAAGAAAGATATTTCACAACCTGGTGTCATGACCAAGGAGTCAGAAGGTAGCCTGACTTATGCTTGGTTGGTTTTGGCACACGACTGTCTGTCATGATCTTCTGTCAATAAAAAGGATAGCAATAACTGTCTCCAGAGAAAATCAATATTGCAGTGTGACATATTCAAGGCCTTACCCAAGACCTACAAAAACACCAATAATATGTTGCTAGGAAAAACTTCCTCCTAAGAAAAACGCAGTTGTCATTATTCCTTTCCTAATGTCCAAGTCAACTTGGAGATTATATAGACATAAGAAAAACCTAGTCAAGAGTATTAGCAGTGTTTATCTGGAGCAATCTTACAAAAGTGTCAGTAAGAGAATTTAGAGTGTTATTTGTTATCTGAAGCAAATTAAGGTCTGTAGAGATAATATCTTTCATTAAATGAACATGTATAATCTTTAAAAGGTAAAGATATTTGATTTTGGGCACCTGAGATGTTCTCACATGCCAAAAAAAAAAAATATACAGCAGAAGACTTCACAACTGTGGAGTGGAACAACTGCTCTAATTCAAAGCAGGTATGTCAATCAATCAGGTAGGGCATCTGAGAGAAATAAAAATTGATACTTTCTCAAAAAATTACAGGAAGGTGAGAAGTGATTTTGACCACTCCCGTGAAAAGCTACGACAGAAGTCTTCTATGATCTTTAAAGGAGCATTCAAATACAGAAAAACTAAGTTCTTGTTCCATACAAGTGAGTTTCTCAAACATAATATCAAAGTAAGCTCTTCTGCACTGAGCAGCAATGTTTGAAGCCTCAGAGAAGAGGAATTCAAATATTCTCATCATTCTCAGGCAGAACTTCATATTTCATGTATGAAATATGAAATACCATATTTTGTAAGTTATACAGTGTGACCTAGAAACCAGGCAGTAATTTGGGATTGGAAGCTAAAACCACTTTTGTCCATCTTTTCCTTCATATTATCATATTGGAAATTACAAAAAAAAATCATTGAGAGGTCAAATTACATCTTTATTAACTAATATTAATTAGCCCAAGAATCTGCTTCACAATTAGTATGCTAATTTCACACAAACTGCTAAAATTACTTTTTTTAAAGCTGTGTAAAAAGATTGGATTTTAATTTGCTTATCTGTAAAAGGCTCACATTTTTCCTTTCTTACTGGCTTGCTCACTGGCTTGTTGGAATGCCACTGTTTTGTAAACATTCATCTCTGTAATGTGTTATTACCGCCCTCTCTTTCATTATCATCTCGTAGCACAAGATCTTCTAACTCCCAAACATACCAATAAAGAGTCCTTCCCCTTAGTGCAATTCAACAATAAAAGTTACTGAAATAAGAGGATGTTTCCCAAGCAAATGATTGTAACAGTCTGGATCAGGTAAGTAAATCTAGTTATTACAGCAAAATACCAGCACAAAGTAAAAGCGCATTTCTACATCAGGGAACCAGATGTGAAGAAGACAGAGCAATGTTACACGTGCATAGCTCCAGTCTGTGCCAAAACTGTAGGAAACTACCGTGTAAGTAAGGAGGAAAAGACTTTACTGAAAAGCATTATGAAGGTGACAGATTTTTATTATTTTAATAACATATACTCTTGCACATCCAAAGGCAGCTCCTACCTTCAAAGTAATCTCAAAATCTATTCAGCATTCTTCCCTTGTGTTCTTTTAAGATGCCTAACTTCTTTTCTGTCTGACCTATTTTGGCTGTTCCAAAATATTCACACATTGTGTTATCACACCTGTATGGATGCAGGTAATATCTGAGCCCTACTAGTATTCTGCATCATTTACAATGATTTAGACAGGCAAAATGAGAAGAGTTTATATTGGTAGAAAACACTGGTTATAGTCAGCTGGCCTTGATTTTCTTATTCAGAAGCTTCTATTTTTCCCTTCTGCCTCCCTGAGCTTAGTGAGACAAATTGGATGTAACTAAATCGTGTTATCAGGTCAAACAGACTAGATATGATTAACTCTGTAATGTGTTATTACCGCCCTCTCTTTCATTATCATCTCGTAGCACAAGATCTTCTAACTCCCAAACATACCAATAAAGAGTCCTTCCCCTTAGTGCAATTCAACAATAAAAGTTACTGAAATAAGAGGATGTTTCCCAAGCAAATGATTGTAACAGTCTGGATCAGGTAAGTAAATCTAGTTATTACAGCAAAATACCAGCACAAAGTAAAAGCGCATTTCTACATCAGGGAACCAGATGTGAAGAAGACAGAGCAATGTTACACGTGCATAGCTCCAGTCTGTGCCAAAACTGTAGGAAACTACCGTGTAAGTAAGGAGGAAAAGACTTTACTGAAAAGCATTATGAAGGTGACAGATTTTTATTATTTTAATAACATATACTCTTGCACATCCAAAGGCAGCTCCTACCTTCAAAGTAATCTCAAAATCTATTCAGCATTCTTCCCTTGTGTTCTTTTAAGATGCCTAACTTCTTTTCTGTCTGACCTATTTTGGCTGTTCCAAAATATTCACACATTGTGTTATCACACCTGTATGGATGCAGGTAATATCTGAGCCCTACTAGTATTCTGCATCATTTACAATGATTTAGACAGGCAAAATGAGAAGAGTTTATATTGGTAGAAAACACTGGTTATAGTCAGCTGGCCTTGATTTTCTTATTCAGAAGCTTCTATTTTTCCCTTCTGCCTCCCTGAGCTTAGTGAGACAAATTGGATGTAACTAAATCGTGTTATCAGGTCAAACAGACTAGATATGATTATTCATGGGCCAGACAATTGTTCTGAGAAAATTTCATTGACATCTAAGCCTGGGAGCTTTTACATTTCATTTCATTTATTCTGTTCTGCATAGAAAAGAATGTATATTACTTATAGACAGAAAAAACCACTAAAACACCGTGGCACAGAAGTCTCTTTCACAGAACTGTCGGAAGACACACGAGGTAACTGGTAGCGCTACGTACCAAGGCATCATCTCTCTGAAGCCAGCAGGCTACAAGTCAGGATGCAGTGCACCCTGGCGAGGCAGAAATGAGGTAAAACTGTCTTGCCCAACTCTGGCAGCTACTGCAGCAGGATGCAAACAGGAAGAAACAGAAAGCCCCTAAACTTCATTGTATGTCCATGCCTAGTGGTGAAGCAGCTATGAAGAAGGGGAAGAAGCACAAGCTCTAAGTCTGCATAATAAGAGAGAGAAGATTTCAAGCATCTCTTCTCTTCCTCCTTAAGTTCTCAATACAAATGCATTGCTTACTTGTGCAAAGCCACAGTTCTTTGTACCCAGACCCCTCCCACAGTTCATTATTGTTCCTAAGCACAAATGTATTGAGTACACATCAGAAATTGCATTATCTTGAAATAGCTGCACTTTTCATCATCCTCCCTTCTCCCATCTTATGCCTGCCTTAATTGCTTCAATCAAAACAGCTCTTAGAGAGAAGCACCAGCTAGACTGAAGGTACTTAGCAAGATTTAGGTCCTTCTGTTTCCTCCCACATAATGTTAGCGGATGAAAATAGATGGCCCTCTGCAAACAGATGATCTGGGTATTACCTGACATCATATTCCACTTTGTGACCAGAATGGGGCTGTTTGGAGCTTTTTATTCCCAAAATTCTAAAGAATGCTCCTTTTCCCTGAATCTTGCATTTTACAAGTGAGTTACCGTTCCCTTAGGTCAGAAAAAGGAAGCTTTGATAGCCAGAGACAGCTGCAACATAGCTGATATAGTATATCCATTATGAGTTTGGTTTAGTCACATAAAAGTTCTGTTGATTTAAGTATTCATGTGTGTCTAATTCTGCTGTATGAGACAGAGTTTTCAGGCATCTGTGTGCAATATATCTTTCTATTTACCTCTTCCATGTGAAATGAGGGAATAGTTTGTCAGTCTTGATCCTGATATTTTTCCTCTGTAGTGTTCCACTTTGCCTTTTGCATGCATACATCCCTGCATCCCACTTTTCAATGCAACTTTATTTTGGCAAGGAAATCACCTCAATTGTCATTTACAGGTGGTAAGAGAACAACTGGCACTGAAATTTTTCAATTTGCATCACATAGGGCTTTTGGAAGCATTACAATTCCAACTTAATTTGAATCACATTTCCTAGAGATAAGTAAAATTTCATACTAATTAAGGGGGGGTCCTGGCTCCTTCTAAGCCCATGCAACTCTGATAAATCAAACCAGCTTCCCTAAATTTAAGTCAGCTGAAGCCTTGGTCTTGACTTTTTCTACTACAAAAAGCTAAGAAATGGGATGAAAGACATATAATAACATATTTCTTGCACAAACAGATGGAGTTTTTAACCTATAATCTATCCAGGTGTTGAGTAAATCCTCCTTAACTCATATATTGTATCTATTTAAGTAGAAGAAGGGGCTGGAAGTAACACCACTGATATTGCAAAATACACGACAGGATTCACCACATCATCTAGCTGTATCTTGGGCATTTGAGAAAAAAATGAACTTATCCACAGGCCTAAGATTTCACACTAAATTTCATTATATTCCCCATGAAATCAGTGCAGTTATTGGCTTCGATAACTGCACTGGGCATTTATATAAACAATGGTTGTAGCTTGGTAGCACAAATACAAACAGATCTCTCAGAGATCTGTTTGCTGAATGACGCCTGTTGATATCCCAATAATTGCTAATTAATTGCAATATATTTAACACAGCATCTTACACAGCAATAGGTCAGAGGCATATAGCAAGGCTGTGGAATCTGAGCAATGAATTAAGCAAAACATTAATAAAATAATATTATATATAACTCCTTACATGTTAGAGAGGGCCTTCAGACAATGAGCATGAATGTAAAAATAAATGTAAAATTATGAAAAAGACAAGGTAAAAAGACAAGGCAGTAATTATCCTAATTAACATTGGTTTTGTTAAAAATAGGATTTCTTTGTACAGCAGGAATTTAAGAGAAAAAGAAAATGACACCATATTTGATTTAGAACAGGCTATGCAGGAAAATCCTGAGGTAAGTGTTAGACATACAAAATGAAGTGAGAACAAGTGTATATGGCACCTGGTACTTCCTTCAACACAGTGCAGTTGAACCTTTTCTAGGCAAAGTAATATCTTACTATGGATGCTAAATATAGACTTCACAGAGGAAATCATGGGACAAGAGTTCTTCTCTTACACAGCCTTTACTTCTTTTTAATAACATTTTTAATTAATTTTGACTTCTATTGTCTGCAATTTTTATGCCTTGGGTAATTTTTTCTAAAACTGGTTTAGCAAAAATATACTATTTGTTAAAAATATTTCAAAATCAGAGAATATCCTCCCAAGAATAACCATTACATGAAAAGGTCAATGCCTTTTTAAAGGGACAGTCCCTTCAACAAGAGCTTGATTTTCACTTCTCTATTTCTCTTTTATGGAATGAAAGTCCTAAAGGACCACTAGAACACATTGGCTGTATGAGAACTGTCTGCTTTACACAATATGAAACGGTGCTCAATTTAGTCATGGATGCCTTGGATACTCTGCTAAAGAAATACAGTAATACAGGACTGGATTAATAGGATGCAGGAGTCTGCAGAACTCCCTTGTACACCACCATGGTCTGAAACTTAGGGTACCACAGTCCATAGGGATACTTTGTACACAAATTTAAAAAGCTTGAGAAAACCTTCCAAGTAAGGAAATGTATTTTGAGTGATAAAAATAAATAATAGCAGAAGTAAAAAAAAAAAAATCAGAACTGTACCAGTAATAAAAGTGAACATTAAACCCTGAAAAAAAAAAAGAAGTCTCTTTGAAAGTTACTGTAGGAAGTATTTTCCCTTGCTCAAGAGAAAGTCACGTAAGCACAGCTGTGAGTGAATGGCGTTGCACATAGCTCAATCCTGTCAGCCCAGTAACATATAGGAATTCTTTTGCACAGGCCACTTGGAAAAGGAATTATAGCTTCTGCCCTTATATTCTCTTAAGAACTGCTGCACCAGAAGATAAAAACTTGGGTCAGTCTTGTCCCAGGAATAGATCTTCATCCCTTGAATGAATAAAGGACTTTAATGAATCAAGTTCTTGAGTGGAAATTTCAAAAAAGCATTAGACTATCATTCATTTCTTAAAATGATCATTTGCTGGCTGCCTGATTTCTCACATTCAAGACTGTAGAGAGACATATATGCCATCTGGTAACATGTTATACTGCATTTACCTTTTATAATGTTCTCCAACAGGTGCTGGCCTACATCCAAATCATGAGGCCATGGGGTCAATGGGGTTATATATATATATATATTTAATCAATGCAATTTCTAGGCTTTAGTGTTAAGACTCATTTTAGTAAGCAGAGGTATTTGGTGTGTCCAGTAGAATTTTATGCATCCATCCACAAGAGCTGTAAATTGATTTTCTACTTGAACTCCCAAGGTTGCTCAGTAATTTCAAACTATTATAGAAAGATAATTTTCATTATATTTTCAAGGATCTCATTAAAGAAGAAATTTGGGGTTAACATCATCTTGCACTTCATTTTCACTAAGCATTTCTGTGAATCTTCTATTGCATTTTTTAAAATGCAAACAACATGCACACTGATTTATAATTTTTGTGCATATTGTCCATATGTATGTGACTGTGGGTGAAAAGGAAGAAATTAATTACTCCAAAGCTATAGTTTATCTGTTAAACATATTAGTTACATATGGATTGCAGAGCCAGGATCATAATTTTGTGTGAAATTTGTCTCTGTGTTTTTCAATCGCAACAGGCGGCTGACTTTGTTAACATTCTGTCAATTTGCATCTTCAGTTTTCATGCTCTTTTTTTTATTATTATTTGTTACAATCAAAATAACATTAGACAATCTTTTACCTATCTTCTTTGCAGGCTCTCCAGGAAAACACACAGGCTCCCACACTCTTACAAACAAAAGCAGCACAACTTAATCAAACTGATTTTTTCAGATGAGAAAGCAGTGGAGATTGTCACGGCAGATGTGTTACTAAACTACTGCAAAGCCATGGGGAGAGTGTGGTGAGTTATGCCAAGCCTTTGTCGTTCAGGTCAGAGAGTGGGCACAGATACCAAAGCAATCCTGAATTCGGGACTGCAATCCTAAATCCTGTTAGCAAACAGCTCATTGCAGCACAGATCTCTGTGCTTTTTCACTGGTATTAATCAGCCTGGATAGACCCTTATGCTGCTTAGCCAGGCTGCCTCCAGCTAGAGTAGTTTAGTCTGATGCTCACACATCTCTTGCCTGTGCAGCAATGTGTGGTTCAGTCTGTCTTTAGAGGAGCCAGAAAGAATGAGAATCAAGAAGAGTCATGAGATGAATTTACTTCCGTGATTTTTAAAAGCTCACCACAATTAAATTATTGTATGAATTTCTTCAGCATATAAATGAAATGCAGATATGCAACTGAGGTTTTATTCTTTAAACTTCCAAGAAAAAATTATATTTACATTCAGAGGTATCTGCAATTATTTCTGTGCTGAAATTATGAATCTATTATTAAAAAAAGATAAATATCATTAGTAAGCAGACTACAACCTGTAATGATTATTTTATCATTTAGATGACTCCAAAGTAAAACCTATATATTTTCTTGCCTTCTGCCAGATTTTTATATAATCCTTCTGTCAGGATAACTTTCCTTAAACTCTGAAATACATCTCAAGGTTTTATTTGCAAAGGCAGGAAAAAAAAGATTCTATACACAGAAAAATTACCTTCCTAGCATAGGCTCACAGCTAATAAAAGCTTCTACTTAAGATTTGCCTTTATGTCTATTAATCAGTATTTTCTACCTTTTTTTCCTTCTTGCTTTTAATTTGTTTTTTTATTGCTGCTTAATGGTTTAAAATACTGTTCTACATGCAAGCTCCTGCATGTGAAGCATTGATCCTGCAAGTGATAGCAAATAATTGAAGTCTGTACTGCCAAGTCCTGAGTAATTTGGATGCAATGTAAATCCATACAATCACTTGCAGGAGTCTGTCATGGGAAAAAGCACAAGTCTAGAAGCTATTCAGAAGCGTTTTTTATCTATCCATCTACCTATCTGTCTGTTTCGACACTTTAGCTTGCAGCAGTGCTCAAAATGATTGCAATAGTTAAATCTGTATCTTTGCTCCTACTTTAAATCCCAGTCTTAAAAGGATGAGAACTTAGAAAAATTCCCTCCAGGCTGGTTTGACATATGGTTTCTGACAACAGTGCCAGTGCAGCATGGTGGAAGAAAGACCAGTTAAAATAACTTTCAGGAGGAATCTTGCACACACCTAATCCCACCCAGGACTGCACCCTGACAAGCTTGAAACCTGGGCTCATGGGAATCTCTGGTTGGTTTAAACAAGGCCAACTACAAGGTGCTGCACCTGAGTCCGGGCAAACCCCAGGGTATCAGCACAGGCTGGGGATGAGTGGATCAAGAGCAGCCCTGCTGAGAGGGACTTGGGCGTGCTGGTGGATGAGAGGCTGGACACGACCCAGCCACGTGCACTCACATCCCAGAAAAGCCAACAGTGCATGCCAGGCTGCACCCAAAGCAGAATGGGCAGCAGGGCCAGGGAGGGGATTCTGCCCCTCTGCTCTGCTCTGCTCAGAGCCCACCTGCAGGGCTGCACCAGCTCTGGGCTCCCAGCACAGGGAAGAACATGGACCTGTTGGAGTGACTACAGAGAAGGGACACCAAGATTAGAGGGATGGAGAACCTCTCATAAGAGGAAAGACTGAGATAGTTGGCATTGTTTAGTCTGGAAAAGAGAAGGCTCTGGGGTTTATCTAGTTGTAGCCTTTCAGTACCTGAAGGGAACTACAAGAAAGATGGAGAGAGACCATGTACAGGGGAATGTAGTGACAGGACAAGGGGGAATGGATCCAAACTGAAAAAGAGAGTAGGTTAGATTAGGTATCAGGAAGAAATATTTTAGTGTGAGGGTAGTGAGGAAGAAGATGTGGATGCTCCATTCCTGGAAATGCTCAAGGTGAGGTTGGATGGGTCTCTAAGCAATCTGGTCTAATGAAGTGTCCCAGCCCTCTCTATATTGCATCAAACATTCTGTTTCCTTTTCCTCATGTCCAAGACTATTTCTCACTTTATTTTCAGAGAAGCATTTTCATGCCTTCTCCATGACTGCTATTCCTTTTAGAAAGAATTTCCTGTCATTGTCAAAGCTACTTATCCTTTAAAGTTTCAAAATCATGCCTAGGTATTTCCTGGCTCTATCACTGCAAAATGTCACTGCTTTCTTGGACCCTCACACTTTACCAGTAGACCTCTTTGGAGCAGCACCCAGCCCTCTGCTGTGGTGGGACTGCAGCTGGGATCTAGATTCATCAGCAGGTATTCAGGTGATACCACCAGCAGAAATATTACCACTGTGCTGAACCATCACAGTGGAGTTTCTAAGGCTCCCAGAAATTAGCATGACATCCTCTAAGCCTTCACAGGCACAGAAATGTCCCTGAAAATTTAACTGAGCTGCCAATCCTACTCAGGGTAAACATGGGTTTTGCTCCCTGTATCTCACTGAGTTTACCTTGGTCTGAATACATGACTTACTTTGTGTACTTAATGCATTAGGAAAAGAAGCCTGGTTTAGTCAGAATAAACTACAGGAGGCTGAAATGCAACAGATAAATCATTAGTAATTACAACTTCATATCTCATTTCCCCTAGAATAACAAATGATTCCTCATTCTCATGTGGCCTAATAAGCCTTCAAGTTGACTCCTTTGTTCCTTTGCATTGTCCCTGAATCATCACCAAAATGATTATTCTTTTAGCAATCAGAATACTGTAGTCATAAGTATTTACTTACTATATCTCCTTAAAATTTCACTGAGACACTGAGTCCTTACTACATTCTAAAATTAATGAGAGCACCTCCCTGCCCTAAACAACTTTCAAGGAAATTGTCAGAAAGAAGACACCTGCTGAAGCAGAACAAATCAAACAAGAAAATTTTAGGAGAAGCCCTCTTAGCCACTGTTTTGGACTACACATTTTAAAAGGCTGACAAGAGACAGATGATGCCAGAAAATAAACAAATTACTCTTGGTTATTTCATATCTAACCTTTTTTTTTTTGAACTGTCATGGTTCAACCCCAGCTGGCAACTTAGCACCAAGCAGCCACGGACTCAGTTCTCTCTCAGTGGGATGGGGCACAGAATTAGAAAAGTGAGAAAATTGGTGGATTGATATAGTTTAATAGGCAAAGCATGGTCTGCAGCCATCCCCAAGATCAGGACTCCATCACACATAAAAGTTGCTTAGGAAGACAAATGCCATCAGCCCAAACATCCTTCCATTCTTTCTTCACCCAGATTTTTATTACTAAGCAAAACATCACATGGCCCTGAGTGTCCCTTGGGTCAGTTGGGTTCTGCTGTCCCAGCTGTGTGCCCTCCAAACTCTGTGTGTGCCCCCATCCTCCTCACTGGTAGGGTGGGGTCAGAGGGTGAAAAGTCCTCAGCTCTGTGTAAGCCCTGCTCAGCAGTAACTAAAACATCCCTGTGTTATCAGCTCTGTTTTCAGCACAAATCAAAAATGCAGTCCTGTAGCAGGTACTATGAAGAAAAATACCTACTCCAGCCAAAACTAGCATATTAACTAAAGGAAATAATTTCCCTTTCTCCCCAAAAACCCTTTCACACTTGAAAAGCAGTAGGAAAAACGAAATAAAATTGCAATTAACCTCCCACTCCTTTCCATATTTAACCATTAAAAAAATAATGAAGTTGCAGCTATGAGAAGCCATTCTACACAGCATAATGCTACAAAGTTGCTCTCCACATATAAAAAAAGTTTAAAATCACATGGGTCTGATTGCCATTTGCACAAAAGCCACTAATCGCCACTTTGGCAGTATAAAGGAGCTTTGAAGTGGGTACAAATTCTTGTTCTGCATTCTTATTAAGTCTCCTTTCATCTGTCAGAAATATCTAAAAAAAGACAATGGTAATGTCTGTAAAAACTTCCCATCTCATTGTAAAACACAATCTCATAGTAGCTGTTTATCACAGTGTAAAATTCAGGGAACCTACAACTCAAGAAACTGCATCAAAGTAACTGTGTGTTGTCTCCTCTAGCACTTTAACACTGAACTGCCTGTCTATAAAAGCAGTGCTAATAGAGTTTTCAGATAAGGATATAAAATGCTGAATCTTATTAGATTCTATTAGATTTGAATAGGGTACCAAGTTGTTATCCCTGGGTCTGGCAGTAATGATCACTTCACTCTACAAAGGCAGGCTTTTTAATAGGAAAGGGATCTGCTATTTCACCCTTATTTTAATCTTCCTGTCCCATTTCAGAAAAACAGGTATCTGTTTTAAAGAGGAACATGTGATTAAATCTTTATTAAGAAGTTCTGAATCAGAAACATTAGTAGAGGGATTCTTGTTCTATAAAAGATGCTTATGAGGTGCATGTATGGATATATCTGTAGATATGAGGCATATAAGACAAAACACTTTCAAATTATTTTGGGCATACAGGTGAATAACAGCTGATGCCACTGGAAACAGTCTGAGTGTACAAGCACAAATAAATGCTCTTGCAAGAATCACAGGACTGACTATGCTGTGACTCTTCTCTCATCTACCTTCATCACCTTTCCTTGGCCTATTTTCTCTGATCATCCTGTAAAGTCTGCAGGTCACAAAGCTCAGTGCTGCTTCCAAAGGTCTATTACCATCCAGACTAAGTTTTTCTAGTTGTACTGCAATCCCCCACCTCTCATCATTCATGGCTGAGGCAACACCAAAACATGAAAATATTAAACAGGAGGGTAAAATGGTTTATTTTCATTTGTCCTGTACTTCAGCAGTGAGATTGGTTCAGAAAATAATCTGCAATGCACCAGCCTAACATTGTACCAGGAAACCACATGGCAAGACCCACACAAAACAGCTTGAATTTCCTAGCATCACTTATCAAAAACAAAGAATTAATACATTAATTTAAAGAAACTCCAAAGAAACAAAACAAAAACAAAAAAAAAACAAAAACAACCAAACCAAGAATCCCCAATGACAACCAAAAATCCAACCACCACAAAACAAAACTGAAAGAAACCAGACGTAAATTTGAGCAGCAGCAGTCATATTTGAATGAATCCCCTGACACCACTACAGTGTTTGAGAGAGAGCTCTTTGTGTTTGTGTTCTTGCATGATGAATGGTTTTTACAAGCCTGTTTCAGACAGCAGTGTGGTGAATAAACTCCAACAGTAGCTTGGGGAGAATGCCACCAGCCAATAGGGTCTGGGAACAAACAAACAAGTTACTCAACTGAGAAAATTCAGGAAATGACTTTCTACATCCTGGACTAGTCTGTCTTGCTGCATTTCTCCCCATCCTTAGCTATAGTTCCTTTGGCTAATATTGACATTTGCAGATAATCATTCCCTAAGTGATTATTGGTTACTACTTTGAGTATTATCTACTCATAGCTGACTACTTGCTGTGCCTGCAATGTGCTGTTGCTTCTGTCTGTGCAATGGTTTAAATCCTAAGGGTTTTTATGCTGATTTTTAGCTGCTGCCAATACAAGAAGGGCATCTAGGCACAAAAATGGTATGCTCTATTTGTAGGAATACTCTGATATGAATATTCTATGAACTTGCTTGTCAAGGAAATTGATTTTGCATGAATCTTAGTTTTAAGTGACTAAAGGGATCACAAATATTATCTTGGTGATTGGTTTTGTATCCTTCTTGCAGCTATATTTCTAGCTATATAGAAAGTTTTCTAGTCCCTGGATAACAGTGAACAATTCATCTCCATCCAAGGAACATATGCTTCTCAGATAATACCTGTAGATCATTATTAAAGGCAGAGTAATTGTGATTTTACCAAGCAATATGTAGAAAGTTATTTTAATCTTTTCTCATAAATCACTTATCTTAGCTATTTAATCAATTAGGTAGAACTCCACTAAAGGCCTGCTAATTTGAGAAAAATCTGCTGGTACAGAGACTTATGGTACTTCAAAGTGTCCTCTAGAATTATTTTAGAAATGGCAGATTGAAAAAAAGGTCATTCCCTCCAAGTAAGAGAGCTGCTCTGCACTGCTTTCTAGAGAACTCTGTTGACTAGCCCATAGCTATACCACAGCAAATGAAATTGAGGGGAACTAGAACACTGTAAAACTAGGAATTGTGGGCTTCCAATGCTCTCCAGTAACACAGACAATATATCCAAACAGTACCTCACTAGCCATATACACTGCAAATTTCAGTTCCTGATCCTGAATTAGTTGAATGGGCTCTGACTATATATAAACGTTCTTCTACTGGTTAGCAAGCATATAATCTTATTCTTGGAGAATAGTTTATCAAGGTAGACTGAATAGAACTGAATTACTATTTCAACTATTCAGTCATTTTTTCCTAAATTTTGGCAGGCTGTTCTTTACTCAGAGATTTAGTAGTGCAACATGACAAGTCTTACCGTAGTGAAGGTAAGTTGCTTTTAACTTCAGTGTTGAGTTACTCAGGAGAGAAAACTTCAGTCCATAATTAGGGAAATAGAATTCTTTGCTGCCACAGCAGCACTGGAACACCTCAGATCCTTAGTTTAAACAAATGTGTGCCACTTATGTCATAGGAAATCTACCTTTCAGTTTGATCCTTCTGGATGTTTGCCAGCATAGTATTGAGGGCTTGAAAAGTGAATCTTTTAGTGGTACATAATCCTGGCACCTGGCGTCTTCAAAACCATTGCCTGTCAAGCCAGCAAAAACAGATGTTCCTGTCTGTTTGGCAGTGCTGTTGCAGCAGGTTAACTCTCTGTATCTATCTTTATAAGAAGGAAATCTTTATCATTTTTCTGATCATTATTTTTCTAAAACTCATTAATCTGTTATGCAGTTTAAATAATACAGAAAATACATGAGCCCTTCTCTTTGGCCATCCACATCTTATAATAAATGTGGTAAACATTCCTTACAGTAATTATGCTGGGTGCTTGTAACGAGAACTGACTTCAAATGATCTTCCACTCTTTACCTCATTGTCTTTCTCCTTTTCTTTTTTTTTACTTTTCTTTCATGGAGTGTGGATGGACTTAGTACAACTTGCAGGTTCAGCCAATGTTATCAATCTAAACTATAGTCTCAACCAATCAAGATGGTAAAATGCATAAATTTTTACCTCTAATCAAAAGCAGTATTCTGGGAGGAGTATTTGGCTATAACCATGGTGACCTACAAACACAAAACCTCTGCACTGCTTTGTTAATGTGGTATTAGAGTTATCTGTAATATCAACAGCAATGTCTCCCTTTTGCATTTATATTTTCAAGAAAAAGAAGCTTCAGCCATAAACTCCTGTTAGAAAGATCTTTCATTCCCCTGATCATACCAGAAACTTTTCCCAGCATATGGCACTATGAATAAAGAGAATTTCACAGGGACTGTGAGGGCAGCCACAGCTTTAATGCTTCCTTGTCTTTACAAAAGCAGCAGAACAAAACCTGTTCCACTATGTTCTAAATGCATGACTGCATTTTTGCAGTGTCTTCACTTACTTAGGAATACAGACTCATCCTGGTATCAACTTCTGAAATCCACTGACTCCAACACCACTCAGCTGCTAATAAAATTTTGTATCAAATGCACATTCATTGTGTCTAATAAAATTAATTCAACAGTACCTAAAGAAATAGCTGAAGCAGTATTAGAGCCATTAATGCTTCTCTCTGAGAAATGACAAAGTGAAAAGGCAGCAAAATACTTGGAATGTGAAAAAAAGACTGAATATTGTGATGTTTTTAAAATAAAGAGCAAAATAAGAGATTATGGACTATATACTCACCATTTTGACTTAAATTCCCAGCAGATTTTGCAACAAATAAATAATCTAGACATGGGCAAAAAGGTTGCAAAAGTCATGCACAATGGCTATCATCTACTTTTCAGTAACACCTTGTGTTAAATCAGTCTAATCATCTTTTATAAGCAAGATAGCAAAGACTCAAGTCTGGACATGAGCTATCTGATGTTTAGGAATTTTTACTCCAGGTAGCTCAAATGATGCTTTCACAACCAAGTTATAAACATATTATCTAGATTTAAACATCATACTTTTTGTTGTTTTTTAAAATAATATATTTTACCAGCAATCAAATAGAAGAATGCCTAGCCTAAAGTTTCACCTGGGTTTGAGTTTATCTTTCCCTTCATGACAGGAATTATGGAATAGAGTTTATGCTTTTGAAATCTGCAAGAAATGTGAAAGTGGGAATGGAGAATTCAAAGTAATCTTGACAAATTGGACACAGGGAGTAGAAGTAATAAATAAAATTTAAAGGGTGATAAGGGGCAAGTTGTACACTTGTGCAGGAAAAAATCCATTTAAACAGAATACAGAACAACTGCTTAGGAAACACACTTCAGAGCAGGGTCTGAGATTACAGCAGATGACAGCTGAATATGAGTTAACAGTGCCACACTTGTGAAAAAAAAGTAGCATCGCCTGCAGGTCATACTGAAAGCATAAGAATCTGCAATTCTTGAAAAAATTTCATGCTGAGGCAGCTGGATCATTTTTGATCAAAACTTTCCAAGTAAGAAAGTCCAAAAGAGAATTAGAAGAATGATGAAAGGACAGGAAATTCACCTGTCATTTGTTTAGCTCATGGTGTGAGCTAAAATCAGGAAGACTGAACAAATTAAATGGTTTTGTCTAAAGAGGAAAAGATTGAGGAGGTAGCAGATAACTAAGTATGGCTGCCAAACAGAGAGAATTTCATGCTAATGAGAGCTGATAGCTAGATAGGAGATTGAAATTGTACTAAGAAAAATTCAAGGAGGACTTTAAAGACATTTTTCCTTTGGTAAAGATAAAGGAAATAAACTGCTGAAATAAAGTGCAAAGAGGAAAGGGAGAAGTTTTTTAAGAATAAGCTCACTGAGCATTTGTCAAGATATATCTTAGGAGATACAGTGAACTACCTCTTCCCCTCCCTCAACTAAAAATGCCTTCTAGTCTTATTTTTCTGTTATGGTTTTCCCTCATTCTCTTACATTTCCTTTGTCTGGATATGGATTAGACTATTTTTTCATTCGCTATATAAGTGTTTTATGATATTAGCTAAATTCCATTAAATCATCCCTTGGGAGGAGTTCTAGATAATAATATCAGCTTCTAGAAAGTTAATAAAATGTCCATTTCTTCGAGATATGTCATTTCAGCTTTGCAGTTAACCATCCTGCATTTGAGCACTGCTGAGCTTTTACTGTTGTATCTTTGGGATTTGATGGATTTTATTTGATAGATGGTGATTTATTCTTTCAACATATCAACATTATCCATTTAACTAAATATATACTACTACAGATGGGTATTAAAATATAAATGTCTTACACTGCTACATGGATGAAATAATACTTTCTAGCAGGCCACATTCTTGATATAAAAAGAATAAATTATTATCACCAGTTCCAAGATTCCTAATAATTTACAGAATATATTCTGTGTTATCATTTATAGGGGTAAACTCGAACAAAGTTTCACTATTTTATGACCTGAAAGCAAAAAGTAAACTACTAAATATAGTTCATATTGTGCAATGGAAATGCCAATGAAAAATGCTTACCTCAAAGAAGAATTTTAAAACCAAACTTCGCATTTGAGCAAGAGTTTGTGATTTAGAATAGTAAGAGATGCAGTATTGCTTCTTGTGCAGATCACTTCTTTCAATATCAGTTGTCTATTTTATTGGTACAATCATAAGTCATTGCAGAAAGGCAATGATGCCATCAGTTATTTATGCCTATAAAAACATTGCTGTAATAGCTTTAAAAAGTACTGGTCTTTTGGGAAAGCTGTAGTGTCTGTAGTCCAGCCAGTACAATGTAGGCATGAGTGTGTGGCACTTAGATGACCCAAAAGTCTACTTGTTGGTGTTTGCATCACTTATCATTAAACTCCCTTCTGAAGGCTCTCTTGAGGTGGAAAAATTGTTCGTGTGTGGAACTAATCATCATTCTTTACTCCCAAAAATGGGGTGGCCAGAGCCAATTAAGCCAATGCTCACTGAGGGTGATCCCCAGCCCTTGCAAACTCCAAAGTCATTCTTGCTCTCTGTCTGGAAGACTTCTGTTGGGCCTAGGCCCAGGTTATAATGGAGTACAGACTGACAGACTTGGAACAGTGCCCTGTGGCTGGCACTGGTAGCTTGCCTCTTGCAGCCTTTACCCAACTCCTGTGGGACTGGACTGGGTGTCTGATTTCTGATCTCCAGACTGAATCTAGTTTAATTGAGGCATTCACTGGAAAACAGGAAATGGACAGAGATACCTTATGTACCATTTGCAGTCACATATACTCCAGAACATTAGAGTCCAGACACCACTGTAGTGCCATCACTTCCTTTTATTTACCTGAAGAAAGCCCCCAAACACATATGGGGCTCCTCTGAAAACCTCCAGTGTTCACCACTGACTGCAAAAGAAGGTTTGTTTTATAGATCCTCTATATCATCTTGCAATGCAGTGCCCAAGTTGGAGGCTCTTGAGAAAACACTTTATGTCTTACCTTAGAAAAATTATAGAAGAATATGTATTCCATAGTTCTGAAGCAGTAGAAGAGAATTTGCTTTCAGGATTACTCTAGAGTTATGAGTTCTTTCCTGTGAGGGTGGTGTGACACTGGAACAGGTTGCCCAGAGAAACTGGATACCCAGTTCCTGAAAGTGTTCAAGGCCAGGTTGGATGGGACTTTGAGAAAACTGATCTAGTAAAAGGTGTCCCTGCCCATGGAGAGGGGGGGTTGGAACTTCAGGAGGAAGGTCCCTTCCAATCCAAACCCTTATATGATTCTATGATCCAACTTGAACAGAAGATACCTGAGAAATTGAATAAATTTTGCCTGGATGTCTTTCCCTGTTTGCAATAACTACAGAAAGGGACTCCAAAACTTCATGTAGCTTTTAAATTACAATATAAGGTTACATCTGTCCAGTTACATCTAACAGAACAAATAAATTTAACTACTACATTAAGGCCTTGTTCTACCTATAGCCTCTTTCTACAAACCTCCTCTGACATCCTAGGCAGGTGTGTTATGGACTCAAAAGAATATAAAGAACAGAGGTACAACCTGTTCTGAATCAGTGTGAAACCCCTGTATTAATGCCATAGTTCCAGTTTCCCCCCAAGGTACTGTGACTTTTCCCAACTGATTTCATAGAAGTTTTCTTCATAACCTTCAGGATGTGAGAAATAAAGAGCCCTTTCTGAGCACTCCATAATACTGATTTAGTACTGCAAACCTCACACTTTCCATTCCAATCTTACTTTAAATATTGATGAATATCACATTTCCTCATCCAACTACTAATAATCCACAAAGAATTGCCAGCAATTGCTTTGTTTTCAAAATGAAAAAAAATTCTTTTAAATCTGGCCTTTCTTTGTATGCCTCTCCTTTAGTCAACACTCATATACAGGTGATGTTAAAGCACACTATGCAATCCTTTAAGACTGCATCACCCATGGGTATGCACAAAAGAAAAAGTACTTTAGTATGAAAAATGAATGTAATGTACTCTGAATCTCTGAATCTCAATTAACTTGGCTTCTGAAGGATTCCAGAGCAAAAATCAAATTTTATTTTATTTACTAATTTATTGCCTCCAGTTAGCATGTGCTGTTACAAAACACCTTGGAATTCCTGTCAATAATAATTGAAACATCTGTCTGTACAAGGTTCTATTAGGTAGCTGTTGTGGTGTTGTGAACGCCCCCAGGACGGGGTGAGAGATGAGAATTTGACTCCAAGTTCTCAGAAGTCTGATTTGTTATTATATTATATTATATTATATTATATTATATTATATTATATTATATTATATTATATTATATTATATTATATTATATTATATTATATTATATTATATTATATTATATTATATTATATTATATTATATTATATTATATTATATTATATTATATTATATTATATTATATTATATTATATTCTAAGTCTATACTAAACAAAGAGAAAGGAGACATCAGAAGGCTACACAAGAATGAATAATAAAAATTAGTGACTGACCAGAGTCCCAACACAGCTGGACTGGGATTGGTCATTAAGTTAAAACAATTCACATGGGACCAATGAAAGACTCACCTACCACATTCCAAAGCAGCAAAACACAAGGAGAAGCAATCAGATAATTATTATTTACATTTTTCTTCAAGGCTTCTCAACTTCCTTCCTTCTTCAGGAGAAGAAATCCTGACGAAGGGATTTTTCAGTAAATATCATAGTGACAGGTAGCAGTATACATGTTGGGGCTGACTTTTTTCCAGAAAAGATTGTCACACTGGCAATTAATCTTTTAGTTTTCTGAGTGTTCATTCAGATCATAAAATTATTTAGGAGAAACTGATAACCTGATTCATCCGTTCACGTTCCTCCTATCCCTGACATGGCTGCAAGTTCCCACTAGTTCCCACTTCTTTGGAAAGGCCATGAATCAGAGTGGCTCATGGTCATATTTGCAGAAATCACACAATTACCTAGCTATAGGTTTATTCAAAGAATGAAGCCCTCATTAAGAATGTATAAGGCTCTAAAAATACAACAGACACCACCTCTAATAATGCAATGCACAATGTCAATTTGATTTGGCATGAAACAGCCTTGTAGAGAAGATGCATTTCTGACTGGCTTTATATGTCTTTTTACCACCATGTTTGAAAATAGGCCTGGATGCAGTACCAGCAGCTTTTTAGTTTCATTCTTTGCAAGATGAAGTCTAAAGATGACAGCAGTAACTCTGAAATGCAAATTCATAACAGCCACATGGAAACAATATAAAATGTATTATAATGTGTTAAAGATATCATAACTCACTTATGTGAATACCAAACTTCTGAAATACTGCTGGGAGTTGGAAGATCATATGATAAACAGTGCAGAATTATTTTATTGCCCTGTCAATCCATCCTCATCCTCACCATTAAGTCTTCCATTTATTCAGTTGTCTTGGTGAGTCCCTGTAAGCCTTTTCATAAAATGGAATCCAGGGATTTTCAGGCTCAATTTATCATACAGTAGAGTTTGAAACATCATATCTTTCCCAGTAATTTATTGCTGTGGGACTAATAACTTTTTTTCAATGACAGAGCAAACCCAGCCAAGATAGAAATATCACAAAGTTATGACCATTTGTCTGGGATACAAAACTTCACCAAAATGAGTTGATGCTTTCAGTAGATCACTTTCTCAGCAAGACTCATTACAATAGACACTAATAACTCAAAGATTAGACTGATTCAGAAAACCTATATTCCTTAGATGGTCTTCTTATGATTCCACATCACAGACATGCCACAACAGTTCTATTGATTTGACAGAATAAACAATTCAGGCTTCATGGAAGTGTTATGATGATGTGGTCTTTCAAACACTGTTTTTTTTCAGGAGACATAATTTTCAAAGATAAGAGGCTAAAGCAAATGTTACATTAGTGTTTTTAATGATGATGGGTTTGGATGCATAGAAGCAGAATTTTTCATGTATTTCTGTGGCCATACTAATAATCAGATATAATTTCTTTGACTAACTAGGTATGTGACAGACTGAATATGTATATTGTATGTGATTGATGTCTACAGTATTGCATGTATTGTTACAGGTGGCATTGTGGTTTCACCTGCTAAACATTTGTTGTGCAGTATTCAGTGGTTTTACAGTCCTTCACTGAGGTATGCAAAAATATTTTATGCTAACCTTAAATACCAACGAGGTTAATTAAACCTGATATGTAGCATACTGAATATCAACTTGTAATACAATCAGTAAACAGCAATTACATCTAGAAAGTACTGGTTTTACTCCTGCCTGATCTAGATTCTGTGGTTCTGGACAATGTCTCTTAATGTTTAGTCTTCCTGGGTGACATAATTACAGATTTATAACTGCCTACATAGGCCTTAACTTTAAGGGTCAGTGGGTTCAGCTGATTGCAAGTTCTTCTAGTCACAGATGCTCCCTGAGATGGAATCATTTTGCCCCAAAAATTCACTGTATCCTATTAGAGTTAAAGTAGTCAGTAAGAAAAATTAAATTGCCTAAAGCTCCAAGGAAAAATAACATAAGCAAAGGGGACTGGTAAACATAGAGGCAAGACACTTAAATATTTAGGTTTTTATCAGTAATTCCATCCTTAATAGTTATATTATTTAATCTAATTTAATAACGTTAGTGCACTTTCTATTATCTTTAGCTTTAAAAAAACTATTTATATTTTTTCTGGAAACTTTTCAGTTTTATAGATGAAATTGCTTGATATATGTTTTGTTCTCCAAAAAACTAAGAACAGTCACTTTTTCCTTCCTTCACTCTCACTCAGTAGATAAATTGTTTTGCAGAAAACCTGCATGAAATCTAAAGAAGCACTAAGTTGTCCAAAGTGCAGGCATTAATGGCTTCTGCAAAAGAGTTTGACAACTTTTCCCATGTCTCCTACATACAGTTTATTTGTTTATGGCTTCTCAGGAAACTAAGCTTTCTGAAGGTGCTTGAAATTGTGTTACTGAAGTCAGGCAGCAGCTGACAGCAAGCAAGCTGACAGATTCTTTGCTTAGAGTGCAAGAGACAGCTTTTCAGCTGAATGATGAAGGTATCTGGTTTCAATGTTAGCCTAGAACTCTCCACCTCAGCAAAATGCTTTAGTTTGACCCTCTGCTGTGAAGTAGAATGTTTCTTTCCATCCAGGAAATTCAGGGATCAAGCCTACATAGATATTCCCAGAAAATGCTCTAACTGAGGAGCTCTGCAGCAAAAAGAAGGCAGTGGCTTGTTCTCCCTTAGAGTGTGCTTTTTACACTCATGTTCCGGGCTGTAGTGGCATGGAAATCAAGGAGAAAGGTAGTTTACAGCATACAGCCCCTTTGGAACTCCCTCTTGGCTTGTTTGACCATTCCCTGTTTGGTCTACTAAACACAGCCACAAATGTCATCTTTTGACATCCACCTTTCCCCATTCACTGTCCTCCAGCTTTGTCTCAATTGTATTCTTGAAGCCAGGCAACTACACCTTTGTGCTGTCACTCTGGCTGCCAGAAAGGACTTTGGGGACCCTTATGAAGTTGTATTGTCCCTATTTGTGCTCCTTTTTCTCACCATTAGTTTTCCTGTTCACTGACTAGTTTCAAAAGTTGTTTTATGGAAAGGTCAACACCTGAAAAACTATTGTATATACAACGCTTGTAGCAGTGATCAAGCAGATGATGAAGCAGGGAAGAAAGAACCTATTAACATCCCAAGTAAACTGTATGGTGATGCAGGAACTAAAGATTTCATTGGTGCTAGAAAACATAAGAGGGATGAAGCTCCTCCTTTTTCCCCTCTTTTCCTCGATGTATTAACCATGAGAAAGCTTCACTTGGATCTCAAAAAGAGACACACCAAAATCGAACAGTCATGGGACACAAATCTGCACAAAGCCAATATTTTTAATTTCCTGTATTCAAAAGACTACTTGGATCACTCTATTCCTGATAACACTTTCACACAACAGTATCAGAAGCAGCCATCATGTAGGCATAAGGACTAATTGTCAACAGATAATTTATGGGAAAGGTTTTGATTTGTTCTGCTCACACGTTGTCAATTTACAGCCAGATTCCTACTAATGAGGTAATTCATTAGGTATTTTTCACTCTTTAAGGGTGTATAGGATATTCACACATTCACACTAGAAGAGAGTAAATAGTTGTATCTGTTATCCCACATTCAGCTGCAGTGGCTCCTTTGGATAGAACAAAATCAATCAATCCCACAAGTTTTCACAGGAGGCACAAAAAGTTCCCAAACTTGTAGTGAATAACTTGAAAATGCCTCACTGAATATTTTCACTTTTTCTGTCTTAGGGCTAGTCAAACAGGATGTTCTGGCATACAGCTGGAAGGATGATGGACAACACTTGTACTTCTGTGTTCTGGTCCCTAAAAACAGGTGTTCTAAAAAGACAAATACCCAGAGATTATCAGGGTTATTGGAAAGCAACAAATGTTAAGAAAAGTTGTGGCTTATATAACAACAGCTTCAGTTTTCTATGGAAGAAAAAGAAGTAGATGCATTACTGAATTTAAGAACAAGATCAAACGGGATTTTGACAGCAAAAAATTGGAAGAAGGTTACCTAGTTCCCACACCAAATACAAAACAAAACAGAAACAAAAAAAGAAGAAAGAAGACATAAGAAGCCACCATATGAAATACCAGAGAGGAAAAAAGGAAGCATTTCAGTTTGTTGCAGGCATAGAATCATAGTGTCATAGAGTGGTTTGGCTTGGATGGGACCCTTACTATCATCTTGTTGCAACCCTCGCCCTGGGCAAGGAACCTTCCACAAGACAAGGTTACTCAGCCTTGAACACTGCAGGGATGGAAAGTACACAAAATCTTTTGATTTATAGATTTTCTTTTTTTGAGTACAGATGTATAGTAGAGGATGAACAGAGAGGATATTAAGAAAAAAGGAGCTGTCCAAAAGTCATGCAGCTATCACTAAATGTCCAGGAGCTTGACTAGACCTCTCCTTTTTAGGTTGACCAGATGGATGAACTAACGAAAGGCAAAACTGAAACAACAGATATACTCAATGTATACCCTAACAAGCTTGTTTACAAATAAACTTAAAATTTGCTTTCAGCCTTGAATGGTGGAAAGCAAAAATTTAGTAAAGAATGATGCTTCATCACTGCCTTGCTTTGCCCATGAGTGAGCACAGGAATGACACACGCTGCCTCAGATTCACATGGAATATTTTCATTTTATTTTATCAGCCATGAAAATAAATATTTATTGAAAAGCAATATAATTTTTCTTTTTAGTACTTTGGATTTTTTCACTTCTATGCAATAATTGATACCATGTTGAAATTCATCAGTGTACCCCTGCTAAGACAGGAAACAAAGCCTTAAACTCACTATGTTGAATTTTCTAAAAGACAGCAGTGTGGCAGACTGATTTTTAATTAAAGTATAAAAAACTAAGGAATTACTCATTCCTCTGAGGTACTGCCCATGCAGTGCAACAGTTGCCTGTAGTGCTTTGTTTAAACATGCATCTTTGCAAAGGCTTCCAAACATTCAAAATACAACTCCTTTTTCAATCATTTAAATTCCAAATATTCAAAATACAATTCCCTTTTCAATAATTTCAATTTCAGGAGGCTCTGCAGTGCTCTGTTTTCTTCCAAAGTCAGAGGAAAACATGGTTCTGCCTATAAGAAATCTACAAAAGTCAACAAGACGAGATTCCTCTGATGCTGAATTACATTGCGCTGGTGAAGTTCTTACTCTTCCTATGAAGGGCCAGGCAGACTCCTTAGAGCATAATGTAATGATCCTTCATGATGCTCATGCAGGGGGATGAGGAAAGCCATTTGCTTGCTCCTTGGTGTGCTACTCCCAGAGGTCAGAGGCCAGCTGTATCTAGTGCCCATCAGAAACATTCTGGGTGTTGGCTCAGACTGTGAAGCCAGCCAGTCCAAGCCGCTCAACCCAAGAGTGCTGAGAACCAGCCCTCTCTGTTTACCCAGGAGCAAAGCAGTTGGAATACCACCAAACTGGGCCATTGGAAGAATAAGCAATCAAGCAGTACAGATGATCAAGGTTCCAGTGCTTCAAATAATTTCCTGGCTGGCTTGTTTAGTCATTGAGTTACCTTGACACGTGCACTGCCACAACACTCTGCTCTCTCTGTCCCTGTAACGTCCCACAATGAAAGCAAAATTGAGAGATCATAAAGCACATTGATTATGAGCAGAGGTTGGAAACACAGGAGTCCCACTTTTTTTCAATATGCATGCTGAGAGCCACCAGTTCTTGAAACCAGCAAGAGCAGATGTATGACAAAGTACTACTCTTTAATGTTGGGTTACTATTGAAAAAAAAAGTTTCGTTTTTTTCCCCAAGCCTTCTTCTAAAGGAGTTAGGCATCCCATATTTCCTGGAAGAAAACACTGCAGTTTTTCTAGCCTTTGACAACTAAGTGGCCTACTGAGAGGATAGAAATAATAGAGAGGAACCTGGTTTCCATATCTCTTTTATCAATTTACAGGCACTATAAATTCCAATTTGCAGCCTCAGCTGCAGAATAAGAAGACGGCTGTTTGCTGTATCAGGCATCCTTCACCCATAAATTGTTCCAAAGCTAAAGTCAGTAAACACAAAAGGAAAGGAAAGGTGCAACAGGAGGATTTCATACTCATTAATTTAATGTGAAAAGTTTCAACCCCATTGAATTTATGCTCTGGTTTGGGGCCCCCAAAGTAAAGCTCTGCCAAGGGAAGAGCCCTCACCTCAACATTTCTGGGAAAGCCCAGCTCCTTCTTGAGATCATCTGTACAACACCGAGGTCATTTAAGCCCTCCATCTAAAATAACATTCAAAATAAAAAGCACTACAGTAACTCATAAGGGCAGCAGAAAGAACAGACCCTCTGAAGCATCCCGATCCTATGTGATCATCCAGAGAAAGGAGAAGAATAAAGTTTGAATTCTTTTGTCAAAAAACTAGAAGGGAGTAGAACTGGGTTTTCTTTTTCAGGTTTTTTGGGTTTTTTTTTCTTTTCTTGAGAGTTTGTTGGTGGTGTTTTTTGGTTTGTTTGGGGTTTTTTTTGTTTTGTTTGTTTTTTTTTAACAAAGCATAAAGCTTTTTCCAAGTTCTTAGGGAAACAAAGCAAAGAAAAAGTCTTTCCAATGCCACAGCTAGACAAGCTCAAACTTGGTTAAAATGTCAACCCATGTGAAAATTAACTGAGTCCTTCCTCTAGTACAGTTTCACAGTGAAACAAATTATGCAAGCAATCACCTCACTGAAAACCACATATTTTGGACTGTTGAACATATAAAATTTGAATATTCAGTTTTAAATCTCTTCTTACTGCTCTACCATTTTTTTCATCTTTTCTTTTTTTTTAAGGGAGGGGGCAAGGGTGAAAAAAAACCATTAGAGCTGCCAATGGCTTACTGAAGCAGAGTCAGGTGAACTCAGCTGAATTTGTGGACAAGCAATCCCCTTATGGGCATCACAGAATGACTGAAAACTACCACTGGTCTTATAGCTCAAATGCAGCTTCTCAGCACATCTTTCTCCCCATGCGTACTAATGTCAGAGACCAATTTTTTTCATGCCAGAAGCCCATAACTCACCCGACAGCTATTTTCAAATTTTCTGCATGGGGTGAAGAAAGGGGCATTGAAAACATGAATTAATCATTGGAGGGGAAAGCAAAACAAACAAAAAAATGGAAGGGTGGTTTTATTTAGTTTTACGCTGAACAATAAGTGTTTGGTTAAATTATTTCTGAATATTTCTGAATATGTTACAATTAGAATCTTAGACAGTTTTCATTTTATGTGCTGTGCCACTGATTAGATATAACTTCACTGAAATAAAATCAAACCAGAAATTTAGCCTATTGTAACAGATCTTGTCATTCTCAAAGGAAATTTTCCAATGTTTCCAGCCTATTTGATGTTCAAGTTTATTTTGTCATTCACTATAGGATGACCTTGGCTACCAGTTAACAAGGGACCTTGTCTACTTAATAGAGCTGACAAAAGGCACATAAAAGACAGTGGAATATACATAATACTTACTAACTATGACTAAATCCCACAGGGCACAACTTTAACAAAGAACACTTGTGTTCTGTAATCGTTCATTATGACTGGGGGCTTTTATTTCTCCTATAGTGTCAAAAAAAACCTGGCATGCAAAGCCTCGGTCTCCATGAAGTGTATAAATCTAAACCAAATTTCCTTATGCACTGAGATTACAAGCTAGAAAAAAAAAAATGGACAAAACAGCCAACTAACAAAATGGAAATTTAAAAGCTAGACAAGCTAAGAAATTGAAGAATGTAACTCTTGGCAGTATTTGAGAGAAGTCACCTAGGAAGATGGTGAGGAAAATAGACTAGCAGAAGAAACTTTGCTGCACCACAAATTCTGGCCTTGCAAAGGCAGATATCACTTCTCAGTTCCACCATAATAAATGGCACAGTACATAACTAGATAAATGTGGTTTATACATACAAAAAAAATATTCAACAAGAGGGGAAATAATCTGCTTTGTGAAAGGAAGGGTTAAAGGATTTCTCTTTCCATTACTACACATTATTTGTCCTATGTGAAGAAGTGCACCTGAGTATTCCATGGACTACATTTATGAAGGGAAAATAGAACTTTTGGATGTAAGCCCAATAAAGAAGGAAAAAAGAAGGTACAGCTGGCAGCATGTGATCTGGTTTCTGAGTGTAGAATGGGGGATAAGAACTCAGAGACACCAGAGTTTTCAAAACCCACATTGTTATAGCTGAAGATATGATTTCTGATAATTCAAGTTTTGGTATATCTTCTCTGTGTCCAGGGAGATCCAAAGGAGTCCCACTGCGATATTTTATAGGTAGGTGCAATCTCCAGAGGTGCTGATGGCATTATCAGACATAAGAGCTGCAGAAGCTTGTTTTCCAAAAACTGTGCATAATTTAACCAACTATTTTCCTGCACTCTGTTTTCTAGATGGAAGATTTTTAAAGCTTCAGACAGAAGGAGAACAAAAGTGTTTATTACATCTGAGAGAGATAAATCCTTTTCTACCAGACGACCTTTATGCTTGTGTGCATGTATTGCCCAAAAATTAAAGTGGGAAAATACAAATTATTTAAGCTGCAGTACAACCAATATAATTTATTTCCCTTCCCTAAGAGTTATCGTCAGTACTACAGAAACTTGAAGTAGGTACAGAAATGAAATTAATTTTAACAATGATTCTATGGCTCAAGTGAGTGAGTTATCACATTCTTATGGGCCCAAATTCTCCTCTTCTTAAACAGAGTTGAATTCTACTACCAGCTCCATGAAGGCTGATGCATACATAAAAATTAAATAGTTGAACAATTATTTGCATATCTAAAGCCTAAAATGTAGTATAAGTGAAGTTTGACATTACATTTAAAAGGACATTGCAGTCAACATCTTTAAAATGCCTGTTTTCAACAATCTAGACTTTGATAGTGTTTAAGACCCTCTTGTAGAGCAAAAAGGAGCATTTTCCATGAAAAGCAGAGATTTTCAAAAAGCATTTCAAAAAAATTCATTCCTATGCAATCTTTGTTTTTTAGTATGTTTAGCTATGCACATGAAAACATGCAACTTATTTTTTTCCAGCTTGCTCTTCAAGACTGGCACAGTTACAGGTTTAACTTCCTCTCTTAGACCAAGACAAATTGCTCTGTCATTACTATTTTATTTTTATAGTCATTACAACCTAAAATTTTGTCTCAGCAGTGTGGCTTTTTATTAGCCTTTTGAAAACACTGGGTCAGAAAATTCAAACTATAAAGCAGCCATTACTTGGTTCTTGATGCTAACCCTTTGATAGGTCTGAGGAAGTCAGGTACATTACATCTGGGCCTTTGAACATTTTTTTCCTTTTCATTTCAGCAAGCATTAACATCAGAGACATCAAGCTAATCCTTTCAGCTTCTAATCAGTGTTGTGGACACTTTTATTTCAGCAACTGAGCCTCTCTTCAGCTGCTGAGAATTTCAGATTGAAATGTTAATGATTCTAAAAATGTCACTGAGATGACATAGTGCCCCTTTCTGCTGCCTACAGTTTTGTAGGAAAATAAAGTTACTGGAAGTAGCACTTGTTAGTGCAGGGGAAGTACAACCCTACTGCAACCATCCTACATGTGTAAACTGACTTTTTAGGAAAGACACTGTCCCTAAAGTACCACTGTTAGTAGTCAGCATCGATCTGTCTGCTCTGGTCAGTGCCCTCTTTACTCATCCTGCAGGAAGTGTGTGTACTTTCTGGTATTCAATGGTTTCACTAACCATGTCCTCTCTTGTGAGCTTCCCTGATGATCTCAGTGAGATTCCCTGAGAATCCCAGACCTCCAGACTAGACTTTTCCTATAGTGTTATATTACCTTCTCTAGAAGATACCTGTGTTGTCCACCAGAGAGTTTCCACAGAGAAGTCAGAGTGACTGAAAGACTTATTTTCTGACTGAACGTGTTGAAAGCTAGCATTTGTTCTTAAATAATCAAGCTTGGCTCTGCTTTCTATTCTTCCTCTCTTGTGACCAAACAGCATGAAATAAAAGTGAAGAGAGTGCTTTTAATTTCTTTTTGAGCAACATGGAGCTCAAAAAGAATGGATCACACTTTAAACCCCCAGAAAAAAAAACAAAAACAAAACCAAAAACAAATGAAAAAAAACACAAACACAAAAGCAAAAGCAAAAAATCCTTTGTTATAAGCCAGGATTTTCATATAAGTCCCAAAGTGACAGATCTCAAAATCCAAATAGAATATTAAAGCTTATTATCATTAACCCCCCCAATAATTTACAAAAATCACAAGACTTCACAATACTAAAAAATATAAAACTTTTGTCCATTATAGAAGTGCACTAAAGAGCTTAAAAAGTTTTCTTATTTTTGCAGGGGAATAAACTCTTGCTCTTCTACCTGCAAGAAAACTTTGATTCAGAGTGAAGGGAGAGACAGCTACTGATGCTTGCCAACAAAATGAGGCAGAGAAATTACTCATTGTTCCTGCTCATAAAGGCACAGACACTGCTAGAAAGAATATCAAAATAATAAATGTTCAAGATTTCTAAAACAATTAACAAATTTCAAAATGTTATTCAAACATTGGTCAAATCTTTTTTGCTTACTAGCTCTTTTCTTATAACAACTCCAGAATGCTTCAGTACTGGTGGAATATTTTGACCAACCTGGCTGAAAGTATATATGCAAAACACTTAATGCAAAATTATGGAACCCAGAAACCATTATAAACCCAGGATTTTTCATCTCTAATCTGTGCTGCTAAATACTTTTTTAAAAGCTTTATTAATAATGCCTGCAGTCAAAATCAGCAGCAAAACTATTTTTTACAATTCTAATACCAATTAATTGGTGTAACATCTGCAAAGTCTTATCAGCACTGTTTTGCTAAGACTGAGCACTGATAAGCAACTCCACTATCCCTCCATCACACTTTTTTATACAGAAACAATGTTTAGCAAAAGGAGCGGTGTTAGTGATTGTAATCTGCCATAGTACAGGCCATTTTGATATATCATGATAGGTCAAGCTCTTAAAATAGACATTGTGCTTCAGAGTTTAGAAACTTCTAAATTTTATGACAGCTTTATTTGATACACTTCTAAAGAACCAAGTCCCCTTCATATCACTGATTTTATTGTGTGAACAGGTGGGGCTGCAACTCATTTTTCTCGATGGGCAAGTCAGGTACATTACTACTAAAACAAAAGGGCACTGGTGTTTCATTCCCATCCACTCCACACTGTATATGATCTACAGCAGAACCTGTCTTCATTTTGCCTGCATCTTTCTAGATGGGTGGTGGTGTTTATTTAGTGACCGAATTTGGACTTTCTCATAATTTATGTACAAAGACTTCACACTTCTCAACAAAATAGTAATTTTTATTTTCCAAGCCTTTCTTGCAGTAATTGCAAAGGAATGTGGGTGCACAACTCGATTCTTTCTAGTAACATTTGTCATTGGTAAAAGTGTGTTTTGGATTTATTCACAAGTTCCTCTCTAAGTAGGGGCAGACCTGGTTTCACAAACCTTCTAGGCAAAACATAAGACACACAGACCTCATCTTTCTGGATTCATGTTTGAATTTTCTTGAATTGTCACTATTCTGATCTAAAGACAGATCCTGTATTTTTCCTGAGATGGATAATGTTGTTTAGCTTTTTTCCTGCCACCTTTAAATGCACCTCTGTTCATGAAACAGTCTATTTCAATTAGGTAAATACGTGCATACAATGACCAGCTTTGTCTTCAAAGCATTTTGAGGATATTTCAGACTTTTAGAGCATTAGCCTTTTCTTGATTAATTTGGAATTCCAGTATTACAATCTGGTTTATTATTTTTTAAATAAGGAAAAAAAAATTCCTCCATGATCTCTATTGACTGAAGTTTCCAAAATAATGTTTACTTTCTCATCTTTGCCATTAAATTAAAAGTCAGTACTAACACAAGCAATAGTTTGCCAATAAATGCAAACTACTTTGGCCTTTCCTGGGTCCTTCTAAGACAGCTGACTCCTAGAATAGATGACAGTAGCATTTTCAAAGCTGCTAAATTATTCCAATCCTACTGAAGCAGATACTGTCTGGCATGAAGGATCCTAAGACTGGTGAATCTGAACAGACAGGAGTAACTGAGTGAGCAGAATTCACTGTTAAAACTGTGATAAAGAGCTTAAGATAAAAGGAGAGATTTATATTGAAATAGCAGCTTACAGTAGCAGATCAGTTTAATTTACTCCACCATGTAGTAAGCAAAAAGCGTGTAAAAGGTGGGTAGACAGATTTGACTTGTGGATCAATATTCTGTTGATCTCTGGCCACAAAACAATTAATCTCTGCAGTGCAGGACAAAAGTAAAGGGGAATTTAATGTCAAATCAGTTAACCACAATCTAAAATTGAAAAAGCAGTATTGATAATGATGGTTAGCACAAGTTCCTCCTATTAAGTGATATCATCCAGTGCATTCATTGCAATGTATTAATTACACAGTGCAGTCAGCTTGATCTCCCAGGCTAACATCATAGCAATCAATTCCAGCAGTGTCTCCATCACTCTGTTAAGAACTACATTTCCTTAGCTGATTCTGAACTTCTTAGAGAAAAATTTAATTTCATATCTGCCATAAGCTCTCTTTGTCTACACAGCTCGCATTTTGGAGGAACACAAGTCTTTGGAAAATAAATTTAGACACAATATCATCATTATTTTAATATATGTGGAAATTCCATTTGGAGACCAGCTTTATTTGTCAGGTGAGACTTTAAGAGACACAAATAGATTCAGTCTTCTTAAAAAAGGAAAAAAAAAGCATGCAGGGACTGACAGCACATGGGATGATAGTAAAAAAAAGAAGAGGAAACAGATAATTAAGTTCTTCCAAGAACAGATATTTTTAAGGAACAGATAGTGTGCACATTACATTAATAATGGTGAAGATTAAAAAAACCCCACTCTGCAATTGTATTAAAATAATAACTGTTTGAAATTACAGGAATATTCCAAAGACTAACATTCTTACTTCTGGGCATCCCCTCAAGAAATTGAAAACTAACCCCTCATTTTAAAAAAGTGAGACCTTGTCAGTTCTCTCCTGATGCTTTGCAGTTTTACCATGAGTTGTTCACGTGAATAGTTCAAACATTTTTTTCTTGTTCCTCATCAGAACCATGGCTTCTCAGTTTTCCTCATGAAACAGGAGTAGCCAAACAGACACACTGACCATGTTGGACTAAGATTTATTCACTTCATTTCAGCCAGCTGCCGGAGCTACCTGATCAAGACGTAGCACTGAGGTTCCAGTGCCACCATGGGACACAGCATTGCCTTCCCACACAGCCATAAATCAGATCTCATGGCATCAGCTCAGTGCAAGAGACCCATGCTAGAGCCTCATCCACTTGGGTGAATTTGGAACAGGGCACCTTCCCTTTGTCACAGCCACTGCTGTAAAAGTAAGCCAGGTAAAATCAAGACTCACGTGGTGGGACACCTCAGTAAATGTCTGCTCTGAAACTAGTTACTCAAGGATCTCCCTGTAAACACATAGAAAATGTTTTTGGTTTTTTTTTTTTTTTAAGGTTTGGTTCGTCTGATCTATTTTAGCTGTCCACAAGCTAAATCTCAGAAGCTCCTGTTTCTCTCCACTGACTACAAAACAAGGTTCAACAGCCACCTTAGGTGTAAGAAACCACAAGAAATATGAATTTGGTCAGATAAATGCACTGCCTCCTCCTTTCACTGGCTCTCCATATATCATCCTGTATCTTACTGCAACTTCTCAAAAAAGCATTCTTCCCTATCATGCACTCTTTTTTTTTTTAAACAACCAGTTATTTACCTGCAACCTCTGCTACTACTGATCCTTGAAATGAACTGAACAGAAAAAAAAAATATTTCAGGATGACATTTTTACATGAGTTAAATGAATTTTTGCATTTGCAAGTTTTGAAACTGCTTCAGATACATCAATTATATCAGTCATTAGGGACTAAAGAAACATTCTTAACCCACTGTAACTTATTGCCTGCATCTGTAATCTACCTTGAGGAAGAAACATGAACTAGAGCTACAAATACTTGAAAGTTGTAATGGAAGACCAGCAGAAAGGAATAAAAAAGACAACAGATAATTTAAGTATGTAAAGGGGCAGTACTGTCAATTAGAACTAATTTTCCAACAAAAAAACCTTTCAGTGTAAATATTCACACTACAAAGGCATACTGCCTCAGCTATTAAAGAGAGTATATATATGTTTGTAGATTCACTGGGGGAGGTAGAGAAAAAGAATTGTTGATCCTTCATCATGATCTGCCATTATTGACTGTACTCAAAATGAATTATGGCATTTTAAGATACTTATTGATATTGGCAAAACTCTTCCTGAATGAATCACTGCACTAGAAATCAGGGAAGAACTATTTAATCAAGATCACTGGTCCAAATGCAGGTAAAACTCAAATGAGTAATTTCTAAACTGAAGCATATTTGGTAAGCCAAAAAATTAATTACTCCTCAATGAATTACAACTTAAAGTAATGCTACTGAGTACCTTCAAGACATGAACATTCTTAAGTGCATCTTGTTAGCACGGTGATATCTAGGACCATATTCCCACTTCAGAGGCACTTACAGCTCAGCTCTGCAGGGCGCCTTTTTTCCCCTGGTTGCCTCAAAATGTCAAAGGAGATGTCAAACATATAAGTACCTCTTCCAAAGTGCCAAAGGAAATATTACAAGGGTGTCTCTAGAGTCAAACAGTGATATCAGAGAAGTAACCAGATTAACTCAGGAAGCTCTCAGCAGAGAGCAATGCCAAACAAACTCTTCTACACCAGCTCCTGGTGTATAGCCAGTGGTGATTAGCTTACCAGTTACAGGTTACAGGCAATATGGGCTTTAAAACAGCTACACCCATACCTCTGCCAAAGGGGCTTGAGTCAGATGTACACAGGGGATGCCCACAGAAGAAACAGACAAAGCAAACAGTTCAAATTCAAACCCATCTCAAATGCTTCACTTGTAAACTACATCTCAATGTTTCTATTCCAGGTATTTTCCTTTGTTGCCACAATGTGAGCCGGAGACATCAGAAAACATGTGGATGGTTCAAATATTCAATAAAGTTAAGTGATGGATGTAGACTTGTTTTCTCTGAACTGTGTATCAAACCATTAAACATTTGATGTTACATTCTCTGCTGCTTCTGCTGCTGTAAAGACAATAGTTCTACTTAATCCCAGAGAATTGCACCCACTCAGACCTGTAAAACAATCTAACCTCCTTCAGTGAAGAGTTTGCGTGCATATCACTCAGGTCAGAAGCACTTGTCTGTGTTTTCTTGGTTTCTACCTTTTAATGGCTGCACTTTGCCCTTTTTGCCAAGAGGGAGCTAGCAAGTGAACTCAGGGCGAGATATTATTTTTGAGTATGAATAATGTTTATGTCCCACCAGTCCAGCAACCATTCCTTTTACAGTAATGAGCCGTTAAAATCTGTGTTAGAGGATCACCAATCTTTCAGGAGGTTAACATGTAGCTCATCCAATTCTAACACTTTGATCACAGAAGCAGGAATTTGGGAACAGAGCATGTTTTATTAAAAAGAAAAGGAAACACATGGAAAGAGAAATGCATTGTTAAGACTTAGGAGTGCTTCTGTTATTTCAGATATTTATACAGGAATAAAAGCTTTGACTCTGACCCCATTTTTTCCACTGTTTTGTCCTGCAATGACATCAGCCTTCTGACATAATTAAAGTCTTGAAAATGCACAGTAGTATAAAGTCAAAGATGGGGCAGAGAAGCAAACATTAACAGCAGTGACCCATCATAACAGCACCTCATAAGAGGCATCTGCTGTGCATCTTCAAGACAATAAGCATGGACCGAGAGAGGCTGGCCCCCTTTGGCACAATGGAGGTCACCAAGAGGCCCCCAAGAATGGGGGTTCACCAAAAGCCCAGGTCACCAAGTGATGCATGGTAGACATAGACGGTGAAGCTGGTACTTAGACTCTATATCCCAACTTTTAGCCACCAGAAATAAAAACATCTCTAGTGCAAACATGAAGCTCAGAGGGCTCATACAGTGCAGCAAGCAGATTGTGTATGTTCTCAGCAATTCTCAATTCTCAGCAGTATGCAGCTCAGAAACCAAATCTTCTGCAGAGATAAAGGTGGAATGTGCCCTTGTTTTCAGCAGGAAAAAGAGGGGTGGTTTGGTCTCCTGCCCTCTCCTGGTGTTAATACTTGTTTGTACCCTTGGTGGCCTCAGCAGAAATATTTATCAACAGCCAGTGAAAAAACAGCCTTCAGGTCACAACATCTCACAGTCACATGCACTAAAACCTTTTTCAAATGCAATCATTCCTTCTTCAGCTACAACTCATCCTTTGAGATTTACGTTTTAATTCATCTATGAAATTCACTGGCATTATTTGCAATATGGAAGAGAGTGCAGGGTTCCTAGCTAGGCTGCACGTAATATAAGAAAATTGAAAATCAAATAGGCTTACCAACAGCTCTCTGCTCTCTACAGTAACCTGTCAGCGCCGCTTCTCTGCAGCAAGTGACAGCAACAGGAAATGATGGGATGCTGACTGCTCTCTGCACTGCTGGGACCCAATAATACAGTATTTCCTTTGTGGTACCAGAGGAGCTACCTAGACCTCAGAGATGAATTCTCTAAGGACCTTGCAAAATATTACCAGCATCTTTCTGAGACATTTGGAAAAACACTGAAAAAATAACTGAGTGATCTCCTGCTGCCTGTAGCTGATGCACAATTTGGTGAGCTCTGCAGAACTATGCTAAACAGAAGCATCTGTACATTTCCTGCTACTGCTATTCTAGGTTGGCTGTTTCACTATAGCAATGTAACAAAACACATACCAAATAGGAAAACTGACTGTGGCTGTTATGGAGATTGCTTTTTTTTTATTTTATATCCTCACAAATTATCACAAATTATTATTAGCAGATCATGGATTTTTTTTTCAGTCGTCCAGTCACTACTCAAAGTTCTTTGTTAGATCATTTCCAATAATCTATTCTGAATGTCAATTAAGAGTATTCAAAATAGGAAGGGTTTTGGCTGGGTAGTGAGCACACTATCTCAGTTCCCAAACTACCCAAATTCAACTCATTGCAGGCACTCATCAGAAAAAATATGGATCTTTAACTTCTCAAAACTTTTATGGCACAGTGTCTTGATTTGAAAGACAAGTGTCTGCTAAGGAAGGCAGCAGCTCCCCTTGGAATGGAAAAATATGACCCCCTTCTGAATTATTATAATTTTGAAACTAAGGGGCTTTCAGGCAAAGTCATGGGAATAGGAAAAACAGTTCTTTACTAGTATGTATAACAAGGCAAACAAGCAACAACAACTACAGCATCAACACCAAACAGAACCGGGAAGCCAGAGACAGCCTTTCCGCTGTGGCACCTTCCCTGTCAGTGCAGTTCCCGCCATGGCCAGCGGGGGCGCTGGTGGCCCTCGGTGGGCGGGGCAGGTGCTGTGATTCCCCCGCGGCTGCAGGGGGCGCTGTGGCGCGGGCACGGGGAGCACGCGGTGACCAGGGAACTAGCTGGCAGGAAGGGATGGAGAAGGGATGGAGAAGGGATGGAGAAGGGATGGAGAAGGGATGGAGAAGGGATGGAGAAGGGATGGAGAAGGGATGGAGAAGGGATGGAGAAGGGATGGAGAAGGGATGGAGAAGGGATGGAGAAGGGATGGAGAAGGGATGGAGAAGGGATGGAGAAGGGGCTTCTTTTACAGATCTCCAGAGGGTGCCGGGATCAGCCACCCCTCTGGATAGCAAAAGGAGCTGTAGCAGTGTGAGAAACAACTGTTCACCTTTGAAAATTTAAAAAGCTTTATTAAACCTTAACAAAAATACAACAAAGGACTACGTTAGGAAAAAGCTGCAGTGCTGGGAACTGCCCCTCATGCATACCACACTGCCAGTTCATCTTCAAGATGGATGCTCAGTCCTTTATACCCCTGGGGGTTGCATCAGCCAGCCCTGGCCCCTCCCAAAGTCTGTCAGTCAGCTCTTCTTTGCCATTTATCTGTGGCAACCCTTTTCTTGTAAGTTGGTTGGAGATCAGGTGTTGCCATGCTGCACTCCCTATGCACCAAGCTTTTCCATTCCCAGCTGCCCCATGCAAGGGACACATGTGCAGCCTTCCTTTTACCTGTCCTGGACAATCCTGGCTGTCTGATGGTCACAATACAGGGGGGGAAAGGGAACTATGGGGAGAACAGAGGACATCTAAACTACAATAACATAACTACACATCACTAAAGCTTTTCTTAATATTCACACAATGGTTATCTTTTCATTGTGAGAGCCAAGCATCTCATTATCCATCTATAACAGCAGAAAACCTCTGGAGAAGCAAGCTGGAATGGCAGGACATCCAGCAGGCAGAGGGTGAAAAGCTGCAGTGCAGCACAAACCCGGAGCAACAGCAGAGGTATGGTGAGGGTTGGGCAGTAGCAGTCCAGCTCCGGGATGCAGTAAAAGGCTCCTCAGGCTTTTCTCACCGGCACTGGCAGTCCCAGGTCCTGCTGGGGCATCCACTGGCTCTGGGCTCCCCAGCAGCAAAACAGCAAAAGAAGCCAAGTGGGCAAGCTCAGTCACAGTGTCAAAGCAAAAAAAGGCCAACAACAACCAAAAAAAACCCCCACACCCAAAAAAGGCCAACAAAAAAAAACCAAAAAAAAAAACCAAAAAAAAAACCCAACCAAACCAAACCAAACCAAACAACCAAAAAAACAACCAAAAAAAAACCCCAAAAAAACCAAAAAAAAAAGAAGCAGGCAAAACCCCACAGAAACAGCAGGATCCCAGGTCAGAGAGCCAGGCATGTCCAGTCAAACCACCCACTGGGAGAGAGCAGACTGCCTCTCTCCTCGCGCCCAGCTCTCCCCAGAAACCCTGGCTCAGCCTCCATTCGTCATGACAGCCCCAGGGAGGACGGCGGATGAGGCAGGGACAGCTGCCACCCCTGAGCGCACAACCAAGCAAAACAGATCAAAAACCCCAAAAATGGGATGGGATAATAAACAATCCCCACGACGCATAGCCTGATTTATGCATAAAAAACCAAATCTCTTTGTGTTGCAGAATAGAGAGAAAAAAGCATCAGTTCAAAAGCCACTCTGTGCACTTCCCATATGGATATGGCAGTGAACAGTGTGGTAGAAAGAAACCTCTGTTCTGCTGTCTCTTGGTTTCTACAAGTAAGGAGAGGCAAAACACAAGAACAGCAGGTAGATCAAAAGTCCCAGAAACTCAGAAAGAAGGATGAGTAGACTTAAAGGAAAAAAGAAACAAGAGGTGTTCTAATAATGCCATGCAACCACGGAGGGTGAAGATGGGGTGGATTACACTTTCTCATTCGTAAACAAACCTGTGAAGACCAAGTCTTTCCTTGTCGTGCTCAGTGTCACCTGAGAGAACAAACCAGGGCTTCAGAAGGCCCTTTGGTCCATGTGCAGGACATAGCAATAGCACCCTACTCTTGCCTCTGCTGCCAAGTAAAATCACATCATTGTTTCTCCAAATGCTCTAGCAAAGGGCTATGGAATGAATGCAAATTAATGTCCAGACTAGGCCCTGTCCAGTTGCTCTGGTTGCATTATTTTGCTGTTAAACAGCTCTAGTGAATCTTTGAGAGTTGCCCAAAACAATTACAAGAATTTTTAAGAAGCACCAATAAAATAAACCCTCAACTATGAACAGGTGACAAGGATATTTTTTTATATATTTATTTTATAAGAGATAAACAAGACTACTTTGTAGGCAGAAACACCTTCTGTTTCTGTTTCTTCTGAAATATTTTCTACAAAGCAAGCAGGAGTTTCAGTCATTTCTTATCAGAAACTGAAGCTGACTAAATTGTTCAAAGAACATCTCTTTTAAAAATACCCTACATCATTCAGATTCAGTGAATGATTCACAGATTTCAGTGAAAAAAAATTAAAATCACTTGAAACTGTATTTCTAAGAGATTATAAATCTAAGGAGAAACACACAAGGAGAGATAACTGGCTGGGATTTAATACTGTAGCTAATTTTGTCAAACTGTCCATTTTGACACACATTCTACTAGTTATTGAGTTACAGCTTCTTCAGTATATTTATTGATAAGAATCAAATGATTATTCAAGTTGACTCTAACTGGCATTAATGTTGAAAGACTGTGAACTTCAGTATGACTGAAACAATGATAAATTAATAAACTGTTTGCTCCTTATTACGTAAATGTACATAAATGTAATAAGGAGCAAATGTGACATCTTACTCCCAGACTTCAAAAATTTTAGGAAAAGTAAGCCAAAAACCTTTAAAAGTGGAGTATGGAGAAGGAGGGGTGATGGGAAAGGCAACAAAAATGTAATCTGTCTAGCATATCTAGAATACAGACTAATGCAGTGAGCTGGCAACAGTTTATAGTGCAACTCCATAAACAGTTGGCATGTAGATGGCATAAAAGTACCACTAGTCAAGTGTAAATCTATGTGCACTATGTTCAGACTGCAGCTAAGAAACTTTAACTATCAAGACTACAATGGAACAAAGAGTAGGTTTTACTGAAATATAATCATCAAAACCCTCTTTCTCCCCATGAAAAAACAAATCCTGGTCCTTATATTACATTTGATATGGTTTAGAATGCCTAGAGTAGTTTTTCTGTGATTCCAGCAAATGCACTAAAGAAGACTCACAGCTGTTTTAAGCCCATACACCTTTATTTACTAACCCACCTCCCTTGTTGGGACTATTGCATAAGAGGCTGGATCTGTATTTGATATATTAGCAGAAAATACTCCAATTTACAAAAAGTCATTAGCTGCTAATCAGAAGCATGTGACAAGCAGACTTGAGAGGCATGCAGTAAATAAGCAGTTGTTCCATGTGAATTAAGCCAAAACAAGAGGCATGATCCCCAATTCCAACCTTTTCTATAGTTCTTCCTATGATTCTGCTTCCCCTTATTTACCTGAAATAAAGTATACAGACTTTCAATATCCAGAAAGGTGAAGAACTCCTCATGGAAGTCACTCACCAGTTTTTTGGTCAGAAAAAAGTTTTAAACAAAGTTGTTTTCCCTCACAGCCTTTGGCTTTTACCTCTTCCCTGCATCATTGATATACATTAAAGGTGTCACTGCTTCAAAACCATGAGTAACATTCTGTCACCACCTGCTTAGCTCCTGCAACCTGACCAAAATTGTAATTTAACAGTAGGCACAGGTGATGGGTGTTACTGAAGAACAAGGCACTGGGAGGGAAACAGACATTCAAAGCTCTGGCCACACAAACCATCAGGTATTTCTGAGAAGAGGAACTCTGCAACCCTCAAGCTGTGACCCCCAGGCTGTGCCTTCAGCAACCAATAGGCTGTGTTCATCCTGGGGTTCCTTCCTGTAGACCCCTGGATTTTGCTGAAGAACAACCATCCAAGTATCAAGGTGTGATTACTCACTGGCTCACTATCAGAAACAGTAAAAGATAAATGTGGCTTTGGGCAATGCTGCTACTTGGAAGTAGGAATTTTGTCAAATTTTCCTGCTTTGTGTGGAAAGGATACCAACAAAGTATCTGAAGAGAAAACAGCAAATCTACTGGACTACAGACAAACTTCCAAAATGCTATTTAGAGTCTGAACCCATCTACTTTCAAATTCATGATGTTCATACCTTCTTCAGTAATAAATATTCTCATAGTTCTCTAATATTCCTCCTAAAACACCTTTAAGTTATACTGGTTTTAAGACTGGACATTCCAGGTACTTCATCTTACTGTAATTCTTGCTTCTTTAATTTTTTTTAAAAAATAGCAACTGTTTTCCTAAAATACATTGAGAACAGATGTTGCTAGTTTAAAAATTCAGCTAGTAACTGCATTTGGTAGGGGGAGGGAAGTGGGGGACAAACCTACTTAAAGGCATAGGGAAGGGGGGAAATGCTCATTTCTGTAGCAATCTTAAACAGCACTTACATGTTTTCAGACTTCTAGTTTTGACATGGTAACAAATGTTAACAGGTTCAATTGCAGACAATTTTTAAAATTCTTTTTGTGTTTTTTAAGGGGATTGTCTATGTCAAGCAGAGTGAGTGTAGTCTGAAATATGTCTGAGAAAAAATAGCAGCACCATTAAATTCAGTCTGAGATGCATTTAAAGAAACGAAGTAATGGGGTTTGATGCTATTCTGTGTGGCTAGCAGTATTTTTATAACACAGCTTGTCTTTTTATAAGATGTAGCATGATCTCTTAGTAGACAAAAACAGTCAAAGTTTCTTGCTGTCACTGAGGCAGGCAGATTTGATTCAAGAGATATATCACAGCTTTCCTCAACACAGCCCAGGAACATGGTGTTGGACACATGGAGCTGAATGTGGATATGGAAAAAGCTGCCTTTAACCAAGGTAAAAGGAAATATATCGTACTGTGTGTTCATTCACAGTAAGAAAACAGCAGTCACCACATGAACAGCACACACGGACATGAAGCCAATTAAGAAGTAATATAAAAATTTCTGCTGTCATAAACAAATCTCAGATCTCACCTAAAGTGTTTTTGAAGTCCTTGATGAGACTCATCCCTGAAATTCTAACATAAAAAGAACGACTGCAGTTTTTACAAACATGTATAAAAAAGCATTAAGCTCTTCAAATTTTTTGCCAAAATTTATTACTACTCTCTTGTAAATATTACAGTGTTCCCTATCTAAAGTACTTATAAAAAACCAGAAATTCTCCCAAAGTCTTCTGTAGACATGTTCCAAAGAAAGGCGCCATTAAAATAAACTGCAGCTATACTGTACTGATGAGACTCACTAGGAGCAGTCATTCTCCATACTCACATGATTCCTGGACTTCTCAAAGGTCATCAATAAAGAGCCATATGATGTCATAATTCACAAAGGGAAGTCATCCATCCTGTCCCTGGGCACAATTATTTCTGCCTAAATCACTCCTGACCTATGTTTATTTACCCTAATCCTAAAAAAGGGAATGAAATTTTGAGATTCTAATGAGGATCTCTTGGGCAAGCTCTGGTCCTATTCCCTGCTCTTCATGTCATCCTATTGGCTTCTCTTGTTTTCTCTTTGTTCAGTATTTTTTCTGTCGGTGGTATTTCATTTCTTCAGCTTTTTCAGTGTTTTCTCTGTCTCTTTGTTTGGATTTCTTCCCTGATTTCTGGATTTAAGTGAGAATAATTTTGGCAAGTTTTGGTCCTTTTCACTGCACCTCATTTCATCTCAGTGCAATTGCTTTTGGTTTCTGCATGTCAGATTTTCTGGTTTTTTTTCAATTGTATTTTTATTTGAGCATATCTCCTTTTCAAAGTGTTTGTTCCCCTTTTTTCCTGCCATTTAAGAAGAAATTCTTTTCAGGAAAGGTAATGTAATCTTGTGAGTTCAATGAAGATCAGTTGGGCAAGTTTTGGTCCAATTTCCTGCTCTTCATGTCATCCCATTGGCTTTTCTTGTTTTCACTTCATTCAGTAATTTATTTTTTTTTTTTTTTTTTTGTGGTATCTCATTTCTTCAGATTCTTCTTTGTCTCTTTGCTTACATTCTTCAAGTTTTGGTCCTTTTCAGTGCATGTCGTTTCATTTCAGTACATTCGGTCATAATCACTGCATTTCAAATTTTCTGTTTTTTTCAATTGCATTTCAATTTGGTCATATCTCCTTACCAGAGTGTTTGTTTTTCTTGGTTGTCTGATGTCAGGATCTCATTTCTTTTCCTGATAGGAATTATTTTATCATTTCTGTTATTTTCATAGGTACTTCAGGCACATTGCAGAGCTGTTAACACGTTCAAGTGAAGTATTTGCTCTCACCTCATCTCATGTCACTAAGATTTTCTGTCTGTGTGGCTTAGGATCAGTATATACCAGATCTGGTCCTGTCCTTTTTTGTAACTGGAGTTGTAAAAGGCAAAACAGGCAATATTGCATCCATACTTGCTGGCCTTGGTCAACCCATTCCCATGGGCTCTACAAGTCTCTCCTTGGCTTGATGTCTGTGTCATAAGAGAAGGTAGGGAATCCGTGGCTGTGTGGCTAAGGACTGAGGGCCAGACCCTTGTGTGAGCCTCTGGCTCTGGAGAAGGAGGGGGCAACCTTGGGCAACCCCTGCACACTATGCCTCCCCTCCCTGCCCCTCTTCACCTCCCCTCTGGGCCAGCACTCACACAGCCTTTGCTATGCCCGTCCTGAGCCCCTCTGTCATAGCAACCACCAGCATTCTCCTTGCTGCCACCATACCAATTTAGGGAGCCACAGCCAGAGGGAATGCCTAGGCCTTGGCTGCCTGGAGAAAATGGGCTGTCACTCTTCAGCCTTGTTAAATGCTGTGAGATGGATAAACCCCAGAGCTCAGGCCCGTGGGGAAATGGCCAATGGTGAGCTGCTGTCACTTCTGTCTCTGTGGACAGCCTCTTGGGCCAGTGCTGTGGTCACCTCACATTAGTTTAGCCCTAGCAGTGACCCTTTATTCTCTAAAATGGGCATTTCATCTCACAAGTCATAATTATATGAATGGGTGTTCAATCATTTATTATAGAATTCCTATCTTTTAGCAAATACTGTAAACAGAATGACTGTCATGTTGGCTGTTACTGCACAGGATGAATTATACTCAGTTGGAGAATGATGACAAAGTGTTATTTGGTTCATAGCCCTATAAGTTGTTTCTTGGCAAGGTACTTTTCTCCTCATCCAAAGTTAAGTACACATTATTTCTTCTCTGGTTTACCTGTGATTATTGTAGAAATTATACAGATTTATAACTGCCTTTCAAGGTAAATCAGCATTAATTTTATTCACAGGGATAGAGAAGATCTTTAGGAACAGAAAGTTGAAAGTGTCTGCCAATTTGAGATGCCCAGCCTCAAAATCTGCTTTTGCAGGTCTCCTAGCACAATATTTAGCATTCATCTCATACTGACTTTGTTTTTGTAACATCTGTGTACCACCAAAGTCCCTAGGTATTGGTGTTTGTCTCCTTTGACCACAGGAAAATACACTACTGACATATATAGAGATGTCTGTCTCTTTAGGTACGTAGACAATTGAGTCAATGGAGAGGGATCAGTACTTCCACAGCAGATGACCCCCCTTTGATTAAGATGAATAGCAACATTAAATGTTCCTGTTTCTCTCCACTGACTGTAACAAGAGTCTAACACAATCAATCCTAAGGACAAAGGATGCCTCTTCAGCATCACAGACTGGTGGCTGTGGAGCAAGTCCTCTTACTGCACAAACTGTTCTGCTTCCCTAAGCCTTGATTCTGTGCGCTAATATTTTAAACACTCATACAAGAGGGGGAAGTTCTGGGTGTCACCAGGGCTATTTATGCAGTCTGCATGAGACATTTATTGAATAATACATATAAAGAGTAGCATCAAAAGCCTTTTTAATTCTAATTTATTTCTTATTCTACTCTAAGATGATTCAGTAAAAAATACTTCAGTACTATGTTTATAGCTCCCATGGGTACTTGTGCCATGTAGCAACACCCTTTATTAGGGATAAAATCTGAGCAGGAAGGGAAAAAGTCAGGACTTTATTATTAACAGATTTCCTCTCTGCATAATACTGAAAAAATATTCTTTCAGCAGCAAGGTTGCAAAGGTCAATAAAAACAAGCAATAGATTGCTTCTCAGACTTGCCAAATCTACTGTTCTGCCCTTACCATTCCCTTGCCTTAAGAACAAGAGAACCTATTCTAGGTTTTTGAAGGCAAATTTCACACAAAGAGATTTAACAGAAAAGATGTGTGTTACTTTTGGGTTTTTGTTTGTTTGTTTCCTAGTAGCTTTGGTCCCAGAAAGTTTAACTTTTATTTTCCTATGATCTCTTTTCAAATACCACCATTTAGATTATCCAAATCCAAGTTTCTGAGATTGTCCTACACATGACAACAAAAAGTGTTTTTTTCTCCCCAGGTACGTATAGTGTTTCATTCCCCAGGCACCAAGCAACTCAGTACCCCTTCTGCCCTTTGCATGGCACAAAGTATGTTACTGTGCATGGTGCAGGTCTTACCTGTTCCCACCTTTGCAAATCTTGGCAGAGATGTCCCTGCAGATTCTGCTTCCCTGCTGCTGGCATCCATCCCCTTTTACAAGAACACCAGCCTAGCAGTCATTGTCTGTAACCTCTGTCAAAAGGATGCCTGATCCCAAAGAGCTTTGAAACTAAATACAAGGGACATTAAGAGATGGTGTGTGGGAATTATATCACTCTCACTTTACAGAAGTCCACCTTTCTACTGTACCCTATTTGGCTGAAGTTCAACATGGATCATAAATATTTCTTCTCACCCCCCACAGTTTTTCCTTCCCTTCAGGAAAAACACCATGTGGTAGGAAACAGAAAAAGTGTGTGAAACCCAATAGATGTCATAGCCTTCTGACCTGGAGTAAGCCATTTCCCAGCACCTTCAATTCAGATCTTGCCATTTAATTAATACACATCAGTAGAACAAAACAGTCCTCTTCACCATTAATTGCAACCAGTTTGTGACCAGTTACTTGCAACTTATTTCAGGTAAGCTTATGAGAGGATGTTGGCAGATATATTTTGGTAGTAGTCCCCAATATGGAGGACCTGACCCTGCACAGAATACCTGAAGAATCACTCTATATGCCTGAGAACATTGCCCAAACACTCTGACAAGCTGGGTGCTATGATCACTTCCCCGGAAAGCCTGTTCCAGTGCTCAGCTACCCTCTGGGTGAAAAACCTTTTCCCAAAATCTAACTTATACCTCCTCTGACTCAGCTTTGTGCTGTTTCCTTAAGTCCTGTCACCAGTCATGAGAGTGAAGATATTTAGTGCCTATCCCCCCTCTTCTTCCACTTATGAGGAAGCTGCAGACTGCAGTGAGGTCTCCCCTCAGTCTTCTCCAGGCTGAACACACCAATTGACCTCAGCTGCTCCTCATAAGGTTTCCCCTCAAGGCCCTTCTCCATCCTGTTGCCCTCCTTTGGACACTCTCCCACAGTTTAATGTCTTTTTTATGTTGTGGCACCCAGAACTGCCCCCAGCACTGGAGGTGAGGCTGCCCCAGAGCAGAGCAGAGCAGAGCAGGACAATCCCCTCCCTTGCCCAGCTGGCCATGCTGTGCCTGATGCCAATGTTCTTTGATGGTCGTCTACAATCTTGGCAACTAAAATTCATAGTTTGTTCAACTAGTGGAGTCATAGACTGAATAGGAACATGGGTTCACAACCCTTTACAATTTTCCAGTATCTTCTTCCCTCTGCCCACAGTCTGTTTTTTCTCTGGTATAAAATTATATCCATCTTAATTGATCACAGTTGCAATTTAGTTTGATACTTACTGTGTTACTCCTAGTGAAAAGCTTGTTCCTCTAACAGCTTGTCTTCTTTAAGATATATATATAGATATATATGTATATACACAAAAGCTAGAGAAATACAAATATTCCTAATTCCACAAACATTTTACTAAGTGCTTTTCTGTCTTTTTGCTAGACAAATGAAACAAAGGCTTTATTACTCTACTCAGTGATTATTTTAGATCATGGTTGTCAGCATGATTCATTGTCAAACTGACCCTGCATCAGGCTGTAATTTTGTTTTCCTTTGGAATGCTGGTTTCTGTACAAAAAATACATTGCTTGGTGTAGACAGGAATGCTCTTGCTCTGAATACTCTGCAGATTCCACATGAGGATGATCCATGAATTTATACATTTATATAATTTTATTTTCTCTTTTATCCCAAATAATTTTCTTATAGGTTCCAGGATATGATTTGTTGATTTTGGTTTGGCATTTCTTTTGTTTCTGTTGGTTGGCTGTTCTGTTAGGTACTGAGTGCATTTTTCCACTGATCTATCTGTCATAACCTCAAGTCTTACTTTTATAGCATTAATGGTCACCTCAGACCCTGTCATTTTATACAGGAAACTGAGTGTCTTTCTCCTCACATGCATCAGTTCACATAATTTCATTTTATTGCCCAGTCACTCAATCTCATAAGCACCCTATGTAGATCTTCATAGTGATTGCCTGTCTTTTTTAGTTTTAATAGATTCGTATCATCAGCAGACTTTGAGACCTCAGAGCTCACGCTCTTCAGCTCATTTATGAGTATGTTGTCTGGAGAACAAATGTATACTGCACAAAGAGCTCTCAGTGGAAGGTACTGTGAACCTTCAACACTTTGATTTTGGTACAAAAGCACCTGGAAATTTTGTAGGACTGATTGTCAAATGCCAATGGTTGGAGGATTGCACAAATTGTCATTTGGATGTTCCCTATGGAGATGGGTGCACTAGGCTGCAGTAGTGCAGTCAAGAGAAAAGTTTTCCACTCACACATCAGAGGAGGTAAGGAAATAGTAAATCCCAGTTAAGATGGGAAGGTTTGTGCAATATGATGACTACACATAGGTTTTTTAAGTGCTGTAGTTATAATTTGTTAGAGTGAGGAAGATACTCTGACCACTGCCCAAAAGACCAGAGCCACTGGAAGTTCAAACAAGACAAAATCCAATCAAAACTAACATTGATGCTTGAAATGAAGTAATAGAATGTTTGACCCAACATTCTATTACTTCATTTCAAGCATCAATGTTAGTTTTGATTGGATTTTGTCTGTATTACTTCATATATTTTGGTTGTGAGTTGGTATTTTTATACAATGATGATCTCACTGAAACAAGTTACATTCCTGTTATAAAAGCTGGTTTGTAGTTGATATTGCCTTTGACATGGTTAGGGTTTTAAAATAGACAAAAATGTAGACTCGGCTTCAGACATAGGAGTAACTGTGTCTGAACTAATGTTTATGGAGAAGAGTTCAGAATATTTATATACATAAAATTATATATATGAAATTTTAATGTATAATTCTATATATATAAAATTATACTTGATACACAAGCTTCATAAAGAGTCAGGATGTTCACAGACCCTTATTTCTACACCTCCATGGCCAAACTGAAAAGTCATCTTATCACAATTGCATGAAGTTCTCTATCCATTTCAATCACTTATTTGGTAAATCATTCCATATTAGAATGAACCTCCATACCAGATTTTTAATATCTAAGAATAACTTTATGCACAGTGTTAACTCTCTGGTACGTCTCAAGTTAGAAATATCTTGGATATAACAAAGCAATCATCAATGGAGTTTTATTCTGCTCTCAACTCAGGATCCAGTATTTTCATCTTCTGAGCAGAAGGCAAGACACAGTTGTGGTCTTATTGTAATGACTTATCTAAACAATAACTGAGAGCTTCATATCTCCTTATTCCTTAATATTTCACTGTTTCATAGACCTAAATAATCTTCTTCCTGATGGGTCAGTTTGTACCAAACAGTCCCAGAACCAACACTGCAGTATCTTTCCAGATGATCTCATTTGAAAGACTTGTTCCACCAAACTGTTTAATCATTACAGCTGTAAATGCCTTGATAAAGTTTCATAATTTCATAACTAGTCCATTAACTCTTTTGTTATATGATGTTCTTCTGCAAAAACTTTAATCCTAAGGGATTTTGATATTTGTATTTATATAATGGAAGTATGCACAATTGGGTCCTTGTCTTTAGAATTCCACTCAAAAGTGCCATTTTGAAATAGATTGATTAGGTTTAATCACAAACACAGATTAATAAATATTACATATCCAGCATAAACAATTATTTTGCTCCCTGCTATTTTATGCTGGCCACAAGTAATGAATTATTTGTCACTATTTGTGGCACCAAAGGTAATGGTTTTTTTCACACAAAGACAACTGATCACATTTTTCATTGCTCTTATTAGCACCTGCAGCAACTTTTCAGTTCTTACTTCCTCTTGTGAATTTTAATGTATGTCATAACTACTGTGCTAGGTCATCATGATGGCTTTTTTTTTGATTCCACAAAGTAATCCTGCCCATGATTAAAGCTGTGTGCTTAATGCTTCAGGGCATCCAAGGGCTTTCTCTGTTGCACTTACCACAGCGCTACTTTTCAGTGACTCCATTTTACTTGCAGGTCTAGGCATTGCTAAACCACAACCTTTTTCCTATGTGCATTATTGGGCTTCCAGAGGTGAAACCAGTCTAGGTAATTTAGACAGCTCTACTTATTTCAGTGAAAAATTTTTTTGTTGCCTAATCCATTCTTTCTTACTGTTAAAGCTTAGTAAGGTCATCTAGTGAAGATCCCACATAGGAATCGATTGTCCAGCACAGTTATCAAAAACTAGGGAAATAAAACCCCAGCCACATAAAAGAACTCTGGTGGACTCCAGCTGTTCAGAAAATCATTTGTAGTAGTTTATTATGTGTTAATCCCAGGTGACATTTATGAGCCTCATGTTATTTTTCAATGTCTGTAATAATCCAACAGAAAGTGCACTTGAATAAATTCCACACTGCATTTTAGATGATGTAGCTTTCCTGGGAAAATTGTACCATTCCTCATAGTTTAAAATTTTCCTGAAGTCTGATTTCTCAATTTTCTAGTTCTAAACTGATACCTGTGAACTTCATGCCTTTTTTTCCACCCACACATTTTCTCTGCTTCTTTTCTGCACTAGATCACAAAACCAATGACACAAAGATCATGGCAGTGTTACCTATGCTTTGGAAAAGGCTGCCAACTGTCATAGGCAGTGATCAAATTCAAATATTGCTTCAAAGACTCTTTTTTCCACCCACTTTGTAGAAGCCAGGCTACCTAGGATATGATTCAGTAATGGGTGGTGTTGCAGTCACAGAAAGGGTTTTTTCCTTCTTCTTTGGATGTGAATTCCTCTCCTGAAATGGGTGTCCATTTTCCAGTGAATCCTAAATAGACATTCTTTAAGGACAGCTAAACCCATGTCTTGCTCCTCTAAGTAAATGTAATTTTGAAGTATAAGAAAGTGAATGCTTCCTATGAAACATATCAATTACACTAATAAGAACCAGTTCAGAGGATATAAGGGAAATTGTCTATTTATCTATTGGTTTTTCAAGACTGTGTGAAAAAATACCCTAATAAATAGTCTTTTAAATACTGAGATCCTCTAACAATAATTCCCAACAATTTATGGTACTTATAATAAAAATTAAATCCAAAATATATAATACAATGTGACTTCATGAGAATATATTGGTGTCTAAAAAAGAAAGCATTCAAGCTCAGTGTGCAACAGTGATCAGAATGAAACTTCTATGTGATTTGCCAGGAAGTAATTTACATAGATATTGTAACAACTTAGAATTGTTAGAAGGTTTTTGTTTTTATTATGAGAGTAAATCTGATTAAATAAAATAATTTTTTGATTTAAACATTACTGCCTGGATGTTTGGCCCCAAAATCTGTCCTGTTGGAGTGGTGTTTTAATGAATCTGTGAACTTTTTGCCTTTTTTTCCACCCACACATTTTCAAGCCAACGGGGCTTGTTTTTTCTAGAGTATTTGGTGCCACTTGAAATGCCTTCTGTATCCTGTTGGGCCCTCAGATGCTACTGCAGAAGAGAACATACTTCTACAAGTCCTGAGTGGTAGCAGTAAGCTGCAATGAATTCTCTAGAATATTTCTAATCGTACATACATTTTAGATAAGTGAATCATACTACATACTCTCCAAATAAATAAAAAGAGTTGGTGTGACATCAAGAACAGCTTCTGCATCATTGCTATTTCTGTGCTGCCAAGCTGTTAAGAGCATGAGGTCAGCTGAGTGCTAAGGAGAACCTCAGACCACTTCAACAAACTTCTCCAGCCTCTGTATCTCTGTCCACTCACAGACATAGAAGAGATGGCACCATGATTACTCTGTCAGCAGGGCAAGTTGGAGATTTGAGAGCTACAGAATTGCACAAAGTATTCCATAACATAGAGCCACAGAATGATTTGGGTTCAAAAGCAATTTAATGAACACCTAGTCCAACATAACTGTCATAGGCAGGGATAGGTTTCACTGGATCATGCTGCTCAAAACCTCATACAACCTGACTTTTAATATTTCCAGTGGTGAGGCATCCACAAAGTCTCTCTGAAAACTGTTCCAGTGTCTCACCACCCTCATGGTAAAAAGAAAATAAATTTTAAAAAATCCCAACTTTCTTACATCCATTCTGAACCACCATTCTTTTGTTTTGAAACCATTGCCCCTTTTTCTGTCACTACAGGCCCTGTTAAAAAGTCTCCTTTTATCTAACAAAACCCCTATACATTTTGAAGGACCACAATAAAATTCCACCTGAAGCCTTCCCTAGGCTGCATAATCCCTGGACATGTTACTTCAGGTGCTGTCTCATGAGACACGAGATGATTGTTGAAATCCTGTACATACTCTGTTCTTCCCTTTCTGCAGTAACATCAATGAAGGAGTTGTTCCGTAAAACACTCTCCACTACTTTAAAAGCTTCTCTTTTGCCCTTTACTTGATAACTTCTCCATTTCTAAGAAATCTTGTTCTTTGCTTGTGAAGGATGATAATACAGAATCGGTCAAGTAATTAAACCTCCAACCTCTTTGTTTTTTAAGTCTCGTCTTATCTTTTTATTTTAGAGGGTATAGTGTACCTCTAAAATACAGCTAAGTCAGTAGATTAAATATTCTCAAGTCTTGTTGTGTGAACACAGAGATCATTTGTTCTGATGCTGTTCTGATTCTGTAGACCCTCTCTTAAGAGAAGTTAAAGGCTCCCCTACTGAGCTGGGCTGCTCTGTGAGTATGGACTGTGGGAATTCCTGCTCTCTGGAAAGGGCTGCTTATTGAGTCAGGAGCCAAACACTTCATCCCCCATCACAGACTGACAAGTGTCTGGTCTTGCCCAGGACAAGAACACAAAGCATCTGCTGAACTTTACCATTAGAGGGATGGGATTAGTATCCACATTTCTGCATTGGAATGTTTAAATTTCATGCAGCCCTGGAAAGGTCTCCAAGACTTCCATAATTTGATCATTAATATTTCCATATATCAGCTTCACCTGAAAAACACTCAAGTTCTTCACTTAGAACCCCCATGTTCCAAAGCTGTACAGGAGGTACACTACTGACCTGAGGAAATTCATAAAAAAAGATAACAGGGATGGATTTTTCCCTCTCACAGCAGTGAGGCAGCCCAAAAACTTGGATCTTGACAGTGGTATCAATCAATCACAAAAAAAAAAAAAAATTATCACTTTTTAATCATACAGCAAATTTTGTAAAAAATCTATAGGAAGACTAAAATGAAAAATAGCAGAGAGATACACTTGGCACATCTAAAAAGCATCTGGTGGATTTTAAGAGGATTTTGGAATTTGCTTAGCTCTTTGAAAATAATTCATTTTTTGTCTCTACACCTTTTTTTAATAGCACTTGAAATAATTTTCAATATCTTCAAATTTCTTAAGATAATTATGTTTCACATAACATGTCTGAAAAGAGAAAATATTTATTTGCAGATATTTTAGACATTTTTCTTAGTAGCAACTGTGTATTTTTTTTCCATTTATTTTCCCCACCAATGGTTTTCTGGGTGGTTTCTCTGGGTTTTTGGTGGGGTAGGGGGGTTTGTTGGTCTACACCCTTGGTGTTGCAATATGCTGAGAAGCTGGGACACAGAACAAAGCTCTATTAAAAGCTTTCAGTACGATTTCTCTCTCTACTGCTTCTGTGGTTCATCAGCATTCCCATTCCACAAAATAATTAAGTGGGTGCTTATACTTAGGCTTGTAAAGTGGTTCAATTTGAAGATGGATGCTGCAAGGTGTAAATAAGGCTCAGACATTTTTCAGACTCAGGGCCTCATTATTTTCCTTATATCTGAGGCTTGCTGTATCAAAGAGCCACAGAAAATCATCCAGCAACGTAATCATAGATGCCTGAGAAGACAGGCATGGAAAAGTCTGTAAATAATGGCAAAGCTTTTCTTTAGTTGAAATAGTGCAGCTGGAAAAGCCTTTACATAAAGTCTCTTACAATTTTACGGCCTGCCAGTGCTGTGGGATTTCTGCCTCCCTTGAGTGGATGTGTAGTGAGAAAGCTGAGGTGACTTAGCTATCACTTACTGGAATGCAAGCTACTACAGCTGAGCAGTATGTATGAATTTACTTTATAAACCACATGTGGCTTTTCTTTGCCTACACAGAAAGTTCAAATAAAAATGCTTTATTTGTGAAATTGTCTTATGCATCTTGTATAATTTATACAGTTCAGAATGCCATTTAGCATTCAATGATAATGTACTTTGCAATTGAGCTAATTTGTAATATGTCTTATAGAGTGAAAAAATAGAATTTTGTTTCTTTCCTATTTTATTTTGTATCAAATAAAGTAAGTTTTGCCATGTCTAAGTTTTGTCAGTATCTTCCTACTCTGATCCATAAAAAAATATCTGCACAGAACAGCTCCATATTCTCTGGCAATAAGGATTAAGAAATCATTGCACAAGAGACTGAAAAATACCCCCAATAACTAAAACGTCACAATAAACTTTAGCAGCAAGATGAACTTTGGAAAAATCCCATTTACTTATGCCTTAGCAACTTATACTGAAACTCATAATTATATTTCATTTGCTTTGACTTCTAGAAAACCATCTATGTATTGAATCCCAAGTACAAGAGAATACTACAGAGAAATATACTAGAGATTAGTGAGTACAAGAAATTTTATAGAAGTGCATGTTTTTGGGGATTTATCTATCATATATACAGGTGACTCCATAAAGAAGCATTGACTGCAGAGGACTAGAATTTAAGTCTGATAGGTACTTGAAACAGCTCTTCCATAATGTGCCTTATCATCCATTTAGCACCTTTGAACCTGCATGTACTGGTTTTTAAAACAGCTGTCCAAAGTCTGCCAAACCCACAGGGCCCTGAGAATTTAATAAATAATATTTGAAAGTTAGATTCCTATCTTTGTATTGGAAGTGTTTGATAGATTAATGTGACTTGATTAGGAAAGATATTGGAGGACACAAGGGTAGGAATTAGGTGCCCAAATACTTTTTAGAATCACTCCCCAGCACTGTATTTGTATTTAAATGTAGATGGTTACATAGTGACTGAGACTGGGACAGTGATTGTTATACCAAGTGTGAAAATATAATTTCCCAGTAAAATCAGTCATGCTAAACTGCACCAAAGGAGTAACCTCTAGTTCATAAACAGCAATTTGTTTTTATTTTCTTACATTGTTCTACCTTAAGTTATACAATGAATCTGATACTAAATCTAGGCTACTTCTAATTAGGAGTATTTTCTGAAAGACCAGTTCCAACCACTAGATTTTTATCCCATTTCACAGCAGGAACTAATTTTATATAATAATTCAATCTAACAGATCATTTGCAGTCCTTTTCCACAATATTTTGGATACTTAGCCTATATTCATGGAATTTTTGCTTCAGTTTTGTGTACTAATAACAGATCAATTGATTAATGAACTGAATCAACCATTTTTGACTCAAAAGAGAGACAAATTCCTCACCCTTTTAAATCTTAAATAGAAAGCAAAGTCCAGAGCAAATTTCTTGATGGAAAATACTGTGAAAGCTATGTTGTGAGAAATAAATAACATTAATGCTCAGGGGGTCTTACAGAGCTTGCAATAGAAGTCTCTTTTTATGGTGGCTCGAGATGATAATATACATTAAACTTCACGGTGGATCACACTACTTTTCTGTGACTTATCAGTCAAGAATCAGAAAATCACTGATTCATTTAGGCTCAAAAACACCTCTAAGATCTTCCAGTACAACCATTAACCAAGCACTGCCAAATTCCCACTAAACCATGTCCCCAGTACCACATCCAACCTGGCCTTGAACCTTCCAGGCATGGGGCATCCACAACTTCTCCGGACAACTTGTTCCAGTGCCTCACCACCTTCATGGTAAAGGATTTCTTCTAATATCTGACCTTACCTTGACCTCTTTCAGTTTAAAGCTATTCCCCTATCTGCTGTCACTACATGTCCTTTTAAAAATCCCTCTCCAGCTGCCATCTAGGTTGTTTTTAGTTACTACAAGGCTGCTTTATGCTTACTCACGAATCATCCAGTATTTTCTGTTTCCTCTTGAACTCTTAGCAATGAGTGATACTGGCAGTTTGCTTGCTTATCTACCTTTTTTTTTATGTCAGCTTCACTCACGTACATATGTCTGCAGCTACACTTACTTCAACATCTCTTCAAGTCCTGTAAATTTGGAGTCGAACTCTGAAAGCTCTCCCCAGAGTATGGGATTAGCTTGGGGAAAGAATAAATTATGCACAAAAGCATTATATTCTTCTCCTATACATAATAATGCTAGCATGAGAGAAAAATTAGCTTATTAATGTCATATGAAGTCTAAGAGTTTTAAGACCTAGTCCAACCTGGTATCACATTCTTTTCCTCTTTTATGCTGAAGAAATTGTGTTCTCTGATGTAATGCTGCCAATCTGCCCTTTCCATTTTCTGTTACAGACAGACTAATTTTTATGTATCTCATGCCCTTTGGATCTAAAATCTGCTTAGTAGTACTAAGAAGCCAAGTTTCTAGGTGCCTTTGAAATGCTAGAGAAGAGAAAGCCAGAAAGATTGTCCAGGGTTCCATTTACCTTGTATCTATTTTAAAAGCACATTAAATCAAGAGCTTAAAGCACCCTTGCTAATTACTACTCACTATAGTTAATCATAGGACAAGGTGGTAAAATAGCCTACTGAATCATTTGGATAGACTGCACAAGGATTTGATCTTCTGTGGTGCTATGTCTTGAATTTCAAATTGCTCAGAAAATTCAAATCCATGATCTAAGTCAGCTAAACACTGCAGCCTTTGGGTTTAGGGCTAATACCTCTGTACACAGGATAATAGTCTCCTGCCTTCTCAAAAGTTTTGAGCATACTGGCTGGCAAGTATAAGTTGCTTCAGTAATAGGACAGAAAGCCAAATACCTACAATATTACAATGGGATGTTGTATCTACCTTGTCCTTGTAAGCAATTAGAATGAGACCTAACTAAAAATTCCACTCTCCTTTGTAAATGGTAAATCAGTACCTCCTGAGAATTTTGTTCTCTCTTGCATGCATGGTATTAATCCTGTGATGCCACTGCAAAGGTGACAGAGGTATGAAAACAGCCAGGCTAGGTGGATTTGCTGGGGTGGATCTGCTGTCACAGCAGATAACAGCACCTTTGGATACACTTTACAATGCAGGAGGTACTAGAAATTTTCCTACTGTGTACAGCAGCTGGCTTACCCTAAACCTGGCCTTTGGATCACTCCTCAAGAATAACAAGGGCAATTAGTGAACCTACTTTCAAAGAACAGCATACACAGAACCTCTGCTTCCCAGTTCTTCCGTAAAACAATGACAAGTTATAATTAATAATGCATAAGAGAGGTGTTACAGAGATGAACATATCTTGAAAATAGCTCAGATATTATTTAAGATGGAGAATGATTGTAATTGCATCAGTTACATGTAGTATATTACATAAATTGTATTAAAGACATGGTAATTCATTATTATTTTCAGTACTACTAGAAGAACCCATACAGAGTTACAAAGTGTTATCTGAATTTGCATAAGGATATCAAAGGAAATATAATACTCCAGAAATGCATCCAAGTAGTTTAATCTCTAAAGCATGCAGGTAAAAGTCCTTATATTTGCTGGAATCAGATCCCAAACTTCTACACATATGTTCTCTGGTATTTACAACCTTAAAACCATAGACATGAAAATCATAATCTTGCTTACAAAAAGAACGTTAACTAAAAGTCTTTTTCACTTGCTCACCCACTTTACTCAAATACCTAGGGTCCAGCTGGGTTCATCCATTAAAACCTTTCCATATGCAAAAAAATTGGGTCTTAGAGTAGTAAAAAATGGATCACTGATGACATCATAAACTGAACACAGGAGAGGATAGCTACAAAGTCTTCATTAAGTTGGTGATAGGCATCTGGCTGATAATAGGTCCAAAAAAAAAAAAGTTTGTGAAGCCCTCTTCTCCAGCAAATACCTAATTTATCAATGTCAACCTGACATACAGCCTACTAATCATATTAGTTCAACTGACTGAATTAGCCACACATTTTTGGCTAAAGGAATGACAATGCACTGTGCTGAATAAGGCTGTTCTATTATTCAAGGTTTAATGGTCTGAAATGACAAATGGTTTGGTTAAAATTTGGATTAAAAACTAAAAAAAAAACTTATTGAAGATATTGGTTATATGTGATTTTCTCTTGGCCCACAATTACACTGAATTTTACATTTTTTTCCTCTGCAGATTGCTGCTGAAAATTCATAGCAAGATACCAAGGAACTGATTTTCTTCTATATTATCTAGAGCAGAGCTCATTTTGCAACAGATGACACATGAAGAAAGAGGTGGACCATGCAAAAAAAAAATCAAATATAGACAACATAGGAATTTTCTTTTTCTGGGAATAGCTTCTTACCTTTAATCAAAAAGAAGTCATATATATTATGAGCCTTATCATGAAGATGAAAACACAGTGATCCACAGTACAAAACCAAGATGATTTTTCCAATAAAGCTCATTATAAAGTTATCTATTTCAAAACATGTTTTACAGAAATCATAGAATTGTTTAAGTTGGAAAAGATATCCAAGATAATGAAGTTTAACCGAGCACTGCCAAGTGCTCTGCCAAGCCATGTCCCTGTGTGCCACATCTACACATCCTTTAAATACCTCCAGGGATGGTGACTCCACTACTGCTGTGGGCTTCCAGTGCTTGGGAACCCATTTGGTGAGGAATTTTTTTCCTAACACCAAATTTAAACCTCCCCTGCACAATTTGAGGCCATTTCCTCTTGTCTTGTCACCTGTTACCTAGGAGAAGAGACTGACACACACCCCACTGAAAACTCCACAGACTTATGTGTATCTAAAGGGTGTACCAGCTGCTGAACATTTCCCTGGGTTATAGGGACTTCACTCTGCTCCTCATCCCTGTCTTCCAGCTCAGAGGACGGAGTACCTGGGAAACAATTGATCTCAGTATTATGGACTGAGGCAAAGAAGGCATTAAGTTCCTAGCCTTTGTTGCTAAGTGTTCCTCTGCATCCAGTAAAGGATACAGATTCGCCTTGGCCCTTCTGTTTTTGCCATTGTATTTGAAATAGCATTCTTTGCTGTCTTTTATGGCAGTAGAGAGATTAAGTTTTAGTTGGGATTTTGCTCTTTTAATTTTCCCCTTCATAACCTCTCAACATCCTCACAGTCCTTGTGAGTTTGCCTGCCCCTTTTCCCAAAGTGTTCCAAAAACTCTCCTTTTCTTCCTGAGTTCCAGATAAAGCTCTCTGATTAGCCAGCCCCTCTGGCTTATCTTTTGGCACATGGGGACAGCTTTCCCCTGTGGTTTTTTAGATCTTCTTAAAGAATGTCCAGCCTTCCTTTACCACTTTGCCCATCAGGTCTGGCTCCCAAGGGACTCTATCAACTGAACTCCTGAAAAGTCTGCGCCCTATCATGCCAGGGCGCATGGGGGCGTAGAGGCGTCATAGAGGAGCTGTTTTTGAGAAACCTATATGGGAACATGATGAGAGTACAATGTTCTGATAATGTATCACATCCTTTTCTTTAATTAATCAAATATAGTGTGGAAAATACAAAGTAAAGCACTTTTTAAAAAATAAAAAGGCAATAAAAATAAGTTTGACAAATCACTAAATCAGAATAAAATGAATGAAACCTTTAAATGCCATTTCAGTAACTACATGCAACAATTGCCTTAACCAAAATGAGTAGAGAAAAAAATTAAAAAGGCCAAGCATGGGAATCTCAATATTTGTTTTCCTTTGTACCTTCTACACAGCAAATTAGAGGGGAGAAGGGCAACACTCAAAGGCTAAAAATATGGTCTCTCAGCACAAAAAGAGCAAAAGGATAAAGAGAATGCAAAAGATGTCAGCATTTGGATAAAAGCCAGTCATATAAAGATATCAGCACAGAATAATAAAAGAGACTGGCACACATCCCAAATCAATTATGGAAGATTAGTGCAGCATAGGCCAATATACCTGCTTTCAGAAAGACTAGGATGTGCATAACAAAGTTCAAGAATAGCTACAAAAAAGGGAAGAAAAATTGAATTTCAGGAGATATTAGGAAAATAAAGGCAATATTAATTATAAATCAAAGGAAGGCACAAATGTATTGTTATTTCACGACACCTGTTTATCACCTCTGTGTGAACTACACAGGTCTGAATTTACTCATCACAGATTCTACCTAAGATTCAGTCAGTATGGAACATATTGAGACACCTCATCCTGTTACCAGGTAGATTGTCACTTGATGTTCAGTACTTCTGAAAAGATACAAATTGGTATAAGATCCCAAAAGCTGAATTTCCTCAAAATGTGATACATTCTTACTAAACCAAGCATGTCTAATATGATGTATTTCAATTTTTAAATTAATAATGTTTTATGGAGAATAAAAAACCTTTCAAATAGACTACTGCTCATGAATCAGTACTGCTTGTAAATAAGCCCAAGGCCATTTCCATCACTCCCTCAGAAAAGGAAACATGATTGCCTTGGGTATCTTAAAACTTAGGGTAAAGTAACACATAAATGCTATGCAGGGTAGTTCAACATACATTAATAATTGGCTAGTGGGGCTGTAACTAACAACTACTTGGACTACAGCTCAGCTGTCAATCACATTGAGACTGACTGAAAATACCAATACGAAGCCAAGCATTAAAATCACCTACTGATAAACTTTTATGAACTACCATTGCTGATTTACTTCTTTAAACTATGGCTCTTTCCTCTGCAATTATGTACTGAATTCCAAGCTAAGTATGCTCATCTTCCTTGGAGTCATTTTTTTTTTTTCTTCATGATTCTCAAACACCTAACATAAGAGCAAGCCTTCTAATTTTTCATCTAAATCTCTTTTTACACTATTTAAAGTATAACAGATTTTGAAGGGCATTTTCAGACAAACAGAAAATTGCCCCTTCCACCTAATTTGCTTTTTCTTCTATGTGCTTTGCAACAGAATTGAGAAGAATACATTATTATTTCTTCTGTAGAGTTAATATTGTTATTTTGTTATGAAAATGTTAAGAAAACGTGAATAAAAATAGATTGTAAATCATAGACTGGTTACCTGCCTCACTGTCACAAAGCTACATTACTAGAACTGAGGTCCTTTTCATTACTGATTATATCCAATGAGGGACATAAAATAAGATCATTCTCATGCAAATATATGATTCTGTGTGTGTTTGTGCAGGTATGAAGAGGTAAAAGTGTCACCTGTAAGAATACAATAGGCACATAACTTCCATTTCAATTACCTAAACAAATTCCTTCTCTGTTAAAACTGTGAGATTTGATCAGAAAACATTGTTTGAATGCTTTTGTAAAACCTGCAGTAAGCCTCCTTTATCTTTTAATCCAAGAAAGAAACTGATCATTTTTCCTTTTACAAATTCTTCTTTTCAGATCTCAGTGATTCAGCTGATTTTGCTCCAGATTAGTTCACTTTGACACCTGACTGAAGACCTGCATAGCCGCAGATTCTGTAGTTCAAAGCAGGGATATTTCTTTCATCAGTAAATATCTGTAGATGACTTTGTTTTTGCTTGGTGTCTCAGATCTGCACCAGAACCATGATGTGCTCAGTCTAAAACAGCTGTCTGTGTAGAGCATCACTGTGTGACTTTGTCCTGTAGATCTCCATAGGATAAATTCAGATATCAAATTGATAAATACAATTCATTCCCACCTCCAGTGACTTTTGATATAAATTAGCTGGCAGTATAGCCACACAAACAGCAGTTCTCAAAAAAATCTTGGTTACTCAATGAGTAGTCCCATGGTCCTCATTTAAACTGGGGGTGGAGAATGGTAGTAATGCAAATACATCTAATAATGTGCTGATTTGGTCAGTGTCAACAGAATGACTAAAAAGTTCATGGTCCATTTCTCTTTTTACTTCCCAAGTAAATCTGCAACAGCAATAGAGATACAACTGTAATGCCTGAGTATCTACTGTGGCTGAAGATGATGCACTCTTCTGAAAATCAGATTTCCAAAATTAGTAGGCAGTTCCAGCAGTTTGACTTTTATTTAAAGGTCAAAATCAGTTTTCTGGTGTCATGTGGTAAACTAAATCAAGTCAGACTCAGAACTGATGCCTCCAAAGCCCTTTTACAATACCTTAGATGTTTATGCCCTCCCTAGGAAGGTCACAAGTTCTCATACACTGTTCGGTGGGTTCATAATGGCTAATAAGGACCTCAGATGGCCTACCCCTGTTTAAAATAAATTTTCATTGCAACACAGCCAGAGTGACCCTACAGCAGAGCCTCTAATGCCTGATCTTACTGATTTCCCCCATCTAGGGCAGCTTCTAAGCACACCAAGTGCAAATGAAAAACTTTGGAAGGAAGTACAATGGTATCTAATACTGTTTGGTGAGATTGAAAGACTTTTCAATGCTCATAAAATATCCACAAGACTTACACCAGGAAGACACATGAAAGATGGCTGGTAAGCTTAACATAAACTGTGTCTGAGGAACTGTGAATCAAGCAGTACAATCACCTCCTGCCAGACACTGTAATCCCTGAGCTGTTTTAAATGATCATATCACAGTTTTCAGGGCTTAGTCAAGGTCCTTCTTTTAGACAAGCCTGTAACATCAGCATGCAAAGTCATTGCCCACAAGCAATGGGACAGTGCAGCCTTGTCAGGAAGAAACAGAGAGAAAACTTTGTAAGGAATGTTAGCCTAACGAGTTAAACACTGACTTGTACTTCCCTTTGTTACCTGATAATTTTGTGCAATGTGACCCCAGACCATTAATTGCATTTGATGTTTTCCCTATTTCTACAGTGTGAATGTTAACAAACACCTAGTTTCCAGCCCCTGAGGATTAGGCCATTTTTGTGAAAACTTGAAAATTAAATGTCCTTACTAACTCTAGAGGAATGCTGAACACAGTACTAGAGCTGAGACATGCACAGGCCTATAGGGCTGCAAGCTTGCCCTGAAAGCTCTGTTGCACGTCATAGGACTGAGAAATGATGAAAGCTTCTCAGGGAGAGCTGGCAAAATTACCTATTTTCAATTTCTTCTCTTTTCCTACTGTTCAACTCTCATTTCAAACTTTAACTGTTTGAGCTGAAATGCAACATTCCAAGTGTCTGCCTCAGGCTGATGTCTTTTCATTCCCACTGAAAAACTATTACACTGCTATTAAGATTGCCACGCCAGACTTTCAAAAAACATTCTGTGTAAGCTTAGTTTGGTCCCTTGTGCACAGCTACCACAAAGACAACTAACAAATAACATGATCTGAGACTATTTTTTCTTATAGCCTCTGCCTCATTCAGTGCCCAAAATGGAGGTCAGCACAGAAAGCAGCATTCACCTGTACTGCCTCCAGATATGTGCAGCCCTAAGGTCTACAGCTGAAGTAGACAGTTTGTGTTTCCCTTAGTTTCACAGAAAAAAAAAAAAGCTACTTTCAGGCTGCAGCTCAGTTCATTCTTAGACACATTAACCCCGTTCAAAAACTGTCAATTTTTTTCTATGTTACAGACATATCTATGATTAAATGCAGGGTTTTATTTACAGATCATATACCAGTCTTTCATTTGGGTGCAGTGAAGTACATCATCCCTTTTCTCAAATTGGATTGGGGTGCAGAAAGATTAAGTTTCTGTTAGTTCTAGACACTGCAATTTATAATGTTTGGTATTACATAGCAGTACACATATTTAAGAAACAGCGAACAGCAACAGTTAACTTCAAATATAGTTATGAATGCTCTGAACTTTTTCTAATGAGACTCTACTGTCTCCAGCTGGGCATCCAGAAAATGAGAAACACAGAGCTGAAGACCAGCTGTGAGAAATCTGGTTTGTGTCATCTGTGTAACAACACAGGTAGGTGTAGAAACCCTTCCATGTCACTCAGCTGCCTCAGGGATTCCGTTTCCTTTTCCATCCACCTCCTGCCCCGCTCACTTCATGACTTTAAGCACTACAACAAAGGAAGTAAAGGTTCTACAGGCTATCTCCCTTTGTACTGCAAAGTCATGATTTATCTCCATTAGGTATATTTAATCCTCTGAAAAAAGTAGTTTTCACACATAGAACATTTCTGAAATAAAACACTTCATGAAGCTTAATTCAGCCACCATTTTGGCATATGTTGTAATGACTAACTCTTGATTGGCAACCTAGGTTTTTTTAAGAGAAACACCTCAGTCTGTGCTAATCATCTGCTTTTGTCTTACTAGGCAAAAAGAAAACCATTGGAGGTGGGAGAAGGGTTAGGGGAACTCAACATTTCCTAAGTTAATTATGAAAATGGCATATTGGATCAAGCACCCTCTGGTGTCACCTGCTTTTCTCTCAAACTGCAAATGGGATATACAATGTCTAAATCAGATTTAGCAGTCAAAGTTTTGTTTACCTTTCTAAGTTTTGTTTTTTAAATCTATGTTTAGAGCAGATTACTCTGACATTTGTTTATTGAGTACATCAGTATTTTAAAATGTCCACAAGTGCTGTAGGAATGCACAAATCTTTCTTTTCCTTGTATTTTTCTACTGCATGTTTTTATCTTGTTCTGCCATTCCAGAGGTCTCTGGAGAGGGCATGGTATTTAATCTAATACTTCTTGAATTAAAAATCGAGCTCAATAAATGACAAAATATATTTTACTGTACATGCTACTTCCTAGGAATCCATTGAATTAGTATGCCTTGTTGGGTTCTCCCCCAGGAGACTGATTTAGTCTAATGATAGTGCAAGGTCATTAGCACAGTATCAGCATAAATTCTGCTTAACCAATGCCAGGTGATTAACTAGTTTTCTTAATGTGTTGTGTGCATAAAACTGTGAACTCAACTCCTCTGTATGACAATGTGATCTCAAGAAAGATTTGGGCAGCTTGAATATATTCCCACTAATCTGGAACCAGAGATAAGTCATTCTCACCAGTGCCCCTAAGAAAAGTTGAAGACTCTCATTGCCATCCAAAGCAGATTCAAAATATTTTTTCTTAGCAAGCTGATTTAAAAACTGCATATATTTAAAAGAAAATCTTAAGCATGCTTCATGTGCTTTCTCCAATATTTATAAATCAATTCCATTTGAAAATCTGGTTGCTTGCATATTTTTACCAGTTATTTATGAGTTCTGTTTTTTTAATTATCTAAAACAATCTTCATTAAAGAAACCAAACCCACACTGTAAGTGCAAGTGTTGTACATTTTACAACACCAGTGACTGGAAGACTCTGCACATGGGTCAGGGCAATGCCCAGTATCAATATGGACTGGAGGAATAAATGGATTGAGAGCAACTCTGGGAAGAAGGACTTTCATCAGTGGATGAAAAACTGGACATGACCTGTCAATGTGCACTCATGGCCCAAAAAGCCAACCACATCCTCAGCTGCATCAAAAGAAGGACAGTCAGTAAGGCAAGGGAGGTGTTTCCCCCCTCAATTCCCCATTTGTGATATCCCACTTGAAGTGCTTCATTCAGGTCTGGATGCCCCAGTGCAAAAAAGACAGCAACCTGTTAGAGCAGGTCCAGAGAGGGACCCTGAAAATGATCCAAGGGCTGGTATACCTCTCCTACGGACAAAGCCTGACAAAGATGGCAATATTCAGCCTGGAAAAGTCCCAGGGAAGACTTTATTGACTTCCTTCAATATCCAAACAGGGCTTATAGAAAAGATGAGGGAGGCTTTTTACCAGGACCTGTAATGACAGGACAAGGGACAACGGTTTTAAAGCAAAAGAGGGGAGGTTCAGATTGCATGTAAGGAGTAATTCTTTTGGTTTTTTCCATTGTGAGGGACTGAAACAGGTCACTGATGGAAGTTCTGGTAGTCTGGTAATCCCACTACAGTAAATGTTGAAAGTCAAGTTGGATGGCGCTTTGAGCAACCTGATATAGTAAGAGATGTCTCTGCCCATAGCAGGGAGGTTTCCCTATGTGATCATTATTGTTCTTTCCAACTCAAACCCTTCTGTGATTCTATGATAAAAGCTCTGAATTTTGACCCTCAGAGTTTTGCATTTTTTACTTTTATGTTCTGGATTTTTCCATTGAATTATGTCAAATTATTGATTGTGAAATTACTTAAAAGGCTGCATTTTGCTATGTCTATAAAATACAGGCAAAGCAAGAGAAAATAAGACAAGTTTGCTTTCCAACTCCATAACTAATCTCAATACCAAGAGGGTCAGCAAGGGAAAAATGGTTCTCCATTCTGCATTGCACATTTCTCACTGCAAGCCAGAATTTTCCATATTTATGAAGTGGTGTTGGAAAATTCTTGAGTGGGAAAAAAACAGAAAAAAAAAAAAAAAAAAAGGCTGAGGTTCTTGGATGATCAGATTTAGGAAATATGTATACTGCACATGTGTGCCCAGACCTGAAAAAGGAATGAAATTACCCATAAAGGATTGAAAAAAAAAAAGAAGCCCAGCATCGTGGCTTAGCAGTTTTGGAACACTGTCAACAATATGAGCCAGTGGTTTTCTGTTGAACTTAACAAAGGATTAAAGGCAAGTTGTAACTCAGGAGAACAAGAAAGAATTTTGCATAACTAGAAGGTTCAGTCCTTAAAATCCTTAAAATATTTCAATAAACTTACGATTATGTAGGTGGCTGTGTAGAGGAATCTACATAGGACCCATATGTATGATGGCTGCTCAGAACTTCAGCCTTGGGAAATTGAGGGGAAATCTTCCATCCCCAAAACAAGGTATTTGATCTCTTACATATATTCTGAATTGAGCACAAACTGCAACAGAGTAAATGACAAGAAGTTCACGTGCCAACTTTGTTGTGCCAAGATATGAGTTAATGGTCTCAGGCTTCAGCATCAAGATGCATTTCAGTCTTTATAACAATGCTTGGGTGGTATCTCCTAATTTCTTTACAAGATAATTTACAGAATTTGAAAAGTGTTCCCATGTTGAAAACATGCTGAAGAAAAATGCTGAGGTCAAGAGAAGGCAAATACATCTTGCCCCAGAGAAGAGAACACAGAGCAGTCCAGAAGTAATGTCTGGGCAGTGTTACACACAGAGAACCTACACCATTACTGTTTTTACTAAAACTTGTTGCTTTATTTGTAAAGTAGTATCTGCAACATGCAGACAGAAAGCATGAATTGTCATTAAAAATTCTGAGTCTGAAACCTCAGACCCTAGAAATCTCATACTTCCAGTTGTAAAAGATTCCTAGAATTTCTCTAAAATTTTAGATGTCAGTTTTCTAACTCAAATGTATTCGAAGACAAAATCTGACATAATTTTGACAGGTGCAAAGAAATTGATCACAGAAATAACACAAGCGGTTAGGAAGAAGATTCAAGGGCTTGAGGACAGCTCTTTTACTAAATCCAAACTAATAGTTTCAGCTTACTTACATCCAAATATTTAAGACTGAGCACAGGATCTTGATAAACCATTACTGTTTATTCACAACACAAGATCCAGAGTTAAAAAACAACAAAATGAAAAACAGTCACTAATCACTTGAATTACCTAACACTGATGGTGGGCAATTTGGCATCTAAAGATACTGTAAAATTGATTTCCTATTTTAAAATCAAGTTTTGATCTATTCTTTTTCTAAAAGATACCACACTTTTAAGCAAACAAAGCAGGAGGTCAGACAGCAAAAGAGTTTGGCTTATTAATGCAAGAAGTCAAACTATATCATGTCAGAAAGGTCTCTTCAGCTTTAAATCTACAAACCTGGGAACAGGGCTACAGAAGAAATGCAGTCTTTCTGAAGCTATTACTTTCTTATTATCAAAAACTTATGAGGAAACATAGCCCAGTATTTTTAAACCTGAATTTATGTCTAAATGCTGGTTCCACTGATATAAACGGGGGGTAAAAACCCTACTTGACCTCAGGAAGGCAACATTTCTTATTTCATTGTGGATTATATTCAGTTTTTGAAAGCATGACTCTGAATATTGCATGAACACTAGATGTCAATTGGTACTGTCACTAGGTACCAGGGCAACAGTCTGAGTGATATGACAGTTTCTCAAAATTTAATGTATCAGCATGTTCAGCTTGGGATATTGTTTTTGTCTCCTTTCCTATGTGCATGTTGGTGCAATATTTGTCTCAACATTTGCAGTGGAAAACTGTCCAAAAATTACATAAAACCAGCAAAAGTCATTTAAGTGTTGGTACCAGAAGCACATATACGAAAGGGAGAAGGGCCTAGCGTCCTGTAGCAGTGCAGGCACAAAAAGAAAAATCAGAAGACTGGACAAATCAAACCTGCCTGCAGCTGTTCTCAAGAATTGGCCAGACAAGTGACCTTGCACAGCTGGCTGCTGTAGGAGGACAAACAGCAGCACCACTTGCAGGTCTGTGGCCCAGATCTAATATTCAGTGTTTTAACATGAGGTTCCACAAATCAATGCTACATTTGTAGTTATACCAGGCAGCAGTGCTTGAGCTTGTGTTTTATAGGTCTGGTCACCTAAAATGATCAGTTTCATTAGGGGATTTTCTGTCCATGTTGTTGAATCACTGCCTGTAGGCTCAGGTAGTAAATCTGGCCATAGATCCCTGTGCTGTACTTTTTTTTTTGATGTCATGGTGCCTGGGGCAATTTTCTTAGTAACACATGACTCTGCCTGTGTTTTCTAAGTCCAGACATATAATGGCTTTGGTCTAATTTTCCTTAAATTCTTTTGGTCTTCCATCATGGTTACAGTTGTTTACTTAAGACATTTTTCAGCAATTTTGAGATGTTTCTCCATCCTATTCTATGTACCTCTGCTCATTCTTACATCTTTGTCACAGATTATAAACTAGGGGATGAGGTCATTGCCCTCCTATATAACAAAAATCACAGTGCCTGAAATTAATCCTTGGAGATTTATTTTTCTTAGTTGCTGTTTTCCAAGAAACTGCAGAATCACTTAAAAATATATCTGTGGCTTGTAGTATAGAACATATGAACATGCTTTCCTCTGTTGCCTTTACAGACTTTCCAGAAGCGATCAGTATACCCCAAGAGCTCCTAAACACAGCTTGAAACCACTTGACTGGTTTTAGGAAAACATCAAATCTTGCCTTTCAGATTTTCAGTGGTGAAGAACTTTGATACTTCCGTAGCTTTCCACAGAGAAAAATGTGCCTTTTACTTCTAACCTTAATTTGTCTGTCTCCAGCTTTCACCTTGATATGTCATTGTCCACTAGACAAAATAGCCTTCTAGAATCAATATCCTACCTCCGGGAGGTAGCTGTGACCCCTCTGATTTTCTCCTTGACAAGCTAAACGGCTTGTGATTTTTTAAGCTTTTCCTTGAGTGGCACATTTCTCAACCTCCAGCTAACCCTGTGGTTTTCCTCTCAGTGTTTCTCGCTTTATTATGATCCTTTCTAAGGCTTTATTCATAGGAACTTGAAGCAATAGTTTCATAACAACAGAAGGCGGCATAATGCCCCTACTTCAACTGATACTCTCTTTTTAAAAAAAATATTCAAGGATCCCAGAGAAAACTCACAGATATCTTGAATTTTGCTACTTAATCAACATAGCTCAAATGTTCTGGAAAAACAGTGCATTTGTGTTCCATAGACAAACTGTATTACTCTGGAGCATCTCCCAGTCAAAAAATGATAACAGAGATTGCTACAGCCCATTGATTTTCTTGATAATCTCCCCCCATAATTTTTTTCTGCATCAGTGCTTTCTAGAATTAAACACTCTATCCTATAACTATGGATGTATTTATCCCCTGTACTCTCTTCATAGTCAGTGGAGAGAAACTGGACCTGCCAAACCACCCCAGCATAACTGCCTAAAACCTTTGGGCTAGAGGGTCCTCTGATGGCAACCAAATTCTCTCCATGAACAATGAGAAACTTTGCAACTGGCTAACACCAGGCACTTTCAGGGGACTAAAACAAAGTGAGGTAGATGCCACAGGCACTAGGAAACACTGCCAGTGGCTATTTTGATGCATAAGCTGGGCCAGGGCTCAGCTTTACACTTATATCCAGTAACTACACATCTGTCTCAATATATCACCAAAACTATAAATCACCCTATTGTTACTCCCCCAAAGTTTTTGTCATCTTCAATAGTCATCAGCAATAGCTGCAATTTTCACAGGTCATTGTTGGAAATGTACGCCACAGTTGACACAGCCACGACACACAGAGTATGACCATAAAATTTCAGAAAGCAGCTGCCCGTACAGAGTAACAGCACACCACTCCAAAGGGCTTCGTGGTCTGCTCTTCAGCCCAACCTTTTCTACCCCTGATTGTTCATGCATTGCAATATAAGGTAGAAAAGGTTGGGCTGAAGAGCAGACCACGAAGCCCTTTGGTCCCTTCCCTGATTGGTCAGGGCACCTGGGCACTCCCTGTCTCATTACCTCCAACGCTGCTCACCTGCTTTTCACAGCTGTAGCCCTCTGGGGATAAGGCTCTGCCACAGCCCCACTCCCAATTATCACAAACTCTGTGCCTACAAGTGTAAACCAATGCAGAAGTAAAAATTAGCCTAAGTGGCACTCTCTCAAAGAGAATCCATTTAATAATTTTCCCCTTTTTCATAAACATTTTTAAGCCTGTCATTTAAGAAGTTTTGAAAACACTTAGTATGCATGGCTTTCATTTCATATGATTCAAATCATGCAGTACCAATTGGTATGTTATGAAAGCCATAATTGGATGCTATTTTGCTTGTCAACCAGATTTTCAAGTTGGCATAGTAAGATTATCCAGGTTGATAGAAAACAATTATATTATTTTCTTTTTAATTTCTAATAATTTACTTTTATGTGAAAACTTTTTTATTAGGGTCCCAATTGAGCTGACAAATCTGTAATTACCTAGATTTCACACTTATACATCAGTGTGTCCTTTTATGCAGCAAACATGACTTGCTATAGGTCTTCCTATAGAAGCCACCTGATGCTTTAAATTATTCCAAGTACTTAGAGTGCAGATTAGCCAATGTGCTAGAATTTTTGCCAGAAAGCAAAGACCCAGTGATATGCTTATAAAACTGTCTGAGTATAATCTAAACTTCTCTCTCTTTGATGGGGGTTCTATGACACCTTATTATAAAGATACTTTTCTGGCTTTTAGTGGGTCAAGTGATTTTAAAAGTGAACTGTAGAAGCTGTAGCAACAGTCATAGGAATGCAGGCCTTTCCTCTAACAGTCTACCAATGCATGTTAGTTTTGCTTCTCTATCCCAAAATCTTTCTGTCCACCTGTACATCAAATTGGAAAATCTGGGGGCTCTTTTTGATACTAGGGCTAAAATAAATACTTGATAATTTATAGAGCTACATCTCTGTTTTGGACCCCACAATGTTATTCTCTGTTTTCTGATCTGAGAAAGAGGCTTGTCTACTAGAGAAATATTTTTTGCTTTAAGAACAAAGAGTGGCACTATCCCATGCTTTGTACAGGGAGAAACAGAAATGTACTGTGAGCATATGATATGAGTTACACACAGCTCCTCTTAGCATGTATCAAAGCCACAGGTGGTGAAATCCACTTGCCTGTATCCATCATCGTCTTGTTGATGAGGCCTCACGCTGTTTTCCTTGAGAAGTCTCCAAGCAACCAGGTATCTCTGCTACATAAACAGGAATTTCATCTTATGTACCAAAACAGTATGTACTCTTAAAAGAAAAAGAAAAAAATATGCTGAGGCAACCTCACTTCTGTGCCCTGGTCAGCTCGAGGAAGTTTAAACTCATAGTCTCTATCGAGCCAGGGGGCATGTCAGCCAAACAGCTGTGGACTGTTAAAGACAACAGTCCCTTTTACTCTTCTGTTAAAGTTGGACCTTTGTAGCCAGTAAGGCATGGGGCCAGAGAGACTGTCTCTATACCCAGGTCTTGGGAAGACATATGAATTTTATATAAGGAAATTTATATGGATGGATTTCAATACAGAAAGAGAAACAACCTGGGAAATACTGCCATTTCTTGACTGAATTGTGCAATTGCTCAGATACTGTCAAAACATCTTTTGTCTGACTTTTGGCTGGAAGGTAATCTGTCCTTCTTTCTCTTCCACATTAAAATGGCAACTTCCCCAAAGAGAACCAATTACAGATTCCAGCATCCCGAATCTAAAAGAGAAAGAGAGCCTCAAGGCACTGAGAAAGGCAAGACAAGTTGTGGTAAAGGTCAGAAGAGAGTTGGGGAGCAGGGATTCTATTGGCATTTTCAGGCAGTTCCTTGTAAGGTAACTGGAGAGAGACAGACACATTGACTGGATGAAGAGAGAACTTCTCCCAAGCTCCCCCATACTCATTCATTCTGTGTCCTCTATTTGACATTCTGTTTCTATTAGGATGATTGAATTGGCCACCTTCCCTCTGTTCACTAGTTCCCCCCTGAAATGGGCACCTAAAATATAGTCACATCTGCTCACAAATGAAGCACTGTTGGAGTCTTTCCATTATCTACCACATGGGAGCAGGATTAGGTTCGCTGTCAGTTTTGGGGAACATGAAAGGGATAAAGGAGCATGAATTATGCATAACAGAATTGCACCCTACTGGTTTCCTAAGACATACAAGATGTTTCAGTCCCATTGTCATCCTAGCATGCTCTTGGAGAAAATGCTTCACACAGCCAGAGGCAGAACTCACAGGGTAGCAGGACTCGTCCAAGACTCCTGATACAGCACCATATTGACATTCTTCTGCTAATGACGTATGTTTCATGTTGTTAAAGATCTGGCAGCATATAACAGTTTGTTAGACCGGCCAAGACTGCATAAAATGTTGTAAGAAATAAACTGAGTAGGGAAAAATTTATTGAAAAACTGTTAAAACCTGAGCGGGTTCTTTTTTTTTTTGGGGGGGGTGGGTTGCATCTTCCTTTTGATTATTTTCATTGCAACTAATGGAAAGAAAAAGAATATTAAACTAGCAATCTGATTACAACCCTCACATACCTTTGCTTTAGACCTAAACTCTTCCAGGCAGTAATACAATATTTTAATGCCAGACCCAATTTAATGAGGGTCTACATTACCAAGAACTAACTTTTTATGAAAAGCTTTGGACAGTGCTTGGCATGACAGGAGAAGCCCATATATTTCTCCCAGGGACAACTGCGGATTATTCCCCAGTTGTCCCACTAAGTCTCCTCACCCGCCCTGGCACAGCTCGGAGATATGAGGCATGCGGCCCAGCGATGACTTTTACGTGGCCACCGCAGGCCCGAGGGTGACGGGACCGCCGGGTGCGTGGCCCCTGTGCTGGCGGAGAGCCCTTGGCACACGGTTCCCGTCCTGTCCAGTCGCCGGGAGCGCTCACTTCGCACCGGGGACAGCCCCCTCCTCGCACCATCCCTCCTGCCACTTTTTGCCCGCAGTGGAGACGGCGTGGCCGGTGGCTCAGGGAGGGCCCGGGCACCGCTCCCGCCCCCTTCGCGCGGGCCCCCTTTCCTCCCCCGGCGCGGAGAGCGGGGCGCTCCCGGCGCTGCAGACCCCGGCGGCGGCGGCGGCGGCTCCGGCGGCGGGCGGGGGCGGTGCGAGGCGCGGTGCAGCCCGGCTGCGGCAGCCCCCGCCTGCTCCTGGGGCACGGCCGTGCCGGGCGAGGGGAGTGGGCGGCGGTCCCGGCCCGGGCGCTGCGCACCTCTGCCGAGTTTGGCCGGCCCAGAAGGGCAGCCGAGAGTTCGGCATGCAGGAAGTTTTGAGGCAGCTCGGAGAGTAGCGCGGCGGTGGTGACCGCTGCTTCGCGTGCTCCGGGGTTTTGAGCTTTTTTTGTGGGGATTGTGCCTTTTTTGCCCCCCGCCTACAACTCCCCCAAACACACAAGCAACCCGCAACAATCAAAAAGTCTGCTAACGGGGAAGAGAGCACGAGCGAGGGAAGCACCCTCGGCGGGAGAGGAGAGCCCGTTTCTTCGCAGAGACACGGTCCCGCTCGCAGCTGGTCCCAATGCAACTGCTCATCCTCCTCCTGCTCTACGCCGTCGTCTGTGCGAACTTCTGCAGCCGTCAGGGCACCACCGCCCCTGCCCAGAGCGGATCTATAAAAGCCCTGCGGGCTTCCAACATCAGGCGAGATGGTAGGTGTCCTGCTGCTTTATTTATTCCCAAGGGCTGCTTTTGTGGGGGTAGCCCTTAAGCGTGCCTCGGGGCTGCCGCTCCCCTGTCCCGGGAGCGAGGGCCGCTTGCCCAGAGGGCGACTGGGGTCGGTCCGGGTGGGTCCCGTCCTGGGGGGCTCAGCCAGGTCGTGGGGTCCGGTCCCGGCAGCCGGTCCGGGAGTGTGTGGCCAGGTGGCAGGAGGGAGGTTTGGGATGAGGGGGCGACTCTGCCCGGCGGCTGCACCTCCGGGCGGTCCCAAACTTCTCGGGACAACTTCGAGGAGATCTGCGGTGAGGCGGCGGCACCCCCAGTGTCCCCTCCGGGCTTCGGGGGGGCAGACGAGGACTGCTCGGTCCCGGCTGTCCAGGCGGGCCCCGCCGGGTGTCCCTCGGCACCCCTGGGCCCGTGTCCCCCGTGTGCCTGTGATGTGCCGGCGGCGGGGCAGAGCGGGGCGAGCGGCCGCTTCGTGGCGGCTCCGGCCGCACGGGCGCCGCTGCGGGGGCTCTCAGGGGCGGTGGGTCGGGGGCGCTGCCGTCGCCCCAGGGCTCCTAGGCGGGAGAGGGAGCGTCTCCCGGTCCTGCCACAGCCTCACCGCCTTCGACTGCTCTAAGAGCTGTCGGCGTGCTGCTCGCGGGGTTAGGGGACTTCCTCGAGCGGAGGGACTGAGCCCAGGGCTTGGTGCTCCCCTGGGCACTGCCCCACCAGGACTGGCCTCCTCCCTTGTGCGGGCCGGGGATGGTGCGCGCCCAGCAGGGCGGCAGCGGGCTCTCGGACACCGTGGGAAGGGTGTTTTCAGCCTGAGCTCCGCTGCGTTCCCTCCGGGAGCTGCTGGCAGAGGATGTCCTGCACAGCCGAGGTGCTGCCAGGGTTTGCAGCGCGGCAGTGCGGGACGCAGGTGCCTCCAGTGAACGTGGTCGTGTGCCGTGGCCCCACGGGGAGCGAACGGGGAAAACTGCACAACAATAATGCTGCTGAAATTCACCTCTAGAGTCCATGACTTTCCGTTTAGGAAGAGTGATGGGCCTTTGGCCAGGGAGCAGCCTGGAATGTTCCAGCCTCACGTGGGAGAGCTGGCTTTTGCACACTGCCGTGTACCTTCTTCGACGAGGAAATGCAGGATATTCTCCTTGCACATGAACAGAGTTAACATCAGTCTTGAAGTTAACATCTTCCAGTTGACAGCAGTTATATATTTTATAAACTCTTTCAAAAACCAAGGCCCTTGAGCCATTTGCAAGACTGTATTTGCCAGTGTTTATTTTCCAGCATGTATACAATGCATGTAATGGGTATACAGTTGATTTAGGAAGATGTTTTTGTTTAACGTTTGGAGCCATATTGAACTTAGTGATATTTTTATGCCTTTCCTAGTCACTGAAAGAAGACTTAGAGAAGGGTGAGAATTGTTTTCTTATAATGGAAATGTTGACTCAGGAAGCAGGATAGAATTGCAGTTCTTTCTGATACAGAAGTCAAATTTAATTTCATTAAAGAAAATAAAAAGTATGTGTTTACAATAAAGGTACATATTTCTGTTTCATTTTTTCTGTTTCATTATTTCTGTTTCATTCTTTAAAATTCTGTGTTTTATCAAGCTTCATGACTTGTTAGCCTGCCATCTTCATAGAAGAACTGAGACCATCTCTGAATATGTCTAAGCAAGCTTCCATCCAGCTCAAACTTCAAACAAGCTTTTCCCTTGAAAATTTACATACTTAGAACATCAAAATGTGTATTACTCTGATCATCTCTGTATAGTCAATGAAGAAATCACTAATCCCTAATATAAATAAAGTTTTCATATTAATGGAAGTATGATGGGTGTTTTACTCCTCAGAAGACTTCCTGTGGTGAAGTTGTTCCTTGGAGTGATGAAGAGAACAAGCCTTTGAAATGATTAGTTAATTGCTGTCTTTCTGGTTGTAATAATTTAACAATTTGATTAAGCTTTGCACCTTTAAAATTACTGGAGGCAACTGGTAGTGGTTGATCATTGTGGGTACCAGGTGGACTAATACTGGGGCTGTTGGAAGGTGGCAGATCTATGTGTAATTCCATCCTACCTTTCATCTTTGCTGGGACATGGGCTAGTGAGCCTTGGAGCCTGCAGTGGATGTACCCACGCTAAAGTCAGACGCTTCTGCAATTCTTGAGAGGATGTTATGGACATTCTGAAGAGGTCACAGACTTCAGTGAAGTGCAGAACCCCTAGCATGCTGCAGCCTTGCTCTCTTCTCTCCCTGTTCAGGGAATCCTGTTGCTTTTTCTCTGCAAAGGACTGTGTGTTCTGATGAGGGCTTGCAACATTCAAAGGCAGATCAGCTGCTGATCTCCCTGATTTTACTCAAACTGTTGCTTGAGTTCCTTGACTGAAGGTCTATATTTGTACAGCCAGAGGTTTTGAGCAGTATTCCAAATGTTGCATGCATGTGATGGGCTCACAAGCAAATGCTTAGACCACAGTTGGCTGTAGGCCACTAATAGTATTTCTGTCTTTTGTAATTCGCAGTGGTGTTTTTGTGTTGTTTTGGTCTGAAGCAATTATATGGAACAGCATGAAAGACATGTGAGTTGCGTTGCTGAGTCAGACAGTATTTTGTGCTTCATAAATATTTGCAGATATGACAATACAGAATGGGATCTGAGAGCTCGCAGTACATTGGGGTAAATGTGTTACAACAGTCTCTCTCAAAACACACATCAAAAATAAAAAGTAGTTTAGTATTATGCTCTGGGTTGATGATCATGATTATTAGGTTTTGAAATTAAAAGAGAAGACGAAACAAGGCATATTCAGCTTCAAAAAAATATCTTTGGAAGTTCAAGACCACCTGTACATTTTATTAAAAAAAAATAAATCCTTTGAGTTCCAGTTTCAGGTGGGATAACTTAGTGGTACTGCATACACACAGAGTTTAATATGGAGGCTTAGTCTTGCTTCTGGCCAAAGCAAACCTTTGCAGTGTGTGTGATTCAGTATTGCCGTTCTTCTTTCAGATTTAAAGAAGTTGACCTATTTGTAATTGTTCTTACTTAAGACTGAAGTTGATCTGATAAGAAATCTATGGAGGAGGGCAGGTCATACAAAAATTGCTGTTTAATGACTACCAAACCTAACCAGACTGTACTTTCTGCTGAAGATATTAAGAATATAAATAACTTGCTTACAAGACATCCTCTTGTTCTAGTTGAAGGACGGTCATTGATGACTCAGCAGTCCAGTGTAGCACTAATCAATTTTTTAAAGTGTCCTGGAGGTGCCAGCGACATTTATAGCACAAGTACTGGTATTCACTTAGAGTGTTTATTAATGCTATTAAGCTAAGTACTTTGGAGTTCAGCAGAATAACACAGAGGTCTTCCAGATGCTTCCATTGTGCTGTTTTGACTCAGTTTCCCAGTTTGCAGTATGCAGGTAATACTGCCTAATTACAAGAAATCTGGTATTTCGTTTCTTCTGTTTTGGTTGTTGATGTGTACTTGGAGATAAAAAGTAGAAGACAAAAAGTGCTAAATAATATTATTTACTATATAATGTCTAACTGAAACATCACATGCTTTTTCTTATCAGTTATTGAAAAACCATCTGCTTATTATAGGGAAGTATGCCTAGTCTGTATCTTCAGACTAAGCATCACCATACATACTTTAAACTCCAGAGTTCAAAGAAAAGACAGAACAGAACAGACAGCATAGTGTCAGGTCATTTCAGTATGTAAACAACTGAAAGCCATGGAATCAGTATCTTCTGATGTGGATTTGAAACCATAACATCAGATGACTCATGATAAGATTCCACGCTCTTGTGGTTTTCATTATGAATCCAAAAAAATCTGGAATTTTCAAACTTTTCTTTGCTTCTGCACCATCAAAATACAAAGAAAAAACTGTACTTTACAATTCTGAATAACTGCCCACAGCTTTTTGCTCTTTAAGGCCCGGTCCAAATGGATGTGTGCCATTAACTCTATCCTCTTCTTCCCTGTATTGGCTGATGCCTAATCACAGGGAAAAGTGTATGGTAATTTGAGCGATATTCTCTCACCAAACAAATGTTAAGTGTCTGTTCTGGGGAGAAAATTGTGTTGTTTCTTGGTTGTTTGGTTGGTTTTTTAAAGAGGGTTGGTTTAGATTAGATGCTTTAAGGTCCCTTCCAACCCAAGCCATCTTACGATTTTATGGTATTAGGAGAAATTCTTTACTGTGGATCTGGTGGGGCCCTGGCACAGGTTGCCCAGAGAGGTCTGTTTAATGTGTTTCATCAAGCTGGTCTAATGCAAAGTGTCCCTGCTCAGGGCAGGGGGATTAGAATTAGAGGAACCTCAAGGTTCCTTTCAGCCCAAGCCATTCCATGATTCTGTGATTTTATGTTTCCATGATTCTATAAAATGTCTCCGGTATCACTAGTGGTATAGAGCATCACTTTTGGAATGCACTTACTGAGTTCTTTTATAATAGGCTTGTATAAATTTTTTAGAGGACTCTGGTAACATAAAATTGTGTCAACTGTGAAATGTCCAAAATAAATTGGTTTTTACATGCTTTATTTCCCTGTTTTCTAGATTTTGTATTGAAATATGTATTTCAGGCTTCATGAGTTTAAAAAAAAAGCCTTACTAATTTCCCTGCAGTAATGCACTTTGGTCTACAATTATCTGACTTTGATGATGTCTCTTATCTGTATAATTAACAGTTTGGACTGAAATATCAAAGAATATTGCATGAGAATTCCAACTCTGACTCAGCAGCAAGCAGCACAGAGGAATTCTCTAAAGGAACTTGAAATATGTTTTATCAGGCAGATGTATATCATAGTGTAAGTCACTATAAATTCTTCAGACAGTCTCTTGAAACTGCTTGGTTTTCATTTGGGGCTTTATAATGTATTACTGTGAAACTGAATTAGGCCAGCTAATTCTTACAGGGCTGGAAGAGAAAACTTGATAGTTGTATTGCTTTGATTTGTAGAAACTAAACAGTGCTGAAAATCGAAAATAACATTCGGAGTTCTTTTCCACTGTTGTGCCACAGAGATGTTGTGTTTCATAAAACATCTAGGAGTAGGCATAAATAGAAAATTCACAGGGGATCATTAGTGCAGTAATATTCATCATGTGCTTAACTTTGACCATCTTCATAATTCTGCTGGAATCAAGGGCTTCAAATCATACAGAATAGTGTAATAAGAAAGCTCAAATAGCTTATATGTAAATGAGGTGAGTAAAAATAGCTATATATATTTTTATGAACCAAGTGTACCAAGTATTTGCAAAATTAGGAATCGTATAATTGTTTAGGTCACAAAAGACCTCCAAGATCATCCAGCCCAGCTGTTTATTCAGCACTCATACAACTGGCCTTGGGCCATTGATCCAGCCTGTCCAGATCCCTCTGCAGAGCCTTCCTACCCTGCAGCAAACCAACACTCCTGCCCAACTTGCTTTTATCTGCAGGCTTGCTGAGGATGCACTCGCTCCTCTCATCCAGGGCATCGATACAGATATTGAACAGGACTGAACACTGTTGAACTGATTTGTGAGCAGCCACCAGCTGGATGTAGCTCCATTCAGCACCACTCTCTGGACTTGGACAATAAGGCAGTCTTCTATACAGGAAATAGTGCACCTCTCCTAGCCATGAGCATCTGGTTTCTGCAGGATAATACTGTGGGATATGGTGTCAGAAGCTTTACTAAAATGTCTTGGGACTGGCTGAGATGGAGTTAATTTTCCCCACATCAGCCCTCATGGTGCTGTGGTTTGTACTGGTAGTTAGAAAGGTGTGGATGACACAGCAGTGTTGTGGCTACTGCTGAGCAGTGCTGGGATAGCATCAGGGATGTCTCTTACATTCTGCCCCTCTCAAGGGGCTGGGAGTGGGAAAGGTCCTGGGATGGGACACAAATTCAGGCCCAGATTAACCAAAGGTGTATTCCATACCATATGACATCAGCTCAGATATAAAAGCTAAAGGAGGGAGGAGGAATGGGGGATATTTGTTATTTTACAATGTTTGCCTTCAGGAGCAATCACTACATGTGCTGCAACTTTGCTTCCTGGGAAGTCGCTGGATATCACCCCCTGATGGAAAGTAGAAAAGCTGAGAATAAACTTTTTCTCTTTGTTCATACACACCAAATTTTTGCCCTTTTTTTTTTAGTGAAGTGCCTTACATCAAGCTACAAGTTGTTTTCCATCTTACTTTCCCTCCCTTGTCCCACTGAGAAGGGGAGTGATAGAGGGTCTTGGTGGGCACTTGGTGTCCAGTCAAGGTAAACCCAGTGCATAGAAGTCCAGGCAGACAACATCCACAGCCTTTCCCTCATCCACTGAGTGGGTCATCTGGTCACAGAAGATCAGGTTGGTCAATCAGGACCTGCCTACAGCCATGCTGGCTGGCCTGATCCCCTGGTTATCATGCATGTTCTGCGTGATGACACTCTGTTGACAAGCTGTGCTGTGACATTCCCCTGCACTGAGGCCAGGCTGGCAGGCCTGTATTTCCCTGCATCCTCCTGGCCATTCATGTAGATGGGTGTCACATTTGCTGACCTCCAGTTAACTGGACCTTACACATTTGGTAGGACTGTTGGTAAATGGTGGAACATGGCTTGGTGAGCACTTCTGCCAGCTCTCAGGACCCTTGGGTGGATCCCATCTGTCCCCATAGACTTGGGTCTAAGAGGTGTAGCAAGTCACTGACCATTTCCTTTTGCATTGTGGGGGCTTTGTTCTGATCCCTGTTCCTCTCTTCCAGTACAGGAGGCTGGATACTCAAAACAAACTGGTCTTACTATCAAAGACTGAGGCAAAGAAGGCATACGTAACTTTGGCTTTTCTACAGGCTTTGTTGCTGCATTTTTGTCAGTTGTATTTAGTCTATCAAAATAAAAAAAGTATATGTGTCATAGGCATGAGTCTTTTGTACATGCATTTGCAGAATAAATATAATTTTGATCTTTAGAATATCTTCTAATATAGCAAAACAGATGTTCGCCTATCACAGAATCACAAAATATGTTTAGCTGGAAGGGACCAAGAATGATCATTGAGTCCAGCTCAATGATTTTAATTCTTAAAAGTTTTTAGCATGACCCCAACCCCAAAGAAGGGCTACCCTGGCTTGCTCTGGCTTTTGTGCACCTGCAGGGATTTGACATCAGGATACTAAAGAAATCCTAAGAAATACCATGAAGGCTGTTTATTGGCATTCTCTGTAGTAAGACTTTGCCCACTAATGCATGGAAATTTACTAGTAATCTTTTAGTCAGTTGATTCAAGCTGTATTCAAGAATTGCCTCCAAAATTCCTGCTATTGTATCTATGAGGTTGATTACATTATACCACATTTTGGATAAAAGAGAGCACTTATATCATTGCTTCTGGTGATGTTCTCTTAGCTAAAATACTGGATTGAAATAGTGTTGTTTGGCAGTTTGTTTCAAATCGGTCTCCTGTTTACAAAGCTAAGGAAGTGTCCTGTTTAGTGTGAAACTGGAGATACTTTCTCTTGGGAGTTTGGGTTTGGCTCTAATATTTTTGGTAGTGAATAAATGCTCCATGATCTTGAGCTTCCTATTGTACTTGAGTAATCTTCAGTTTCATTTTTGATCTGTATCCCACGCTGTGAAGGCCAACATCCCCTGTTTCTGCTTTGTTAATTAGAGCTCTGTGTATTTGGAGATGGTGGAGAAGGACACACTTTTACCTTCTGTTCAAACTTCATGCCAATATGTTTTAGCCTTGCTGTGCCTTGGGACTTGATGATGTCGAGACTCTGTAAAACTATTTATTAAGCACTTGGTCCATGAAAAACTTGAAAAATAGTCATCTTGAACTTTTGTTGCTCTAAAATTAATGACAAAACTTCAATCAGCACTTCTTGTGGTAAGGCCTGGTACACAGTTCGCACATGAATTAATACAAGATAAAATGAAATGCATAGAAATTCAGTGATGAGTTTTTAATACAATCAAAGACTCAAAGAATGTTTAATTTGAAAAAGACCCTAGGATTAAGTCCACCACTAAACTATATCCCTTAGTGTCACATCTGCACATCTTTTAAATACCTCTAGGTGTAGTGACTCAAACATCTCCCTGGGTAGCCTGTTCCAGTGTTTGACAGCCCCTACAGTGAAGAAATCTTTCTTAATATCCAATCAAAATCTCATTTGGTACTTGGGAGATCAAGCCCTACGTGGCTACACCCTCCTTTCAGGGAGTTGCAGAGAGTGATAAGATCCCCCTGAGCTTCCTCTTCTCCAGCCTTCCCCAGTTCCCTTGGTCACTCCTCATCAGATTTGCACTCCAGACCCTTCCTGAGTTTTGTTTCTCTTTGGATGTGCCTCAGCAGCTAATTTTTTCTTTTAGTCAGGGGCTTGTGTACAGGACTCAAAGGTAGGATGTTTGGTTAAGTGTCCATACACTGAGACAAACCAAACAAATCCTTTGCACTGATAGAGATGGAGGGGTAACTGATGTAGTTAGAGATTGTGTAGCAAAAATGCAGAACAAAGCCTTGTATTCAAATGTCCAGTTTCTTTTTCTCTTATACTGACAACCTTATGTGTCACCCACAGGATATCCTACAAGTGACTTCAGCTGCAGTACATGTCTAAACAAGACCATAAGGAAACTTGTCCATATTTTTCAGTGTCTTGCATTGTTTCTGTTTGTTTTTTAAAGAGGCTCCAAATGTAATATGCGGGGGTTTCTGTTATTGTTTCTTTTTGGATCAGTTGCAAAAGATTTTTCTCATAGTTGAATGTATTTCTAATCTGATGTGACTCACAAAAAAAGTGGATTGAGGATGAAGCAAAGACCCAGACTGGCTAGAGAGAAGGAATAAAAATAGATGCACAGAATGTTGATCACCAGATGTACTGTGGGATCTAGAAACCCTTTATGTACTGTTCTGCCCCTAATTTTTCAGCCAGTTTTCTTGAAAGATAAATCCTTTGCTTTAGCAAACCAGTGGCAGTAATGCTGAGTGAGAACAGCAAGTAGGTGGTGATAATGCCTTGGCATTCTTTGTGGAGATGGACCAACACAGCTTCTTAATCATGATTCCACAGCAGGGAAATCACCGATAGGAGTGATTTCACTCACACATCCAGATGTCAGTAAAAGGGTTTTGGATCTCCTTGCAGAAGCCTACAGGGAATCTTCTGCTTTGAAATTGATAGAAACCCCTAAGTTACGACAGTTTCCCTTTGTAGATCAGGTTGTAAGCCTGTTCCCTTGCTCTATTAGCCACATTCACATTGCTTTGTTATGTTTCTGAATGTTTGGCAGTTTGCACAGGGGGATGCTGGTTTGCTTCGTCACTGGCCATATGGTGTGACCTGGGGTTCCCAAACTCCCAGGTGACATGGATCACTGCTACTCTAGTAAGATACTCTAAAAACTTTTAAGAATTAAAATCATTGAGCTGGACTCAATGATCATTCTTGGTCCCTTCCAGCTAAACATATTTTGTGATTCTGTGATAGGCGAACATCTGTTTTGCTATATTAGAAGATATTCTAAAGATAAAAATTATTCTGCAAATGCATGTACAAAAGTCTTTGAAATTGTGAGAAGAGGAAAGGGATTGTTTTTTTCATCTTTCTAATGGAAGAAAACTGTTCTGTACCTGAATAGGCTTGGCTTTATTTTTGTTTGGAATTAATACTTATCACCCAGGAGAGCTTATTGACATGCTATGCATTTCTCATCAGTTCCTGACATCTGTAAGATCCTGGAAAATTAAACTTTTCTTTTAAGCAAAATAAAAAAATCTGGCATCACATATAGTAGTGATCTGGCTGCTCCTAGTATGTGTGTGGTCTGCTGTTACATAATTCGCCTGTGCAAACGTTTGAACCTCCAGGGTCGGTTCTCTGCCAGTGTCCACACCCTGTTTACAGTATACTCAGGGTGTCTTGAGTGGTGCCTCTGAGAGGTGCCTGCAGTGACAACCACCTCTTTGCAGAACCGTGAGTAATGTTAAGGTGTCTTGAGTTACTTCTTGGACCTGCATGGCAAAGCCTCATCTCCATACATACAGCCTTGCCTCCCAACAGACTTCAAGAAATGAGGAATTCCCTCGGCCATGTGACAGCATAGAAACAAGCATCACTCCAGAAATAAACTTGTTTGCACCACAGAGGAACCTCATGCTATACTCTAGAATGCATCTCAGGACTCATCCTGTTCCTGTGTTGCTCCCACACCGGCAAGCAAAGGAGGATGAGAAGTGGATCAGTGTGGCTGTTCCTTGCTCTTTCCCCAGTCTCCTCACTGGTCACAGCACACACAGTAAGCCTTTCCTGGGCAGTGTACATGCATTTGACAATATTTTCCTGCAGGCAATATCACTATATGTAAATACCTTTAGTTTCAATGTCAGGGTTGAGCCCTGGCAGCTTAGGGAGGCAGAAGTGCTACCCACAGCCACGATTGGGCAAAGACTGGAGATCCTTACCAGGGTGCAGCCATCCTTAAAATGCTGTGGCCTTGCTGTCTGTGCTGTCCTACCTCCTGTCTACTTTCCTGCTCAGAGCTGCCACTGTTTTTGCAGATTGAGAGCCATCTGCCATACATAAGGTAAAATAACAGGGCACGTGAATAGCCAGTTTTGGGGAACAAAGAATTACACAAAATGACAGTGTGATGTCCTGTATAAAAATCAAATGTCTTGGTTTTCACATGCTTGCCTGAATATGACTTCAGTGACATGGGAGTTAAATAGCAGTCTCTTCTCTAAAGAAACCCTGGAACAAAACAGGGAAAGCTATTATTCTGGTTTTGTTACTTTGCACTTTTGTTCTCTGGGTTTGGTTTCATCTAGTGAATAAGGATATAGAGGAAGGTCACGAAGAAGAAATTACAATGACTAGATATGTCAGTTCAGTTTATTTTTTTGAAGAATGACTTTAAAGGCCTTTTTATCAATGTGTGCAGGATATTTTTCAAGGCTCGCAGGAGCTCCCTTTTATTTTTGTACAGGGATCTTGTCTCAGGATTTGTCTCCAATGACCGTGCCATTTCCTGATTCTCCTGCTATCTTTTGTGCCATCACCAACCTTTGCAGGATATAAAGTTAAACTTTGTCAAGCAGATTGCTTTTAAAGTTTACCTTAGGCAAGGGAAAAAGTGTCACCTGTTTTTCATATCAGAAGTGAGACAAAATGTATTCTATATATGCTTTTGCAGTGAAGTGATTGCAAATTTAAGTAATGTCATTGCAGTTTTGACAATGAATTGCTAGCACATCAATTTCAAAAAGGTATTTGCAGGTAACTTCAGAAGTATTTGGCCAAACCAGAACAAAAATACCATGAGCTGCCTTGTTTCATTCTAGGGAGATACCCAGCCTTGTCACCTAATGCAACTTCTCCTTCCCTTCTGTTTCCAAAGCTGGGAGAGAAGCATTTCCTTCAGTTATTTATTATAAATCAGTATTGTAGATTTTAAAATTTTTTTTATTTTATAGTTACTGTGGCTAATGCAAAGCCTGTTCTTAAAAGACAAACCACCATGAACTCCACAGTATTATCAATATGTTGCTGACTTGAGGTTCTTTCTAGTTAAAAGTTGTTTAAAATTGCCAGATAAAATAGAGGATCTGATGCCAGCATGTGAAACCAGGCAGTTGTCTAAATTGGTTTTGACAGAGGTTCCTGTGTGTGCAGCAGGAGCTGGCAGGGCATGAGTGGGCCTGGTGAAAGAGCTGATGCCTGGAAACCCAGGGAGCTGCTCCCCTGGGGGCTTGGCTGAACCTCTGTCAGAGAGCTACCTAAGACATACACTGAGCTTGCTTATCGTGGACACCAACAAAGAGATGTTACCCATAATGATTGCTGAATAGTTTCACATAGAATGTCCACTTTTTCCTGCACGTATGCCCAGCATTTCTGTTAAAAAGCTGGTAAATTTACACTGACTGGTGCTGACATCTGAGGCTCAGAAAAAGAAAATTGAGAATAAACTGGCAATACTTCAAGCTGAAGATATCTAGAACCTGTCAAATCCCCACATTTACTATATTCAAAACAAAGCACTGCTCTCACAAACTTTTCACTAAATATTTGCTTTTAAAATAAAGTAAAGGAAAGCAGCCAAAAAGAAAGCATCAGAGACATTTTTGTTTTGGTTTTTGCCAGGACATAAAAAACCCCAAAAAATAAAAGCACTATCAGATCACTGAACATACGGGTTTAACCTGAAAATACTTTTTTAAAAAAGAAATTCAAAATCACATTAGGTACAAAGCTGAATTGACTACGCAGCCTTGTTAAATGTTCAAGATAAATAAAACAATTGAACTAAAAATCTTGAAGTTTTTTTTTGTGGTGATGGTGAGGGCAGTTTTTATGTTTTGAGTTTTTTGTTAGATGCATTGTAGGGCCAGACACAGCAGGAGTAAAGGCTGAAATCCTGCATGTTCAGCCAGCATCACCAGCCATGTACTAAGTGTCCTAAGGAAGATGAAGGAGCTTTATCCCTGCCTCCCTTTCCCAAATAATCTTCCCCTTGGGTGTACCAACACAGTGCAGTAGAAGGGGGAGGGGATGTTGTAAATGATTGGTAAGGGAGAGAGGCCAGGACAAGTTGGATAGTGTGCCAGGACTCCTCCTTACTTCCTGCTGAAGTAACTGCTCCATGTCTTGCTGGTGAATGTGGAAGGGCATCCTCTTGTTTCATTGTGCACTGGATGGGGCTCCCCCCCCCGTGTCTGTATAACTGGAAGCCTCATCTTAGTCCTGTGTCAGCAAGCAATCTGATACATTGCCAAATTTGACTTTTCCCAGTTCCTCCATGTGGTACTGCAGCTCTGGCTAAGGAAAAGATGTCCCTGATCATTGCAGGGTGGTTTAGCGCCTACAACAGTTGGACTAGATGACATTCAGAAGTCCATTCCAATCAATTTATGGTTAGATGATTCTATGAAAAACAAGTTATGTGTTCAGTCTCTGTATTCCTCAGTGAGCTGTTTGGGAGAGACCGTCCATGTGTTCCTTATGTGAGATATATGTATATTTTGTGCACTGGTCTGCAAAGCATGCCATTTTTACTTCCTGTGGAAAATGAACACTAGGTGTAGATCCTGTCTTCACCTTGTCCCCACGACTGGGAATAATGGAATTTCAAGCATTGTGTGATTGTGTTCAGTTTGCAAAAAAGTAATTTACAGTAATTGTGACCTTATTAATGTAGTGTGATTTCAGCTGCAACCCACCTCTTAATAATGAACGGTAAATAAAATGCTAATCTATTTTACAGTTTTTGTGTTGCAAAAGTTCAGGTACTCGGATAACTTAATTAGCACTGATTTCCCCAGTACCCTGATTAGTTTCTCAAATTTGTCAATTTTTAGACATCTTTGCTAAAAGTAGTCAAACTGAAATGAAGCTGGTATTGCCAGTGTGGCTTGAGGTCTGTCTTTTCAGTATTAACTGGTATCTTCACATTCATACTCTATGTATCCATATTTGACTTTCAGTAGAGAAGAGAGGGAGTAGTATATATAACAACTATGGCTTTCCTGCCTTGTGGTTGCCAGAGGAGAAGGAAACATTACAGAAAATATGAGAGGGAATGTCTTTTTGTGCTCCCCCTCTAGATTTGGTGTATGAATGCTGTCCTGTATGCAAAGGAACATTTAACTGAGAAATAGAGTATCTGGCATTGTGTCTCATAAACCCATCAGGATCACTCAGTCAATACTAGGGCAGCAGCTGATTCTGTCTCATTTTGAATATGTAAATGATGAGTTATCTTTTATTATCCTTTAGTGATTACTGATTCTGTCCTTATGATTATTCTGAAAAAGGAATACCTCAGACAGCTCCTCATAAAGAAATCCTCTGCTGCAACATGATTCAGGCTTGCATTCATCATGCTAGTGCTGGGGGTGTCAAGTGGAAGTCTTAGTGATTCTCTGGAGTTCTCTGTTTCTAGTGCTCTTAAGGATCTAGTTTTAAGACCTTAACCATATTCTGCCACCTTCTCCCACATCGTGTTTGTCTAAGAGAGGTGGTTCCTGTGCCTGTGTGTGTAGCAGCTAGTCTGTCTGTGGAAAGGTAATCAAACAGTGTGCAGTCTTGCTTGATTCTAGTGCAAATACCTGTTTCCATAGAGCATTACAAAGATCATAGGCAGTGTCTATGCTGTAACATTTTAGTTTTTTCCTTTGACTCTTTCTGCTGGAACAATTTCAGAATAATCCTTTTCTGTTTGCCTCTGTTCTGCAAAGAATTCCTGATGGACCGAGTGACATTGTCAACCAGTGAGAAAGTTTATATGTCACATATAGTTAGGATTTCTCTCAAATCAGTGCAAAGTTTTATAGATTAATTTTGTTTCACAATCCCTCGTGGTCTGCATGGTCTTAAGCTGATGCTGATCTCTCAGTACCTGATACCTAACTCTGAATTCAGGTGTTAAAATGGTACAATTTTGTTAACAAGGCCCTACAACCTTCTATTTAAAATCTGTGCAGGACTTCTGATTGTTCTGATAGATATTGAAAAGCAGCTCATGCTTTTTTTGCTTCTACAGTTTAGGACTTACCTGGACATAAAACTTTAATGCTACAATCCTAAATGTGTTGTTCTTCGGATATAATATCGGTTTATATTTCAATAAAAATCTTTTTAATCTTCTGTTGTTTTGAAGAATTGGTATAATATGGTCTTAATGAAATTAGTAGCTTTTTAAAGGTCTGTTTACTTTTTCTGTATTGTTTACATCTGTTGCATTGCAAACAATCCTGGTGGTGCTGCTTCACTCTGCAGATTATTCTGCAGATTATTCTGCACAAATCTCCATAAAATCTGCAAGATTTTCTTTGTGATTATATATACTTTTCTTTAACCTAGGGCTTCACTGTGTAATAAAAACATTCTTAATTAAAAACGTATGCTATCTAGCTTGAAAAAGAAACCCATGTGAAATTATGGCAGCTTATTTGAAGATGTGAGCAAAATATAATAATTTGAAAAATGTAAGACACATTATTGGATAACTGCAAAAGGTTTTAATTGAAATCTGTTAAATTCTACATGAAATATTGCTGTTTTCTTAATTATGTATGGAAGTAAAGAACTATTTTTATCTCTTGAGGTCAGCCCAAGTTTTGCAACTATAGCACAGTGAGATTCAGTTCATTAAATATCAATATGGAGTACATTTACAGTAGGTTGAATAATGGTTTTGCATTTTTTTCAAAATCTGCAGTCTTCAATTGCTACTGTACAGAAATTTTGCTTTCATTATTCCAGTGTTCAATTTACCTGACAGTTGTAGAGTGAATATTCATTTTTCATTTTGTTCAGTTCAATCAAAATTGAGAAGTTAGGTTGAGCTTGTGAAAATCCCCAGACCAAACAGATCACAAACAGAACAACTGTTTTTCTCTTTCAGTCCATAAGTGAAAACCAAATGTATGAAGTCAGCAGAGAAAAACTGCAGAGAAAAACATCCAAAATAAAAATAGGAACACACCTGCACAGCAGCTTTAAAAAATATTTAAATTTTCATTTTATGTTGGGGTTCATGAATCATTTCAGAAATATGGCTGCTATTGGTGAATAGGAGCAGTTGGAGTTGATTAATAGGCAAATTTTCTTTTTACTAAGTCAAACATGTTATGACAATTCTTTTTCTGATATTTTCAACACAACAAGGTGGTTTTTCTTAACTAAGCAATATTTAAAATGCTGAGATACAAATATTTTAATTGAATTCTAATTCCTGTTTAAATGGAGCTTACCATAGTCAAAACAACTTTATTATGAATATGTTCTCCGACATCTTAAAAATCATAAAATTCAGGCTGCGCAGTATCTGTATGATGAGACAAAATAGATTTAAATATTATTAAACGTAGCTCATCTTCCTGGGGAGCAGAGCTACTTATCTTGAGCTGAGTTATATATAATTGCAGACAGTGTGTTCTTGATGGTGGTGTCCTTAAATATTCTTTTAAAATAAGCAATCTCAAAAAGTAAAAATGAAAACTCAGAATAAAATTAAGGTATAAAGCTTCCTACCTGTACCTTTGGAACTGAGCTGAAAGCTCAGATGTGATTCAATCCATCTGCCTATGTCCATAACAGATCAGAAAATCTGTCGTGAAGTCAGTCACTTCATCTCAGGTCCTGGCTGCAGGCCTTTGAAAAGAGTGTGTATATGTATGTACAGCCATCTGTACCTATGTGTTGGTTTGCCATGTGCATAAGGGATTCATACACACTGACATTTAGATTCAGTCTGCCTTACCTTTTAAAGGAGGCTGAAAGGCAACTGGTTGAGAAAAAAAAGTTCATTTTATAAAACTTTGTTGGTTTGAAAAATGGGACATCTTGCTAAAGCTTCCCTTATAATTGAGGAGGAAAGAAAGACATCTGCAGAGAACTGCTCATCCCATTTGTTTTGGATGTCTGCCTTCAGGTGGGATGAATTACTTTCTGCGTGTGTCTTCTTTTTGCACTCAGAGCAAGTCTAGGGCAAGTAGGTCACTAGCACAGCAAACACAAAATTACCTACAAATATTTCTGGTTTTATTGCTCTCTGGGAAATATGGCTTGGATCTCTTCAAAATGCTGCATTTTTGGGATAAAATTAAAGATTTCTTTAGAGTGATAAGCAATGGCAATATAGTAGTTATTTCTGGCTAGTAAGTCGTAACAGTCCATTATTCTGCAAAATGCAAACTTCAAGAATAAACATTGACCACCAATGCTTCTGGGATAAAATGTGGAGGGTTGACACTGCTGTTGGAGTATAAGAAGATTTGGGATTAGATTTGGCTTCCTTTTTTTCCTCAGGATCTCAGGCAGTTTTTCAGTAGACTAAGGCCAGCATATACTTCACAAGATCTTATGTTAGCAATTTTTATGTGTACAGAGGTCAACTGAGATTAATACAGCTCACTCCTGTCAGCTGGTTTAGACCTTATAATGGTATATTAGTGTCTGACTCACGGAGAATGAATTTATTAGAGGTTTCTGGCGGGGTCTAAAATCACTGCTTGTAAGGAAGCAGCTCTTGGCCACACCTGGTTGAAGGTACATAGTCACAAAAATAGAGACAGGGGTTGCTGCAGAGTTGAAAATGCTGGAGGGAAAAGAGATTGACTGAGTATTGCAGAGAACATAATGAATCTTGTTGTGGTAACATTTGTAGGGTTATACTTTGGGTGTGGGCTAGTTGCACGAACATGTAAGTGCAAATATGAATTTACATATTTTGAACCCAGTACGTCTCTACCTTCTGAATCTTTTCAGTTGAGTTTGTCTCACTGCTCAACCAGTTCTTTTCGCCTTTCCCTCTCTTAACTCCTCCTGACCAAACCCACTCAGGCATAGTGCTGACTGAAGGATCTGCACCTGCAGCCCTCCTCCCTGGAGCAGCTGTAGTGCATGTAGTCATTGGCTCCTACACGTGTTCCTGCCCCTCAGACTGTGTAGTGGGAGATACTTGGTACCCATCTGCTGCCCACGTGTTGTGTAAGATACTGTTTTCACTTGTTGATCAGAAGTTACAAAGCAAAGAAAAGTAAATAATCCCAAATATATTTAGGATTTGTTTTAGCAGTTTCTTCCTTAAGTTACCTAAATGCAGATATAAAATGTCTAAATCTTACTGTCTTAAGGCTTAAACATAATTTATTTTGTTCAAATCAAGTGCAATTCTTCATCCATTTGAAGTACTGCAAACCTAAAGCTTTTTACCTCATTGGTAGGCTGCCTTACAGAGTTCCAGAAATGTTTGGAAATACTCTGAGGCACATGCTCTGGCTCTTGGGGATGGTCCTGTGCAGGGCTGGGAGCTGTATTCCTTGATCTTGGTCAGTCCCTTCCAACTCAGTTGATTCTGTGATTCTGTTATTCTGTGATTCTGTGAATGTGAGCTGCATTCTAAACTTTTCCCAGTGTTAAGGCATACCATAATGTTCTCCCTCTGGATTGACTGCTGAACAGTGAGGATGAGGCTCTTCCCAGCTCCCTGGGAGACATTAATACAGTCTCTCTTCTCTCTCTTTTCCTGCTAGTCTTCAGAAAGCTTACAGAACTGAAATACCTTTGAGGCTTTATCCTCAATTAAGCCAATAGGTTCAACAGTTATTAGGGAAACTCACAAGTGGGAATATAGGCATAGAGCAAATCCACACTGGTGATGTTATTGAGTGCTTATGGATTAAAAATAGATATTGTGTATACCTAGAAGTCCATTTATGGAAACATTACAGTATGAAATCAGGCTTCAGTGCTGCCTAAGCTCTCATTTCACAGGAGTGTGGAATAAACTAGCAGTGACTTCAATGGGAATAGAGTATTGGGAGCTTTCAGAAATCCCCATCCAGTCATATTTTTATTTCTGAGAGAGTTATGAGTATTTCAGATACTAGAATTTAAACACATAAAGGAACAAAGTCAGAGTCATAGAAGGTATGGAATTTCTCTTGTTTTTCAAGCAGAGAAAATTAATGTCTCTTTAAAATGGTAATAGTCAAAAGAAATTAATGAAAGCAAGAGCCTGGAAAGATTCTGTTCCATTAAGAATGAACATAAGGTTGTATATCTAAAGTTGCCAGTAAAGTAGTTAATGTATAATTCCTATCTGAAAGTAGAACAGATGCATAATATAAATGGCTGTTTGCATGGGAGAAATGGTAGAGAGGTAAATCACGCTTTGGATATTAGACTGAGATTTATATTGTGTTAGGAACACCATGAGTCTCTAAGGTTTGTTTAGCATTGTGCAGTGGCTCTGAAACCAAAATAATTGCAGCTAGAAACTGAGTATTCTCTGACCATCCAAATACTGTTTCTGGTTCACACATACAGAATTTATAACACAACTATAATTTTATAACTCAGTGTGCTCCATTTCTTTCTTTTCAAGAAAAGACATATCCCTTTACATTATTTTCTTTCAACTACTCGTGTTAAAAAAAACTTACTTGCAACTTGGACGTTTGTCTCCACAAATAATTTGTAGTTTAAAATGGTATAGCTATTAACTAGTTGTCTTCTAAAAGTTGAGCATGAAAAGCTGATTTACGGAAACATTCAGTAGGGGCTTTGAGTGTTGCTTTTTTTGTCTTACTACTTTTATTTGGTTAAATTAACTGCACCAAAAAGAAAAAAAAGTGTATGTGTAAATAATAATAATAATATTATTATTATTATTATTATTATTATTATTATTATTATTATTATTATTATTATTATTATTATTATTATTATTATTATTATAGTGAAAGACCTAGTAAGTAGAAATGCAGAAGTGAGAGGATGTATAAATGGCACAATACAGAAAAGCCATGGAGCTTTTTCTCTGGGGCTCTTTCTTTGACCCTCTTTGGGAATATGGTGGAACCTGATTTAAATGAAAACCAGTAATTCTGTAGAGGTCTCATAAGAATTTATTTACTCAATAAATTCACTTGCAGAAATTCATGTGGTAGAAGCCTTGATTCAGAATATTTCTAAAGGGTATTTGATTGCATCTAATGTGAGACAAATGGTTTAATATATTTTGAGCAATGCTAAGACACTTTTGGACTTGACCATATGCCCTGGAAGATAAAGACATTACTATCTTTGTTTCCAAAGTTCTGTACTGGATCCTGAATGAAATTGAATAGAAACTGTCATTAAATTAACCAAATGTTTATAGCGCTAGGAGTCCAAATAGAATTTTAAAAAACCCAATAAAGTCATGAACCAAATAATGTTTTTCTTTGTTATCTAATATTACAGAATTGCTTATGCCTGTTGTTGTTTTTAGTTGCCCTTTGAGGAACTTGGCACAAGCACTATCAGTAGAGAGTTATCAGACTGAATGACTGATTTGACCTGTTTCATCAGAGTTCTTTCTTGGCCTCTATTATTACTGCACTTAGATTAAACAGAAAAGCAAAGGCAGATGTGTGTAATATGTTGGAGATAATGGTTTCTACAAGCTGTAGCTGGTTTTCCTCTCATCTGGTTATTATCTGTTGACACACTGAAAAATTCACTTGTAAGTGATCAGAACCAAAGGATTTTAGCATCAGTCCTCTCTTGGAACTGAATACCTACCTGTCCATTGGGGAAAGGTTAGTTCAGAATTAAGGAACTGAAGAGAATAATGGCATTTCATATCTAAATTTTTGTTTGCAAATCGAAGGCTTTCAACATGAATTAAAAGTAAAGCTAAGGTACTCCTTTCTCTTCCTGCAGCTCTTCATCTTTTCACTTGACATCTTCATGAGGTTCACAATTGTTAGGTGGCTTTTTCCTCCTTTCTGGCTTGATGTTAAAAATGCTGAGAATCATGGCTCAAATATAACAACAAATTTAAATGTGTTGAATCCTGGGAGTAGATTAGTTGGTGTCCTTCACATTTTGAAAACATGGTCTCTCTACCCTAAGCAATAGTCCACTTTCAGAGACTTGTTTTGCATTATGTCTGGAATTTCCTTATCTTGATTGCCCTCTCCCATTTGTTCCACTGAACTATTTCTGTCCTTCATTTTCCTGTGCAGCTCATTCCACTTTGTATCCTTCAGTAGGGGTAACTACCACCTCACACTACCTACAGGCTGTCTTTCTCTTCTCATGCCTTTTTTTATTATGCTTTATTAAACTAATTTTTCTGGGGTATGAATTTTTTCCCATTAAGAAAGATGCATGTCTTCCTGCTACACAATATTCTTAAGGTAATTTCCTGCTCTTCACACTTTCTATGAAATCCTTTGCTAAAATTCACTTACTTCATTTGTGCCAGTACTTCTCCTTTGTCCCTTTTATTACTGACACTACAACTGAAAGGGTTGCCTCAGTCCAAGTGTCTGTATACAGGTCAAGTGAACTCCATCTTAAAAATAGTATATTCTCTGCTACTGCTGGTACTACTTGGGGGCTGTAACAAAGCTGCTTAGCAGCCTTCCTACCATTCTGGTCATAATTTGTATGTGCCAAGTTTTCATCTGTTTGCTCCCAGATGAACTCTTCCCTCCATTGGGGGGGGGGGGGAGGGGCGGTGTTTCTCTTTCTTTGAAATGAACACCGTGGTGTATTTATAGAAAATGAGCATGTTGTGTACTGATAAGCTGACCCTTGCTAATAGGAAGATGTTCTGAGTAGTTTTGTTTCCTAGTCTCTTCTGGAATGCAGAACTAGCATGCTGGTCTCCAGTTGTAGCACACAAGGGCTATGCTGCTGTTCAGGCAGTGGACAGTGTATTAAAAGTGGCTGAAGATTTACAGAGATGACACATGAATTAGGTTTTGGGTGCTAAGCTATTGAAATGCTTTCTTGAATGACAATAAGTAGTTTTATGAGCAGAGAACCAATAAAGATTAGTTTCTTTAGGGTTTTCAGACTTTATGATGAGAGCCAGTGTGGATTCCCTGATACCTGGTAAGGGGTCCTCTGATTGTGCAGCCTTGTTCTGAACCAGTATCATGAGCAGAATCCCTTTTTCTAGTTGGCATCCTGTTTTCTCTTAACTTGCAGAAATACTGTACTTTGCAGCCTCTTTTCCTATCTCACATTGGTTCCAATGGGCTTGAAGGTTAAAAATCCAGTAGTGGGTATTGACAAGGAGGCATGGCGACTTAGTGTGTTCCCATGGATAACCAGCTCTAAAAATTCTGTGTGTAAATGTGTGCCTTGTACAGGATCCCTTTGGCTATTGAATGCTATTGTGCATGCTTCAGTCACAGTGCAATTACTAAATTATAGCCCACCAAGTGAACATATCACATACCTAAAAACAGTAATGTCACATACTTAAAAACAGTGTTTTTTTAAAGAACCAGTTTGACAAAAAATATGTATGACTAAAGAGTTTTTGTGGAAACAGTTTGAAGGCTGGTCTCCTACCTCTGTTTATCGCAGTTCTTTGTGGAAAGTGGAGATAATGTTGATACTCTTGAAATACCAGGCATACACACCCCATTGAGGTGTAAGTGTTAGAGCTCTAAAGCTTTTCACCTCTGGTATTTTCCGATGGCTTGAGTGGAAGAAAGTGAGCAAGATCCTTTGACACTCGTGATTTACTGGGTGTTAAATACTTAGAAGAATTCTCCATCAGAGTTTCAACTTCCAATAGCCATTTTTTGAACCTCTTGTTTTCAAGAGACATATTTTTTTGGCCGTGAATCAAGATAACACTCAAGCACATACTCCCATGCCATTGACTTCAGTAGCATTCAGCTTCTTTATGTTCATGTGTGTATATCCTAACCAAAGGGCTGATTGCAGAAGTTATATGAACCAGAGGCCTAAAGGTGAAAATCTCCTTCTGAGATGCACTGTCAAATCCTCATACTTAGGAGTTCACAGTGTTGCTATGTGCCAGCTGCTAGAACTAGAGGGGCTCTCAGCAAAAGTTGCATGTTACTGCAGGGTGAAATGTGATCAATACTTGCATTTTTTTCAGAATTACCTAATATATTTGATATTATTAGTTGGTGGGGTTTTTTTCTTTCTGTTGAGGGGAATAATGTGTTTTAAGAATGAATGAGGTTAACATGAACAGTATAATAAAAGAAACTTGAATACTATTTTAGGGTGGAAAGACTGGGGAATCTTTCTCTAACACTGAAATCTCTTTCCACACCATCTGTATATTACTGTTATTTCCATTGTGGTTGCTGATCACCACGTGGATGTTGAATTGAAACACTGATCTCACCATCCCTCTCATTTCTAAACAAAAGCTGTGGTTTTTTTTGAGTCTTGGAGACCTTTTTCTTGTTTCACGCCACTGTAGCTTGAATGATTCCAGCGGAAGCAGGGTGCTACAAAGGAGAGGCCTGATGCATTACAGCTGCAATGCTGACAGTGGCCTTTCAAATAATGCCATTGTGGTGGGCTCACATGATTGGTATCAATGCAGGGGGTTTTATCCCAGGGTAGTTACCCTGCAAGAGTTCTTGCAGGACTGGTAAGAAAGTTAAAGACCAGAAAAAGCCACTAGATTGATTCTGGCATTCTTCATTAAACAGAATGCACTATTTCATCAAAAGGTTACTTCATTGTAATGACATATTTCTGAATAGGTTTAGAATAAAAACTTTGCTTCATTACTTCAAAATCTTTTTTAAAAACATTTAAACTTGCTAGAATCCATTGTTAAGTTATTCCACTGGTTTGAATTTTCGGTCTGAATTTGTCTAGGCTTGTCTGAACTGTAGCAGCTTGCTGTGCCTCAAATATAAATATTTGTGATAATGGTAATGAGAATAGAAGATGTGTACTGGCTAAGAAAATATTCAGTCTGTGAATTTGCTCTAGTGTGAGATACTATTCCCAGCATTTTAAAAGCAATAAAACAACTTGTTCTTTATGTCAGTTTTATATAGTTTTGTCACTTAAGAGACTGACTGGAATTCAGATTTTTCAAGATAACTTTACACTTTATCACTAAACTTTAAAATAAGATGTGACATGAAGTCAAATAGCCCGGCTATACTTATGTGAGGTATGTGTCAGGATGATTTCCAGACTCAGAGCAGCTTATGATCTACCAGTGAAAATCATGGTTGTAACACAGCTGCTTTGCCAAAAGTACATACCTTGCTTTATATCCTGGATCCTCCATGAAGGTTGTTTTTTTGAACATTGATCATCTCCATGAAGGTTGAATTTTTTCCCCATAAAGTTGGGTCTGTTCCTTTCCATATAGGAGAGCTCTGGAATTAGCTATTTTCTAGCTGATAAAAGGGGATCTCTGTCTCCTGTCTCCTCCCTGTTAGGGCATGTTGCATTCCCTCTGATGTCTGCTGCCTTCTGCCCTCCTTACTGCTGAAGAAAGTCTCACATAAAACTTTAAAAGGAAGACATAGTTCGGTGTTTAAAACCATGTTTTCCTTTTTCTTTCCTATCATGAAGAGAGATGTTTAAGTTTTGTTGGAAATACTTGAACACAACCACTGTCTCCAGTGGTGGTAATCCTTCAGATTTGGTGTAGCTTTATGATACTTCATTAGCTCCACACATAACTAGTCTGAGCTGTTACCTCTTGCTTAACAGAAGCAAGGCATTGTGTTCAGAATGTCATTATGAAAAAAGGAAGTAGTGAAGTTCACTGGAAATTATATTAATCTATTAATTGTTGTAATGAAGCTTTCAAATACCAAGGTAATATTCCAGAGAGTTTGAGAGTCTTGCAGAGTTGGGAAAGAGTGAATATCAAGTAGTTTTCCAGAGGAAAATAGAAAGAATAAATTGTGGAAGTGGCAGGCATCCTAGTTGGAGAATATTTCTAGCATTATCTAACATGCCAATAAGACAGTGAAAATTTTGGCAGAGATCTGTCTGTATAAAACGTTAAATATTGTGCTAAAAAATGCTAACATGTGTTGTGAATGTGTGACTAAGGGAGAAATGCTGATGAAATAGTTTGCCAGAGAAGATGAAAATAGAAAGTGGTATCATCTTGTTTACAGGGAGATGCAGTAGAACACAGACTTGCAGTGGGTTCAGAGTCACACACTTGCACAGATGTTCCCTGAGGCAGCCTTACTGATAGATTTTTTTCCTCACTGAAGAATATCCCACTGAAATGGGGCAGAGTTTGTGACACCTTTCAGTTCATCTCACTCAATGATTTGAGCAGCGTATATGTGAAGCTGTTCATCTGGGTTCTGTCTGCAGGCAGTGAACAGTGACGGGCTCATCCTGAGAAGTCTTTACCACACCTCAGACTGATGTTAAGGCAAGATGATATTAATCCCCCATCTTTCCTTTTTTTTCTTTTTTCCTAACCTTCTGACTGTCCTGTGGGACTGGTTTTGCGCAACAGAAGTCTGCATCCCACGGTTAACATTTCAAAGCACGCTAGATGTTTCTGACTTTCCATTCAGTTAAAAACTTTGGTTAGGGCATTTCTTTGATCTATGACCTGTCTTCTTCCTTCTGTTCCTTATTTTATTTGCCCTAGTCCCCAAGGAAAATATATTAGTTTACATTATTTTTTCAGCTTCCTTTCTTTCTCTTTGCAAATGAATAGGCTAGGCCATGTGTTGTTCTGAAGAGGTTGTAGCACTTCAAAGATGTTGCACAACTGGGAGAAAAAATGGCTGGAAAAGCTGAAAGCTGTGTTAAGCTGCCAATTGCTGTGTTTGTGTCTTGTTGCTAGAGAGAAGTTAATACATTTAATATAAGGTAAAAAAAATGTGAAAAGACATAGAGTAGAGAATAAATGAAAAATCACTGGGAATGTAGAATGTTTACTGAGAGTCTGTCCCTCATAATTTCATAATTTTAGCATCTTAGGTTAAATTTTACTTTCTTTGCACAGCACAGGCTGGAAGCTGCTGCACTTTTTTGCATCAAAAGTGGGTTAATGTGAGTGGAAGCAGAAGTTGCAGAGTGGAATGAAGTGGAATAAAGGGACTCCAGTAGGTGTGATCATGAATGACCTCACTCCTTCACATCCTCGGGAGAGGCACACTATAACCAGAATAGATGCTAGACAGTTGAATAAAAGTAATTCTTAATAGGGGGTTTTTTTGCCCCCAAGGAGAATGAACTGACCTTTCCTTCAGAGGTCTGTTACTTGCTGGTCTACTACTATTCTGTAGTACATATGTATTTCTTTCTAAGTATACCAATGATAATAGCAAGTAGCAATATTCAGCTAAAGGTCCTTTTCAAGCACTTGCACAGGAGATGGGTGTTAGACTGTCAGCATCTTGAGGTGCCAGCTGCAGTCAGTGTCAGGGCTGGAGAGAGCTCTGCTGGACAGAGGATGTGCTTCTGCACCCTATTTGCTACAGTGTGATGCTTGTCTGCTAGGAAATTCCCTGAATTTAAAATATTCAAAGTTCACTAAATGGCTGCGGTGGCAGCACTTTCCTGTGAGTAACAGCTGTGCCTTTTGACATTGTTCAGTAACACTGCAGTCATTCAATTCTCTCCTTCCATTTTGCCTAGAGGAGAGGAGATTTCTGTGCCTTGGGGATGAATGTGGACATTTCTCTTTCTCATCCTTATTGATTTCCTGTTATAACTTGTAGCATAATAGTGGTAATAGCTTGAACGCACTGTTTTTCTCAGCAATAAATGATGTGATAAAGTACTGGTCCTTTTGTCTCTTAATTTGCTCTGGCAGCCACATTAAGGCTTTTTGCATAGCACAGTGATAGTTTTATTACTTTTTTCAATTAGAACAGCAGACAAACCTGAATGAAGTATGGAGGTACAAATGTAGTTCACGTCTGGTACCCAGAAAATCTCATGTCCAGAACTGGATATTTACTATTGCACACAAAATGTCAGCTTTAGTCCGTGCTTGGACATTCCAGCTCTTTTGACTATGGAGGAAACCCAAACATTGAATTAGTTGGGGTAGGAAGCTTCAAATGGCTTATCCCACCTAGTAAGCTCTTTGGCTGTAGGGACTGCATTTGTGTGTACCCAGTGTAACATCGGACTGCATTAAATACGTTTTGCCATCAGCAAACATGCAGAGCTCTGGATAGCTGGGGAAGCTTTCCCAAGGAACTGGGCAAATGCCTTGGTAGTTATTTTGCCTTAAGCTTGATGGTGCTGCACCTGTACTGTTACAGGTATCCAGATTTAGGTGTAGTCTGAAAGATAAGGCAGGGGTTTCCATGAATTACTATTGCAGCAGACTGTGGCATAGTCATGTCTGTGTTCTGCAGTCTCTGAGACAAGATTGATCTGGAAGATACTGCTTATGTAGTATCTCATCTCCACAAAATTCTGGCATGATCCATGTAAACTTAGTATTGTGACTTTGAAGCTAGTACTGTGTAACAGTTGAGAAGTGGCTATGTCATCTACGTCTCACCCTCAAAGGTGTACAATATTTTAATATACTGATTTTTTTTTTAATGTCAGGTTGCTGTAACAGCTACTTCTTTGTAGAAGTTCCTTAAGAAAATGGATTTTTAATAAATACTTTTCTTTGGGGTTTGTTAAATGAGATTAACTGATGATATGTAGAATATGATATGTAGGATCTTTGCACACACGTTATCAGGGCTCATAGACCTTTAAACTAGATTTCAAGGGGGAAGGATTAAAACCTGGGGACACACACTGGTGTTTGAGGGATTGTGTGCTAGCAAGGTGATTCTGTCTGCCATCTCAGTGGAAGTTGTGGGTGGACATCCAATCAGCAGCAAAGATGGAAGGGTTGATGCTGTGCCTGAGAATGGTCTGCAGTGGCATCAGTAGCCTGTGAAGTGCATCAACAGCAATGCATACACCATGGACAACAAGCAGGAAACCATGGCCTAGCAGCAAGACTGTGACATTGCCTTCACAGAAATGTGGGATGACTCGCACAACTGGTGCGCTGCAATGGACAGCTACAAGTTCTTGAGAAGGGATAGGCAAGGAGTGAGAGATGGTGGGGTTGGTCTGTGTGTTGGGGAGTGTCTCGATTGTCTGGAGCTTAACGATGGTTAAGGTTGAGCATTTATGGGTAAGAATGGGGGGGAAGGCCAACAGGGCAGCTATCCTGGTGGAAGTCTTTTACAGGCCACCCAGCCAGGATGAGGGAGCACGTAAAATATTCTATAAGAAGCTGGGAGAAGTTTCACAATCATTAGCCCTTGTTCTTGTGGGGGATTTCAACTTACCAGATGTCTGCTGAAAGTACAACACAGCAGAGAGGAAACAGTCCAGGGTATTCCTGGAGGCTGTGGATAAGATTTTCCTGAAACAGCTGGTGAGAGAGCCAACTTGGGAAGGTGTCCCCCTGGACCACCTGTTTGTGAGTAGGGAGGGACTGGTGGGCAGTGGGGTGGTTGGAGGCTGTCCTGGGCACAGCAGCCATGTTTTTGGTTCCAGGAGAACTTGCACTTCAGAGGGCAAGTTTTGATCCATTTTAGAAGGTCAGCCAAAAGAGTCCTTGGGAGTGAGTCATAAAGGGCAGGGGCATCTGGGAAGGCTGGATGTGCTTTGAGAAGGAAATCTTAAAGATGCAGGAGCAGGCTGTCCCCAGATGTCAAAGAATGAGCCAGTGGGGAACAGTGATTATTGGATGGTTGAATTGAGAGATCTGGGTGGAAGTTGGGAAGAAAAGGAGAGTTTGTAAGCTTTAGGAGAAGAAGAAGGCAACTCAAGAGGACTACAAATAAGTACCCTGAGGTTATATGCAGGGAGAAAAGCAGGGAAAAGAGCCAAAGCCCATCTAGAACTAAGGCTAGTGCCATAAAAAACAATGTTTTCAACTACCTTAGCAGCAGGACAAATGGTCAAGGAGAATCTCTATCATCTACTGGATACATGGGGAAATACAAGCTCTCCAGCGAAATGGTGGAGCCACCACCCCAGGAAGTATTTGAAAGACATGGTGCTTAGAGACATGGTTTATAGTGGTGAACTTGGGAGTGCAGGCTTAATGGTTGAACTTGATGATCTTAAAGCTATTTTCAAATCTAAATTATTCTATTTTATGGTTAAGACATATAAATATGAGCTAATTATTTGTCAACAAACTGCTTGCGCATTGGTGATGGCAGAATGAGAACTGAGGTCACATGCCTTCCCAGGGGCCACAAAGATGTTCAGTGCCTAATACAAAGTAGTTTCTGGCTTTCTTGGTGTAGCCTCTTGCACGCAGAGAGGCTCTTTTCAGTTGTGCAAAGACTGCAATAACACAAGGTTGAGCCAAGGAATATAAAATCAGAGGAAAGCTGGAGACATTTCCTCTGCTACACTATCCCAACTTTCAGTAATCAATATCACTGTGGAGGCTTGCTGAGCCATAGTTTGCATCCAAACCATATTTTACAGCTTATGATTAATCCATCCTCTACAAATGTCTAATATTTTATAAACTCATGTAAACCTTTTCCATTTCCTGTTACAGTGAACTGTACAAGGTAATTATGTACTGCATGGAAGCTATTTGATTTTGCTGCCTGTAAATGTTCTGCTTATATTGCACAATATCCATTTTCCTCACTGTGATGCGACTTTCATCCTGTCCCTGTGCAGAGGGTAAGAGGTTTTGGAGAGTGTGGCTCAGAGTACCTGGCTGAGCATGGGTACATGGTGACCAATTTTTTGCCTCTTCTCCTGTGCCAAATTGTGCGTGACTGGAGGGATTGGCTTCTTTACATTACATTCCTTGGCTATAGGAAAGCAAAGGAATATCCTTTTCATTTTAAGTTCAACCCACTTGGTCTGCTTTCTTTTGGCAGAAAAAGGTGTCAGTGGCACTTTTGCTCACTTCCTGGAAAGAGACCAAAGTGAAGTTATATTCAGTGAAGTGTCTGACCTTCCCCACACCCTCTGTGTTGCTAACATGCTTTCCCATTTTTAGCCTAGGAGTAGAAAGGCATTTAATTCTTAAAACCAACAGCCAATTATTTCAGTTAGTTTCAGTTAAGCCTCCTAAACACACTTACTCCTGCTAAATAAAAAAGAGAAACCTAAAGTCACATGTAAAGTATTTTTAAATACACAACAAATTGTATTTTAAATGGTGGATAGCAGTAGTATGTAAGGTGAAAATTAATATGCATTGAGATCTGAGTGGTTTCTATTGTTTCTTTTTAATACAAAGTTGAGGGGGAGGGGTGTGTGTTTGAATGCTGGACTGGTTTCTTAGCTTTAACAAGAGAAGGGAGCAGGGAGGAGGTGGCATTCTCTCTTAAAGCCAGTGTGATGTAGTGCTCCTTGCAGAGCTGGTGCTGATCTTTGTGCAGTAATGGGTCCCTCTGCCAGGAGAGGGACCCTACAAGTGCAGCAGCATCAACTTTGCAGCTCCACGTCTTCCCAGGTCTGCCAGCATTGATCAAAAATGCTCAAAAACCCTAAATGCAAATTTTCAAGGTCTTTCCGAGTTGTTCACTTTTTAGGTGGGATTCCCATTTGTCTCAGGACGGCACTTTTCCTGATTCCTTTTGATTGTTCATTGGAGACCTTCCCACATGTCTTCCCACAGCAACCATCTGCAATAGCATGTCTATGCAGCTCAGCTCATGCTGTTCAGGAAAGAATTTCCCTTTCTCTTCTCCTTACAGAAGTAGGAGGGGAGGTGGCAGGTGCTTCATCTCTTTCCTGTGCTGGGCAGCTAGCCAGCAGTTTGTGGAGAATGTGTCACCTTTTGCAAAGATCTAACAGGGGAGGGAAAAATGTCATCGAGAGACCTTTCAGGTGCTTTTGAACCACCACTGGACTAACAGACAAGGATCTCAAATAAACTCTAGAGGAATAAAATCCTTGCTGAAAGCTCATGAAACCTTTAATAGAAAATAAGAAAATAAAAAGCTATATTGGGAACATACTCTCAAAAGCTGCATACCTGTAGTATTTTATATGTGATAGGTCAAAATGCTAACAGAAAGTTTAACACCTTCTAATAAATCCTGTGGGCTCTTCAGAGTAATTCCTCTTGAACTCCTAATATTTCTTTAGGTCCTGGATGTAGAATACCTGTTCTGCAGGACTGCTCTGCTACAGCCTGGCTTGCTTTATAGTGTTTTTTTGGGGGTTTCACTGATTATCCATGGTGCTGTCTTCCAGCATCTCCCCAAGGAACTTTCTTCCCCACCTCAGAGACTAAATCCTGTCTTAAGTTGATTATTCTCAGTGAGATAATTGATAATCTTGTAGGATAAAGGTTGGCTTGGGGAGATACTGCTTTTTCAAGTTCAGCTGGGCAGAGCAGCTGGGGTGTTGGTGAGGAATGGCTCCATGCCCACCAGAAATGCTCTTAAAGGAATGTTGTTTGTGTGTGTGCAACTACTTGTGCTCAAGACGCACCACACAGGGCCTTCCTGGCAGAAGGCAAGAAAAACAAAACAGCTAACTCCTGCTGTGTCTTTGGGAGCCAAGATGCTTCAGCAGCTTCTGTTCCCTCAGTGAAGACTTGGGAGTTAATTGGGGTCCTTGAGTTCAGACCTCCTGCGTTGCGTGGATAGCATTGCAGCGATGGTGATGCTGGAGATCATGAGAGCAGCAAGGGGTCTGTGTCAGGTGTCTGGGAGTGTCCGGTACTGGTTGCCTGTGGTGGCAGCATGGGAAGTCAGGTGGAGTTAGGATTGTCCAAGATTCCCAGTTTTAGGGTTGTGACTCTGTCTGTGGTGGGAGCTGGAGTCGATCAGTGAGCCACTTGTCCTTCTTCTGACCCCCAAAATGTAGCTGGGCAGCTCAGTGTGTGGAGAGTGGTGGGGCGTGTGGGCACTGTGCCTCTCCTCTCCAGCATCTCAGGAATAACAATGTTATGTGGCAGCCATACACTGTGAAGTAAACTCTCTTTACTTTTTTGGCATGAAGCACTGAAATAGGTTGTTTATACAGGTATTGTGATGAATGATCTCTGGTTTCTGCTAGTGGAAATAAAGCAGGCCAGCATTGTTTTAGCTTTTGTGACCCACCACTGACTAATTCTTGCTGCTGTTTCTCTCTGTGCAGTACAGAAAGGGGTTGGGATTTTTCTAGTGCCATACCATGCAATTCAGGCAGACTTTCTTGTCTGACACAGCCGCAGTCTTTTTCTTGTGCCCAGACAGTGTTTGACATGACCAAACGTCATTTGTATATTGAAGTTTTAATGAAGTGGTCTCTTTGAAGAAAACTGCTTAGAGTCTTTCCAGCAATTGAATCTCTGCAGATAGTGGCCAGGCACTCCTGGAGTCTTCCAGCCCTTCATTTCCAGCCCAGCTTTGGGGAAGCTGTTGCAGAGCTGTTCAAGGACAAGCGCCCAGGAGGCTGTATGCTTGCATTGAAGCATTTAAAGCTTCACCAGTGATGGTATTTTATCTCTTTTATGCAGTAATACAGCAGAGCTAAGAAAAGACTGCATGACTGAGTGTCAGGTGAAGCTTTTTTGCCTTCATTTCTTCTGGATACAAATTAAGCAGTGTAAATTTGTCTTCTCAGAGTGATAAAGGACCTGTGATATTTTAAATTCACAGTTTGAAGAATTTTAACAGAAAGCAAATACTTCAGCAACACGATCTCTGAAAGAGGAGTTCTTCACATTGACTTTCTTAATTTTCTTCTTTTTTGCACTTAGTTATAGTGATCATTTACAGGTTTGAATCTGCTTCTTTGGGAGCAAGAAGCAGTTTTGAACACCTTCTTTTTCTGGTTTATTTAGATACTATTTCTTCAGTCAATTAAAGTATATGATGTATATGTTTCACTATTTTTTTGCAAATTTTATCATTTATAACAAAGTAATTAAACAAAAGAACATTTAAATTATTTACTTAATATGTTTATTTCTAGTAACTGCATTCAAGGCTTCAGAACTGCAGTGCTCATTCTCTCACCCTATGCTTTTAACCACAAGATGAAATTAGAAAGCAAGCTATCTCTGAAGCTTTTTGTTTTGGTTCTTATTTCTTCAATTCTTTGCTGGATTCAGCTTTTAATGAATTATTCATTGAACCAAAAATACTTAAATAAACTGTCAAGAAAGATACGTTATCTGTATTTGCAGAAGGGACTAGTGCTGTCAGGATTGGTTTCAGCACTTTGTATTCTAGTTGCTTAACCACCGTCTTCCATTTAACTTGTTACTAATAAACCACTTTAGGTATTTTACTTGTTTTGAAACTTTACAACAAGCACGTATTATTTCAATTATCCAGTGTAAGTAAAACGGTATTAATGTTATATGTTTTAATAGACATAACTATTCTCATTTTGAGTTTAAATAGGGTTATTAGAGACAGGTGAATTCAAATGCAATAGCATACTTTAAAAATACAGTGTTTACGTTCTCCTTGGTCCTTTCTTAATTGACCTCTACTCACCTGTAGTTGGACAAGAGGCACCCTGGAGAGCCAAGTTCCATCTAGTTCTTAGGTCAGAGACAGCTGAAGCTTGTGCAGGGACTTGAGAACCCTAAGCACCCATTTGTGGAATCACAGAACCTTTTAGACTGGAAAAGATCTCTCAGGCCATCAGGTCCAACCTTTTACCCAGCACTACCAGATTCACCACTAATCCAAGTCCCTGAGTGCCACATGTAGAAGTCTTTTGAATACCTCCATGGGCAGCGATTCCCCTGCTTCCCTGGCCATCCTGTTCCAATGATTGACAGCCCTTTCAGTGAGGAAATTTGCATTAATATCTAATTTGCACCTCCCCCGGGGCAATTGAGTTCATTTCCTGTCATCTTTTCACTTGTTACCTGGGACAAGGGATCATCCCCAACTTCTCTACAACCTGCTTTTAAATAAGGTCCCTCTGAGCCTCCTTTTCTCCAGGCTGAACACCCCCAGCTCCCTCAGCTGCCCCTCACAGCACTTGTGCTCCAGACCCTTCCCCAGCCCCGTTGCCCTTCCCTGGACACGCTCCAGCCCCTCAATGTCTCTCTTGCACTGAGGGGCCCAGAACTGAGCACAGCATTGGAGCTGTGGCCTCAGCAGTGCTGGGTACAGGGGGACGGTCACTGCCCTGCTCCTGCTGGCCACAGCCTGGCTGATCCAGGCCAGGATGCCATCGGCCTTCTGGGCCACCTTCTTGGCACATTGCTGGTTCATGTTCAGCTGCTGTTGACTAACACTGTCACGTTCTTTTCTGCTAGACAGCTTTATAGTGACTCTTCCCAGTTCTGTTAGTAGTGATTTTTTATTTTAATCAGTTAGTGTTTTCTATTTAGATCTCATTTATTAGATATTAGATTTCTCATTCTCTATTTTGATCTCTTCATTGTAGCCTTTCCTATCCTTTATGAGGCTTTAAAATTGTGCTATTTCAGCAACTCCAGCTCACTTTTTATTATGATGCATAAAAACTGCTCTCAAAGTGTATCTCAAAGTATATTCTACATTCAAGGTACCATTTTAGCCTTCCTTCTTCACTTCCATTCATGGAAAAGAGAGGTTCTGAATCTTGTGGTCTACAGTTCGGATAAAGCCACGTCTTTTGTCAGTTTTTGTTCTTTTCTTCTGTGCTACGTGTCATTCTTTCTTCTGCAATACTTTGCTGGGGATCCCAGATGTTCATCAGGAATGGTTGTCTTGTCAGAGTCTCTGCAAAACAGCCGAGCTGGGAAAACAATAGTTGAATAAATTTGATGGATTGAGCAAACATTTAATGATGACCAAGGGAGCAGAGGAGTGAGGCTGCAAGGAACATCTAAAGTACTGCATCTGCCCTCTGTCTCTCTTCTCCATCACTTTGCTTGGCATGAAAGAGCTGAAGCCAGCTGCCTTGTTACACTTAAACACAGCAAATTATAGCAGATGATTCTCGTCCCAGACAGTCTGTGTATGCTCCCCTGCCAGCATAGAAGTGCCCCAAACACACTGCAATAGGGCTACGAGAGCAGTCCTGTGACACAGAAACAACTTGGTAGCTTTGTCACATAGACCACAGACCTCACTGTGAAATCCAGAGAGCGCCGATTCACTGCTACAGAAATTTCTGACCTCATCTGAAGCTGGGATTACCCTGAACTGATGCAGACCAGTTACCTGGGACAAGGGATCATCCCCAAGCTCTCTACAACCTGCTTTTAAATAAGGTCCCCCTGAGCCTCCTTTTCTCCAGGCTGAACACCCCCAGCTCCCTCAGCTGCCCCTCACAGCCCTTGAGCTCCAGACCCTTCCCCAGCCCCGTTGCCCTTCCCTGGACACGCTCCAGCCCCTCAATGTCTCTCTGGCACTGAGGGGCCCAGAACTGAGCACAGCATTGGAGCTGTGGCCTCAGCAGTGCTGGGTACAGGGGGACGGTCACTGCCCTGCTCCTGCTGGCCATAGCCTGGCTGATCCAGGCCAGGACGCCATCGGCCTTCTGGGCCACCTTCTTGGCACATTGCTGGTTCATGTTCAGCTGCTGTTGACTAACACTGTCACGTTCTTTTCTGCTAGACAGCTTTATAGTGACTCTTCCCAGTTCTATTAGTAGTGATTTTTTATTTTAATCAGTTAGTGTTTTCTATTTAGATCTCATTTATTAGATATTAGATTTCTCATTCTCTATTTTGATCTCTTCATTGTAGCCTTTCCTATCCTTTATGAGGCTTTAAAATTGTGCTATTTCAGGAATCATGGATCAACTCCAGCTCACTTTTTATTATGATGCATAAAAACTGCTCTCAAAGTGTATCTCAAAGTATATTCTACGTTCAAGGTACCATTTTAGCCTTCCTTCTTCACTTCCATTCATGGAAAAGAGAGGTTCTGAATCTTGTGGTCTACAGTTCGGATAAAGCCACGTCTTTTGTCAGTTTTTGTTCTTTTCTTCTGTACTACGTGTCATTCTTTCTTCTGCAATACTTTGCTGGGGATCCCAGATGTTCATCAGGAATGGTTGTCTTGTCAGAGTCTCTGCAAAACAGCCGAGCTGGGAAAACAATAGTTGAATAAATTTGATGGATTGAGCAAACATTTAATGAGGACCAAGGGAGCAGAGGAGTGAGGCTGCAAGGAACATCTAAAGTAGTGCATCTGCCCTCTGTCTCTCTTCTCCATCACTTTGCTTGGCATGAAAGAGCTGAAGCCAGCTGCCTTGTTACACTTAAACACAGCAAATTATAGCAGATGATTCTCGTCCCAGACAGTCTGTGTATGCTCCCCTGCCAGCATAGAAGTGCCCCAAACACACTGCAATAGGGCTACGAGAGCAGTCCTGTGACACAGAAACAACTTCGTAGCTTTGTCACATAGACCACAGACCTCACTGTGAAATCCAGAGAGCACCGATTCACTGCTACAGAAATTCCTGACCTCATCTGAAGCTGGGATTACCCTGAACTGATGCAGACCACTTTTATTTTAGTATTATTTTGGCAATTGTTTAACTTCTCACAATTGTGTTATTCTTGAGTAGGAAAGAAAGTACCTGAAAAGTGGCACACTTAGTCTAATAGGAATTTGTTATCCAGTTTTGTCCATTTAAAAGTAAATGGACACCAGTAAGTGTTTCATCTTTTCTAAGGGTGTATGGAGGTTGAGCTCCTTTCAGTCTCTCTTGGCCAGCTACAGAAAAAGCCTTGAGGTGACAGAGATACCTTGGCTTTAGATGACTGCACCTGGATGAACCCCACCTTGAGTAACATAGCATGCATTTATTTTCTACTACTTAGAGGGAGAGAGGAGAGAAAATTACCTGTGTGAGTTCAAGCAGGTAAGTATCTTGGACTCAAAGCAGGAAGAGGGGGAGTGGTCCATTCCCCTCTGGGAGACTTTTGAGCCAGGGATAGTTGCATGACATAAAGAAGCCAGCTCAATCTTTCTGTTCAGAAAGCATCAGCAACCAAGTAAGTGTCAGCTTTGCCTTCTTTTTCTGGATTTTTTTTTTTTACTTAGAAATCCTGGATCTTTGTAAAGGCCTGCATTCCTCTCTATTGCAATGTTGATTTCATTGTGGCTTTTCTTGTTGAGTAACTTTATTGATGATCTTTCTGTTTCCAAAGTTCTGAGCAAAGAGTGGCCAGAATATCTGTTTCAAGTCTTGTTTAATGGCAGAACTGCCAGCTTTCTCATCGGGGTTGCTCTGAAAGTTCCAGCCTTTCCACCTCTGTCATAGGTCCCAGCTGTCACGCCTGCTGCTGAGGTCTCTGCCAGACCTGAGCCTTGCTGGGGGCTGGCAGCCTCTGCTCTGACCCAGAGCCAATCTCTGCCTCTAGACTCGAGCCCAGTGAGACCAAGAATGAGGAGACCTCAGCTCAAGGGCAGGCAGTGAATTTCTTTTGGCCTCAAGGAGGCTTTTGGGATTTTTTTTTTTTTTACAAGCAGCATACCATTTGCACATTTCAATCCCCTGATAATGCCAGATAGTTGCAGTGAGTGAAACCACAGAAGTGGCCAGAGTTAGAAGCCTGTCAAAAGCAAAACAGTATCAAGTTGTGGTACTTTGCCAAAATGTGTTAGGCCCAGATTGTATCTAAGTCAATATAAAAGATTAAAGTAGGGGTCAGGGACAAGGTCAGGCATCAGGCTGAAGGTTCACTTCAGCTAAGAGGCAGCAATTACAGCCTGTCAATAAGCAAAAAGGACTTGCCAGACAATTCAAAAGCTTTATGAACAACCATGGCTTGTTTTCAGAGGAATATGTGTTACAACTGTTGTTTGTTTTTATGTTCATGAGATGAGAGATTCTTCACATCTTGGTGAGTAATTGGAGTGAATAGTGTGTCTTGGGTTTCTCTTCTTGTTTAAATATATAGAGCTAAACACCCTAAACAGTATGTTGTCAGATGTGAGAAAGTTGGCACCTTTACAAAGGCACTTTCCAGCCCTCTAATAAACTAATCATAGGGCTCTAACAGCCTCAGACAGCTGAAATTGCTATGCTACTCTTGTAGACATCTTTTGCATTTGGGGTCAAGGAAGTGGCCTTTATTTGTATGAACAACTCCTACTGGAAGAGTGGCCTCACAGTGGCCTCACAGTGGCCTCACTGACATGATGTGAATTCAGGTTATTTGGAGGGAAAAACACAAGAAACTGCAGGATTGTTTTGGTGCCACTGACATCCATTACCTATGCTCCAAAGAAATTTGTGTCAGTAACATCAGGGGGGTCATGGTGCATTGTTAGTTATATGTTAGCACATGGGAGGGGAAAACAGATTGCCAAGAGGACAGATGGTAAAATGATTCTGGGTAATCAGGGAATGATGAAACTGACTTGAGATGTAAGGGTTGTTTTTTTAAGGATCATACACACCTGTTTATTGAGTGTCTGTTGTACCCCATGTCCTTCTTTGGCTTCCTTGAAGTTATTATGGAGTTGTGCTGAGCAGCCACTGTTTCTGAGAAGTCAGATCTGTAAATGGCCCAGTAGGGCTGGTCCCTGCCCCAGGAAAGGAAGTGTAGCCCAGTGACTGTCCTGGGCCTTCACCAGCCAGCCCTGGGTGACTGCTGTGCTCTGATGTTCCTCTGTGACAAATGCCAGTTCTCTTTATTGCTCAGACTGGTATCCATCTGGTTGGGAGATTTTGAAATTACACATCAAACCCAGGGAAGGCTTCAGCTGTCCACCTCTGCAAGGGGGTCCATCCAGTCCTAGCATCAATATCTCTGGTGAGCGGTATGAGCCATCCACTGTGTATTTCTGGTACTCTGGTGACAACAAGGGAAGCTTCAGTCTGATTTCATAGGACTGAGGTTTAGCCTTCATTCTCTTCTAGATGACAATAAAGCTGGATTCTGGAAAGGGCATTAGAGTATGGCTGTGTGGGTGGTGTGGAGCAATGATTTAGTTACTGCCTTGCATGGAGAGAAAACAAATCACAGTCATATTTAAAACTTGCTGGTTTCAGAGGTAGAGGTACAGGTTTCCTCTGCATTTCATCAAGTGCAAAGTGATTCAATTTTAAATATATTGCTTTCTTTCCCTTTTTTGAGTAAGATTTTCATTGTTAAAGGAATTAAATGCTTAAATGGTTTTATTTTTAATTTAGTCTTTTAATAGGAATAGGTAGAGATATTATCATTAAGGTTGGTTTGTTCAAGGTTTTTTGGTCCCATTTTTAAATAGGAAATACTCATAAGTTCCCTACAATTTTTTACTAAAATTTAATACTACTTTAATGGTTAGCTGTGATCAAGAAGAAATTGCACCTACTGTGCAAGAATTGTTATTCTGAAGTGAAAGACCAGGGTACTTAACACCTTTTGACAAAGCTGTTTTAAACATAAGGTAGTAAAAGCTGACTCTGTTACTGCAGTCCGAAGTTCTATAGCTGCATGTAAAAATGTGTGTTAGAACTGTGTCATTGCCTCAGGCAGAGGCATCCCTCTGCTTCGTGACTGATGAATGTCATCTGTGCCTGTGACATCCTGTCCTTCAGCCCCATAAATGCACTGCTCAAACACAGTGAATTTTCAAAAGTATCGTGATTGTACAAAAAGTGTAAACGTTTGAAATACTTGAAATATCTGAATTATATTATAGTGGAAGTAACTGTGTGTTAAAACTGAGACGCTGCCAAAGCCTCCTCTGCAAGTGTGTTCTGTTTTACATTCCCAAACACATGCCAGACTTCAACAACAATACATTTTTCTTTTATCCTTAACATAACTATGCTATTTAGATATGTACTTTTTAATGGCCTAGCTTTTGCCATAGTTTTTGACACTGTACACAAATTATCCCTAATGCATTTAGGCAGTAGATTGTAGCTGAGGTGAGGCTTTTGTATCTTCTCTTTTAGTGTAGAAACAGTCATTATAAGGCAAAAGATGCCAGACATAAACTGGAAATCAAAATACAGTTCCATATTATTTCCTAGGTTCTTTCTCTTTCCTGATTACAAACTTAAAGAGACTTGAATTCCTGATATGAGTTCCCCTTTCTCTTTTTAAGCTGATAATTATGGGGGAACAGTAGTTGTGTAATAATAGTTTGCTGTGAAGTCCTATGCAGATGGCAAATGTCTGCATGCGGATGCATTCATGGCTGCATTCAAAGAGTTTGGGTCAGTGGCTCAGTGTCCAAGAGGAGACAGTGGGATTTAGTGCATTCTCAGAAAGCTTGCCATTGACACCAAGCTGTGTGCTGCTGTTGAAAAACTGGAGATTTATTTTCTTGTAGTTTTGTATAATGACTTAACTACAACTGCCATTTAAAAATTAATACCATGTTTGGTGTCAAGAGTAAATGTACATTCTAGGTTGAGATAGTGGCAGTGTCTAATCTGTGGTGTATTGTTGCTTTGAAACAGAATGAAATGCAACAGATCAGACTAATTCTATGCTATCAAAATAGCTATACTGATAAAATTATCTGTAAGGTTATGTTGTGAACTAAGCAAATTATACCAGAAGGTCATGAAATTCAGAAGCTCCAAGATTTGTGTTTGGAACTTGAAAGCAGATGAAATAGTGCAAGCAAAATAATTCCTATGTTGTATTTTTTCACATCATTGATCTTAGTTTAGTTGGTAATTGCTTTTAATGCACTGAAGATTCCCTCATATTTTTTCCTTCAGTCTTAGACAATGTTCAATATTACAGTCTTCATCACCCAAAATTTCAGTGATATTATTGTGGGGCATTGTAGTGGAGCATTTTATTGAGCTAGTATATCATTTCAACATAGATAATATTTCTAGAAGTTTAAGCTCTTATGTGAAATAAAATAATTTCATTTTCTCTGATCACAATCACAAAACATGTCTTCAAACCAATAGATATTATGGCTTTGATTTCAGAAGAAGCTTTTGCAATGTTAAAGGGACAATGCAAGTTTAAAGTTTTTGTTGTAGTAAAGTAGTTGACCTTTTACTGTGGATAGACATTTCAATCCTGTAGGAATGTGATTTGTAAGTTGGTTACATTCTGCAAATGTACTGAGGGTGAAAGGATCAATGGCAAGGATCAGTCCCTGTTCAAAGTCTGGCCTCTGGTTCCTGCACAAGCGAATAATGTTGCTGTGCTCATGTTCCCGATACAATAGAAAAAAGGTTAATAGGGTGCAGAATTTCTCAGTAAGAAAAAATAAAAGCTGTTTTGCTGAAGTGTGTGGAACAAGCTGACATGAAAATGTACCCAGGTTTTATAAGCCCTTCTCAATTTCAAATATACCTACAAATAGACCTTCTAGCTTTACTATGATGTATGAGTGCTCTTGGGCTCAGATTTGTATACTACATGACGTGTCTGGAGGAGTTACAAGCTCTTGAAATGGGAATGGTTTGCTGTTTGTTCTGTGTGTATGTATTGAGGGGTGTAGGTAATTGCACATTGACCTTTTGATATAGCAGCCCTAACAATTGCTGCTATAATAATCATCCTCCTTTCAATTCCATGGGAAAATAAAAACTGCAGTTCTACAGATGGCTTCTAATTTTATGTATGAGCTTGTTTAGGTTCATCTATCATTGAAGAACATGCTGTCTCCTCATTGTGGCTTTTAAAAAGTCTGTAGCATGCTGACTGTATTTGATGACATATGATGCTGAATGCAGGCAGATCAAGCCATCATCGCATGGCATCCTTGGCATCAGCCAAATTGAGTTGCTTTACTCCTCTGCCCACGATGAGTGGTGGTGGTGAACACTGCTGCTCTTCCAAGTGATGGTGAGTGATGGCCCTGCCCTAAGTGCGGGACAGGTATGGAGTGGGGCTTCCTTCTGGAAGGATTGTTCCTGCAACCTTCTTTAAAACACTGTGGTGACTGGAAATTGATCCGCTTCTGCTAGTATGATGTGGCTCAATGTTGCTCGAAGGTGTGGTATTACCTTTAGGGGCATAGATGTCTTTGAGAACAGTTCTTGACTTGTCAAAGATCTTCTTTGGTTTGGTTTGATTTTGGTTGGGTTGAGTTTTTTTGCTTGTTTGGGTTTTGAGTTTGGAGTAAGGAGAGAGCGTGGTCTGGCTGTCTGTGGTGACAAGAGAAGTCAGTGCCCTTCTGTGACACTAATTCAAGAAATACCTTTTATCCACATACCAGGTTTAATGTTCTGGCACTGTGCCTAAATCCATGAGCTGGTTTCTGCTGGGGGTGTAATCTCAGTGAGCCAAATCCAGAGCTTCTGGAAAAGCCCACATTCAAGTAATAGTCCCATGGCTTTTCTGTAAATGTTAATATTGTTAAACCAACAGAATGACTTCAGAAAGGATCAAAGTGCTGGGGGCAGGAATGGGTGTCCATGGAGCTAAAGGAGGGTTTGGCACTGGGGCTGCACTGTTTGGAAACATGAAGGCAGAACTGTTAACATGGTGGGAACAGAAAGTCATGGGCAGATTTTGAGGGGGATCAAACACAAGGTGAGAGAGTCAACCATGTGAGAGAACTTCCAGCAAAAGTTAGTGATAGGATAGAAAACAGTAATTAATATTTTATAAGACAGAAAATAACAGGAAAGGTGCTACATCATAATCAAGGCATAGTGATGCTGACATTGCCATGTGCCTCACTTCAGAGGCCTCAACATTAATGATTACAGGCATTGAGTTATCTTTGTGCTCTGTGCTCCTAGAATTGACTCCAGTAGGTCCAGGAGATAGATAGTGTATTCTGGGGATCTTATGGAGAATGTTTGCATTGCGTGCATGCATGCTGCCAGTTAAAATACAAGCAAAAGCAGTTAATAACATTTTTCAGGTTATTGTTTTGAATTTCAGGATTTTTTTTTCTCAGCTTCTCAATGTCTTCATCTTTTCCTATATCCACCTTAGGACTCCTGAATTAAGAAGTGCGAAAGTGGTCTTTTGTTTCCCTCGTATATAGGGAATGTTTTTGTAAAAAAGAAATAGGAACTGCCAAGAGGAATCCAAGGAAACAGCTCTTTCCACACCTTAAAAAAGCTACAGCAAGTTCATTCCAAAAAAAAGAGGCTGAAAAAAATGTGGAGGACTCAGAGGAGCTAATTGAAATTTGGCTTCAATTATATTAATGGTAAATTTCTTAGATAGCCATGGAGCTATATCTAGTGTTGCAGCTTTGGATTTAGTTCCCATTACTGCCATTAGAAGTACTGCTGTTACCCTGATGTAAAATGAACACTGTGCCACTTTCCCATCATTGTACAATACTGCAAGGGTCACTGGAAAGAAAGCCCACACTAAATCCAGGTATTTGCTTCGTTTACAAAGCGTTGTTTTATTGCTGATTTATCATGGGGTAGAAAGTGTGGGGAGGTTTCCCAGCTGTTTCTAGACACCTCCTGTAGGGACTCTCCCCTTCCTGACAGCTGAGGCCATATCCCCCTGTCTGGCATAACAGTTGTACTGACAAACAAGAAAGATAGCCACACAAAACTCAATGTCTTTAGTGTGTGGCCTTAATTCCCCATCTGTCTAGCATCCTGCAGCTATTAGAGGAGGATAAGTTTCCTGCAGAGTAGAAAATATTCCCTGGAGCTATGGATCATAGGGGATTAGGGGTGCCATTACAGGGCCACTAGCTGGAGAGGGTCTTCACATCTCAGACAGGCCCTTTGGTTTGTTATCAGAAATGTGTGGGGTTTTGTAGTGACTTTTCTGATATAACTTGTCTTTATTTATATTGTTCTCAGTTGCTGTCTCTCAAAGTTTTTCTAGCAGCTGTTTATCATTGTGGAAGTGTATCTCCAGTGGAGAGGAGCAGATGGGCACCTCACTTCAGACTCTCTGGAGAATTAGCTTTGTGAGTCTGTCTTATAAGCAAGTTGGCTTTAGAATTTGCCTTTGTTTTGAAAGCAGAGTTATGCATTTGGCCAGAGTACTACCCTGCCTAGGAGTGATGAGGTTAGCATGGGCCCAGTGAGTGTGTAGAATCTGAGCTTCAAATGCATTTTCCTCTTGATTGTCCATGTCCAATGCATTCTCTGTTGGGTTAATCAAGTTACTAACTATATTTTAATATAAATTCTGATGCTGTGTCCCTTCTGTCTGATACTTCATATGTCCATGTATCTAAACAAGTTCATATGCATTTGCAGAAAATTACCTCATAATTTTGCATAGCTATAGTAAAGTAAACTTAACCTGAAAAATTGACTTGAGAGGAACAGGAAATTGCCAGTAAAAGTTATTAATCGGTAGAGAAAAAGCTAATGCCTCATCTTCATATTTACAGGAATCTTCCTGTTTACAGGATTCAGGCAAAGCAGGGAAGGTGCTTAAGCAATGTCATATCAAAGAAGTGAGTATATAAGGAATGAATGTGCAGGTTTGGAGGAAGCCTGCCAGACTGGTGGCTCCATCCTTGTGATCTTGCATGCATGGTTGCACAGCAGAGTGGCTGCAGTTTTGTGTGTAGCAGAGAAGCTGGGCATCGACCAGGGCAGGGCAGTGATGTGCTCACACCTGAAGTGGGAAGGTGGGAAATTAAATAGCATAGGACTGTGATACTAGAAACAAGACATTTTATCACCAGTGCTGTCAGAGGGAATTTATGGAGAGCACTTGTGCAGAGTGATCTCGACAGCTGGGTCCTTTCTGTGTTATCCCAGAGAGGGCCACTCCCTGTTTCTCCTCCTGAAACACCAGCCACTCTTCTAACAGCATCTTCCCATATCCACACTTCTGCACAAGAGCCTGCCTTCCCCACCACCCCAAGGCAGCAGCAACCCACTCACACCTTTTTTCCTCCTTAGGTATGCTACCCACCCCATGGGCAACCAAAGATTATTCCCTCTCTCTCTCACCACCAGAAATAGCAACTCTTCCCATCTGCTCCCTCAGAGTCAGGCAGAGGAGCCCAGAGGCCTTGTGTTATTCCTGTGAGCTGGTGTGGGAGGAGGGTTGGCTGCTCAGCTATCCATTCTTTGTGCTGCCCCAGGAAAGGCAGCCAGCTGAGTGTAGGCACTGGGTTTGACACTCCAGCTGCCAATTGGGCCATGCTGCTGCAGCACATTCCAGCCATGAGCAGTGTAAAATGATACACCAGGAGTACAGATGTGGTTTGATGGCTGGGGCTTGCTTCCCAACATTCCTGATCTGTGCAGCATGCTCATCACACTTTCTCTCTTTTCATTTGATGGAAAAATGATGAATACATTGCTTTTCTGCTGTGTAGGAGCTTGGGTCAGTTCTCTTTCTTGGCACAAGAACAGAAGTTGTGGTACAACTTCCACACAGTATTGCAAGCCTGTAAAGGCATCTGCTGTTCTGCTTGTGTAGACTGCTTGTGTGCGTGCAAACATGTGTGCCCTTGGTGCTTTTGTGCTCCTAAAATGCTCTGTATTTTCACACTCTAGGAAGGCAACTATCAGGACACTAGGAGAAACAGAATGGCAGTCACAGGATAGATGAGCTCAGAAGGCACCTCTGAAAATCATCGAATCATCAAGACCATTCAAAGCAAGGTCAGCTGGAGCAGATGACCTAGGGCTGTGACCAGCTGCATTTTGAATATCTATAAAGATAAAACTCTGCACTTTCTGAGGGCAGCCCTTTATAAAATTTGACCATTCCTGAGACTAAGTTTTTTTTTATGATGTCTAAATGAAGTTCCATGCATTTCAGTTTGTGCCCATTACCTCTTCTTTTTTGGATAGTCCAACAGTAAGAAGATTCTAGCTTCATGTTCTTTATGCCCCCATCAGGTATTTATATTCATTGATAAGAGCCTTTCCTTCTCTAGCTTGAGCAGAACCAGCTCTTAGAGCCTCTCATCATATGACAGGTGCTTCAAGACCATAATCATCTTTGTGCTCCTTTGCTGGATTCTCTCAGTATGTCCATGTCTCCCTCAAACTAAGGACCCCAGAACTGGGCACAGCACTCCAGGTGTGTCTCAGCAGTGCTGTGCAGATGGGCAGGGCCGCCTGCTGGCAGTGCTCTGCCTGATGGAGCTGTTGGCCTTTGTCACAGGGACACATTGCTGGCTTGTGTGGAACTAGGTGTTTACCAGGACCTTCTCTGAAGAGCTACTTTTCAGTTGTTTTACCAGTCTGTCCTGGTCCTTGGCATTATTCCCTCACATGTTCTTTGTTGAACTTCATGGGGTCCTTGTCAGCGATTTCTCCATTTTTTTTGAGTTCTCTCCGAATGGCAGCAAATCCATCTGATGTATCAGCCGCTGCTCCCAATTTTGTATCATCTGCAAACTTTCTGGTGCACTCTCCTCCATCATCCAGGTGATTAATGAGGATACTAGGCAGTATTTAGTAGATGCCAGTATGAACTATGGCGTGCACCACTGGTGACTGGTTTTCAGGCTGGTCTGAATTTCATGTCACAGACCACAGCCCTGTGAGCTTGACAGTTTTCAGTCACATTCACTGCCCACTTACCTAGACTATGCTTCATCTGTTTATAGCTAGAAAATGCAGTTGTTTCCTTGTCTTTTGTTAGTAGATCTCAATTCCTATTCGGCAGTAGGCTTGCATTTTCCCTAGCTTTTCTGTTGTGGATATACTTGTGAAAGCTTTTGCTGTTGCCTGTAATCAGATTAAACTCCAGATTGGCTTTAGTTTTTTGCAGCCCTGTTCCTGCATGTTCAAGCTGTTTCAGCATTTCTTCTGTCCTTGCTTCCACCTCTTACACTCTTTATGTTTGAGCAGGACCTTAATCATCCATGGAGGCTGCCTGCCACCTGCATTTGACTTCCTGATTTTTGGGAATGGACTAATTTTGAGCTTGGAGGAGGTGATCCTTGAAAGTCACCCAGCTCTTGAACACCTCTTTGCTCTGGGATGATATCTTTGAAGCAGATCTCCTAACAGGCCAAAGCTGATTCTCTCAGTCCAGGGTTGTGGTCCCACTGTTTGCCATGTTCCATCTTCTCAGGAGCCTCACTTTTCCCATTTCACGGTCCTGAAGCCAAGGCTGCCCCCAGCCTTCACATTTCTAATCAGTCCTTGTTGATGAAGATTAGGTCCAGCAGAGCTGGACATAACTAAATAATCCTCAGACACAGGGGTTTTAAAGTTTGTCTGTGAAATGAGTTACATTTTCCTGAGTCATTGGTATCTTATATTCATCACTTTTTATATTTCTTCAATGAATGAAAATTCACAGCATCATTCCCCACAAGTCTTGGTCCAGCAGATTTGTACTGGTCTGCTCTGTTTTTGTAGGTGCCATTGCAGGAACGTTACTTCTCATCCACTAAGTATTATCCTGTATTTATATGAAGTGGCACCTGGGGAAGCAGAGCCACAGTATAGTTTTCCCCGGCCAAAATTTTTAACATTGTTTGGAGACAATGTGGCCTTGAATGTGGAGCATGTGAGCACCATTCTTTCTGAAAAGCCTTTTTAAAGATAAGCCAAAATTAAAGACATAAAATCACATCTTTGTTCCCTCACATTGCAGAGAGATTAAGTTGTTTCTGTTGTCTTTTGTGTGTGCTTGTCACATTGATCTCTTCCTAGCCTGTTACCTGTGCCAGTATGAACATGTCTTCCTGAAACTGGGCTTTTGGAAGAGACATTAGTACACAAATACCTCAAGTCTTTCATCTGATATTGCTTTTACCAGGTTTAGTTTGACTTTTTTTCCTAGACTTGAATTCTTGCCCAAAGACAAGCCAATGTTTGGCTATTGCGTTTTTCAGAAAGTGCTGATGGTGATATAATCAGTTCCTTACTGTCAGTGTGTCACTTTTCAGTTGGCTAGCACAGCAATAGATTAAAAAATTAAGTGGGTGGAAAACCAGCTTTAATGAATTAAGGTGGTTCATAATTACTTCTAATGTTACTGTTCTCTGAGGATGTAGTCACCCATGAATATGCTGCATTATTTTAAAAAAGGCTAATTTCCCCAAAAGAGAAAGATAATTTTATATAAAAAGCTAGCCACTCACCATCTATGTAGATATTTCCATTTACTTTTTCATTGCAAGTAAATGTTGTTACCATAGTTCATAAACGAAGAATTGCAGTGAATAATATAATTCTGCCTTTTTCTGCATTTGTCTCAACTCATGCACCTCAAAGTTGAGTGGCTTTGGTGAAGCTGGGGAGAATATTTGCCCCGGATATGTTTAGGTAAGTAAATTTTTTATTGATAAGAAGCTGTACAGACCATAGGACAACATGGAATGTTGTGTTATTCAGTATTATCCCTTTCCCCCAGAACATTTTTATGACTCTCCAAGCTTTTGATCACCATCTTTTTACATGATCAAATTCAGTTTCTGTGTCTAGAGGCTACAGAGATTAAAAAACTGATATCTCTTAGAAAATTAAGCTTCAACATTCATCTTTGGTATCTCTTCCTAGATCTATGGCACTCCCTCTGGTGAGTACTTGCCAGGAGTGCTTTTCATGGGTATTTATAGTAGTATTTTTTTTGAAACTAAATCTTTTATCATAGACTTTGGCTTTTGGGCTCATTTTTATTCCATATCTCTACTTCGGTTGCACAAGACCTGTGATATGTGGTAATACAGTGGAATGAGAAGAGTTTTCAGTTTAATACAGGTTTACACAAGTTTTGAGACTTTGTGCAAGTTTTGGAATATAATTCAAACAACTTTTTGCAGTAGCATCATTGAAGTCTTTCAAATATTTCCTAATGTACTCTGATAATTCTTGGCTTCATAACATATTGATCATTAAAATTATCTAGCTAAAGAAACAACCTGGGTTAAAATGAAGATTAGGTGAATGCGATACTGAAAATGCATCAGTAGGGATATTTCTTAAAGAAAAGTAGATAGATCAAAGATCTCAAAACAGAAGTACAGGGAACTGAATGACAGCTCATCTGTCTATGTATACTCCTTTGGGTGAAGATCTCTGATCCACAGCACTGGGTCACTGAGATAGTGCTTTAAGTCAAACAAGGCTGACCAGTAAGAGATCTCAAAGTTTGTTTTGCAAGTTGTGTTGTCAGTTCACTAATGTTCTTGCTGTTGTGTACATGATGCCTGATACGAATTTCCAGATGTGGGCAATTTCCCACCATTAATAGCTTGGAAGTGTGCTTATCTTGAAGAAACAAATAGTCTTAGATGTTTCTTGCATCATACCTGAGGGCCTTCCTCATATCTATTCATTCTGCTGACCAGGCCTCAGTCACCTGAAAAGTCATCCCTCTCTCACCTGAAAGTAAGCTTATGCTTTCTTGGTTTTCTGGGAGAATTTAAGCAAATGTGTAAGAGTCCATTACATAACTGCAAATTTAGCTTCCTTTAGAGTCCTAAGTTTTAGTAAAAGTAATGACTTCCCAAACTTCCATCATTTGTCATTTTGTCATCACATTTCTATGTGTTTCCAGCCCTGGGAAGTCACTCAACCTGATACTGTCATCCTATTAATTTTGTTTGGGTTTGTTGGGGTTTTTTTTTGGTTTTTTTGGTTTTTTTAATTTTTACCTTTTGACTTCAATTTGAGCAGATCTAGGCCAAAAGATTGTTTTACCTGGTAATATGGTAAACATAGTACTTAATAACCTGAATAACTTAAGGGGCAAAGAAGACTGTTTTTTTGGTTTTTTCCCTTCAGCTAAGTCATAATGGTTTTCATCCTTTCTTCTTGTTATTTCATTATTCTTCCTTCTTCATTTGTAAACTCAAAATAGTTACAGTAAATATGAAAAAAAAATAGAAGAACCCCTCATTACAAATGCTGCTGAGGTTGTAGCTCTCTTAGAAATACCTGTGGTAAGTTTCAAGGAGCTGCAATATTCGGCATGCTGTGATGTGCTGTGCTATGATAGCTACCCTGCTATCAACACTTGAGATAGCTAATTTAAAGATAGCTCCAATATGTTCCCTTGAGCTCTGGTGACTCCTGGAGTGATGACTGTGAATAAGTACTCTGATTACACAGTGAATGAGTATTCTATATAATATATGGGGTATACCCAACAAGATAATGGAAAATAGAAAATGGAAAAGGAATAGTGCTTTTCTCCGTTTGCAGCTATTCAGTTTGACTGTAGGAAATGAAAAAGGTGAGGCAAATTGTGTGAGGGAAGTGCAGGACACCATCATAAGAATTACTGTCTTCTTGTGAAAGGGCAGCATTAAAATTCAGACTATCCCAGCAGCAGGAGCAGCATCAGTGCCTTTCAGGAAGGGGGAAATGCAATTCAACAGTGCTTGCATTTGTCAGCAGATCATGGAATTAGGAAGGGGGAACCCACATACAAGATGTCAGCATTTCTGCACTGCCTTCAGGTTCCAGAATAGTGTATTGTATCATAATTATTTCCTTTACATTTGATCCAGTGAACTTTACTCCACTTTTGCAGTCCTACATCTGTTTTGTTGCACAGCTGTAACTGGTTTAGAGTCCTCATAATAAAAACGAAACCTCTTTTCTTTCAAAGCATTCTGTAGTTGGGCAGGGAATAAAATGGCTACTTCAGCACTGGGGACAGAAAAATCTGCCTTTCATTGACAGAAATAATTTTCTCCAGACTCTTGTTTAGGCACACTGTCTGCAAATATATACCCTTAAGTACCTTAGGAGTTAACATGTAGCATAGAAATGCAGTTTAATCTTTTATGCTTTGTAATAATTTTCTTTACTGTGTTTCTCTGTGAATGCTTCTCCCTCTTATGCCATAGTGTTTCATTCAATTTCATGCATTTCTCTGCTGCAATGCTGTATTGCTGTTTCACTTCTTTATCTTTTGCAATAAAGCACTTAATTTTCTTTATAAATAATCTGAGTTTCTCTGCTAGTATTTTTTCCAGAACCCTCATTTCCTATTCTGAACAGGAACTGTATGTAGTAGGGTGTTTCTACAGTCCAAGAAGTTCTAGAAGCCCAGACCTGACCTGAAAAAATTTTGGGGTTTGTAGCTCAGAAATATAACAGAAACAAATTTGGAGAGCAAAATGTTACTTGATGAGCCAAACACAGCACAGCCTCTGAATGCTCTCTTCCTGCTCTCAAGCCACTACAGAAAACAAGGACAAAACACATTGCACCATTTTTGTCTTGCATCCTGAAATATTTTTCAAATATCTAGCTCCTTCTCAAGCTGCAGACTCAGCCTTTGGTGAGAAACAACGTGAAGTTGCCTCTGGGCAGTGGGATGGCAGATTTCTGCAGCAGTTGTCTTCTTCAGCCATTCTGTCTCCCTCTGCTTTCCACAAGTTCACCTCAAGCCATTCAGTGGGGAATTTACAAGCTATAAAACTGCATTATTCAGTTATGAAGTAACAACCTCATCATCATGACTTCAGCAAGGGCTCGTAAAAGGCAGCGTCAGATTTATAAGCAGAGAAGTTGCCAGCTGTGTCTAACAGATGGTTTGCAATGACAGACTTGCTGGTTTTTGTAACTCAAGGAGGTAAAATTCTGATTAGGTCTTCGTTGATAGTCTTTCTTTGTAAATTATTAAATGGGTTAAAAATAAAGCCAAATACTTCATGCAGAGCACTTCTTTTGGGGATATAGTATTGTCCCCTTGGATGTGATTTTCTACATTGCAAATGAACTTCCACATTCTTTATTGCTTTTGCAAAAGCAGTCATGATGCAGAAAAATGCTGTTCTTCCCTGTCACAGTTTGGTCACTGTCCCATGTATAGTTTCTCAGTTTTCTGTTCTTTTGATGTTTTTTCAACATGACACCCAAGTAGTATGTTCACCCTGTGGGTTAAGTAGGGGGCTGAGGACTCAGCTGCCTGCCTTTGGAAGAGTAAGAGGCGTGTTGCTTTGCCCTCCCGGTACTTGTTAACTCTGTTTTTGAAAAACAGAGGCCACATTTTCCTTTTTCCCTTTTCTTGGGAGCTCACCAAATCTATGCAGTCTTCCAAAACTAATTTCCAGTGGCTCAAAAAGTTCATTTATTTCCCTCTCACTTGAGGCTGTATTTCATAGCATTTGTTAGTGAACTGAAAAATATTAATGAAGGCATCAAGCCAGTTTTTTTTTTCCTCACAGAAGCATGAAAAAGGGTGAAAGACAATGATACCCCTTTTATCACCCACACATATCAGACTGAGTATTTGGAATATCTTAGGAATTATTCTAAGACACAAAAGCTGTTATTGCAGTCTGGACCTATTATTAAGGACAAGCTGGAACAGAGATATTGAGAGGGCTTTCACTTTACTTCAGAATAGCTTTCTTCCATTAACCCTACCAGGACCTTCTAATATTGCAGAAGTTGTTAAAAGGCATTTAGAGATCATTGAAAGATTAGGCATTTAAAGATCATTTTGAAGGTACAGAGCCATCTGTATGAATCTGGAGATCTTCGTAAGTCCATGACTGCCTGCATTGGACACTTCTTCTCTTTTACAAATTAGCCCTGTAATATTCCAGTAGTCATGAAATTATGACATATTTAGTTAGAAACATTGAGACGTCATGATATTATCAACATAGTTCTTACCATTTTTCCTGATTGCATGAAATCCTGTAGCTTGTGGAAGAGTGGGATGTTGTCTCATTTTGGCACCAGTGGTGTTCTGGTGGCATGAGTCAGTGACAGTTTAAACAGAGACCATGTCTGTTTCTGCTTGCTGTGATTGCCCATCTGTTTCTTCTCTACCATTTGCAGTTGTTTATCTCCAAATTGAGGAAATACAAAGATGGCTATTCTGCTTTTGTAATAATGGTATTCAATGTCTGATTCCACACCGTTCTGAAAATAATAGAATCCTGAGTATAACATTATGAAGTGCAAGATTACAAACAAGAATAATTTCAAGAAAAACACTCAATGTGTAATAAACTTAGTAAAGTTAATAGTTGCTGACATGAGTGTTTGCCTGAAGGTCAGAGTGCCAAGTCTGGTTGGACAGAGGGGACACTGTGTATCATCATAAGCCTGGGGTAGCATGGGTGTGTTGATATTGCCAGCCCATTGGTGTACTGAAAATTATTTAATTCTGAGGTTGCACAGACTGTTGCTGTGTGGGGCTGATGCTGAAATGTGTTTCAAAAGGAAAAAATATTTTGAACATCAAAAGAGGAGTGGAAGCAGCTCTTCAGCAGGTGGCTTCAGGGGTGAGAGGTGTGAGACACAAACAGGGCAGTGATCCATGCTTAGGGGCAAAGTGAGCATTGCCCATGGTCCCTTGGAAGTGGTCAGAGTAAATTGTTCACCTCTTGATGGATGCTTGGGAGAAAATGGAAGAAGTCTCCTCTCCTGACTGCTTTCAACCTTCACTCCAGAAGTGCCTTTTGAATAGCAATATCACAAAGGTACTTTAACACATAAAAAATCATGGTATTAAAAAGAACAAAGTAAAGGAACAGTTGTATGAAAATGCATTAGGGGAGTGACATTCCCAAAAACACCATGTTAAATCAATAACATTTCTCACCAATGCAACATGAAATGTGGTGAAATTTTAATCACCAAAAACATTACTTTGATACTTCTGAATATCCCGTAAGTACTATGACAGTCGTGGAAATATGGGTAGATATTGCCACACACCTTCAATTTCTCATTGTAACTTAACAGATTTTGTATAAGGAACGATGACAAAGTCTATTGCAGCCCTATCAGGTAGTATTGTCATTTAGTGGTTCCAAATTACTCCAGTAGCCTTTGCAATTGTTTATTATTGATTAGTATCAACTGAGATTATACAATTCCATAGATACCAGAGCACTCTAGTCAAGGGTTGAATTAATAGATAAGGAGATCATTGGTGCAAATCATAGAATCACAGTCTTTAAGGGTAGAAAAAACCTCCAGGGTCAAGTCTAAACTGTGACTGAGCACCTCCATGTCAAGTAGACAATGACACTAAGTGCCACATCTTGTCATTTCCTGAACACCTCCAGGGTGTTCAAGACTCCATCACCTCCCTGGGCAGTCCATTCCAATGCTTCTCAACCCTTTCAGTGGAGAAATTCTTTGGGATGTCTGACCTGAACCTCTGCTGGTGCAGTGTGGCTCTATTTGCTTTTGTCCTGTTTTGTCCTGTCCTGTTTTCCCACTGGTTGCCTGTGGGATGAGGCTGACTCCCACCTTGCTGCAGCTTCCTTGGGTTTGTGCTAGGTATGCAGGCTGCTTTTGCACATGTGGAGGCTAAAAGCTTGTTAGCTTTTGTAGAAATTGATTAATGCGATATGGGCATGAGCCCTGCTGGTGGTTTGAGTACAATTAACAATGATGATGCATGCTATTTTAACCTGGCATTTATTAAGCACAGACAGACTTCCAAGTCTGCTGCAGCTGAGGGATTGGGTGTGCCCTCTCCCATGGGGTGCGTGTCATCTTCCTGTGCCAAACCAGCACTGGTGGGAAAGCAGGGAAGGCTGCACTACCCAGAGACCACTTAAACTCTCTTTCCAAGGCAGTTGTCAGGATCCTGGAAACAGGAAGCTCAAATCTTCCCTCAGTCTAAAATTCCAAGTAGATGCTGAACCCACTGAGTTCAAGAAGCCTCACTGATTTCAAGAATTTGTCTCTGTCATTAATTTTTGAAATTGTTAACTGTATTTATCTAAAAGACTGTATACATTCTCTACTGATTTTTTCATGGCTTTCATTTAATATAAGACAATTCTTACTTATGTCTTTCATTAGAAAATGCTGAGAAGTCGGTTTTATGCTGGCACATCAGAAAATGAGACCAGTTGTACTTCAAAACAACACTTCAAAGGTTTTATTGATTTTTGGGGTTTTTTTCAGAGGAATGTTTCGTCAAGGGCTTTCAGTTTAGTTCTTTCTTCAACACTTCTTTGTAGAATACAGTGCTCTGAAAAGTCATAATATTGTCTTCTTAAATGATTAACCTTTGAGGGCAAAAGCATCGATGCCTGAGGAGTAGAATAAGTTGAGACTGATGTATATTAGTTAGTAGTGCAGGTTTTTCTCCTTAGATTTACAGCATTTAGAACTATATCCTGGCAGGAAGCAAGATGTGAAGGCAATTTTCAGTTAAAAGTGTCTTCTCTGGGAGTGCATGTTCAACTTCTCAGTTTGTGTGGATGTGTGTGGCTGTGTGCACATATATTTTATTCAGTCTAAATCTACAAAATCTGAATGTTATAATGTGATCAGCACTTCATGGTGGTCTTAGTTTTTAATTTTTATACAAGATTACACTCTTGAGTTGCATGTGTTTATAGGTAGAGAGAAGGGTGAGAGGGAACAAGGAGAAAAAAGGTGTTCTGTGGGATATGAGATAAAAATTTTATTGTGAGTCTTACCGGGTCTGTCTGTGTTGCTGGAGATGAGCCATGGCACAATTATGCACTTTTCTTTGAAGAAGTGCTGATAAACCCTTGTGTTACACCAGAGCAGAGGGGGGCTGTGGTGGAGATGGATCAGGGAAGCTCCTGGACAAAGAGCTACAGTGCTCTTAAAAATTATCTGTATGATTATTGCTCATATCCATTTGCTTTTAAAGCTACACTTGATTCACTCATGTGGCCTGGAGTTTATCCTTCTAATTCTGTGCTTGGAGAGAGAGCTCAAGAGCTGACCACCATGCCCAAGGGCAGCCACCACTCAGCACACTCCAGAGCTGGCTGGCACTCCACCCACCCTCCAAACATCCCCCAGTGTGTCTTGGAAGGAAGGACTGGCTCAGCTCGGGTCCAGTCACAGTCCCACTGGGCATTCTTAGGAATGACATCTCTTATGAAGACTTCATTCACTTCCTCCATTTTCTTTGTCTTTTTTTTTTTTTTCCTCAAGATTGATGACTGTGCTACAGCTTGACAGCTTGGGATGAGTTTTTCCAAGATGAATATGTGCCCTAAGCCATATTATTCTAATTATTTTCTTTAGAAAAATTATGACCGGAAAGTGTTGGGAATTTCTGGGAATAAAGCAGGGAGGAAAAAAGTTTGTTTTCTGGTCTTGATAAATGAGTTGACTTTGAGTAGCTATAACTTCTCTGTACTTTGATGAAGGCATGAAATTTGTTGTGGGGTGGTTGGTGGTGTGGATGAGGAGCTGAATTTCCTATAAAAAAGTAGGTTTTGTTGTGCCACTGCTACACATATCCAAGAGGAAAGTTGGATATTTTTCTGTGCTGAGTGGATACTCTATGGAACTCCTGTGAGTGAAGCTGTGTGGAGCATCTCCTGGTTGAGGCTGAAGATGAATTTCCCTGTGGTCACACCAGGGCTTCTGTGGGGAGCACAGGGCTACCACCTGTGCTTTGTGTGACATCCCAGCTGGCTGGGTGGTGTAGAATAGTGCTGTCCTGTGTAGGGGAAGCACTGTATTTGCCAATGATCACCAGGAGGAAGGGACTGCTCAGGAAAGAGACCCACACTCTGCTCCTCCATCTGCAGGCAGTGGGTGATGTGCTGCCTCATGTCAGGTGTGTTGGCTCCAGCACAGGAGCTGGAGCATGTACTGTGCATCACTGGCTTCTACAGCATTTGGGGTCTCTGGTTCACTCCTCACAGCTTCCTCACAGACTCCTGACTCCCAAGTCATGGTACTCAGAACACCCAAAACTGGCAGTGCGAGGTTGGAAATCACACTCCTGCCACTGAACCCAGCCAGAAGTGGTCACTGATGGTGGGAGTCCTGTTTTGGTGTGTGCCCTCTTTGTTTCTAGCCTATGTAAGTGTTTAGTGGCTGTATCTTGAAGGTGAGGTAACTGATATACACCCCAGGGGTGATTTTAGATGAACTAGGCACTTTGTCTCATGTGTGCAGATGAGTTTTTTCAGATGTAAAGAATGATCACATGGTTTGGCAGCTGGCCATCACATTTATGTTAATAAAAAAAGACAAAGAGCCAAGGTTTGTCATGCCACAGCAGCACCAAATGGTGGAAGGGGGAAAAAATATAATTTCAACTTCTTTATTCCACCTAAGCTGTGCTAGTTTGGGGAAGTTTATGGATGAGAAACAAGGAGGAAGAAGTACCTGTATATCCAAGCTTGTGCTACTCAGTGGGAATACAGAATCAAACCTGGTTTTCAACAAGGAGTCAGAAACAATATATTTCTACAAAATCAGATAAAGTTGTCAGTGTTGTCCAGTATTGTAGTGTGTATCAGATTGTGTCAAGTCTGCTACAGGCATGAGTGCTGTGTCTCTGGTTTTGAGTTAGTGGAGGGGAAGAAAAAGACCTGAAATGTGTGGTCTTGTCCAGAAAAAAAAGAACAGTGAATCTTTTTTGAATTTTTGCAGTCCCCAGTTAGGCATGATCAAAGTACTCCTGAAGTAGTTTAGCTCTTGGCCTCACACTAAAACTTAATACAAACCATTTACTTCAAGCTGTGTGTGAGAAGCCCCCTGTTACTCCAGTGAGTGCAGTGTATTGACAGCAGCGCAGGCGGACCAGAAAGCCAATTAATCTTTCCTGAAATCCCACTTGCTGTTGTTATAGAAGCTATGTTAAATTCTAGTAGCTGGTTAAAACTTGTGGCAGTGGTCCCCAAAGTCCTCAGCCCTCTTGGTAACACCAGATACTGTGATGGTCCTAGTCAAGGTACCCAACTGTGAGGAAGAGGACCCAACTGTGATGAAGCAAAGAAGGTTGTTGGACCTTGCCCAGGAGTGAGCAGGGTTGGAGAAACCAACAGCCCCATGCCCTCGTCTGCACCCTCCTACTTCAAGGTGGGCATTGCCACACCAAACATTGAGCATCCTAAAGTGGATATCCAGCAGATAAATATCTTAATTAATTCTGAATCCACTGAATGTAAATAGAGCCTATGTGACAGGTTTAGTGGGATTTTCAGCAGCAAAGGTATGACCTTCTTCCATGTTCACATTCCAGTCCTGGTTCTGCTTAGGTCACATTTCCCAAAGATAAACCAGTCTTATCCTCTCCATCAGTACCACTGGGCATCTTTTTTGTCCTGAGTGTGGCATGAATGAAAAATAAGAGGAGGTTACTCTGACCAGATGGAGTCCAACACAAGCAGTGTTAGATTAAATTTACAAACTGTTAAGAGCAGTCCTGTAGAGAAGAACTTCAAGGTACTGGTGGCTAAAAAATTAAAAATGTGCAATGTGCACTCACAACCCAGAAAGCCAATCATGTTTTGGGCTGCATCCAAAGCAGCATGGCCAGCAGGTTGAGATAATACCCACCTGAAGTGCTGCATCCAGCTCTGAGGCCCTGAGCCCAGAAAGAAAAGCATGGGTCTGTTACAGCAAGTCCAGAGAAGGCCCCTGAAAATGATCCAAGGGTTGGAACACACCTCCCGTGAAGATAGGCTGAAAGGGCTGGAAGTGCTCAGTCTGGGGAACAGAAGGCTGAGGGGAGGTATTACTGCAGCTTTTCAACACATAAAGAGGCCTATAAGAAAAAGAGAAACTTTTTACCTGGGCATGTAGTGTCAGTTCACGGGACACTGGTTTTAAACTGAAAAGAGGGTAAGTTCATGTTGGATGTGAGGAAGATATTTTTGCAGAGAAGATGGTGAGATGCTGGAACACAGTGAGAGAATTTGTGGACATCCTATCATTGGTAGTTTTCAAGGCCAGGTAGCATGGAGCCTGATCTAGTGACAGATGTCCCTGCCAATGATGGGGGGATTGGACTAGATGATCTCTGGAAGTACCCTCCAATGCAAACTAGTCTAAAACAAGTTAGCATAATAGCCAATATCTGGTCTGACCTGGTCATTGTAAAGTTTCTGTGGGTATTATATGCAGGCAAGTGTAAGGGAGCATGAATGAGTTCCTCAGTGGCTGGTGGGGATTGATTTCTAAATTAAATAGCAAACTAATTATGGCAGTCAAAGACTGCAGATCATAGAACATAGTTTATAACCAAGAGTTGATAGCACATAAGAAGTTACGAGTAAGCCATAATAAATTATACAGCCTTTGAAAGTCAGGAAAAGTACTGTGCATGTGCTACATGCAGAGTGGGTCAGTAAGTGATGTATAGGTGATGTGATGTGGTCAAAGGCATAGGCCTGAGAAAATTATGTCTTTAGGAGTTCTCAGGATAGATATGAATGGTGCACAAGTCCTTGTGATGAAGGTAGAGATGACAGCTTAGACCACATTGCAGCTTGCTCTGAGACAACAGGTACAGCTTATGCAGGGCAAACATAACAGAGGACGTAGAGTGAGAAGGTGCTGCCTGCCAACACTACAGACCAGAAATGTGATGGTAGAACCCAATAAATGATATGTAAGGGACTACTGTTTCTTTTTCTCCTTATCAATACATCTTTTGTCATAGGTATCTACTCTATTGGATACAGTAAAGCTCAGCATGTAAGCTGTTAATTGAAATGAATTATCCCAGGCTTGGGGTGTGTAGCAAGGCTTTGATGTCTCACTGCCTGGCAGTGATGGTTTCTTAATGGCTGCTGTTGTATTATGTGAAAAAGTACACAGAGAAGTTTGTGAGCATTGCAGTGTCAGGTTTGGTGATTTACTCCGTTTTCTTGTTTAGAATTGCAGAATATCAATGTTTTTAGTCCTCAGAAATGTGACACTTGTACATGATTTGTGACTGTTGCATTAGAAAGGAGCTTGGCACTCTGCCAGCTTGGCATGCTGTTGACTCTGCAACAAACTCTTAAATGAGGGAAAGCAGGCAAACAAGGAATTTCAGACTCTGGCTCCTGAAAACCACAAGCATGGTCTTTTAAAATAAGTGTTTGTCATAAGTTTGGTTTTGAAGCACTTCAAAAGGACTTACATGACTAATAAAACATGAAGTTTTTATTAGAGTTTTACCTTTAGAACCAAGCAAGTCTTCCATAAATATCCTATTTGTTCCTGAAATCCAAAAAAACAACCCCCTTCTTTGGACTATTTACCTTGGAAAATTTTTTTCTTGCATTGTAGCTCTAAGTAACTTTTTTTAAGCTGCTCTTTTTTTTTTTGCTGACTGTAGCATATCAGAGCTCCCTGACCTGAAGTCCATCATGTTGTTCAGTTCCATTACAGAGCCTTGCTTGCTTTGAGTGCATGTGGACATAGGTGTGCAGGACCACATGCTTCCACCAAGACAGCTCTGTCAGATTGACATCCTGACCTGGCTCTGGACCTCAGGACCCAGAGCAAACCAAACAAATTGTGAATGGCAGAATGCCACCATCCCATGATCCATTGCTGGGCTGGCTGAGCTATGCACAGTTCTTGCAGCAAGCATGGGCTACAAATAGGGCATAGCCCATTATTTATTTTTTGACAACCAAATGCACACAACCTTATCTCTGCTAGGACAGATAATCCTGAGAGGGTAGGGAGTGAATTTTGCATATATTGTTCATGCTTGTTAGAAAACAAAGAGAATGCAGTGACACTTGTCTTGTTCCAGGCGTTCAGGTCCATATGTAATTTCAGAGGCATGAGAGGTTGCACCAAGTGCTCTTGAGGGGCTTCAGCTCCCTTTGGCAAAGGACAGGAACTCCCTTCACCTCAGTCTCTCCCTGAGCATGGGTGAAACTCTCTGAATAGCTAGCTGGCTCTCAAGGTCAAAAGTGCTGCTTATGGAATATGGACTTATGAAAACAACTATTTAAAAAAAAATTTTTTCTATCCTATATGCCTGACTAAGTGTGATCTGAATGTCTTCAGAATATTAAGGAGCAGCTGCTGGGTCCTGTAGGAGTTTTATCTGACTCACATTATAAAGCCAGGGTGCTGCTGCAAAGGAAAAATTCTGCAAGGTTCCTGAAATTTTTTATAGGGTCACAGAAAACTATCTCCCCTGTAGCTGAACTGTACATATCTGTCTTGTAAATTGGAATTTTTTGCTTCATTTGTATAAAATGGGGGGTTTGGAGAGAAAAAAATAAAACTCACAAAAAGACTGCAAATAAAAGCCTTCTCCCCTCATAGTAATTGACATCTTTATTGCTTGCTTGCTTCTACTACTGCTCTTTTAGGACATTGTCTAGATTGCACAAAATTTCACGATGTTGCCGCCATAACTGTGAGTTTGATTATTTGTTCTAACCCTCTTTTCTTTACCCAATATTGTAATTGGCTTTTTTTGCTAAGTTGACCCTTCTTTTTTTCTAAACATGCGTTCCCTATGAAGGCTACACTAAAAGTACCTAATAAACCAGACAGTACTGTTTTAGCAACTTTTCCTTCTGTACACATTGACCTTTTCCATCAGCAGAACAACCATTGACACACATGCTCCTTCCAGTGCTTAGGATCCAAAGAGGAATAAATTGATAATCTATTTTTCTACTTTTTTGATATGTGTGTCCTTTCAAAGCAGCAAGTAGGAGAATTGGTTGGGTTCCAAAATGAATTGTGACAAGTAATGATCCTCATACCTGTCAAACACATATATATGCTGTCACACTGGATGAAACTGAAGTAGAGATGTTGTCTGCTTTGCTAGATAATTTCTGGGGAAGGACAGCATTAGAAATTAATGCAGCTTGAAGCTACTTTCTCTGCATTCCTTTTCCTTCCTTTATTTTGCTGATTTGAAAGATGCTTTAGATGCCATGTGCAGTCCCTGAGATGTGGTTACATTCTTCTCAGAGTCCATCATTGGAACAAAATTTGGAGAATTAAATTCATACCTGAATTTAGTGGAAAAAGAATGTCATTACTTTTTTGATGTAGTTTTAATTAGTTTTGCTCATTATCCCTGGAGGCATTTAGAAGAAATCAGATTCGTGAATGTCTATTCCATCCTGCTGCTGGAATCAAGCTGGGGACCTCCTGTGTGTTGAGTTGTTAATACTTCCCTGTAAGTAGCCAAGTGCCATATCTCTTTCCCATATGCAGGTATCAGTTGTCACAAATATTTGTGTCTGCCAGGCTGTTCCTCTTGCATGTTCTCACTCTGTTTTTCTCTGGCCACAATTACATCTGTACCATAACTTTTATTTTCTTCTTAAAAACATTATCATAGAGGTGTTACCACCATTTCTAATTGCCCCAGCCTTGGCCAGCAGCAGCCCCATCTGATTTGGGGGATTTGCCAGGGATTGGCTCTGCCAGACATGGGGAACCCATCTGGCAGCTTCTCACAGAAGCCACCCTCTGCTGCCAAAACCTGGCCATGCAAAATCCAATGTAGCATTTTTTCAGTTAATTCCTGATCTCTGATATTCACATTTGAGGTCAAGAAAGGGCAGTTTTGGCATTATCTGGTTTCCACAGATCTCTCTGATCCCTCTTATTAAGACACTCAGTCTGAAAGTGAGAGTGGGGCTGGCCTTGGAAAATGCTCACCATGAACCCTTGAAGGTCAGGTGCTTGCTGTTCATGTCAGGTTATTCTGCCCATTCTGCCCGTGTTTTACTGCATGACCTTGAAGGGATCAGTGAAGTGCTGCAGCCATAGCATCTTTGGAACCTCTTTGCTAGAGTGGTCTTTAGAATGCTGCCAAAGCTGTGAAGTAAAATTTGTAAGGAGAAAGGCAATGACAGCAGAATGTCTTAGTATAATTGAACTCAGAAGTTGAGCAAGCAAGAGAGAGGCAGTAGGAAACCAACCTTCACTCGTTCTTCTGTGCAGAACCATTGTTTCTAATCTAATATATTTTGACTGTGGGCTATGGCCTGTATGCTCTCAAAGCTAAAATGGATGTTCATGATGTTCTGTTTTGATTTTTTCATTTGTGAACTCTTTGTCTAGCAATAATGTATTTGTTGATTCTTGGATATATATCAATACTTACCTTGTCCCCATTTTTCTCTTTCCTTTTTTTTAACTGACACTGTGATTATAATCTGTGGATAATGGATTTAGATAATGATTTGGGTTTGGTGTGATTGGGTTATTGGTTTATTTATTTATTTATTAGATAGCTAACTGCTGCTAACTGCTGCCTGTTATCTCTCAACTGCTCAGAAATCACCTCTTCAGTGAGGTATGAAAGAAGGGGATCGCAAATTTTACTTCCTTTGTCTGTGTATTTTACTCCAGCTTCAGCTATGGACTTTGGGAATGAGGGCGGTTCTGTGTGTCCTCAAGACCTGTCTAGGTATTACTGTGGTGTGTTTTAGCACCTTTAGAACAACTAAGAGGCATGAACAATAATTCTTTTCATACATTATTGAGTTTCTTTTTCACATTAGTATTCACCAGTTCTTGTATCAGTAATGCAGATAAAACACAGAGAAATAATACTTCTCTCAGCTTTGGTTATGACTAGATTGTAGAAATTCTTCCTCTTTGGGAATTATTTATCTTAGTACTCCATAAAGCTTCTTGATTGTCACAAAAATGTATTTAATCTCAATTGTTAACTTTTATTTCTGGAAATTTGTTATTGTGCAAAGACTTTGCAGAAGCAAACAGTGCATCAGGTTCAGATCTTGGGTCCCTAGTCAGTTCTGAGTTTCTTTCTCTAATATAATTGCAATATCTAGACATAGAAAATGTCATTGAAAATGTTGCAGAAGAACCTGATTGTTATAAGAAAAATGTTCTGAATAATTTGAATCCAGTCATAAATACATGTAAGACTACAGTAGGCCTAAGATTTTCATATTTTGGTGATGAAGATGACCAAAATAGTGTTGCCCATGGTTTCTTTTTAGCAGAAGTGAATGAGTATTGCATTAAAAAATTGTATTCTGAAGAAAAGCAAGTTTTTCTTCTTAGATTGTGCATAATGCTTATGCAAGATCAGTAATTTTTGATATTATGAATTCTGTCCACTGCTTCTCTTCTCTTTATTTTCTTTGCCTGTACTCTAGGTGTTTTGTTAAAGAAAGAATTTGGAAGTTTTTAATGCTGATATTAATATATGTTTTTAGCAACTATTTTCTAGTGGCAAATTGTTCACAAAAATTCTAAAAAATGGTGAAATAAAAGTTACTGATGTAATGCTGGAGTGTTTTTCCTTTGCAGGTTTAGGAAAAGGTCTGTTGAGAACACAGCTTTCTAAATAATAATTGAATCTTTATATTCCAGATCAGATGTCACTTTAAAAGGGAAACATTAGCATTTTTTCTTCCTATCTTTCTCTAACTACTTTTGTACTCCTTTTACCATAAATACAGCCCCATTTTTCAGCCTTTTCCCTTTGAAAGAATCAAAGTCAAGAGTCGATTGCATCTATACTGGTGCCATGGCTGGAATGCAATTTCTTTTTCTTAAATATTTAAGCATGTGCTGCAACCCCTGAATGGACACAGATTATTAAACAATAGTAAGATAATACAGAGAAATCTTCAGTCTCTCATTGTGTTGAAAATATTTGCTCTATTCTGCCTTTAAAGATTAATAGTTCTGCTGGGATATATTCAGTTCCTTTGATGTTTCAATATTAGAAGCTATAGCTCTTTCAGATAACGTTAAACAGAAGTGATATTTCTGAAATATTGAAATCTTGATGGTTGGCAGAATTCTCTCACTGATACGTGAACGTACTGAAGGGACCTTGTACACCTTAATTGGATTCTCATACTAAAACACTTGGGTTCAGAGAATATGAGACTGGATTTTAAATGTGGTTTGGTCAAGGTTTTGGGTTTGGATTTGATATTTTTTCCCTTGTTTTTTTGGTCTGTCAAATTCCCTGGGGAGTTTTTGCATTGACTTTAGTAGCATTTGAACAGGGCACATAGGAGTCTGAAAAACACGGTTACCTTGCCAAGGAGTTGTTTTCCTTGATCTGTTTAACCAAGCATTGATTTTGCTCCCCCATGTGCTCTGAATGCACTTCAGAATTAAAGCCTGCTTTTATTAGCAGTTTTTAAGGCAGAGAGCAGTGTGATGTCTTCCTAAGCATCTTTAGAGAGCAGCAGCATCACAGCAGCTTTGCAATCTATGTGTGTTAATTACTGCTAAAAAATCTTACAATAAAGTAGGTATGATTCTACTTACGAGTTTTGCTAAAAAATGGACATCTCAGCCCTGACTTCTCACTGGCATGCAGTAAGGAAGCCTGTTGTTTAAGTCAGCAGTGGTTTAACTCTTCTCCATTTTCCTCAAGGTTTTCACTTCCAGGAGAAAAGCTATGGTCCCAGTGGTCTGGAGAGTGTGCTTCTCTGCCCTTCCTGCACTCACCAGCCTGGCATGAGAAGAAGGGAGATCTTAAAAAATCCACTTCTAAACCTCACCAGTGGGACTTGGACACAGAAAGGATCAATGAAAATCCTGTGTGCCTAAAGGCATTTTGATTTTTTTTAAGCCAATTCAATTAGTCTAACTAAAAATGTTAATTTTTCTTGCGAACTTCCTTTCCTGCCCTCAGACCACATAGTGTTTTTCTACTGGCAAATGATGGGCATATAATGAGTAACGGATGTGAATATGACTTGCTTTTTATTCTGTTACTTGCCATTGTTGCACTTACCTGGTTTTTGTGCTCCATCTCCAGTTCTTTTCCTGTCCTGCCAGTTGTCATCACGGCAGCTTTTGCAGAAGGGTTTTATGTAACCATATGGTGCCTAGCTCAGGAAGCGCCTTGAATCCTGAGGACTACAGGTTGCTGCCTTGATGCATTTTAAGAGCAACAGCCATGTCATGGAGAGACATCTTGTCACTGAAGGTGTCCCCAGGCAGATGTAGCGTGCTCCTGTGCCAGCCCAGGAGGAAGGCATCCAGGAAGCTGTGGGCACGTCTGTCCTACATTGTACACCACACAGCAGGAACCAGTGGGGCGTTTTTTTCCGGAGTATTGTGTATCTGTGGTTTAGTTAGGTGTGAAAACCTTCTGTAGACCTTACTGTATTCAAAGGGAAAAGCAGATTGAGAAATGTGTTGCCTGTCATCCTGACCAATGATATACAAGCAGTCTGCTGGGGTTTTTTGTGTGATTGCAAAAGGAGGGGAGGGAGGAGATGGAAGGCTCACACAGCAGATGATGTGATTGATCAACATGTTAACTAGTGTAGCAAAATCCCATCTGTTTATATGTTTCACATCCTTCCCAGCTATGAAGCAGGGATGAGGAGAAAAGCACAGAAACAAAATCCATCATGAATGAAAAATTGGAGCCCAGTCCTGTTACTGATGAAACTAGCAGTTTCAAGAAGAATAAGAGCGTCTCTTAAGAAGTCTCGTGAACATTCACTAATGCTAGCCTCCCCAAATTGTGCTTGGCAAGAAAACAGGCTTTTTCTCTCCCAGTCTCTATTTTTTGTTCAAAATGTGGTTAAGCCCTTGGGTGTCTTCTGCAATAATCAAACAGAATCTAGAATAAAGGATATTATAACAAGGGAGCTTTTCATAACTAATTGCTACTTAATTGTGTTTGGAGTTTTTCAGTTTCTGTCTGCTTGGTTTCTCTTATTCCTGGCAATGGAAGTGAGTGGTAAAGTAAAACATACTGAGATCCACACCTATTCAGATAATTGCATTTCTTCCTGTTAAAATATGACAACACTTAAAAATTATTGGTGCTGTTAGCAGATTGTGTGGAGTAACAGAGCCATGTCTGCCTTGCTTCTTTCCATAGTTTCTACGAAAGAAGTATCTGAAGTGGTTTTAATTCTGAATGAAGCAATGTTTATGGTTTCTGTAATCACTGTTTACTTCCATTAAGAGGGCTTTTTCAAGTAATGGGAGTAAAATATATCCTTCTATCAATCTGTCTAAACATTAAGAATGCTATGTAGAAAACTATTATAATTTAATCATAGATGTACTCATCTAGGGGGAAAAAATCACCAGAAGCATACATGCAGAAATGTCTTAGCTGTGTATGCAGATTCTCAAAAAAAGGCTGTGAATGTCTAATTCTGCATGCACAGAAATTCAAACTATCAACATTTTGACTTCTGTCACAGTATGCGTGCTCCATGGCATGCCTGATATAAAGCTTCTGTAATCTGCCAGAAAATAACTATGACCTCTTACAAACACAGAATCAGGGGTAATTTGTGTCCAGTCAGTCTGTCTTTGAGATCTCCTGGATGTGGGTTGGGGCAGAAGGTGGAAAGTAAAGACCTGCAGAAGGTGTGATGCTCACAGATATCTAAGAAGAGAGGTGGCAATTTTACAGTGAAGTTAAGAAATACAATTCTGACAGAATTGTAGAACAAATGTGATGCCCAAGTGGTATTTTTAGATCTTACCACAATTTGGAGTACAAATAATATGAGTAATGACAAATGTATTAGTTCTCCTTATAAAGTAATACAGTGTCCAGCTTCCCTGAATGGCAAATTTTGTCTGAATCCCAAGGTAATTTAGATTGCTTTGGTGGTATCTCTTCAACAGATGGCCTCCTAGGACTCCAGTCTTTTTCCCATTCTGTTTGTCAACACTTGCCATATCAGAGTCTTGGTCTTAGTCTGCAGGAAGTAACTGTGTATTAAAAATATTTCTGCTGTTACCATGATGCTAATAATTTATAGCTCCAGCGTGTCTCATATCTTTTCCAGCAGCGAAGAAGACTCCCTACTCTTATCTGCCACTGTTTAATTTAGAGAGTAATAATACTTTCTTTCATGTTCTCTCACTAACCTTAGATATTTATGGTAGCATCAGGTGCCTTGAAAGTCTTTGTGTCCTGCTCCTTCATTTCTGTATCTGAGAGAAGATACAGACTTCTGGCTTCTCCATAATCAGCCATGTGTTATGTTCTGGTAGAAAGCTGTTCTCTGCAAACCTTTTTCTCTACAACAGTTGGTGCAGTTTATGAGCTCTTGTCTTTTTGGGGAAGAAAGACGTTGATCTTTACATCCATTCTATTCATTCTCATTTAAGAAAAAAATCCCTGCTTTTTAAAATTTTTCTTTTCTTTTTCAAACCTGTAGTTGGCTTGAGTTGGGGTTTTTTTTCTGTTACTATTACTTTTTAAAAAATGGTGCTGCCAGTGGACTTTTTTGAAACCACCTCCTCCAATTTTTTTTTTTTTTGAGCTCTTGGATTCGGCTCTTGGATTTCTTCATTAATTGGTATAGTACATAAAGACTGATAATTCTGCATCTTGACAAAACAGCCACATGTATTTGGAGAATGTGAAGTACTCAGCACATATATAATTGATTCCTAGGCTTTTAATGATTAGTTAGCATTTCTTTCAGGACTTGCTTTTTAAAAGCAGTCTTTTTATAGCCATATGGAAATATTTCAGATGATTAAAGAGAGGGAGGAAAAAATCCCTAAGTTAAGTATCATACACAGGAATCTGGCATTGACCAGATTTTAGGTGAATTTTGAAATAAGGCCCTGAAAGTATCTATGTGTTTACATCGGTAACAGACATTACATTCATTTTTAAACATCCACAAATCGTGTAGCATCTGAGTATTTTTATAAGTGGTAAACTGTGTATTTCAATGTCAATGTCTTATTTCAAAATCTGTGTTTTAGCTCTGTGCAATAGTGGCAGTTTTGTTCAAAAGGTGTGACCAGGAAAGGAAAAAACCATGATAGGAACAATTGCCTGGGTGAAAGTTCCATTTGGGTCACATGAGCAATTTTGGTTTGCATTGGTTGAGGAGGTGAAATTCTCCTGAATCACATGGGAGTCCCCAGTGCATGTGGGTGAGACTTTCAAGGGTACCTGATTGCTGATCCCAGCAAATTGTAACAGCACTAAAGGTGTGGAAAGAGTGAATGAAAATCACAAATTTTACTGAATTCAGCTATTGCATTTATGTACAGAAGATAATTTGGAAATGAGCAAAAAAACCCAATATATTAATATTTGTGCAGAAACAAAGCAAATGTTTTCCTTTGAATCAAACAACTCAGTCCGTGTTGATATAATTAGGAATCTTCCCCGACTTAACCTGCAAATAAAAAATAACATGCATAAGTTCTTCAATTCTGTTTAATAGGTCAGAGAGGCACACCTTGAATTTTTCCTATGAGCCAATTTAGTTCAATTTCTTGTGAGTTCAGTGTTTCACAGCACTGGGCGCTTATTGCTGCTGGTCCTGCTCGGATTAAAGTTTTCTCTTCCCCTTTTCACCTCCTGCTTTGGTCAGATTCTCAGCTGGTGTTAATAGCTGTGATCACTGTAGGGATGCTGCTGATTTACACAAGCAGGTGGTCTGGTTCCAGGGTGTCTTACTGCTCTATGAAAATGGATTTGGTGAGCAAGCTTCTTTTCTAAATGTCTGAACTGAGTTTATTAACATCTTAGTATGCCTCAGACAAGCAAGGGTTTTTTTTAGTGTTTTCATTTTATTTCTTGCAAGAATGTTATGTTTATTCGTTCTTTATTTCTTAAAGGCTGCGTTGGAGAAACAAATTGTCCATTAAGATGGGTTTAGTGGGGCATTTGTTTTGTTCTTGACAGAATGGTTCTCTGCATCCATTAAAAAGTAGGAAGAAAAAAAAAGGCATTTTATTTAAAGCTTTATGTATGAAATAACCAAGCAAATGTGTTTGTGGCTAGACTTGAACTGGTAGGTTGGGGACCACCAGTCCCTTAATTAAAGTGAATGAATCAGGGAAGACTCTCAGCCTTTACCTTGCAGCTGTAATAGACAAACCCTCAGCTGGTGGGAACCTGGGGTTCTGCTGGACTTTTAGGGTTTCTGGATGCTTTTTGGGGAATGCCACCACCTTCTTCCAGTGCATGTCAGGACTGACCCTTGCTGCTCCTGGGCAGGGAGGGGGGGAAGGAGAGAGAGAGTGAGAGAGTGAGAGAATGAGAGTAAGAGTGAGAATGAGAGAGAGAGAGAGGGGGAGAGGATTGCCTTCTCCTTGGCATATGTGCTGCACAAATCATGGTAGTGTTTGCATATGTCACTGTGGGCTTGAAAATCTCCTACAGACCTGTAATTGAGAGAAGTGCGTGGATGTGGGCAGCCTGTGCCATTGCGTACTCTATCCTGTCCATAGCCTGTGATGCCCCTGGGGAGCGCAGTGAGAGCGATGGCTCTGAAACGCTGCCCCTTGTTTTGGGCAAGGAAAGGGCAAAGACTGGGCTGGCAAATCTGCTGTGTGGGAAGGAGGTGGCATGAAATGTCTTGCTGTGATTCCACCAGTGCTCTTGGAGCTTCTTTTAGCGGGTGTCTGCTCCCCTCCCCTGCCGCTGTAGCCAAGTCCAGCGTCTCACTGGTCCTTGCAGCTGCCCAGTGCCGCTGTGAGCAGAGAGGAGAAATGGCCAGTCAGGGAGTGTATCAGTGTCTGTAACAGCTCATGAGGTTTGCCAGGTGGGAACTTTGTTTTAGTAGCAAATGAGGAGTGAAGGTCTGAGAAAGACGGAGCTGTTGTGAGATGGGAAGCGCCATGAAAATGCAAAAAATGAACCACTTTAAATAAAGTAAACCAGTACATAGGCCAGCAAATGATAGAACAGTAGTACTACATACTCAAACTTCTCAAACCTGATTTTAGTAACATGCAATGAAGCTGTCATTTACCAAAGTTGTCAGTTACTTAATTATAGTTTATGCTAGATGTTATTTAAGGTCATGTTTGTGTTATTTTCTTATTTACAGTCAAAACTATAAAAAGACCCAGAACATTTCACCCCAGGGAATCCAAAAATGGTTGCTGCTATGTTATCTAGAGTGTCTGCTGTAAAGCAGGACTTCTGAAGTCTCTAAATCAAGAAAGATTTAAAATTTCATCCATTGATGGACTTTTCTTCCATGGCTTCCATAGAAAAGACTGAGATAAACTAAAGATGAATACATGAAACGGGTTGGAAGTTGAAACAAGAAAAAGAGTGGTCTCTGGAATTCTTGCCAATACATAGATATCAGAAAAATACAGTTTTGACACCAAATTTGTCATTAATCCAGCTTTCATATTTGTTCTTCCAAGATTTTTTTTTTCTTTCTTGTGTCAAACACAAGAATGAGAACATTTTTCTCACATAGTATATTCCATTGCTGTTCTGAGATGTTTTTTTTTGTCTTACTGGACTGTAATTCTAGATGCCAAAAAAATATGCAAAGCCACTTGAGTAGAAGCCATTTGTTTGGGTAGTCCAAAGAGTGCCAAGGTATCCTTATGCATTTCAAGCATTAGTGTGGAAAACAGTTTTTGCAGGAAATGGTGCAATATGTCCCTGTCTCCCTTCAATAGCTTTGATACAGGGTGTTAATGAAATGATGTGAGTACTGTATTTACTGGACTTTCTCACCCTTTTTATCTCCCTTACATAAGCCTCTTATCTGGCTCCTCTTTGCCAAACAGCTGCTTGGAGCTGTGTTTAATAGTCAGCACACAGCTGTGCCCTCTGAACAGGACAGGACCTCAGCACATGGTGTTGATGTGCAGCATCAGTATCAGCACGGAACTGGGGTGACACAGGAGTAAAATAGTCCCCTTTGACCACCCCTTCTAAAACAGATGGAGGTTAGACCTTCTCACCTGCAGGCTGTAAGCCTCGGTGGCTTGGTGTTGGTCTCTTGGGGTCCACAGGCTCTCATGGACCTATTCTGGTCATGCCTCAGCCAAGCATACAAGCCAAGCCAGCCTACCTGCTGTGCAGGCACGTGCATACCACCACTGTGTGCATTTCTCCTTTTTGCTGTGCAATCTGTGTCAGGAAGTGTAAAGCAGAACCTGAGATTGCTCCCTTAAATCCTCTGCTGTGATATCTACAGGCATTTCTCCTCACTATTATGCTTTCAGCTAGGTGGGGGCAAGCTGGGTTTGGTTGGTTCACCGTGTTTCTCTGGAAGCTTTAATGTGAGGGGGTGTTGGTGGTGTCTGCTGGTTACCCTTAAGTCATCTCATGTGTCTTCTGAAAGCTGGAGGAGTGAAATGTGTCCCCTTGTGTTCCTGCTGGTGAGATCTGTAGCCAAAGCTGGCTGAATTTTTCACTGTAACCACTGCATTCTTCTTTTAGTCAAACATTTCACTGAATCCACAGTCAAAGATGACTTTGAAGTTTGGCTTTGTCTCCTGTGCAATTGCACGGGGGACTCCAGCTTTCCATTTAAAAGTGAGAGTTCACTGAAGGTCTATGAAAGTGAAGGATTATTTAATTACATCCTGATTTGCCAATGGTATACTCAGCCCTGCTCAGAGCATAAAGATATATAATGTCTGCTCCCCGCGGAGTCTTAGCAAAGTCCTGTTTATCATTGCCTCCACTAAGGTTTCAGTGTGTTTTCATCTGCTCACATAGGATCTGTTGTGCCTCTAACTTAACAAACCTAAGAGTAAGTTAGGCTCTTCCTTTTTTTCATCAACATCTCCCCATACAGCCTAGAAGGAATGTTTCCAATAACTTCCTCTTGGTAATGAGCCAAACAGCTGTTTTTCCAGAAAGGGCTTGGGAAGCTGAGGTGTGTAAATCAAACCTTTGGAGATAGCTCCTTTTCCAGTTTTGGTTTTGGCTTATGGTGTGTCTGTACTAGTGTGAGAGATGGTTGCTGCCTGTGGTACAGCAGCTCCTGAGCTTGTGGGCTATGCTGATACACACCAGTATCATCTTCCCAGCCATTGGTCCCTAAATGTTGGCAGTGAATGAGCTCTCCTGCACTCCAACCACATGTAGTTTTGTTCCTAGGTGAAGGACTAAGGCAATGTCTAGATGATCCTTTGGTGCAAGATCATAACAATAAAAGAAGGTCACAGCCAAGAATTTTATGTGCCTGGAAACTTCATTGAATTGCAGTATCTATCCACATGACTGCTCTGCAGCATTCTGATGCCAAACCTCCAGAGAAAATCCTAAGCACTTACAGGAAAGATCCCCCGCACTTCAAGTTCTCAGTACTTTCAGAATGCATGACTTAAATTACTTTCCGGACTGGGAATTTTGTTTCTCAACATGGGTTTTATCTAAATGATGTAAAGCCGCCCCAGTGGCCCTGCTCATGTTCTGCTTTCATTCCAGGAAAGGATCTCAGTGTCTTCTGCTCTCCTTGCACCAGTGCTGTGGTTTTCAGCAGAGGAAAACTGAGACATGGGGGCAAAAAGCAGGCTATGGTGTGCTCTGCTCTGGTCTGAACTGTCAGAGACTGATGACAGAGTGCCTTGGAGTAGAAAGTAGAAAAGCTGCTGGGCCTTTAATTTTTTGGCTTAATCTCGAGTCCTAGTCCTTTGTGCCAAGAATTTTTCCTGCATTTTACCTCTATCCATTCCTTGGAAAATGGATGAACCATCTTTGAAGCAATATCCAGAACCTATCCGTCCCTTGAGAGACAGAAGTGGTCTGAATTTTCTTTAGCAAATAGAAGAATCACAACACAGGCTTCTGTTTCCTTGGAGGAGATTAAGCTGTGTCCTGATTTTGAGAATGGAGTTCATTTTTTAGCTGTTAGGCTACTCTACAAAAAGGAACAGACTGCTAACAATGATACTTAAATGCAATGAGCTCTGCCTTTTTAAAAAAAAAATAAGGTAATTTTATAGTATTAGGAATTTAGTGCACCTGCGTTAAAGGGACTGATGTATCCCCACAAGCTTTTACCTTTGTGCAGTTGGTTGGTATGTGGACTCTAAGAGACAAAAAAACATGCCCATGCCCATGCCCATGGCAAATGGAGTCCAAGGAAAGGATGTCTGTTAGAATACTTTTGCCAGACTTTCCATTGTAAGAAGTGACCTTTCACTCCCTTTCAGAGATTTTGGATCTTCAGTGCTGACATAGAGGGTAAGGAAACATCACATCACAAGATAAAATTGCCTTGATTTGTCTTACGGAACAGATCTTTTTACAGCCTAATGTCCCAGCATGTGACCTCCACTCTGTAATTGCCTATCTATCTGCTACAATATGTTCAACATGAGAAGACTTTCCTCTTTTGATTGGACTTTTCTTTTTCCTTCTATCAGCATTTTTTTCCGTAAAAGAATTCCATGTCTTGTTCAGACACAGAAGTGCTTGAGTGAAACAGTTTCTGAAACAGTATTTTAAAACAAATTCTCTTCTAAGACTTGAGCTATGACAGGCTTAGGAGACAAAAAGTCTTCGTTTGGTTGTAAAAAACTAAAAAAAAATGAAGGGAAAATGGAAAATATATATTTATATATATATATATGGAAATACATTTTCAGGAGAATTTGAAGGAAGCATAAAGGTCTACTTTCTTTAAGCCACTGCCTAAACAGGAAAATTCAGAGTGTCTAAGTTCACAGTTTGCTATTTCTTTGCAAAACATTATGAGCCGAAGTCCAGTGTTGGTATTTGTGCTTAATAGCATATGTGTCTCTAATTGGCACCATCTTCTCCAAAGCACTACACAAGTTTTATGTACCAGCCTTCTTACAAAGACGCTGGCACTCACTGCAAACACCTGCTTCAATTATCATGTTTCCCTAAAACTCTTTGCAGCACCAGGAGAACCATTTCCTTCTGTATTTTTTTTTTCACTGTTTCTCAAGGCTTTATGTGTTTTTATGCTCACAAAGTCTGAGCAAGGCTCCCACCGCAGCAGACAAAAGGAGAGCCTTCACCTCACCAAAATGCAGTCCCACCTGTTCTTCATTTCAGGACTATTTTTTCAGTTCTGTATGCAAATTGCAATTATGGGGGTGACCATTTCACATGGAAAAGAGTATTATTAAATGCAAATAAAACTATGCTTATTACAGTGGGAAGCATAGAGACAGGCTGTCTCTTTGAATTATGTGCCTGGACTTTGTTATCAATTAATCATTTACTGTTCTCGTAAGTGGTCTTTGCTGAGGTCATGTTCAACCACAGATTGTGTACCACCAAGACTAGTGGGGTTGCTCTGCACAGAACCACAGACAGGTCACTAACACTTCTGTTACCAAATGGATGATGGCTCTGAATTGAATTTTAGATGTCTGGAGTGTTTTCATTCTTTGATACCTTCTGTACTAGTGTTGTGCCCTAGCTAATTTTGTTTCTTTCAATTAAAGCTCAGTTTTGTTTTTTTTATAAATCCTCTATGGATATATACTTTTAGCAAAGATCTGCACACAGCTCAGGGACTTGGAGTGAGCTGATTACATGTGAGGTCTGAATTTAGCTGAACATGCACAGAGCAGCTTTTGATATTACCTCTGTGACAGAACAGGTCATGCTTTAGATTTGAACTGTGATGTTGCTTGGAGTATCTTTCACGCTTCTGATAAAAAGAAGAGGGCTGTTAATAAGAGAAGGAGCAGGTACCTGGAGCTTCTTCTTTGAAGTCCAGTGGCAAACCAACCAAGTTGATAGTCTTTCATCAGCTCCCATGGGATTTAGGTTCACTTTTTAATTGCTCATTTGCTGGGTGGTAAGTAACATATTAGGTGGTGCTAAAATGCTGTTCTGTTTTTTTGGGTCTTGATCCAGCAAACTCCTTAAGTATGAGCTTAACTATGGGTTTGTTGTGTCCTTGAAATAAATGGGGTTATTTGAGTTGTATAAAGCTGAAAGCAACTTGGAGTGATGTTCTGGATGGATCCACTGCCTTTAATGTACTCCTACACACACATCCTTATACTGGATTGGCTGTTTCTCAGTTTAGTGCCTCTGTAAGAGACAGTTTGGATCTTATAGCTGGCTGGGAGTGTGCTATACCTGTTTTATCACTGACCATCCCAGTACTTTCCCTCCTTTGGTTTGCATTCTTGGAGAACTGCTGGTGAATAGTGATGGGAGCAGAGCTGACTTAGGTGAGTTAGGCCTCTGTCATTAAAAGGACAGAGATGTCTAGGACTGGTACTACCATATAGGATTATGTTCTGCATCAGAGAGCAGAAGTGTGATGTTGTGTTCACTGTCTAGGATTCACTTTATTGATTATATCCATTTAAACAAGCAAACCCACAAAAAATAATAAAGAAAATCCAAAAAACCCTCTATTTTAACAAGGAAAGTGATCTTACATTTTTACATCTTCCCAACAACTTGTGACCAGCTGTGGCATACACTATTTTTACAATGAACTCTGTCATCTTTTCATCTGATTTACACAGAACCTTATGGATAAGAAAGTTTCTTCTTATTGCAGGAGGGTGGGGAGTAAAAAAAAGCCAGTGACTGCCTGAACAGGCTATCATAAATACAACTCGCTTGGCATTCCTGTCCCTGAGATGAGCTGATTTGTGGTCTGGATTCAAAAGTGTTTTACTGTTCTTTACTTCTCTGTGGATTCAGCTATTTAGATCAGGCTAATTTTCAACTGGAGGAGCTGAAGAGCTATTATTCTCCCTGAAGGTTATCTCATTTGTTTAAAAAATGGTGGCAAACCACTGACTGCTGTATTTTATTTTTTTTTTAAGAAAACAGCAATGGAGGAGGAGAGTTATATCTGGAAAACCCCCATGTGCAAAATCCCAAGGTCCTTTCCTGAAATAACAAATACTTTCATAAGTAATAAAATGAACTTCACCATGTTTCTCAGAAACTCTCTCCTCAGCTGAACCAGAGGGATGAGCTCATGAGGTTGCGCTTCATAGCATTTCAGAGGGTGTATTTCTTGTCATAATAAATTCAGAATATGGTATTTTTTCAGCCTTTACTGCTGTATCAAAGTTGGTTGGCCAACTTTCCCAAGGGGAAGAAAGACGGAAGAAAACTTAGAAACAAAACAACACCTTAGGAAGTGTTGGAAGTGTTGAAATTCCAGGCACCTTAGAAGGGTGGACCTAAGTATTCCATATTGTTGGTTCGGTCTTTAGACAAGGTCATTTTTCAATTCTTCTTCTTTCTAAAGGAGTTGACACTGACTTTCCTTGCTAGACATATCACAGAACAGATGTCAGATTAGCTATTATCAGTTAGAAATTGCCTTTAAGGTTGGTTGGGCTTTTTAAAATTATTATTACCATTGTTTTAGTGAAGGACTTCATTGCCTGTTGAATGATGATGATGATAGAAGCAGACTTCTGTGTGTAGTAATAGGCATGTCATGACTAGGAGGAGTAGCTTTAAGAGGAAAGTGTTGATATGTTGCTAAAGCTCACAAGGAAGTGCAGGCATCCAGAGAAAACACAGGATGAAATTCGTCTTTCTGATTCTTGCTGCTTCTGCAGCATGGCCTCGCTGGGAAAGGGAAACATTGGATGCACTGGGCATGCATGGTGAGGACTGTCTTGAGACAAGCACATTTTCCTGAATATTGAACTGTACATCCCAGTTCCCACTCTGACACCCAGCTGGCACTCCTTGCAGGGGGAGGAAGGCAAACACTTTGGAAAATGCAGTTGCCTTGATCATTTAAATGGGAGCTCCTGTAATTTGGACAGCTGGACTATCATGTACGCCATTATGTTTAAAATTAGTGGTTGCAGAAGAATTAAGAGGGGCAAAAAAAGGAGAGATTAGTTCAGATAAATAAAATATAGAGCAAGCTGCTTCAGAATCAGCTCAGATTCTCTACAGGGAATTGCCTCACCAAAACGGATGTCTTCCAGATTCCTTCCCATTCATCTTCCTTATGAGATAGTTTTTCTCCCCAATGCAAGGATGTGTTTGTGGCTTCTGCCATCTAGAATATCCTCCTTCTGTTTATGGCCTAAATGGCCTTTTTGCCTTATGGCTTAGCACCTGCTTTTATTCATTGTGAAATGATTTTATATGCTTTTTAGTAAATGTGACAGGCAGTGCATTATGCACTGTCATGTTTTATTTACTCCCATAAAGCATTATGGAATACAGTTAGAATGTGACATCCAGGACACGGTGTTGTGCTGCATTGGGTTGTGTTGCAACATGGGACAGTTCAGTGCCTTGAAAGACGCACTGTCTTTTCCTTTGCCTATATCTTTTATTGAGTGTTTTTTATCCTGACTTTTCCCTTGGTGAATGTGTGGAGCTCCCCCAGTGTATCTGATGAGGACAATGCTTGTCTGCTTGGAAAGGTCTTACTTTAGTCTCACAGCTTTGTTGATACAAAAGGTACGAGAGTTGCTCACATCTCCTCAAGCTGTTTCCCAGATGCTTGATGATTCACGAGGAGCCAACCTCCTGGGAGCAACTCTGTGTTGACTGTCTTCTATCTGTGAAATCCTAATGAAAATCACCTTATAAAATTGTATGTTGTTTAATTACAGTGCTGGCTACACCACTTCAGGTTGTAATTTAGTGCATGGTGAGGAGGGTGAGAGGGAATCAGGCTGTTTCAGAGCTCCTGAAGAGTCTGCTCCAGCATTGGGTGAAGGCTCTGAATAGCTTTAGATTTCATCCCATGTGGGCTATAGAAACAGTATTTATGGCCATTCTTAACACAGCATACTTTATTCCATTATGGAAAGGGCTTTTCCTCAGAGTGGAACATTTGAATATCCCTTATTTTACTATAGTGAGAATTTTCCCCCATGCTTCTCTCCAGCCTTTCCTCTACAATGACTTCATAATTGCCGCGTTTACCATGGTGGAAATAACAAGTCCCTGGGCTTTGATTTATAAGCTTCATAACACGTGCAGCTCTATTGCTTCATGTATCTGTACAACTTGGATGCTGTAGAGCTGTGCCAGCCATGACATTTCAGCACTGGTCTTGGTCAGGTGTGACTGACTGCCTTGCAGGCAGAGCACTGTAGTCTGCACGATTCAGAGTTTAATTTAAATGAAAAGCTGTGACAGACCCTCTTTTTTATGTACAAGTGTTCATTCTCGGTGTGCTGTGTGCACAGATGTTCTGTTTGGGGGTATATGTATTTTCAGAGATACTGTCCCCAGAACTCTTCATTTCAGCAGCTGACGACATGAGAGTAATGCCTGTGCTAGGACTGCCTGGGAAAAGGGAACCTTTCCCTCAGAATCGTGAACCAGACTGAACCACACAGTGAAGTGCATGCTGACAGAGGGGAAAATGACAGTAGTTTGCAGTTCAAGAAAGAAGAGTAATGGACTCTCAGGCACAGGATGAGTTTTGCCATGTTTTACTGCAGTAACTTTTGTTCTGACTTAGGGTATGGTTGTTTTTCACTAGATTTGTTATCATCAAATCTGGTTTATTTTTATTCCTTTTCTTGGACGTTTTGGATAAAGTCCTGTGAAATAGTGTCCTCTTAATGTACTGGGTGTTTTCAGAGATCATAGGTCCTCAGGATTTCAGTAAGAGCTCAGTTGTGTTGGCTGGACATTTTGTTTCATTCCAGATCAGGGAAAAAAAGCCCCACAGATGTCTTGTCCTTTTTTTAGAATAAAAGCAAATACTAAACAGACTTCAGCATAGATGTCCCTGATGAAAATCACAACAAAACTAATAGGTGGGTGGTCTTAATTTTCACCAAACTGGCACTTTTCCAACGCAAATTGTTTGCTTAAAGCAGAACAAAACAAAACTGACTGGTTCTGCACTTTTTGAACTAGGGTGTGTTTGCTTGGAAAGGGTGGCTTAGAGTGTGAAAACATCTTAGAAAGATGTCGCAGTTAGGTCTGTGGAGATAGTTTTATAAGAAACATAGACTTTTTTCTTCTGAGTTTCAGGTTGTTTGGAAGCTAGAATTACTGTGCTGTCAGAAGAGTACAATGAATGGTTAGACAACCGTGCTTTGTTTACAGCTGCATGCAGGGAGGTATTTACAGCCAGGAACCAGTGAAAAGCAACCTGAAAAATAGATGTACTAATCAAGAAGTTTGTACCGTTTGTCTGGATTCCTGGTTTCAATGAGCATTTATAAAACAAGTATATTTATTTCATATAAAGATCTTAGAAAAATTCAGTCACACAATAGATTTTATTTTAAAAGTGAAGACCTAAATAAGTGTGTGTGACAGATAGCTGTGGCTGGTTGCTTTGGTTTTGTATTTCCAGCGTTCACAGAGTGGCCTGGTGGAGATATTTTTCCCCCATTTGTTCTTCCTCAGTAGCCAGATTCAGGAGAAAGAAACCAGTTTTCTATTCCTATTGCTTACAGTGGAACTGGGGGTTGGTGTGGCATTCAGCAGAGTGAAGTGATGTTCAGTTTAAGATAAAGACACCAGAGTCTGGGTGTTTACATGAAAACAAGTGTCCAAATTCATGTAGATACCCATACATCCTGTGGGGAAGGAACACAGGTAGCTGTCCCACAGGTGGAGGCTCAGAGGTGCATGTCTTGACTGGGAACTGAAACCTGCTGTGTTCTGAATGTTGCCTTGGAGCCTTGTGATCCTCAAAATTTCCCCATGCTAAAATTGTCAGTGCACAGAAGAATGGTTTGCAGTTCTTTGATGCAAATTGACCCAAATTCCAGTATCAGAAACAGCTGGGCAGTGCAAGTGCATGGTGCAACTGAGAAGACATTTTGACTTTTAGAGGTCTGGGTCTTGACACACTTCCTGTAATTCTTGGAGCCATGGATTTACAGCAGCAGACGTTTTACCTCGGTAAAAGTAAACTTTAGGAACAACTGAATATTTGCTCAGGCAAAAATCGTGGAATTTTAATTATGTAAAGACTTGGCTATTTGTCTTGAAGTTACTCAGTAAGATGGTTGATGGGATAGGATCTGGCCTCAGTTACGTTGGTATAAGCATGGAGTAGCTGTTTGAGTAAACAGACCATAGGCAGAAAATGGTTCCAACCATGTAAATAGAATCAAAACATGACCTTATACATGTTTCTGGGAGAAAATACTTAAGCACAGTAAAGAAATTTAACTCACCCATACTCACTTTTCTGCAGGTTTTTTTTTCTGCAGCATTGCTGCTTTTGTTCAGAGGGCATTGCTCCCCAGAGCACAAAATTTGGGAAGCAGGACTATTTAAATTTTTCATTTCAGTCTTTCTTCCTTCATTGTTCTCCAGCTTTTATTAAAGTTTAATTCTGTTTTAAAACCAAAGTGGTAAGAATGAACTCATATAATCAATATAAATGTAAAAAAATAATTGTACATTTCTTATAAAATAAAGAGTCTATATACTTGAGCTCTGTTGTTCTTACTGTTTAATAAGGGATTGAATTAAGAGAAAATACAGTGTACTTCCCATTTAATAATAACTGTTCCTAGACCAAACATTTTATAGACTTGAAATGCTAATAATAATTGTGCTGTGTTATAAACTGTTGTGTTTTTTGCCTTCCTGTAACTGGAACAACATACTAATTTCTACAAGTTGTGACTACTAACAGAGAGCAATCACCTCACAGACTTGTACCGAAAGGAGGAGACCATCAGCGTGGCAGGGAACGGCTGCATCCACAGTCCTCGCTTCCCCAGCAGCTACCCCAGGAACCTCCTGCTGACGTGGCGCCTCCACTCCCCAGAGAGCACCAGGATCCAGCTGGCTTTTGATAACCAGTTTGGGCTGGAGGAACCCGAAAATGAGATCTGCAGGTGAGTGCCAAGTGCACGTTTGCAAAGGGCTTCTTAAGACTAGCTTGGAGCTCACTAGCATGAGACTGCAAAGCAAAATCAGGGTATCTCTGGGTGGGTTTAGGATGTCCTTGCAAGGAGGGCAGACCTTTAAGGGGCCCTCCCAGCTGAAATTGGACTTTGAGTTCATAAATAAACTGAGCTGTCCTGGACCTGAAGCAGTTTTGTCAGGTTTTAGTCCTTCTATAACATTTTAAGCACAAGGTACTTGTATGCTCAAATCCAGGTATCTAACAACATAGGTGCTACTTTAATAGGATTTTGTCCTCTATCACCTCTCTGTCGCATTTCAGCCAGGTAAGAAACATCTTTTTCAGTAAGTGGAGGGCTCTAGAAGGTTTGAGTGGGTAGGTAAGCATTTATATTGGGGTGTGAGGGACAGATAAAAATGTATTGAAAAATAGAATGAAGTTCAAATTACTTGCTTATCTTTATTTTTACTCTTCACTGGTATAATTCTTTTTAAAAATTTCAAATGTAGGTCCACAAATATCAGTGTACCGATGCATGCTGATGTATCTGTAAATCTGTTAAAGCCTGCCCTACCATATCCCAGTTGCTTTGGTTCCCCTTTTAAGCAGAAGTGACCTTAAGCTCAGCTGATCTGACTGATTAACCTAGGTGGATAAACTGTTTTGCATTAGTAAAGTACAGAGGTGAATCTTGCCAGCATTCACTAAAACAATATAAATCCATGTGTTTATATTCCCTTTATTCAGCTCTCTTTTCTGTGGGAGAAAACAGGCTCAGGATTCCCATGCCCTCCAGAAGGCAGATTGCTGTGGTGCTGCTTACTTGAAATGCTCAAGTCTCAGCTTCCAGCTCTGCGTGATCATGTTGTTACTTACACCTTATCTATGCGCAGAACTTGGTTGTTAGTGTTTCTACACACCCAGCCTCTTCTTATCTTATTCTTGTCAATTAATTTATGTTTGTAGGGCTTGGCATCTCTGCAGGCATTTTACGGGATGGATCTTTTTCCTTATTTTTCTTTGTTAAATTTTCTGCATTACTGATAGAGGGAACCATTCCTGCAGGTTTGTTTTCCATGTAGCAATAAAAGAATGCAGCCTAAAATTGGCTCTCCTTCCCTGCTCTTTGGCAGGTCTGCTCTGGTGGTGTTGGTCCAAGATCAGCAGCAGAGTCAGTAACAACAGTAACCTCCCAGTACCCCTAATGCTTTCCCAGATTCAGAGCCTAATGCACACAGAAGCAGGCTGTTAATATTTACATAGTGGATAAACTGTGGCTGACCTTAAAGCATTGCAAGTTTGAAACAGAGGGCTAATTTACTGTGGAAAAAAAGATGAAGTATTGTCTGTCAAAAGCCATTGAAGGTGGTGGCACAGTGAGGGAAAGTCAAGCTGTTACTGGCATTATGTGCTTGGAGAGCATCTTGGAAGACAGTCTGCTTGCTTTTTCCAGAGCAGCTAATTTAGAATGCAGAGAAAAGCAAAGACCTTCCATCATCCATAGTGCTGGAGAAATATCACATCCTTTTCTGCAGTAAACTTTCCCTAGAGTTTCTGGAAGACCTTTGTTTGGGTAGTATTACTTCCAGAGTGAGGAATTTTTTGGTCAGACAGATTGTGATGGCTTTAAGTCTCTAAAATACTGTATGCAGTTGAATGTTTTGCAAATGCTCGATATATTTTTCAAAACTAGATCCTTTCTGCAGCTTCAGTCCCTGACAATCCCTGCAGTGCTGCTTTAGAGAGACAGCCAGGACTGTTTTAATTGAAATGAATGCCGAGAGCTAAGCATATGCTTGAAGGCATACTGGACAAGTAACACAGGACCTCTGCACCTTACCTTGCTTTTGTGTTTGCTTTTGACCTTAAGCTTTTTTCTCCAGAAACTTCCTAGTGTTTTCTTTCAATTTTTATTAATGCTAATTATTGTAATTTGCATACTATTAAGACTGACCTGATTGAAATTCATTCAGGCTGAGGAAGGAAAAGGTATATTTTAGCAGAGCTGTATTTCTTCAGAGCTTCTGAAGAAGGAGAGGAAATATTCAAGGTCTTACAGAATGTTCAAGAAGTGCTGTTAGCATTTCCACAGGCACTTGATAAGAGATGATTCTGAAAAGCAATTAAATTACCCAGCCTCTGAGGCTCCTTGGGTGCACAGAAGCAACTGAGAATACACCATGATCGTTGCAGCAAAGCCTCTGCTGTGGAAAGCAGATATAATTCTTGAAAGTCCATGGATTTTCCCTGTTTTTTCTGCTTAGTCTGGCTTCTGGCTTCCGAAAGTGGGGAGGCCAGTCAGAACAGCTTTCACCAAAGCTTACAAGGTTATCTCCTGCTGAACACCACAACCCTTGTGTTGCAACAGGCATTCACAATTCCGTGCTTCCCAGGGGGCCAGGGTGCATCCTTGGGAGCTCGCTGGGTGCCACATCCATCGCCACCAGGGAGTGGGAGCTTGGGATGGTGGAGGGAGATTGAGACAAGTTTACCTCTGCCTGGAACTAAATTTTGGTGTGCTTCAAAAAAAGAGTATTTCAGCAGAGTTTGGGCAGATTTAAGTGGTCATAGTGGATCTGTTATTTTCTGTTCTGTGCAATTTGGCATTGGTGAATATAAAAGCAGCAGAACTGATATTCTCAAACCACATAGTACTTGTGGTTTTTATCTCATGGGCTCTCAGCAGAAAAAGAAAAGCAAGTCTGTTATTTACAGAGCTATTCAGCTCCCACAACTGGACAGGGAGGAGGGTGGTTGGCCCACAGACTTGGGGGTGGGAAGCAGTGCATTGCTAGCAAGAATCACTCAACAGTCCTGAACTCCTTCTTTGGAGGGAGCAGATGCTTTGATAATGGAAAACATTCCTGGTAAAAAACTCCAGAGTTTTAAGGCTTAACTGTACTGTGAGGATGGCACTTAAACTGCCCATCTTGTCATCACCTCTGCCTCACTGGCAGCAATGTGTGGGGCCTAATTCTGGCTCCAAAGATATTGAGAGACATTTTGTCCTAGATTTAGTAAAAGCAGAACTTCATTCTCTGTCCCTTTTATTCTCCAGCTCAATAACTGTACTCATTTATTTATTTATTTATATGGTCATTTATACCCAAGCAGGCAATTGCACAGACTGGAGCAGTGAGTGCTGCCACTGCCACTGTGTCCCTTCATCCCTGGGGTTTAGTGCCTTCTGCTCCTGGCAGAGCCCTCTTTGGGCTCAGGAACCACTGCTGTGGCATGGGTGCCTGGCCAAGATGTGACTTTTCACAAAACAAGATGTGCTGTTGCATTTTCCCTGCACGCACTTGAACTCCCGACTGCAGCACACAGAGCGGCAGCATGCTTTCCTGCTTGAAAGCTAGACATAAATCTTTCCAAACCAGCTACAGGAGCAATGTGCCACCTACCAGGAAGGTCCTAAAAAGCACCTTTCATATCATGCACTGCCCTGTGTCCCTCCAGCATCTCTCTTTGCTCCTGGCACATTGGCTGCCCCTCTATAGCCCTCTGACCAACAGAGCAGGCGCCTGTGGCTGCTGCAGCTGTGGGGAGTTGGGTGACCATCACAAAGTGCACAAGTGCTTGCAGCTGCTCAGGTTGGGCAGCTTGCCTTAAATAATATTTTATCAGGTCTCTAAATTATTTACCCACCACAAGAAACGCAATGCATATGCTTGCTGTATACTAAGCACATGCAAGTGCCTCTTATTGCTGTTTTAACGTGATAGCAAACACTGTCATGTTCCAGGAGCACAGAAATCAGTCATTTGAGCACTCAGGCAGTATCTTGCAGCTTAGTATATTTAGTAGCACGCAAACTTGTCCACCATTTGTAATATTTAGTTGGATGTTTTGGAGTGGAGAAGAGGGGACAGATGTCTTTGTGTCTCCAGCTGTGCTCCTGTCAATTTGCAAGCACCTTCTGTAACCAGAGTCATCAGAAAATAATTCTTCATACTCATTTTCAGGTATGACTTTGTGGAAGTGGAAGATGTGTCAGAGACCAGCACAGTTATTCGAGGACGGTGGTGTGGACACAAAGAAGTACCTCCAAGAATAACATCCAGGACAAATCACATAAAGATAACCTTCAAATCCGATGACTACTTTGTGGCTAAACCTGGATTTAAGATATGTTACTCTCTAGTGGTAAGTCTCCTAGGGGTAATAGGGGTAAGAGACAGCTTGCAGTGTAAAAGAGCATCAGTTCTTGAAGACTGGATGGTGTAGCTAAATGTGGGATCAAAACACTAAATGACTGAAAGTAATTTTATTCAAGCAACTGCATTAATGCAGATCAAAGTATTTTTGACATCATGTCATTAAATATAAAATAAAGTCAAGTTCAGTTCAAGATTTACTCTAATTACATGTTTCAGAAGCACTAACACTTTCTACACTAAAGCTGCACTGCCACTGCCTTGAGAGATGCTGCAGAAATAGCAAAGAAATGGCTGCTCTGTGAACCCCTTTTCATGTTCATTTGAGGTCAAATAAAAATACCTTGAGGGGTTATGGCTGTGATTTTCTGATGAAGAGTAGTTTATCATGTATTCAGTAAAATTCTGCATGCAAGACAGTGTGCTAAGGCTCAGACTGTATTTTTAGTCAGATATCAACATACCTCTGTATATGCAGAAGCATTAGTAGTGTATCATGTAGTTTCAATGAGATGAAAATCTCCTTTTTTTTGTTTGTTTTTGTTTGTTTTTTGTTTGTTTTTTGTTTTTGCTTTTAGGGAGCAGGAATGCTCAGTACACTTAAGTAGATTTTGATACAAATATGTATTCCTTTGTATTGCCCTGATTAATAATATAATGCTTTTGGTGCAGTGTAGCTCGAAAGAGGCAGATTTTGCAAACACTCAGGAAATGGTAAGCAATAATTTATTATACTGTCGTCATTATATTTTCCTATCCATCACACTTCTTATTCCCTTTTTATTCAATCCACTGTCCTTTAACAAGAATAAGAAAGCCTGAAATAGCAATAACGTTGTAAGAGGAAAGATTAATTGTTTGAGTCATTTCACTTCCACCTCTTGGCTTTGCATGCATGTATGCCTGTGTATGCTAAAAAGAGCCCATAAACAGCACATTGTCAAGACAGAGCAAAGCTATAAAGATTTTGCTCCCTTGCATTTAAATTGTTAGGCTTCTAGTGGAGTAAGGCATTAAATTGTAAGTACATCCTGAGCTCTAATTTGAAGATAATCTACTAAAACTCAAATTCAGGCAGAACAGTCTATGAAAGACCACTGGGCATAAAAATGAGAGTGGAGCAGAAGCCTTTCTTTATACTGTTTGTATTTCAGCACAGCCACAGAAACTCTGCTGCATTTAGCAAGTTTTATTCCAGAGAATATACAGATAGTCTGATAGTATTAGGCTTTCCAATAATGAATGTTATCACTCATAAGACACAGGACTCTCTGCACTAGAAAGCTCAGAACAGGCTACTGTATTTATCTAATTTCAAAACTAGGGAGTAAACTGAGAATTTGCAATCTAGCAAATCTATTTACAAGAATAATCTCTAAGAGCACCCTCTGAATGAAATACTGCCTTATTTCAGAGAAGAGCCCTGGTGATTGGTGGTATTTGTGAGATGGGGGCTGATTTTCAGTTAGCTGCTCTTCAGATTCCAAACCATACAACCTAAAAGTGCCAATTCTGAGCAGAGTCAGCCCTTATTCCATAGTCCCCACAGTGCCTAGAGTGCAGTTCAGAGATAGCCTGAGCACTGCTGACCCCTGAAGGTTGGACTCGCTGTGTGTTTCTAGTCAGTAGACCAGGGAGCATTAATGAAGCATGCAAAAACATATGGTATTTTCTATGAGATGAAATTAAGGACCTTTATATTGCCTTATTTCGCTTCCCTTCATAACCTTCTCCAACAAAGGCCTACTTCTGGGGCCTTTCTTGGAGCTTAGTGCACAAGATATGGGCAAATTTCTTAATTCTCTTGCTTTTTCTTATATTTGGAGTTTGGATCTCTGTGGTGGGTGTTTATTTGTATACCAGACTGATAAATTTTCCAGAGAAAATAAGTTATTTGGAATTTATTGATCAGCTCCATCTTCTGTGCATCATACCAGAATGACTGGGTGAATTTCTCACAGTTACTCATGCAGCCAAGCAGCCTTGCAGCCTGACACTTTAGCTTCTCATTAATAAATCTTCAAGGAAGTCAGTGAAGTTCACTACATTTGATGCAGATCAAGCTTTTACTTAGGTCAGCACTCTACATGAGGCACAAATAAGGCACCAGAGAGCTTAGCAGAAACATCCTTTACCATCTCTGTATACTTGTGTTTTTCTATTAACTGCACATTTTAGTACTATTTAGAGAAACAAAAGGTGATTATTTTTGTAGAGAAGGCATAAATTAGACTTGCATCACTTGTATACATTGACCTTTGTGAAGGCAATGGGAAGGAAACACTCCATGTAGGATGAAAGGGCTTGATGGGATTAGAACTCAGACTGATTCTGGAAAATTAGACCAAAAAGATACAAGGATGGTCTTTATAAGGTTGAAAACTATATGGATACGTGTAAATATTTAACTGTCCCAATATAAGCTAAGGGACAGGGTAGAAAAATCTATGCAATAAAGTCTGACCATCTAATTACAGCATTTAGTAAAAAATTTTGTTTGCCAAGGCTGTCTCCCTCCATCTTCTTCCTCCTCCTCCTCTTCCCTTATCCGCTGTGTCTTGGCACCTCTGCCTCTGCTCTCCCCTCTGTGGGTCTGAGGGACTCAGAAGGCTGGAAGGGGAGCAGTGATGGGGGTCTTGAAGGCACAGGACAGGTCCAGCATGCTGCTGCCTGTTGCCTGTTCCAGATCTGCTCTTCCCTCACAAAGTTGTAGCACTCCTGGAGTGGGAGCTCCAGGGTGGACCTGACTCCAGGAGGTTGTTAGTGAGTTGTGTGTGTCCCACACACACTGCTGACCTCGAGTTGCCCAAGAGTCAAAAGTATCCTAACCTCTCTGGAAAAAGTCCCTTCTCCTGTGTGCTGGTTGCAGGAGGAGGTAGGTGTGCACAGCTGGTCTCTACACTCGACACTTCACGTTCAAAGCCTCGGGTTTGTTGGCTTGGTCTGGGTATCCACACAGAGAATTGTTCCCCTTGAACCTCGTTAAAAATTGCCTTTTTCTTTAAGGATTGCAGATCTAAAGCAGAAATGGTCTGGAGCAAGACCTAGAGAATATTAGGCATGAGCCTCACATGGTTGCAGACTTGTTTGAAACTCCTCCCTACCATTATCTCTTAAAGCCATTATTTCTTAATATTTTTTAATCCTTTTCTTGAGTTGTCTTAGAAATATTAAATTGTATTATTGAAGGAACGGAGGTATTTTAGCGTGGTGGGTTTTTTTGTTTGTTTTTGTTTGTGGAGTTTGAGTTTGGGGTGGGTTTTTTTTTTGTTTTTTTGGGGGGGGGGTTGTTTTTTTGTTTTTTGGTTTTTTGTTTTGTTTTGGTTTTTTGTTTTTGTTTTTTGGGGGTTTTTTTTGTTACTTTTTTTTAAGCTAAGGACATAATCATTCACAGCAAACGGTGTAGAAATCCATGAAGCAGAGGAGGATAAATTTATATTATCCCAGTTTTCCTTCAGAAGGGATGTTAACAAGATTCGATCCATGTTTTATAACTTCATTTGCATGGACATTTAGTGAAATAGTCTAGGAACTCATTCAGGAACATGTTTCAACAATAAAGGTGAATGTTTGGAATTAAAATTCCCAACCGTGCATCTAATTTTATTTTAATGAGACAGCTAGAAAATGTTGGATTCCATTTGCTAATTAGAAACATTATTTTAAGTTTATTGTAAAAGGCACATATTTGTTATACATTTATAACAATAAATTCCTATTGCTGTACTAATTGCTTGATTAATCCTAAATGAAATCCATACTTTGGAATTTCAACTAAAATCATTATTGGAAACAAAGGCTACCAAAAAACTAGGAACATATGTAATATGTACTTGAATAAACATGCATGTATGTAATGGTGGAAGAATACATCTACATCTCTTTTACATACATACACATATACTTGTGGACATGTGGTATTAAACAGCAGAACATAAGAGCATTTGTTCCAAGATAAGCTTATGCATCAAAATATCAAGATGTTAAATCCTAAGTAGTTTTGGCTTGTTTAAAAATGAAGTTTTTTGGGTAAGTGAGCCATAAAAAATTAATGGAATGGAGGAGGGAGGAACTTTGAGTTTGGATCCATATGTGAAATTTTACAGGGAATAGCTTTCTGCTAAACACTCTGTATATAGGTCACCGCACCTCTGATTGAAAAGAGGGCATAGTCACAAACAGGGGTAAGACACCACAATAAAATTCTCTTTCCCATGCAAAGAATATTGACCAGTCAAAGTTTGCTCAAATTCTAGGCTTAAACTGTTTAATACTTGCCTGTTAAGCTCAGAAGAAAACAAACAAAATTGGAAGAGCAATCAGAAAATTAAAATGGGAAAAATAAGAGGCTGATCCCAAACTTGTACTCGTTGCTATCACTTTGAATTAAGTGACTGGTTCCCTGTGTTTTACTACACTTGTCTGCACAAGTAGTGCAGCAGCAGGCTTAAGGGTTTTTTTAAATAAGTCAATAAATAAATGCCCTTAAGAGTTAACACGATCATAAAAAGACTCACCAGTGGGAATACAGATCCATAAAGAACATAAGGAATGATTAATTCTAAACTGAAGCCAGTCTGGATGGTACAAGAGTCTGCTGCTTTACTTCTGTTTTAGCTTGTCACTTCTTTCACAGAATGGACAGATAATTCATTTCAGTATCCAGGACAAAATACTCTGCCTCAAACTCCATGTAATATATCTCATGTGACAACAGGTGTGATAATGGTGCATCTATACCTTCCTTGCTATTAGATAATCCACAGAAGGAATCCCAGTAAATTGCTGGGAGTACTAAAGAAAGGGCATGGGGTGGCGTGGCATGTCTCGTTGATAAAGTGATTGAACATGAAATAGATTTCACAATGAAGAAGGAAGAACTTAATTGTGACCTTTCATCAATTCTTCTGCTACTTTCTCTGATTTCAGTTTTGGTTACCTGACTTTTTATAAATACAACCCATATGCAAAACACTTAAGAATCTACATGATGAAACTTCCATTTTCTTAAGTTTTGACAGAAAACGATTTTCTGTGTTTTGCTCAAGGCATACTATCCTCATAAAATTATCTCCCAGAGGCTCATCTTTCAGGAGAGAAGTAATTAAGTCCTAGGTTCTAATTAGATAAGGCTTGCTCAAAATCTTTAACGTTACTTCTCCAACTTCACATAAGCAGGGAATTGAAGAGATTTTCTATGCAAAATTAATTTTAATTTTTTTATTTTGGAAGATGTTAAAATTTTTAAACACCAACATAAGATGACAGCACGTTAAAAAGAGATATTACTTCTCGGTGCATCTTGAGACATGGAGTATCTCACAGTAATTTTATATGGGGAGGAGGAATGCTTTCCATTTAATAAGGGTTCCTGAGAATCCAGCAATCCTCAAGCTGCTGCTTAATTCACAGGACCTAACCTGTCCTTCAGCAAAGTTTGATGAAGAAAGGAAGGTGGCATGGTAGAAAAACAAAGCAGTGTGTTATGCTGGCAGACCTTCTAATTTTCCCAGTGCTCAGAGCAGAACAAAAGATAGTGAAGGATACAAAAAAAAGCAAAAGTGGGAGTCAGCTTGGCTATAAAGAAAGGGTATTCTTGGATTCAGAAACTGTGTCTGGATGGTCAGTTTCACAGGCAGCATTGACTGCTCCAGGGACAGCCAAAGTTTCTTATTAAAATATTCAGGCTGACATTTGCATCAAACACAAGAGTTTTTTCTCCTTTCAGCATCCTGTCACACCTTCCAAAAACCTAAACCTTTACTGACTAACTCCTAAGTCTTGTCCGCCCAGTCTCTTTTCCTCCAGGGTGGGAAAACTTGCAGGTTTCCAAGTGTGAGATGCACCAGCTGACTGCAGGACATGAGTCACAGGGAGCCTGGGGACTACAGCTAGAGCAGCTAAACCTGACGTGACCCAGCACTTCACAGTCAGTTGTCCCAGACTGCATTGTCCCCCAGTGTTCCCTGTGCTGTGGTCCTAACGTAGCCCTTCTCCCGAAGGTCTGATGCCCCTTCCATGTTTATTCTTGTCTCAGACACCAAGATTGGTCTCAACTCTTCTGCTATGTGACTCTCTAGATTTTAAACTTCATTGGGAGTCTCCCTGTTTTGTGTCTTAATTTTTAAAGCTGTTCAAAATTCAGGGGTTTCAGGGAGAAGAGGAATCACCTGCCCGGTTGGCATTAGAGGATGCTGCAAGTACTAGAGGGAAGGACTAATACAGGATCATCCAGGAATGGCAATGAAACAGTGGCAGCAGCAAAGACAAAGGAGGACAGTAAAATACAGTCCAAGTTCAGAAATAAAGGTTTTTGTGGGTAAGGCAAACACACATAGTGGAAGAATCAAGTCCATAGAGAGAGAGAAGGCAGCAGAAACACCAAAATGGGGTGGGAGTGGTAGATGAAGCCCCAGACAAGCAAATATTCTTGAAAACAAAAGGAAAAATTGCAAAACTGAAGGACAGAGAGGCTGTGACTAACAGTATCAAACTGGTCCAAGCACACCATGAAAGAAGGAGCCTTCCCTCCTTACTTAGGAAGGCATTCACATGTCACTTGTTCTTTACAGTCACATGAATACAGTTTCACTTGGACTCAAGAGGGTGAATGGCAATAGGGAAACATTTTTAACAAGGCAATGAAGAGAAGGAAGGATTTGGGTAACCCAGAAGAATTATGGTGGCATGGTTCAGAAGGTAAAGAGAAAAAGGAATGGGAGATTTTAAACAAGAAGTGGACTTGAAAAAAGGAAGACTGTCCAGGAAAGGAGGGAGGGCAGGTATGGATCAGGTGGAAAGCAAGACAAAAGTAAGATCATTTTGCTAGATCAGCCTCTTTTGGCAAAACCTCTGGCTGTGAACTTGAGGACTGGGTTTGAATATATTTCAAAAGTGAAAAGAGTTGACTGGGAATGTGAATGAGGAATTGATTTACAGCCAGGGAAATACAGACCTTCTTGCAAGGAAGATAGCAGAACCAGAAGCAGTGAGACCATATAAACACACAGAAGCTCCTGGAAGCTGTCAGACTTCAACTGATAAAACAATTGTTTTAATCAGAAAGGAAAATAGACCTTAATGCCTCTGTTTTCTCAGCTGCAAGCATGTGTGCCTGGCAGTTTTGTTGTTTGAACAGCATGAGGGAGAACTGGCCATTTGCTCTCCTCTGTCCTTGATTTGTTGACAGCTCAGTTAAAGTGTGGCTTCTTTGCAGGATGTTGTCATTGATCTGTCTTAACATAGCAGTAGTCCTGTTAATGTCCAATTCCTGCTGAAAATGCTATGTCTTAACTCCGGTCATGTGCTATTCACTGGATGAGAATTTACCAAACTCGTGGTGGTGGCCGAGAACGAGGAAATGCAGTGCTTCACATTTTCAAAGGACTGTACAAACACAAATATTTTATTTTTAAATCCAGTATCCTGTCCTGTCTCAAATAATTGATTCTAACAAGAGTTAGAGACATTTAAGTTCATTTAGGACAGCTTTAGATTTTGCAGAACTGCAATTCCTGCAGTCAGAACTTAACTGTTTAAAGAATTCCTGAGGAAATTAGTGACCCAGAGGAAATTCCCACTTTTCCAAGATAAGTTAGAGGAACAAAAGGCACCAACAGGAAAAGATCATCATGTACAGTACAAGAGGGTTAGTTACCCATGTTAGGAAAAAAAATCAGAGGCTCACAAGCCTCATTCAGTATGAGAATGATTTCTCACAAAATACAGCAGAAGTAAGTTGGAAAATACAAATTGCAAGAAGCACACATTCATATTATCAGTGAGATCATAGCATGTAGGAATAGCAGATTAGAGTCACAGGAATGTTGCAGTTGTTGGAAAGTGTGTATACTGGTAGAACAGTGACTTCAGTATTTTAATTGAATGAAGGGAGCCATGGTATCATAGCAACTGGCCATGATCTTGCCACTGTATTTGACTAAATGAGGGCATGTGTGAAGATTCACAGTAAATCATCTGCCCTGTTAGCTTTCATGCTGTTGTGGTTTAATCCCAGATGGAAAATAAGCACCATACAGCCACTCACTAATGCCCCTTCTCTCTCCACCCTGGTGGAATGGGGGGAGGATTGAAGTAAATCTTGTATGTTGACATAGGAACAGTTTAATAATTGAAAATAAAGTAAAACAAACACAATAATGATGATAACAAACAGTAAACAAAAAGTGATGTTCTGTGGTATGGAATATCCCTTTGGTCAGTTTGGGTCAGCTGTCCCAGCTTCCTCCTAGTTTCTTTTGCATGCCTCCTCACTGGCAAAGCATGAGACTAGGAGAGAAAAAAAGAGTTTTTGACTTAGGATAAACACGGCTTAGCAAAAGCCTAAATCTGTGTGTTTTCAACACTATTCTCTTTCCAAATCTGCATTGTAACAGCTACTGTGAAGAAATTAAATCCAGCCTAGCTGAAACCAGGACATGCTTATATTGCTTCCTGGTTCATAGTCACTTTTTAGTCATAATATACCCAGATACATTAAAAAATTCAGTAAGAAAGCTAATCTTTTCCATGTTCTTCAAATGTCAGTTATAGTCAAGCAATCTCTGTTAAACAAAAATACGGAGTACAAGAAAAGCAGACTTACAGTGAGCCAGAGTTTGTCATACTGGTTGTGGCAAAATTGTCCTATGGGAAAAGTAAAAAATTTAACCCATTCCCAAATTTGGGAAACTCTTATGTTGTTGTTTTAATTAGGGAAACAAATGAATGATTCCTAGTAGTCTAGGAATCTTTAGAATGAATTTTGGTTAGAAAATGGATGGAAGATTTTTAAGGTATTTTTTATTAAAACTACTCTGGGTAAATCACTCCATTTTTTAAAAGATATAATACTTAAGGCTTTTTTTAAAGCTTGCCAGTGTTAAAATCCATAATTCTACTTACTGGGTGTGTTGGACAGCTTTCTCATGGTATCTATAAAGCAGCACTTTTAATTAACATTAAATATGTGTAGGATGCACAAAGACAGGATGAATCCAACACCAAAAATCACAGTGCATGAAATGGAGGGGTACATTTTATGTGCCATAATGAGCATAATCTGGCAGAAGGCAAAGACCAACCACGCTGTTCACTGGCTTTGCTACCCATGTCTGTGCAAACAAACAGAAAATATAAATATCTTGGAGCTGGTGTTTTGACACTGTACAATAGACAGTGTATTCACAGCTTTAATTCAGTTTCTGTTAGAAGACATAGAAAGGCCCCGTAGCTAATTTGTCTGCTTGGACTTGACCATTAAGAAGGCACCAGAAGAAGAGATGGCAAATGCAGTAGCAAACTGAGCCAACATAAACACCCAGTCAGTGCTGCTGGGTAGACTTGAGATCCTCATTTGTATCTGCACTAAAGAGGAGGGTAAATCCAACCATTCTCCCCTGTTAACTAACCCTAAACAGCACATCAGTATGCATGAACATGAGGTGAGTTTACAATGTCAGACTTTTTTAACAGCACTCATTATTAACCTGTTGATCACATGAGCTGTTTCTTTGAAAAGCAAGACTGTTTTAGACCATTGCCTTGAGGATGTAATGCTGTCCCTGTAAATCCATTTTCTGTCCTTTACTTCCACTTCAGAAACAGTTGAAGAATTTTGGCATGTGAAATGTTCATAACATATGAAGAACTTGGTTTGGTAAATCTGGAGGGTGTTTTCTAAAAATTTAATTAAAATGGAAGTTTTTATGGGAGAAGAGAGGGGCTATGCTTGATTCTGTAAAAAGTTTAATTCTATTGCAGTGGTTCAAAGAGGTGTTAATTAACTTCTGGTTCTTCAGTGTGGCAACACTATTCTGACTTACTGCCATGGCCACAAGGGAAGAGGAAATGTCCTGTTCTTCCCAGGCCTTATCCCTGTTGAGCAGCCTCTGCTCTAGATTTTCTACACAAGACGAAGGTGCACAGCTTAATTTAAGTGTACCAACTGTGTTGGAGAAGAGTAGGAAGTCAGTCTGCTTCCTCTGGAAGTCTGTCAGAAGCAAATACCAAAAGTGGTATGGTGCACTGAAACATGCTAGACCTCCAGCTGCACCGAGGAACTTGTGAAAATCCATCACAGCAGGTGTTGGTTGCAAGTTGTCTTTTAAATCAAAACAAGGATTGCGTGTCTTCACAGCCTTGTGTAGAGAGAGGCTCGAAGGCACAACTTCATGTTCTGTGCTCCTCCAATACTATTTATTTGACTGTGTGTCAGCACCTTGCAAAGCCTGGCAGCGCAATCCTGCTCTTGTACTGTTCTAGCTGAGTTTGGGTTGCAGAGTCTCTTTCAGCCTTAGCACTGTTCAATGTGTTTTTGTCATTCTTGGCAAGCTAGGGAACACAATGCATTGTGTATAATGGGTGTTTAATTGCTTACATAATAAATCTTTGCCTTGTTTGTTGCAGCAGCTGTAACTGCTGTAGACTACTTACATCTCTGGATCATCATACTGATAGTTTAAGATTACTGAATCTAAATTTAGGCCTTTTTTTTTTCCAGTAATGTCTAATGCAGACAAACCTAGAATTCTGATGTGAGGTGATTCAGTCAACTTTCCTTCAGGACAAGAATTTTCTGTATTGTGAATTCATTACTTGATCATTTAGTATAATTTTAAATATCACAAGCACATACAGAGCATTTAACCATGGAATAATAAATCACTGTTGCAAAGGCATTTTTTCTTTCATAATAAGTTTTAATTTCCTTTTTTTTTAATGCCATACCCTTGCCTGCAATTATATCTCTTATTGATTTATGATAAAGAAGTCCGTTCGTTTTGTTGTGAGTGTATATCTCCCTTAGATATTTGCAGAGTGCTTTCATGCTTCTTTGCTTTTTGCTTAGTCATGCAAAGATGTCCATATTTAGCTTTTAATCTGATCCAAAAAATCAGGCTATTTAGTCCCCTCAGAGTTTTTGATGTTCTTATCAGAACTGCCCCAGATTTTCCTGACTTTTTGCAATGTCTCTATGGTAGTGAACGGAACTGGGTCTGGTGGTTCAGGCATCACTAGGGCAGTGTTATGGGTGATGTTATTGTCAAAAATCATTTTGGCATCAGTGTCACCTATGAGGTTATATTACTTAGGCAGGTCTGCATGACAGTTGCCAGCCTGTCTACCCTAACACTGGGAATGTGCTCTTTAAGGGGTTTTCTTTTGTCAGCTCAGTCCATCTTTGGGCTCCCAGGTTTCCTAGGCTCCTCCTTCCATTCAGCATGTAATCTAGAAACACATTAGGTTTAGGTTGCATCTTTCCACAGCAAACTTTCCTTGTGTTGGGTTATGATACCCATGCAGTGATTTTTGCCTGTCCTCAGTAAAGATGGTTGTGCATGCAGTTGCAGTTTCCATGGGTTTGGATGCAGCATCATGACCTATGGGACGGTGCTGGCTTCCAGGCCAGGCTCCACCACTCCCTAAATTTGCTCACAGCCTGAGACCTTCTCAGCTCAAAGACAGGCACATCAGTTGTAAAATGCCACAAAATTAACTTCTAAAAGACACTACAGAAGCAGGTGGTATTCCAGGTTCCAGTCTGGGACACTGCCAGCAGGGTGGGCTGCATGGTCAGACCAGGAGTGATGAGCAAAGGGGTTTGTCTGCTCTGCTGTTTCATTTGGATGCTCATTTTCCCTGTGCCTGCCAGATTACCTGGGTCCTCTCTAGTGTAAGAAATTGCATGCCCACAAAATAGAGAACACCAGTCCCGGATTCCAAACCAGGAAGGTGAAAGAAGAAAAATGAGCTTCAGACCACACTGAACCACTGGTCTGGTGGGTGTGAGAAAGCTTGTCACCGTTCTCATCCCTGCCTTCCTTCTTAGGTGGCAGTGATGACTGGAGCACTTGGGATCTCCACACTTCCTTTTAACAAAGCTCAGTTTTGTTCTGAGTCTGTAGCCCCCGGCACAGGGCATCAGGGACCGTCCTTCCTCCCTGCTGGGGAAGCTGGTTTGCTCTCCGGCTGCTGCTGCTGTTTGCTCAGCACAGTGGTTCTGGCTTCAATAACCTTCCCAGCCTACACCTCATTTCCAAAGACAGTCATGGTGCTGTGTAAATCTGACTTGTCTTTTGTATGCATACATCTTTATTAAATGTACAACCTTTGCTTTTGCCCTGAGAACTCGATAAAGTCCATGCATGTCTTCATAATAAGATAGGTGACAGACATGGCAGAGTGTTTTTGGTTTGCCCTTACACATGTATATCTTTTATTAATTGCAGGGTTCCTGTCATTTTTGGACTTGATAGGATAAATCTTTGAAAAATTTTGGTTAAATGGCACTGTTACATAAAATAACTCAGCATGTTGCTGAGCTTTGTGCTACTGAACTGAACACCTCCTCCAGCCCAGGGCTTGGGTTGTTTCATAATTCTTTGCCTGCAACCTCATCTCTGTTTCAACCCACAGATTTCTTTCCACGTTGAACTGATTTTGAACATAAATGGCATGGCAAAAAAAAAAATCATATTTCCTATCTCTTTTAATACCAAGAAAAATTCAGTTCTGTTTTCCTCCATTGTCAGTTTGATAACTAGTCAGAGCTTAATTAGAGAAGATCTTAGCCTGTAATAACACAGGGTCAGATTTTGCAACTCATCTGTAGCACTGAAAGCTAAAAATAACTTCTACGTACATGGAATTAGTGTATCTTCTTGTTAGATCATTTTCAGCAGAATCAAATAACATCCAATTTTTCTGTGACCGGTAACAACAGGTTTTTTTTTTTTTTTTTAGGTTTTTTTTTTTGTTCAAGAATATAGCTTAATTGTACAAAATGGTGTTTTGTGGCAGATAAAACTTATTTTCCAGGTCACTTTCCTAACCTGAAGAAGCCTGTTCTTTTAAATAATACTTCTGATCTTTGCAGCTATAAAAATGCTTCCTTTCAATCAATATTTTTGTCTTGATCTAGTCCTTAGGTGTTGTTTTGTGAAAAACAGAAATAAACTTTTCCTTAGACTGTAGGAATCAGGCACTATATTGTCTCATTTTGTGTTCCTGATTCTTGGCACTGTTGTTGTCCAGCCATGAACCAAATAAATGAAGCTTAAATGCACGCTATTACAGGATCAGACCCTCTAAAAAGGAAGTCTTTGTATCCAGAATTGTCAGCAGAGACTTTTCAGTGGGATGTTTGTAAGTCAAGGCACAGGCACAAGTTTGTTTGCACCCATCACATTTTTAGCATGGCTAGTTTGGAGCTAGCACAGGCCCTGGGCTGTTTCTAATGTGCAGTTTGTGTGGCCACTCTGTTTTACAGGGTAATAGTTCTGTCTGAATAAATCACATCATATCTGATCAATCTCTACCTCATTTTACCACTTAATATAGATGTAGCCCAGAAGTTATTACATGGAGGTCATCTTTTCTTTCATTTTCTTGTCACTCCTGACAACACTGTGAGTGACACAGATAACAGCATTTGTGAGACCTGGGCTTCAATATCTGCAGATTTATGGGTAAGTTTGAAAAACAATTTTATCTTTGAGGAAAGAAAAATGATAATAACAAAAAAACTCTGAAACTTGAGAAAACAGCTTAGAAACTATGAGGCTAATTTTTCCACTGATGTAGGGCAGGGTAAAAAATAATACCTTGGGACGGCAAGCATTTATCTACACCAAAGTCTGGCCAATAAACTTGAAACAAAAAAAAATCCTGAAGGAACCTGGGATCATGAGGACAAGTAGTCTGACTGCTCTGTGTGGTTTGTGTTGCATGCTGAAGAGGCCACTAGTGATAGAAATAGGCTGCTGAAAACTTCACTTTCTCTACAAAAAATTGAGAATGCTCTGTTGGTGTGGGAACCTAAACCAAGCACAAAGCAACTGCTTTTTTTTACAGATGAGGTGGAACTTTTGTGCCTGACTGGAAAGGAGATCCTATTTCAAAATGTGCATTGTACTTACATGTGTGTATTCATCTCTGAGCTGCCTCTCCTGTAAGCAGGTGTGGTGCAGGCAAGGTCTTGTGTGCTTATCTTATGCTGATGGTCAGGAAAGAGCTTGAATGCATCAGTCATGTTCTTACTCAGGCCTTCCACCTCTTTTTGCATATGCATGAATTTACACAGAAAAATTGGTGTTATTAAGCTCTGAAGAGAGAGCAAAAAGACCAACTAAGAGAAGATAATGTAAGGCAGCAGAAATGGGACACTCTGTTCCCTATACATATAATTTATCTCTGTCAGAAATATGTGAAAATAAACACTGTTTTCTCACCTTAGCAGCAACTTTGTGTGCTGACAGTGTTAGCTCAGTGCTGGTTCAGGTACATTTTCCAGGTGCATTAAGGAATAGATTAAAAGCAGAGACAACACTTGCAATACCAGCTGCTGAAATTAGGAGTATTGCATGGGTGTGAGCCTACTGCTGGTGCAGTCCAGGTCTAGTCCTCCTGGGCAAAGACGGACAAGGTAGCCAGGACAGCTGTGCTAAAAATCAGCAGTACAAACTAAACAGTCTGTGGGTCTGGTACTTTAAAAGTGCTGTCTGTCAAGGTCTTTCTGCTGTGAGAGCCCTCCCCAATGTTTTCTCCTCATAAGCTTGCATTGCTGATGGAGGTGGGCAGCTGAAATGCCTGGCCTGTGCAAGGCCAGGATGGCAGGGGTTTGGTGTCACCTTGGAACCTCCACAGATGGGGTATGGAGCTACTTCCTGCAATTTTTATCAATACTGATATCACACCCATGCAGTATAAACCTAACTGTGCCTGTTATCTTGAGAAGATCTTGTTATCTTCCAGAAGAGCTGCTTGCACCCACAAACTGCCCTTTTTTTCTGAGCATAACCCTGTTCTGCACCCATAGGAAGGTGGTGAAGATGTGCAAATGCTCACACATCCCTGCCAGTGAGGAGAAGCCCTACCTGTGCCCATGGTTCCCTGGGAGGTGGTGGTTTATGGTGATGTGGTATCCCCGAGGTGGTGGTTTATGGTGATGTGGTATCCCCTTGGTGGTGATTTGTGGTAGTGGGTGTCCCCTTGGTATGGGGAGAGCATCCCTTTGTGCCTGGGGAAGATCTCTGTGTGTACAGGCATAAGTCACCCTCCATGCTGTGCCACTGTGTTACATTTCAGATTAATGTCATGGTTTTTTATCTTTGTTCCATTCAGTGTCTTGGCACCGGTTCCTTTCAGAGTCTGTGTGTGCCATCAAATAGAGTTTATGGCTTGTACCTTTTTCTCCACTTACATTCTTTAAAGTGAAAGCTTGTTTTTCATACCTGCCACTGCTTCTGACCTCTGGTAATCCTACTATTTTTCTTTGTATTAAATGGTGTTTACAACTTCTTTTTATTTTTTTTGCCAGTTCAATTTTCTGTGACATTTTCCATGTCATTAGTATAAAACTGAATTAAAGTGTTTGTCTTGATTTTCATCACTTGAAAATATTTAGCCTATTATAATTTTGCAGCCACCCTTCACCCTTAGTCTATTTGGTTATGCTTATGTTTAGTAGGAATTCAAATAAAATGTGTCACACACTAATTGTGGCCCAGTACACACCCTCCTGGTCCGAGATTATGGTCTCAGTTTGGTGTTTAGAAGGATTTTCAAGGCCATTCTTTTGGTAAACTAATCCCAAAACTGTTAACATGGTTTAGTTAGATTGTTTGCAAAAGGTGGCAAATGTAAGGTGCTCTTTACCTGGTCTTTACTCACACTATTGCTTACAATTGATATTTGCAAAATTATGCATAAGAGACATGAGAAGCTTAACTGCTCCTAAAGTACTTGTATTTAGCTTTAACAGCAGTGGTGTTTCTGAGGAATAGATCTGGATCTGGAAGTTGGAATAGTTTGGGTTTTTCCTTAATTTAGCTCTTTGATAAAAGTCATGTTAAACAAAATCCCCAATAAGCAGTATCCTGTGCTGTGCACAGTAAATTGACTGCTTTTGATCACATCAAAAACCTGAAAGAGCTATGAGAAAAGAGTTATTTTATTCTTCAAAGATTAGGTTTTCTCTCTATTTCTATGATTATTGAACATCTTAGAAAGCTTGGATAGCAGTCCTTTTTTGTTGTCCTAGAAAATGCAATGCCTTCCAGTCAAAGCAGGAGGGTGAGCAAATTGCTTTGTTTTGCATTATCTGTGAAACATAACACATGCTCCTGCTGCATGCTTACTGCAGAATTAAACACCATCCTCTGACAGAGAGCTCAAAAACAAATGGATCCTTCACAAAAAAATCAATAGGCTGGGATTACTGCTAGGATAGCTAATGTCCCTTACCACTACCCTTCTACATTGCGTCCTCAGCTTGAGAATTAAATTTGCTGAGCTCCATTCGACTTTTTTGTTATTACTATTATTGCTTCCATGTTTCTCCCAAATCACATCTGAAGATGTAAGTGTGCATGTCCAAGCATTTAGTAGATCCTATTCATTTAATATTCCAATGGAAAACTTCAAATATTAAATGAAATTACACTGTATTTGTTAATGATTATTTTTCTGTGATTATGGACCATGTTTAAATCTATAAAAAATGTGCAGAAACCCAAGTGGAAAAAAGTCAGAAAATTAATAGCTTGCTTCTAGGAAGTTTTCTCTCATTAATATTTTTCCTTCTATCCCTTGTACTGAGGCCGTTCAGTACATTCCCATTTGGTATGAGTCACACCAAGAAGGAGGACCTGAAATAACCAGCTGTCACTGCCTTCTGTTAATTCTGAAAGAGTTTTTGCCCACCTGGACACTACGGGCAAGTGAAGTATCAGCTTTTCAGTTTTGCTCAGGGCAGAGTCACCTATTACCAGGGAGGCTGCTTCCAAAACCCTGCCAGTCAGTGTGGCAGGGGTTCACCAAAGTCCTCACAAGGGCACTAGCTACTGACCTGACATCAAGTTTTTGGCTCATGGGATCACTCCTCCCAAACTCTTTTCCTACTCTGATGTGCAGCATTGCCCTGATCAGGACCCCTCTGGATGTTTGCTTCCCACTGCCCCAGCAGAGCCAGCATGGGGCATCACAGGGGACCAGCAGACCCTGCAAAATGGGATGCCACCATGGCCTAGGTGTGCTCAGACACAGACCCAAGGTGAGCAAGGAGCCCAGTTGCCTTCAGACTGCTCCACTGTCACTGCCGAAAAATGGGCGCTGCCAACCATAAGGCACCAAGAGTCACTTCTGAAAGCAGGTCTGCTCTACATGCAATAGGAATAGAGAGGGAGTGAGGAGCAGATGCAGTGTAAGTGTGACATCGCTGGATTGCATCCCTTGTAAGGTGAGCCAAGGCTCACGTGGAGATGGTGAACGAGTGGCAGCCTATAGCATCAATGGCAGGAGAGTGGCCAGGGCACCTTCACACTCCTAAGTCTGACCTGGAATGCTTACAGGGCACTCATCAGCAAAAAAAGGTGGTCAAGGATGCAGGAATTTAGGAATAAAACTCCACATCTGTTTATCAAAAAACTCATTCCAGACTGAAGGATAGCCTGAAATGGAAGGAAGTGCTGTCTAACAAATGTAATTGGACTTCAGAGGAGCATCTCACCCAGTATCACGCACAAAACAGTCCCTTGTGCTGAAGAAGATGGCACATGACAATCAAAGGGCAGGCAGTGTCCTGTAATGCAGAAGGGGGTATCCAGCCAGGGACAGCTTGCTAATAGAAATTTGTATAAGGTTAATCTCACGGTCAGTTTTATTTTTGGGATGTTTTAGGGACCAGAGAACAATCTGCAGAGTAGCATTTTAGTAGTTTTTGCAGCACACACAATGCTGAAGTTCATTGCTCATGAATGGGAAAATCAGAGTATCAGAGAGGCAAGCTGGATGACCTTGAGCAGCACAGAATTGATTTGCAGTGAAATGGAACAGCCAAAAATGAGCAAAGAGGTCACTCATGTAGAGATTAATAGGAACAGTATTTGCTGTTAAATGGCATATCACTGGTCGCTGAAGAGGGGAAAAGAAAATTTCTCAGTGTACTAGGCATGTGACCAATGAGGCTGTAGTTGCATCTCTTCTGGAATACTTTGTACAGTTCTGGTCTCCATGGTACAGAGCAACCACATTTTTCTTGGACTGAGTTCAGGGACAATGGGGGAGAAGAGGGCATTTCTTACTAAGGGCCAAGACAGCTTGGCTTGCTTAGTGTAATAAAACGGATGCTGAGAGGAGATATAACATCGCTTCAGAAATACTGCAGGAAGCAAACTTGGGAGGGGAAGAAAAGGATAAAGCTGGTACTTACATAAGTGCAATGAAGATAAATTTAGCTTGGAAACAGCCAACCAGTCTGAGAGGTTTGGAAGAGACAGCCTGAGAGAGAGAGCCTTTCAAGCTTTGTGTCCTGGTGTTTAACTGCAGAATCAAAATTTGCCATTCAGATAAAAATGGCAAAGGAGGAATTGCACAATATTTACAATGAATGTTAGTTGATTTGTGTTTTGTTTACAATTTCTTAACTGCAGTATGCAGCAGATTAGCTATTAGCAAATCCCTTGTACATGGATATATGAGGACAGGTTTCTGTGATAAATGGAAAAAATAATGGTAATGCACAATTTGCACAGCTTGGTAATGAAGTCCTTGTGGGTATGAGCAGCAAACAGGATGCTCATGGGCATAATAGTGTCAGATGACATCTGATTTTTCAAAGGCATAACTGTAGTCTCATTTGAACAGGTATTATGTGACCTCTTAGACAGATCATTTAAAGTCAGTGTCTTGGACATTCTTCCACTGTGCACCCAGCAATGCCTATTTGCAGGGCTAGGTGAAGGATGAAGAGGAGTATTAACGAAACATAACTTATTAAATATATTCTTCTGCTTCACTTTTACTTCAGCTTTTCATAAATTAATGTAACAAACTGCAGTTAACCTAAGTCATTATTACAGCCTTAAACTTTTGAAATTTTAAGTATCTTATGTGTCCCTTTCATTTATAGCTAGTAAATGTGTCAGAAAAAATCAAGGGGGATTTTTTATATTACCTTGCACCAGTATTGACTTGGTTGATAAGGCTGTAGCTACTGATATGTAGTGGCAACTGGGCTTCAGAAACTTAATTTATGTCTTTTTTGAGAGGCAAGAATCACACTATTACACTTGAGATCAGACAGTTTGGTGGCTGTCTGACCTTTTGTTACTGACTTTAAAATACTGTTGTCATGGATGCCCTGCCTTTATGGGACTGCATCAAAAAGTAGAAAAGAAAATTCAATATGATTAAAGTTATTTGTTGATTTCTTAGCTGTTCCAGTAATAGCTGGCGTCAGTGTAAAATTTTCTCATACTTCCAGTTTGGATACTGCTGCCTTCACATTACAGCTACCTGGATTTGTTAATGCTTGCACTGCCAAATGAAAGAACTTGTTGACATTGATAATAGGCTCTTTTAGAAGAGGATGGGTTATTATCTGGAGAGACAAGGTCAATTTGCATCTAACCTTTGTTAAAAACACTGGCCTGCACTTAATGTTTCATTGCAAGGCATGGTTCCCAGATTATGAGCCATCATTGTTGCTCACTCTCCAAATTCAGTAACTTTTATTTTTATTAATGTCTGGTTACCAGAGCTGAACAGAGCAGGAGCAGTTTGACCATTACTGTAAGAAATAAGCAGCCTCTGGTTTCCTAGTAGCCTGCTGTAGGTATCTTTTAGCATCCTTAGGAGGTGTTAATAAATATCATTCTGATACTAAATTAAAACTCAGCAATGTGACAAAATGAAAGTATGGTACAGGAAAAATATATTTCAAAGTGTAAATCTATATGCTTGTATTTATAGAAATTGGGAGTGTCCTAAAATGCTGCATGAGAAATTAAATTTAATCAGTTGAAGTATACAAACTTGAATGTGTATCACAGCATTTTTTTGAATGGAACTATGATTTTTCATTTACCTCTAACTTATATAACACCATTTCTGTTATACAGCATGTTCTGAGTTTGGAGTCTATTTTCTTGAAATATGTGTCTCTTTGTATAGGAAATGTAATACCTGTAAATTTAATTGTTAGTGAGAATATAGGTACTATTGATTGTAGCAGGAAAAAAAAGATTTACGGGTTAGTATATTTTGTTGTTACTATATACAAATACAAGTTTATCTGCTTATCATCTACCTGACTTCACATAACTCTGAATGCAATAGATACATGTTGACTGTTGTTCAACAATGTGTATCATTGAGTTTCTGTTTATTAATCTAAATGTTAGGATAATTTTGTCTCTTTTTTCTTCAAGTTACAATTTACACTAATTTTTCCTTACAGACCTTCCATTGTTCTTCATCCCTAATTCTTTCATTCCAAGGAGAGCTCACATCTTTCTTTTGTTTCCGTACTGGACCTCTTTGAACATGTTCCATTTCACCCATGATTTGTTTCTGTGGGATCATCTGTGTGTCTCAGTACATCCGTTAGCCCCATTCTTCTGTAAATTTCTAGAAACTGCTTTTCTTTTGGATCATTTATAATTATGGTGTCTAAATACCACAAATGGGGTGACCACAGGCCTAGCTCAACACTTCAGCTTCTCTGTCTTAATTTTTTCTTAGTTTACTTCATTCTTCCTCTTTCTCATGCATATTTCCCCAAGACCATGCCTCCTGCATTTTGACTCTTTCTCCCTCACTTCTCTTCTGAGTAGAAGGGCACAGTAGAGAAGGTGGTTGGTTCCTTTAGGAGAGGACCTTACTAGAACCAGTGAGCCCAAATCATCAGTCAGTGGTACTGCCTGGGCTCTAATTCTTAATCACAACTCCTTTGAGAACCTTTTCCACTCACTGAAGTGGAGAGCATTGCCTCAGCTTTCATGAGCAATAGTTTGTAGTTGTTTTGTCAAATGAACATTTTATTTTTTACCAAATCTAGTCCAATCACCCCAGAAACCTGCAGATTAAGAAAAAAGAATTGACAGAGAAGCTTATAGAGATGTGGGGCTGCTTCTTTGCACTGGAGAGAGCTGTCAGTGTGTTGTGCCCATCCTGTGATGCTTATTGCCTGTCCCAGGCATCCTTCCTCACCGTAGTCATGCACCAAGATGACAAAAGACTAATCTACTGAAAAAATACATTAAAAAGGTGAAGAATCACAGTGCTTCTTGCTTTTAATTTGAGGACCAGGCAGTACTCAGCGTAGCTGGGAGGACTTGCATGTTTTGCCACATGGGTGGTACAACAAAGTGAGTCATGACAACATGCTTCTCAAACTGGCGAGCTTCCCAGCCACATCCCAGGTGTTTTCCTGATGTCTCTCAGATCCTTCTGACCCTGCCAAGTCCCATGGCTTCAACACAGCAGAGCCTGTGCTGCTGCAGGTCATCTTCCTCAGGAACCAGTGCTATCTGGCTCTGCAGTCTCATACATCATTGATAGCTTTGATTTTGCATCATGATCTCCATTTGGAAAGTCCTGTGTGAAACAGGGATTATTCCTTGTGACTCCTTGTCACTTAGCCATCAGTGGTGAGAGACAGGCTATAAAGTCCGTCTGCAAAGGAGAGAGTATCTTTTCTTTGTCCAAAACAGAGCCAGGAACAATATATCAATGTCCATACATATTTAACTCTGAGGACTGAAGAATTTGTCTTGCTGAGGTGTAATTTTGGAAGTTGATGTTTGGAAGTAATTTTTCTTCACTGAGTGTAGCTGCTGTCAGAAGGTGGTTGGTAGTTCTGTTGCTTTGCCTGTATTTTTTCTGCTTGTAGAACAGTTAATTCAATGCTTTGCTGAAGTCTCTAGTAAAGTTTTTATGTTACCATGACACAAATACAAAAATAGAAGCACTGTTGTCAAGGTGATGTAGCCAAATTATTTCCACCCTGTTGTTCCTGATTCAATAAGAAAAGATATGGGAGTTTTGGTGGTTTTTTTAATGTTTGAACGAAAAGTTTTAATGTTGTTTTAAGGAATGAAGAAACAGCAGCAAAACAACAGCCAAAGCGATTACAGGCAAATTCACATGAACAAGGTAGAATGAATTGAACAGATAGCACTGAAAATAGATTTGTCCTTCAGCTTCTGCTAGGGGCAATGGTGAGAAGAAGGGGAGAGGGTTTTGTAATGATGAGAACCACTTTGATATTATTATTTGAAATAGCTGCAAGCAGAAGCCACAGATAATAATAATCTCCAAACTGTAGAGGTTGAAAGTGCCGAGAAGCCAAGAATGACTGCAGCTGCCTTGAGTGGTGATGGAACAAAGCCATAGAGTTGTGAATAGTTTATGCAGATTGAATATAATCAGAGTTGAAATGTGCAGTCATCAGGTTTGAGATCCAAGAAGCAGGTGGTACACGTGTCTATATCAGGATTTTGGAGGGGTTTCCTGGCATGAACAAACTCAAAGAATCACAGACTAAAGAAACAGTTTTGATATCCGCATTTAGATTAAAAAAGTGGCCCATCCCTTTGAACATAAGACTGCAGTCTTCTCAAAACATTCAGTGGAGCAAATTGTTTCTGTTTTAAAAGAATGCTTTAGAACTCAATGACACTTTTTTTCCTGGAAGTGCTAAATGGAAGCTAATGACAGAGAGGAAATTATTTCCAAGTTCTGCAACTGGCAGACTTTATCAGAGGATTCATGAGCTTTTCAAATACATTTTTATTTAATTTAAATTGTTGCTTGTCAAGAACTGGGCAACCAAATGTGTAGAGAATGTGGCCAAGGGAAGCATATTCAGAATGGTGTATGATGTGATTATAGCTTGTAGATCTGTTCTCTTTACTATTTTTAAGAAAATAATCTGCATTGAAAATTTCACCAGTGTTTTTCTTCTGTATTCTCAGTAGAAAATGACCATATTTATTAAAAAAAATAAAATAGTTATTAATGTTTTTATTGCTCTGCAGCTTCAGTGGCCACTTACTGATGGAATTTCTTAGTTTCTATTAATCTTAAATACTGAAGAAGAAGGAACTGTAACAGTCTTGAATAAACAATCTTGTAACTTTTGAGGCATTTAAATATTTTTCTATAGCATATGAAAAACATTTAAGAAACAAGTATATTGATTCTGGATCTGAAAGCAGCTCTGTTCCTTCTTGAGTAAAGGAACATTTTATTGGTGAATTAGCAAATTATGAGATCAATTTTCTGTTTTCCATTCCTATGAAATAATTTAATACATGCATATATATATATGTATGGTGCAATGCAGGATCAAGTCTAGCAAGCATCAGCTGTGCAGTTTCCTTTCCATTTCCCCTTTCAGTTGCCAGCTTAAAAAAAAAGCTTATCAGATACTGAGTCAGTATGAAATTGTGAGCAAAGGCATTGATCCAGCTTCCTTAAATCTTTCCATTATAAATTCTATTATTAGAAATTAAAATCTTGGTATGCTGTCACTTCAGTCCACTTTCCTTACCTGCATATTCATGCTGATCATTAGCTATTCACTGCATGTGTGTGCTTAATAACCATTCTGTAATGCTGCCTTTTTTTTTTCCATTTTCACAGTTTAGTTATTCCAGTTGGAAATGAGTAAAGCTGCCAAAATATTAAAGAAATGGCTTCTTCATTATTTAAGTAGTGATTGCTCATCACTGGTCAGACAAGTGGATTCGGATTTAGGTGACCACATGTCAGTATCTACAGTTTTGACATCTGTTTCTAAGATCAGCCTCCCAGGTTCCCTTTATAGAGACAATAATGCATTTTCAGGGTGCACTGTCATCCCAAGTAAAGCTTCTAACCCAGATCACATGATTTGCACCCCAGAAATGCCAGGTTTAGTTGATTGTAAATGGAAACAAGACTACCTTAGGTGTTGGCTTCATAGTTGTCCAAAGATAGATGATATGAATCCCATCCCTGTGCTCAAATTAGTCATAAATGCCCAGAGATTCTGTGCAATGACACTGTTAATGGCAATGTATTGTGGCTGGGTTTTTTGATGTAACAAAACATAGTGCAGTGATGATCATGTACTGTTCAGCACAAGCACCAAAAGCAGTACAGTCATGTTAGGACTACTTTTTAGATGGATTAGATTATCCTGCTTTTCACATTAACTAAGTAGTACCAGGGAATTAGCATGTTCACATTCTTTCTAACAGATCAGTTTGGCAACTGCATTAATACTCTGGTTGTAGATATACAGAGATGTTTAATATTTATGTTGGCAGATGAATGTAATGTCCTTGACCAGATTAGGTCCTGCTGTGCAAAGCAACATATATTAGATTGGTATTATTATTACTGTTATTGTGGTTTATGATGATAATAATAATATTAATATTAATAATAACAATAATAATATTTGTCCATTCTTGTCCAGGCAAGCTCACAAGGATTTTATAAACATTGAAAAGGGAGGAACCTGACTGGAAGTAGCTTTATTGAGGAGTGAAACATAGCAAGGGACTTTTGCATTAAAAAGGGTTAGAAAAAGTGACAGATGTTGAATGCTGAAAATTTTTTTAGATTTTGTAGTTAATTTAGGATTTTGCCTTAATGGTGATTTTTCCTGTGTGTTTTTCCCCTTAGGATGATTTCCAGCATGCAGCCTCAGAAACCAACTGGGAGTCAGTCACAAGCTCTGTCTCAGTAAGTAATTTCTCACTGTTTTGCCCGTCAATGGATTGATAGAGTGGCTTGAATCCAAGTCAATAAAATGGCATTTGTACAGAGAAACCGTGTATACACCTTTGAAAGAAGATGAATAAAGTTTTAATCCAACTGATACTGGACTCAAACAGTTTGTTTTTAGGGATAAAAGATTCAGGATATGCCCTTTGCTGTTGTAAACACATGAGGCAGCCATTGGGAAACATTTCTTGTTTTCAAACTCACCCTGCCAGTATGAAAATACCAGATACAAACCTAAATTTTTAATCAAACATTGAATGTCTCGACTTACATAGAAGACCATACATAAAGCAGGCTGGCAGGAAAATAGATCTGGCATTTCATTGTCAATACTGAGAATTTTTTTTAATGTTTCCAATAAAATGTTATATCTGAAGTCAGGTACAGTTACTCCATATTCAGCAGTGAATTGCAGCTTGGGAGAAAAGTCAAGAAAGAAAAAACCCAAGTAAGCTAGTAAAAAAATTTAATTTTCTCTTCATTACATTTGATTTGTGTCGTTGGCAAAAAATCTGCCCTCTGCCATTTGCCCAGTGCTGGGGAATGGCACAGTAGCATGAGAATTCATAATATGGGCAGTCCTCCTCTTTGTGCTTTACTGCCTGCTCCACACCACGTCATGGTTCCTCTTAACTCCTCTTAAAACATGTGAGATGGGGGTAAAGGCTTAAAGCAGGCTTGAGACCAATGTCTGAAAGCATTCATGGAAGAGAGCTTAGTGATAGTGCCTTTGTTACAGTAGCTGCCAGGAGTAGCTAGTGAAGGAGCAGTGAATAAAATATGGGTTAATTCTACTGATAGGGGTCCAATCAAGGCAGCAAGTAGAGAGAAAACTCTGTGCTGCCAAAATTAGAAGATGTTAAGCCAATCTCACTTGTGTTTACTCTTGAATTTGCAAATGACACTTGCCCTTCATGATACGAGTCACTGATTGCCTGGAACCAACTGTGCTGAAAGTCTTGAGGAGTGATGTTAGCAGGGCTGAGATCTACTGGATGTGCCAAGCAGGAGATGGTAGAACAGGTTTACTAAAAGACATAATTTCATTTTTCATTCTAATGTAGGCATGGGAAAAAAAACCTCAATGTGATGGAATATTTTGTTTAAAACTATGGTAGGCTGATGTTTGAAAAAGTAAGCCTAGGGCTCCCTCATCAGGTAAGTATGTAAATGAGACTAAGCCTATGGTAAACGCCATGTTAGTTACCATCCTTAACATCATAAAATGCACAATATGCCAGACAATAACCCAGTATCCTTTTCATATTGAAAAATCAAGTTCATCTTTTTGCTTCTATTTTTTTCCTTAAAAATTGTTTTTAATGTGTTGCAGCTAAGGAAGTTCAGTACAAATATTACAGGTAGCAAGCTGATGCCCAAGGTCATGTGGAAACCTACAGCTAAACCAGAAGCAGAACCTGTTTCATTGGCTTTCCTGTGTCATTCCCTGCCTAATAAAATACACTTTCTCCAGCACATTGCACCCACAAGTCCTTTTAATCCTTAGAGAAAATAAGGCAGGGAGATTGAGCAATTTTTCACATAGGCACCAAGGAAAATGTCTGAGGACATCCAGGTTCTTCAGAAGAGAACAATTCAGGGATTCTGGTATGGTCTTGAGAAGCAGAAGGATAAACTCAGACCTGTGAGTCTTGGACAAGATGACATATAATTCTGCTGATGCTCAGGTAGCATGGCAGGCCTGAGTTTCTTCTCTGAAACCCACAAGTAACCCAAAGACTCATTTTAGGATATAGACACATTACAACTCTCAGAATAAAAATCTTAGAGTGGGCAAATTCTTCCTTCCATGTCTGAGGTCATATTACAGAGTTATATTTTGGTTTGGTTTGGTTTTTTGGTTTGGGTTTTTTCTCAGAAAGTTTAAAAAAATGCTTCTACCCTTAACCCATGATGGCAAACACAGGAAAAAAAAATCTAACTCCTTATAAGGTTAGTTTCCATTATATGTAAAGTAATTTTATGACCAACAAAAAACTGTGATGCACATTGAATTGCCTGTCAGGCTCACAATAGAGATAGGAAAGGGAAAAGAATGAGTGAACAGAAATTAAGGGCAAGAGCACTTACGAAAAAAAAGATACTTTGTGTTCCAGTAAATTAAAAATATACTCAGTGCTTTTAAGGAATGCAAAGGAGGTACACAATGTGGAAGATCTTCGCTCCTCATTGCTTCTCACATTTCCTCTTGCCCCCTCTTTGGATGTGATCTCAGAAGTCAGATTATGACAAGCACAACTCTCCCAAAGCCACCGCCTCATTCTTGGCAGGACAAAAGAGAGGCAGTTGGGTTGGCAGCTTTGAAGTTGCTTTTGGGCCTGTCACATGATGTTGCTGCCAGGAGGCTATCTGAGCTGTTGAAATAATTCCTCTTGATTTGGCTGTCACTGAGAAGAAGTTAAGCTTTCTTCTGTGTTTTAGCAAGGCTGCACAAATCTCTTGAGTAGGAGCTTTTATTTGAAAAGAAAATGGGGAATCCCAGCTGCCTGTATTGAGTTTGACATGCCCTGCATATTCACAGCTTGACCTCCACTTCCGTAATGAAATGTGCAGTTGAACATGTGGGGAAAAAATCCTGCACTGAGTAAACCACACACCTGTGGCCTGATTTTTATGCTTCTGTTTCTTCAGCATTCTTGGAGCATCTCTCTTACTTTTGAAAGGCAGTCAGGGGCTGATCTTTCCCTCCTGGACTGCCATGAGCTCCACCAAGCTCTCCTCAGTAAGAAAGTAGTGTTTAGGTGCCTTTTCCTTTTGTGACCCTGTGTTAGCACACTGCATGATGCTGGCTGCAGCATAGTGTGTCCTGCAACACTGCTTTAGATACCAATGCTGTGTTCACTTTGCTGCTGTGAGCTTTTCCACTCCTGGGACTTCCACCTCTCTGACTGTCTGTATTCCCAGCCATGTAGAAGTCAGGAGAGAGGCTTCAAGGTGTGCCTTCCTTTTTAAGGGATCATGAGTTTTTACAGGCCTCTGCACTGTGCCTTGGCACTGCACTAGAGCGGTTCTGCAATCCCAAGTGGGCCCACTGAAACTTCTTGGGCTGTTGGTGCTAAGCTGTAAAGTGCAGGCTATGCTTTCTTGACTGCACTGTTGTTATGTTTGCTGTTTCTTCTCTTCCTGATTTTTAATGATTTGGACTGTCCATATTTTCAGCAAACATATGCAGGAAAATGTAGAGTTGTTAGCTCTGTGATACAGCTTACCATTAAAGACAAGTGTTTTATTTTAAAAGATACACATATATATATATATATATATATATATATATATATAAAGCCATTACAGGAGGAATTGAAAGACAAAATCCTGCAAACAAGTCAGTGAATTTACTCATGATGGGAGTTGACCCTCCAATTATGACCCAACTGAGTGAAGTTAATCACAAAGATTAATAGTTTAACATATGCATTTACTTGGGAGATGAGGCAAAACAATTTTGGGAAGCCATTAATTTTAACTGGCAAATTTCTGCTGCATTACTTCAGAGCTGGGTTTTCATGAAAGAATTTAGGTTTCTAGGGGTTTCTCCCCAATGTGTTAACTTACAAGACCAAACAATTTGTGTGCTATACTAAGCCTGTTTTTGGACAAAATTGATTGTAGTCCTTCAGAAACTAAGAGATCTGTATTAATAGTTTTTCTTGTACATATTTTACATACTATTTAGCCTTGTGCTTGGATAATGGAAAAAATGATATCAGGATAGTGAATATTGTGATTCTAAATTAAGAATTTTAACAATGTTTCCAGTCCTCTCCAATAAAACTGAAAATGCTGCAATCATTCTGTCAAAGTCAAATTGGGCCAGAAGTTCAGTGGGAGCACTCGGAGAACGGTCCCTACTGGTGGAAAAGAAATATTCCATTTGGCGTTATGATGTAATTGTGAGGATACTGCTATGTTAGTCATCCAAATATTCATTGTTACATTGCTGAGACTGTAGAATAATAGAATGTCAAGGGTTGGAAGGTTCCTTAGAGATAACCTAGTTTCAATCCCCTTGCAATGGGCAAAGCTGCTCACAGCCCTCTCCAACCTGACTGTGAACACTGTCAGGGATGGGGCAACCACAGACTCTTTCAGCAACCTGTTCCAGTGTCTCATCACCCTCACAGTAAAGAATTTTTTCCTCAAATCTAATCCAGACCTGTCCTCTTTTATTTTAAAGCCATTCCACCTTGTCTTGTCACTACCCGCTCTTGTAAAAAGTTTTTTTTCGTCTTTCTTGTAGGCTCCCTTCAGGCTTTGGAAGGCCACAGTTAGGTCACCCTGATGCTTTTTCTTCTCTAGGCTGAACAATTTCAATTCTCTTTCCTCCCTCCATCCTGCTATACATCTTGGTGTCCCTCCTCTGTACTCACTCCATCAGGTCCCTGTCCTCCCTGTGCTGGGAGCCCAGAGCTGGTGCAGCCCTGCAGGTGGGCTCTGAGCAGAGCAGAGGGGCAGAATCCCCTCCCTGGCCCTGCTGCCCACCACGGGATGCAGCCCAGGACACGTTTGGCTTTCCTGGCTGTGAGCACATTGCCAGGTCATGTCCAGCCTCTCACCCACCAACATCTCCAAGATTCAAATATCATTTTTTTCTGTTTGTTTAGTAAGTTGTATTTTTGGAAAAATGTCAGTTCAATGTCAATTCATCATTTTTTTGTAATACATTTAATTTTGGGTAATAAAGGGCCATTTTTCCAAGTCTCTAACCATGCCAGAATTTTTGTCCAAATCGACCAGAGAAAGATAGTGTAGTGGACTTCTTTGCAATTGTCTTTCTCTGCTGTGGTTTCTGATCAGCCTCATGTGAAATAAGCAACAGAACTGGCATCTCCATTTCTGTGGCCATGGCCATCTCAGTGCTTTCAAAAGACATTTTCATTGCATCTTTGTGTATATGCAAACCATCATTCCATTTGAGGACTGAATTTGAATACTGACAGTCCACCAGTGGCAGTACTTTTGTTCCCTGCATCTCCTCTGGGATTTACTTGGGAATTTCTTGGTATCTCTTCTTATAAAAAGAAAACACAGTTTAAGAAAGTCCTGGCCCAAAGACTTGAAAAGATGGCCCGAAGTAAATGTGAAACAAGCTTGTCAGTAACTGTTTTCAGTAGTTTAAAGTGGTGCTGTAATTTATTCCAAGTACACTGAGATGTATGTCACTCTTAGGGGGTATCCTATCCCTCTCCATCAGTGACTGACCCTACGCTCACGGCGGAAGCACTGGATCAGACCATCGCTGCCTTTGACACGGTGGAGGATCTGCTCAAGCACTTCAACCCGGACTCCTGGCAAGAAGATCTTGAGAATCTGTACACAGACAGTGGGCACCATTATCGAGGCAGGAGCTACCATGACAGGAAGTCCAAAGGTAGGAAAAGACTTTGGGACATACTTATATATACTTTGGGTAAAGGACAAGGATGTTCCTTCACTCCTTATTGGAAATTCCATTATTCAGGTGTTACATTCTAGTGCTCATGTTCCTGTTAGAGTCACAGGGCAAGGTACCACCTATTAAAACCAGGGATGTGTCGTTCAATCCTTAATCAATTTCCAGGTAGGATCTCACTTGAGAAATCAGATGGAAAACTGCCCTTTTTTATGATAAATTTACAAATAAAAACACAGGTCCACATGTAAAGACATATGGTTCTAAGCTTTACCCTCTTAATCATTGCTTTGTATGTAAAGTGTGGGGCTCCTAATTACCTATGTTATCATCCTTCTTTAAATACCCTGCTTAGGGACTGTTCTCTGTTGAGTAAGGAATAATCACTTTTATCACATTGTGCTTAGGGAAGCATCTGGTGCAGACACCTGTATGTGCAGCTGGTTTTTTTAGGATGTGAACATTTCACTGTTTTTCATTATGTTGGCAGGGAACGTTATTATGGTTTAACATCTTTGTCTGTAATTGAGCAAAGCACACATTTCTGGGTTATGTTTCTTGTTTCCTTCTGTTAGTTCAAATCATCCACCAAATGGTAAAGCAAAGGGGTGTTTAGCTGGCAGTACAAAGCCATAATGATAAAAAAACACTATTGAGAAGTCACAGTTGTCCTCTGGGGTAGCCATGCACTAAAGGGCCTGATGGAATTGCCCTTCATGTGCAGTATATATGTAGGAGGTCTGTTAGGATTCTTCAGGATGACAGTCACTGTAGTTTTCACAGCAGATCTGGAGTTAATAATTTTATTTGATTTTTCATGTTGTCATCTATTTTCAAATTATGTAATCACATGCATTTTTATTTGTAACTTTAAAATTATAATTCCCAAATCACAGTTCCAATTCTGTCAAATCTACCATTTATTTGCATCTCAGATCCCATCCCCCCATATCTTAAGCATGTTCTAAGGAGCAAGAGAGAACTGTAGTTCTGTGTTTGTAACTTACTTGTTTTCAAATTATGAGGCTTTGCTCTTAAAAGGGATAAATAGACTGCATCCATATTAGGGAAAACTGTGTCAAGAAGTGTTCCCAGGCCCTGAAATGCAATCACCATATTGTTAATTGTCAGCCTGGTCATTCCTGGGCATGAACTAGGATCTGGCAGAGGCCACCTGCCATTTATGTTCCCACCTTGACTTGGAAAGTGAGGGGTGAATGGCAGTAATGTGGGGAGTCCTGTGGCTGTTATCCTTGGAGCAGGAGAGTAACCTCAGGCACATGCCGTGTATTAGTAGATACAGTACTGGTGTACAATTTTCAAGACAGGTTGGCTTTCTTTTTTTTTTTGGGCTCAGCACTTCAAAGGAATCAGAGATAAAGCCCTGGGCATGCATTCAGCAAAAACTAAACCCCTTTACTTTACTCCCTTTTGGCACGTCAAAAATTTCAGGCAAGCATCACAGCCATTGTTGGGAAAAAACTTCACCTAAGTATCACTGCATGACTTTCAAGAGTGTTTTGATCTTCGCTGGGTGTGTGGAACATGATCTGTGTGTCCCTTATTCATCCAAGTTGGATTTGACACCAGTAGATAGGTATAAAAAGAAATGAAGGCTCTGTTCAGTTTTTAATAGAAGCTGATTAGAATCCTGTGTCCTGTACTGGTTCTGTTCTCCAGATATTTCATTCACAGATCCTATTTGGCCTGGTATCCCATATATTTAAATAAATACATAAATATAAAATAGCATTTGATGCTTTATTGATGCTAATTATGCAGGCTGCAGGTATCAAACTGATCTGATAGTGCTCAGAAAATTCAGATGCATGACATTTGTCCATTTACATTTTAATACTTGTTTTGTTTTAATAGGTTTTTTTGGTGGTGATGGTTTGGTTACAGGAAAAAGAAAAAAGGTTTTATAACAGTTTTCCTTTTCTTTTCGAACTATAGGCCAAATTCCCTTTAGCCTCTCTGGGCTAAAGTACCTCACCACAGTGAAATCTTTTTAAAATTTCAGTTAAGAATTTTTATTTAGTCATAAACTTCTGACAAGATTAAAGGCTTGTTCTTGGAGGATGTGAGGAGTAAGGAACAGCTTTAACAAATCCTTAAATTAGAAATGCTTGTTGGCTTTTAAACACAGACAGAGTGGATCTCTGAGGAATGTTTATAGGCACTGGGGTAACCTTGCAGTAAAGAGAGCAGTAGATTATATCATAATTTATTTCAGATACCTATCTGTTTCAGCTTACAGCTTGGGTTTTATTTTTTTATCCTAAGTTAGAACAGCCCTGAGGCAGGTAAGAACAATTTGATGTAATCTCTGCCTATCTTTGACAGCATTTTCAGATCACACCATGTAAATGGTATAAATTAATCACTAATACTTTCACTCCTATCCAACCTTCTACCCATACCAAACTCTGGCACAAAATTGAGCTAAGAGAGGCATTGTTAGTGAATACTAATTCTGATAAGAGGGATAGGTGATAAATGATATTTAAATGGTGTGTTTTCTTAATTTGCCAATTAATAATCCAGAACTATCAAGGTCAAGCAAATAAGAAGTCAGTATTTTATCATAACTGAAACTCACAGAATCAGGGAATAGATGAAGTGGGAGGCCACCTCAGGAACTTAAATGCCCTTCCTCAAGGCAGGCCATCAATAGAAGGTTGCTCATGACCATGTCAAGTCGGGTTTTTAATATCTCCAAGCATGGAGGCTGCTGAGTCTCTCTGGAACCACTCTCTGGGAAAAAAAAAAAAAATAACAAAACGCCAAAATCTGTTGTCAGCATTTAAATAGGTTTTCATATGTTAAAATTTGAGTCCAGAACCTTTTGTTCTTTAAAGTGTCTGTTCAGTTTTTAATAGAAGCTGATTAGAATCCTGTGTCCTGTACTGGTTCTGTTCTCCAGATATTTCATTCACAGATCCTATTTGGCCTGGTATCCCATATATTTAAATAAATACATAAATATAAAATAGCATTTGATGCTTTATTGATGCTAATTATGCAGGCTGCAGGTATCAAACTGATCTGATAGTGCTCAGAAAATTCAGATGCATGACATTTGTCCATTTACATTTTAATACTTGTTTTGTTTTAATAGGTTTTTTTGGTGGTGATGGTTTGGTTACAGGAAAAAGAAAAAAGGTTTTATAACAGTTTTCCTTTTCTTTTCGAACTATAGGCCAAATTCCCTTTAGCCTCTCTGGGCTAAAGTACCTCACCACAGTGAAATCTTTTTAAAATTTCAGTTAAGAATTTTTATTTAGTCATAAACTTCTGACAAGATTAAAGGCTTGTTCTTGGAGGATGTGAGGAGTAAGGAACAGCTTTAACAAATCCTTAAATTAGAAATGCTTGTTGGCTTTTAAACACAGACAGAGTGGATCTCTGAGGAATGTTTATAGGCACTGGGGTAACCTTGCAGTAAAGAGAGCAGTAGATTATATCATAATTTATTTCAGATACCTATCTGTTTCAGCTTACAGCTTGGGTTTTATTTTTTTATCCTAAGTTAGAACAGCCCTGAGGCAGGTAAGAACAATTTGATGTAATCTCTGCCTATCTTTGACAGCATTTTCAGATCACACCATGTAAATGGTATAAATTAATCACTAATACTTTCACTCCTATCCAACCTTCTACCCATACCAAACTCTGGCACAAAATTGAGCTAAGAGAGGCATTGTTACTGAATACTAATTCTGATAAGAGGGACAGGTGATAAATGGTATTTAAATGGTGTGTTTTCCTAATTTGCCAATTAATAATCTACAACTATCAAGGTCAAGCAAATAAGAAGTCAGTATTTTATCATAACTGAAACTCACAGAATCAGGGAATAGATGAAGTGGGAGGCCACCTCAGGAACTTAAATGCCCTTCCTCAAGGCAGGCCATCAATAGAAGGTTGCTCATGACCATGTCAAGTCAGGTTTTTAATATCTCCAAGCATGGAGGCTGCTGAGTCTCTCTGGAACCACTCTCTGAAAAAAAAAACAAACTAACAAAACGCCAAAATCTGTTGTCAGCATTTAAATAGGTTTTCGTATGTTAAAATTTGAGTCCAGAACCTTTTGTTCTTTAAAAGTGGTCGCCAGCTCCATTCTTGCTTCCTCCCATCATTGCTGCATTGATACAAACTGTTTGAGGCTCAGCAAGCCGAGTTCTGCATCTGCCCTTGGGTCACAGCAACCCCGGGCTGTGCTGCAGGCTGGGGACAGGAGCTGGGAAGCTGCCTGGTGGAAAAGGACCTGGGGGTGCTGGCCAACAGCAGCTGAACATGACCCAGAGTGTGCCCAGGTGGCCCAGAAGGCCGATGGCATCCTGGCCTGGATCAGCCAGGCTGTGGCCAGCAGGAGCAGGGCAGTGACCGTCCCCCTGTACCCAGCACTGCTGAGGCCACAGCTCCAATGCTGTGCTCAGTTCTGGGCCCCTCAGTGCAAGAGAGACATTGAGGGGCTGGAGCGTGTCCAGGGAAGGGCAACAGAGCTGGGGAAGGGTCTGGAGCACAAGTGCTGTGAGGGGCAGCTGAGGGAGCTGGGGGTGTTCAGCCTGGAGAAAAGGAGGCTCAGGGGGAGCTCATCACTCCCCAGAGCTCCCTGACAGGAGGGTGCAGCCAAACTGGGATTGGTCTCCTCTCCCAGGCTACAAGTGACCGGACAAGAAGAAATGGCCTGAAGTTGCAACAGGGGAGGTTTAGATTGGATATTAGGGAAATGAATTTCACAGAAATGGTCATCAGGCATTTGAATGGACTACCCAGGGAAAGTGCTGGAGACACCATCCCAGGAAATGTTCAAAAGGTGTGTGGATGGCATGTGGGGATATGGTTTAGAGGTGATTATGGCAATGCTTGATTTATGGGCTTTTTTTTGAAGGTCTTTTCCAGGCCAAAGGATTCTATGATGTTTTTGTATTTTTGCACACTAATATATGCATATACAGATCAGTCCCTTCCTGGATATCACTTGCAAGTACCTGAAAGTTGAAGAGTGTGTGGATTAAATCCATATTTATGGTAACTCCATTCAGTCTACAAAATCTGATCTCACACCTCTACAATACTGATGCAATTATATTAAGTTAAGTGCATTTCTTTCTACTGAAATCAAAACTGCATTTCTCTTGAAATTCCTATTGCATTTCTTACTATTGAAGTGAGATATTGGTATGAAATGTGTCTCACTAATAACCACATGAAGTTTGAAATTTCATTCTATATGTGTTTAGCAAGGTTTGCTGTTAACCACTCCAGTGAAAGCTGACCATAAAATCACAGGGCAAGCCAGAGTGGCAGAACAGGACAGAAAAGAAAGGAGAAGATAGATTCAGATTTTCACAATTCTGAAATGAGAGACCTCATATAAGCTATAAACTATGGTGTATACTTACATGAAGATATGATATTTATTTCAAATAACCTCTGCAGTTGTAAATATAAAGATTTACTACCAATTTCTGCATTTTAGAAAGTCTGAAAGTATGAATATTCAGCTTTATGTTCATTCAAGACTCTTAGAAAAAAAGCAGGTCATACCATATATACTTTAAAATAATTCCTTTTACATTGCTGTAATATATTGATGATCTCAGTGTCATAGTAATTTGGTTATTGCAAATATTAAGCATCTCCAGAAAGATATCACTGGCTTTTGGGTTATTTAATACTGTTTCATGGCAAGAACACAGGTAAAGAAGTAAACATCTATGCTTCACAATTATGTTGAACTTCTTCACAGACAGGTTTCTGTTCTTCTAGAGACTCATGAAGAGAGTTCAGACGTGTTTCAAGGAATCTTCATCCTAGTTTAAATTTCTTAAAGTTTGAATTTCTGAAAGTGTGCATTTATCTGGCTAATAGTATCAGAAGAGCTTCTAAGAGATACTGTTGCAAGCAGTTCCATCCATCAATTAAATATTATTTAACTTTTCCCACCTACTTGTTTGCATTTATATTTTGCTGTTGTCTCTGATTTTTTACCTCCCATTGAATAAGGATTTTTAATTAAAGAAAGACCTGTGAAATGGTTCCTGTACAAATGAAGAAAGAAAGGCAAAAGAACAAGGTCACTGTTTTTCATCATAGAAGTAAATCCAAATGTCATGGGGCTGGTACCCAAAGAAAGGGTTGTCTTTAGAAAGGAATGGAGTGGGTTTTTTTGTTTTCCCATTAGTAAACCTTGGAAGCAGGAGCACATGTAGATAGATACATTCTGGTAATTAACAAGACTACCCCTTCCTCTAAGTTCATTTTCTTTGGAAATAATACACAAGAAGCCGTTGGCTATCAGAGGAAATTAATCAGGTGGGACATTCTTGCAATAGCATCTCTCTCCAGTGACAGCTTTACAAGTTAAATAAATAAACACTTGCTGGCATTAGCCACACTGCTCTCTGGAAGGGGAGTAGTGAGGTCAAACCATGAGTCTTCACACAATGTTTCTGCTGTTGATTGCCAAATCAGTTCCCAAGATCAGGCAAGTTTCACCATGTCCTTAGCAATAGTTTTTAATTGTCATTACTTAAAATGGTCCAACAAGAAGTTAAATATTTAATGTTATTTCTCGGAGGCTTGCAAGCAGTGGCCAATAAATTACTGCAAATGTCCATGCACTCTTCCTTGAAAGATTCTGGGATGGCTGCCAGCAAGTTTCAGTGCACCAGACAGGGAGTGCAGGCATCACAAATGCTGAATGCTTGCTCATTCATGGCAAATTTGAATATTCCAAGTACATGGAATACTTTCTTAAATAACTGAAAATTTAAAGTATTCCCTGTGCTTAAAAAACAGAGTATTTCTCCCACCCTTCTTCAGTTAGGAACCAAGTTGTCTGTTGCATGCAAACTGCACACATTCCTTCCTTTTACAATCTAATTCAGATCTACATTCCTACCTTCCCTCTCTGTGACAAATGACATTTTCCCTCGCATGTTACGCGATGTAATTGTTGGTCACTGCAGTGAAAGATTTTCTTATTAAACCCTTTTTTAAAATGCTAGTGAAACTTACAGCACGTTATTTATCACTGTAATAAGATACTCTTTTCCATTGATTTCAGTGAAGCTGTGTCCAATAGTTTGGCCTGCCTTTGCTACTTGACCTGTACCACAGCTGGTAATTGGTTTGCCAGTCCATAATTGGCCTATATATTTTGCCCTTTGTTCCATGAAAACAGCTATAATCCTACTGAAATCTTGTTCTTTTGTTCCTCTAAAATAATAGCTGCTGTATTGAGGAGATTTGTCTTGGTGCTGTGATTCTGCAGGAAATGCAAGTTGCAAGATCTTCTTAGCTCCCATGAGAAGGATTTAGATAGCTCCCAAGTTTCCAGGTATATTTAATAAATTGCTTATTGTGATATCATTAAGCATCCACAGTGCTTAATGCACAATGGAACAGTCAAGACCATCAGCCATATGTGTTGAAGTCTAAAAGCCACAGGGTTTGGTCAAAATTTGGTATGGAAAATAATTATTTCATCAGGGCCAGAGCTTTTAGGTGATTTAACTAGTGGAAGATGAGACTGAGAAATTATATTTCATTTTTGATTGTTATAAAATTGTGAGGATATCATTATGTTGGTAATCTGAATGTTCTTTATTACATTGTTGAGATCATAGAATCACAGAATAGTTTGGACTGGAAGGGACATAGAGATCATCCAGTTCCAATGCCCTTGCTGTGGACAGAGACTCCTTGCACCAGACCAGGTTGCTCAAAACCCATCCAGCCTAGAACACTTCCAGGAATAGGGCATCCACAACCTCTCTGGATAACCTTTTCCAGTGTCTCACCAGCCTCACAGTAAGGACTTTCTTCCTAATATCTAATCTAAACCTATCTTTTTTTTTTCTTCTTTTTTTTTTTTTTGTTTTGTTTGGAGCAATATCCCCTTGTCCTATTACTACTTGCCCTTGTAAAAGTCCCTCTCCAGCTTATTTGTGAATTTTCCAACTCAAGTTCAGCCACACCATGGCTTCAGTCAGATACAGCACTGCTCTGAATGTCTTTGATGGCTTTTACAGTGCCTCTAGTTTACCTGCAGATCTTTAGCAGTATTGACCCCAGTGTTACCCTGTGGGGAACACAAATATTAACCAGCTACCAGTTGTATTTGGAATTTCTGACTACTTTAATCAAGTCTCAGATATTCCAGTTATGTACTGAATTCGTAGTCCACCTATTGCATTATATCTCAGAAATCTGGCTGCAAGGATGCTATGCATCACTTTCAAAAATCAGCAGATGCCTCTGCTTCTTTCATCTCATCCAGCAAGACAGATGTCTCATCAGAGCCAGCTCTGGGGTTGGTCTTGTTAAATCTATTCTCGATCTTCCCAGTCACCCCCTTGTCTGTCATATGCCTGGGCATTGCTTCCAAGAAGGATTTGCCCCTTATATTTATCATAGGCTGACCAGTCTGCAGCTGCCTGAATCCTCCTTGTCTTCTTGCCTTGTAGATGGCTTTGACATGTGGTATAGGAATACCATGGCAAGGTGCCCCCATCTCGTACACCTTATCTCCGATCTGTGACTGATGCATGAAAAAGTGTAGAATGATCAAATGTGAATTTGAAGCAGATAAAGTGTTAAAAGCAACCCTAGAAGACCAACTGTCTTAATAAAATTAATCAGTGACCAGCAGCAGAGGTTTTATTCTCAATCTTTAAGGCCTCCCTTTTTCAGAATAATACTTGGCATTAGCTGCCATCTCTGATTTCAGTGCCTACCTCTGATTAAGATCATAGAATCACAGAATATTTTGATGAATGATTCAAGGCAAATGCATGCCATAAAGCTATGTGAAATGAAGAAGCTTTTAATCAGAGGATTTAAGGGAAGGAAGGGGCAAACATTGGGCCCCAAGTATCCAGTTTAGTGCTCCAGTGCATCTCTTTTATGTTTGCCTCACTTTTGAGCTGTCTCTGATGCAGACATTTTGCAATAGTACTTGGGAATTATTCGCATCCAGTCTAAAGAACCTTTTAGTTCTAGTTTTAAATTAAGGACTCCAGTGGTTTCAGTCCTCGATAAGTAAAGCAGCTGGATTTCACACCAATCACACCAAGGCTCGCTTACATTTTAGTCACAGCAGTGAAGTGATGCATGAAACTGACTGTACTGTAAAATCTCATTCTTATATGGATGAGGAAATGGACTAGCTCCAGACAGTAAAACAATCCAAAGACAGGAAAAAATGCATATTGAAGCTTTCAGCAGAGAGAATTCTTTAGAATAAAATGTGCTCTTTTGTTGGGGGGCAGTAAAGTGTGGTCTAGAGCTTAGGATTTAATTAGGCAATGAGAACTGTTCTTGTGTGTCAGTGTGGTGCTGCCAGAGTACAGGATACATTGATCAGAGTCCTCTGCATGCTCACCTTATTCCCACCAAGCGCTGCAGTTCTGTAAAACAGAGTAAAAAAGAGTGTAGGTGTTTACCTTCAAATGAATTTTAATGGAGGATGACTTGTGTGCCTCTTAAATTGTTTATTTATAATTGTTTATTTAGGCTTTTCTTCTCTGCTTCAGATTAGTTATTTTTGTTTTCAACATCACTAAAATAAAACCTTTCTGCTTATCTGAGTATCTCATAGATACTCCCCTGGATTGCTGCAGTGTCAGTGTGGATGATCCAGGCTTTCCCCTCAAGCAGTCTCATTAGTGATGAAGGCAGCAGATTTTCAGCCCTCTTCTTCCTTTAGTAGATTTTTCCATCACATCAGCTGGCTGAAGTGAATAGTAGCCAGCCAGTGCTTTGCTTTACCAGTTAGCAAAGCTGATGGCAAAGGTCCTGGTGAGAATGTTTAGAGGTGTGGGAAACACTTCCTTATGGAAAGAATTAGCCTGAAAGCCTGCAGTGAGAAGAGGTAGCTTTGAAGAATGATAGTGGAGAAGAAAATATAATCTGTTAAAACAAAGAAATCAATATATCCTGGACTTGCCAGTCCTGGCTAAGGACACTCACAGTGTATTTTTCTCTCACTGCATGAGTATAGCACCAGTCCCATTGATTTTGTGCTTATAGCAAGAGGATGATCTATACCTCTTCTGGAGAGATGCTAGCTCTCTGGAGAGAACCACTGAGATTTCATGGGGGAATGTATCATAATTGCTATAAAATAGCAATTTATCTGCTAAATTCCCATTGACTGAGATAACACCTTGTCAGAAAAGTGAATCTGCTTCGATTTTCTATAATGACACTTTTGATATTTATGTACCCTTGTCTCTTGCATATCAGCCTTGTGATTATCTCCAGGTTAGAATGTAATGGTGCATGATGTTTACAAATCAACAGCTTTTTCCACCATTGACTTAGTGATGTTGACATGGCCTGAGTCACAGAAACTATAAAGTGTCTGTGTTGTAGGTTTTCACATATTTGTATTAAAGCACAAGCATAAATGTTCTCAGAAGCAGAGGTCATGTTGACCTGTTAAACATGCCCTGAAAATCTGATATGTTCACAAACACTGGACTGTTACCTCAGTTCTCGTTTGAGCCATGCCTGTTTTCCTGTTGATGCTTCTGTTAGCAAATACTGTTTGGAGTCAAACTCAACACAAGTTCACATGCCCCCCACTCCTGAATTAATTACTGAGCTTTGTACACTTAGTTGGTGGACAGAATACTAAAGAAGAAGACAGAAAAGGAAGGAAAAAGAAATCTATTGCTGTAGAATTAGAACTCATTAAATTTGTTACTTTTGACTGTGTCAGAATTGTGGAAAATATATTTATAAAAGCGGGTTTTGGTTTTGTTTTAGCTTTATAAGCCAAAGCTAGAAAAAACATGTAAACTGACATTTGATAGTCTATAAGTTATTTTTATGGCTGGCTTTACCACTTGTTTACGTGACAGATCTCACATACTAGGCATTTAAACATCAACCAACTACTGGCATTCAATGGGCCCATTAATTTTAATTGTATTTATTTGTTTGCCTCTTATAGCAACATTTACCAGATAAAATTAATGCTGCTTAGATTGGTTTCTCCATCTAAAAATGAATTATCTAAATTCTATTCATAAACAGTATAGACAGGCAACTTGAGGAAAAAAGTCATGCAGGCTGTCCTAAATGCTCTTGCCGCAGAAGGGATGAATCACTCCCCAAAAATGTTTATCTAGTGACCACAGGAAGGGCCTTGTTTTTGCTCATAATAAAAAAAAATAGATCTTAGCATCTAAGTAAGCCAGGTATAAACAGAGAAGGGAAGAGAGTGTCAGAGGTGGGATCTCTTGCCCAAGGATCCAACTATGTGGAGTGATAAAGCAAATAAAATTACCAGTCTTTAGCTTTCAGGCCAGTATTTTACTGCAAACCTTCCCTGCACCTTTATAGTCATGTGATCTGTGCAGTGGGAAAAGGATGACAGCCTGGATGGCCACCTGTAATGATATAAATTCGTTAGGCTTATCTGTTCAGAAATCACTCCTGCTAGTTCACATATTTTTCAACCAGCACCCCATCACTCTGTGTTATTGACTGCCCAGGGGAGCAGCATCAGCCAGAGGAATGTCCCACACTAACCTCACTAATGAAGCTTCTTTTGCATTGCAGTTGACCTGGACAGGTTGAATGATGATGTGAAGCGTTACAGCTGCACTCCAAGGAACTACTCTGTCAATTTAAGGGAGGAGCTGAAGCTGACAAATGTCGTTTTCTTCCCCCGCTGCCTCCTTGTCCAGCGCTGTGGCGGAAACTGTGGCTGTGGCACTCCAAACTGGAAATCCTGCACCTGCGTGTCAGGGAAAACAGTGAAAAAGTATCACGAGGTATTTTCATTCTTTCTTTGATACTTCTTTTGGGTATTTATTGCTTCCATGGATTCTGAAGTCTTTTCTCAGAGCTGTGTGTGCTGCTTGTTAAGAGACTATGTATGTATGAGAAAGGGGTGTTGACAGTATTTATGTGTAAGTTAATTTAGAAGAAGTTGGAGAGAACTTTTTGCCACCTCTGAGTGGATGCCACCACAGTGAACTTTGAGAACCACTCATCCTAGTGAACTTTATTTCAAGAATGAGCCTTATGTTGGAGTGATTTTTCCCAGTCAAGGACTAATACAAGTAAATGTATATACCACTGGAAATACTCTTTTTTAGTAGCATGGAGACATGGGTTTCTTGAGATACTTGACTTCATTTCCTCTTTCTTTAAATTTATGCTCACACTTGGAAATTACAATTAAGTCACTTGTAAACTCTCTTCCCTTACAGATTTATTACTTATAGGAGGCAGCTGAATCATTCAGCCTTACCTTTTTTTTCCCCACTCAGCAATTTTTCAGGAAGGCGAAATTTTTGCATAGGAACAATGCCCATTATTTTATTCCATTCAAGATGCACCTAGAGAGGAAAAACTATGAAAGAGCATTTTGTATTCTTTCCACTAATGCAGTATTTTCAGATCAAGACATGAGCAATGTTCCCTAAAGTGAGCATATCTAGGAAAGTTACTTGGTAGTTGCCTTACAGTTGTTGGAAGGTAGGGTAGCTGCATGCCATGCTGACTTTATTCTCACACGTATCTCTTGTGAGAGCCGGATTTACCACTTGGCTTAAGGCCCAAGTGAAAATGGACTTGATGGTCTTTAAACCTGGATGCAATGTAGGCTCATAACATTAAGGCATTATCTTGAGACCCTGGGGCTGCAATAGCAGAGGGTTGCTGAGGGCCAGAGCAGTGTGGTCACTCTTTTCAAAGGTAAGAGATATTTTCTCACACATAACTGCATACTCCACATACTAGGACTGGAGAATAATTAATATTTTCTCTAATTTTAAACAAGATGCAGGGGATGACCCTAGTAATTACAGAGCAGAAAGCCTTATCTCAGTGGTAGAAAAGTTAATTGGAAAAAAATTAATAGTATAAAGCACCTAGATGACTATGAACTGATAAAATTAACTCAGAATGCCTTATATATGAATAAATATTTATACTGCACCACAGTATTGTACAAGAATGCTAAAAGGACTGGCACCTCCTGCAGAGAGCAAACAGTCAGCCAGACAAGATCAGACATGGATTAGAAGCTGGTTAAGAGATAAAGAGCAATGAGGTGGAAGAGACAAGCAATTTTCTAAATGGGAAAGGGCTATCTGAGGGTGCCCCCAGTACAAAGATTATTATTTCATGTGTGTTCAGTCTGGAGGGAGGTAAACAGAAAGGGGGCAAAAATGACAGGTGGCGCAGGAGATAACATACTTGAGCAGCAGAGAAGGTTGTGAGGAATTTCAGAAGGTCTTTGTAAATGCTTATAAATGCAGGTTAGAAAAGCAGCAAGCATTAGGATGAGACATCTCAACTATTCATTCATATAACTCTGGGTGTGTGAGGGGAGGAGGAAGAAATGAGGGGTGGAAATTGGGCTAAAGGTCAAGCAGTGAATCACTGTGAAGAGCTTCAGGAAATCAGTTTAGTGCAGTGATAAGAAAAAGACAAGTGACAGTCTTCTGCAGGAATGGAGATGAAGGGGCAATAACACAGTAAATACTGCAGTCTGGAGAAATTGGTGGGGGACTTGACCATTGATGCTTAAAAGGACAAAGGCAGGACTAGAAAAAATAAATAGAAGCAGCAAGCATGCATCATGAGAGATGTAGGGATGTAGGGGAAGATATAGATCAAAAACATTTTTAAGGAAAGTGGCTCAAAAGTTTTGGATCATTTCATTTAGGAAAAAAAAAAAACTAAAGAGAGGACACCAAAAGATAGGAAATAATGAATAGTAGCTAAAGGAAAATGAGACCTTCCTAAGTAATCTTTTTGTTAAGAAAAGAACAAGAGAGAGACTGGAAGGAAACTAAATTAAAATTATAAAAAGGAATTGGGTTTTTTTTTCACGGTAAATCTGAATGGAATTTCAACACTTAACTATGAGTTGTGCATAATTCAAAAGGTTTCTGAAAGAACTAGAAGTCAAATATAAACTAAGGAATCCTGAGTAACAGCTGTATCAAAAATTAAGTCAACTGTTGACAGTAGCTAGAAAGAAAAGTGTTGATTATAAATATGTTGTAAAGCACTTTTTTCAGGTGTTTGGAAACAAGTAGTGCTGGAATACTAGAATATCACACTAGCCAGGTATTGCTCAGCATCAGTATGTCGTGACTTATGACTGCCCCAAATTAATCACAAAATTCAGGCAATTCAACATTCATGCAAATATATCACTGCTAATTTATTTTCTTGCTCATTTCTTCTCTGAAAACCATATGAATTCAAGACAGTGTTTCATCTTTAACATTAAATGGCCTTTATAAGTTTAAATTTAAATTCTATCCCTTAGGGATGAATTAACAGCTCACTGAGCAGATATTTAGCCTAGTGTCTCCCATTAACATGAGTGGAAATCATGCAGATAAATTCATGTATGACATACTAAAGATGTGTCCATTAATTTTAGTCCAAAATGTTTTCCACTTTATTATTATTATTAGCCACACACAGTTAATCAGTTTTATTCTTATTCTCCTTTGACACTTTAATTTTACTTAAATACCAGGTGGAAAAAGCACTGAGGAGAGGCCTCTCCACATGCCTGTTTTAGAACCATAGAGCCAGTTTACTCTCTTAAAAGCCTATTTGAAATCCACTAACCTTATCCAAAGAGCCTTTACTTGCATAACGAAGGATGGAGCTTTACAGTTTATGAAATCCCCAGCACCATTAATTCGGTTTAAAAGCTCAGCCTTCTACTGCAGGAAGACATAGGCCAGATTCAAACACAAGTCTCAGTTAATTTGATTTACGGAAGACACCAGAAGGAAATATTAGGTGGTGGAGCAAAGAAGTTGTTTGATGTAGCTGGAATTGAGTCCTGCAGACCTGAGACCCCTTCTCTTGCCAGACTGATTTTCCCTATCCTGAAGCTTCTTCTGCTGAGCTCCTGAACCTGCAAGAGCTTTGTGTCCTGCACATGGGTATGCTTGTCCTCAAAAGTGAAAGTGTCTCTGGAGATCACTTAAAAGTTCCCTGGCATTTCTGAGCTACCTGGTATTTCTGTGTGAGAAAGACAGGCAAATTTTCCAGAAGCAATAGGCTCCTTTTTGGCTTTGTAGCCAGTTCTGAGTAGCTGTATGTTGGCAGCTGTGGGGACCCTAAAGTCCAGGGTGCTTCTTGAAAGAGAGGCTTCTGGTCCAGAGAGATTTCAAGGTTATCTTCTTATGCTCTTAATGCTTTTTAGTTCCCTCTTTAGTTCCTGTTCAAAGCCTCCCAGTGTAATCACTGAGCACTCTCTCCTAGCCTGGCCTCTCAGGACCAATAGCTGTCATGTGGAGCCTTTAATTTTCCCAAGCTGGAGAGTGCTGCTCCAGTTCCCTGCATGGAGTGTACAGCTCTTTTCTATCATGTCTGACTGTAGGAAGTGATGCAAAAGCAGGGAAAATGAGAACACGAGATGGCCACAATAAAGGGTAGCTTTTTCTTTATTGTCCTGGCAGATGTTAATCACAAGATCTTTGGTCTTCTTTATAGCCTGGAAGTTTGCCCTGACTTTACCAAAATACTCAGCAGTTTTCAGAAATGAATGGGGTCATAACTTGGGTAAACAGATAGTTTTATTGGTGGGGTTGGTTGTTTTTTTTTTTTCCCTTGCAGGAGTCTTGTGATGCTCTGTGGTTTTCCATGGCTTCTGGGTTTGCTTTGGAGCAGAGCAAATACTCTGGACAAATATTCATGACTTACCACATAGTGTCACGAACCCTTCAAACCAAACAGGCCAAGTCCTGACAGCATCTGAAAATATCTGTCAGGCATAGTCTGCCACGGGTGATACTGAGTTATATTGCAATGCTCTGTGCAAGGGAAGGACAAAGCAGTGCATGGAAGTGGATGCAGCACACCTTAGTCAAAGCTCAGCCCTACAGCTGTCTAGCTCTAAAGTGGATCTGATATAAAAGTGTGCTTCCCATTGCAGTTCATTTCCTTTAAAATGCCTGGAGCTTCTCTTTAAAGAGGCACAGGCTCTAAACCTGGAGATTACTCAGCACAGAGAAGGTATGGGGGAGCTCAGGCCAGGGCTCAGTTCAGCTGTGGCTGTGGCTGTGCCATCCAGCCAGCATGCACATATCTCAGAGAAACAAGAAATCAGTTTCCCCATCTCATTGCTGTAACTGATGAGATGTGAAATGAGTTTCCCTGGGGAATAAGTGCTCTTAAGGTAGCAACCAGAATTTGTCAGAATGTATAAACCTCTGCAAACACAGGGCTGAGCTGCACAGCTAAGGGACATATAAGGAGAAAAGTGGTGATAGCTGATTGCAGCTTTTACCTACTTATTTGTCTCTCCTGTAAAGCCTAATGTGTTGTAGACTGTCTATAAGGTGATTCTTCCCCCACCTCACCCCTTTTTGAAGCATTATGCCTCAATTCAAGTTTGATGTTGACTGCAGCTTGTCTCATGCCTTCACAGGACATAGATTCAGTTAATTCTCAGAGAGAAGGTTTTGATTAGTGTTAGGGTGGCAATTTCATAACCTTTGGTTGCCTTGAGAGAGGCAGTAGGTACCCGAGAGCACACAGTACTGTATCTTGTCACAAGTTGCTGGGGCATAAAACCAGCTGCAACTGAACCCAACATTGCAAAGGAAAAACAAGACACAGGGAATATTATACATGAGAAAAGAACACAATGGGAGCACAATAGAGAACTAAAAAGTGGAACTTCAGTGAGACAAACTTACTGCAGTGGAGTTAAGAAATGTAACTAATGCAATTTGATGCTGTTGGGGCTTTTTTCTTTTCTTCTTTCGTTTTTCAGAGAAATGAGAAGCAAACCTTAAGGAGGCACTTGAGAGAGAGGACAATAATTCTCAGTCTGTCCTTACCCAGGGAAACATAAGATAACTGGTCAAAAAATGATCCAAATACTGCTGACAGAACAAAGGAAATTTGCTAAGGGATTAAAAAGAGCTAGAATCATCAAAGCAGTGTGCAAGGAATATGGTCTGATAGTTGTATGTCCTGGAGTTGACAGTACATGCATAAATGAGATAAAAGGTTGTTATGGTAATAAAGGCATAGAATTAACCTGACAAAAGAGTTAATTCATGGAATATTGTACAAGAAGGAGCAATGGGATTTATTTGGAATGCAAGTACAAGGAAACAAAATGAGTCAGAAATGACTGCTAGGTCAGGGATGAGCAGAGAGAGCACAGAAGTGCAGTGAGAGAAAATGGTTCATTTTTAACTAGATGAAAAATAAGTTCTTTGGTTGACATCTGGAAGTTAAGTGAGACATCCTGTGACACGTCAGGACAGAGAGGCAGTTTGTGAAGGAGGAACACCTGTGTCTAGTCAGTGAGAAAACAACAGCTGTAGCATAATGCACACATAATTCCTGACAAGAGCAGAGAAAGTGAGGGTCTTGTTGATGTCACATATGTCAAAAAGATCATTTAGTGAGTGCTTCAGGTACTTGAGATTTAAGCCAATTAATTTTTCCATGTTTGTTGCATTAAAACCAGGTGTTACTTATGCATATAAATTTAAAAAAATAGAAACAATAATCCCATCTATATTTAATAATCCCTTAGTGTGCCTGCTACTGCTGATCAGCAAGCCAACTCATTTTTCTTGTCCCCAATACCCTGTATTTATCTCTGGTAAGAAAGAATACATCTTTGGGTCTATGTCATTGGTTTAGGCTATGTTCCTACTAGAGTAAAGGTCCTTGTGCTAAATTATGAACCACATTCCCATAATACTTGGCTTCTTATACTCAGAGCACAGCTAAACCATATGTGACCTTTGGATTAGATAACTTTGAAAAATTGCAGAGTAAGATTTTTTTATGTCTATCAGAACTTGGATCTTTGTTGAATGTTTTGCACTTTTGATGCTTCCTCTTCCATGAATCTCAGACAATTATAATTTGGTTTTCATGCTAGAATGGTGTTATTTTTAGATGTGCAGAAGGAGATTAGATAATGCTGCATAGCAGAATTTTAAAATAAGTTCTGCAAAGTACAAATTTCAGTATCTAAAATAGCTTCCAGAGTTGCTCGCCATCCTCTGTCACAAGAATATGAAGCTAATTAGATATTGGGTAAGCCATAGTCATATTACTGGTTTTCTGTAGGCTTCTTGAGCTAATCAGAAAGAAAAAAAAACCCCAGTTTTTGAGTGAGGCTTCATTTTTCTGCTGGTGCTTAAAATTTAAAGAATTAAAAAAAAAATGTTACTGTTGTTACTAATAAGTAAATGGTAAGTCAAAAATGCCTGTGGGGATTTTTTTTTTTAAGTTTTGACTGTGTTTGTTATCCCTATTTGCTTTCTAATAAAACAGAAATCAGCCATCGTGGATTGTCATGGCTAAATGTTACCTGACTGCAAGGGTCAGTGATACCTGGCTAGGACCATCAGCAAATGCTGAAGGGATGGTTCACCTCATCTGGCTCTACCCATCTAACACTTTGAGTCCAAGCTTTGGGCTCCTTTCCTAGTCCCCAGAGCTATCCCTGCCAGAGGTGTGTGTTTCAGGTGGATCATGCCCTGGAGTTGCTGCTTCATTCCGGCTTCTACTGGAGACATGCCATGTATGGATCAGGGTGAACAAGTTCTCTCCAGCTGGGTCCTTTTCCTGGCAGTCACTGCCACTCTGCTGTCCTCAGCCCCACATCTTGAAGTGTTGAGTTCTTAAATGTTCTTACAGACCTGCTGAGATGATAGGCGCCATCAGCCCTGACTCCTGTGCTCTACAGGCAACAGGAGAGCACCTGCTGCCCCCAGAGCACAGCCCATACACCTCCTGGAAAAGCAGTCCTCAAACAGGCTGGAAACCCCCCAGTTCCCTGGAGGGCTGTCCAAGTGGTGTGTGGGCCTGACTTAAACATGTGTGCCCTAATTCCGCTTGAAATTTTTCTGGCTTCAGCTTCCAGATCCTGTTTTTTGTCATGGCTTTGATCTCATTTAAAGAGGCTTTCAGAAACTGGCATCCAAATCCAATACATGATCAATGAGCAAAATTGCTGGTAGGGAAACACATGTAAGCATTTTCTTTATATTTCCTAGATCACTGCCCCCCAGGAAAGTTACATGGTGGCTACAGTCATCCTACCTTGGAACTTCTCAGATGCTCAGGCACATCCACAAAGTAAAATGCCATGCAGCATATTGGTGTGCTCCTATGGGGCTCTCTGCACAGAAAATGCCCTGTTGCCCTTTTTCTTGTATTACCTATAAGCGCCAAATCCAGCTCAAAAGCAGAATAATCTGTCTTGATTTTATTTTAATTATTTAATAGTTTGATGACCATAATTTACTCAGTGTTTGATGAGAGGGACATGACTGTAGTTACATGCTCTTTGTGAGGAAATGATCTGAGTAGCTGAGGCGCTGCAATTTGGTAAGCAGTGACAGACGCTGATCCTTTAATTTGAAAACTACAAGGTTGTTCCTTTTTCACCCCTACAAAAAAAAAAAAAAACCCACAAAATCAAAACAAAACCCAGGCCTTTTGAGCATTCTAGACCTGTCATATCCATATTTTCTTACAGCCAATGATACCATGAAAAAATGAGTGATAAAGTGTCCTGAACAGAATTTATTTGAGCTGTTCTCATTAATTCAGTAGTTCCTCAGTTTTAAAGACATGACCATGTGATAAATAAACAGCAGCTATTTTCAGAATAAAGGGTTGTCTTCCTTCTACTGTGGTCACCAGAATTGGCCTTATTTCCAGATTCTTTTCAATTCCGTTGTACTTAGATGAAAATAAAACTGTTAGGTGGGAGTGAGACAGGGAGCTTTGAATATCAGCTCTGTGATGAGCTATTAAAGTAACTCTGGAGGGGGATCTGGACAGGCTGAATCTGAGACCACTTGTGTGAGGTTCAATAACACCAAGCGCTGGGTCTGGACTTGGGTCACCACAGCCCCAGGCAGTGCTACATGATGTGGCAAAGGGCCTGGAAAGCTGTCTGGCAGAAAAGGACCTTGGGGTGCTGGTTGACAGCAGTTGAATGTGACCCAATGTGTGTCCAAGTGACCAGTGGCACCCTGGCCTGGATCAGCCAGGCTGTGGCCAGCAGGAGCAGGGCAGTGACCGTCCCCCTGTACCCAGCACTGCTGAGGCCACAGCTCCAATCCAGGGAAGGGGAACAGAGCTGGAGAAGGGTCTGGAGCACAAGTCTCACATCTGAGGGAGCTCAGGGTGTTTAGACTGGAGCAAAAGAGGCTCAGCGGGAGCCTTACCACTCTCTCTGAGTGCCTGAAGGAGGGTGTAGCAGGTGGGGTGGGCCTCGGCTCCCAGATAACAAGTGTCAGAACGAGAGGACATGGCTTCAAGTTGCACCAGGGGAGGTTTAGACTGTAAAGCAATTTTTCTTTACTGCAACGATGGTCAAACATTGAAACAGGCTGCCCAGGGAAGTGGAAGAGTTGGTGTTCCTGGTAATGTTCAAAAAGCGTGTGAGATGTGGCATTAGGGGACAGAAGTTAGTGGTTGAATTGCCAGTGCTGGGATGAGGGTTGGACCGAGTGATCTCAGAGGTCCTTTCCCACCTAAAGGACTCTATGATTTGATAATTTCAGCTGTGTTCAATCACTGTTTTCCTGTCTTGTCTGAGGAAGTGCCTGACAGTTCATTTTCTTATCAGCAAAGCCTATATACTGTGCTAAAGCTTCTTGATAAAAAACACAGAGAAAGTCCCCAAGCTGTCAGATGGTCTGTTAACTTAAATACAGTCCACATTTTTGCTCTCATCCCATTGCCTCAAGAAAAAAAAAAAATCTACCCACCCTATGATTTTGCAAACTGCCAAGTCATCTGGATAGGTCATAATTTGCTGGAAGACTAATTAAATAAGGAATTTATCATGGGTTCAGTGTCAGCATCTTTACTTGATTTTTAAAGTACATTTTCCTTGAAAAAGCATCTTTGAAGTTGTGCTCTATTTTTAGCTCTGTAATAATTGCAGCAACCTGATTGGGTTCAGTTCCTTTGTGCTTGGGATGACAGTGTGATACAGGAAGTTGTCCTAGTGTCCGTTAGGATTTGTTGCATATATGGATGCAACGAATGTTTGAAATCAATTCAAAGATACTATATTTTTGTTGCTCAAAAAAAAAAAAAAAAGTAAAATTATGTTTCTGCATTTCGTACAGGGCAAAATAATTGTTTTCCCAACACAGTACAGCAGCATGTCTGTAACTTGCTTAGGCACAGTCCTTCCTTTCAGTATTACATAGGCTAAATATAAATTTTGTCACAAAACAGAGAACAAAATAATAGACTGTGTTGGGTGCTTATCACTTTTGTTATATCTCATGGCTTTTCTAGCCTCAAGGCATTAATGGCAGAGAACAAAGGGTCTGTCCTGAGAGCTGCTAACCTGCCTGCCCTTCCCCACCCACCCTGCACACCATCTCCAGCTGTCCTTTGGCAAGTGCTTCACATTTGCCTTCTGGGGCTTTCTAATTCTGCTGAAAATGCTAATAGTCTGTTATCTGAAACACAGCCTCCTACTCCCTGTCATTTCCAAAACCATCTCAACTCTTGTATGGTGTTATGACATCAAAATACGGAAACTGCTTTGTAAAAAGGAAAAAAAAAGGATTGTTGAGTAATAGAGTGATCTATTAGTTATAAACCAGTATGATCTGTTAGGGCAGAAACGTGGGTGTTTCAGTGGCTGAGGTGAATTTAGGTCCCACTTCCCAGCTGGCCACTGGCTTTGGGAGGTCATGCACTTATCAGACATCTCTCCATCTTTGAACAAGCAAGAGAAATCCACCTGATCTGGCAGTCACTTGGCCAAGCTAGCTCCTTTTTACAACCTGCAACCCCCTTCCTAGGGGCCTCGAGCTCATCTTCCCTAGATGGAATTTTTCGGAAGTGTCTATTATGATGCATACTTCCCTAGGAAGTAATTTTGTTTTCTTGTTTGGTCGACATTATTCACATTAAATTCTTCAGAAATCATTTAGGTTGAGGCAGAGATTTTTAAGGTAAGCCAACAAAACTCAGATTCCACTGAAACTCAGTGGTATCTGACACATATTTTGTGCAAGCTCCTACATCTCCTACTGCTCTTCACAAGTATTTAAGTTTTGGACCAATTCTAATGATATCTGCTTCAGAAATTTCAAATTGCGTAAAAAAACGTTTCTTGTTCTTAAGAGCAGAAATATTCTGCAAGGGAGAGATGGGACAGAGCAACTCAAATAGGAATGGGACTGTAAAAATGAGCCAAAGGAAACCTGCTTGATAGTTCACATGCAAAGGAGCAACTCTGGACATGGTTAGGAAACTGCATGATACAAAGATACCTGGCGTAGGAAAAAAAACAGTCTGTCCAAGCTCCTGGACAAACAATATGGCAGGATGTTAAAGTGTGCAAAGAAAAAGCTGGAAATAAAATTAAAATGTGTCCAAATTAATGATGGTCAGGGCCATTAAGGGCTGTTGGTGCCCTTGGGGCCCCAGTGTTCTCATCCTCAGATCTCCAACAGCGTTTTCTAATTCAGTGCATTTTTGTTGATCCTCCCAGGTGCTGAAGTTCATCCCTGAGGCTGGGCATACCAGAAGAAGAGGCAGAATCAGGAACAACATGTCCTTGGTAGACATACAGCTGGATCACCATGAGCGTTGTGATTGTGTCTGCAGTTCAAGACCACCCCGATAAAAAAGGAAAAACAAAGAAAGAAAAGAAAAAACCAGACACACTAATTGCATCTTACCGGACATTTACTTTCAAGCAGGATTGCTCTGAGGACCTTTACTCACTAATCATTTGAATTTGCTACTAGCCTGCCTTTGCAATTAGCAAAAATCATTGCTGTGCTGATTAGTGTCATGGCAACTAAACAGATATATCATACATTTATGTATCAGCATCCAAGGATTTAGGATTGTGGTTATCTGTAGCTAGGTTCTGAGGGTTGAGATTTTAAAAGCTCAATTGCAGTTCTTAGGCATACAGTGCCCATTGAATTTAAATACCAGGTGTGTAGGTTTTTGTGGTAGTTGGCAATGAAATAGCATTGTGTTTCTTTTTCATTTACCGGTTCCTACACTCAAATTCTGCTCCCATTTCTACCTCCTCAGCTCTCCTGATGGTAGGTAGGCTTTTATGGTGGGTATAAATGAGGAGAGAATTTGAGCCTGTAGGAGTGCAAAATGGTTTTCCCCACTCTCTGAGGGAACTTCTCAGCATTTTGGCCCAGCAGAGCGAGATAGAGAGCTTCAAATCCATCATTACATAAAATCACATGTCAGAAAAGTCAAATCTCGCTGTTTGTACTCGAGCAAGTCGTGTGCTGAAGTCAGTAGATGCTTTGCATAAGCCAGGACACTGAGGGTGGTAGGGGGTGCTGAGGCTGGCAAGGCAGCCATCGCCCAAGTGCTTCTGCAAGAGGGGGCTCCTGCTAGCTCTCAAGGTAAATACCTGTGGGCTGGAACTGATTTTGGTCTCCACCTACCTGATCTGGATTCCTGCCCCTTGCCCAGAGTGGCCCCACAGTTGCCCAAGAGGAGGTCCCTCTGTGGAAGAAGGGAGAACCAGCCTTCCCCTTGGATCCTCCTCGCAGCAGTTTGAGGAGTGCTGTGCTTTCCTGTGGAGGAGATGAATATAGGGCACTTGTTTGTTGGAAATATTGATTTGTTTTGCAGTTGTGTTACTGGGAAACAAAACTGTGTGTTTGAGATTTAATTATCATTATATGGTTTGGAGTTTCTTTATTTGTTTTTTAACTTTGTCATATATGCATTAATCTTAGTTATCTGAGGTTAGTTGTCTCGTTCCAGCTGTGTGTATTGCCATGGTTAAAGTGTTGACAGTGAATTTCTTTTTTTTTTAATTGCATTTTGCTGAAGCATATTAACTCATTAAATAATGTCTGTCAGTCATCAGAAATGTGCATCATTTATTAACTTTCAGAATATTACTAAATACCACCTCATAATAAAATTAGCACTTTAAAAGCTACAGCATAGCTTCCTATGCCTTTTAAACTATTACAAAAGTGCTCTAGCTGAAAAACAAAAAGGATCCTTCCAAGCTAGCTTTAAGGATTTTCAAGTGATGCTCCAAAAATGTAAAAACCAGGCAGATTTAAGTTTTGCAAAGAATTGGAGTTTTGATCATGAATGTAACAGAGGGAATAGGGTGGCACATTTAATGGCTGAGATTTTATGTTTTATAGTAGACATAGGCTGCATCAAATCATCTTGTCTGTGTTGGCTCTTGTCTTTCTGTCTCTCTGAAAGAGTGAAGTAGGTAGACAGTAATGCATTATAATTAGTGGGAAATGGCATGTGCTATAAAATACAAGGCCTTCAAACCAGTATGTTTTAGTACTCCACCGGTTTGTTACAAAAGCACTCTAATGTTCTCATTTTCCCTCTTCATCAGCTCAAGTATTTTGTAAGTGCTTTTTTATAATTTTAGCAAAACTTTGCTGAAAGGTCCCTTAGAAATGTTGTGTTATTTTTTTCCTGTGCTTTAACCTTGGAGATTCAGAAAGTGTGGAGGTTTTATTATTTATATTAATTTTTCCTCTCTGGCTCCCAGATGTCTGTTTAAAAATGCTCCTGAATGCTTACTTGGGAAGTGATTCATCATTTTTCAAAGCAATTCACATTTAAAGAACAGCCCTGTAACCAAAGATTACCACCTTCATTTTGTAGTTCAGGACTATTTAAAGAACATCTCATTCTTTTTCTGTCTCTAGCTTAATAACAAGATTGACCCAGCCCTTCCATAAGATTTAGCTAAGTTTGGAATAAATTTGCATGCAAGACCTTGGCAGTACGGATTGTTTCCGAGATACTGAACTCCTGTTTTTATCTCTGTCTGAATCATGCCTAAGCACTCTGATTTCATAGTTAGCACTGGTTGCAGGATACACAAAGTGCTCTAAGCAGTCCTTTGATTCCCACCCTCCAGGGGAACTGGGCAGCAGGCAGTGCTGCGCCAGGTGTGTGCCACGCAGCAGTGCCTGCTTGCCCAGTCCACCCCAACAGCCGCGGGTTGTGAGGGGCGCTTGTGCCTCCCGATCAGGGGGTTCCAGCCCTGGCTGGGAGCCTGAGTTACCCCTAGAGGCAGCTGGGAGAGGCTGTCCCCTAATGTGCCTTGGTCCAAAGGTTGAAATCACACAGTTTGGGAGCATTCCTCTCTCTCCTTTGACTATATAGAAAGATTAGAGATTTGATTTGGACATCTAAGTGGGATACACAGAGGTAGATAGTATGAATACTCCTTTTAAAGACTGAACAGCTGAGAATTCAGCTAACTTGAGTCAGATAAAGGCAGCAGTGGATGCCAGGGTCCAACAGGAAAATTCAGATGCGAAGTAAAAAAAAAATCCTCTTGCTTAATGATGGTTTAACTATCTTAAATGTAAGCTAAGCTTGTCACAAAGTTTAAAGTATTACTCCTGGGACACTTATTAATTAATGGAACCATTCAGTGCTTCCTGCTGCTGTACAGACACCGTGCTCCCAGCCAGTGCAGGAGGGTCAAGCATGGGCTTTGTGTGGCAGTGTGGGGATGATGACAAACATGTGAACTGAGGAAAAATCCCCAAACACCAAGCCCCAAGATGCAGTGACCCTGGTGAAACCAAAAAACAGCAAAATTTTTCCTTTTTATTTATTAGCAGAAATTGCAAAGGTGTATCTTCATACTTTTTCCCCTCTCTTTCTTTGTATAATTGTTATGTTGTTTACATACTCAAGAGGAAAGATGTAAAAAAAAAAAATCTGGTTCAGTTTTATTTGTGGAATTGGAAACCCCCAAAACAAATACATTTTCAAAGGCAATTCAGAAAGAGTCCTAATTTCAAACCACTCATCAGCTTTTTATTTACTATATTCTTCTGGGATAGAGCCTACTTTCTCAAGTGCAATCTATGTATATTTTTTTATCTCAGTTAAATGCAGCTTTCCTAGCAGTACTTTCTACTTGGTGCGGTATGTAATGTGTCTTATCTTGATGAAAAAATAAATACTGCTTTTGAAAGAAGATACTCTGAGTGATTATTCATATTTGGATGAAAAAAAATGAAAGACATTTCCACAACATGACACCATCCATACTCACAAGGTCTCCTTTTGAATTTTAGCAGTCATTCCCAGGAGCATCAGGGAAGGACGAAAGTGCAATTTTGGGATAATCGAGTTTGAACCCCCGAGCTGGCAATGCTGACAGCTTCCTTGTGGAGCAGCAGCAGTGTGACAGTGGCACAGCATTTCCTAGAGCTGGATTAGGGCACCCCCCATATTTGGTGCTGATCTCAGCCCCTGCAGGCTTGGCTTGGCTCCAGGAGAGATGTCTGCACTCATATTGCTGTAGCTGCTCCTTAATGCCGAAGGAAGCTGCTGCAGGAGCTCTGCATCTCACCTCAGCAGGGGCAGAGCTGAGCATCCAATATCTGCAGGGAAGCTGAAGGAGCCTAGGGCCCTTCGAGCTGGGCAAATTCAAGCTGTGCTTCTGGGTTTGGGCATTTCCTCCAGCTTTGCCAGAAGCAAATTTTGCTGTGTTGGGGCAAGTAATAACCTTCAAAGCTTTGGTAACTACTTTCAATTTAAGGTTCTTGTGTTAAGCTGAACCTGCCTTAGGCCTTCACTGGATCTTGGACTGAATAAGAACATGAAATTTTTGCCCAACTGATTATGCACGAGCCAGATTCCCTGTCTGATAAGGGAAATACAGTAGTCTGGGAACCCAGCTTTTTAGTCTGTCCTCGTGCATGAGCACCTTTTTATGTACAGTAATGCTGCTGATCTGAAGCAGTCAGACATTCAGATGACCATATTTATCCCCTTTGGTTTGCTCCTTCTTACTCAGAGAAAAAAATTGCTGTATATTTTTTCCTTTTTTTTTTTTTAAAGGCAGTCAGAAGATACATTTGTTAACATTTGCTAACAAAGGAATCATTTCTCATTTCCCTTGCATACAGTGAACACCACCATAGTTAATGGGTAGAGGAGATATTTTTGCCTTTTGGAAATGCACTGAATAAACTTCACAGACAGCAACTCAGCAACTGCAAAATGTTCAAGGATGGCATAAAGCCTCCTCCCACCTGGTATTGCTACACACCTCCATAACTAATGGCTAGCTAACACCAGTTTGTCCTCAAGGAATGTGTAAGTGAAAGCTTTGATAAATCCGAAACTTGGGAAGCAGCTCTGTGTCTCTTCATCTGTAAAAGTATTTGGCTCACAATGTCATTCAGGAACTCATCACCTTTTTCTAAAAGTAGTGTTTTTTTTAAACATTCATCCCCTTTTTGAAGAAAACAGAATCTTCCTCTAGCTAATTTTAAGATCTGTAACAGCTGTAAAAATACTTGCCTATAAATTAATTTAAGGTTTCTCTTGCTCTTGTCCGGAGTGCATTGCCCATACACACTGCTGTAATGTAAATTCAGCAGAGGTCCAATTTGTATTTATTCTCCCAGGGACTCCAGTGCAGCACATAATGAAAATTTAGAAATCAGTATTCCTGTCTCTCATGGTAAGAGTTTTAACTTTGTTTATTGACAGTCTTGGTCAAATATGCTGAAATAAACATTCATAGTTTATTTAGTCATTCATTGACAGGCTGTGAAAATCTGCTTTAAATGTTCAAAGTACAAATTCAATTTTACATTTCTTTTCAAAGAATCACAGAATGGCTTGGGTTGGAAGGGACCTTAAAGATCATCTCGTTCCAAATACTTTTCCTAGAAATGGAATTTCCAAACCAGCAGATGTTCTGCCATGAATAATAGGAGGGAAATAGTCTATGTTCACTCTGTCTTTTAAAATTGATTTGACTTAAGATGGTCTGAAATTCTTGTAGCAAAAAATTATATTTCAAAACTGAATTTATATAACCTGATTTTTGAAACTGAGTTTCAAAGCCTCATTTATGTATTGCTTATAGAAACTTGCTGTGGCACAGACATGCTTTAATAAAAATGGAAATAGTTATGTAATAACAGTTAATGTATTTGATGCTCCAATTTCAAGCTGACAAAGATTTCTGCTTCACTTGAAAGAATTTCAGTTTCAGAGCTAATACAAAGCAAACAGGATCAAAACGACTGGGTACCTTCAAATATTTTGACATAAAGGGTCAAATTCTTTGACATAAGGAAAAAACCCTTAACTTTTTTTCATTGCATTCCCTTAGAAAAATAATAGGAGCAGATATCTTAATCTTTTTGTTCTGAGTTTGGAGAGTATCATCTCAAGTAGGGGATACTGAAGGGATACTGAAATGAGCTCTCTCATTTCAGTCTAAAACCAGTTTACCCTTTCTGAGATGAATGTGGTCTGAAAAACCACTCTTCATACCAATGCAACTCTGTCAAATCTTTCTTTCTGCTCCCATTCTCATTGCTTTTTGTCAAAGAATAAAAAAATTCATTTGGTTTGGTAACACTGTCCTTCCACTTGTGTGTATTATGGGAAGAAAGAGGATTCCCTCCCCCAAAATGGGGACCATTTTACATTGAAGAATCCCAGGCTGGCTGAGGTGGGAAGGGGCCTCTGGAGATGGTCTTGTCCAGCCCTCTGTTCAAAGCAGGGTCATTTTACAGTACTACAGCAATGCTCAGTCCTGTCCAGTTGGGTTTTGAATTTCTTCAGGGATGGAGATTCAGCTCTTTTTAGTAGACTATGTAGAGCAGGGGTGAAGCATTAATTTTTTTGACAAATTGTGTGGAGACAGAGAAAAGCCTGACCAACCCTTGGACCTCCACTGAGGACTGTGGCTCATGGAAGACTCTCCAGTCTGTGATGACCAGGCCTTTCTCCCTGCCACATATATCCAACAGTATCACCAGGATGGTAAATTCCAGGACCAGAAAGAGTGCCTTAGGTGGTATGGGGAGAAGGGCCAAACATCCATCCTGGAGGATTTTCCCCCAAGGTACAGTAACAATTTTTTAGCTTAAATGACTAAAGACTTTTGCCAGTGCACAAGATGAGCAGAGGGACATATGTCCCAGGAGGGAGCCCCAGTCACCTCACCACAGCAATGGAGACCCCAACACCCTCACTCCAGGCTGCCTTGGAGAGTGTCAGGGATGTGGGACACCCATCACCACAAGCCAAGGGGACAGGGGCCCCATCACCTCACAGAGGGGAGAGTGGTCACTGCCAGGGGACCGTCATGGGAGAGTGAATGCATCAGCCTCCATCCAGCTGCCAGACTCAGGAGCCACTAACACTGTTCAGCAAGCCATCACAGGGATCCTTTGTACACCAGGGAAAGACTGGAGACTGCAGTTATTTTGCAGCTTTCAGACATATTCTCTCATTAAGGCATAGAAAAGAAAATTGTCCCGCTTTCCCGGAATATACAGGTCAGATGCAGCACAGAGCTGAGCCCCCAGAGCATCTTCCTGAACTTGTAGAGCACCTGATGTAAGAGGCCTTCATTAAACTGTTCTGATACCCGACAGATGGCATTCATTGCAACCTTTACATCAAAATACCAACCCTTGGATTCTGTTGCTAATTTATTTCAAAAGGTCAGGCAAGGATTTGTGTGCCCTCAAGGAATTGATCGCATTATAGGAAGCTGCACTTTCAGTATTCAAATAACCCCACATTGGCAAAACACTGCAATTTTCTCAGTTAAACTGTATCTGAGCACCAATTACACAACTGATTATTAAATGAAGATAAGCCATGTAGGCTGGCATGAAGAAGACTAATTGTTTTTTTCAATTAAAATAAAGACACTTGGGTCCAAATTAGGACCCTGACAAGAAAAGGTAAGCAAATTAGTTTCACTGGGAAATGCAGCTACCGCATACCTGAAATGTTCAGGAGCAAATGAGTCAGCAATTTTAATAACCAAAATGGAAGTATCCCTTGAAAAGTCCTTCTATATAAAGCTAATTCAAGGAGCAAATGAAAACTAGTCCTTGTATTTTAATATCATAGCTGATAGCAATGAGCTATGGCCATCATAGAGAGCTTTTTATTTTATCTGAGTTCTGGCTGACAAGCATTTTAAGAAGCTATGCAATGTTCAGCAAATACCAAACTGCAGTTCTTTACCCCTCACTAAAGTGCTTATTGAAAAACAGAGACCAAAGGGTACTCATTGGATAGACCAAAGCTCCCATGGACGCACAAATCTATACATCAAAGAAAAAAACACAGCATGTTTAGAATGATTGTGGGTGTATGCTGAGGGAGTTTTTTTGTGGCTGATGTGTTTACAGGCAGCAGTTTGCTTTTAGTTCCCAAAACAACATGTTGAATATTCATGTAGGATCCTACTGAATAATCAGCTGTGGCTACAGGTTGGCAAAGTAATAACCCACCTATCAGCTGAAAGTGATAACCCCCCTATAAACCATATTGAGGCATCTGCTAAGTGAACTGTTCCTCCCACTGACACCTCCTGCCTTTTGCACTGCATCCTGCATCCTGACACTAAACCAGATTAACATTACACAAACTGCAATGTCTGATTCCCAATGACATTAACCTTCAGGAACATGCAAGTAAACACTCGACAAGTGGTTTGACCAAAGAATCAACCTGACTTTTTTAGCTTATCAAAGTGAAGGCTGAGACACAATATTGATTATTTACTCTTTATAACGTGTGTAAGCCACAAAATTACAGGCAGAACAAAACAGGTAAAAAGGTGCCTATAGATAAATGCTGGAAATTTTAAAAGGCCATTTTAAAGCCTTTAACTCAGAGAAAACTTATGAAGGCTGCATGCTCCAGAAAAAACAAATTATCCAGGTAGTCCTTGGAAACTGCAAAGGACCTTATGAACTTTCCTGCATGTAGAGCACCTGATAAGGTACCAAATAACACAGAAACTTGCTGTACAATAGTGTATAATAAATTACTCTTAAGATGTAGTGATTTTTATTATCTCAGGAAGTTTCCAGAGTAATTTCTTTAACTGCGCTTTGTTCCAAGCACCTGCTTCTCCTCAGTTTAATTAAAAAAAACCCAGTAATTCCCTGATCAAATGCATCTTGGGAACTTACCTGTGTATGTATGAGTATAGCCACAATATATATAAATTTTAAAATTTAATTTTGTATACAAGTATACAAACTATTCCATAACTCTATATTTAAAAATAGGCAGAAAAAGTTCAAATCCTCCACTAAGATAAAATTCATCAGCAGGCAAAGAGAAATATTCTTACACTGTAAGTAAATTTCCTTTCTTTAAAAATCACTGAAGACTTTTAATACAAGTGCTCTGCAAGACAGTCTCATTTTTCTTCCAGGCTTCCATTGTTCACACAAGAAATCCTGGATGTCTGCTCAGCACAGTTACTGAAGGTTGTTAGTTGTAGTTCATTGAAACTCTTCAGCTGAATTTCTTTCTGTGAATTTTGCAGTTTGGCTTTTCTGCACAAGACTTGAAGATTGCCAACAGCTACACTTTGTCTTTTGGGTGTTTAAGCCTCCATCAAAGAAATGTGCCTTTGATAGAGAAATGCAGTGCACGAGAAAAGAGGAAATGCTACATATACCTCTGCCAAGGTCTTTGAGTTTTAGGCATTGCTGTTGACCTCAGATCTCTGTCAGAAGAACCCCGAGGTCTTACTGTCTCAAGATGCAGCAAAGCCTGAAGATCCCAGGGAAATGGTGAACTGCATGAAAGCATGAGCACCCTCCTTACCTTATTTCACTTGCAAGCAGCAACCTTGAGCTGTAACTCCTAGAAAACCCTCTAGCACTGTCATTTTCATCTACGGTGATAATTAGTCTCAGGTTCATAGGGTCACAACCTACGGAGAGAGGAGACCTTAAAGAAGTTATCCAACATGTACCACAGCAGTCTTGACAGAGTGGGAAAAGACACACAAAGATGAATGATGAGTATGAGCCTTCTTTCCTCTAAAAGCAGCAAGATTAGTCTGGCTTTGAGACGCTTTGCTTCCATTCTATATCATGATTGTACACTGCTTATCAGTTGTTAGCACTGGATAATTAACAGAGTCTTTGGCCCAGGAAACCAGCATTGTTAAAATGTCTGGTAATGCATCTCTGGCCCGGCCTTTTATGCTCTGACAGTCACAAGGCAGGATCAGGTCGATGCAGGGCAGCTTCCCTGACCATAACACAAATATCTAAACCTGGTCAGGGAAGGAGAACAAAAGGAAGAAGTGCTCCCTTGTCAAGGTCGCCCAAAATCTTGTATTGGTGCAACATCTACAGCTTTGGTTCCTGATGCATGCAGCTAATTAGCAGGTGGTACCATAAGACGTAGGGACTGGTGAGACATGGAAAGAGTAGCTCATACAATACAATACAGAGGGTTATGAAGCCTTTTGATGAAGGTTGAAGGCTGGTCCCAGTAGACACATTTGTAAATGGAAAGCTGAATAATTGGACTGAGTTGTCACTGGTAACTAAACACACCTCTCCCTGAGCTTTGAATAAAGGTCATGTAGATTAACTGTTCCTACTTGATTGTGTAACCATTCCCCACCTCTTCCTTCTAAAACAGTGGTTTTACGTGTTATTGCTACACAGGCCTGAACTGAATATGAGGTTAAATGCAGTTATATTTGTTAAATATGGCCTTGAGGCAGCATTTACAAGACTAAAATGCAGATATGTTGGCATGTTCTGTAGAGAGTAAGGTAAATTGAACTATTGCATTGCAAATAAATCATTTTCCTCATTGAAGAAAATTACTAATACAATGCTGTTTATTCACACTGCCTAGTCCAAGGCAGTTTTTGCCAACTAAACTGGCTGTGATGATTACATCATGCATTATTTCACACTAAAATCTGTTGAAACTAAAAATAAATGATAGATCACTGCAAAGTCCTCTCCCGTATCTATTGGCAAACAATGCTCTCTGTTCTTTCCAGTGATGACTGAATGGCAGGATGCAATGTAACAAAAAAGTCATAAAAACTGCAGAAAACAGAAACTTCCTGTCTATTAATTCTGAGCTGCCTCTTCATTCTGAACAGTTAGGACAGAGGGAAGCAATGGGCAGTTCTAAAGTACATTCTGACTAATAACAGGAAGACTGAGTTCCCCCAAAAGAATTACTACGAGAGAATGTACAAGTGGCTGGGAAACCTACCCTGCCCAACTGTTGTTTGGAATTCAGCTGAAATGGATTGTGTGAGGCAGAGGAAGCTATAGAAATTCCTCTTTCCTTTGGGAAGGATGGCAGATGGATTTATCACGCTTGTAGAGTACTAATTCTGTTGAGGCGTACAATGTCATATATCATGTCATTCGTGGTGTGGATCATTACAATTGTTTTGAGAGGTAGTTCTGCAGGAAAATAACAATCCCTAAGATCCCAAGCCAAGTTGGAGTACATGCTAAAAACTCATAGCTTGGTGTTCCCATTATTTCTACTTCAATACAACCTGTTTGCTCCAGGTTTTTCAGGTCCCTCCATATCAGCTAGTGTGCAAAAGATTTAATTTTAACCCCATGTCCATGTCAGTTGTTTTCCCCATTGGATTCACAGGTTAACTGATTCTGGTCCACAAAGAAACAGATATTCTTTCTATGGTAGTCCTGCTGATTATTTTACATTGTTCTTGACTGCAAGAAATTTACTGTGGTGGAATGACGGGGAAAACCTCTCTGTGCAGATCAGAGCAGCCATGCTTCTCTTGAGCCACAGTTTTCACTTGTGCTGAGTATTTATTTACATACATCAAAGTGACATCACCACAAGCTAGAAAAATACTCTAAGAGCACACATCCAAAAATGAACACAACTCAGGGTTTCAGTTTCCCCGTATTTCCTGATGTGTGATATTATTTGGAAAAATAGTGAAACTTAGAATAAATATATAGATACCTTCTTCAAGTCCTCTCCCGTATCTATTGGCAAACAATGCTCTCTGTTCTTTCCAGTGATGACTGAATGGCAGGATGCAATGTAACAAAAAAGTCATAAAAACTGCAGAAAACAGAAACTTCCTGTCTATTAATTCTGAGCTGCCTCTTCATTCTGAACAGTTAGGACAGAGGGAAGCAATGGGCAGTTCTAAAGTACATTCTGACTAATAACAGGAAGACTGAGTTCCCCAAAAGAATTACTACGAGAGAATGTACAAGTGGCTGGGAAACCTACCCTGCCCAACTGTTGTTTGGAATTCAGCTGAAATGGATTGTGTGAGGCAGAGGAAGCTATAGAAATTCCTCTTTCCTTTGGGAAGGATGACAGATGGATTTATCACGCTTGTAGAGTACTAATTCTGTTGAGGCGTACAATGTCATATATCATGTCATTTGTGGTGTGGATCATTACAATTGTTTTGAGAGGTAGTTCTGCAGGAAAATACCAATCCCTAAGCTTCCAAGCCAAGTTGGAGTACATGCTCAAAACTCATAGCTTGGTGTTCCCATTATTTCTACTTCAATACAACCTGTTTGCTCCAGGTTTTTCAGGTCCCTCCATATCAGCTAGTGTGCAAAAGATTTAATTTTAACCCCATGTCCATGTCAGTTGTTTTCCCCATTGGATTCACAGGTTAACTGATTCTGGTCCACAAAGAAACAGATATTCTTTCTATGGTAGTCCTGCTGATTATTTTACATTGATCTTGACTGCAAGAAATTTACTGTGGTGGAATGACGGGGCAAACCTCTCTGTGCAGATCAGAGCAGCCATGCTTCTCTTGAGCCATAGTTTTCAGCTTCTGCTGAGTATTTATTTACATACATCAAAGTGACATCACCACAAGCTAGAAAAATACTCTAAGAGCACACATCCAAAAATGAACACAACTCAGGGTTTCAGTTTCCCCGTATTTCCTGATGTGTGATATTATTTGGAAAAATAGTGAAACTTAGAATAAATATATAGATACCTTCTTCACAAATACTTATTTTCTGTAGAGGCTTTCCTGAGGTTTTGAAGGTAAAATCCCACCTAAAACCATTTTTTTTCTGAGAAAACCAGCCAATTTTTAAAGCAGGTTCCTTTCCAACCTGTGCACAGCTGGTGATTTGCAACCCCTGATTCCACCTACGGTCCCTGCAGCAACGTTGCTCAGTCAAACCTCATCGGCATCAGCCAGCGCTCATTCCTGAGCAATGGGTGCCAATAAAACATGCCAGAAGAAGCTGAACTCCTGAGCACTCCAGGAAACTGTAAATATTGCAGATGTACGGACAGAAAGCTGGCACTCACAGGATTATTTTTTTAAGAGAAAGATATGCTAATTCTGGCTGCAAAAAAATCAAAATATTTATCTAACTGTCTAACATAGCTAATTATAAATTCCCAGACCCTTTAAAGACAACCTGATATTGAAAATCACCTTTGAAATTCAGAATTTTTTGTAGAAACCTAATGTGCTCATTTACTTCATGTTAGGCCAGCTGAAGTGTGTGGTGCATTAGTAAAATCCCAAATTTTCAGCAGAAAAATATGGACAGGATAAGCAATATGAATTTGGGAAGAAACATTAGACTGAGAAACCATGGCGCAGTATGCCTGGTGGGAACTTCACAACAGCCAAAAGCTCTGATGATTAACTCCCCGTGACATTCAGATATCACAGAGGGTAGAACTGGTCGTATTAGTTGAGGAATGGGTCAAGGACCATGCTATAAATTATGCTTTTGCTCTCTCAAAAATCTTCTCTGTGTTTCTTACTGTGCTAGAAATCCTAGATTGCAGAGAAACAAATGACAGAAGCCTTGCAGGAATTAAATTGCAAGATAGGTACTATGGCATCTTATTTCTAATGCTGTATTTCTTAGCAGCACTGGCAGAATGATAGAGAAGATACCATTTAATTTAATGCTGCTTTCATGCTGTAGAGAAAGACTGGATTAATTTTGTTTTGATCCAGTAAACAGAGACAGATTCTAAACACTAAAAAAATTTGTGCTGCAGTATATTTTGCAAAACATTTTTTTAATTATAGACAGTAAATATCATAAGTGAGCTTAAAAATAATTACCTGTGCAGTTTTTGAGACAGAAAACATTATCCAGAAGGACCACTTGCAAGAACTGTTCTACAATGATATACAGAATATATAAAGTACCAGTTTCCTGAAGTTAAAAAGATTTTGGGTTTAAGATATAACTTTAAAGAAAAAGAGAAGTGCCAGAGGGGTACAAGTGTCCCAAAGCTGGAAGCTGAGAAAAATTCATCATAAGCTGGAAAACAAGTTAATTTCTGTGTTGTTAATTCTGATTTGGTTTCATGGATCTGAGCATGTCTAGAGGGTACATCTTCAGTCTCTGAATCTCAAAGGGACTGGTTCGCAATGGAATTTCAGCAAAGCTTGTGCGTGCATGCTTAAGTTAATTTCTTGAAGGTAATGAGGTTTGGTAATGTTGTCACTTTGACTTAGGATGGTTTGTACTTCATCCAAAAAGCTGTTCCAGTTGCTTTGATATTAGTCTAGTGGACTTTAGCTTCTTCTGCTTGACCTCCACTGTTGCTAACACATAGTCATGAAGTGAGCTACACCATGGAAGTATCTGCATTAAAATTAACTGAAAAGAAAAAAACCAAAACCTCAGAATCATCACTTTAAGCTGTTAGTAAAGGCTGGCTGGGGAAGGCAGGATCACCTTGTTCCCTGACAGCATAGTGTGGAGCTTATTCAGCTTTGTATTTTTGCAGTTCAAGGTAAATTCTTTATCATAACTTAGGTAATTTTAATAATTAATTGTTTTAGCTTGCTAAACTCAAGTTTATTGGTAAGCATTTAAAGAGGGAGGCAGGGAGGGAGGAAGGGAGGAAGGAAGGAAGGAAGGAAGGAAGGAAGGAAGGAAGGAAGGAAGGAAGGAAGGAAGGAAGGAAGGAAGGAAGGAAGGAAGGAAGGAAGGAAGGAAGGAAGGAAGGAAGGAAGGAAGGAAGGAAGGAAGGAAGGAAGGAAGGAAGGAAGGAAGGAAGGAAGGAAGGAAGGAAGGAAGGAAGGAAGGAAGGAAGGAAGGAAGGAAGGAAGGAAGGAAGGAAGGAAGGAAGGAAGGAAGGAAGGAAGGAAGGAAGGAAGGAAGGAAGGAAGGAAGGAGAGGGAAACACATAAAAAAAAATTAAAAATCCAGCGCTTAAGGAGAGAGCTACAACTGCAGAAAATTATGCCTTTGCATGGAGTTGCAATGGCACAAAGTGAGACAATTGTGAAAGACTGTAAAAATCCTGCAAGTTGAAAAAAAGTAAATGTTCTGAAAGTGATCAATCTTGCTTTAATGCCCTTTTGATTACAGCTTTGTGACCCTAGCAACACCACCTGCCATGTGGAATAATAGCCAGATCGGGAATTATTGTTATTAATAAAATGTGATCTTTTTCCTTGTTTGAATGTTCATAGCAGAACATGCAGGCATTTAAATATGTAATTAATGTTACCTGCCACCCCTGCTGACTTCACAGTAAATAGTGCCAATTTTTCAACAATTTTTTTTTGAGTAATGCTGTGCTGCAGTCAGCAAATGATTCTTAAAACTCTACAGTCAGAACAAATGTGCTGTAAGTTTTACACAGCCTTTAAAAGAGGTGAAACTTTAACCACCTTATTAGTTGCCAAAAGCATACAATTACCACTTTGGATTTTGAGGCAAGATTCAACAGCTTGCCAGAGAAGAAATACTGTCTGAGCAATGCACACCAGCACTTTCCATAGAACTTACAGAATTTTACTGCACCAGGAGAGGTGTGTTTTACAGCCAATAAAAGCATGATTTCATTAAGGAATTTTATCATATGCAACACTACATAAACTACCTCTTTTTTCACTAAGAAAATTCCCACTGAGATCAACTGGGCAACTTTCCAATTCCCAGAGTAGAATTCTATGTAACAAACAGAATATGAAACAGTAGAAAATAGTTTTATTTCAAACAAATTATGATTTCTAGGTAGTGGCTGGCATTGCCTTGTGAAGAATCCTGCTTCCCCACTGAAGTCGAAAGTTATGGTTCCATAACAGAAAAAGGCCACTGAGTGCTCTCAGGCTTATGTCAGGGCTCTTCTATTCTAGAACATTGCTGAGGGTTGCAAAAGAATTTCCACATCAATCAGTAGCAAGTTTTTCTGGGTAGCAGATCTCAAGTAATAAGAAATAGCTGAGAAAAAAAGTAAGGACCCAAGGAAACAGCATGAAGCTGAGCTGGGGAAGGTTTAGGCTGGATACCAGGAAAAGATTCTTCACCCAGAGGATGGTTGGGCGCTGGAACAGGGTACCCAGGGAAGTGGTCACAGTGCCAGCCTGACAGAGTTCAAGGAGCATTTGGACAGTGTGCTCAGACCCATGGTGGGACTCTTGGAGTACCCTGTGCAGGGCCAGGAGCTGGACCTGATGATCCTGATGGGTCCCTTCCCACTCAGGAAATCCTATGATTCTGTGATTCCTTGATACTAGTAGTTACCTAATACTGCTAATGGCATTGCCCTGTATTATTTCTATGGACAGTCCATTGTTCTTCCCACATGGCAATAACAGCAGGTATCTTCAATCCTGTTAATGTTAGTCATTCAAGGTCTCTAGTCATTTGTGTACAATTACAAGAAACTAAAATCTTGTGCATATGTTCTAATACTAAAATGACAGCTATGTAAGTGGCTTATTCACTGAGATGGAGTCAGTCTTACCTGAGTAAAAGCAAGGTTCATTTAATTTTCTATTTGGATAGTGAATTGTATTGAGTTCTGCCATTCCTCTAGATGTTCTTCCTGATTCTTTCCTCTCTGATTCTATCAAAGATTTTTATTTTTGTCACCTGCAGTTTCAACCACTATCAGATCACTCTTTGTTTTATAGTTTGGATAAACCATATGTCTTTCTAGGATGCATTTTGATAATTTCCAGAGGTGTCCTCTCATTATGGCTATACAGGAGAAAGGAAAACTCTGATATTTGGAGCCACTCCCATACTTGCAATGACCAAAATGTAAAACAGAAATGAGTACAGCAAAGATGAATTTAAGTTGCTACAGAGAATTTAGATGAGATATTTGACAGCAACTGATGCACTTCACTTGATCTAAGGTCACAGAAATCAGTAAGAGACAGCTTTCATTTCATTGCAGAACATAAAGAAGAAACATATTTATTTAGGCATGTAAGTTTGGAATTTGTGTAAACCATGTGATCCCTCTATAGTCAACAACGGAGAGATTCTGTTGACCAGGTGAAGATGTCCATAACATAAGCATTCACAAGTAAATCAACAATAAGAACATCCCATATATATAACCAAGAGAGAGAAACAGACAACCTAAGGTGGATTTCTACATTTAGTCAGAATAATTATGCCTGAAAATGCTTATTTCCCTACAGAAATTTTAACAGCATGCTCAGTATCTGCCTGTAGACCTCTAACAACAGGTGAGATGAATCCCACTGTAGGAGTCAAAGGTGCCTCTGAGGTGGGATGAGGACAAAATTGTGTGTGGCTGGAGCTGTGCTCCTCTGTTCCTATTTTCCTATCTTCCTTTACTGAATTTAGTAATGAGATGCAGCTTCTACCTTAGACATCTGTTAGGTATCTGACAGTAGAAATTAGTGCATCCTCTGGACATTGTACGAACCATACATTTCATTAATAATACAACATTTAATCACAAAAATTTAGTACCTAAGTCCATATTTAAACTAGTTTTTTCCCTCCTCTTTCAGAGTTACTGAGTTCACCCAGCTGTCTTTGTTTTCTGCAGGAAGTATATGTTCCCAGCACTTAGACCTTAATTGTCTGTTTTAATTTAAGAGGTCTATTGAGTTTAAGAATATGCAGTGCCAGTGTAATCTGATACATGCAAACAAACAACAAAGTATTGACTGGGAAATAATGTAAACCAGATAACAATTGTGAATTCTCTGCAAGACTGTAAATAAGATACCCAAAGGCCAGTACAAAAGCAGTCCTGTTTAGTCTCTTCATCATTGTCCTGTTCATGGAGAAATAAAAACTTTGTCATATCTTTAAATGACAATACATAGGAGGTGAAAAAAAGGAAGGCACAGTGAAGACAGTGCATTATAAAGTCTCAGTCCAGAAGGACCCTATTTCTGGCCAGCAGAAATTAAACAGATTTCAGTAGTGGGAACCAAAAATCTCTGTGCCCTGGTGGACCAATACAATCTGAGAGATGACCAGCTGAGTAGAGTCATGACCAAAGGACAATTGCTGCTGGCACCAGGGTGAACATCAGCCAGCTGTGTGCTCTCAGTGCAAATAGTGCAAACTGCATCCTGAGATACATTAGGGTGATTTTCATCAGCTGAAGAGAAGGTGGTGCCCCCCAACATTTACCAGTGATGAGGCAACACAGGAATCCCATGTCTAGATTTAGTCCCTCTAGTTCAAGAAAAGCATCAAAAGACTGAAGAAAATACAAGATGGTGAGGAAACCTTGAGCTCATGGCCCATAGGGAAAGGCTGTGGAAATGAGTTTGTTTGATCTGGTGAAAAGGAGAGTTAGGGAAAAGCTAATAGCTGTCAGTGGCTGCTTGAAGGAGACTTAGAGAAGCAACAGTGTGAAACTCATTTTGATATAGATGGTGTAAGAAGGAGCAACAGTCACAATTCCTGGCTTGAGACATTCTGCATGGACACGAGGAGAAATTTTTTTTTTGCAGCGGTGCAGCCCTGGCACAGGCTGTCTAGAGAGTTTTTCCAACCTCCATCCTTGGAGGCTTTCAAGACTCATCTCACTAAAGCCACATAGCTATCATCTAGTGTCAGCAACAATCCTGCTTTGAGCTAGAGGTTGGACAAGAAGATTCCAGGACTTCCTCCCAGCTATTTAAGTGACTCTCCTAGACTTGCACTTAATCCTGATGCATATGAAAAGTATAAATGACTGAGGACTTAATTTTCAGAAATTAGGTAAGTAATTTCAAGGCCTTTTAAAACAGCACCAAATATGGAAATGGCAACTAATTTGTATCCTCTTCCTCTACCTTCCTTCCCCAGGGCAGATCAACTGCTTGATAAGGTGCATAGTGAGAGGAGACCAGTTGCCTGAACACTGATATTCAGAAGCACATTTTTCAGGTGCTCTGTGGTATCTGAGACACCCAGATGGGGTCAGCAGATGTGAAACAAGGTCTGGAGAGTCCCAAACCCTTGCCAAAAGGCAGCTTGAGACCTGTATTTAGGAGACTGCATCCCACCCTATTAGTCAATTGGTTGTATTTCTGAGAAAGCACAGTGGCAGCATGGCTTCATTTCAGTGAAGCCTTTTTGGTTTAAATGTGTCAGTTGTGGCAGATACTTAATGCTAGCAATAATTTGATACTGCTGATTAAAACATAAAATTGCAATATCTTATTTAAAAAAATGTTAATGGTCTTAGGGTACTTCCTTCTAGTATTTGTCATCAGACACACTGAAAAGGCTTTATGAATATCCTGGAGAAAACAACTGCATTTTAACCACTATTTTCCTTTAACCCTGCAATCTGTGTATTCAAGACTGACACCAGTGATTATAAATAACAGTAATCCAAATTAATAACTGTAATACTACAAAATTGGGAAGAAAAGGAAGATACAGGATTATCTGGGCAGGGTTATAATTTGCTGGTGCACAACTCAGAATTTGAAGGAGAAATGAATATCCACAGAAAAATAAAAGACAAGCACAGCTATTTTTTTTCAAGATTATGTTTTTCAGCAGTTTTGTGTTTAAAAAATTGAGTAGGGACTTCTGGAACTTTTCATTATTAATTCCATGTTGAATCACCTGTACTGTTTTTCTTCCTTTGGTTGTTTCTGTCTTTTCTTAATTTTATTTATTTATTTATGTTTCTAAAATATCAATCATCAAGAAACCAACAAAGAAAAATTTAACTCAAGGACTGCTTGTATTATAACCAGCAGAAAACACAAGCACAGATATATTGGTACCCATTTGCACATTCTAGTTGTCAGTTGTACTAATTAACCTTTGTGGAGTCTTTTTCCTAAGATATTTGGTTCTGAGTTTTATTTGGTTAAATTAAATAGAAGAAGATATTCTAATTAATTCAGTTCTTTTGTTTTACCAGTTATTCACAGAGAATTTATTGGACCAGAATAATGTGAACATCAGCCCCAGTCAGTTTCATTGACTGGAATGAAAACCCAAAACATGCACAGCTCTATGGATGACCCCCAAAAGACATAAAAACCATAGGAGAGGTAAAGACAACAGTGTACCCTGAGACAAAATCTCTTCAGATATGGATACCAAAAATTTAAAATCACAATTGAAACATCAACCCAGACACTGGTACCTGTGTACAGTCCCCAAACCAGTGTTTACTTTTTAAAATTTCTCTTCAAAGCTACAGCCAGTGAAAAGCAGCTGCTAACTCTCAGTGACATTTAGCAACAGTGCTTCCATCTTTAGGGAATCGAAATTGATTTTCCACAGCTACCAGTGTAAAGACCCTTTGCCTGGGAACATACAATGATACCAAGGTCAGAGGATTTGAAGGCAGCAACTTTTACAGGGTTGGACTTCAGCCATATGGTAATTACAACTACCAATTATTGTGTTCTATCTTACACCCTGAAGTCACCTGCAATTTAAAAAAAATTAAGCAAAGAGGTTCCTGCAAATTCATGGAGGCTATTCTTTGAAGTCAAATATCAGGCTCAAAAGAATCTGGCAGGAGGCAAGACAAAAATCAAAACTAATAATAAAATAACACTGCACTTAGCACTGGACCTGCAGGTACAGCCAACATATATGCTGTTTCCTTTAATCCCGCTGCCATTGCTTTTTGGGGAAAGTGGGCTTATGCAAACAAGAAGAGGAACTTGACCTGCTTGGTAGGTAGGCTTCTGGCAGGGTCACACTGGATTTTCCTTTATTAAGAATATTTTAGAGTCCCATTTCTCATTTTTTTTCTCAGGGTCCCACCTTGTCTGAAACAATACTCGCTCTTAGGTAGACAATTTATACACAACATGCACCTCCTCTCCGTCACTATTTTCTCCACACGTCTTTGAAATTCTGAGCCTCTTCTACTGTGAACCTCAAGTATCATTCAGCAAGACAAGGAGGCAGAAGAAGGAAAATTTTATATGGCACTGTACAAACCAATGCAGAGAAAGTGCTGCTCATACACAATAACAATAAAGCACCCTAGAACACACAGAAACAATTTACTACTGTACCTTCCCGTGTCTTGAGATATAACCCTTTGGATCTGAAAAAGAGCTGAGAACATGATAAGTGTATATGGGGAGTTAACCCTGACTGGACACCAGGTGCCAACACTCCTCTATCATTCACCTCTGCAACTGGACAGGAGAGAAAAAAATTATAATAAAATTCTCATGGCTTAAAATAAGAACAGGGAGAGATCACTTGCCAGTGGCTGTCACAGGCTAAACAGACTTGACTTACGGAAATTACTTGAATTTATTACTAATGAAAATCAGAGTAGAATAATGAGAAGTAAAACTGATTTTTAAAACACCTTTCCACCACCCTTTCCTCCTTCTTGGGTTTCACTTATTTCCCATTTCTCTTTCTCCTCCCCTCCAGTGGCACAGGGAGACAAGAATGGGGTTTATGGTCAGTTCATACCACGTTGTTTCCTCTGTCGCTTCCTCCTCAGCGAGCCCTTCCCACAGGCTCCAGTTCTTCATGAACTGCTCCTGCATGGGTCCCTCCCACAGGGTGAAGTCTTTAGGAACAGGGTGCTCCAGCCTGGGTGCCCCACAGGATCATGAGTCCTGCCAGCAAATCTCCTCCGTGTGGGCTTCTCTCTATGGGGCCACAGCTCCTGCCAGGGACCTTCTCCACTGTGGGCTTCCCACAGGGTCATAGTGTTCTTTTGGGCATCCACCTGCTCCAGTGGGGTTCCTCCAGGGGCTGCAGGTGGATCTCTGCTCCATCATGGAGTTCCATGGGGAAATGGGCACAGCTGCCTCACCATAGTCGGCTTCAGGGGCTACAGGGAAATCTCAGCTCTGGTGACTGATGCACATCCTCCCCTTCCTTCTCCACCGATCTTGGGGTCTGCAAGGCTGTTCCTCTCACAGATTCCCACTCATCTCTCTTCTGGACACAATTACATCTATTCAATAATTTTTTTCCTTCATAAATCTGTTATCCCAAAGGCACTACCACCATTGCTGGTTGGCTTGGCCTTGGCCGGTGGCCATATGTCCATCTTGGAGCCAGCTGGCATTGGCTCTCTCCAACATGGGAGATGCTTCTGGCACTTCTCACCATTCCTGTGGTCCCTCCCAGTTCCAAAACCTGTCCATGAAAGCCCAATACACTGTAATACACTTTGGAGATCCATTCTTCCTTCACTTCCTTCCTATCCTCTGCTGAATACCAGGCTGTCGGAAAGGGTGCATTGCCTCACACCTGAGAGCAAACATTGACAGCTTTTATAAACTATTAGATATGAAAGTCAAGATAGTAGTGAAAACCTTCAGGGTGTCTCTATTGTTAGTGGAAAGAAATCTGATTGAAAGAGTATCAGAAAGTAATTTATTGTATTCATGCTACCACACAATGTAAAACCCTGTAGGTACAGGAGTTATATGACTGATATAAATGAATAAATTAATTTACATATTCTTCTGAAGATGTTGCACTGGGTATGATGTTTATCCACAGTTATTGCCTGCCCAGTAAAAGACTTTGAATTCAGACGTGCTAAAGGGGCAGATAAATCCATGAAAATATATTTTTGAAAATGAGTCTGCTAGCTGTTAAAAAGATGTAACTGGAAAGGCTCAGAACTGCTAATTATTTGAACCATTTAAATGGGAAGTACTGGTTCTGTATTTAACATTTCTGCAGTGCACTAATCTGTGCTGGCAGCAGAGTCAATGAAAGCTTTACAGGGTGTTTGAACACAATGTGATTTTTCCTAGCCAGATAAATCTTACCTGTCCCCACTATCCTTATTATCCTCCTGACAATGCATCTAGCCATTGGAATAAATGTGTAATTGAGATATATGCTGCAGAGTGAACTTGCTCTGAAAACATTTTGCAGGAAACAGCCACAAGTGAAGGCTCAAGCTTTGTATGAGTTGTGTGTAGTTCTCATTGCTCTGGGGGACGGGAGTCTCATCTAGAAAACAGGAATGTGCATCAGTCAGGGAACTGTTTGACTTCCAAATTCATTTCTGATTCTAATTCAGTAGCTGTAAGGCTTTCCTAAAAAAAATCCAATTGCTAACAGCTGTGGGATTATCTCAGGTGTTTATTGCCCCTGTTCATCCTGATTGAAAACAAGAACAACATAACCTGATCACAGGTATCACTTTGGATGAAAAGTGGAAATTAAATGGCAGAAACAAGAGGCAAAATTGACTGGATGAAAAATAGCAATTCCCTCATAATCTTCTCATGTAAGCTGCCAAGTCTTGCCCCAGAGGCACTTGCTAAGATGATAGCTATAAGAATATAAACCAAAAAGTCTTCCTGATTCACTCAGTCCAGTCTTTTGATGTTACATTCAGCCAAGTTATAAGTTTCTCCTAATTATCTTTAACAAACTCTGCCTTAAAGAGTGTTGACTTTCTTTCCCCAGTTGGTGGAGCTTTGGCGAAATCTACCAAAGATTAAGTCTTTAGAAGTTTAGGAAATTTCTTGTAAATTCTGACCTATTTTTATTTATAACCAATTTACTTATAGCAATTATGTTTTCTGCCAGAGAAATCCTAGTGTTTGAATTACTCTTACTCATCTTGGAGAAATATTACCCATATTTTCACAATGAGCCAGCATCAATTTATTTGCAACCTACCTTTAAACCCTTTCTATACACAGTACCACCTTTGACCATTCAAAATCTCCTCAGAAGAGATCTACTTTGGAAGACTACTTATCAATCAGACCGCTACCTAGGAAAAAGAAGTTTTGGGATTTTGTTTCCTTCTCAGGCTTTGAGGGTTTGAATTTCTTATTCTTGGATCCCTTCCCAGAATATGCCCTTAGTTCACAAAAAAATGCCACAAAACTAGCAGAACTGGGGGTATTACACAAGAAGGCAAATCAAATTCCAGCTGACAGGACAGAATATGTCTGGGAGGGAGCCTGACTCCTGCTTGTATCCAGTGACCTGAACATCAGCCTTTCCCTTCCCCACTGATAAAGAAGACTTGCTTAAAGTCAGGAGAACCACCTGTGTCTCTCAGTAGCTGTGAAGAGTTAAAACCCCTTTCTCTCTTCTCTAGGGAGGTCACTAGAGTTCTGTGACTGATATCACATGAGTTGGGCAGTGTGAGAAGATCACTTCAGTGTAAGATGGTCACAGAAGTGTGGGACAGAGCATTTCAGCCTCAAAACACCTTTCCAAACACTTATTTCTCAGCTGTTGATGCAGGTACTGTGGGCTATGTACCCTTGTTACTGTCCCAGCTCACTGGGAAGATGGCCATTTCTTTCAGCAGCTCTACAGAGGGAGTTTCTGTACTTCTTTGTGAGATGGGAAGGTCTATTCTTCTGTCTATGACTCTTGGAAATGCTACAGGCAATGACAAAGTGCCCGTAGAGGTAAATGAGTGCAAAGGAATAAGACATGATGGTCAGTGGAGGCAGAGGTCCTTTTCCTTGTGAGAATTAGGGATTCTTGTCTTGAGTGATTTATAAACTAGGTTTCTCTACCACAAATATTGGCCAGTCATCCTCTAGTAGCTTGCTTTTGATTCCTTCAGCTGGATTAATTACTGTGTAAGAAACAAGAGTAGAGAATCAGATTTGGTCTGTACCTACCCCCTTCCAGCCCCCTGACCCACGCTGTTTTCAAGGTTTGTGTAGGAGGATCCTGTCGGTAACACAGGTCGGCATCAAAGGTCACATCATTTCAGTGCACCAGCTCTAATGCTGCATTGCAAGCTATCTCATTTGGTGAAATTATAGCACAATTAATGGCTACATTAAAATAGAATTTGCATTGGGGAACTTATGACATTCCCATTAAAATCACATTAGTTCATAATGATTAACACTCTTTTACTGAGCATGGAACAAATTAATCTGTGGATGCTTTGTTTTACCTGTGCCCAGGAAAGCAACTTGCAGAAGTAGATAGGGGACATGCATTGTCTCTGTTGTAGATAACTATTCAGTGCCTGTTTCAAATCAGAGCAGGTCGAAAGTGAACCTTAACAGGGCTCTGTGTAAACAAGAACAGAAGAAATTCCTAATTCACAAGAATGGCCAAGTGACTCAAAACCACACTTGCTTTCTCTATGACAAAGAGAGCCATGATAATTTCCAAAATTAGTGCATTAGATTGTATTTTTTCAGTGATGCTAATTATTTTGAATTTGCTGAAATTATAACTTTTCAAGCCTCTGACAGCAGAGATCAATTGATGCTGAACACACGGATCCTTCACTTCTTCAGCCAATGCTTATAGGCAATCCATTGGTGTGGTATTTCTAACTAAACTTTGTGGAGTGCAAATCTTGATAGTGACAGGAAATAAAGCTGGTTTATGTTTTGGAGTATCTGTCCTACCGGGAGAAGCTGAGTGAGCTGGCACTGTTCAACCTGTAAAAAAGACTGGAAAACAGGTGATGTTGTCTACAGTTATCTGATGGGATATTACAGAGAAGATGGAGCCAGGCTATTCTCAGACCATCATGTTTTTTCATGTTCCAGTCGAGACTGACATTAGCTTAGGTCTGAGCCAAAACTGACCCCAAAACAGCACAAAAAGCTCTGCTATCAGCTAGCTAGCCCAGAAGCCTTTCATCCTCTGCAGAGAATGCTTCTTTGATGCCATTCTTTTGCCCAAATGACTTTAAAGAAAGAGAATATTGTCTCAGTACTTTTCATTTTGTTAGCTACTTGGTGATAAAATATTCAAGGCTACTGGTGGGAAAGTGATGTTTCCTAGCTGAGCTATCTTGTTTCTTCTCCAAACCAAAATCCTATGAATTGTTAAAAGAACATTAAAAAAACCCTCACTCTGAGGCTAAAATAAGGAGCACAGAGCTCTACAACTCAACACTTCTAGAAATCAATACTCTTAAATAAAGGGTAGTTTGTTCATCTCCGTTTTTTTAGTTAACTTAGTATTGCCTCTCACGTATATCGTACAGGAGGATTTTTTAACTGGTCAGCAAGACAGATTCTGAAAGATTAACTCCCTGAACATGGAGCAGAATACATTTTGATTAACAGGTTGCCTTGTTAAGAAAATTAAGTAATTAGAGACAAAATATTCATAGATGCTACAGAAGCCCATTGCAAAGATGCAAATAGAAGCAGTAGCATGAAAAACAAGTTTCCTTGGCCGTATACTGCTGGGGAAATCATGATCAATTTATTCATGGCAGGCATAAATAATTTGCATGGGTTCCTTGTACAAAACTAATTTCACCTTCTGTCTTCTTCAGTAACAACACAAGCATCGTGATGGCTTAAAAGTGTCACACAGTGGGAGAAATAGTGCAGAGAACCACTCAAAAATTGCCCATAACCTAAAATTTGTTTGATAAAGTCTAATCAACTTCAGCAATCACCTTAATAAAAATATCATTATGTTCATAGAAGTTATGAATGCAAAGATGCAAAGACAAATCTGTATTTTCAAAATCAAAAAAATAGTCCTAATTTCTCGAAAAAGGCACTATATTTAAGGTTATGAATTTGGGAAACTATTATCATGCACTCCTCATTTTTTTCACAAAAAGCTGTCTATAAACCCAGAGTTTCCTGTATTTATCTATGACAAGAGGAGCATTTGGAGAGGGTTTGAGCTAAATCTCTTCAAGGTTATTAAACAGCTGTTGCTATTTGTTTTGTTTTATTATTAAAATATTCCATTCATATAAAGCACTTTTTAAAAGAGATCAACATTTCTATGCATGATTCTTCTTTTTTTTTTCACAACAAAGTTTAAAAGACCACATAGACTATAGAGCAGTTAAATTCTTCTCCACAATAACACATTTCTGATTAATCAGAAATTTAGAAGCCAGACAGGCAACTATTGTCTCTTGCTTTTCTCTGTTCTCTTTATGTTTGCACTAAACTTTGTTATGCTAATTTGTATATGTATGTAATGTAACCATTTATTGGCTTATATAATGCAGCAAGATGCTTTCCTTTCTTCAGTTTTCTGCATAGCTACTTTTGTGTACAATAAATGAGCTTGGTTTTTAAAATACATCCTTGTGAAATTGCTAAATCTTGTTTGCAATGTTCATGGTAAAATTTTCTGATTGTTACTTTGGATCACTGTGCAGTTTATGTGAGCTCTTTAAAAGCAGTTTCAGTATTTCAGTGCAAATTTAGAAAGCTGTTTTATTTATTTGTCATAATAAAATAAAATCTGCAGCAGTCTTCCACCTGATTCACCTCCCACTTATGAAATGGCATCTTCTGTTAATATTTCTGAAGTATTTTGAACAGTTTTCTCCATGTGTGCATAGAAAACTAGCAGATTTTTCTCCCAAGTAACACTAAGTATGTGTTAGTGTACAACCACAGTAAAGTAATGCTTAGCCTTTACTTAATCCTAGTTACCAGGGCATTTCTAGATAACTTGGATGTGTAGAAAATGGAAGGATAATTTCTCAGGACAGATTTTAAAGGACAGGCTAAGGGATATCTTGTCTGAGAGGGATTTATTAACCACTCCTTCTGCACCCATAGCTACTAATTGGCTGCATGACATGCCCTAGGGAGGAAAAAAACCTCCAGTTCTTGGGATTGGCACATGTTTTTGTGTAAGGAAAGGGTGCAAAGCAAAAGGTAAAAGTGCAAGTCACCTCACAGTCTGAAAGGTGCTGCGAAGTGTGATTGCTGTGCTTAGGTCGGCAAAGGTACCTGAACACCCATCAGACTTGGCCTTTTCTCCCACCACCACCCTTACTGGCCAGTGGGGAATTCCAGGACAGCTGAGGTAACAGGGGGTTCCCAAACTGCCTGCAAAGACATGGGAGAATGTATTGTGGTCTGCAGTTTTTTACTCATGGGAGTAGGTCTGGCTCTCATACTTTCTCTGCAAACATCCTCAATTACAAGGCTAAACAATGACAACTATTACAGCAATGACAACTATGGAGTGAAATTTCCATTTGTTCTAGAGGAACAGCTCATATTTACTGGAAAACAAATGTCCATCTCTGGTTTGTATGGCTGAAAAAATCATCACAGAAAAGGTATATTCATACTAAAATGCTGTGGCTCTATAACTCTTGCTGTTGAATTTTCCTTTAAACTGGGGTCTAACTCCTGCAACAGGCTCATCACATCCTTCTCTGTCCCCAGTGAGGTGTGCCATCAGACAAACAGTGCACTCTAACAGAAGAATTATCTCACCAACACCTACAAATAGCAGAGTGATAATATTTTACAAATAACAATGAAAGAAATGCATCTGAGTGCTCATTATATTAGCATCCCTGTTAGGAATATGCCTCAGGTTCTAAAAAATCCCCCAGTGTGTGCATGATTACAAAATATGACATGGTGTCAGTCTGTTCTCCACAGCGTAGCGTATTGCTTGACAGCGAATGTGCTTTGCTGCACTGTTATTAGCTGTCTTGCTGCAATGCAGCATGTTACAGAGAGTAACTCTGGTCTGTGCGCCTCTGACCTGCTCAGCCTCGAATTCACAGAGCTAATGCTGATTATCTTGGAATGGTAATAACATGATTTTCCAGTACACGCCACAGAAGCGATCATATAGTTAACCAGGAGCTGTGACTGTCAGCCAAATCGCACACTGAGCTCAATTATTTGAGCCATTAATTGCAGTATAGCATTTCCTCTTGAGATAACAATGATTAAAATTTATGCTGATAGATAGCTCTAGAGTAGGACTGAAAAAGGAGATTTCTGAATGCACATGCAAGTCACACCTTTGACAAGAACTTGCTGATAAGCCTGACAGTTTATCACTGCTGTAACAAGAAGGACCGTAAGCAGCATCGATGCGAAACAGCAGCATCCAATGGACTGAACACCAACACTGAGTTTTCTAGGCAGCTCCTAAAAGATTTGTGCTGCTGTCCGTCTGCAGATGGTCTGAGCATCTCTTATGTAAAATCAGCAGGCATAATGAGGCATTATTAGACACTCAGCAGGAGCCTCTGTCCTTGTTTTTCTGAGCAAAAGCTGTGCTTGCTGAGCTGATGAAGCTTTAGAGTCCATTGGCCCAGATCCTCAGAGCTGGTCAGATAACTAACAGGTATTGATTTCAGCAAAGCTCTGTGCATCTGGACACCCAGGCACTAAATCACTGTCACTGTATGGTCTCTCTGTCTCTAAGGGTTGTTAACCATCATCTAATAATGAATCTGAGAGTGCCCCTTGTGGCAATGTCAATACCATGAGATAAGATTTTGTGACTACGTAAGCTTCATCCCGTCAGCCGCTGGTGCAAAGCAGTCCCTGCCTCTCTATTAAAGGTGATCTAAACTCAAGAGTATCACAATCTGCATTTGCACAGATCACCCTGCTCTTAGCCAGCTGTGAGTTCAGCTGTGGCAGTGCAAGCTCAACTGCAGAGGCCTTGTTGGTGCCAGCAGCTCCCACTACCCCTGCTGCTGTCTCTGGATGGCCAAACCACGGGACTGGAGGCAGCACAGTGGGGGCTGGAGGGACTGGTGGTGTCCACAAAGAGCAACCCTCCTCACCTGAAATACTGAGCAAAAGCTGCAGAATTGACATACTGTTGTGCCCTTGCTGAACTGCACATGCTCTCAAAAACAATGCAGCCATGAGCATGGACCCGCACAAGTTGCAGCAGTCAGCAGTACTCAGCACAGTTGTTCCAAATGCTCTACTCAGGGTGGGCACTGGGGAGATCAACCCTGCGCCACTTTTGTTAACCTGTTTTAACCTTCTAAACCTGTCAGTCATGAGGAGTCATCATGAGGAAAAAACACAGCTGAAAATCAGATCATTTTCCCCTTTGAGGAAAACCCCCAAAAAACAGACTCTGAGGCTGATGTATTCTGTTGTTTTTTGGGTTTTTTTTTCTATGAATGATATTTTGGACCCAAACCCCTATCCTGTAACACAGCTCTGTGTGAATACTAATACCCAAGACCTTTAGGTGCTGTAATCTGTATATTGTTTTTGGGTTTGAGTAACTGACACTACCACACTGCCAGAGCAGAAAGCTTTGATGATCTGCTCCCATGTGATGTACAGATTTTAGGAAGACAGGACAAGGATGGGCAAGCATGGCTGTGCTCTGCAACAAAACATTTTTTCTTAAAGGCATTTTTTCTAAAGGCAAAAACCTTCCAGGGTGGTAATAAAGTGCTTTAAGTTTTAAATGTTAGAGTCCATCTTATAAAATGTGATGTCTGTGTGAGGGTCCTTGGCTCCTGTGCATTCCCTTCCCTGTGCTTATAACTCTCTGAACATTGCAGTATTGCACACTATATGCTAAATTCACTAGGTGCACAAAGGACCCTCAGCCCCCACACCTTGTCTATTTTTAGGCTTGTCACAGCAGCTTTTGGGATGAACTGCATGGAAAGTCCAAGTACCTTTCCCATGAACAACATCCTACTTACCAATAAGCTGAATATGTTCTTACTTGACCCTTCTCTTCAAATGAGTCTAACAACCAGCTCCTTCACCTCTCTTCAGTTCATAGTTTAGAATGAAGAACAAAGGTTCATGAGTTAGGATATCCCTGGGCTCTGTAATTAAATAAGCAAACCACAACAGAATAATCAAATGGCATGTCTAAGCATATTGTTATAAGTTTGAAAAATAGTACCTATGAACGATACAGAGAAATAATTAAGAATACAGAATGTTGAAGAGATACTGTAGGGTCAGGATTTTCTTGTTATGGGGGACAAAAATTATCCTTGATTCCTACAAGAAACATGAGGATTGCAAAGACAGAGCAATACACCCCACTGCATTGTGAAACCCCGAGAAACAGGGTTTCATATTACATCACTGAATGTCCACTGCCCATTAGACACCAATTACCAAATTAAACCAGAATCCCTTGGCCATGTCTCACATGTAACTGCTTGTTATGTTTTTCTGCAACCTGGCTTCACTGGGAAAGAGATGTGGCAAGTGTCTAAACAAGCACCAAACAATGCATAAAATGTGCCCATAAAATGACCCTCTAGAGCTTCTGTTTGGTGTTAGACAAACATTTCTCATAGATGTGTATCCCAGCCATCTGCTGGTTCCTGCTCTTATTTGTTTTCTCTCTCTGTGTAGATTGTTGGTATTCTCCCCACACCGGCTCTGCTGCTCAAGCAATCCATCACAGCAATCCATCTCACCTCACATGTCAGTAATGTTGTTGCCATTCAGGCAGCAAGACATGGGTAGAAATATGAAATAGAAAATGACCCTCTTATGTCAAGGAAAAAATAAACTGAAAATTGGTCATTGGCTAAGTCTGGTGTTTCAGTCTCAGGAATCATTCCCCATTGTCTGATATAGAGGAAGTTGTCACATCAGCACAGCTTGGGTACAGGACAAAAAACAAATCTTTGATAAATGTCAAAGCTGCTTTGACCCAAGAGTCACTGTCTGGGATTTCAGCTTTGTTTCCCAGCAATTACTGTAGTTCTCCAGACAATTATTTGCACTGACTCATGAAACAAAATCTCAACACAGATAAGGAAATTAACACAACTTAGTTTTAAATTTGTAAAAAAGGACTAGAGCTCAATAGCCACAACTTCCTCACGGTTCAGTCTCTACCTGAGTTTCCAAGTGATTTCATTGAGATTGGCTCTGCACTCCCATTCCTGGAAACCAGATAATTTCCTTATTCACCTGAACTGCCTGGCCTCACATCTCAGGTCAGATCAGAGACCACACAATCACAGCCATAGGTTGTTTTGAGTCCTTTGAACACCATATTTTTGTTCCAAGTAAAAAATTGTTGAAGGACAACTTCTTTAATTTGAACATTGTATGTTAGAGAGCAGAGGACTCCCTTGCTACTTACTGGAAGGTGAAGCTACACATAATGTTAGGAGAGTGCTAAATCCTGCAGCCTGACAGAAGCAAGGCTGTCACATCTCCATAGCCCCAGATCCAGCCCTCAGTGAGGGTGCACTGGTGTTCCCAGAAGGCTCATGTGCAAATACAGCACATTTATCCATCATATGTACATTTATACCTAGCTGGCCACACAGAGCAACAGAGCTAGAGAATACAGCACTCCAAAAGACACAAACCACACCAAAATGGCCTCATTCTGTCCTCTGTCTGTCAGCTCAGGCAGAATGTCCTGTGCTGGGAAATGTGATCCTGCAAGGTGAATTCCTGCAGTGACTGGGCTCAGACACTCAGCTGTTTCAGCTGTTGTCCTGGGTTCCCAGTTTCCCCAGCTGCTGGCACATGGACATGTGAGCCTCTGAGGCTGCCACCCTGCAGCTGCTGCTGTGGACAACTCTCTGATATGCAAACACACACACACACACAGGTGGGTCTCAGTTGACATCCCAGATCTCTCTGATCTGGACCCTCTGGTCCCTCCAGCAGCCAACTTGGTCTCTCCAGACACCAGAGTCTCTTTTTCACCAGAGAGACAGAGCCTCCCAGCCCCTAGTCTCAGTCCAGGGGCTGTCACTGAGACCCCCAGCACAGAGGACAAGGCTGTTTGCCTGGAAAAATGATTAGAAGGGGGGTTTAGTCAGAGTCCAGGATGGATGACACTGGTCACACATAGGGCACAGCCAGGCAGGTGCACTGACAGCCCACAGGTGTACATTGCTTCCCCTTATCCTACTGTTTTCCCAGTCACCTCTCTCCAAAACACCTCAGTCCCCCTTTCCCCCATGCCTCACAGAACATCCCCTAAATCCCGTTTGATCCTAAAATATCCTTTCCCTGCCCCTCAGTGGTGATCCTCACATCCCTGGCAGGGACCCCTTTGTGGATGGGGTGATGGCAGTTCTTCCTTTGGCTTGTGGTGCTGAGGTGCTCCAGCCCAGGGCCTGAGGCACCCCAGAACACCCCAGAGGGGTCAATTGGGCCCCATGTCAGTGGTGGGGACACCTGGTCCCTGCATGTCCCTGTGCCTTAGGGTCCTTCATGGTAGGGAACAAGCCTTCAGGGGGTTAGCCACCCTCTTTTGATGTCCAAAGAGCAGCCACCTGGGACACACTTGGGATTCCCCACACTGATTCTGAGGGCTCCTCTACGTGTGGGGACCAGCTTCATGCTGCATAACCCAGCACAAAAACTACTACATGATTTGCCAAAGGCTGCACCATTACAGCGTGTCAAACACTTCACTTTTAATTTTTGCATTGTTTAAGTTCTTTTAAAACTTAGTCCTATTTTCAGTCACCAAAAAATGTTGATAAAAAAAAACAAACCAGGTTTGAAAATACTCATCTGAAGGAAGTCACTTAACTGCTCATTTCCTAAAATATGGTCTCAGATTTAAGTTGGTTTTTTTTTACTGAAAATGCCACAACAGAGTACATGTATTTCCTGTGGATCATGTTTTTACCTGTAGGACAAATATGAAGTACCTGAAAACTTCACCTGTGCCTGAGCCCTCTAAACAGCCAAACTAACAGCTCAGGAGCAGGTTGTCAAAAATGAATCCATTCTGATGCAGCTGAACTCCTAAGTAAACCATATTTTTTTATTCTTTTAAGCTCCTTTTAATAGAAAGCGGGGTTGTTTTGTAGAAAAAAAAAATAGAGCAGGAAGCTGCTAACAGAATCATAGTCACTGAAAAAAGCTTTATTGCAAATTATTCAGTGAAGAAAGTTTTACTTAAACTGAAATGCTGTACTCCAAAGCTTATATCATGGTATATAATACTACCAGTGAGAAATAAAACACATCATAGCCTTGCAAAGAAGAAATATTACAATGTGTGAAACCATCATATAGAAAGGGATAAGGCTCCCCATGGTCTGAGGAACTCTAGTTGCTTTGCTGAACAGCTAGGCTATTTTCAGACACTCGGATACATTATTTATAATATCAAGAATAATTATGAAAAGTCTTTTTCTTGTATGTAATCAAAAACTTACTCTTGCAGTTTTAAGCCATTCACCCTTGTTCTGTCACTACATGCCCTTGTAAACAACGTCTCTCTGCCTTTCCTGTAGCCTCCCTTCAGGTACTCAAAGGCTGCAATTAGGTCACCCCAGAGCCTTCTCTTTTCCAGGCTGCACAATCCCAATTCTCCCAGCTTTCCTCATTTTAGAGGTGCTCCATCCCTCTGATCATTTCTGTGGCCTCCTCTGTACTCACTCCAGCAGGTCCCTGTCCTCCCTGTGCTGGGAGCCCAGAGCTGGTGCAGCCCTGCAGGTGGGCTCTGAGCAGAGCAGAGGGGCAGAATCCCCTCCCTGGCCCTGCTGCCCACCACGGGATGCAGCCCAGGACACGTTTGGCTCTCTGGGCTGTGGGAGCACACTGACAGCTCATGGCCAGCCTCTCACCCACCCTAGGTCCCTCCCAACAGGGCTGCTCTCCATCTGTTTCCAGCCTGTGTTCATACTGGGGGATGCCCTGACCCAGGCGCAGCACCTTGCACTCCATCTAGCAAAACCTCATGAGATTGCCATGGACCCACTTCTCAAGCTTGCCCAGGTCCCTCTCGATGGCATCCTGTCCTTCAGGTGTGTCAACAGCACCACTCAGCTTGGTGTCCTCTCAAAACCTGCTGAGGGTGCACTCAATCCCTTAATCTGTGTCATTAATGAAGATATTAAGCAACACTGGTCCCCATATGGACCCCTGAGGGACAACACTTGTCACTGATGTTCACTGGGACTCTGAGTCATTGATTACCACCCTCTGGATGTGACCATCCAACCACTTTCCTCTCCATCTCACAATCTACCCATCACATCCATCTCTCCACACTCTACACTAACCCAAATTAATACAGAAAAACTTTGATATTTTTAAAATATTTTATACAGAAAAAATGTAATATCTTTAAAATATTTTATACAGAAAAGCTTTCTTAGTATGTCCTCCTTTTCTTTGGTGTTATGCTCACTCTGTCAGTGCTGTTCTGGGTACTAATGCTGACAGTCAGTCAGGAGGTGTCAGCATCCTGAGGTCTATGCATGGAGAAAGGCTGGGAGCAGATGTGTCTTCCTCCTTTTCTTCAGGAGAGGTTGGATGGTTATACTGATTGTCTTGGGGTGCACATTGCATCATTTTTATAAATTTTCTTATCCTTTTCTTATCCAGAAAAATTATTTTATTAAATTATATATTATATTATAATATTATTAATAATTATTAATATTAATGTTGCTATTATTAATTATTAATATTATTATCAATAATATCAAACACTATAATATATAATATATTATAGTATATAATATTATATATTATATATTATATTTATTATTTATTATTTATTATTATATATTATTTTATAAAATTATTTTATATATTTTTAATACTTTCTTAACTCCAAGTTATTTAATTTAGTTCAGTTCTTTTTGGGACCTCAATTACTAATTTTCTGGAACAAGTTCCTTAGAGCAAACCAGAGGTTTGCTCTCTCTCTGTGCTGTCTATACAATGAGCTCTCCAGATGCTATCTTTTTTAGGTTAACCATGTTTTATGCTTATCTTTCTGATAAAGAATATGGATTATGGGATGCATACTTTCTTTCCAGCCCCAAATCATTGATGGAATTACATTTACATTCAAATCTCACCTTCTCTGCCCTTTTTTTTATTTTCTTCTCCTGACGTAGTTTTCTCAGTTTAATTAGGGAATAAATTAAATCACAAAATCATGAAATTACTGGATGCACTGGCATTTAAATAAGTTATGAACATGTTGTTTGATACTCTGAATAAAACACTTGGGCAATGCAATGTTCCAGCACTGCACTGCACTGTACACTTTATAATTGGTATATGGACTTCATGCAAGTAAGATATTTGGCTTAGGCCAGGAAGGGTAACAGCCATTGCTTTTCAACCTACTTAAATTTTAATACTAAATTTTATTTTTCAATTTTAAGTTGTAGTCCATTTTAAATCAATAATGATAAATATTCCTTATTACTTTTGTTGAATGATACATAAAAGAACCCTACAACATGGGAAGCTTATGGCTTAATATACAAGTAGTTTTTGCACAGCATTCTAATATTTATTTAAGCTCATATGCCTCCATGCTAGAGCATTTTAACAGACTTATACAGTAATAAATGTGCAATCAGAAATACATTATATATGGTCAGCAGGTTGTGCAGCTTTGCCTAAAATGAACAAGCTGTTCAACTTACTCATCAGTGACCTGGATGTGGGGACAGAGTGCATCCCAGCAAGTCTGCTGAGGATACAGAACTGGGAGGAGAAACTGATACCCAAAGGTAAACGCAGGGCCCTGCACCTGGGGAGGAATAATCCCAGGCACTGCACAGGGTGGAGGCCAAACTGCTGGAGAACAGCTCTATGGAGAAGGACCTGGGTGGACAACAAGCTGTCCATGAGCCAGCAGTGTCCTTGGGGCCAAGAAGGCCAGTGGGATCCTGGGGTGCATCAGGAAGAGCAGTGCCAGCAGGTCAGGGGAGGAGATCCTGCTCCTCTACTCAGCCCTGGTGAGGCACATCTGGAGTGCTGTGTCCAGCTCTGGGCTCCACAGAAAGGAGGACAAGGAAGACAAGCCTTCCACCGGCAGTCCTGCCCAGCAATAGGGCCTGGCTTCAGCTGCCCAGAAATTGGCAAGCTGGGGAAATGCTTCGCTGGCTCCCTGCCAGTGAGTAATGACTAAGATTGTGCACAGAGAATATCCTGAAATACTTTGCCTTGTTTGTTGGGACCTTGTATACATTCAGAAAGATTCCTAAAAAGGATGTACACAATGTCTGTATTTTTGTGTTGGGGTGGTGTGTGTAATAGCAGATTTTCTACAGTGTAGCTCAGCAGAAAAGAATTCCCTGGATTCAGATTATCCCCATTTATTTTTGTCAATCTGTGTCTCTCAGCAGGTTTCATCTATCCACATGTGTTCTTTCAATCACTATCAGGTGTCTCATAATCATTAGAAGAAATTATCCTGACAGCATTCACTAAAACAGAGAGGCACTGCAATCCATATTTTATAAATGAGGAAATGAGATGCAGTAGCTGACAGAGACCATCTGTGATGTCCACGAGGAAGCTCTAGAATGATCCAGATCCTTTGAGTCCCAACAGGTGTCCCAGGCTGTGGATACATTAACTCCCAGTGTTAAAAGCACTGTTTTTCACACTTGAGAGGATACAGGTAACAGAGTGAGAAATACTGCCATCAACATCTTAATTTATATCAGAGAAATAAAAGAACAGAGATAAAAAACCAGAAGTATTTTGTGAAATCTGTCCATTCCAAAACACGTGCTAGGTTTGGTAAAACTCTCATTAAATCCACTTGCAAACTTACACTGACTCATTTTGATTCTGTTGAATCATTCCTGTTAAGGAACAGAACTCTTGCTTTTCCCATTACTTTGCTGCATTTTGAGCTGTTATCTCTCTGTTGCCACACAACCTTTGAAGCATGGTCTCTGTGAACTCCCAATGGATGCAGCAAAGCTTCTAAATACTTGCCTGAAGTCAGTAGGATAATTTGAGGTGCAAAGGTGGTAAATATAGGTGCCCTGAGGAGCTGTAGGTTTCAGGGCCAGTTTCCAGTATCCCCTGAAAAAGGCAGGAATTTTTTCACTGACCACAGTGGGATTTGGTTGAAGTTCATTTTCACTTCAACTTGCAAAAGACATGAATGGAGTTGTAAATAAGGGAAGTATTTCAGCCCTTTTGCTCAAGCCAGTCAGCTCGCCAGGTCCACGCTTGCAGTGCATGCTCACCCTTGATTGCCCAAAGCCATTGCTGTGCTAAGGGGCTGTCTGCACTTTCTGAGAAGCATTGAAAACCCATGAAGCAGAGCTCACTGAAATCATTGAAAACCCATGAGCTCAGAGGCTGCCAGCAGCTGCAGAGGCAGCAAAGGCACTGCAGAGTCTGAAGGACTGTGCTGGAGGTCTGCAGGGAGACTTAACAGGCTTGAAATGATAAAGTGAGTTTTTATCTATGAAGATGTATCATATCGATTATAGGAGAGCAAAAAGCTTGTCCCAGACCAGCAAAATATAAGACAAAGTGAAAGAAGAAAAATGCATATCAGTTCAAATGAATATGAATGATCAAATGAAGGCAGGTGCCACTTTACATCTCCCAGACATATTCATCCATCAAAAATTACATCAGGTATTGGTTTCAGCTGAGGCAGAGCTATTCCTCTTCCTAGTACCTACTATGGAGCTGTGTTTTGGGTTTGTGGTGAAACTGTTGATAACACAGGGATGTTTTCTTTTCTGCTGAGCAGGGTTTACACAGAGCCAAGGCTTTTCTCCTCACCCCACCCCACCAGTGAGGAGGCTGAGGGTGCACAAAGGAGCTGGGAGGGGACACAGCTGGGACAGCTGGCCCCAACCAATCCAAAGGGTGTTCCAGAACTTATGGCATCATGCTCAGCATATCAAGCTGAGGGGAAGAAAAAAGGGGGACACATTCAGAGGGATGGAGTTTGCCTTCCCAAAAATGGCTATGTGTGATGGAGCTCTGCTTTCCTGGGGATGGCTGAACACCTTCCTGACCAAAGGAAGGGATGAATTAATTCCTTATTTTGCTTTGTTTGCATGCACAGCTTTTGCTTTACCTATTAAACTGTCTTTAATTTCAACCCAGGAGTTTTCTCACACCTTTCTGATTCTCTCTCCCATGCCTCTGGAGGCAGTGAGCAAGCAGCTGTGTGGGAATTAGCTGCTGGCAGGGGTTAGACCACAACATCAGGGAACACAGGACTTCTTTCTCTTTGTCACACATCCATCTTGTTTTGCTCATGTAGTGCAAGAGGAAAAAAAGGAAAGCCTAGCAAAGTTTTCATGATGAGAAACAAAGGCCTGTTGCCCAGAGAAATGGTGGAGTCACTTGTCCCTGGAGTATTTAAAAGATGTGTGGGTGTAGCACTTAGGGACGTGCCTAATTGGGGGATTTGGCAGGGCTGGGTTAATGACCGGATCAGTGATCTCAGAGGTCTTTCCCAGCCTACACAACTCTGTGATTCCATGAAGTCAGCACCTCTCTGTCACTGTTGGCAGGCCTCCCTCCCCGTGCTGCTCTGTGCTGAGCAGGTCGCTCCTTGGCAGCACACGGGGACCAGCATGGCAGCTGCCATGTTCAGGCCAGAGCACGGGAGGGGAAGCTGTGGAGACAAGGGAAGCGGCACAGACAGTGTTAGTCATGCTGGGAGGCAGGCAGAGGAAATGAAGCAGGAACGGAAACAAACAAGCAAACCCAGCTCAAGGCTAAGCTGCGCCCAGAACAAAGGTTCAACTAAAAAATAATTTATAGCATTGTAAACAAGAAGGGAAAACACTCAGCACACAGAATGAGGAAAACAGCTGTGTCCATTGCTCTATTCTCACACCCTCCCAGCCAGCGATATCCCCTAGGAGAAGTTTCACAAGCATGCATGGAATTCCCCCGGGAGGGCAGTGGTGATTGGGACCCTGACTGTGGTAATTCCCAACCTGTGCAGAACCTGGCCCAGCTGACAAGCACTAATGCATTTGACATGTCTCAGCAACTGTGCCAGACTCTCTTAGGCCTCTGCATACTCTGTATTTCCCTGTCCAACTCATGTTAAGTGCTAAATGGAAAGAGGTAAACTTCACAGTGCACTGGGTGTCTCGTGGGTTTTGATGATGAGCCCTTGGGGAAGGGAGAATCTGTTTGGTACAGAAGGCATAGGACAAAACTGTAGTCTGGACCATGAAAAAATGCATTTTGCTCCAAAGAGAGCAAAAATTATCACCTGGATCTCAGTGAAAAAGAAGTTTGAAATGTTGCATTGTTTTGTCTTCAAGGCTGAGGATGTGGCTTTTCCATGTCCAAAGAATACATGTAATATCTCATGCAATGAGATAAACATATCTAAATAATCTAAAATCATGGTTAAGGACAAAAAAGCAGTGACGGTATCTTGGCTACAAGATACTGGCCTAGGAATTGAGTATTCTACACTTGCCACATTCTTCCAAAGTACTTGTAACTGAGCACCTGTCTGTCAGAGATTCAGAAGCTGACAGGACAGACAGCAGATTGGATCCCGCTCACTGGCTCCCACATTCAAGGCTGCTCATCCTCTGGGGTAGCTGGAGTTTTCCCACTGACCTCACAGAGGCCAGGTGCCACCATAGACAGTGCTCTTTTGCTCCAAAACCCACTTCAGCTTCAAGAATAAATCTGTAACAGGTAGAGTCACACAACCTTGTTACCACTATCAGAGTATTTTTGTATGACCTACTTGGCAATTGTGTTTCAGACCTTTTGGGGAAAAAATACAAAATTATTTTAAAGTTCTTGCATAATTTTTAATCCCTTTTCTCCCTCAAAAGGTGTGTTTTCCTTTCTACTCAAGGAAGGTTTTCTCAGTTACAGGAAACCAAATACCCACACCATGGCAGATACACGTTTCAGGTCCCTCCAGAGACACACTGGACTAGCTGTCTAAGTACCATTTCAGTTCTCAAGCCCTCTGCCCAACTACAGCCTAACTTTACAGCAGCTGAGAGCCTAAACAGACAGAAACATCCATTAGGTGCTTATGTTCATGTCTGCATTCTTGTTCCAGCCCACCAACATGTCCCTGCTGAACTGCTGAGAGCTCTCATCACAGCCTCTGCTGCTGACCCCATCTGAGGCTAAACAAGGTCATTATCCTCACAAAACACAGAGAAGTACACTTCTTGGAGCAGGTTAAGTCCAAGTGCTCAGGGACGTGACAATTCCTGCTTTCTGGAAGAAAACACAGGAGCATGACAGAGAGTCATAAGTTATTTAACTACACTCTTCAGTAATTATGGGAAAGAAGAGAGGACACAGACCTCATCTAAGGAGCACATTGGCAATGGACTTTGAGGTCCTTCATGGTAAAGTGCTGACCTGGATACATTGATGGGAATTCCAAGAGTATTGGTGGATATCCATTGCTTTTAAATGGCAGGGATCCATCAGGTGTCTGCACCTATTAGACACATCATATTAACTCACTGTGTATTCTGAGAATTCCCTGCATACATGCCTGTCTGTCTCCTTGCACTGCACAGAGGAGCCCACAAGTTACACTGAAGGTAGAGAGTTTTCCTGGCTGGGAGTAATAGCTGGTGACTACAGCAGCAAAGGTCCTGATTGATTCTGCCTGAGGAAATACATTAGAAATTATTACAATTTAAACTAAAAGTCTCAAATTTCAAGAAAAAGACAAATAAGTGTCAGAAATTGAAGGGTTTATACCTCAGTGCTGATGATTGTAACAATATTTTGCATTAATGTGAAGAGGGAGGAAGATACATTAAAAAAATTACAAAATAAAAAAAAAAAAAAGGATCGCAACCTGATATTTTAGTGTGGTTTTCCTTGTAGTGAGATCTACCAGACTGAAATCCTCCCAAGGGAAGGGATGGCAGCTCCAGCAATTGGGTGATATAAATGCTGCATTCTGTGCCTTTGATAAAGCCTAAGAACCTCTCTCTGAACTGAATCTAGTCCAGGATATGCCTTTCTAGAGAAAGCAGAATGCCTAATAAAGCTCACAGAATATTTACTTATTTTTTGCAGATTTAATGGCTGTGAGTTGAACAAGCACGCCATATTCTTGTAAGTCAAAGCATCCCTTTTATGTTTTGAACTAGAACTATTCCCTTGAGCATGAGCAAACTTGTGAAACACTTTCTTTTTTTTTTCAGCCTCATAGTTGTTTTATTCTACCTCTTTCCAGTCCCTTATTTAATGAGGTGTTGAGCTTCTAAGTAAATCTTTGCTGGGTTTGTTCTTCACGCTGCCAAGATCATGGCAGCCAGTGCTCACCAGTCAGCTTCTGAGTTATGCATTCAAGGTGGTGATGGAACAAATAATGCACACTGGTTACTAATTTTGGTTCTACAGATATTGTAGTCAACATCTGGTGCCTGTCTCTTCACATGTGCACACAGGAATATTAAGTCAAAACCATCAAAAAGTAATCAATAGTCATTTCAGCAAAAATTTTGGGGGAGTAAGGAATTTCAGGGAGGATAATCATCCCTGCATCTTTTGTCCATAGAGCTTGAAGCATATTGCAACTTTGGTATCAGAAGCTCCCAATTTAAAATGGAGAATCAAATTGATAGAATACTCTGTGATGTGCAGGGCATGTGAAGAGCACATACTGTGGAGCCTTGTGGAAAAGTTGTTCATGTGAAAACAGATTTTGTATTTGGATCCATTTTTCAAGTATTTTTTTCTTCTTTTCCAGAAGTTGGAAGCTGGAAATTTCTACCAGCTCTGGTAAACTCTTAGCACAATGGCTTTACCATCTTCACTCAAAACAGCACTGACTCTCTAATTTTGAGCACCAACCATGTTGCAGGAGTCAGAGCTGACCAGATTTCATGCAGCTGTGAAAACTTGCTTCTGAACTGGTAGAACTTCTCACTGTAGGCTGACATGGAGAGCTGGTTTTGTGCCAAATCCAGTCTTACACAGAAATAGTGGAGCTTCTGATGATAGCTTCAAGCCTGGTGCGGCCCGTGGCTCTGTCACCCTCTTTGACTGGCAAGCTTCTGGTAAGTTTTGGGTTACTAAAGATAGGATTTACCTTATTCCATGCATCTTGAGCATGGTGTCTCGTCCAAGCTGGCTGTTTGAGCTCCTTTAGTCACTGAAAAAAAGAAAAGTGCATCCAGAGAGCAATTTGTGGTATTTTTGAACAGTCCTCCATCCCTATAGTTACCCCAAAGGAAACTGAGATTACCAGAATCAAGAAGCTTTGGACACCCGGAATTAATGGACCTGATTCCACCCCCCTAGACGACTGCCAACAAGGCTTGTTCATGTCTGCCAAATTCTTTGTTTGTTGCCACATCTATGCTGAGAGAGCTCCTTACATTTCCCAGCTTGTTTTGCTTTTTCAACACCAACCCTGAAAACTTCAAATATTTCCAAACAGAAGAGGGGCACTTGGTTCCTGTACCATGTTTGGGTCTTTCCTCCACAGCCACCCATGCTGAAGCTTTCTTACTGCCCTTGAGCTAGGCAGGATCCCATCACTCTGGTCAGGTTTTTGAAGGATTTCCAATTAATTTCTGGAGGATGAGGGAGGAAATTAATTTCCTTCACTATTAGCATTTTGAATCCTGACCTCTCTCTCCTGACTTCCAGCGAGATTAATCCACAGACAAAAGCAGTTTACCATACTGTGTCAAGCAGCTCTTCACAGATGAAGGATGGTTTCACCCTGACAAAATCAGTCCACTTTGTGTTTTATCATTTCTCCCAGATAGTTTCTATCTTGCTACCGTCAGAGGTCCAGATTCTGTTTACACAAATGGAGGTGAGGTAGGACTTTCGATGGTCTGCCCTTCCCCCATTTTTAAAATTTTGACATTATTCTTGTTTATATGTAAAGTAAACATGAATATGATCAGAACTGAACAAGAAAGGCAAATAGGGGAAACAGATGTTGTTTCTTTCATTATCTTTTAATATTTGGGAGAGTTTGTAATTATTTTTTATAATGTATTCTAAAAGATCAGGCTACAATTTTTCTATGTCAAAGCTTCTTCACTTACAACTGCACTGCATTTCTCTGCCTTTACTCAGAGACCCATATAAGAGTAATAAATTATTTTCTTTGTGAGAACTGCAGCATCTCAGGACAATTGATTTAAGCACTGCTCCCAGTTTTGACTATATTACTCTGGCTCTACACAGAATTCCTGCACTGATGACTTAGATAGAAGCTTTCTGTGTCCCTGAATTGTTTTGGATTTTGAGCTAATTTAGTATTCGATGCACACTTATGACAAAGACAAATACATGGCTGTGCTCATTGTCATCTGTGTCTGCACTATGCTATTAATTTGAAGCAATATATTTTGTGTGCACAAAATATTCTGTTTACCTGATTTTTTCACTATTACATTACCCCTTAACTGAACTCAGAATATTTTTCTCCATATTTTACATCACTGTCATTTCCTGTTCTTCTACACACCTGTGCTTTTCCTAGGTGAATTAAATTCTGTGCATTAGATGGGCCCATTTCTGTGGAAGCAGAATTGCTGCTAATGTTTTTTTGGGTGCCTATCCTTAGTTCCATAAAACAAACCCTGTTAATTACATGCAGTATAAATTCCATCATCACAGGTTATATTGAAAATAGGCCTTCAGAGCTGGCAATTACTTATAAGAGGTAACTACATGACATTTTTTAAATCTCAACTTTTTTGCCAGTTTCTAGATGTCAGAAACATCCAGATGCTGGTGAAGCTGTTTCAATTGAGAGAGTGAAACTCATCTGAGAGGAATGAGGAATCATTAGGAGGATACGTTTGAAAACCAGCAAACAGAATGAAAGGCTGACTGGGAATGGATGGTTCCTCCACCAGCAGCATGCAGAAATGGCCTTACAGCTCACTGCCAGACACGAGCAGGAAGAGCAGTGAGCAAAGATAAATTTAAAAAATCAATATTCAGGTAGTATTCATATTGCTGAAGAGATGGTTTTGTCTCAGGTGTACTCTTGTATTGTGACTCAGACCATTATGGACCAGGGAGTGTTAGCAGAAAGAATATTTTATGCTTTTGAATGGTAAAACTGTTGGAAGTATCATCCTTTGTCCTGTGTTAGTAGGAGCCTGGCATTGTGAGGTGCTGATGTATGGCAGGTGTTCTTTGAAGTTGCTGCAGGAACAGCAATTACAGCAGCAATGGAACATTTTACTTTATTGGCTTTCTTGTGCCCACCTCTGGCAGTGGTGGAAGACTACAAGCCAGTTCTTCCTGCATGGAGTGTACAAATAAATTCTTTTACCACACACTTTCTCCCACCCTTGTTGCAGGACAGAAGAGGGTCACTACTGTCTGCTTTTCTTTCTGCTGAGAGCAAAAGCAGCAAGAAATTTTGCAGCTTTATGTAACCTTTATTAGGACAAAGATCTCGGTTTTCTTAACGTGTGTTGACAGTCACACTGCTTGAGTCTAGATATCTGTAAGTTTAGAATCTAATGTAAGCTAACTACCTAGGACTCTTGTAAGAAACAGAAAGAACTTCACCTTTCAATGAAATAGCATTGGGTTTGATCTTCACTTACTTAATGTGTCTTGCCATAGGAATACAAGGTTTCCAGATTGGCCCCAGATCAAGGATCCCATAGGGAGGCCAAATGCACAAATTGCAATGGAAAATTATGGCTGTAAATAATCTTGTAGAGATAGTTTGCAATTAACATTTTTTAGCATGTATAGGGTATCCTGTATTAAATAGGCTTGACTTCATATTATCTTATTTTGTTTGCCAATATCATGTGTATAGGAAGAAGGGAAAGTTTAAAATTAATTGAAAAATGACCTGTGGGACTAAGGTTGTAAATGGATACTTATTTATGATGCTGTACTGAGTTAATGGATTTTAGATTTTGCTATTTGATCAGTCTTTACATTTTGCTATTTGTCTGTTCAAGAAAAAATCTGAGCATAACAATACCATCTTGCTGCTTCTGAATGGTGATGAACTTCCATGGTATTGAGATCCTCACACTAAACACTGTAAGAATACTTAGTGCTGTTCACCTCTAGACATCAATTTACTTCATATTTTTGGGATTTACAAATCTTGAAACTGGAGATGGCTTGGGGTCTGTCTGTGCACAAAGGTCCTGATGAAACCATGAACTGAAGCAATCTGGTCCTGTCATGGTGAGCTGACCTCTTCTACTCATGTTGTGCCTCTGCTGGAGGGGACAGCAGTAGCTGCAGCATTCTCCACCTCTCTCCCTGTCTAGTGCAACCCTGTGCTATCATGCAATGCCCCATCCATGCCACAGCTGTATTCCTTTCTGTATCACAGAGTGGCATTTTGCCTCTTGACTTCCCCCAGCTTTTTCCAGGAATTACTTCTTGTGTGCCTGGTTTTGCACTGCTTTCCAACAATTTGAATTAATTTCCCCTTTAACAACATTAATGCACTCAATATCATCTTTCACAAAACGTTTTGCTTATCAGCTTTTCATTGATTTGTGGTCATGTGGTGATGGTCAGGAGCTTTGTTCTCTGCTTTCCTTACTCTTACACAATCATGTCTTGACAGTGGGACTGACAAGAACAGCAGTTCCCAATGAGAGAATAAAGAGGCAGGTGAGGATCCCACTTATGCAGCCATGCATAGAACCCTAGCAGCCCCTCTGCCAAAGCCACCTGGAACTGGGAGATCCAGGGTGACATCTGCTCCATCCTCCCCATCTTGGGAGGTTACAGAAGGGCCTGACTCACTGAAGCACCAGTTAAGCACAGCGTGTGCACATGTATGAGTAAATTAAATGTGCCCATGGTCTTTCTTTGGCCCTTAGACCCACAGGGCTGAACTAACTTGTGTCCACAGAGTGAGTTCTCAGAGCTTCCAAGATCATGTGGCTCCCTTGGAAAGAGCCCTTGTGTCATATCCAGGAATAGCGTGGGTGAGGGTACTGGTAAGAATGAGAAACATATAGGGAACCCTACTAACAGGTCAATTTAGCTCTTGTGACCATGAACATTTCTTCACCACTGTTTAATCCACAGTCATTTGTGGTAGAGGAAGGGAAGAGAAGAATCTACTATATTTTTGTAATATTCCATCACAGTGGAACTTCCTTTATCTTCACCCTGGAATCAGCAAGAATTTGCAACCCTGTGGAAGCTGTTTAAGGCAAAATGGACTCCTAAACATGGCTTAGCTACACTGAAAATTGCTAAAAAACATTTTTATCACCCCTGCTCCATCTCTCAGTCTTCTGAGTAAAATCCCACCTGGTGTGCTGGCTGGTGCTGCACTAGCCTCCCTGTGTGGCTGTGGAGGGCCCTGCAAACCCGTGTACAAGATGTGACATCCTCAACAGCAGCAGTGCTGGTGCTGGGAGCCTGCCTCAGCCTGGAACAGGTTGGGCAATAGGCACTTTCAGAGGCAGCTGCCTGACTTTGACTCACAGCAAATCTTAGGTGATGTCGTATGTCACTGTCATATTTTCTGAAAATCTCTTCACCACGATTTCTTCTCCTGGGAAGATGAGAAGCCTCAGAGAAAAACAATATTATCTCATTTGCTTCTCCCTGTTTTGCTGCTTTGAAATGTGGCTGGAGGTTGTTTACCAACATGTTTGGTTGGTTTCATGTGAATTATTTTTAATTAATGACCATTCATGGTCCAGCTGTGTCGGACTCTGAGGAGTCATTCTCAAGTTTTCATTATCATTCTTGTTAAGCCTTCTGTCTGTATCCTTCCTGTATTCTTTAGTATAGATTTAGTATAGCATAATATGATATGATATGATATGATATGATATGATATGATATGATTAATATATCAGTCTTCTGAGAACATGGAGTCAGATTCTCCTCTCTCACCTCGTCCTGGGGACCTCAAAAACTCAACAGTCATATTGAAGAATTATCCGTAATACGAAGCACTATCCCTTCCTATCTGCTTCCAGTGTGCAAGGAATTAAACTTTCTTTTTAAACCCGTGTCTCAGTCAGGAAGGGTGCAGAGCTGGCCTTTAATCCCTGAAGGAAATGTAAGTGAGAAATATTTAACATTTTGCAATCACAGTAGAATTCTTCTTTATTGTTCAGATTCTGTGAATACATCTGAAAGAACTTGGACCCCAAAGCTAGCTCCCCAAAACCCTTACTACACAATAAAGGTGAATCATAGTTTCCAAGCTCCTGGAGCTAATGCCTGCTCACACTAGTCCATTTTGTGCATTGCTCACAAATCAGGTTTTTTTTACTCATCACTGCTCAGAGCTTTTGAAACAGGCTCCTACATAGGAAAAGCTTTTCTGATTCCTGTAATTTGTACGAGAAGGATTCAGTGGGACTGTTTTTTCCTGTCTTTAATTGCTTCCTCATCAGCTCAGTTCACAAAGCTCCCAAAACACAGCAATACTGTCCTTCAGCATTTTACTTTATGTTTGTGTGAAAAGAAAAGCTCCGATCTGATTCTACCCATGGCTGAAAAGGATGGTGCTTTATTTTACTGCAGAATAATCACAGCATATGGATATAGAGACTTATCAAATGGTATTCACACATGAACAAGCAACTGCAAGTATTGGCACTGTCAAAAGAAAGCTGTCAGGGAAAGATCATGTCTTAAACCAAGAGAAGGTAAAATTGAATTAGATGCCAAACATATTGAGCATACAACCAATAACAAAATTATTCTTTCAAGAAACCTGAAATGGCTATTTTCATATGCTAAAACCCACACACCATTGAAATATTAAAAGTATTTATAATTAATAGATGTTAAAAGAATGGAAAATCTAAGCTGCCCATGTACCAAATGGTTATAAGTGCATCATGCACATAAATACATGAATTTGGCAAAATAGTGAGCTGATAAGCTCTGTAATATAATTAAAATAGCTATTAACCATCTATTAAGCTCCTATACAGAAATTTATATATGTAGGTTTAATAAAAATTCCTTCTTCCCTAGTCATGTAGTAATGACTCAGAACATAGCCTGCAATAGTATTTCATAATGTGGAGCAGTGCAGTACATGTTATGAGATGATTTGAGAAGAGTCTATTATTAAGGATTTGTTTTACAGAGCTGAAAAAGAAAACACAGTTGGGTTTTGTGTTGATTTTCCATTATGAAGAGCTACACTGTGAGATTGGAGGAAAGCTAGGAAGAAGAAGGTGGGCTTTCTCAGTTCTGTATAATCCTATCACCTACTAGCAGAAACAACATTTCTGCTACATGTGGTCACGTTGTTTTTTACACACATATAAGGAATTTTAAAACAATAAATACTCCAAAAAAAAGGGTATTTGGAATCATTATGCAGTGTCCAGCAGGGTGCTTTCCCTTGTCCAGCTAGATATATAATTCAGTCTCGGAGCTATCGTATATTTTGTGTTTGCTGGGGCACCTTGTGTTCCAGAAGCTCAAAGCCCATTACAAAGAGAACTCCCCTTTCACAGTAGGCTGGATGATTATATATTGAAATTAATATTTCACAGAGTGATGAAGGAATCCAGCACCTTGCTTAGAGCCACACAGATGGCGGAGTGCTTTATGCCAGTGAAGATCAGTGGGATGCACCCTGCTCACCAAGTCTGCTGAGCAGGCTCCTGCCCAACCTAAGGGCTGTCAGGCCTCCTTCTTTTCTCAGATGTGATGCAAATGTCAAAAGAAAGAAGTTTCACCTCTCAGTTGCTGGTCCTGCTGCATATTATTCACCTTAATGATATGTCAGGCACAATTGCATCCCAAGGTCCCCCCGAAAATACCCAGTGTGCCACTCACAGACATAAAAGGAGAAATATTATCTGTTTGCAGAAAGGAAAAGGGTTAACTACAGTAATTTACATCTCATCCCTACACCCAATAGACTATAAATGAGAGAATGAAATTGAAAAATGTGTTTGCTTGGTTTAAGAAAAAGCAAATATACAAGGGCTGCCTAATTAGGCAAGAAGCTAGGACTGCACAGATGTTTTCATCTGTTCTCATGCCATCAGGAAGCATCGAACAACCCCACTACAGACACTGTGAGGTCATTTTTTCAGAGTTCTTTGTAATTATATAACAGATAGCTCTTTGGAAAACAGCCCTTATTATTGAACCACAAATAGACTCCTGCCTGAGGCCATGTTAAAGCACATTGTACTCATTGCGAATAGAACACTGGAAAGATGGGATGAAAAAATTCTCTTATAAGCTAATAGAAATTCCTCATAAAATGCATATCTATTATTCAATTTTTACTATGGCAATGCTTAAGAGGAATGCATTGAGACACTTGTAAACTCTTAAGTAAACCTGCATTTTAGACATATGCAAGATTTAGTTCTAGATTCCATTGAAGACAATGGGTCTGCAAAATTCAGCTGTAAATCATTACATTTTTGAAGTTTTGTATTAGTCCAGGAAAGATTTTGTTAATTTTTTTCTTAAGTATGCTACCATAAGATACTACAGGTGCAGTAGCCTTTATAGTACCATGGTTACAGTTCTTACAGATTCTTAGTTCTGGTCTTAGAGACATTTATGCTGAAATATGTGAAGAAGAGTTTCCATTGTCAAAAGGTCAGAAAGCTGACCAAGTCCCTCTGAAAGCCCTGGGTTTCTGCATCAGTTCTGATTATAGGCACTTAGTGTCTCTCATCCCAGATAGCTATACTAGTTTAGAAATACTACAGATTCTTGTGGCCCAGGCTGTCTTCAGTGCCTAAAGTTAGTCCTTAAATCTCTTCTTTGCCTGAATAGTAGAGATTCTGGCTAACAAGAACCATTGAAATGTGAAGAAGCTTTAGGTGCTTGGCATATTTCAAGATGTCAGACTGCTTTTACCAAAATGCTAATTAAATATGTCAGATAAGGTAATGGAAATTCACAGCACTCTGAAAATTATGGTTATCCTTATTTTGGGTTACTCAAAAATAACCAAAGATGAGCTGACAGTTTTCTCATACATATAGCTAGAAATGACATTTGCATCTTTCATTTTTACACTTCTCCAAACAAAATCCTTCTCTCAGCCTTCCTTGTCAATCAAACTCAATCCATCCTTGGCTCTGAAACATCAGGGTTTTATGCCATGTGGGACATTTGCCTGTCTGCTGAAGATGTTCATTCTGAGTTCCACTTTGCTCTACCCTAGGCAGTAGAACAAATTATCAACATGCACCAAGGGACTAATGAGTCATCTGAGTGAATGCCAATATCTTGAATTCAAATATGTAGTGGCCTTAGACTCTTCTCATAATCAATGGAGGAATTAGGGTGCCTAGTGTTTCTCTGATGGATTTTATCCTGAGTAGATGTCTAGAACGGACCAGTTGATGCATAGCACAGATTACCATTTCCCTCCAGTCATTATGAATACACTAGAGACACAAACTCAGCTGTAGCTATTAGCAGGGATGTCTACAGCTAGTTAGGATGAATCCCTCTGGTGCTTCTGATGAATGACACGGAATAGGCAAGGCAGTTCTCCTACAATGAATTGAAGACTTGCAAGAGGGAGCTCCTTTGATCTTATGCCTTTTAATAGATAGCATTGAATATTCAGATAAAAGAAGGAAGACTCAGTGTAAACAATGTGATAAATATACACAAGAATACACTGGACTGTTGCAGAATAAAAGGACAATCGACAATGCAAATTTTGGGTAGAACTGCAAATTTTGTTGGAAAACGTTTGTGATCATCACAGATGCACTTGACTGAGTAATCTACCTCTTCCTCAATAACATCACCCTTAATCACAAAATACAGAGGGCAAAAGAAGTTAACACTGGATTTCCTGCAGTAAATAGTCAGGGAAATGCAAGTTAGGCTAAATATTTTGTATGACCCTCTCTTAATAATCTCAAACACACTCGTGTTTTCAAAGTGCCACTTAAGCCTACATATTCAGAAAGAATTATCTGAAGAAACAAATATTTCCCTTGTATTTTTCAAACTACACTTGGCTCCTGATTTTTTATCTTTGTACTAGTAAAATCTAAGAAAAAATTTATATAAAAGCAATACATTTATGTGCAATCACTTGATTCTACCAACTGGGTCCTTATACAGAAATGCAGAGTTATTTCAAATCCTCAGGTGTAAATATCTTAACCTTTTTTTTTGGCTTTGGAGTCAGAATGAACATCAACTGAGGCATTTTGGAAACCATCTGCTTTTTGTTGCTATAAGGTAATAAATATAACACATCCAACTCTGTAAGAGCAGCCAAAGCAGGAAGTCTGAAAGAAGTTTTTGGCATGAACCTTTTTCACTATATTCATATGACCATTATTATTCAGTGGCCCCAAGTTCTCTGTGCAGTATGAGAACTTGTTTGGTTTAATTTGAAGCTGAGGGAAAGTTAGCCAACAAAGTAACAGCCAATGACAATGTGAGAAAATTCCATGGACACTGAAGATTTCTTAAAAACTGACCTTTATCTTCTTATGACTATAACAGGATCACAGGATATTTAGCAATAAGTAAGCATAATGTAAATTTGCATATGCAAATTAAACTTTTCTGATATAATAAATCAGTAGGACCTTGCCAAAATTTGTGCTGAGGGGAATGTTTGAGTATGTGCTTCCCAGTGATGTGTATGAAACTTATGCAATTGGTTCTCAAAAACATAAACTATCTATACATTAAGTAGGCCCTCCTTGAAAAAAATTACTCACACATGCAGTTTTTACTTACTGGTAGTGACTGAAACAAGGGAAGTAAAAAGAATTTCATGGCCGAGTGTGGTTTACAAGCATTACTTAGAGTGGCTAATATAATTTGCAGAAATAATAAAAAAATATCTGCTGAGCTGAAGGTTCAAAAAAACTTGATAGTGTTGTATAAGAGCCAATGTGGAGTCAAAACAGTTTTAGTGAAAAAGAAAAGAATATAGAAAGGATTTAGAATACTCTGAAACTGGATTTTGGTACTAAAAACCAATGCACAATAATTTCTGAATCTTCACATACAGAAATGAATTTTAATTTTAATTACTGTTGGACTATTATTTCACTGGAAAGGTCTGTTCTAAATACACCGGCACAGAACTCTGTCTCAAAACTGAGCAAAAGTTTTTTGTCTAGGACAGTTTTAGCGTGATGCTCTGAAATCCAGGTTGGTTTATGGGCTCACTGTGTCCAATCTGTGTTACAAATGCTTAGATTTTTCTCTAGTGTCTTGGATAAACTTCCAAAGATAAAAATGGTGCTTGTTTTTCTGCACTTTATCCAGTGTGACATTGCAATTTCAGAAGTTTGGGTTTTTTTCCACAAGAGCACCACTAGGATATTTAAGAGAAGACAAAGCCAGCGACTGTCAGGTTCTCCTCTTCCTTAAAGTCTTCAATGTGACTCACAGCATATAAAGTCCAAACCCACAACATTCAGCAGCATCAACCAGATTAGAGAAGTTCATGAAGTCATGTAGCTGGGTGACTGCTGCCTGGATCAAATCTCTAGGCATGGTTCCAGGTTATTACAAAGGAGCTGAACCCAGTTTGTCCTAGCTTGTTTAAAATGGCAACAGTCTCCTCAAATTATGTACTGTTTGGCAGTCACATCAACACCAAAACACCAAGCATGTAAATTTAAGGATTGACATATGTCTTCTCAATCTTTGATCTGTGGTCTTGACTAGTTCCCTCCAACCAGAGCTTTTCCAGAAACTGCCTCCACCTGCAGTGCATGTATGGTTACTGTCAGGCTGTGCATACGATTCATTAGCCTTGACACAAAAATATGGGCTTTTCATACAAAGCAACCAGATTTTGGCTTAAAAATAAATTTTCATAACAGCCATCTTTCTGCTGGTTAAGTCATATACCTACCTAGCACAATCTATGCTTCTTATTTAAATAACTGTTAAACTGAAAGAACTTTTACATCATTTAAACTATGAATTTGGAGCATGAAGAAAAGGTAATATTAAGTTTGCTGTTCTTCCTAATACAATGATTCTTGGAAAGAGTTTCAGAAGCAGGTGCAGCAGCTGTGAGCATCAGACCAGCTCTTTGATTTCCTGTCATGTAATTTTTGCCAAAACTAGCCTCACCATTTGCTTTGCAGCTGTTAGGCAGTATTGGGTTGATTTTTTGGACACAGATTTGTGTTAAGTGCTTCAGTGACCCATCCGACAGCAATAATTACATGTGCCAGATGTTATTCCAACATGGATTGTATTGCTAAGATAGCTTTGAAAAAAAGCTTAGACATGTTTAAAATCCTTTTCTGGTCTTCATCTGTTGAAAAAAACAACCAAGCTCACAAAGGACCATATAGGGCTGCTGTGGTGCTGTCCATTCCATGAGGTCAGGGAGTTTTAACTCAATTTATATATTTATATGTGCAGCCAAATATAAAAGTCAAACAACCTTTAGCTTGCAGCTGATGAGGTCACTGAGCTCAAGGTAGTATATTTTGATTTGCACTGATAATTCCATCATGAATTATATCTAAATGCTTATGATGGTTGCACAATGTTTTTGCAGCAAGAAGGAAACTTGCATCAGGCAATCCTTTCTGCTTTCCCAGTAGGTTGCCCAATTTAGGAGAAATCTCAGTATTTATGACAAAGCTAACATCAACAGGATGCCATTTCTCAGCAGAACAGATTTTTCATGAGATAGTTATATATCACACCACACTGTACCACACATATTGTCCTCTACTTTTTGCCCTTGTGAGTATATTCTCTCCATCAGGAGGTCTTTTACATTTTCTGCTCTTACTTCTATTTCATCTTTACAGTTCATTTTAAATTCACCCTCACTCTCCTAAACATAAAAAACAAGGAATGCAATTTTTTATTAAAGGTCTAAAAGCAAAGAAGACTTTTTCAGAAAAAAAGAGGTGTTACAAGTTGATAATATCTGAAAAGACTTTTTGAATGAGTATAGTTTACTGCCAATCTTCATCCAAGAGAGATTTTAATCCATAGGGTCATTTGAAAATTTATGCAAGTAATGGTCCATGAAATGATTGTAGGGAAATAAATAGAAAATTGTTAAATGTGGATCAGTGAAATTTAAAAGTATAAAGACCACAGAAGAAAAATAGGAAACAGTGGAATGAGACACAAGCAGCTGGAGGTGCAGAATAGCACCAACTGACAGAGACAAACTAATAAAGGACAGGAGCAACAGTGACTAATCCTGCAATATCTATCGAGAAAATTTCCTAATGAAGATTCACCAAGAGCTCTCAGATCAACTTAAAATCAGCAGTCAGGGGCAAAAGATCAGAATCTGACCTTGCATTATATTCACAGAGTAGAATGGAATAGAACAGTTCCAGTTGCAAGAGACCTACAACAGTCTTCTGGTCCAACTGCCTGACTACTTCAGAGCTGATCAAAAATAAAAGCACATTATTATGGTCATCTATCACCTCTGCAGAAAGTCTGTTCCAGTGTTTTTCCACTCTCTCAGTAAAAGAAATGCTTCCTAATACCACACTTGAACCTCCACTAATTTTGTTGGGCTCTGGTTGTTTGGGTTTTTTTATTAAATGAAGTCCACCACTGGGCTTAATGTTTTAGGATTTCAAGTTGATATGCATCATGATGACATTGTACATGAAAGTTTGCTAAAGAAGAAATTCTTTCAAGAGCACTGTGCAGTACAAACATAAAAAAACATGCAGATATTTTTACACAGGAAAGTTGAGTCACTTGCTGTGTGCCTCTCAACATAACAGTCAAAGATATTTAGATACCAAGATCTTTATGATATCCTCCTTTAAATTCAAATTGAAAATTCCAGGCTCTCAGAAACAAAATAGAGAGAAACTATATTGGGACAGGTACAGAAAGCTATATTTTCATAGGAGATAATGGATAAGACAGTTTACAGAAGACATTAAGGGCATATTCAACACCGCCCCATCACACCCTATAGACTTAACCTGGGTTACACAAGATACCTATTTGCAGTGAGTGTGTTTCCTGTTTTCCACAGGCACATCAGACTGCCTTTGAGTGAAACAAAAATAATGTCTCTTAATGTAATACAAGTTTTACTTCTGGTGCTTATGACTTTTTAGCTCCATCCACTTTTCAAACCATCACTGCAGGTATTAGCCACTCAACAGCTTTCATTTGCATTGATCAGTTGACACAGTCTATTCTCAGGAGAATTAATCATTAAATTACATCCTAAGAGATACAGGAACAGCAAGCTCTGTGTTAATTTTATGCCATTCTTAATTTTTCATATCTCTTAGGTGCTGCAGGCTGTGCACACGAGGGTGTTCATGCATCACTTAGTAATGAGACCTATTTGAGTTTCCGAAACTTCTTTCTCATTTTCTGTATTCAAGTAGTGTGAGAGCTGCAAAATGCCAGATGATTGCTGCACAACCAATTCTGCCTATGAATATATAAGCATGTCCTATCAAAATAAAAGAAAATCTCTTTGATTCATAAACTTTTAACTCATTTTGGTTTCCTTTTTCACCATTTTGAATTGAGAGTAATTCCAGGGAAATTGGCATTTCATGAAGTCCAAATTCACACCCCAAAAGATGACATTGAGCTATATTAATATTCATTCACTAGCAGATTAACCTGACCTATGTAACAAAAGCCCTTTAAATAGCATAGAAAATACAAGATATCAACTGGCTATTCTGATTCTTTGATAATAACAAACACATCTTATATGTTACCATCAAAGAAACTCTGATCATTTCATATAAGTTAATACACCTGATTTCCCTTTCCATGAAGGCTGAAAAAGAAATTTCTACAGTCATCAGAATGACTTTATAAGGCATGACAAAAAACCCTGGCTTTTTGTATACTACATTGGACTCCACGTGTACTGCCCAGACTTTTTTAAGTTCCTAAGAGTTCTATGACCCAACATGCATTTGAGATACTGGACTAGAGTTAAAGGTGATAGGGAATCTATATGGTTGAGGAAAAGAGGACACAGGAAGTGTGTGAACTCGAGTTCTTGGTCCTGCATGGTGCTGCTGAGCCACCATAAACTTAGAGGGAGAGGTTCCCAAATGCAAGGAATTTCTACTCATCCACTGAGATTCTTTAAATGGTAGTAGAGCTCTCATAAATTTCTCTTGCAAATTCAGTTTCCTCTGGCTAAGTAACTCTCCTAACAGAGAGCACTTTCCTGTGACAAACACTATTCAGAAGTACCTTGTTTTGCAGGTTTGAAACAAATAACATGGGGTTGTGTAACTTTGTTCTCTGGGTGCACAATATTTTCATTGTCATTAGTCATAAGAAGCCTTTTAAATAGAGCTGACTGAGCTCTTTCTATCAAACTGGTCAGGTTCCTCTACTCAAGCTCATCACATAAGAGGTTGAATGCTTGTCATGTGCCCAAAACATGACAGCCCTCGCTTTACCCATTTGCCCCTTTCTGAAGGCTTCTGAAATAAAAAGGCAGGAGGGAACAGACTTATGCAGATGAATTTTTCTGGAAGTCCAGATCCAGTAACTTGAGCAGAGGTTGACAGCTTCTGAATGCATAAGTATTTCCACAATTGCTTTGGGGGTACGATTTTTAGGTGGTCTATATGAAAATGTTTGAAATTACTTGAGATCACTGAATATAAGGACGAAATATAGGGAATACTGTAAATGTCAAAATTTAATATTGGCATTCTTGCCTTTTCCTGGTGTGTCCAGTGATAATTTATTATGAATTTCTTTGTAAGCAGCCAACAGAAAGATCAGAGGGAGAGGAACATAAATTATGCAAAGCTTTAAGCAATGTCCTTTATGCAAAAATTCCACGGCTACAGAAACAGTTTTAAAGAAGAAACTGAAGGTGAGGAAGGTAGTCTAAAAACACCCATCTAAAGCTAAGCCCAGCCTGCTCACCTTCCCCTCTTTGCCAGCTCCACTTTTGCAAATTCATGGCTCACAGCAGTTCTCTATTCCAAAACTGTGTTTGTACCTTCAAGTTTTGATCTGTCAGAGCACAACAGATTAGCCTGGGCAAAGGAATAACCTTGGCTTTTTTAAAATAGACTTTGTTTCTGTTTGATAAGTTCCCAGGAAGCATATGACTGCAACTTTTGCCCTTCTTAGCTTTCCTTTCTCTGACTAACTCTGCATAATCGTTAGCATGCTCAAGCGCAGTTTGAAGTGGGTTAGTGGTGGTTTGCAAATCCTAAAGGTATAGATGCCAGTTAAAATATTCAGCTGTATCTTGCTTGGCTTTAAATTAAAAGTCAATTAAGAGTTTCCATAGCACCCAAACAAATCTAAAGAATAACAATTACGTTCTGAAGTTGGAGGGAAAAGCCACAATAATTGTTTCTGCTGATAGGTCTCTTTCACATTTCAGTAAAGAGAGACAGTACAAAATTAGCAGGAAAAAATGTATTGAACAAATTGGAAGGTAGGGAGATATAACAAGCTGAAAGAATGAGTTTCAGGTGAATGTTTTAGCAGACTGAATAAGGGAAAAGTGTTAAAAATTTGCCTAAAATAGTTGCTTTGAAAAAGGTGTATTAACTCTTCAGGTACTTTTCAACATGCAATATGGGGAAAAATTAGGTTGCTTCAGCTCCAGGCAGCTAAGGGTTTAGGTTTTTTTCAGTCTCAGGTATAATTTTATCCTCCCATTTTCTAATAACAAGAACTAATGAAAAGTTTCATTTCCCTTGTAACAAGCCTTTGCTCAGCCATCCTGAAGGACCCACTGAAGAGAGAGACAAGCAGCCATTGCACTATCATCTCTTCAGGCTTCCTGATCATCAGCCTGAATAAAAAGTCATCACATCAATGGAAGAAAAAGTGTTAGACTGCCTCAGGGACATGCTCTTCAATATCCTAACTGATAGATTTAATTGTTTAAGATCTCAAGGATAATGAGACTCTGCCATAGTTCTATGTACCATATTTTCTTGTGGCTGTATCAGCTCAATCAATTTGGGAACAGTAGTAGACTTCAGAGCAAGCCTCATCATGGTCTTACTTGCCTTTAAGTCGGATATCATAGCACAAATACTTTATATGCCTGGCACCAATGGGAAACCCAAAGGTCACTGTCATTATGAACAAAAAAACCTCAGAAAATAAATCTGCAATATCCAGATAGTCAGCAAAAGCCACATACTAAGCAACAGGAATTTCTTCATGCAGGAACACACCTGAATTTCCCTATTTTTTAGGGCTACCAGACAGATGACTCTTCATATAAGCTCCAGTACCTGACAAACAATTCTTGTATTAAACACTTGTTTAAATGGTTTAATGGCCCCCACAGTTTTCTAAATATAACTGGGAGCAGGTAGGACTTAAGATGTATGACTGTACATAAATGTATAGTGATTAGAAAGCCCAGGAAGCAGCTTCAAGGGAAAAGATTTAGCAAGTGTAAGTGTATCATGTGCAAAGTCTTGTAGGAACCCACTTCTTCATTTCAGGAGCTGAGATCCATCCCAAACCCAGTGCATTGGTCTGTCCTGGTTGAATATCTAGGCTTTCATAGCAGGAACAGGGGACAGCCAGAACCCAGTGTCCTACCCTGCATAACAAAAAAAGTGAAACTTTTCCACTGTGTGAGCAGCAGCCAATATCTTTGAGTCCTTATTGTTCCCATTAAGTGTCTTGGAAGACTTTGTTATAGTCCACGATGAGTCATCTGTGCAATTATAATAGCAGAGCAATATCAAAGTGATAGATGAGCCTCAGGTTGCCTTGGAACTGAATGACACCTCAGTAACCACAAAGAGTGACTGGGACACAGCCAGTAATGTCTGAATGACAGCAAGCTAAGCTATTACTGGAGTCAGCTCCTATTGACAGTGGCAGAAAAGAAAAGGTGCATAAAACCTGCTCAATGGCTCATTGAAAGGAGTCTCATGGCTTCCCTTTACAGAAGGTAACGCTAAAACTAGCCTTTACTGAAAAAATAATTGGCAGTCTTAATGTAGGGAACCAGTAAAGGAGCTTCTCAGAAAGGCTCGCAGTGGGGTGGAGCGATTTCCCAGAGCACTCCACATGCTGTTTTGCAGCCAGCAAGATGCTCTTGTCTTGAAGTTGCTCCCAGTCAAGCAACTTCAACTGATTTTTAATTCAAGTACAAAGAAGAATAGAATGTGACAAGAACATTTGTTTGTTCTTCGGCCAATGGGAAGCAATGCTGTGCTGAGAGGAAAGTGCTATTGTCCACCTGCAACACAAAAGCTTCAGGGTACACACCTCCTCTGGTAGGATGACCTGCAGTCTTCAGGTGCCACCTGTGCCCACTGAACCAAAGGAAAATTTAGTTTAATAGCTTGATTCAGGTCTATCATCAGGATAAGTTGTTTTTATGTGTTATGTTTACGTATTTTTCCTTTTAACTTGAATTTTTTTTAATATACTTTAGTAATAAGGGAAGTCACTTTGGGAGAATCTTTCACTTTGAAGTTAGATATTCCTCCATCTATTTACCAAAACTGTTCGTTCCTGCATGAAATACTAAATACAAAACACCAAAGGAGCTTCAGCTGCTTCCTGTCTTATAGAACAACAAAGCTGGTATCATAGAGTAGGAAATACAAAGCTGGTAAAAAAGTATTGGTTTTGTTTGTCATAAAGTATGCATTTATGAAATCCATGCTATAAGGGGTTTCTACAGCCTAGAATCAGACACTTATGGAGACCACTGAGTTACCAAAACATTGTGGGACGTGGATTTCCACACTTCAGATGCTAGAACAAGACCCCGTCCTTTAAGCTATTTGTCTTGTATCTCTCTGTTAAAGATATATTAGACACAGCCCTGGAACACCTGCTATTTCCAGTCCAGCATTGAACATGGTGAACATGCGAGTGTGGACTTGGAAATGCGGATTTGCAACTTCCTCGTAGTTTCTCTGGTTATAGGCATCAAAATGAATAAAAGATCCTATTTGCCTAACCCCTAACCTGCTCTTATCCCACGTTGGGTTCAAATTTTCTTTTTTTCAGATTGTACGCTGTTTCCTTCAGTTTCTAATATATATATATATAATTTGACATTGAGTTTTACAGACAGAAGCAAACAAGGCATATACTAACCTTAAGTTGTAGTGAAAGCTCTAAAGGATTAAAGAAAAGAAAAAAGGCCTTTAGTCTCAACATCAAGTGCTAATTACAGCTTATACAACACAAACTATGTTTTTATTTACAATGGAAACAAAATTAATAGAATTACAAAGTCAACACATGGGTCTAGAAAGGGAACAAGTCAGCTAATATTTGTTCATGGACACAGATATGTTTTGGAGTAAAAATATTCTATTACATTGTTGTGTGTTCTGTAAGCAGTTGTTCATCGTATTGTCTCAGAGCCACTTCTCTTACAAGAAATTAAAGTCTTCCATTCCCCCTCTAACTTCTAGCCAGAGAAAATGAAGTACTATGAGAGTGTCTCACTGAGGGGAATCTCTAGTGAAGTGAAGTTTTGCCTGTGTAAGCAGTTCTGAGCTGGAAGCTTAATAGTGCTGCATAAGGACCTGGAAAGGGAACCTGATACAATAAAACCTGTACACAAAAAGATGAGCAAAAACAGCAGAGAGAAAATACACATGAATAGTAGAGGAGTCATAAAATACAGCCAAACTGATTGATGATGAAATTTTACAGTCTTTTTTTCATTTACATATTATCCAGTTTATAGGAAAAAGAAGCACCTGACTACTAACCACACCATTCATGAGTCATAGGTACTTTGTGCAAATACATAATTCATGAAAAATGTGCTGCCGCTTAAAAGAATGACATTGACCAGAACACCCCATTTGAACTTGGAAAATGCATAGAGAAATTAATCACCAAGGAAGCCAGACCACAAATGTCTACGTATCTCATTTATCTCTCATTTTCCCTTTTTTTTTAGCTCTCTTCTGGGCTCGTGATAAAACAAAATTAACACTGCTGGAGTTAATTTAAGTATCACTTAATAAAATAAACCATTATTTCTTCACTATGAGGGTGATGAGATACTATCATAGGTTTCCCAGAGAAGTCGTGGCTGCCCCATCCCTGGAATTGTTCAATGCCAGGTCAGATGATGCTCTGAGCAACCTGGTGTAGGGGAAAGTGCTCTTGCTCACAGCAGAGAACGTGGATGGTCTGTAAGGTTCCTTCCAATCCAAAGCATTCTATGATTCTGTCATTATGATGCCAAGCACTGATCTCAGCCAGTTTTCTGCTAAAATAATAAGTTTCCTGAGTGAAGCCTGGGGAACATTTAGTTTAAAAAGGTTCAGATCTTTGAAAAGCTGATGTCAAGGCTATTAATTTCTTTCCAAACAGACCCTGTGGAGTAGGACTCAAGAAAACAGAGGAAGTCAATGAGAGAAAAGAGAAACCTCTTTTATTTGTTCTTTTCCCAGGCCTATGAAAGATAGAGGATCTGAGGCTGATTGACATGTTTATTCAGACAGAGGAAGCTAGAAAACAAACTAAAGAAGCAATTTCACAGTTTCAGGTATCTTTTTGAAATTCAACTTTTAAAAAGGAGGAAACACTGATAAAACAAAGGTAGCCTCTGGCTACTTTCCATATTCCAAAACAGGCAGCATTTTGTGACAGTTTGATGTTTGTGAAGAATTTACCCTTTTACATCCATGCATTTTGAACTGGGGAGTGCAAGGCCCAATATCAAAAAAATGACTGCACAGAAAAAGTCTCCCTCCTTGAAACTTTTTTCTAGCATCATGAGAATAAAAAGAAAAATAAAAAACACATAAAAAAGTGACAGATGCAGAAGTTCTAGAACACAATAGTGTTTCTGTGGCATCCACTTAACCTGGGGAACAGCCACAAAAATTTCCCTATATAAAAACTTCAACAAGACTTTTTTTTTTTTTAATAAAAGGTAGGATGAATTAAAACCAAAAAAATCTCTGAATGGCACTAGTACAGTGTAAAAATTATGAGAGGGCATAAACTTCAATATGCTTCAAATATAAAATCCAAACTCTCTCAGGATGGAAAAGGCATTTTGACATCTAATAAACAAGACTCCACCATTAGTATTCCCAGAGGCTGCTCTCTCCTGCCACCTGCTTTGCAGCTGGATATGACTTGAGAATCAGAATTTGAAAATGCAGAAAGGAATGAGGCTTACACCATTTCTCTGGGCAACTTGGGCCAGTGTCTCACCACTCTGAGTAAAGAATTTCTTCTTAAGAGATAATCTAAATATAGTCTTTTTCAGTTAGAAGCCATTAGGCCTTGTTGCACATGCTCTTGTTAGAAGTTCCTCTCCAGGTTTCTTGTGCATACAGGAAGGTGCTACAAGGTCTCCCTGAATCTTTCTCCTCTCCAGGCTGAACAACTCTCAGCCTTTCCTCATATGAGAAGGGCTCCATCCCTCTGATCATCCTTATGGACCTCCTCTGGACTCAGTCCAAGTGGTACATGAACTTCTGCTACAGAGCTCCAGAGCTGAATACATGTATAACTTAATTTAAACACAACTTGTACCAAAGACTTAAGAAAGGGATGCAAAAATGCTCCCAGGCATGTTTCATGCACTTCTGTTGATGATGGAGGATTGGTCTGTTCACCAGATCTGTACTTCATTTCTCATGGAGTGATAAACAGAGCCTTTGCCAATGAGATCAACACTCTTATTTAAATTTCTTTCCAGTTCTTGTTCTAATCTCCTTCCTTGGCAAGCCTGTATCACATTTCACTCTTCAGGCTACCTATCCTCAGTGTGACTGTTTCCCTGGCCATTAACAGATACTGCTAGCACCTTTCACAGCTTCTCTATTCCCACTGATGTTTAAAAATCTTCATACATGCACAGACCTTGCCTGTCTGTTCTTTTCCCAGCTGGAGTATCCATACTTTACACAGTGGAAATGGCAAATTTTTGCCTCTTTGGTCCCAGGTTCTCGTGTCACTATTGACTTTTCCCCCAGCAAAAACTTAGAGCTGTGGGGATTCTTTGATAATGTGTCTGTACCCAGTCCTGTCCTCTCTGATACACCATTTTTAAATCCATTGAGTTAACAAAAAGTCATCCCAATTACATTACATATCCACAGCTTCAATTTCACATGTAAGGTCTCTATCCATTGCAGAAGTCTGAGGTTTCTTGCGCTGCAATATTCCTTTTATTTTCTTCCAACCTGGCTTGCATTCTTGCTCCTTTTGAGATTGATGAATTATTTTTTTAGACCCAATCACTAACTGGAAAACAGTAATTGGACACTTTCGGGAATGACAAATGGATAGGAATTAAATATCTTGATCCAAAGCTGGATGGCATAGAATGAGAAAATATTAAGTTGGGAGGGATTTGTGGAGACTACATGATCCAAATTCCTGTTCAAGGCATGGAGTCCGATTAGGCTGCTGACCAGCTTTTCCAGACCAGTTTGCAACATTTCCAGAGATGGAGATTTCACAGCCTTTGTGGGCTCTGTCACATTCAGTCTGCAAAGTTATTCCCTTATGCCTAATGGGAATTTCCTTTATTATGACTTGCAGTTGTTGGTTCTTCTCTGTTCATCATGCACCACTGAGAGAATCTGGTTCCATCTTCTCTGTAATTCTCTTCAGGTAGGTGAAGAGAGCAGTAGATTCCCTTTCTAATCTCTTCTCCAGCTGAAAAAAGCCAGGTCCCTCTTTTCATACATCTTGTGGCCTGGATTCCTAACAGGTATTTGGGTGCCAAACCCAGACATACTTAAAAAAAAAAGAGAGCAAAATCACATCTAATAAATATTTTCTCTCAACGTTTGTTGTTGTGAAAGGATCCAATATAGCCTGGCATTCAACACTTGAAGAATCACTGCAAATAATTCTTTCTTGGTAGCCTGTCCTTATTTCTATTTCCTGACAAAGCTTCCATCTGAGTTTCCCTTATGCATTTGACCTCCATCAGGACTTCCTGTTCAGCCAAAATGATCTCCTACAGTGCCTGACTTTTCTGGATGGTCAGGATAAAGGAAAGAGGCTCTGAGGAGGGAGTCAATATTCAGACTCTCCTGTAAGCAGAATATAGACAAAAGTGCCACATTCATATTATACGTTGGTTGGCTTGGCCTCTCCTCTGGGCTTCCTGTGGCCCCACATCTCTGGCATAAATGCTGCTCCTGACAAATGCGAAGGACTTTCTCCAAAACAAGGAGGCTAATTCTGAGATATGGGTAAAGTTCTAAATATAAAAGGACTCAAGCCTTTTTCCTTAAGTCTGCAACTGCTTATCTTGGATGAATAAGGACATTTTGAACAGAATGGTTAGATTTCAGCTTTGCTCAAATTTTGCTTTAGCTTTGCCAAGGTCATCTTTTAGTGTGCTTCTGTTCATGCTTATGTTCCTCAACATATTTTCCCATGCATCATGTTTCCCATACCTGTATTTCATTCACAATTATTGAATCTTTTCCAGTAAGCAAAGCCCCAGAAAGTATGGATATAGAGAAATTATTAAAGAAAATATTTATAAAAACAATTATAAAGATGATATGTATAGAAAAATTAATGTGAAATATGTAGTACTATTGCACATAGGAAGCATATTTATTGACTGGATGAAACCAGCTGAAACTATCTCTGTTCTTTTAGCTCATGAGTAATGGTTAATAACAGGTCCTGGAAATCCATTTCTCTTGTCATGATAATTTATTCAATCCTAATTCATAACAGTGAACTTTATCAAATTTAATGCTGCCTTTACAGAAGAGAAGGGCCATTATTTCTTTTTCAGTGGTTTTAATTTTGCTTCTTCTTTAGAAATTTCATTCAGAAAAATAAGTAAAGCAACTCATTAATTTAAGTAGGAAGTTCAAAATGGATGCATCAACACATCAATATGATTATGGTGGTCATTATACATAGCAAAGCATAACTCATCAGATTTTATCTTCAAATGCACACAGTTGTAGTGAATTTAGCAATATCTTCACATATACCAGGGCCAAAATACTGGGTTTATGTCTTGTTTTGATGCACAGCAAAATTTATTGTTCCTTGATATTTGCATTGATTTTGAACTCATTAATATTTAATATTTTAGTTAATATTTATTGATTTTTCACAACAGGGATCAACTTCTGGTTCTTACTTGGTACGTGCACTCAAATGAGGATTCCAAAAAAAAGGTAAGGCCAAGAAAAAAATAAAACAAACCCAAAAGAAACCCCAAAAACCTCAAAACACAACTTAAATAGAAATTACTATTCATGGTAGATCTCTGGAGAAAGAAGATCATAGAATCATGGAATGGTTTGGGATGTAAAGTACCTTAATGATCATCTAGTTCAAGTCCCCTGCCATGGGCAGGGACACCTTTCCTAAGTCTTATGATGAGAGACAGAACCCACTAAGATCATGTTAATTACCACACAGAAGAAAGCAGAAGTCATCACACCACTTTTTTAAAGTCAAAATTTTTGGAAGCTGGAATATTTACTTTCTGGAATAATTTCTTAAGAAAGTAATGACATTGATGGTAACTGAGCTGAAGTGGGAAGGTTCTGTTTAGGATTCATCTCCTGTGTCCATGCATCCATCTTAAAGGTTTCATGTATGACACACTGTTTTATTGTGCCCAGTTTCTTCACACTACTCATAGAAGAAAAAGAGTTTAAAATTAGTTGCCTGCAGTAAGTTGAGATTAATATCAACCTGTGGTTACTCAGGCACTAAATTTTAGTAAAACTATCAATGTAAGAAAGCAACAGAACCAAATTTACTCTGTCCCATGGTTTTGGTCATAATAAAGAATATTTTTGCTATGTTTGCATATACATATGTATGCATATATACTTTCCATTTATCTTCCTATTGTTTTGAACTGCCAGTAATGGAGAAGTTACATCACCTCCAGAAAAAAAATCTCCCTCTTAATTTTCAATCAGGATGGTAGACTATGGATGGCAGAAAAATGATTGATCACCATCAGACCCTGGAAAAATTTTGCAAGCCTACTGGAGACTTCTGTGGGCAGTGAATTGCAAAACTTTAGACAAAGTAGTTCTTTACTGATATTTGCTGTACAGCTGCAGCCAAAGTAGAAGCATTTTATATTATTTTGCTCCCTTTTAAATGCTTAAAAGAAATAACTACCCTATCACTTGTGAGTGGTGGCTGTGACTAGCACTGACTACTGGACATTGACTATTGCACAGAAACCTTGGGATTTCGCACAGGCTTCTGCCAAAAAGCAGAGCTTTAATTCCTATAACTGTGCTCTGCTCCATTCTGCTTGTGCAATCCAGAACATGTCTTATTGGAAAATATAATGTTCAGTGCAGACACCATCATGAGGATGGAGAGTTGAGTTTTTTGGTTTGTATTTACAACTATGCCAATGGGTCTCTCATGCATCAGCATTTCCTGATTTAGCCTCTCTTGTTGAAGATAAATAAGAATGTAGAGCCCAAAAGAAGCAGACAAAACTATTTAGAAGCTGAATACAATATAAACCCAAATAAATCTGAGCAATAATAATCCCCAAAAATTAACCTCATAGATGGTTGTTGATAGATGTGCTGCTGGGTTGGTATAATGCAATCATAGTGAGAATACCACTGACAGTGCATTGCTGGTTTCTGTCAGAGTACCCATACCAGGTATCCACATGGCAAGGTATCACAGAAGCATGGTCATCTCCATTGTAAGTGAAATCATGAGGCCACATAGACCACTGTCTTACTTGGAGTGGGTCAGTTTCAACATGAGATTAGGTAGTATGGATATGTCTAATCTGTTCCCAAAATTTTCCAAAGACAGAAATTGTGTGATCTCCCTGGGTAATTTGTTGTGATGTTGAACTATACTCCTCATACACTGTTTTCCTATGATTTCCTAAAAAGGGAAAATTTGATGTGTTACATTTGCTTAGTCTCATCAAGTCAGCTGCAAAAAAAAAGGCTAGTAATACCATAAGTTGGATGTGGGCGAAGTTTAGATGCCTAAATCCAAAATCAAGCTTACTGTTGTAAGAGAACTAACAACAGAAAAAAGGACAGAATTGTCTTCCTCTACAGGGCCTGCATTTAGAAATATGTCTCAAATAGAGACGCAGACCTATTTTCTAGGACTTAGAACTATGAAACCCCCATGAAGGGAATATATCCTGCATCTTTTAACAAGGGGCTGAAAAACAAGACCTCAATAACCATCCTTTGCCTCAGTATTTCCTGGAATTATCTTAGGTTTTTCAATGTTCAAGAAGTTTACAATGAGTCCTAAAATACTCCCTAAATCTCCTAAAATGAACATTCCATTCCATGGGCCATCACACCTAAAAAGTTTCTATCAGTTTTCATTGACTGTAATCACTGAGGTAGAACTGACAAAAACAAACTTGACACAAAATTCAGCTCAACATTTTCCATGGGAAGACAATGGTGAGAAGGAATGCCAAGATTTTATTAATACAATAAAACTTTAAATGATAATGCTAGGCATATCTTTCACAGGGACCAGTCATGAAATTTAATTAACAGTCATATGCTTTGAGATCCTTTGATACCAAGCACTGTGTAAATGCAAATTAAAATGATTCGTTACAAAAAGTAATCAGTGAAATTCATTCCATACCTGATTCTGGTAGGGTTATTCAAGGAATAAATTCTGCTGAATGTAAACCTGAATAATTGTTTCATTGCCATTGGAAGACGAATAAACTTCCACTTTGAAGTATCAAATAATGGCTCAAACTAAGTACCCAGGACAATGACTGTACAAAAATTATTATCCATAATTTTTACATGTTATTGATGGATTTCCTGTCTTTAAATACATGAAAAATAATTCGACATTATTTTAATGATATTTTTCTAAATGGTAGTGTCCTTTCCATAGTGTTCAAATGGCTGAGAAAGAATGTATCACTTGGATACCTGTAAAGTACATTCTATTTCATTGAGTAATCTTCTGTCTTGTTCCTATTTAAATTAATATAACTTTTTATTGCCTTAAATAGATTTATTAAAGGTAAACTACATATTGTTAAATTTGGGGAAAGCAGGTATAGATTGGGTAAGAACTAGTGTATATGGGTTTTCAATTTTCTTTTGAAAGTACTTTGAAGTTTGTGGAATAGTGTTCTGGTAAAATCTGTTTACCATTAGAGACAATCCTTCATCTGAGCCAAATAAGCAAGAATCTTTGTTAATTTTCTGTTAAAGTGATTTTTTTAAGACATGCTGAGATAGCAAAATTACACAAGAATGAGGAGTGCAGGGAATACTCTCTTTACTGCAGGCAATAAACACCTTTCTACTGTCTCCCCTTCTCTGCTTCTCCACAAGCACCAACTGCTCTCATTTGTATACATCCCATCTAATGCATTCCACTGAGGATTTTAAATTCCTTATTTCTACTTCAGATATGGAAAGGGACTTGCCCATCTTGAAAGCCTGTCACATTTTTTCAGCAAGAGATTGTTTATTAAAGGCATTACCTCTGCCTATAAATACTGTTCTAACATTCTCCAAAGTATGTGTAGAGATGCAGATGAGTCTGCCCTTGTGTATTCAGCAAATGCACCAGAGGACTCTTATTTTTGGCAAGCACCATTTCACAATGCCACATATCACCATAACTTAATACTGTAATCATGAAAAATAAAAATGTGCCACACAACCCTTAAAATAAAGGTAAGCATAATTCTGTATTGACACAAGGAACAAGAGTTAACTGTGTAAATCCCATAAAGAACAGGCTCCTTCTTCCCACACAGAAGACAGTAAGGGAAGTAGGTTGCATCATTTTTATTTCTATAATTGATCATTTGTAAGAATCACCAATATGTAGAAGATTTTCATTAAGTGAATCTTAACTGTTGTCCAACATTGGTGAATATTATTGACTTAATTACACTCTATGGTTAATTCATCAATTCATTTATTAGACTTTAGTTATCTTAGTCTGGAGAAATACAAAACTCAAATTTATTTAGTTTAATTACAGTTAAAGAATTTTAAACCTATTTTGATAGATTTTGATTTTTCATTATTTTCCTATTAAGCCCATAAAAAGGACAAGTTTTTGCAGTATTTTTTTCATTCAAAATTGTAATAAGAATGACCTGAGCAAGAAAACAAAAGAGGCATCTCGACAATTTCTTCCTTACCGTTTTACTTCAAAGCCTCATACTCACACACCAAAAATGAAGTTATATCCTCAGATAAATAAATAATGTCTGACTAAGTAAGAATCCATATCAAATCACCTTGTTTACTACTTCAATTTAAAAACAAAACATAGAAAGTGCAAATATTCATGAGTGGATTCATTACAGATAATTTATGTGGGCTAGAAGTTAAATGTCAAATCAGGAGTGACTAACCTGTATCAGCAGAGAGAATTAAGAGCCTTTATACAGCATTTTATCTTATACTATGAAAGATATCTCATTTAGGCAAAGGTCTCTGATCTAGAAGGTGGGTGTCATTGTCTCCATTAGCTGTCAAGGGAGGCCCATAATGTGTTCAGACCAGGCATTTAACTTTTATACAGAAACTGGGCTAAGTAGAGTTCATGCCTAATACAGGTAATTCCCCACAATTTTCAGCTTTTTTCATTCGTGGAAATTAACTTGAAATCTTAGAAGAGCAATCTGCCTCATAAGCTTTAAGTATTTCTAGTTTCAATCCAAGACCAGAATAATTAGAAATTACATTCTTATTTCTGCTCAGTTATATATTACAATGAAAGGGCAAGGCACCCTAAAAGCCTTGTAGCAGCAAGAAAAATCTTGAGAATTCTTAAGAATCTTAAGATGCTTAACCAAGCAGCATGAGAAATCTTAATGTACCAGTTCAGAGGGAACTGAGAACTGACTGAAAGCAGAAACACCTGATCCTTGAGCTGAAGTGATGATTAAGAAGACTTTAAGCATGGATGTGGTGTAAACTTTACAGTGGACATTTCCACATTGCAGGAAAGCCTTGGACCATCAACAAAGGGAAGTAAGAATTCTTCACCATGGCTGGTCTGGGTCATGATAAATGTAAGCATTCACAGGAGTCTCAGTGTGAGTGGTGCCCACTGCAAATGCCGAATTCCCTTGCTTCTAAGCAAGAGGCTTTTCATAGTTTCCATGGTTTTAATGGGTTCCATAATGAGCCACAAAATGCAAACCTCACTGCACATCTGTAGCCAGCAGAAACTGCAAAACAATATAAAAAATCACTGGATTTTTCTTTAAACTTTGGATTAGGAAAAATGTTCAGGCAGCTTCCTCTGGGCTGCTTTACTTGCAAGCAAATGAAAATTGATTATTAGCCAAATTGTTCTTGATATTCTACGAATAGCACTGTTCAGAGGCAGTTTCCTCAGGAAAAATAACTTGCATTATTTCTTTTCTCATAAGGAACTGTTTTCTTAATCTAAAATCCTAAGCATAGCTTTTTCTATTTGCAAGTATTAACATGCTTATATATTGGTTCATGAAGAATTAGGGTCACATATCAAAGTCATGGAGGGAAAAAAGATCAAGTATTAATTAGTTGAAATGGCCAAAAATTCTGTAATTCCTAAAGAGCAAAGAAAACTGTAGTATATAAAAGCTGCTTTAACTGTGTTCTCATGTTGGCAGAAATATAACTAATAGATTAATTTGCAAGCTAGAATACAAATTCATGGCAAGTGGAATTGCAGTCAGGAGCAACGACAGAGCAGTATTTCACTATCTGACAGCCTATGCTAAATACACTTTGCATTTTAATGCTGTTGCTACTTGCCTGCCTGTTCTTTCTTCTCTGTCAGGATGCAGGTAGCTTTTCCTGACAAACAATACCGATAATAAAGGCTGTGACCCACCATGAGTCATCTTAAGAAAGCTCTTGCAGACATTAAGATAAGATGCCAGAGCAGCTCAGACCACAGCCTTTTCTCATTTACCAACTCAAATCCATTTCTTTCCTGCAGATGTTAAGCAGAGAGCAACCTGTCTCATCTTCACCTAGAGCCTGTGAATACCTACCTATTCAAGACTGTGTGTAATCTGTCGCTGATCCATCCAGGTAGCAGCAGCTCTGCATGCACACCAAGCCACCTTGGGATGGACTGCATTTACCCATTAAAAAGACTTGAAAGCATCCAGATGGATGAAGGTGCAGAATCAATTTTATGTGCCTGTCAGAAAAGGCAAACCTTTTGTGCAGCATGTAGATCACCAGAAGTCCAGTATTTTTAGCATCTTTCACAGTACCTATGAAATTCTTGGTAATGCTATTAGTTTGGAAAAATCATTATGGACATGAATGTTTTGAAATCCTGGAATAGTCCTATAAGGCAGGGTTACTGTTACCTCCCAAGCATGCATGTCTCCCCTTCCCTACCCCTGAATTTAACAAACATTTTGTTCCTCTGTTCCAACTTTGCAAGACACATTATACACTTAGGAAAGAGTCAAATCTTGTGGAGATTGCCTGCTGGGTCCAATTGCAGATGTCTCTGGAAGCAGGTATTTGTACAAAAGCTGCTACATCATCTGATCTACCAACACCTTCAAAGCTAAAATGCAACTCTTTAACCTGGCTGTGACCCTCAAATTGTGTGTGAATTCAGCACTGAAGAGAGAGCATAACACTCTAGGAAGCTGGATTTGGTGATGCTAGAAGTAAATTAGTATTAAGCAAACAGTCAGGCCAAAGCTTGACAATAGTGAACATGGTAGTTAAATGCCTGTGAAATGTTAGTTACTGGTTGCCTTCCTTGGATTAAGTGGTTTACAGTCAGCTTTCTGGTTTTCACTGAAAATAGCCCTAAGTTGACTGACAGGCAGTTTCCCCTTTATTTTTAGCAACTTTTGTCACACTATTTTGAAATCAGCTTCAGACTTGCTGGAAGTTAAAATTCCAAGCTGATTTTCTCATTTGCTTCCTCTGATAAGGCATTAAGAATTTCAGCAAACAAGCAAAAGAGTAGCAGAAGACACTTAAAGACAAGAGGTGACATGGGGATTCTTGCATGAGTATAGATCAAAACAACACTTGAGCCAACCCTGCCTTTCCCTCTCCACTTGCTAAAACTTAGGGATAACAACTTGTGCCTCCAGCACCTTTGCTTGGACCACAAATGCTCCAATCCCTCCTTCCCAACCTCCTCCCAGAGCTGAGTTCTGATGCTTTTATTTCTTCCTCCTACCTTCAAAATACATCCTTCTGCTGCTGCAAGGTGCCATTTAAGCACAGTACTTGCAGGAGCCATGGGCTGAGGATAATCCACAAGCCATCTCTATTCTCTGCCTAAGCAGTGTGTGAAGCTTGATCTGCACCTCCACAAGAAGTGGTGCACTATTTTGTGGCAGAGAACCTGCAGTCTGTGATCACTCTGGAGAGATTATCTGACTTTAACTGTCAATAAACACAGCTATTTTGAGATTAATTTGCAACTGCAGAGTAGCTCGAGTTCCTGTATGTTCTGTGAAGGGTATTTAAAGAGAGTGGGTTTCTTCAAGGTTCTTTGCAGGCTTTGGCACAAATATAAAGGAGAGTATCTTCAAGAAAATAGCACTCCTAGAATAAAAAATAAGATACAAAACAAATCCACAACAGATAAATCAATAAAGGTTAAGGAAAAAAGGAATAAATATGTAACCTGTGCAGCTAATTGCAATATATATTTTCCCTCCAATGGATGAACTTCCTATAGCTGTTTCTGAATGGGATGAGTGTGTGCATCTGAAAACATAATTTGTCCCTTAGGGTAATAGCTGTTGTATGAGGACAGAATCAGGCAGCACTCTGATTAGACATATTTCAAATTGTCCATGTTTGTGCCCATTAACAGCTGGAGGTAGAAGGCAGTCCTAATTAGTGAGAGTGTTGGAAGTTTTTAAAAATAAAGATTGGAGAACTTAATGGCTGACTGGATAAATTAGGAATTAAAATTGTGGTTTGTGCTGTCTACTTCTGAATAAGCCATGCCATGGGAAATAGCCTAAAAGAGCCTTGTAGAAGAGCAGACATTTAGACCATAATTAAGTACTAACTAGAGCAGATGTTCTTTTCCCTTCCCCCTTCCCTTCATCAGCTCCAGTGAGATTTGGTCCCAAAAACTGAGATTACCATAGATTTTAGCAGTGTCTCAAATTTTGATTCCTCTTCCTGCTTAGGATTCAGCTCAGAAACAGCACAGGCTGTGGCTATGGAGCTGGATCAGCTGACAAAAATGCAACCTCCTTCTTGCCCAAGATGTAAGTTAAAAAAAAAGGTTTCCTTAGAATACCAATTGTCCAAAATGCAGAAAGACAAACATGACCTTAGAAAGACAGAGGAAGAACTGATAAAATAATAAATATTAGTTAAGTTTTGTCTTCCTGTTTCCAGACACTTCTCTTTTATGTTTTCCCCCATTTACATACTTTAAAAAGGACTATAAAATTCTATGGTTTATTTCCCACCTCAGAAAAAAGTTAAAGTTAGAATGTTTCACTGATAGCATTCTAATTAATTTCTTGATTACCTGCAGGCATCCTGCTTTGGGAGATACTCAGGCTTGACTGGTGATCTGAGCAATAAGACTTTCCAAAGTCAAGTATTGGTAATATCAGAGTAAAAGCAAAGTGCCTTTCCATCCATTTTAGAACAATCATTCTGTAAAAAAGCATGTCATGATTCAGATAGATCAATGTGTATTTTCTCACATTTCACAGCAGATGGGAATTTAGATATTTACTGAGAGATGAAACCGGAGGCTTAGTCTAAGATCTAAAGTAGAGGAAGAGGGCACAGCATGTAATTCTTCTGGGATACCAGGGATCAACAGTGTCTTCAGTGCCAGTTAAGTTAGTTTAGAGAAATGCAGTTGAAGCTCACAATCACACAGTGCAACAGGATACCTTCCACTAATTCTGCCAGGAACAGGAGAGGATGAAAGTTCAGCTTTTCTTGGGATCAGGTGTGCTGTACAACAGAGAGAGAAAAGTCAACTTAGATTAAACAGAAGCTGCCCCTACTGCTCTTATTGTCTCTAGAGAACTGTATTTCTTACACTTTGAAATTGCATAGTTTTCAGTCAGTACCTTTTCTTTCTCCACCACCACCTTGCCCCCACCCAACCTGCTATGACCTAGGAGAAAAAAATGGGAAATTTTTCCAGAAGTATTACTGGACAGGCTGCTTAGCCCATGCAACTATCAAGTGAGCCTTGCCAGAGAGGACTGGTGAACTTGTAGGACAGTCAATTTGAATAGTTTACAGTAAAATGTTTAGGTTAGTCAGGGTTTTATAGACTGGCATTTTGAACAGCTTTGTACATTAGCAAAAAACATTTTGCTTACAAGAATCTTAAGTTGCAGCCTTTGTGATGTTATTGAGATGAGATTTAAATGCACTTTTATCGGACTTTCTTTGTAAATTTCAGAAAAGACAAAACCCCATTTTTGTAATTTCTTATGTTAGGCAGCAGCTGTTCATGTAAGTAGTCCAGTCAAGGATTACCTGGGAAGTATGTCATGCATTTTGAAATGTCACCCCTACATTCAATAATAGTAGTGATACATGGGCCCTAAGAAAGGAAACTTTCCTGCTCAATTTGTAATGGGGAGGAGGTTTGTGTCCCCTTTCCCAAAGCACAATTTAAAGACCACAAGATGAAGCCAGATGTGGCATCGACAGAAAAGCAAAAAGAGTTTCAGAGACCTAGATGGGAAGTTTAAGATCTGATTTGACTAAACCAGTAATATTAGAGATCTGGTACCATGTCTTACAGAGAAACAAAAAGTACTTCTCCAATGCTGCTTGGAGCAGGAAGATTAACCTTTAGCAAAGCAGTTTAGAGTTAGAAAGTTTCTTTAATACTAGGCTAAGACTGGCAAACTGTAGAGAAGGCCAACTAAAAATTATATAAGTTCCATTCTTTGGTTTAAAAAAATAAAAAAGACAAAACAAAGCAAACCCCAAACACCTACTAGGGATTATGGACACATGTTTTTAATTCTTCTTGTAAACAAAGATTATAGGGCAAATCTTCTACTGTCCTATGAGCACCATTACAATGTCATTGCTGTCAAGTGTTGTGATTTAATGTTTATCCCCACGAAAGAAGGAACAGTGAGACACACCAGTAGGTGTAAGAGATCCAGTCACCTTCTCAGATCTCTGGATAACCATAAGCATAACCATGGAAGCAGTGGCATCATTATGGGATGCAGGGAAAAAGTATTTGTAGGTTGTAACGAATTACAATAAATCACTAGAAGACTTCAGAGTTTAGCATCAGATCCCAGGCACCTCCATTAAAAATGGCTCCTATCAGCTTGAATTTATTGCTGTGTCTCCTCCCTGGAATTTATTAGCAGCTCACTGTCTTGCTAGCCCTCATGATCATTTCTCAGAGGTTCTGCAGTTTAGTGTTTTAATCTCAAGTAAGTTACACAATTATAGCAGAAGCTCAGTTTTTGGTTAAAAACATATAAAGAAAACTTCAACCTTTAAGCCTGAAAATACAAATAAAGCAATTACAGAATTCAGAATACAAAGTAAAGTCCTGAGGATATTTGCTACCTGCTGGAACTTAAAATTTCAAACTCACCCATGAGTTTGGCACACCTGGGACTGGTGGTACTCTATTATCTTTAACTTGAAGTGTCAAACCTATTCTAAGCATCTGGCCCTGTTTTCCCCTGGATTGCCAGGAGCTTGTAGCCACTGTCCTGGAGAGAATTGATTCCTAAATGAAAATCTCCAGTTCTGCATAATGAAAATAGGACAGCACTGGAATCTGTGGAACAAGATGGCAAGGCTTATAAACCTATTATTTAAGACTGTTATTCTTTGTGATTGATCATCTATTTACTTAATTAAATAGGCCTGCAGTCTTTAGATCACTTAACCTTACTATGACACACTGTAGTGCCAACTTCCATTGCTTCCTCCAAGTGATAACCCTGCTTGTTTTGCTATTCAAACAGCAGTGCTCTGTATTTGTGGGATTCATCCCTGCCTTTAAGGTTTTACAGAAATTTGCTGCCAGGCAGCGCTCTCAGAGCCAGGTGCCTTTCCAGCATCTGCATCCAGGCTGACCTAAGTAAAGCCCCTCTGGGATAGTCAGAATTATTTCCACACAGTGTGTACAGCACAGGAACAGGCAAGGAGAGATCTTTAGAGGTATTAAAGACCAGTCAGGAATCTCAAAGTTTTCCCAGAGAAAATTCATAGATAATTAGATGTCTGGCAGAGACAGCAGCTGCTGAAAATCTTCTTCAGTACTATCTTAAATTGTCTTTTAATTTTCCACTTAAGAAGTTCAAAGTATGGAAGTATAGTTTCCTTGTGAGTCAAGCTTAAGGTTCAACTGAAGCGACTTTTTTATTACTCTCCGTATGGGAATATTTGTCACTGTTTACTTCTAAAAATAAATACGCCCACCACAGTCTTTTTGGGAACAAGTACATAGAACAAATGCACAAAAATGGCTAACATAATGAACTGCTCCATAGAGGAGATGTGTCCTGCTACTGACTTCTCAAGCCAGAGGTCAAGAGTACAAATGGGAAAAACTGAAAACTAAAGACTAGTCTGAACTGAAATGTGAATTGAAGTTTAGGTACAATAAGGAAGGACAGATTTTCCCTGCCGGTGTGTAAGAACAAAATGAGCACCAGAAGTTGCCTCACATTGAGAATTAAACCTAAACATTTTGAGGAATATCTCTGTTTGAATGCCCTTTCATGTTTTAAATAACAAAAAGGGCCCTGAGTGTTAGGAAACAGCCTTTTTTTGCCCAGATCTATTGCAAATACATAGGTTTGTCACAAATATAGATCACAAAGTACTCAAACCTGATATTTCCTGAATTCTGAATAATAATCTAAAAGCCATTATTTTTTTCCAGCTGAAGCACAGAAGCTTGGTGAATTTCCACTGTAGTTTGCATAGGGCTGGTGGTCTTGCAGGACAGATCTGCTCCATTCCCACTGCTCACAAGGCACAGTGTCTTCCTTCATCAAGGCTTCACTTCCTAGAGGGGAGCTATATTATTTACAGCAACAATTTGTGTTACAATTATACCACTTTCCACACTGCTTTTCATGGGGTAGAACTTCCTGTGAGAATGACTGGAATGAGTTGCTCTTGAACAGGGCACGTGTGTCATTTTGGCATGACCAAGGTGTAGCAGGGGCAAGCTGAGCTGATTACCCTGTGCTAAATATGTCAGGAAAGTTGGGGATCATTGTTTTAACTTTGTGACATCTCTGACTGAGCTATCAGGTAAATCAACTTTTCTTTGATCTCATTACTGTAAAAGATTCCCTGAGTTACTGGATAGCTGTTGCTGACATCAGCACAAAAATGGTGTTTGGCTACTCTCAACCCCAAGAGCCCTCCAGAGTCTCAAACCTCTATGAATATGTATGTTGTGTTTCCTGGCTCTCCTTATGCATCACTGAGAGAAGTCCTGCAGGACCCTATTCCTGAAAGGTAATGAGCCTGCCACTCACACTGGTTAGACCTACTGACAGCAGCAGAAATTGGATGAGCTGCTGAGATTTGGTGCCCACAGAAGCACCACCAGAAGGATTGAGCCTAGCCCAGCTCTGCCTGCATGGTCTGCAGCCAGGAAGGAACATCTTTCCCTCAGCCTGAGCACAGGCCAAGATGGTACTGAGACATGATAACGCAGAAATGCAGACCCCAGAATCAGGGGTCTGCTTGAGATGCTTGCCCGACACAGTCACCTGCTCCATTACAGCAAGCAGTGAAGCAATCATTACTGCAAGAGGGCCTCAGAGCTCTTCAACACATGCTTTCCAAATTTCTTTGGGCAAGAGTATCAGGTGTAAGTAAGCCTTGCTGGTGCACCCCTGTGATAACCTCTGCAGCTCAGCTATTGCCATGCAGTATGAACACAGCTTATGCCTTAAATTGCACAGCTAATTTAATGCCTAAACCACGAACAGGGCCCAATGGAGGAGTTTTGATGAAATAGGGTGCTTGCTAAAGGGGCAGTTGACCTGTTAGCAAACTCAAAACTACTCACAGCAGCATGTATGCAGTTCAGGGTGTTCTGGTTTAACCCCAGCTGGCAACTCAGCCCCACACAGACGCTAGTTCACACCCAGTGGGGCAGAGAACCAGAAGAAGAAAGCAGGAAAACTTGTGGGTTGAAATGAAGATAGTTTAATAGGCAAGAGAAGCAAAGTAAGCCAAGGAATTAATTCACCACTTTCCACGAGCAGGAGGGTGTTTAGCCACCTCCAGGAAACCAGGGCTTCATCACACGTAATGGTGACTTCAGAAGAAAAACTCCATCACTGTGAACATCCCCACTGGTTCCTTCTGCTTCCTCCAGCTTTATAGGCTGAGCATGACAACCTGTGGTATGGAATATCCCTTGGGTCAGTTGTAGTCAGCTGTCCTAGCTGTGTCCCCTCCCAAAGCCTTACGGACACCCACCCTCTTTGCGGGTGGGGTGGAGTTTGCTACTATGAAAAAAAAATTAACTTTATCCCAGACAAAACCAGGATGAAGGTCATTCTTATCACAATCAAGGCAGTCATACCCACACTAACAAATCACCTAATTTGCTCAGACACCAGTTAATTTGTTACCTGAGGTGCCCTGACAAAGATGTAAACCTGAGTGACATTTAAACTATTTGGTGCTGTTCAGTCCATAGCTCTAAAGGTGCCAATTAAAGCAGACAGCAGAGCATTAAGAAGGTGCTGGTTTAGGCCAGTTGCAGTGAGAATTGCTGTTAGCTAATAAAGATTCTAAATGGCTGCTGGAAATGACTCGCCAACAAAATGCCAGAAGATTCTTGAAATCACCATGTAAGTAATATGATGACCAGGACTTTTAACATTGCACACAAACACATATTTTACCTAGGTCTTTTGGGGGTTCCTTTTTTCCATTTAAATTTAGATTCCATTATACCTTTGTATACATTTTAATGACTACATAGATTTTGTAACAGCATTCTCAGACTCGTGAGATGGAGGTTAAACACACAAACTTTCTTCAACCAGCCACACTCTTAGAGCATGGAGAGGAAAAGGACCTATTAGTTCACCTACTCCATTTTTCTGGCCACTGTAAAATTGTTCCCTAAAGTGTATTTTGCAATACTTTGCTGAAACTACTTTTATTTTGCCAAAGAACTGGACACTGCTACTCATGGGACATTTTAATACAGCTTAATGAAATTTACACTTAGGAAGTATTTTTTCCAGACATGCAAATTTTCTTGCTTTTTTAAAAAATGTCTCTTTATGGCAAACCCCCATAACTAATTGAAAATGTTATTTAAAGTATGTTATTACTTAATGTGAAAAGCATTCCAAACTTCATAAACAGTGTATTTCCTCCTGCTACAAAATTGCCACAAATTACATTTTTCTTTTTAATGGCTGACCTATATAAAAGATAAGAATCTACTCTTACCAGCAACTTTTTTAGCAATTCTTTTGGCTAAGCAGGGACTGCATAAGTTTTTCAGATATGTCTGATGGCCACAAACTCAAAAAACCCTGTCAGGCACCTAAAGTAGCATTTATGGAGAATGCACATAGGAAAACCCTAAACGGAAATCCTGAAACCTTCTGGCTCAGCTGCTGCACAAATCTGAAGCCACAATCTTTGCAACAATATCTCTTCCAGCCTAAAATGTGTCTTCCTGCCCTAGAAAATCTAAAACTAGACCTGACAATTTAATTTCAGATCTGATTTTTCTCAAAATTGAGGGGTGTTTGGATCTAGGATTTTAGTTTGTGTTTATCTGTAAAGCTTAAAAGTTTTATATTTTGTCTATGTTTTTACCAAGGAAACCAGTCCTGTATTTATTAAACTCTCACCTGCAGTTGCTTTGTTACTTCTAACCTATCATGCTAAAGGTGGTAGGTAAGCACTGAAGTAAATGGGAATAACCCCTTCCACTTTGGCAAATTTAATTATAAGATACTGTTCAACAGAACACACTTTAAGCCAATGGTACAGGAAAAAAAAATACAAAATAATTTCTGAATTAAAATATTTCTGAATTAAAATATACACACACATATATGAATATATGTGAAAAACGAAGCCAAATTTAAAAAAACACTGATGCCTAGAAAAGTGAAATAAGAAAAACCCCAAAAAAACAAATGTCTGAGTCTTATGGTACCCTAGCGTCCTCATAAGTGCAGGTGCTGCTGCCCACCCTGATTAAAGGTTTTCCTTTCTCTGAGATTGAGCACCACATTTCTCCTCAAGCTTTTACTCTCATTTTATGTTCTTAGAAAAACATGTCCTGTCAGACTAGAATTGCAAGATTACATTCAGGTAAGCTAAAATTCATATACTGTAAGAACACAGGCATTACAGAGCAGTTCCTCTTCAGAAATTCTATGGCCCTTGTTACTTTTTAATTCACTCTATTTTCTCCCTGTGTCACTGTAATAATAGTCCCTTGGTATTTTTTCATCCTTTTTCCAAATTTGGAGAAAAATTCACTCCACGCTGACTTGTCTGTAATTGATGGTTTAGTAGCACCATGGGCAAAGTGGCTCCTGAGCATTTTTAAATCATTGCAGTAATTTATCTTGGGTACAGAGGTAAGTTTAACTCATCTATGCTTTCAGGAGGAGATATTTTACCTCTGAAGGATTTACTTCCAAGCAGTGCTTTTATACAACAGCATCATTTTTACTCTGTTTTTTTAAAAATAGCTATCATAAGGTAAACAATGAAATCATACTTTTCTAATGCATTAAGTGCACAAAAGACTTCACATTCATGATAGGTTTTAGCTGGCTTTAATTTTTTTTTTCATGAAAAACAGGATTTAAGCATGGGGTTTTCACATGGAACCACACCAGAGTCATGTGGAAGAGCCATGGAAGAACTGATGGCAGCTGAATAAATGCATGCTGCAGAAATTCCAGCTGTGGAAATATCTTGAAGATGGAGTCTGTTGGGCTGGAGAATTCAGAACTTTGCACAGAATACAGAACTTTTTCCTGTTCATGATACAGCCTGAGGTAGGCAGTGGGAGAGCCAGAGCCATGATTTGTACATTAACATCTCCAGAAGCTGATCCCAAAGCATCAGTATCAAAGGCTTTCAGGGTGTATTAGCAGATACATCTTTGCACCTGAGTTGTGCTGGAGGGAAGTTCAGGACCCCCTGCCCAGATGATTTTTGTGCAGACAGGGAGCAGCAGCCACTGAGGGTTTGCCCCATAGTGTACAGTGAAAAGCACATTAATCCCCACCTTTCTTTTTCTCTAGTTTGCCATCTATCTGAGCCAAAGTACTGTGTGTTTGACTGTTAACCTCTGACAGAAATGAGAAAGGTTGGACAGAGAGCCTTCCTTTTCTCATTTTTATAAGAGTTATCCATAGATGGAGAAAAGAGATGTCAGCATGGGGTATTGCATGCCTGGAAGCTTATCTGTATGTACTTTTAGCTGAATCTAATAGCTCTGATAAAAGATGTAGCCACTCTCCCCAGACCTTGCACTGTTTACATCCTTAGACCTTCACGGCTATAGCACTGCTGCTACATCAACAATGTTATTGTCATTGTCAGGTCACAGCTGAAGTAGCTGGAAAATATGTTCCACATGGATCTCACAAGCACCATGAAGGCTGTCACTGCTCCTAATCATATTATATGCAAACCTGGAAAGAAATTGCATTAATCTCATGGCTCATGTGCCACCTTTGCTTCCTGAAGGTGCCATTAAAAACAGAACAAATGGGTAGGCAGACAAACCAAAAATTTACGATGATAAATGCAATGGCTCTTTCTGCACATCCTGGCAGTGAGAGATGCCTAATGGAAAATGCCCACATCCCTTGGTGCCCTGCAGGGATGCTTTTCTGGTACCATTTGGTTCTGGGGAAGCAGGGATAATGGCATGGAGAAGGGTTGCTGGATCCTGCTCAGCTCTGCTCCCCCAGTCCTGCCAACCCTGTGCAGGGTTTCCTGCAGGCTTGCTAGATCCATCTCCTCCAGCAGTGGATAAGAAATGCTGGGTGAAGAGGTTAAGTCAGGACACAGGCTGCAGCCTGATTTGATACTATCCACACCTCCTTCTGTGGGTCACTCGGTGACGTGGCTGCTGCAACACTTGTCATTGTCAGCAAATGCTGATTTTGGAGGTGCCCCTGCCACTACAAAGCATTGCTTAATTCATCCTTTCAAAAGAGAAAAGTATTTAGAGCAAAGTTTAAACACAATAAAAGCCTGCGCAGATGGAAACTGCCCAATTTTTCAGCTGTCCTCAGCTCGGCTTAACTCCGCTGCAGGGGCTGTCAGCAGCTCCCAGAAATGCTGTAACTCAAGGGGAAGTCCAAGGGAAGCTGACTTACACAGAAGAAAATGCAAAGGATTTTCTTGTAAAACAAAATCTGTTCTTTCTAACGAGCACTCATGGGTTTAGGGTGAGGATGGATGTGAAGGGTCACCTCGCAGATCAGCACACAAGCTCTGCATGAGAGTGGAGAAGATCTGCAAGAAGATCTGTGCCACCCGTCTCAGCTCAGGAAACATTTGGCCAATAAACATAAAACAATGACTTTGATGTGAGTTTATTGCAATTCTTATGCACCCATATGTCCTACTTCCATTTGAGCAATGAAATGTTGCCTCTTGGTGTTGCTTTCCAAGTTTTTTGCAAAGGAAGTAGAAGTGTCTGCTGCGACACAGCAGTTCAGCAGCAGGCACGGGGAGCATGGCTTGTTCCTCATTTTTGCCTGAAATGTTCTCATAGCAGATGTTTTTCCTGGTAAATCCTCTTCCACCATTTATAAATATATGTGAACAGAGATGCTCAAAGGATTGTTTTGGCACACACACCAGCCCCTGAGTTTTCTTCCTTAAGAGTCAGTAGCATTTTGGAAAACTGCTGCAGCTGAGCACATGAATTTCTACTCAGTCAGTTAATATGTGACTTCATGGAAAAGTACATTAAGTTACTTGTTTTCCATTTTTACCCTCAGTTGTCATCTTAGTGGAACATTATGCCCCATTTTTGATGCTGCCTCTGGTGAACCTCTAATTTCAGCAGATTGCCAACAGAAATCACTTTATGAGAGTTTCAGTTAGCCCAAAAAAAATCCCATAACTTTAAACATAACACATCCAAGAAGAGTGAGGGTTTCTCTTTGACTTTCAAAGAGAGATCATGAATTTGGATAGATCTTGGAGCATGGACCTCCACATCTGTGCCATTCACTTCTTTTCTCCACACACTTTCCACAGATTTTTACTAATGGGGCACAGATGCCCATCTCTGTAATCATCTAGAGCTACAACAGCCACATCTAGACCACATAAAACCACTGTTTAAGAAATTCTGATTTCAAAACTACTTTCAAAGTGTTTGAGATAAGAAAGTAAAACAAAACCAAACAACCCAAGCAGAGAAGCTACACTAAAATCCAATATTGCCCAAAATTCAAAATTGGTCCAACTAACCAGCAGTCTATATGCATCTTTTCTTAACCTTCTTTGTATAGTGCAATAAAGTCTTCAGAGGCAAAATGGAACATGAATGCAACATAATTATTAAAAATATTATTTGATTTTCTTCCTTACTAAATATTCATAAAACTCTAACTTTTGGGAACCATCTGTCAACATGGATCTCAGGTCATAATAAACTGGTTCTGTACTCTTCAGTAAGGCAGAAGATCCCCTGAAAAACCAGACTGACTCATTTATATAGGTCTGCATCGGGTCATTATGACTTTAGGTCACGTACATGCTCTGTTGTTGTCTGGGAAAACAGAGTGAAAAAGAGTTCACTTAACTAAACTGGAGCTGGTTCTGTAAACAACTGTTTTCCTGGCTTAGATTAAGGCCACTTGCATTTTTAAATGCAAGATCAAAAATTAATCCAAATTCCAACAAATGCTCAAGTCTCTGGCATTCATGCATAAATTATTTGGAATTAGCCAATCTAGGTGCTTCTAAGGAAAACATTCAGATCTAAAATTCATGCACAGTTAGATCAGGGAGTCTTTATGACTGAAAACAGTTTTGTAATGGAAACTGCAACTTTTAGCTATGCCAGTGTGAGCATGCTGTTCTAATATGCATAGTAAAATGCCATAAAATAGCAAGACTGCAAACTTTACTGCAGCAACTGTGCATTAAAAGGCAATAAGGCACACATCATTTATAGCAGATTCAGTCAGCTATAAATTTCAACCCTTTCTGCTATTTTATGGTACCTATAATGAACAGAGCTGTGATTTGCATTCAGATAGTGCACGCAAGAAACAATTCAGGAAACCATGCAGTGCCTTGATGAAAACAAAGCATTATTTTCTGTCTGCTGCTATGTAAAAATTGTGCACAGGGATGAAAGGGAGCTCCTCCATGATTTCCAGTAATAGATAATTCCTCTTCTGTTAGCAAAATGCTCTGTACATCACATTCACAACAGCTGCTGCAGGAGCAGCTTATCCTTCTTGAAATGAAAGGGAATCCAGGCCTGCAGAATGGCTAATGAAAGGTAGAGCTGTGCCTAGTATGAGAAAGTATCTAACAAGGTCTAAGCATACCACACTGACTCTTCAAGACTGTGAATCTCCTTTTCCTTTCCCTGTTTACAAACCCAGAGCTACATTTTGCTTCAGCTAGAGGCTAGTGTTAATACCCAAATTTAGGTCACTGAAAGAGTTTGGGTGGTTTAATGCCTTGTGAATGAAGGCATCCCACTCAAGTTCTGCTTGGGAATGAGATTGTCCTCCAGATCTGAGTCCAACACAGGATCTGTTCTGACTCACTGCCAGTCCTAGATGAAGTAAGTGGGTTTTTTTGGACTACATTTGTACCGCAAAACCCAGAAATTCTTTTTAATTCCCAAAACCAATTGCATAATCCAGCTGTTTCCTAACCTCACCACGTGTGGAGACTTGAGCACAAACCAACTTCTGCTGGATCTCTCCTGCTCCCTGGGACACATATGCTATTCTCCATGAGAAGAGTCTGCCAGGAGGCACTGGGCATTCTGATCAGCCATTGCCTACATAATTAGCAGGAAAGTAGCAAACTGGAGTCATTCAAGAAGTTATCTGCACTTCCTCTTGCAAGATAAAATTCTGCAGTTCATTTCACTGAACCTAAGTCTATAGTCTATAGACTTAAGTGTGCTTTCCTTTAGTCTGGGCACTAAGCACACTGTTTACTTGCACTAGATCTGCTGAGAAGGAGTTAATTATCTTTATAATGGCCCTTATGGTTCTGTGGTTTGGATCTGTGACTAGAACAACATTGATTATACACCAGGCCAGTGTTTTGGCAGCTGCTGATCAGTGCTTACTCAGCAGTAAGGGCCTTCTCTGTCATTTTGTCCTCATAGGCAATAAGGCTGGGGGTGGCCAAGATGGGAAAAAGCTGGGACAGCTGACCCAAATTGGTCAAATGGATATTCCCCACCAAATGATGTCATGGTCAGCAGTAAATACAAAGAAGATGTGTAGAGGTTGCCTTCCACCACAGCTGTTATTCACAATCTGGCTGAGCGCTGGTCTTCATGTGGGAGGTGGTGAATGATTGTGTGTGCACCAGTTATTGTGTGTTGCTTTGGTTTTCTCTTTCGTTCATTTATGAACCGTCTTTATCTTGACCGACAAATTTTCTCACTTTTGTTCTTCTTACTGTCTCCCCCACTCCATGGAGGTGACATGGGGCATGGGCAGACAGCAAGCAGCAGCGTTGGGGCTTAGCTGGTGGCCAAGATAAATGCACCACAATACAGTGTCCTGCGTGTGGGTAAAACTGGGTCTGTATTGATTGGCTGTGTTAGAGCAATAGCTGATCACTGATGACTACAGATTTACTGAAATGTATTGATCTGGCAATGGCTCATTTCAAAGACTTTACAGTGTCACAAGCCCATTCTGCTTGAACTTATATTAGCACAAATAGTCAACAAACATCAAGAGCGGACAAAAGATGAATCCAGTATGAAAACTATTATTAACAATTTTTCAACAGATCACACAACTATGTTATACCATCCTTGATTTCATACACATTCTCGAGTGTTTTTTTGTCTGAATAGTATTAGATGGTATAAAACTGTTACAATAAACAAACAGGATTGCATATCAAAGGCTAACAATTACCTGAACACTGATATATCAGTTCTGCCCTTAATCTGTACAGATGGCCTGTAGCACAGATCAAAAGTGAATTGCATTTCCAAATTACATATATTAAAAGAAAACATGTTTTATATAACTAAATGTCTGCCCATTTCTAGTACAACAGGAAATTCTAGCATGGGGCTTTAAGAAATGTGACCTAGTGGAATGTGTCCTTGTCCAGGGCTTGAAACCAGATGATCTTTAAGGTCCCTTCTGACCCAAACCATTCTATGATTCTATGATATTGCCCAAATAGAGTAGAACCAATGACAATTGTGAACACATTGCTAATACCTCCTTCCCAGTACTCAAATATTTTAACATAAACCTGGAAGGTGTTACTCAAGATAATGAAGTCTTCAGGGATGCAGAAATGTAACATTATAATAGTAATTGAAGTTTCCTCACTGGAGTGGTGTTTGCACAGGAAATGGGAAAATATGGTGGGAGAAAGAGAACAGTTTTAAAACAGTGCAATAAAACCAACTTGCCTAAGCTTGACAGGTTTCTGGCCAACTCAGAACCACTGTTTTTGCCACTGCCAAATCTAAGAGACAATCAGAGGTTCTGGACTCTGACACGTCACACACCAATACCTGCTAAAGTCTGAACAAGTTACCACCTGCCAAGTGGACACTGTCCCAGAAACAGGAAGAATGTACTTTCTCAATTTCTATAGAAAGAAGACATGGATAGTGTCTGAAATGCATGTAAATAATTATTCATTGATTCTTACCTCAGTATTGGAACGTAATCATCTCACCAACTCTTCTGCATCTAGATACTTGCAAAGGAGTTTCCTAAAAAAACCAAAAAACCAAAAAATAAAAAGAGATTAAGGTTATTGTGGAAAGCTGAGGCAGCTGAAACCTATGAACACTCCAAAGAAATTGATGACAACAGACAGAATTCAAGTAGACTAAGGTTATATTATAAGTGCATGCACAAAAGTCTCACCATTGTTTTTAATAAAAAGTATAACCAAACTTTTCAAGTTAAAGCATTGAGAAGGCATGGACTACTGAAGTAAAATGGTGATGAAATTTTCTTTCATGTTGACATATGAATGAATTTAGTTTAGTGCTTTACTCCCCTACACAGCTGTAATAAACTAGATTTTTTTGGACTCTTCCTAATAGAAATAGCAGAAGGTACTGAATTGAAGGGGTGAAATATTTGCAATCAATATTAGGCTGGTTTTTTTTTTTTCCTTTTAGACTGTCTAAAGGATAGATGACCATTTTCAGTCCTTTCAACAACCACTCCTCTTATTGCTAGAATTAGAGTCATTTCCCCAGTGATCTCATGGTGGTTTTTTTTTTCTGTGGGATGGGATCACTCAGACACCACACATCATTGCCTGGCTGCAATTTATCATCATTTACAAAAATTTCAACGTTTTAAATAAACATTACCAACTGTTCAGTTTCTTGTGCTTGCTGCTATATGTAACTAGGACCTGGCCAAGAGTGCCTTTAGATTACCAGCCCACAACACATGTGAGAGGACCCAGGGCTATTTGCTGTGGGTCAGGCTGCCCCACATATTTAACCTGAGGCAGTGATTTTTCTGGGCCATCCATGGAGCACAGGTTATATGCAAGAAGTGCTGGGAAAGCTATTGATGTGGGGTAATAAAAAAATCTCACTTAGCACCAACAGCTATATTTTAGTAGTGGTTTGCTGCAAGGACAGCAGATCAAGGGCTGGTGCTTATGCCCCTCTACTCTTCTATTGTGAGACCCCACTTGTGGTGTTGCATTCATGCTCTCAGCATAAGTAGGGTTTGGATCTGTTGGAGGGAGTCCAGAGGAGGCCATGAAAATGCTCAGAGGGCAGGAGCATATCTCCTGTGAAGACAGGATGAGAGGGCTGGAGCTGTTTAGGCTGGAGAAGAGAAGGTTTTGGGGAGAGACATTATAGTGGCCTTTCAGTGTCTAATGGGGTCTTACAAGAGAGCTGGAGAGGGACTTTTTACAAAGCCTGTAGTGACAGGACCAAGGGTAAGGGCTTCAAATCAAAAGGTGTTAGGCTTAGCTTAGATATTAGGAAAAAATTCTGCATTGTGAGGGTGGTGTGGCACTGGAACAGGCTGGCCAAGTTGTGGGTGCCCCATCCCTGGAAGTGTTCAGGGCCAGGCTGAATGGAGCTCTGATCGACATGGTCTAGCATAAAGTGTCGCTGCCCATGGCAGGGGATTGGAACTAGAGGATCTTTTAAGGTCCCTTCCAACCAAAATCACCTTAGGATTCTATGGCTCTATGACAATTTGACTCACTGTCAGGTGACTTACTTGCCAGCTGTGCACAGTAAGCAGCTATTTATATAAGCAGCTATTTGCTCTTTGCAATCAGTCTTCTTCTCTTAGCTTTATGAGCAGTCTGGAAGCACTTCTAAGGAGCAATACACAATGCTTGCAGCTTCCTGAGCTCATTAGAAGACCAACTGAATTTCCAAACTTGAAAAAGAAAAATATCTTAGCAGTATAATGCCAGAGAGAACTGCTACACATTGAAGATGTGAAGAAAAGGTGAACACTGCCTTACTTCCTAGGATCAGTGATATAGGCCATTTACAGGATAAGACATAAGACATACTTAAAGATATTGTTTGTAAGCCAATCTAAATTCAGCTTGATGAAATGCACAGCTAATGCTACAGATGCAGGAAGCACTGGTTAAAAGCCTGGACACTTATGAAAGGTGCTAAGGTGGAGGTGACTTGAAAAGATGGCATTGGCTACTCATGGACTGCCATATGTTTTATGAACTTCTGATTTTAGTTCCTTCAGAAAGCTTTTGGTGGTGTACTCAAGTTAAGAAGTCACAGGCATGTGACTAATCCAGCTTTAGCACCAGCTTCAGGAATGACTCATTGCACATTTTCCCTTTTGGAGAAAATACATGTCTCAGGCTAAAAATAGCAGTTTCATTTTGATATTACTTTTTTCTTGGATTTCTTTTCTTTCATTGCTAAAAGAGACAAAGCGTTCCCTATAAACACACTTCTAAGAAACTGTGTGTGAGACTAAACATTTCAAGATTCTTCCTGAATCACTTAGGTTCTCCAGGCACATTTCCTTTAACTTCACTACAGCATTCTCAGTTCATGCCATTAAACATTATCTCAAGGTTTTTACTATAATAGGATTTGGCAAGTTGATGTTCAGCACAATAAGTCCCAGTCTGAACTGAACATCAATATTCAATACTTTGGGGAAACTTATGAAGCACATCAGCCTTTAAGGGGCACTTTTAAAGAAAACAGCACAAGCATTTTATGTGTACATTTTCACCCCCTATGGATGCAAAACATCATACAAAGGGAGGAGAACATGTATGGTCCTTATATGCTGGTCTGCCTTGGTAAAGGTTGACTCTTGTTCTAATTTATAACCAATTATCCTAATTGGTTTCTTTTATGTTGGGTTTCTAGGGTGTTTAAAATAAGGTCAGGTTATATTCCAGGTTGGAGATTTTCAGCCAAAGTTTTTCTCCAGAAAAAGAGCACAGGTATTGAGAAAACTGCACACCTTTTCATATTTCATAAAAAATAGCTACTCTTGCCTCCATGTGTAATGTTCAGTCCATTATTACTATGCAATAAAACTGTAATATATTAATGGATCTGGAAATAGTGTTGAAGTCTCATGTATTTTTCAACGTATTGAAATGTGTCTCAGCATATTTTACTAGCATATGGCATTGTCATTTTCCATCAGGTGCAGAGGAAGGAGCAAGGGAGAGAGAAATACTTTCCTCTCACAGGCACTGAAGGTACAGCAGTTAGAATTAGAATGAGACACTAAATGCATTGAGAAAAAGTCCCCTTATCGATGCTTCATTTGCTGCAGAATCACAAAAATATATCCCTGCCTTCCCAAAGTCCAGATATCCATCCCAAAATGCCATTTAAAATTTAGTCATGCCCTAGACGTGATCGGAGCTTCATCTTCAGTGTGAGAATTGCACCAAGGTACTCAATATAAATATTTCCTACATGCTACTAAATGCCTTGTGTTGTTTTGTCTGTTTGTTTTTATTTTATTGTTGTTGCTGTTGCTGTTGTTGTTTTTTTACCTCAGACACAGAAGGATGAGATATTAGGTCATGTTTAATATTTATAAGTAATTATAAGAAGCTGTTTTTTGTCACCAGGGAAGACTGACTCAGGTCAATTGAACTAAACCATCATTTTAATCAGTTTCCTTCTTCAGTATAGCCCCTAAACATACTTCTTTGCAGTCTAGTGCAACTTTATTTTGTTCAGTAAAATGGTATACTCTCTTCATATATATTTATTGGAAAGAATGTATGTGTTTGCACACATTGTTAGAAACTTTATTTTTCTATCCATATTTTAGAGACTGAACAATGCATCTTCCTTGTTCACAATCACTGTGAGCATTGTTTCAGACTGCATTATGCAGAAAGCTGAATTTCAACTGAAAACAACTAAGAATTGTTGCATTTCTTAGAATTAATTTACTTTTTTTCCTGGAACATCCATCACACGTGAAAATAGGTTTAAACTATCACAAGTATCTGTTCTTGAATAACAGGAGAATTTTAAAGGAATTGATAAATTTGGTCCAAAGCTACCCTTGACTAAAACTTCAGGATAGATAGGTGCTTAGGTATTTCTATATGCAATTATGTATTTATACTGAGCAGACACTTGTGTGTCTAAACAACCTTGAAAATATAAGGCCCTATGGCCTTAAAATCTTTAAAATGAGAACTTTGCAATCTTTCTAACTTCTTTCCTTCGCAAGGTGGAAAAAATACTAAACTTCAAATTTTTCAGTTACCATTTTGTCTTTTTACTTCAAATGATCAGTTCTAAATGAATTAAATACTTTCATTAAGGCAGACAGACTCGAAGAATATGTAAATAAACAAAGATCTCTTCATCGTGCAAGCATCACACTGATCTTTGGGAAAAAATAATATGAGCATTACCATTTTTAATATGGTATTAAAAATTTGTAAAAGGATCTTAATCTTAAGACGATTAAAGTGTTTCCCAGTTCTTTACAAAAATAGAACCAGCAAGACTCTTGAATTTAGTGAGATTTTTATGATACTACTTTAAGAAAAAGCAAATATAAATATTAAGCTTAGTAAATAAATGCAAGTCTTCACATACTTTAGCTCCAAGTTTCTCTTTAAGGAGCTGTAGTCCTGCTAACTATATTAAATAAGATGGCTTTGTTTTCCTATTAAATGAGGATACATATGAAAACTTCAAGGGAAAAATTCTGGTATTTTCCTAGAAATTTGACCTTCCCTTATAGGAATAGCATTATTAATTACATATTTTCCTCAAATTCCTGAATTTCAAAATGTATTTTTCAGAGTAGCTACAAGTCAGAATAATAACCTGATTTCAAAATATAGCTCAGCCTATTGCTTATTGTATTGCTGGGCAAGTAGGAGCAAGTGGGGGAAAGAACACAGACAAATTGACCAAACATCTGCTGTGTGACTTAATACTTGAGCAATGCAAAGTGTTTAGCTTGTCTGTTAGCAGGAAGGTTTCAACACAAAATTCCCCTGAACTGACAGGGGACTCCAACTGCCCCTGAGAAAAATAGTGCCATTCTTCTATGTTTCATTCCTAGAGCTCTTACAGAACCCTGGGTAACACTGACACTCTTTGGTTGTGTTAGCTGATTTACTATCCATCTAAAGGATAAAGCTAATATACTGCAGCTTATGTTAAATAAGGTCATTTATTGTTTTTACCATATAAATGAAGGATTTAGCACTTCCTCTGAAGCATAAGGCAAGTTGAAGCACTTACAATGAGAGATAATGCAAAACTGAATATCTAAAGCAGTTTTTGTTTATTCTTTTCTTGAAGGCAAGCAGGGTAGCATGTTGAGATAAAATTAGGTGCAGAAACAGAAAGAAAACAAAAATAAACTCCTGTTATTTTATTTTAAAAAATTAGGTTTTATTAATAGAATTGGGGAGAACATTTCTGTCATAGTGTTACCATTCAATTATTATGATACAAATACATTTACATTTCATTTTGCACAGTTTTCTTTTTCATTTATCACCACAGATCCTCAATGTCTTCAATTTGTTATATCATTATGAATGATTTTCCATTCATATTTTCCTCATCTAAAAAGCATTTTTAATTTTGCTTGGTCAATGATTAGGCTGCTGCTGGTTTGATGTAAGAGGAAGATATCCCTGTGCATTTCAGTATCAGAAGACAAACCTATACACACCTTTATTTTGATGAAAAAGGCAGTAAGAAGTATGACAGTTCATGCAGAAGAGCTCACAGTACCAGCACCCACTCCCCTCAAAGAATAGTCTTTCCTATTATTCCTATTATTCTCCATTGTGCCAAAATCAGATCTGTGTCTCCCTTCCTCTCTCTCTCCTCTTCTCTCTTTTGTTTTATTTTTTTTTTTGTTCTTACTATTAAGAAAATAGAAGCAAAACATATATCAATTTCCATGCTGAACATGTTGTTTACTAATAAAATTGAACGATTTTGGATCTGGCTTTTGCCATTTTTTTGATCACGGACATTTATAAATCTTGAGTGCTCCCTTCCACTTAGGAATGGGACATGACAGTAAAGAGTTTAAACTAGAGGGGGGTAGATTTGGACTCGATATAAGGAAGAAGTGTTTTGCAATAAGGGTGGTGAAACACTGGAACAGGTTGTTCATGGAGGTTACAGGTGTCCCATCCTTGGAAACATTCAAGTTATGGTGGGACAGGGTTCTGAGCAACCTGACTTAGTTGGAAATGTCTCTGCCCAGGGGAGGGAGATTGAAACTATGTGACCTTTAAAGGTGTCTTCCAACCCATCCTATTCAATGATTCTATATTTCTATGGTTATATCTGTGGTATGTATAAGGTGATCAAGCACTATTCAAAGATTCACCTGAGTGTTCCATGATGGATCATTATTGAGTGAGTTGTAGCGTCGCTCTTTATTTAGCCAGATAAAAGTGATAAAAATTTATTCCCAAGTGCTACTAGGAGGGATTTTAACATTAAGAAAATGTTCCTTTAATATGGACTGGTCAATAACAACACACTCTCCTCAGCCAAAGGCAATGGCCCATTTCAAATGCACTACAGATTTTCAGGTTCATCTCACAGAACCTTGTTTTTCTTCTATGTGAACTGATTTGTCCTTAGAAATAAAACCACTTGTAATGGACAGTTCAAAATCAAAGATTAGCATAGATATAGCAGGTAGTGTAATTATGCAGGTAGTTTAATCCTGAAAATTGAGAGACACACAGGCTACTGCTCAAATCCATAAAGGGCTATATCTGTGTATGTATGCAGAGAAAGCAAAACATTTTTATTTTTATAATTTTCCAGTCATTATTTTGTGGCAAGCCATTAGAGTTTTAAACAGAACAGTAGCACGTACAAGCCAAATTTGTATAGCAATGCAGGTCATCAAACAGAAGACACACTAATTATTCATTCAAATTCATCCAATGAACACAAGCTATAGTGACATAAAAACTTTAAAACCTTTCTGAGACAAATCATTTTACCTGTGCTTGGTACAGGCTCATCCACGAGTGATTTTATTGTACTATAAATCTCCCCTTTAAAAAACTTTCAAAAAAACTGCTAAAAGTCATTAAATATAACTGATACATTTTTAAAAATTTATTACATCAGGTAACACTGTGCATCTCCTTGTCAACCATGCCCCCTGCCCATCAAAGAAGTCAAGCAATTTTTCCTAAATTGATCAACCAGCCTGTCTCAGAACAGGGCTTTTACAAGAGTCATATTTATAGCAACAGGCTACTTTGCTCAGTGAAGTTTCCCATGTTGAGTAAAACTGTTGTAGCTAGATGGTCTCTTAAAACAATTCATAAAAGCTTAAGGACAATTACACTCTGAAGGAGTCCCAAAGGTCTCATAGAAACAAGAAGACTGGGACAATACAGATCCATTAAAATGTAATTTCCAAATACCCTTTCAAGAAACAGAATTGCCTTTACACACAGAACCTTCCTAGAGGGCTCCTGACACCTCAGAAGAATGTTATCTCTACTGACATTTTCATATGTGTGTATTTGAAATCGAGGGAATCCACCTGCAAACCCACCATTTCAGAATCTTGAAGCTGCCGGGTGGACTCTGGATGCTGAGTTATTTACTCAGGGTAGCTCAATGAGCACTTAATTCATAACTGTATGTTCTGGGCTAGGTCACCCTGTGTGGGGGACTCATTTTGGCCTCAAGAGCATCAGACTGGCAAGACTTCCTCATGTTAAGGTGTATTATTTTAAATATCCAAGGACTCACAGAACTTTTACTGTTTTATGGTTTCCATGCTCATTGGGCACAAATACTGAGCACTTCACAATCCTAATTCAGCATCTCCAAATTCTACTGAACAGAGAGTCAAAGACTGCTGTTAGTACAAAAAGCATAAAATGCATTTGAAGCATGCTAAAGATGATGTGGGAATGCTAATACATTTAGAGTTTTTATAAGTAAGTCTGTCTAAGTTTAGATAAACTATGAAAATTATGTCCTATCACATCCTCAAAAGAGGAGAAAAGGATAAAAAAAGAGACAGAATCAAAGGAAATGTTCATTTGTGGCAACTGTTGCTCACACCTCTAGAACAAACCACAAAATTGGATTAATTTGTCTAGACAACCACCAAAATTAAAATTTAGGTTAAATGTTAAATTTAGTTTGTCAAGAGACAGACAATTAATACACTCACTTATTACCATTGTAATAATGAAGTTTTCTGTCAGTGATTAGACCATAAAAATTCCAATCAGCAGTTGTAATGAGATATTCTCTTCTGCCTTAACAGCTGAGGCTTAGATAAGATTAGGCCTTTCTTAAGCAGATTACCCATAAGTGTTTCTTAATATTTAAACCCTATAGGAATAAGTGTATTAAAGCTCTATATATTTACACAATTTCAAAGTTTATAGGTTTCTTACATGAACAATATATTTTATACTTATTTGTCTCATTTAATGTTTCCATAAGCCATACTTCAGAAAACTCCTTGACTTTCAGAAAACCTTCGCATGAACTTCCTAATCAAAATTTCTTGCCCTGTTGGTTAGTAAAAATGAGTTTGCCATTTTTAAGTGTCCACAGACTTTGTATTAACCCAGAAACACAAGTTCTCTGGGCTTGTTTGCAAATCTCTTGTCCTGAACTGATTTTAGCATGTCACAGCTGACACAGCAGTTGTCTAGAGGTCACATAGCTATGTCCCAAATTGTTTTAGCTTCAGTTAGGCTGTGTGCAATGGTGCAGTGCAATGAATACCTACTGCTTACTAATAGCTAATGACAACAAGTAGTTATTCCGGGTGGGGTAAGCTGGCTAGAATAGAATCCTAGAATAAAAATGTAGTTTAGTATAGCAACAGACATACCCCAAAGCCCAGGACTGCAAACACAAATGGCAGTGGCCAATTACTTGGCACTGTAGGAGTGCAGCTGTGTGTGTCTGGAAAAATGTTTTTAAAGGATAATAAAACAGAAGAGAAAAGCAAACAAAATATTAAATTGGAAATTACTAGAGTTAAAGAAAGCAACATTTTCATTTAGATAACATATAAATATAATTCCAGCAGATTCCAGGCTGAAGAAGGCCAGTGTCCCACTCCTCCCTGCAAGCAACCTCGGACACTGATCACTTCTTTAAAACCTCCACTGTTCTCTTGAGAGGGCTGTGGCAAGAGGAGGGAAGAGAATGGGTGAGCAGAACAAGAGGGAAAAGTGGTAGGTATGAGAAAGTTTGCATACATCAGCCCTAACTGTGTTGTTAACAGGTTAGCAATACTGTAAATGAACCAAGAAAAGTTTTAGTTAGACATAAAAGATTTTAATTAAACTAATGATGGATTCTTGGTTCCTCCTAGGAAGCTTAGTTCTCGTCAAGATTTTTGATGTAACAGCATGCATTTGGGACAATTTCCTTTTCATCTGTAATTCAGATTTCATCCACTTCTTCTCTTTTTTATAATTTTCTTTTGAAATGCATGAAACTGAAGCAGGAAGAAAATCAGACACTTTGCAGAATATTTCCTTAATTCCCATAGATATTTTGCAATGTTTTCCAGTTATACAGTATTGAAAAGTGCTGTGAATAGAGTTTTTAATTTTTTTTAAATAATATCCTTGAATTCCCTAATGAGTGGAAACCTTTAATTTTTTGAAGTATTTTTGGGGAAAATAAGTGTACTGACTTGACTGTTCCCCAAGCAGTTTCACAGTGAGTTATATGACAAAAAGAAGTTACCAACATTGTAAGTTGATAGGCTCATCATTTTATAGTAGCTAGTATGATGTGACTCTGTTTACCAACAAGCAACTTTACTTGCATGAAGAAGGACAGTAAGTCACTGAAATGCCTGACATGTTGTTCCATTAAAGTCTAGGAATTCCGAAGAAGGAATTCAGTAAAATATCCCTCCATTCATCCTATGGGAGGGCACACTGCCATGGAGGCTATCTCACCGTGCCAAGAGAACTCAACAGCTCTCTCTCTTGGCCGGTGGACAGCCAAGATCAGAGGGACTTGTGTGGCTCAAGGCCAGCCCAGCCTCTCCCACACTGTGCTCTGGCTGTTAGTGTCAGACAGAAAGTCAAGGCCAGGGCACCCCCAGTCCCTCTGCCAGAAAGCACTCGCGTCACTGTGGCTGCTGGTAGTGGTGAGGGAGGAGGGACTCAAGTCAGGCTGTGCAGTCCTGTGTTAAGGGCCAGCCTTGGTATCAGATAAACCAGAAACCAGACATCAGAAAAGGAGCTTGCAGGTGGCTCTGCACTCCTCCACAACGCCGTGCGGTTGTCCCCAGAGGCACAGTCAAGAACTGAATCCAAAATCTCACGGTGCTGTGCGTTTCCTTGCTCAGGATATCAACTCTTTTCAGCTTGCATAGTGCCTTTTTTTCCCACAACTACAAACACAGATTTCCTTAGAGTCATGCTCAATAGACATTCTTGTTTGTATTAGACTGCACATGCACTGGGACAGGAAGCCGCAGCATTTCCAATGCATTGATAACAAAAATAATAAAAAGACACATTCTGCGCAATGAGGTGTAGCTTTGTACGTCAATGAGTAATTGTTAATAGATAAAAGCTTCATTTGACTTAAAGACTTTGACCATACTTTGTACTTATGGAAAATAAATGTCACTTCCCATATTTAAAATGGATCTGAAACCAAGAGGGGAGTGCTTCAAGTGCTAAATACAGGCCTGATCATCATCTGAGTTTTTCTAATGCACTGTGGCTTCCAAATGCTGCCTGTATGCCCTACATTATTGCCACAGAATACCTGCTGGACCTGTGAAGAGACATCAGAATCCCTAGAGTCTCTCAACTGGAATAATGTGTGTTTCCATGCTGGGAATGGCATCCTGCTGGATTGTCTGCTAACACCATCCTCATAGCAAAGAAAGATCTCTTTGCACAGGGAGGAAATAGCTGGCAAACATCTCTCTTCTGTACTGTGATTTTCAGGGGTATAAAATCTTTCAGAAGCACAAGGCATCACTCCAGTTTATCATGAGAATTGCAATGCTGTGTTCATCATGTTGGCTATGTTCTGTGATGTCTTTATGAAAAACTGTCATTATTTTTGTTGACAATAATTATTTGTAGATCCACCTGTATTGGGTCTGGCTGGGATGGGGTTAGCCTTGCCCATAGCATCCTTCATAACACTGTGCTTTGTAGCTGGGAGCTGTTGATAATGCACCACTGTTTTGGCTGCCACTAAACAGTGCTCCCACAGCATCAAAGCTGTCTCTCCAACCCTACAAAAAGTCAGTGGGATGGAGTAGGTCAGGAGATTGGGAGTAGACATGGCTGACCCAAACTGACCAAAGGGATATTCCACACATCATGATGTTGCACTCAGCAATAAAAGCTATGAAAAAGAGGAGGAAAGGGTGACATTCATTATGAAGATGTTTGTCTCCCAAAGAAATCATTACGCATAACAAGGCCCCGCTTCCCAGGAAATGTCTGGAAACTTCCTGCTGATGGGAAGTAGAGAATAACTACTTTTGTTATCCTTTGCCTATGAACTAAGCCCTTGGCTTTTTCTATTGAGCTACCTTTATCTTGACTCAAAAGTTTTCATGTGATTTCCTCCTGTTTGAGGAGAAGTGAGAGAGCATTTTGGTGTGCACCTGACAGTCAGTCAGAGTTAACCCACCACACTGTCTTCTCAGGAAACTTATCTCCATAAGAAAATTTAAGTTCTTTTCAGTTCATTTCTCTCTCTCAGTCACACTCTTCTATGTGGCTGCAGCTACTGGGAAAAAAAATAAAAGGGAAATTGAAAGTACACAGATTCTGTACAAACTGAAAATATGGAACTGGTAAATGAAGACAGATTCCTCAATGGACCACAGGCTATGCAGTTTAGCAGTCTGGGTGCTAAAGGTGCCATGTGGCCAGACTTTGAGCACTGGTCAACTTGATTGATGTAGAATGTGACTTCTTGAGATAATCTCTTTGATATGAAGAAGACAAAAAAATAACAAAATAAATTTTAAAAACACAGAAGTATCAAAACCCCCTAGAATTTGTAGGTTGTTGGTGGAAAAGTTAGTAAGCTTGGTGGTTTTATACTGCTGGAAGTAGGGTAGGAACAAGACTTTATTAAGCAATTATCCAGTTTGTGCTCTCAGTATTGCCACTTTCTTCAGGCTAAGATCAATCTTAAACAAGAAACTCCATTGGAAGGACCATGAAACCAATTGTCCAGTGACTGATTTCTGCAGGAACCCTATGTCATATGGCATTGCCTTTCTTGACTCTCTGCTTGCAAAGCCATGTTCTGCCAAGAGGACTGTGCTGACTGTTTACCTCAGGCTTTGCTGTATCAATCACCCAAAAATAAAGTTATTTGCCTATGAGTAGAGCATGTCAACACTCCATGACTAGGCTAAGGCCTTACATCATTCAAATGGAAAAATTTGAACTTATCTATATGAATAATGCGTTCAATTGCACAACACTGGGAGAGGCACAAGGAGCCATGTGAGTTACCTGCCCCAGCAAAGCCGTGCAGAGGCAAGAAGTCCAAGCGTCCTGGCCGGATGTTTGCTCCCATAACATTACCTCACACAGTAGACCAGCGAAGTTTCCAAGAGATCTGTGTCAGATTAGTTCCCTTGGCTAATGACAGGAAGGATGAGGACTTGAGCCAGCTAAGCTGAGTCAGAGTCTATCCCACCCTGCTACATGTTGTGCTCCTGCTCTTCCTCTCAATCAAGCTGGAGTCAAGGGAAATTCCTGCATCTCAGGGCAAACATTTTAGTGACCACCAAAGTGACTCGAGGTTAAGAGCTTCGCCCCAAGTCCATGACATGTGTAAAGACCCATGGCATATCCATTACTGCTGCACAGTGGCAGAGTACTCCTTGCCCTCCCAAAGCCAGGTGGCCTTTGGGTGATGGGAATTCACCCTCCTGAGGCAGCTCCAGCCCTTAAGAAGCCAGAAGTAAATGAGCACAAAGAATGAGAAAATGTGTAAAATCTTTATTGGAAGTGGAAACATGGAGAAATTCTATTCTAAGCAAAAAATACACAGAGCACTGAGAGGGGGAGAGTGAGGAACAGGACCCCTATTGCAAGGGCAGGAGATTGTACAGAAAAAGGTTTGGAAATTTTGGAGACAACAATCCAGGGAAGAAAATGGATGGACATAAAAGGAGTGATGAATGAGGTAGGAGAAGAGGAGTGGCTATATTTTCCTGGCAGCAATATCCTAGTACATACCTGTAGAACTGAACTTTCTCCACAACTCAGTTTTCTCACACCATCTCTTCACATTTAACTTTCCAAGGTAGAAGCATTTAACTACAGCAAAACCTGCAATTAAGCTTCTCATTTTCAAATCTCCACATTTCCTTCTCGGCTGGAAGATCATCAGCAGTTTCACAGCTAATGAATGTGCCACTGTGGTGGACATCCAAAATACTGGGAAATCACAGAAGGTTATTTTCATCTGCCAGTGTCAACCTTGCTGATATCTCTTTTAGGGTCAGCACTGTCCCATGTGCAAATTTCTCATTATACATTTTTCTCTTTTATTTTATTTCTATTTTTCTTTGTTTGGTTTGGGTTTGGTTTGAGGGCTTTTTTCCCCTTTTTTTTTATGGTAATTGCATTAAAAACCCAAAACAAACTAGGAAAGCATGGCAAAGGGAGCCATTAAAATGTAAAATCCAAGTTCAGTCCTCATGCAAGCATCCAAACAGAAGAGAGCTGCAGATTTCATAATTGTTATAGTTCCCACTCCACCATTCCTAGCTGCCTCAGTGCCTGGAATGAACAGTGCTGCCTGAATAGCAGCTATTCATAATTTATTGCAAGCTTCCTGAGGAAGTGGTGCACCAAATTCTTTTCTGTAGAACTACTGAAAAATATATCTACAGGGAGGCTATTACTAGGGTATCTCAAACAGTAGCACTATGTGCATCTTTGTCTGCACAAAGAATTGCATTTAAGATTAAAGCTTAGCAAAACAAGAGAACAGAAATAGGGTGAGGGAGGTGTTGCTTTTCATTCAGCAACAGAGGATACAAATTGTAGGTAAGTATGTTCCCTCAGAACCAAAATTTTACAGATTTCAAAGGTCACAGTGAGATTATTCTCTCAATATCAAATATTTCCCAGGTCATTACAAGACTAAAAATTAATATTAAACTCCCAAACCACTGAAGCTTTTTGATATTACCCAGGAAGATAGCAGACTATAACAGTAAAGGGCATACAAAGAAATTCCATGTCCCTCAGACAGGAGAAGATATGAGCAAAGATAATCCCATCTTCCATCTCCTTTCTGCACATTTTATGAGCAGAATTTAAAAACATTTTGCAGTGTCTGAAACAAGGATGACATAAAGCAGAAGTAATGTAATGAATAAATCAACATAGCTAGGATGTAAAAATGTTTAACCTAAATGGCTGTAAAAGTTTTAAGGACAATCAACACACAATCAACCTTGGCTGTTTTATCCAGGTTGCTGAGGACTAGGAAAAATGCTTGGGTCAGCTCTCTGGAGAATAGTTGTAGTCCTGGGAATGAGAATGACTTATTTGTTTTTATTTGCTTGGTGTTGTATAAAATATGTGCAAAATACTTTTCCCGTGTTTAAAAAATTCATTCCATGCAGAATAAAATAGACACAACAGAGACCCTTGGAACTTGAATAAGATCCACATAGATATAGAAGAGGCAACTCAGTACCATGGTGGTGGCATGGCAAGGGGCTGGCATGGCCTGTGGAAGCCAGACCTGTGTCCATGCTGGGGCTGGGTTATCTGCACTTTAATGTACCTCATTCATGGGAACACTGGTGTTTGCAACACAGGCTGGGAGTCTAATAGCTAAAGGTAGCAGCCAAGGAGTTAGAATGCAAGGTTAAATAAGGAAAATTAAAATCTAATTCAACAGATGCAAAATTGGAGCAGTGATTAAGTTACCACCTCTCCAAAATAGGAGTGGAGCAGCGTGTGTTGTCCTGAGATCCACACAGCCTCCCTACAGGCCTAGGTGGGAGGTTTTGCTTGGACTGGCTGTTGTCTGGTGCTGTGGGTGGAAAACCCCACAGGCAATTGCCCAGCTGTGGCTCAGACATGCACCCCTGCATTCTGCCCTGTCTCCAAGGTTTGCAATCCATCCCTCTGGAACTGCTCTGTCCTGGAGCCAGAACACCGGCACCATGCACAATCAGGACATTTTTACTTCAGAATCCAAGCCAATGTGGCAACACCGGCACAGCCCAAAATGATTTCCTGAATGACCCCAGGTGGCAGCTGTTTGCCAGCAGCCTCTGTGGCCCACTGGGGTTTCCTCACAACAGACTGTGAAGCACTACAGACAGCGACTTTATCACCTTTTTCTCTTGGCACAATTATTGTGGTTCCGCTCGGTATTTAGTGTTGTTAACAAACATTTACTACTAGGATATATGTTTTATTTACAAACTCAAAATCTTCCATCAACTTTTCTGGTAAGGAATTTTAGCAAATTCTGCTGAATCACACCATATTGAACTCAAAATAACCTGATTAATTATTATAATTAATACAAATTGCAGGTTAAGCGATAGCCATCTGTCTTCTCTCCCATTCTTTGTAAGCATTTCAGGGATGTAAATATCAGGCAAGGAAAACAACTGTTTAAGCTAAAGGCCATGCTGACACAAGAACAAATGGGTATAAATTGCCTATGAATAAATTTAGGCTTGAAATTTGGAAGAGAAAAAAGATAACCATTACAACAGCAAGGATCTAAAATGGATTTTTTATGGGAGCAGCTCAGGAATAAAATAAGCCTGCTCTTAAGGCTGAGACAGATAAGTTTAAAAAACATTGGAAGTAATATGGAACTTGTTAAAGAAAGGGAAAAAGTGGTACCTTCAGAGGGCCTCTTCTGAAGCCCTGTACATGACATGGGCAGCTACAGCCAAACCTAAATATGGCCCAGGAACAGGGAGAGATCCAGCTTCAAATGACATTGGAGGTTTCTCTAATCAGACACCATCAATTGTTTCACATTATCTGGTCTAGATAAGGTCACATCTGGTTCCACAACATTTTGACTGAGGTTTAAAATATGTGAATTTTTTCAGAAAACTTTTCCAGAAAATTTTTCAGAAAGACATATTAGTGCAGATGGGAATATTTGTAAGGCAGGTAAATAATAATCTATCAGTGAAGTTTTGATGCCGAAATACCTCTCTTCAGTTGTTATTACTTTGGATTTTCAATTTTCATCAGATTATTCATAGCAGATATAGGCTAATATTATACTGTACAATCTTTCTAATAGCTTTAATGGACCTACAGAAGGCAGAAGAAGGCAGAAGAAGTACAGAAGGCACCAAGAAAAGCAGTGCTGTCATGGGCCAATGATAGATGAAAATGTATATAACCAATTCTGAAAAGAAACATTTTGTTGGAGGATTTAATTTAGTCAATGAAAAGTGAAACAATGTAAGCTTCAAATATATTTATGAAACTCTTTTCATAGCCTTTTCCCATATTAAAAATTCATAATAAAAATATGTGGTTTATGGAACACATATATTAAATTCCAACCTTTCCTGCAATCTTTTCAGCCCACATCTTTTTCCTCTGTTTGTACAATATACATGTAATCTTTTATTTGCATTGCAATTTACTGTTCAGCATGAGTAAAGGGAATGGACTTTCACCTTAAAAATATTTTAATTAATTACTCCAAAAGAATTAGGATAATATTTTTTAGCTGTTAGCAGCTTATCTAAAATAAATAAAATATTTTTTCTATTTAAAATGCGTGAAGTAACAGTTTGTCCTAAGGAGTACTCTACCAGTTAAGAAGCTGAAGGATCATCTAGCTTAAGTACAGCTGGAGAAGACCAGATTTATTTGAATAAAACCTACTTTTTATCTTTGAATGGCTGCAATTTCTTTTTTTGTCTATATTGAACCTGTTCAGGAAAATTTCAAATTACTGATTCCAGTGTCCAATACTTGCAAAACAGTAAATTATTGATCTGGTGAAAAGGAGGGAAATGTGATGGCTTGAACATTTATCAGTATTTTCCTACAATCTGTGAAACATTCCCCAAAATACTGAACAAAGAAGAAGTGCATAAACTTGGAGGCTATCTTCATTATTCTATTAGCTCAGAAATGCTGAGGGCAAGAACATGGCTTTGTGAATCCATGAGATAAGGGGGTAACCTCAAAGTCTTGGCTGCTTATACTGCACAGAATTATGAAGAAACTCTATCAGCTTTACTAAAAAGAAACCCAAACCAACCAGCATTAGAATTGTGGGAGTATTTTAACTCAGCTAATTCTGAGAACTCCAGTTCTGAGCCATACACATCCTCTCCAATCAGACACCTGCTCTCTGAGGCTGGCCTTGTATCTCATCTCCCAGGGGATCCAGGCAGCTGCTGTGTGCTTCCGAGCCAGACGCCTTTTGTGTGCATGACCTCCCGTTAACCAGCTCCCTGCTCCATCTGAGAGCACTGCATGGCTCCACTGGAGTATGAAGACTCCTGGCACAGTCAGCAGACACAAGTAAATGCTCCACTTTTGATCATTGTTGAGAGATGCGCAGGGGTGCCTGCATCTCTGCGCTGACTGTGTAGGGAGTCTGGGCACATACCTAAGTGCTTTGCATCCCACTGGCAGGCCATGAACCTGCATGTAGGACATTTCAGTGTCTGAATCAGGAACTTTATTAATATAGAACCACAGACACAGCAGCTTTGAGTCAGGAGTTTAGGATTCTGACTTTCAGGTCCATTGTAGGACTACTGAGGAAGCCACCACAGGGCATGTGAAAAAAAAATGCTAAGAGGCATTGGCTTGTTTAGGCTGGTAAAGAGGTGGTTTCCATGCAGTCTTCACGTATGTGCATGGGAATCATAAAGAACAGAGTTAAATTCCTCTTGGTCATGTTATATGTTATACGTTATACATACAAGGAGTAACAGCCACACAGTTTGAATTGAGAAGTTCAGTTTCTGCTTTAAGGTCAACTTTTTCACTAGTGGGTAGTTGAGCAATGAAGCAGATGCTCCAGAATGGTGGTGGATCCCTGTTACAGGTTTTACTGACCTGGTCCAGTGATGGTGATGATTTCACTGGGAGCAGGGACAATATGACTACTGAAGTCCCTTCCAACCAACACCAGAAGCATTTTTTGTTTCCATCTGAACCTCAGAACTCAGCTTGCAAAAGCAATCCCTCAGGTTCGTATCAGTAGTTATGAGCAGAATTTAAGGTCTCAAATGGTGTGAAATAAGTTTCTAAAATATAGAAAATGCCTGATCTTATGATTAGTATTAACCATCATATGTCCAAAGCTCTTTCCATTCCCTGGTTAAACAGATAGAGCTGAAAAGAAGTATAGGGATCTGAACACATGTGCAATATGTCATTGCAGTAATCATAATGCTAAGGACAATCCACAGCAGAGAGTTCCTAAGATTAGTTTGCTGGGAAGCAAAGGGCACTGGAGCCAGTTAAGCACCTAAATTGTAAAAGACATATGAGTCAGGATGTAAGATATAAACATGTATTTCTTATAGCTCTGATTTTCTTATAGCAACAGTTCTAATGTTGTTCTGAAGCAATTACAGAGTTACAGCTGATATTCAAAAGTGAGAGTAGGTAGATTTTTTCTTATTTTGAAGAAAGAAAAGGAGGAATTGGTAAGCAGAAAGCATTACTGCAAAAAGTAAAAACATTCACTGAGGTGACAGCAGCAAGCAAAAGATCTTTCTTTTTATCAGCTTTGAAGGTTTAAACCACACACAAAGGCAAAAAGAAAGATAAAGTCAACTCTGAACAGTCATTTCCAATTGTGAGAAAGATGGAAAAAAAATGCACAGTCCCTAAGAGAACTAAGAAATCAAAGAATGTGAAAAGTATCTTCAGCCTCTCTGGTTAGCGACCGTGGATGAGAAGAAATTGTGGAGAGCTCTGATTTCAAAGCCAGTTCCAGCACAGGGATGCTCAAACTAGTAGAGGTGTGAGAGTCATTGCTGACTGAGGCTTGAGCCTGGAGAAAGTCCAACCATGCTAGTTCTGCTACTGCCTTGTTAAGGCACACTCCTGCATTTGGGCTGTCTCCCACACTGCCCTGGTTCTCCCTACTTGGTGTGCCACCACTCCTGGGACCAGTGCAAGTATGCTGAGCTCAAAACCTTTTGGCTGCATTGTAGAGATACACCCAGCATTTTCAAGAAATAGAATCATCCTTATTAGCAGATGGTTTTTTGGAAATATATGGACAAGGGCACAACAGTAGAAGTCATTAGACTCAAATGCTTTTTCTTCACAGAAGAAACAGGACCTGACTCAGATCTAAACCACTAATTCTGAAATAGACTTACATTGAATCATTGAAAGAATCTGTTATGGTTAAACATATCTACTAATGATAGAAAGTTTCTCACATGTATCTCTTTTCACTGTTTAGAGCAGCAAATTAGTTAATATAATTATAAGTGATGCAAATATGAAAATAAAAACTGATTCAGATGTTTCAAAACTTAAATGTTCAAAAGATTGATTTGATTTGATTTACTGCTGTCATTAAATTAAGAGAAAAGGAGTCAGTCCTAAACAGTTATAATTGCATTACATACTTTTGGATGCTTTGAGGTTGCAGCAAAAAGGAAGTGGCTACTCCTGCCAGTAGTTGCTACAAAAGCAAGATGACTTTTCACTAATTTTCTAGAGTTGCTTCCAGTAAAACATGGACAAGAGCTCTGAAATATACTAAAAGGACATGAGTCTCACAAATTGTTTCACTACTGTACAAAGGAAAAATTTTAGGATCAAATAAGAAGGGAATAATTTCTTGTTCTGAATGTGATAATGTTAAGATTTGATAACGGTTCAAATTCCACACTTATATAATGGTAAGACTGGATCCAGCCTCTGGGAGTGGCTTACAGAGAATAAAGTGCTATTAAATGTGAAAGAGGAAGGTAATTAATGGGCATTTATGGCAAGTAGCAGTATATTTCTTTTTCTTCCAAACTTTAAATGTCATCATTTGATATTTAGATTGCTGGAGCCACTGGAGGCTTCTCAAAGTTGCTGAAAAAGAAGCAAAAAATATAGGCTGAGAGCTAAGTGCATACCCCAGCAATATGAATTTAGATTATTTTGAACTGCAATAGACTACCATCTCATTCATTATCCTGATATTTAGTTGAAATAAAGTTTGAACCAGAAAGCAAGGCCAATCTTGTGAAGGTGCTGTGATGGAAATGGATCATATACAGCAGCCACAATCATTTACACCAGTTTTCAGCAAAATTTTAAACTCTTGTAAATTCTGAGTCGTTAGAGTCTAGCCTTTAAATTACACTGCCTGTCTTTAACACCTCCAGCTGAAGGTTCCTGCATCTTCAGTTCTCTTCCCTAAGTAAGAGATTGTGTCCATCAATGTTAATGGCATCTTCGAGGACACATTCTTCAGTGACAAGAAGTGTGAATTTCCTGGGAGTGTCAGGGAAGGCATTGCCTGCTCTGCTGTCAATAGTTAGAGATTTGAAGCAATCTTCAAGAAACCTGGACACTGCCCTGGCTGAGTCCTGTACAACCCTTCACCTCACTCATGGTGTGTCATGAAAGCACAACTCCTTTTCCAGAAGACCAAATGCCATGGAGCAGCAGGTATTTGGGCAGTCTGGCTGAATGCACTCCCTAACACCCAGACATCAGCACAACACTGCCTAAAAGATGAACAGGCACTTCTCAGCCAGCATAAACAGAGGAGCCACAGTGGGTCTTCTTGGATTAGACCTGGTAGGAGTTTTCTTGGAAGTCATTTGAAATTTGACTGCATGGTACACTATTAGCAGATAATTTTCCAGCAAGGGAGAGGGCTATGACTAAATGGCTCATGACTGTGTAATAAAACACTGCATGTGGTATACAGGTGCTGAGCGGGGAAAATCAAAACTTCAACATCTGCTGTGATTAGATAAGGGGAAGATTCTTACAAAATGCAAACTGTCTCATTCTTCCATGTATTTATCTGACTCTGACACTGACTCCTGTGAGGACCTATCCAGCGGAGTATGCTGTCAAAGAGATCACAAAAGAACTAGAAAAATGTTCCCAGGGAAGGGTCTCTAATAGCAGCACTATCCAAATTCAGCCAAAAACGCCAGCCAGGACCAGATGAACATTTTAGTAACCAGTATTAGAAACAAGGCAGGATTGTGTACAGCAGCACACCAGGGACTAGTTTAAGGTCTGTGACCGAGAGAAGAAGGAAGTTGCCACCATACTGCTGATGGTTTTTATTACATGTTTCTTGTTGTTCATCAGAAGGCACTTAATAAAACAGATCAGCAAATAAAACAAGAACAGAGTTTACAACTGTAGCATAAAACCAAATAAGCGGTAAAAAGCTTCAAGATACGGTTTTTTCAGCCTTGACTCTGCAAATGCAATAGGCAGAGCTTTGCACATTTCAGGCAGAAGGATTTTAGAAGTCTGAAGCAGCTCTCTGCCTGCAGGCTCTTCTGCCATTCTCATGGATAAGACCAGGAAGAGCTATGCATCTTGTCATACCAAATATTTGTTGAAAAGCTGCTGTGAATGTAACAAACCAAATTCTGCTTTTAGCAATATTCCATATGACCCCACTGGCTACAGCAAACGAGCTCACTGTGTTAATGAGAGCAAATTTTAGTCAAAGGGACAAAGATTTGTTTCAAAGGCAGAATGAAAATCAAGCTGCAATTGCATTTCTATTATTCTTTCTACCCCAGCTACCTAGGGGAAAATATGTAGCTGAAATCTTATCATCAAATCAACTGATTAAGAAAAACTTTAGTCTAAGCTGATGTAACTATGTATGCCTTATTATTGCAGTTCAAAATATCATTAAGAAGAAAAATAAAAGCAGTGGAAAATTGACTGCACTGTTCTCACTGCATTACTTTGGTTCTGTGTCAAAACAGAGGATGTTTTCAGCAGGCCAAATAGTCAGTTCTTGAGGTGCTTCCCAGCACTTCTTTTTTCTCTCTCAATGATGGTGAGATTATGCAAGCTTCATGAAGTAAAACACTTCATGATCTTTAGAGGAAAAGTAATTTGGAGAGTAGATTATTATTTTAGACAAATAAATGCCATACTTTACTGCAAGGCAAAGGTAATTTGACTGCTCTTGAAAGAAATGGAAAGTAGCAAGAGAGAGACTATAAGATGATTTAGGAAGACAAAAACTCATGCCCTCTGATTTAACAAATTTATATTTGTCAGATATAATAATACTAACAGATTGCAGCCCATATGCTTTAATAGCAAAGGGTAGAGTTCCTCTTGTTGACAATGACTGGAGTATGGTTGATTTAATACAGGGATGTAGCTGATTTAATGAAGTGCAAAAAAAGATAAGGAAAGTCTAGGAGATATTCCAGTAAGAACGAAGCAGACTAATTTTTTGCATGGCTCCAATGTCATACAAACAGGCAAGTCTCTTGAAGCAAAACCATAACTTTGGCTAGAGCAATGAATATGGCTTGTATTATAACAATTACCTGGATTTTTGCTATCTTAGAAATTGAAAGGGAGATCTACTATGTAGACAGAATATGTTAAATTCAAGCAGAGGTCTGCTGAAACTAGGGGCAGCCTTTAATACAATTCCCATCACATTCCAGACCTTTTACCAAAAGAATTATACTAATAGATTCTGACTCTGTGACTGAATAGAACCCTAAGTATCTCTGTTCCTGGATCCTCTTATGTTAATCTAAAAAACATGTTTGGTCTACTTCTATGATTTTATTCATGAATTTGTTAATTTAACAAAAAAAAAAATCCAAATGAAGAGCAAGTTTTCCAGTTCATGAAAAATTTTAGTCTCTCCAAATTCAATTTCAGTTCAGTTCAGTCAACATCTTTTTGCAAATTCAGTCCAGAAAGCAATAATCTAAATAAGGGAACACTGTACTAAATAGTACTATTTTTTGGGAAATGTAGAACACAAAGCACAGCGAGGCACTCCCTCCACAGCTGAGGGACAGGAAGCCCATAAACCCAGAGTCCACTCAGATCCTTGTGGGAGAAACATGGGTCTTGGAAGTTTATGTTAGGGACAGGAAAAACTGAGATGAATGTCTGAAGAGCATAGCCATAGATTTTGTAAACCTGTTTTGCTGTGAGAAAGTCTTCAATGATTGCTAGAGGCATGACAAGATACTCTCATCTGTCAGCACTCATTGAAATTCTGCACTGTTTAACTGAGGGAATCTTCTTTAATGTAAAAATTACAAAATTTAAAGAAAAAAATACATAGTTTAAATAAAAATTCAATATTGCATTTTTGGTAGCAAATCCCAATAAAAGCCAGACCAGAAAAATGATTTCCTGTTATCAGGCTGTGGTGGGTTTTGAGGACTAAGTTCAGTGCAGGAAGCTGGGTGTGCAGATGCATTTCAAGCTGCAGGTTGACTCTGGGGAGCCCAGGCCAAGGCAAAAGGCCATGAACTGCAAACAAAAAGGGCTTTGGCACAGCTGGGTGACTGCCACTCAGAGACTCAGCAGCAGCCGATGAACCCCAGCCTTTCCCACCCTTGGACTGCAAGGGCATATGCTTTTTTTTTTAAATATAATATATATGTGTGTGTATACACATATGCACATAAATATGTATAAAAATAAATATATACATGTATATATATATGTGTATATGTGTGTGTGTGTATATATGTGTGTGTGTGTGTGTGTGTGTGTGTGTGTGTGTGTGTGTGTATATCTATAGATATAAATAGAAAAGGGGTTCCTTAGTTCAAGGTTCCTCCTCGGAGGCACCCAGCTCAAGCTGTTACTTTTATATTATTAAATTACTTCAAGGATCTGAATGTCAGAGACTCTGCTTTGGGGAGCCTGGGGTCAAGCTGGTGAGGAAATCTGCTCCAACTGTGTGAGTGTGGGATGTGTCACTGTGAAGAGGCTTCATTGTAGTTCAGGTGGTGTGAGTATGACTGCCAGAGTGGCTCCTGGATGGTGAGACAGGGCACTTTCCTTGGCTGAGGTTTGACTTCAGCTGGATGCCCACCAAGCCTCTCGATCAGTTCCCCTTCCCAGTGGACAGGGGAGAGAAAGTACTAGTAGGAAACAACTAGCAGAAAACAACGAGTGGAAAACAGCTAGTAAGTTGAGAGAAGACAGTATGCTGAAGTACAAGGTAAAGGTTGCGCACACAGAAGCAAAGACAAAAAAAAAAGATTTTATTCTCTACTTGCCACCAGTGAGCAATGTCTGGCCATTTCCTGGGAAGCAGGGCTTCAGCACATGTAGCAATTGCTCCAGAAGGCAAACACTGCAAATAATGAGTGCCCCGTTTTCCTCCTCCTTTTCTTAGCTTTTATATCTGAGTTGATGCCATGGTATGGAATACCCCTTTGGTTAATTTGGGCCTAGTTGTGTCCCCTTCCTGGATCTTGTCCATTCCCAGTGCCTTGGTAGGGGGAATATTGCTGTGCTAGCACTGCTCAGCAGTAGCCACGACACTGCTGTGTTATCCACAACTTTCTAGCTAGTTCAGTGGGGGCTGCCATGGGGAAAATTATCTCCATTCAGCCATCCCTAATACACTGGCAAATTTACACATGTTGGTGGTGGGGCAGGAAAGAATTTTAATATGAGAAGATTTCTGGGAAAGAGAGAAGTTAATGTAAGAGCCTTCAAGAGATAAAAAGAGATTTATGTATTCAGTTCATCTTTGTTTTAACTGCAAACAAGCCCTCTTCCCACTGAATATTTTTATTATGTGTGAACACTTTGAGTGTTCACCCCAGAAAAAATGTACATCCAAGATGCATCCCCACCACACAGACACTGCAGGCACAAATCATTTTGCTAGATTTTGGAGGATTGATCCAGTTGCCCCCCTCTGGCTGTCTTGTGACATTGGAGTGCTTCACTGCATTCTACCTGGCCTGCAGCTGCTAGCCTTGAAGGATATGGCCATCTGTGTACATTGTAAATACCCCTGGGCACCTCAAAGTCACAAGGTAAATATACACATCATAGATTTTTCAAGTTGATAGAATGAATTCCAATAAAAAGACAGGTCAGCAGTGAGCCATGAGAGTGACTTTGTTTGATATGCACACAATTGTAAAAGTTTCATGTCTGAGCTCTCTCACTGAGCTGAGGAGTCCGAACAAACGTAGCTCTGACTAGAGGTGCATGCCAAAAATTATAGAGCTCATGGGAGATATTCATCATTGCAAACTTATAGCCAGCTTCAGTAAATGTCCTTTTGTTTTCACTCATTAATTTAACCATATAGCCAGTTAATACCTAGTACACATATAGCCTAAAGCCATAATTTTCCATGGAGGAATTTGGGGTGAGAGATCTGGGGCTAAGTCTATCTTCTCAGTGACATAATTCTAAAAAGCTGTTGTGAAATTATTTTTCCCTTGTCAGCAAAGAGCAGTGAACAAATAGCTGTGTTAAAAGAGTAGCTGCATGCTTCTGAAAAATTAAAAAGCCAGCCCTCAATCTGAAAAAGCAGCTTAGTGATACACTGCAGAAGTCCTTATTGTTCATCAATACTGACCAAACAGCATCAGGGAAAGCTATCAGAAACTGAGTTCCTAGTGATAAAAGGAAAATGGGACAACATGTCAGTGTCTGTCCCCTTAGAGCCTCAAAAGTTTTATTTCTCTGGGAAACAAACAGAACTCAGACCAAATAGGTATACAAGGAATTGAGATTTTGTTCTCTCAAATGGGGGTTGACACTGTCATCAGAGCTTGCTCATGGAATCACAGTGTGGCAAAAATTTACGCATCTTTATTTTTAATTTTACATTTATTTTTACCTTTCACTTTATTTTTGTTTTTATTAAGCATGGAAAATAAGCAAATAAGACTTTTTAACCTGTGATATGATAAATAAAGAGTGATTGTGGAAATTTTATAAAGAAATATCAATATAAGTCTACACAATAATTATGTGAATTAATACAGCAACTAAAAACCATTGAGGTGAATAATTCCTGACAATTGATTTTATTAATTATAAAAAGATCTGAAAATTCCCTAGTTTGGAGTTGGACTCTTGGCAAAATATTCTTCCTTGTCTCACCTGAGAATTTTAGTAGGAATGCAAGAATCTGTTTTCCTACTCAGACTGACCTGCCTACAATGACGCTTTTAGTCAAAGTGTTGTCCTGCAAAACAAATGTCTTTAGAAATATATATGGAATATTTTCCCATGACAACTACTAATCATCCACAGGATGAACCACTATTACAGAGGGAATCCATTCCTGTCCCAATTAAAGGTCATTTCAGGGTTAATATTATATTCCAAATCTTCCACATAGTAGCAAGGCCAAGAGAGAAACAGATTATGGACCCTTTGTGCATGTGGGAAACTCCTGTGAGAGACTCTGTTTATGTTTTATGCATATTTTTTATATCATTAGCTCTCTAATCAGTTTACAAACAAACACTCCTCACACAATTCATTCTCACAAAACAGATGCATTTACTAATACAGGATATTGCTATTTTGTTCCTACATCTGGAGTAATAGCTTTTAATTATGTAATTTCCTATATTTAAATCTTTTAAGCAGTGTCACTGTGCATACACTCAGCTTGAATTGCAGGCTCCTCTTCTATTGGAGTTTGAGCAGGAACATGAATATTGTGCCAGCTGTACACTGTGATACTTATAATGTGTATGAGGTAGGAGAACTGCATAATACACTCTAAAGGTGTGTGTGTGTCTGTGTGAGTGTGTGTGTTTTGGAATCCCAACAGAACATAAAAGGATATGGAAAAGATTGGCCTAGTTATAGCTGACATTACTTCTACTTGAAATAAGTGCTATAAAAAGGTGCTGCCTCTTAAATCAGAGCCAGGGCCATACAGAGAGGGCTACCCAGCCTGGCACCACCCCTGTGAAAGGCCAGTAAGTAGCCACAGCAGGAACATAAAAGCAGGACCAATACCACGTTATCCTTCCTCTGGTGTGTCCTCCCACTTCAGTTTGGAGACTTTTCAGAGCAAGAGGTTTCCTCTTGCTTCAAGGCAGTGAAGAGGGGAGCCTTCTTTCATTCCTGAGCATGTTTTCACTCAAATCCCAATCACTGTTATTCTTTTTATTCCTTTTATATTTTTATATATCTACAATAGTCATCTCTATTACAAACTAAAACTACTTGTCAATTCTCTCTTTTTATAGCCATGCTATTTTAAAGCCCTGATTATATTTGCCATCCTTCTCTGATTAGCTTACACTGGCATATGCAGAAGCAAATTATGCTTTTGATAGCCTTGTAGTTAACACACTGATAAGGTTGTCCATAACTGAGAAATCAACCCCACACACATATCACAGTTCCCATGTGGTTTGCAAGGCAGAGATTTACAGAGACTTGAGAAAGAATTATAGGAAAAATGGTCCCTAACTTCTCCCTTGCTCAGTCAGTCCCTTCCAAAAGATCTGTCCAAGACCTCTGGCCAGGTCTTTGACCCCTCCCCACCCAAAATGCCCAGCTATAGAAATTTTTGTTTCTATTGGTCACAATTGCCAAAACTGTAAGACTTGAGGAAGAAACTTGTAAAACCAGCATCAAGAGCAAAAGACAGTGGCAGGTTTGGCAACCAGTGTGCCATCCTGCCAGCCAGGGGCACTCTCAGTTTGAAAGCAGAGGTCAGTACTAATTCATTCCATTTCAAAGGCTTGGTGCTGTTTTCTTCCTTGTCAAAGTGTACATGATTTTGATTGACCAGTCTATTCATGGTTTACATGATGTAAAAAGTGAGCAAATCTTGAAATCCTCTCTTTGTGCTATTGCCTCCATCCATTGTCCCTTCCATGCGTTACATCTTTGGAAAAAGAGACATGCTGGGAAGGCACAGCAGCATCCAATTCCTGAGGGCACATAAAATGGCAACAGTGATTACTGGTTTAAATAAATATAGCAGCAGTGGTGGCAATGCAATCTATTCCTACAGTGAATAAAATTTAACATCCATGTTCAGACACTTCCTGTTATCCATCAATTACTGGATCAGCAGGAAATAGCATACTCAGGAGGAGCCACCTGGGTAATTGCACGGCAGGTAGTTAAAGGCATAGGCAAGTCAGATGCTTAAAACTTAAAGGAGATAAAACAACTTCTGTTTGAAAAACTCAGATTATAATTAGGATTATGTTATTAAAAATTTAAAAAAACATTTTCTGCTTCTCAGTCGGAATTTAGAATCACATGAAAACAGGAAGCAGAAAGATCAGCTGGATCTTTTCTGTCACTTCCAGCATCAGACCCTTATCTACAGACCTTTTCTAGAAGTACAACAGTCAGTCGATGAGAGCAATTATTTCCCATTATTTCCCTTCTGCAGTTATCTCTGGCAATCCCTGATATTAGATTTTATCTTGACACTTTTGACATTTTAAATCACTTTTGTGATCTTAAATATTTGTTTAGATTCCTATTGTATGAGAAGAATAAATATATATTTCAACCACAGCCTGAGATTTACTCTTTGCTGGCCTTACACAGAAGTATTATAGTATGATTCTGTAGTGGATTTGGTGACATCCACTAGCAGATGTGCTTAGATGCATAGAGTTCCCAGTGGGCATCAAACTAGGAAGCCCTTTATTGAACAGATATGTTCTTCACATCCAATAAAAGAAAAAACAAGGAAGAAAAATCTAAAACAGAGAGAGTACCAATACAAATGTGAGGAAGAAAAACTTATAGAGAATTATCCATTTCCTTTTCAATGCAATGATTGTTGTTGCAACTAGGAAAGGAAGATGTGATGGGTTCTGGTGACTCGGGTCGCACAGCCTAATACCTAGAGAAATTGGTATCATCTCTGGACATCAAATGTCCTGCTGTCTCCTAAGAAAACTTTATGAGTGCCAAGAATGCTGTTATTTTCAAAGAAGTCAAAGAATGGCTACAAGATTCAATTTTCCAGAATGTGTTCTCCTCTGCCAAATCCCACATAACTACACCTCCAACTTGGTGAATTTAATTTTTACTTAATTTTTAGCAAGCTAAAGTTTCAAAAGGAGTTCTGTACTTATTGTGTTTTGAACAATGCAAGAGGAGTCCTTGTAACCCCGGGGCAAAAAAATAACAAAGAGGAAAAGAAAGGGAATGGATTTGTACAACCAGAATTGAAACAGTAAACAACAAAAAGCCCTTCCTTGGTCCCCATCACTTTTTCTGTCTTACGCCTGCTGTTCATTTAAAGAAAAAAATAGTTATGAAAACTTCTAACAAAATTTCTTATGGATATTTTTAAAATAGAAATTGTTAGGTACATAAATCTCTGTCAAACCTCCTTCCATTATAGCAATAAAAATATTTATATTACTTATAATGTAGATATATATTTTACCCTAAGCAGTAATTCTTAATGATATTTGAATTTCAGGCTATTTTCCCTAGTATGATAATTTCCCACAAGTTACTCATTTTGCTATTTCCTTTTCTGGTGGTTCCTTCTCTGTTTTCACTTAAATTTTAAAAGTTGTACAGTCCATCAGCTTCTGGCTGTACACATCAGCAAAAACTTTAGTTCATTTTCCACAGTTACAGCCAGGTAACTGGCTTTTTCTGTGCTTTTAGATCATATTTTCATATTAGCAATGTTAATATTTGCTCTAGCTGTGCTCTTCCTTCACGGATACAAAATGAATGCTCAGAATTTCCTATTGTGTTGAAGGTCTGAGGAATCCATTAATCCCACTTAAAAGCCATGATACAAAGAGGATGCACAGAGCACACTGTGGAGAAAGAGACTTAAGGCTCTGGCAGGAACACTCTGTTAGGTACCTAACAGGTAGAGTATGGCTTCCCTTACCCCAATTCCTGTAGCCACATCAGGGCGCAAGGCACCGCCCTGTAGTTCTTAAGCACAGAGAAATTTGCACTATTTTATGCTTTTAAGTAGCGAAAAGTTAAAAAAAAAAAAGGTGATCAGGCCTTGCTTGACCTTCTTGAACCTGATCACTTTGAAGCACACAGTGTTCACACTGGCCAGGAGCTCTCCTTCAGGGCTCAGCAGACTCTCGCCATCTCATGCAGCTGTTCCTTCAGGCACAGCCCATTCTGGGCCACCACGGAGCCACCATGTCGAGAACAAGAAAACCATTTGCAGGACTCCTTTTCTTCTATCTTGATGTATTTCTCTCATGTAAAGAAACAGCAAAGTGAAAGTAATTGTATTACCTATTTTGAATAGTTCCTTACTTCATTCGGATTAAGAAATAAAGTATCCCAGTAGGTAAAACTGTGTCCCAGAGTGAAATTCTGGAAATCAAGCAAAGCCAGTGGTAAAATCTCATCACATTCAATCTGACACATGGTTCTATTCTGGACTTTATATAGGTGAAAAATGGAAATTTAATTATACCTTTTTACACTACTACAATCCACTATTTATCTCCTCTGAACTACTGTCCTTCTTCTGTCATGCTCAAACATCAAGGTGCTGTTTGTTCGATTTAATTGCCCACGGGCAAGTAAGTCTGATGTGCTCTTCTTCATCTTGATGATGGGAGCGCTTTTAATTGAGAGTGATTACAGCACAAGCCATGCTACTGGGGGAGCTGGAAAAGTCAGGCCAATATGTGTAGTTCTGGGGAACGCTGAGAATCTTTAAACTTTTAAGGAATCAATGCAAGTTGAAAATCTGAAAGGTATGGCTATGTTCAGGAAGTGAGCATACAGTGATCACACTCCTGGAGGGAGGCAGGGAGATGTCCTTCATGTCCAGCTAGATATGTCCTTCCTGCCCTATTCTAAAGAAATGCCTTTTCTTCACAATACCCTTATTAAGGAGTGACAAGGTAGTGTTGTTTTTCATAGATGAATGTTTGCATTCAGCAGCATGGTCCTGAATTTCTCCATTTTATCAGGTTGCAAGTAATTACCATGCGCCACATCACCTGGAGTGCCATTATGCAAATTTGCATATGGCTTGAATACACTGCTTGGATAAATATTTATCATCCTTTAAAGCTTCTCTTGGAAAAGAATGTCATACCTTCTGTTCTCTCTTATCACTTCAGATGTACCATGATTCAAAAAGAATTTACAGCTGAAGGGAAGGTCTGTGGAGAAAAGGTTTGGTGCCTGCAGAGAACTTTCTTTCATAATTCTGGAATAATAAGACAAAAGGAAAAATTGTAAGTAACTAGCATATAAAAAGAAACATGTAGCTTGATGGTCCACCTTGTTCAGAAGTAATTTGATTCTCTTCTGCCAGGTACACTCTTCTCCTGAGCCTGAACCCCAAAGGATTCAGTAATCATTCCAGGAATATTACAGAGAAAGGCTTTCTCTTGTCAAGGTTGCTGGCATGTTTGCTACCATCTCTCATTTGCTCTCTCATTGAATGTTCATAGAATAAAATATATAATAAAAATTCTATAAGAAAAATGAGCAAGAAAAATATGCTCTCAATCAGGTATCTTTTGGAGATGTTAAGGATTATCAGCCTAAGAAGTGAATGAGGACTAGCAATGACCCTTTTGCCCAAAAAACTAAGCTGGTACAATATTGCCTCATTAAAATTTTTGGAGCACAACTCTAATTTAGATATTTGAGCAAGGCACACTGACAAGTGCAAATATGCACTTGGTTTTGATGGAAAGAAAATGAGCAAGGTGAGAGGGTTCTCTTTCTCAAAACTTTGGTTTTAGGAAGGTGTGACCTCACCTGACAGCCAAGCATGGCTTGAAAGTGCAAGCCTTTATAAACTCCTAGTCTTGACTTTTGCAGAATGAACAGGCTGAGGACAAGGCTACTCAGGGAGACAAAATGGACAATAGACACAGATTAGGCCTGCTTGCTGTTCCCTCTGCATGCATGGTGCTTGTGGTATCTGGGAAGGGTCAGAAAAGCTCTCCATACCACAAGGATGAGCTGATACTTCTGGAACTGGACTCTTGTAAATGTTTCTGTTAATTGGGCAGTGAAAGACCAGATGTTGTGGTGAATGTTTTGTTGCATTCACCCCTGATTCACCCAGCTAGATGTCATTTCGCCCACCCAGAACAAACAAATTGCTACAGGCCTTGTCAACTGCTCTTCTTGTGGGTGTTGGTGCTTCATAAGAGGTCTCAGAAGGCAGAAATACAGCACCATTGCATCAGCTGAGCACCCTAAATTCCCTCATCCTTGGGGACCCCACCCACATGCTGGAGCTGAAATCCCTGTTCTGTTTGCCTGCATGAGCTGAGTCTATGCCAGACATTTTCACCCCCAGTTCTAGCTTGCTCTTTCTTAGAGAGCACTACAAAACATGGTGCCTTCCCAAAGACACAGCATAATAGCTTGTGATTAATGAGGGACCAGTAATCAAGAAACAGGCTAAGAAAATGGAGCTTTTTATTTTTAATTATAACAAGAAACAAGCTTGATTTTATGTAAGTCAGGCTGATCTGATCAAAAATACGTAGATAGACCAGGGAAGGGTATTTTGTAGCATAAGAAGGAAACTTAAAATCCCTTGAGTGGCTAGCAATCCTGATTCTACTAACTGAAGAAAGAGATACATAGATGTACGCATTCAGATACAATTTGAGATGCCTTGAAAGAAAAGGTGGTGGCGGTAAAACCTTTGCTAAGTAGAAATTAGTAAAATAACGATTTGTTCATTTTCCTACCTGTTTTTCCTTAATTGTCTTCTTTGTCATGTGAAATTTACAACCCAAGTTCAACCAGAGCATAGCAGTGCGTAGTTAATGGCTCACATAAATCAGGTAAATTAGCTATTTTTACCATTTGTCTTCCTGAAAGCTTTAAGACCAATTTGTGTTGCCTGTCCAATTGAAAGAAAAATATCTGTGCCTTTGTGTGTTGGTAATGTGGGAGCTGCAGGAACTCTTGTATTAAACCAGCTGTTTCTTAACATATGATTTTCCTAAAACTGTCATGTTCACCTGCTTTAGAACTACTCTGTCCTGCTTCTTCTTAGTACTGGGATATGTTCAGAGCTATACCCTCAGTATAAAAAAACTTTAAAACAGTATCATTTTCTTAAGTGCCCAACTCCAATCGTTAAGGAAAATGCTACAAAAAGCTCTCAAGCATGGTAAAGAATTGTTGTTTCCTACATTTTGGAGATGCCTAGTTTCAGAAACCTTAAAAAGACCCTGGATTTCAGAGAGAAGATGTAGATCTTTGTATCACATAGGAAAATATATTCCTTTGGCTTTAGTTCCTGAGTGATTTAACCATGATTATGCAATATCAATCAACATTGTCCTTCAGGCTGCTAAAAGTTCATAATCAAAACAGGAATTGAATCCTGACTAGATAGTGGCAAGTAACTATTTTAATCACTGAGCACCGTTTCATTCTACACTGGAATGAAACTGCTCCATCTTTGTTAAATCAAAGCCTGCTTTTTGTTTTGTACTCCATGCCCTTCATGTGCTTTAGCCAGATTGAAAGCCTAGTTGATAAACCATGCTCTGAGGAACAGAAGCTACCTTGTCCAGCCCAGAAGTAACTACCATGTGTAGTATGGATCATCATGGCAATGCACATGCAGGGACAGCCTGAGTATTCCTGCATCCAACAAACCCCACCATGTAGATTTTCCCACCTATTGCTTCAAAGCAGGTAACATTTTTCCTCATTAAACACTTCTGATGTTATCCCAATAACGTTGAAAGGACTTGACCATCAAGGAGGAGATTTTAACAATGACATAAATACAGCCAGCAGAATCTTGCATTTTCCCCATAAAGACAATTGGGGTGTTTTGTGATACAGCTGAAGACCAAATGCTGTCCATAGAGCTGGTATCCACTGTGAGAGAGTAAGATTTCAGCCAGCTCAATAGCATTTCCTACAGCCAAAGAGAAAGGAATTTGGAGTCCCCCCCTGGCCTGCTGATCCTTTAGCAGAGTCTTCCCACTACAAACTGCATGAATCACAGATGGAGAGTAAGAATGGATAGCTAGCATGGGTAACCTGTGAACTTCTGCAGGAGGTTTAAATACATCATATGTAGAAAAAAAGGCCTAGCCTCTGCAGGCCACCAAGGCTGATATTCATAAGGCACTCTTTCTTTAGTAGCATGGAGGCAAGCTTTCCCCAAAGATGAGAGTTGGAATGCAAAGTTACTGTACTATCACACAGGGTGCCCCCCAGAACAGAAAAATCTGCTGTACATTTCTTGTTTTGGTATCCATTTTAGCACTCTTGGAAGGTTGGCTGCTGTATCAGGCGCTATTTCTCTTGACAGACAGAAACAGAGTTATGAAACACCACCCATCCCCATCACGTACTCTGGATAAAGACAACTGGATCTGGGAGTAACGCAAAGTCTGGAATTATTTCACAAGTGGATTTTACTTCAGACAAATATTTTGTTCTGCTATTCCTTTGTTCTTCATGAAAATCTAGATTTTAATTTCCAGATTAACAGAATAAAGAAGATAATAAGTTTCATAGTATAAAACTTAATTTTTAATGTGTTGCAACATGCCAGTGATCATTTTTGTTGGCAACTGGACTACATAGTCCATACTTAATAACTAAAGTTCCATGAATGTAAATTCCTTGTTTTATTTTACCTTCTACTTAATTTCTCTAAATAAATTAACTCTTGTTCACTTTGAAAAGGTGGTTGTAATGTCCAATAGCATGTTTATGAGACCATGTTGAACATATTCAAAGCTCCTCCTTCCCTTTGTCCTTTCCTCCCCTAAATACAAGAGGAGAAAACAATGTTCCACCACAAAAGTTGTTGAAAGGCCATAAACTTTAAAGGGAAAGTGAGTATGAGCATGCAGTTTTGGGATAAAATGTTTCATATTCACCATCAAGTTGCAGTTTAGGACTATCCAACGTTTTGCTAGATAAACCACAATTTTCAGCTACTTCTCTCTGTACTCTGCAGAGAAATGGCAGCATTTTGAAATTAATTTCTGCATTGAATTAGATTGCTCATGAAGAATGCTAAAATCTATGAAAAGAAGAATGCTTCCGCTAAAAATGGGAAATGCCAACTAAAACTGTCAGCATTTTCATTACAAATGAAAGTATTCCATTTGCTGAAGGAAAATCAATTTTAACTTGACAAATGGATGCTATGTTCTTGTGACTTACTCACTTATGAAATGTAGACTCCAATTTTCACCTTTCTGTTTTCATCATCAGTTTTGTCAGCTAAATATTAAAAAGTAATATTTGGTCCAAGAAGTTATTTACTTGTGTTAAAAAAGTCATATTTTCTGAAGGGAATTGTCCAGCATCAGTAGCTTTAAGAAGCATTGACTACAGTGTGTGGCACATGTGGTCTGTACATGCACATCTCCACACAGATGCACCCTAATTTTTCCTGGAGATCCGAGTAAAATCTCAAATTCTTAGGAAAAAAGGCTTTAGCTTCCGTTCTGTCAGGCTCCCAGCAGGGTCTCTCCACCTCACTGCAGCAGATTTACTGCTTGTGTTAAGCTTTGCTGCTCTGCAGTATGCATGCGCTTGCAAAGTTAATTCTGACTACTGAGAGACTACTGGAGCCCCAATTTAAGCATGGGAAATATATCTGGAATTGGAAATGCTTCTGAAAGCACAGTGAACTCCTGAAGTGTGCCTACTGTTTCTGTAAATTACATCTGCCTGGGAGATGCAATGCTATATGCTTTGGGATTTGTTTTATTTGGCTTCTTGTTTGTGTAAGGCTAGGAACATAGGCAAAATCAAATCAAAGTAACTGAAAAGTTCAACTGTGAAGTAATAAGACAAGGAGAAACATTTCTTTCTCTTTGTCTCCTGGTGGAGGGTTATTGCAATCCAAGTAAAAATTTTCCTAATTTCTTCACTGTTTGCACAAAGCTAGCAAGCACAGCCCCACAAGATCCAACCTCTCTCCTGCTCCTGGAAAATTAAAAAAAAAAAAAAAAACCCCTCTTTTCCCTACACCCAAAAGGTACAGGAAACACTTTGTATTCAGATTTTCCCTTGGCTTTTTCAAAGATTTTGTCAATTTACATTCCTTTCATGCCCCTCCATAGTTAACTTTCTCCTGTTTGCTCAAGCTACCCGCTCACCATTAGAATGATGTGAATATTTTTCAGATGTCAGCCTTTACCCTGAGTCACCACGCTGCTAAAGCATCTTGACTGTGGTGCTGGATGCAGGACACAGACTGCTTTGATTAGGTTCCATTTTCAAAAATCTGATTGGGGCATCGGTTTTTACACTATCTCTCATAATGCAAAAACAAAAGGAAAGACTGAAATTAATAGGCTATGGAGAATTGCATCAGCTGCATGAGAGACAGGTTGGCAATGCAGAGTGCTATATTTAACCTTCGGGCTTTGGAAGCCTGGGAGCATGCTGACCACAGACATCAGGGCTAATGGTTATTTTCAGGCTGGTGTTTATCATCACTGCTCACAGTGTTTAGGTACAATAGTTTATAATACATCAAAGCCTGAAACTGAGTGAATGGATTAGTGAATTAGGAAGCAGGTGATAATAGCCTGCAGTTCTACAGCAAAACAGTACAAATGTTGAGTGCATACCTGCCTCTCTCCTTCAGCCGAACCAGCTGTGGTCTCAGGTTGTGACAGCTCCAAGATAGAGCTGGTTTCAAATGCACATCCCAGGGGTGACACAGGAACGCACTGATTTTTGAAATTGTGGCCCTTGAGCAGAAAGTGATGGAGATTTGTCAGAGTCATGAGAAGACAGAACACTGTAGAGAAGATCATATGGATTACTGTCAATACTGTCACAACATGCTGCTCCCCAGTGAACAGGCATCATTTTGTCATGCTGGAAGAAAGAAAAAACTAAGAGCAACATCCCATAAAAAAATAACAGCAACATCCTGCAGTTGGAGGAAAAAATTAAAGTATTATTAACAAAACAAAACTAAGATAAGCTATACTAAAAAAAATATCTTTGGTCACATCAGCAGGACAGAACATGCCAAAGGTTACAGATGAAGCTTTCTCCCATGTACAAGATGGCTGAGGAAGCACATAGATCCGAGAAGTATGTCCTTTGTCAATGCTGAGGACCTAAGAATGACTAGCAAAGACAATTCATTTCTGCTTTATGCTGCTTAAATTTTCAGACCAAAGCCACCTTTTTAAGGAATATACTGGTAGACATATGGATTAATTCAAGGTTCCTCATTCAAACTCCTCATATGGTAAGTTTTGCTCAATCGTTTGAAAAATCTTTTCATTAGAAGCAAAACACTCTGTTTATAAATTCTTCCATAGTTGAAACCACACATTTGACAACTGATCTTGCAGGATCTTAAAATCACAGAATCACATAGACTGGATAGTAAACCTGAGAGTGATCTGGTCCAACCGTCCTGGGCAAACCAGGGCTAACTCCTATGCAGATCAGGTTGTCTGGGGTCTTGGGCAGCTGAGTTGTGAGTGCCTCCAAGGATGGGGATTCACAACATCTCTGGGGAGTCTTTGATGGTGCCTTATCACTATTGGTGTAAAGATTTTCTCTTCCCCTAATGCAACTCATATCTGTTTCCTGCAATGTCTTGTAGAACCCCTCCACAGACAGCCTGGTTTCTATGCAGAGAAAGCATATGTGTCTCTGGTTGGTATTTAGACACCAAATAAGAATCCCCCGAGTCTTCTCCAGGCTACAAAGATCCAGCCCTTGCACTTTGCATGTAAGAAGCAGCAGTCCCTTCACTCTTTTCATAGTCCCTCTCTGGACCTGCTCCAGAATGCCCATGTGTCTCTTGTACTGTGCAGCCTAGCACAGAACCTGGAATTTCAGATGTGCTTCAGATGTGTTTCTCCTCCTCCATCTCTTGATGATACAGCACAGTACAAGGAACCTGCCAGGGCAGATTTCCACCCCCTGCTCTGTTTGTGGTTCTTCAGGTCTCTCTCCGCAGAGCTTCTTCCCAGCTGGTCACACCCAGCCTGTCTTGTGCCTGGGGTTGTTCCTCCATGGGGTCAGGACTTTGGCATTTGCCCTTGCTGAGCTCATAAGGTTCCTGTCAGTCCGCTTCTCCAGCCTTTCCAGTTCCCTCTGAATGGCAGACCTGCCCTGCAGCTCATCAACTGCTCCAGCCAGTCAGGCAAACCTTGTATCTGTGCTCAGTCTCAGAAAAAATCCCAGTGTGAAACTGGATCCTGAGAAAAATACTAAACCCAGGAAACAAACCTAACCAACCAACCAACCAACTAACCAACTAATAAAACTCACCACACACCTCCCAGTATTGTGTATTACTGGTAAGCACATACCTGGAAGGAAAGTCTCTGAATGAAATATCTTATATCCAAAAATTATCCCAGGTGCATGATACTTCAAATCTGACACCTTCACCTGAAGATCTCTGAAGACTTTCCATTGTTAACACTAGCAATGAGTGGGGATATGTGCTAAAACAGCACTAAAGCGCTGAGCATTGTCTTTGCCTATGTCATTTCCTGGTCTCCTAAGAATCAGTTCAGCGGGGACAGGGAGTGGCACCTCAGTGTGGTGCAGGCTGCTGACACGCCCCAGTGTCCCCACCTTGCTGCCTCTGTAGGCCTGTGCTAAGATCTCATTGCAGACTGCAGACAGCTACTGAGCACTGTTTCTGTAAACCCAGGAAAGATGTGCTCTGTGAGTACTAATCTATCTCTTCCATTCCTCCTTTCTTTTCCTAAGGTATAACTGATAAAATTCACTTTCCTTACAAATTACTATCAGCCATTCAGCAGAAAAAGTGGTAGCTCTTAGGTGAAAATCAGTGTGTTTTTTTCAAATGAATTGAACAATCATAGCAATAGAGAAAGAAAGTAATTTTTTCTGACAGTACATTTGCAGACAAAGTGGGGGGTAGCCATTAGAAACACTGAAGAGCACAAAGGTTAAAAATACTTGATTGTGCACTGCCAGAATATTTGTATAAAGGGGAAAAATGAAAATTTTCCAGCATAACCATACTGCAATTGTGTTTCAATAAAACCAGGAAAGCCGTGGTACATGGAGACAATTCCAGTTTAATCTATGACTATCAGAGACTGATTTCCATTGAGAGTAAATGCAGGAAAAAAAATGTTAATGTAATTACTTTCCTTTGGAAAAATGCAGTCAAAGTGAAATAGCATAGCTTTATTTTCCATAGTATTTTTATGGACAACAGTTAATAATATTGGAAAGTGAAATACTTGGATGGTAGGAAAATGCCAATCTTATGATAAAGGAGAGAAGTCCTGCGTAATGTAGTGACCTCATTTTTACATACCATGCTTCTGAAGGTAAGGTCAAACTACCTGCAAGACAAGGTTTGCTTGTGCCTTGCAATTTAAACATGTCCTGTGTAAGGTCTGTTATAGTTCCGGAGCTCTTTACGTGTGCCCATTTTCTACAAAAGACACAGATTTATGGAAGAACAAGTATTGTAAGAATCAACAGCCTTAAATCCATTATTTTAACAAACTATTTTTGTCATCTATTTGTCTAATGACTAATTGTTATCACTTTTGCATAGTTTAGAGGTCAGGAGAGAGATCTTATGAGTTAGTAAGATTTGCTGCATAGCACAGGAAACATTGAAACCATCAGGCCCATTTCAAACCTTCAGATATGTAGAAAATTCAAGCTCCTATGGAGCCCTCCACATGAACCAGGGATCCTAGTCACGGCTTCAGCAATAACTGAATAAAACTGTAACAAAGTGAAATCAATTGGATTTTGAAGTCCATAATTTTCCATGTTTATAGTTTTGAGTGAAAAAGATGAATGCACATGGGAATGTGAACAGACTAATACAAATCATTTACATTGAAAACATCTTTTCAGCAGAAAAATTTCAAAGCACAAGTACTTTATACTGGCAAGATCGTCATGAAAACAAATAGCATAATTCACCTGCAAGACTGCTGGGCTTGCAAGAAAATATGAACTGACTTTTCCAGCAGTTCATACAATCTGTTGTCATAGGAGGATGCTTCACTTTAAAAACTTAAGCATCTGCAGTCACATGCTCATTTTTAAGACACGGAGAGAGCAATGCTACAGTGCACATCAAAGGCTCATTTGCATGCAGTGCCTCATTATTTTACATCTGTTGAGGCCTCCAAAGTTTTGCTTACTGTATGCAAGAAAGATCCAGTCCTTGGAAAGTTTCTTACCAGGTCTGTGAAAAGAAATATTCTCAGGTGCACACCCTTTGGAAATGAATGGAGAAGTGTACTACATGATCTGCCTTGAAAGTCAGATGAAGATCTCAGTCAAATTTTCTTAGGGTTGATAGCAAGGAATTTTTAAGAAGAAAACCCTCTATTTATAGTATTACATGACAGATTAAATGATGAAATACATGGTCTGTCTTCCTCATTAGTAAATGATTCTAGATCTCAAAATTTTGTTTAAAAATCTGCATCAGTCAATCTCATAAGACAGGGTGAATCAGAAAAGGTAAAACATTTTTCTCTAACAGACTGTCACTTTAGTATTTCCTCCCAAATTGTACAGTGTAATGGGTTCTGTCTGGTGAAATCTCCTTCTGGGTCAATGCTCACAGATAAATAATGCAGCTCACTGATTTGCATGCGCACAGCTCAGTGATGAAGCAGATGCTTTGAAGGCTGGGCAAGTAGAAGACTGCACCTGACAGTGTGGGAAGCATCCAACCAAATTAAATTTGGGACCCTACAAGTGGTGCCTGACTTTGACTTGGGAGTGTGTGAACTTTGGCTTGGGACAGCATAGGACGATAGGTACAAAGATGGACTATTTCCCAAAAAAGGAGGTAAGTGGCACCAAGGGCTGGTTGTGGCAAATTCACACAGAGAAGCCAAAGGTTGTGGCTCATATGGATCAGCAGCTGGGCTAGAGGCAGAACTGCCAGATTTTCCAGGGAGGAAAAAACCAGTAAAGAAAGGAGCACTGGATGACCTGCCCTAGGAAACATTCACACAGCAGATATCCTCACTCGGACAATAACATATTTCTAGGAACAATATCCTTGGAAATGTGATCCTTAGAAAAAAGCAACTGAGCTCTGTTCCCTATTCATTTCCTTTAATTTTAACTTGTATTCTATGCATTTCCTCTGAATGGTCTCCTCCCTGGAGAAAAAAGTTCACTTTCCTCACAAAGGCTTTTAAAAACACAAATAGTACCTTTATACAAAATAGAGGCTACAGACATGACTCTCCAAGGTTTTCTAAACCCTTGGTGCAACAGAGAGCTTTGACAGTATACATATTTTTTTGCATTATGTAATTCCTTCACTGTCCTATTTTTTTCCAAAATATGGGCCAATTCTGAAAGAACAATATGTCAACATCAGTCTTGAATTCTGGTTGCTCTAAGATAATTAAGCATTTGAATATAACAAAGGCACTTTAAGAAAAAATGAACAAATAAACCCCAAAAACCAATAAGCCCAAACGAAAACAAATCAACAAAAAAGCACAAAACCCAAATAACCCCCAAACCCCAACACAGATATACTCCAAAAGTAGCAGAAATCAAATTAGAAAAGATCGTCCATGGATTCTAAGTTTAATAGCAAGCAGGAGGTAGGGCTACAGGTTTTCTGAGTTACTTTCAACCTGTGATTCTACAATTACAGGAAAAAAGAGACAGGAATTGAATATTGTCAGAGGGTAATCTACAGACTAAGATGATGGATGCATTGGCCAAGATGCCCTGTGGTGGTCCATGGAGGATATGACATTTCCACAGAGGTGGGGAGGGTCTGGGAGCTCACCATTGGCACACCTGATTGCCCCATTGCTTTTCTTAGGAGTTCATTTTGGTTTAGCAGTTTTCTGACACATCTCTGCTACATTTGATGACCAAAAGTCTGAGATGAGTGACCACTGGGAACACAGGCCAGCCATGAAACGCATGTTCATACCAGCATCTCTCTCTCAGACACTGCATGTGTGCTTGGCTAATCCACACAGCACACAAGACAAACCCAGCCACTAATGAGGGGTCTCTATTTGTGGTTGTGCAAAACGAATTCTTGCCCTGATGGCTCCTGGGCAGCCTCTTTTTCCCATGTCATGGCAAAGATCACTAGGTAATTCTTGGGCTGAATAGTGACTTTACACCTGCTGAGTCCATACATGCACTGTCCATTTGCTCAGTTTTGCATCGTGCAGGTAAGGCTTTGAGCTCAAACATCTGGTGTTTACAGCATCACAGAATCATAAAATATGCTGAATTGGAAGGGACCCACAAGGACCATCATTTACAAAAAACTAAGGAAGGCTTCTCTGTGGCTTTATTGGTGCATATCTGATGTCCTCATGCACTGGGCTGTGTTAAGGCTTGAGCTCCTCCAGGAAAAAGCCATGGAGCTCTTGTAACCCTGCCCTGGGGCACAGGAAAGCAGTGCAGATAGTCCAGGCTTATGAAGAGGTTCACAGCCACATTTAAATGTTGTCTCACATCCCTGTGGCACTGTGAAAAGCATGTTGACATCTGTTCTACATGGTCAGGGTGATTTTCCACATGGAAAGTAGCAAAACTTGGGACTATGCCTGAAACTCCCAGTATGAGGCTGCCTGCATGGGTTCTGAGGGGCCCATGAGACTCCCAGCCACCATGAGCCCCTCTAAAGCCATCACTAAGGGCATGCTGCATTCCTTCTGAGGCCCTTTGAGTCACAGACAGTTTACCATTTAAAATGCCTTTGGAGTTCATATTGAATTGTGAAACAGTGAGCGGACTGACTCTGTGGGAGCCTGCTGTCTCTGTTACCCCTGCAGTGTGACACAAGGGTGAAGCAACAGAGCAGGAAGGCAAGTGGAGAGCAGAGGCTTTTTGGAAGAGTCTTCAAACACCACTCCGAGCCAAGGCATCAGCACATTGTGCAGTCCCATCCATACTGCCAGGAGCAGCAATTTCTGGACCATCCAACTCCCAAACCACCCACAGTTTTTACATACCTATTTCTTCCGCTCCCAAATTTTTTTTTTTTTTTTGTTAGTATAGCAGGCCATGGTCAATCAGGAGAACAGGGTCCTGGAGGAAAACAAGAAGCAGTCCAAACCAACAGCACAAAATGAGACAATGGTTGCAACACTAATTTTGCACTGAATGGGAAAATTGACTTTGAAATTCTGGAATAACTTTCTGAATATAAAAGGCTACAGGACTGCAGATGATCCACGTATGAGTGCTCCATGCATAGGCTAAAGTCTTTCTGGTTTCTGTCTTGCTGCTCAGATCAGTTTTCACATGAAATATTCTGACTCAAGCCCCATCTCATGGCTAACTAGATATAGATCTTGTAATATAAAACAGTAATTCCACTAGAATCCTAGTAGGGCATGGACACTAATAGATCCTCTACTCCTCCCTTTTCCTCAAATGAAGCTTTAACCTTAGGCAAAACAAATCTGAAAAATTACTTCTGGAGGAATTTAATTTCCCTGTTCACTAGTTTTACTTGTATTAATAAAAAGAAAATTCTCAGTCATATCTTATTTGACTGGAAGAAAATATTTTACCATCAAACCTTTCTGAATAAAATATCATTTCTGCTTTGAATAATTTCCTCCTCCAAAATATTCAGGTAAATTATCTTGCTATGCACATTTAATGAGCCCATCTCATTAGTATGTAGGTATCAATCAGAAACCTAAAATCCATAATAAATTCAGTTTATTTCACCTCATCCTGAGTTCAGCAATATTCATGTATGTTCCAAGGATGTATGGGAATATTGGGGTTTTTAAGTGTAGACTTTTGCTCCTTGCCTTATAAAGATAACTCCTGATTTCTAATTGTAGAGCATGACAATCATGCCATTGAACATCTTGGGTCTTCCTCACGGTCAGTCTCAGGTGTCCTTAAAAGGGCAGAGAGTATGTTACAGGGAATTCAAACCTAGATTTATCATTAGGAAAAATCCCAACTTTGTGTATTTTTTCCTGGCTATCCTTTTAGTGAGACATTCTGTTTCAAGGGAAATAACTGGCCATTTTGACACATTCTTCTTCTGTTATTTTCCAGAGAGGGCCAGTTGGACTATTCTTTTGTACTAATAAATAGTTTTTACTAAAATCAGCAGTACATCAGAGAGTACATTTGCGTAATCACAATCTGCATCTCTCCTTCTGAAACAGAACGCAGTACCACAGTAGGAAAAACCAAAAATATCTGAACAGTTCATTCCAATTTTGCTAAATGACCATTCAATTTGCAGGTGTTACACAAGAATGTAGCATCAGACACTGAAGTTATTTTCCACTGCGGGATTTGCTCAACACAATCATAAGCACAACCAAACTTTCAGAGGCAGACTGGTTGCCTATTCAAAGGTTATAGAGACTCTCCAGAGAGGTGGAATGAGCTTTTGTCAGCTGTAAGGTCAAAATTATCACTGTTTTTAGCTCATCTTTCTATCATTACACTGTATTTTTACACAACTGGGCCCATGCCATAAAAAAATTCACAGTCCTGGCTAGGTGTCTACTGATACCTCTCTCCCAAGCTGGGCAAAAATCAGCATGTTTCATAATCTATGTTCTTGTATGAACATGGTGTTTATGACACCAAGGTCATGGGTTTGACCCCCACCCATATGGGCCATTCACTGAAGAGTTGGATTTGATGATCCTTGTGGGTCTCTTCTAAATCAGAATTCTGTAATTCTGTGATTCTGTGATTCTGCATTTGTGTCTTGCATCTTGCTGTAATAGCTGAGTTTCTACAACTGGTAACATGTCTTAACTACGCTCATTGGAAACTGGTCATGTAACCTCTGGTGGGAAGTATCATGGTTTTATCCCTCTTTGCTCCCTGCAGAGATACTTCTTAGGCATTCAGGGATATTATAAATTCAGTCCTCAGTTCTGTGTTTGAGATGTCAGTGCTCTGGGCAGAGGGGATGCCATCCCACATCATGGGATTGTGGTTCTGATTCTGCAGATTTAAGTACCCTGCCAAACAGCTATTCCTATAAACAAACTATGGATGGTGAACTCTTGTTATGGCAACATGATCTACTTGCATGAAAGGCCGCCTTTCTAGTTAAATGGCTGGTGTGCTTGTTAGAGTCATGTCTCTTACTGTGAATGCCTTTCTTCCCTCCAGGACAGCACTGACAGAGAATTTGAACATTTATTATCCAATAAGTGAGTTGTTATCATAAAATATAATGAAAAGTATTGATGGAAGAAAACAAAATCTTTCTTAACATATAGTCAGGAGTTCAGGACAGCAAAAATAATTTAACAACTATTAAATGACAGAAGAGATAATGTACATTATATCAATGTAGATACTGATCACAAAGGTTATCTGATTGAGATTCTCTGGTGTGTATAATATAGCAGGACTGTAGCAGCCTCTGAGACAAGTACAGCTGAATGATTCAAGTTGACATCTGTCTGGGTGCACTATCACAACTCGTTCCTTAAATTCCTAGGTGCTGGTCTAAGATGTTTGTTCACAACCATGAGCAGTGAATGAACAATTCCCTCCCAAGACAGGTGTCCATTAGCAAAATGGCATGCCTCACTTGGCCTTAAGCATGGGTGACAGCTAATAAAAGCATATGAACATGTGTTATGTGTATATATGCCATAAAGCTTAATCCTCTTTGCTCTATGCAGAAGTATTTCCTATTGCCCCAATTATTGTGAGTGCTGGGAAGTATTTCAGCATGGAAAATCATGTCCTTAATATCTGTGTCCAAGCTGGAAACAAGCAAATACTGAAGAGTACTTTTCACAAGCATCCATTTAGGGGTTATTCCATTCCTGCTGTCTAGCAGCAATAGGATCCCTAGAAAGACACTTCACTGGCACATGCTCCCTTCCTGCCAGCTGTCACAGTGGCTGCTGCTGGGCCCTGACACTGAGTTAGGGCTGAAAAGTGGCACAAAAGGCTAATGCCCCTTCCTGGTGGAAAGTTGTAGTCCAGGAAGGGCAAATTGTTACTCTGTGCTGCTTTCTGAAGCAAATCATGAAGGGAGCATCTATCCTATAAACCAGCAGGTAAGTTTCAGCATTTGTGTCCAACTTTTTCCCAATGCCTTAAAAAAAATGTGAAAATACCTTCTAATATGCTCACTCATAGGAAAGATACATTTCATTTTAAATCTTTTATGTGACAGTATGTTTCACCAAGTAGATCATAAAAAATTAAATTACTGAAGAGGGGGAGAGGAGACATGCAAATGCTTCAAAGCTTACTGAGAGCTTGTACAAATCTGATTGTGCATCAGACTTTTTACTTAGGTAAATGCATTCCATCTCCCAAAGAAGAGTTATTCTGACCAAGAAAGGCCTCAGCAATGGACATTGATTTCCATTGCACCTCTGCAACACAGTTAACTGCAACCAAAATGCCAAAGCTGATCTCCTCATTGTATTTGAAAGAAAGCTGTCTCAAAGCAGAAACTGAAAGCTCCTGCTAGATGAGTTTTCCACAACAAAGCAGGGAACTCCTGTTTGTCTAAAGAAATAGAATGTTTTCTTCTAAGCTGGCCAAAATAACAAGCCTATGGGAGTGTCTGTCTTAGATACTTTGACAGCAAAGAATTACTATTACTGCAGGACATGAGCGCAGAAAGAAAAGAAAAACATAAGAAAATGTCATTCATATAATGAAGTTGGTTTCTGCATCTGAAAGCCCCAGGTAACAACCTCTGTCTCTCAACTTTTAGACCTTCTAACAATTACCTTCAAGCATTCTCCAAATATGTGCTCAAAATAACGAAAAATTCCCTTTAACCATCTCAAGCGCTCACAGCATTAACTTCCCAAAATCTCCCCAGAGATGAATGACTACAGAAAACAAACCCATTGGGCATACCTATGCAGTATTCGTTACAATCAATATTCTTTCACAACTTCATTACGCTACTCATGTTCATGCAACACTCTCACACCTTACACTTGGTACATGTGGATCCTCATCACCTTCTGGGCTTGTGCACAGCACTAAGCTAAATGGTAAATTCACCTACAAAGTCTGGCCAGACAAGGATTCAGCAGCAGCTTCTGTGGCTGTTGGAGACCCAAAAAGGCAGCTGATGACCAGCTCCTCCAGTACAGCTTGACTGACATATAAAGGTCAGTGTTTCATGACATACTGCTCTTGAGCATATTGTGGACCCTCTTCCTTGTGCTGGTTTAGCATCTTGGAGTGCTTCCTTTTTCTCCCATTCTCTATTGCCATTTTGGTTTCCTGATCCTTTGCTTACCTTCCAGCCATCTTTCCCCACTGATGGGCAGATCATTGTTTATTTTGATGTCCAGCTGACAGACTTGGATAACAGAGGAAAAGGGGGAACTGAGAAATTATTTGCATTCACTTAGCAGGAAGTGGTAGAGGAAGAAGTGAGAAGACACTGAGGTGAGTATTCACAGGGAGACCAGGATTAGCCATTAGCTTGGGAGCAGAGGCCACTCTGGGCATGGTTATAACAGGGAGGTCACTGAAGAAGAGGGAACACAGATTTCAGGAAGATCTCCTGTCTTGCAGCCAAAGCATGCCTAGGAGGATGAGTGGTGGTGCATGGAGCAGACCATGTGTGGCACGAGGAGCTATGACTCTGGTCTTCCAGCTCCTCACTGGCATGGAGGGCAGAGCCAAGCAGGGGGAGCCACACAGGTGGAGAGTCTGGTACATAAAAACTACAGAGCAGACTCATTCTCTCTTTACAAGACATCACACAGACAGATGGATGTATTTCCCCGAAAATGGGCATCAACCAGGCCAGAAGTGCGTTTGGAACACAGAAAATGTAACTACTGGTTTTGTGATCTGGAAGGTTTCCAAAACAGTTCTCCTAGCTGGAGGCAGATGCTGCAGGCCACAGAGTTTAATAAAACAGTCCCAACCTAAGGTTTACAGCACTAAACTGCACACTTGAGGCCAGATTAGTAATAACAGATGGGCAAAATATAAAGCTGCACAGGCTAATTGGGTTCCCTGTTAGTGGACACTTTCAATAATCCAGGGGATTTTTGAATGACATGTGTTTATCTTCTCCCCCTTCTTTGGATACTATATCATTATACACAGTAATGAGACACCTGTCTTGGTGATTACTGGGCTGAAAACCCTTATGAGGATGTTCAGCTGCTGTGTGCCAGCTTTTTCATTGGTAAAGCATAGATACTTCTCTCTGCTCGCTTCTCTGGGCTCAGCCTGAGACTGGCTCTCTGAAAATCACCGTGACTGGAGCTATCACCGTTTGGGAGGCACCTCCGCCTTGGCTGAGAAAGTCGCTAGGAGGTCAGTTTTTAGACACAGAGGAAAGGTAGAGTGGGAAAAGGATGAAAAGAAGTGGAAATTATTTCAGATATGTCACAGACAGTCTGGATAGAGGCAGAGCAGCAGTGAGTGAGTTCACGAGACCTCAGTTAGCATCCTTGTTTGGAGGTGAGAAGCCAGCCTGGTGTCCTGCAGCCATTTGAATGGCCCATCTCTGCCTGGGGCAGCAGCAGCACTTGAGCCACATTCTCTGAAATCCACATGCAAACAGCAGAATTGTTCCTCCAAGGCTGGGGTCACTTAATCATTGTGGTGGACGTTTTTTTTATTTCTTAGTGATGCACAACTCTTTGTGTTCACAGCCCCTTTTCAAGCAAGAGATGGACATGTGCAAAAGTTACTGGCTTTTCCAACACCTTAAAGAGAATTTCTTGCTTTCTGTGGTACAAGCACCGTCCCACCAAACATCTAATTTTTTTTATGGTTGTAAGTACAAGACAAATCGATTTGTGTCCCTGTCCCTTTCCTTCTACCTTTACATACCTATTCATTCCATGCCCCTGGTGGACACAAGATCCTGCCACCTGGCCTGAGAAGTCTGTCAAAGCTGGAGCAGGGCAGGCCTGTACAAGTTCTCACCTCTGAACACCTGTGGAATTGCTGGTATGGAGCTCTAGAGAGGAGCTGGCTCTGGCCACAAAGACTACACAAAGCTCAACACTATCTGAGTTATTGGAGACAGGCACTGAGTAATCGTGTTCCTACCTGTATAAACTGGAATCAAAAGTGAGTTATTCAGTCAGTGGAAATAAATGGATTTTTCCAGCTGGTGTGGCTGACGAGTACTGTGTATATCACATTTATATATCTTCCTTCCACCAACCAGCTCCCCTTTCAATAATCAAGCTCTATAGCTATAACAATTCTACTGACTGGAAAGAAATGTGTGTTCACAACATGCGCCAAGAGATAAATCTTGTTACAGCGCCGGCAACACATTCCATGCATTACATGTGCCAAAGGAGTAGGATTTATTCAGGTCATTTATGCTCCACTGGAGTGGAAAAAGGGAAAAAAAAAATAGGCTGTGCTATAATGAATTGGACTCTTTGAGTCCTGCGAAGAATAATGCCCATGCACGGGCTGACAGGGATTGCCATGCATCAAGGCAGCAAGGGGTGGCCTTGCAGGACGTGTCTGTCCAGGACTCACAGCTCTGTGTGCCCCTTCCCTGTCCAGCTGTGTGTACTGAGAGCCCTGCTCTGTGTGCTGCACACCCCTCTCGCAGACACCACCATGCTCTCCCCACACTTCACAGGAACACCTCCTGCTGCCCAACACAGCCTATCCCACGGGAAAACCCTTCCTGCAGCTCTCTGATCCTTTTGGACAGGCCACTCTGACGGAGTTTCATTTTGCACAACTTATTGTTCATCCTGCAAAAATGCCCAGAGGAAAGTGACCAGTGTCCCACTTGGCTGTGCAGCTGCAAGCCACAAATTCCTCTGATCTAAATAGGGCAATGAGGAGAAAAAAGGGCAGAGGAAGGAGAGCTCAGCAGGCCAGAGCTATGGCATAGACCAGAGCAGGCTTCAAAGCCATCACAATTCTCTCAGACAAAGGAGGAGAAATTATTTATAAACTTCTGGGAGTTGCTGTCTCCTCCTTCTCTTCCTTTGTCTGTCCATACAGCTGTGAGCTCTCAAAGCAGAAAACACTCCTTTCCCAGGATTAGGAAAACAACTAGCACATTGCAGCTAGTGCTACAACTACAGGGTAACCCAATGTATATTTGCAGGCACCTGGTTGGTATCTCACAGTTACTGTAGGTAAACAGCCTATCTATCTATCTGTCTATCTATCGAGCTATCCATCTATTTCTCTCTCTCTCTCTCTCTCTCTCTCTCTCTCTCTCTCTCTCTCTCTCTCTCTCTCTCTCTCTCTATCTATCTATCTATCTATCCCTTTGTGTCTTTATGAACCAGCATGTGTCCTTTCTTCATCACACTTAAAATTCACTGGCACAGAGGAAGGGAACTTAAAGGAGAAGAATAGAGCAGGGAGAAAAGGGCTAAAGTTCTGTATTTGAGTTTCAGCATGAAACAGATTAAATCCATCAGGATGTCACAGGCCACCTGTCCCTACAAAGAGAGAAGGGGCAACAAGTTCACCTTTACTGTAGTGGAAATAACATCAATGGTGCTTTAAACCCTCACTAGCTTGCACTTTACCCAGAAAACTATGTGAACTCAAAGCAGGCAAATAAGCATCTTGGAATGTAGAAATGCAGGTATGGAGTTGTGTTCATGAAGAATTAAAATGGCTCTGTACTTTTTTTAAGCGAAAATTAAATTTATTTTTCTCAAGTAATATCAGTGCAGTAATATATGTGTGGATCTGAAAGGACATGATCTTTAGTCTTTCACTGTGAAGGAATGTTTGGTAGCGTACATATTTCCAGCTTTTGTAAAAAGCAGCAGACTACCAAGATCATGTATTTCAAAAAACTTCAAGCTACACAGGAAGCCATCAATTAGGTATTTGAGGTTCAATCTATTGCCTCTACATCTGCATTGCCACAGGGGGGAAGAAGCAAGAAATATTACACTGGGATTAAAATGGTAATGAAAAGATCTAGGAAGGGAAAGTGCCTTTGAAAGAGTGAAGGAAATGTTTGCACAGCTCCTGAGTGTCTGGTAACACCAAGCTTCTTGGTCTTTCTAGTTTGAGGCAGGTTTCCCATATTGTCATAACACAAGATGTCCTGGGGAGGATGGTTGAATATATCATGTGCCACTGGGTACAGAGAATTTTGAAATTCTTCAACTGATGAAACAGACCAGATGACTTGTTTTCCCATCATTCCACCACATCTTATTGGATGGGCCAAGAGAAATGAGCAGGAGATACAAGGTATACAGAAGTGACATGGATGGGGGACTGCAGAAAATTTCCTTTTCTCTATCATTCTCTTGGAATGAGACACATATCTAAAAACAGCATACTTTGAGATGATGTAGCACAATATCTGAGACACAGGATGCAGAAGGATAGTAGGTGTCAGAGGATCAGAAAAGGAAGGGTGAATTATCACAGTAGCACAGGACCTGGAGTGGACTGTGGGGTCACTGACTGCAGCTGGCAACAGTCTTTTCAGGCTACCTAACATAAACTCAATCCTTGCACAAGCACAGTCCATCATGAAGTGCTGAAGGATGCTCCTGTTGGAAGGAAAATATATCCTAGTGTCCTCCTCTTGCTCTTGCAGTCAGGAGCACACCCATTATTCTGTCTGATCTTCACAGCCATGTAGGCTGTTCATACAAACCTTCTCTGCTCTTGTTTATCCTTCCTTACTACTGTCTCTAAGAAATATCAATCCTAAGGTTGTTTTGTGAAAAAAAAAACTTACTGTGATGTCATCTGTTACTACAAGTTCCATTTATGGTATCTCATCCTTACCTCCATGTGTTCAGTCTTTCTCTCATTCAGAACTGGATTGTTTTTCTTTTTTTAAATTTTATATGTTATTCATGTGTAATTGAGGGGGGTTATGCATGTTTAAGTTGTGCTTTCCCTTTTTTTAAATGGAGATACTGTGTTTTTTTGCTTTCAGGGAAGATATTTGAAAGGAAAATGGTGTAAGAGGAAGAGGGATTAACACAATGGGATACACAGTTTCAGGGTGGGAACTGCAGTTGTGTATTGCATATGGAGACATACGCTGAACTGCAGCTTAGGTTCAAATATTAATAATACATATATATATGCTTATATATATATGCACTCCATAATCAAGAGTTTTAGGGAGAAAATTAGGTAAACTGTTTAGAAACACAAAAAGTTTGAAACACTGTCATTTCTTTCTAAAGAGAATTGGAATTCAGCCTCAACATGGAACCTACAAAACCACACAAACTGATTCACATTTTGTGGTTGCATGCTTATCCCTAAGATAGTAAATAATACCCAAAACAATAAACACTAAAAATAATTAGAGCAGATATTATGCATATTTTGGTATGTCCTGATGTTTCTGCCTCGTTAAAATCAACAGGAAAGGCAGAGCATGAGCCTGAAGCCAGGGTACAGCAGTGGCTCCAGTACAGTTGGCAGAATCCAGCTGGACTGCTGGAGCAGATGGCCCAATATGAACAAAAAGAGTTGTCAGTGTCTTCACATAGATAGATCTGACTAAGCAGTCACTGATGTTTGGTTTTTTTCACAACATCCCTCCAAACCATGTTAAAATTATAAATATGCTACTGGTGAAGTAACTGCTCTGTTCCCAGTTCAGTCTCAGGCACAATGGCTTTTATAGCAATCCTGGTCTCTTTCCCATAGCACCTTGTTGAATACAAAGAGCCAAGCACATGCACAGGAAGAGATGCCTGAAGTTTTCCATGGATAACTTGTGTCCAGGCCTTTATCCCACACAGTGGTTCAAGGTCCACTCTTAGCGTGGGTGTCTCCACAGGCTGGGATAACTAAGGAACATCAATGTCATTAAGCAGAGCCCTAAAAGGAGTGATATGCATGCTTTGAAATCCCCCCTGTGGAAAAGTAGATCTTCTTGAGGCAAATCTGATAACAGGATCAGCAGTGAAACACCACAGTTTCTCCTCTGCCATATTCTCTGTGCATACATTACCTAGACAAATCATCCCAGAAACAGGAGACTGACTCTGTTAATCAGTGTAGCATATTAAATATTCTTGATGCTTCAGGGGAGTGGGGGAAGTCAAATGTAATTGTCCTGAGCAGAATATATTTCCATAACAATGAAATCTCAAAATCAGTCCCCTGTTCTTTTTAGCAAAGGAAAATTAGCATACCCCCAGATATTTTTGGTCAGTGGGGATACCATTACAACCTTCTGAATCTGTGAGAGCCATTTTGAGCTGTATTGTTTTATGATGACTCTGTCACTGCAATGTGACAAAATGGCACATGTTTTAGTTCAGACCAGTAGATGGGGATTAATCAAGCTGTTATTCTTGTTGTTGCATACCACCAGTGGAGGCTTTTAACTAACCAGCTGAGAGAGTTATGAGTGTGGAAATTGGTTTTTTGCATATTCATTAAGAAGGAGAATTGTTCTGCCTTAGCAGAGTGATCTGTGTGAGAGCAGAGGACCAAAACTTCCAGCAGAGTCAGGCGAACTGCCTGGTTACAACTGAGCCACATCTCTGCCAGTGAGAATGAGAATTTGAATGCCCTGAGAATCTGGACTAGTCTTTAAATAAGAGGGGATTTTCCCTGCAGACAAAATCCTTGCAGAGTTTAAAGGGACAGCAGGAAGCACTACATTTTCTCCTGAAGCCATATAAAAATTGGGTAAAAATTGAAAAATCTGCTGTGTGCTCCCCTTACTGCAATGTGAGACTGTTACCTCTGCACCTGGAGAGAACAGATTTGGAAGAGGTACAAAACCTCCTATTGTCTTTATTGATCTCCAGGTGAAAACACTGGCATTCAGGGAACAAACTTTGAGCTGCTACTGGGAGTTTGTGATTGTCTTGAGAGGTAGAAGAAGCAGCACCTGGATCTCTAAATGAGAGAGCCTGGTAGCCAAAACTCTGGGTATCTGAAACAATCACCTGAGATACTTACCTTCATAGATAGCCAAGGAGCAATCATCATCAAAGCACAGTTTAAACCACCATGAAGTTCATCTGACAGGTCAGACTGATATTGGGAGCAGTGCCCCAAATCAGTTTATGTCACTTCAGTGCCCAGAGGTCCCAAACACTGCCTCCTAGCACTGGCATGGTGACCTGTTTTGTAGGTATAAAATTGATTGGACAATTGCCTCTTTATCCTTAAATCCAAAAATAACCCTTGAGATCCTTAGACAAGTGAAGTTTTTGTGATGTTCCTCTGCAATGCCATGTGCTACACGTGCCTGTAAGACACCATGGTCCTGGGTAAGATGTGCACAGAAACAGATACCCCAGACTCTGCTCAGTGTGTAGAAAACTGCTGAACTCAGAGATAACTGATGATGAAGACAAGTTTAGTGCATTTGGTAGGTTTATATTTTTCTAAGTCATGTCTCAGACTGGGCCTTGACAGTCTATTCTTCAATGTCAAATCCCTGAGGAGTATTATTTCCAGAAATGTTTAATGACTATTTAATAACAGCTGCATAAAATATCTCTGATTATATTTTAATATTCCCAGAGACAGAATTGTTCAGTGATGAATTATTTTATGATTATAAAAATATATCTCTCCTTTTTCAGAGAGCTGTCCTTAAAGCAAACCCTGGCTGTGCAGCATGACCCTCTCATCCCAGCTGAAAGGGCAGTCCAGGTGTGAACTACATGAATCAGAGGGAGAAAAGAAGGAAGGGAAATGCTTTGCCTGTTTATAGGAACTCACAGTGGTAAAACCTGCAATTGGCTTTTTAGAAAGGCTGAAAGTCTTATCACTTAAGCATTTGCAAGTGGGCAGGTAAAGACAAGATACAAATAATGAAATTCCTTGCTTGAAGGCACCAGCTGGTCAGCAGCAGGATGCAAGGCAAGAATTTATCTTCAGATGGCTGCCTGAAGAGCCCAGAGCAGATGCTAACACGTTACTGGAGCGCTTGGTCTTTCCCTGAAACAAAAGTTGCTGCCCAGAGGTTGGATACAGCTGTGCAGGGGGTTTTCACACCCCAGCAGCATCCAACCTCTGCCTCGTGAGTAGCGAAGGCAAAGCAGGCACAGCGGGTGCTACCAGAACCTGCCTGAGCTTGCAAAATGCACTTGGGGCTCCCCTTTGTGTCTGCAGAGTTGCTGCTCTCCTCAGATCAGCCTGGCTGCCTTTCCCTTGGCTTTTGGTTTTGGAGCCAGAAGCACATTAGCATCTTGTGGCAGTGTCCTCCCCCAGCCCCGGGGTTAAGCCATAACCCTCAGTAAGGCATCCAGTTCACTCTGGGACCTGGGGAGCAGATGTCAACAGGATAGCTGAGGGTGGACTGGAATGGTGACCCTAATGGTGACATCTTGCTGGCATGCCACTAAAAGTCAGTCATCCTTCTCCATAGGCAGTGGACAAGCCAGGGCCCACTGAGCAATCCTACATGGCAGCAGGCTTCATGGCAGCATCTCCCCTTGAGTAGGGATGTCAAGGTTATTTCTCAGTGTTTAGAGGGTTCTTATAGTATCAGACACTGAACTTTGAAATCTTTAGAAACGTTGGCATGTTAAACTTTGAAGTCTTAGTTGGATAAGAGATTGTGTGTATATAATACTTCAGACATAAACTGTTGAGCAAGCTGGGATGAGGACTGAATCTAGGTTCCTCTCTGAAAAGGAGATTAGAACAGTTTAGTTAGGTAGGGGGACCTTTCTGAGTCCCACAACTCAACAGAAGGCTCTTCCTGATAGCTCTGACCCTGCATTCAGTTAATAAACCAGTTTATCTTGCCATCAAATCTTGTTAAACCACTACTGCATTTAGCATTGAGTATTTTTAATTCACTGGTTCAGATCAATACTAAGATATCAGAGCTTCCCTCTCACAAGTAAGGTGCTTGACTCATCTGTGACACAGCCACACCCAGGAGTTGCCTTGCCTTGGGTGAGATGTGCACTAGTTCCTCATGAACCAAGCCCCTTGTTAATGTGGATGTGATGTGGTGCTGGTCAGGAACTTCCTACTGCAGAAGGTCTTGCTTTTCTTTACCCAGATATCATATGGAGCCAGCTGGTGGCAGGTCCCTGCTCCTCATCTCAGACAGACCTGGGTGTCACTGCCTGCTGTATACCCCATTTTGTACAGTGGCTTTTGGGGTTCACACTATTCACAGGGGTGTCTGTAGCAACCCTCAATAGTCTCTGATCCCAAACAGGACTGCAGGTCAAGCATGGTAAGAGCATTTACAGCATTGATGTGGATGAAAGAAATACTTTTAAAAAAGTCAAATATGTGTGTCAGTATGTGCATGAAATAAAGTATAAAGAGAAAATTTGCATGCGTTTACAGTGTTTACACTTTTACATGACCATTAAATGCCAGTTTCTGGTAAATGGATTATTGGCCCAGTTGTCTTAAATTCTTGGCTTCCACAATTTATCGCTAGTTTTAACAGTTGCCATTCTTAAGATGAGGTGGCTCTGAGCTGGGAAAGCAAAATATGTTCTTAAAGCACTTTGCATTCCTAAAGGGGATTGAAATAATCCTAGACCCTGTTACATTTCCATTTTTAACTGAATTAGTGACCCTGTTTAAATGTGCAGCCATTAGAATTTTCTTTGCAAATAGACATGGTTCCAGAAGGAATCTTTTTTTAGTGTATCTATCTTCATCAATATCCAAAAAACATTTCCTCTAAGTTACTTACATGTGCATTTAAATTCCATTTGGAATGGGCTTCACCAGTCTGAGACCTTTGAAGTACAGCTATCTCTGAGGAAAAAACACCTTTAAAATCTATTCAGTCCATTTCAGAGTACCAATATGGAAGAAAATTCTGCTAAGTGCCCTGAAGATTTATGCCTACTCTTTCAAGAATTTTTACAGTCTATGTCCTTTTTATAATTGACATTTCCTAAAGCTGTCTGTAAAAGAGCATTCCATGGCAACCTAAAGGCATCAGTTTACCTGCTGCTTTCTAAAGCAGCAGTGTCTCTTTAAAATTCCAGCATTTACAGTAAATCTAAGCTTATGTACAAAAGCATTGCTAAATTAATTGTTTATGTATTGATGATTTCACTTTTTCCAAAGGAGAGTGGAGAATTCCCTGTAACTAAACCATTCCTTTGAGTGGTGTGACTCTAGTCCAAGTTGTATATCAGTTCCAGAGAATTTACTTTCTGTTGAGCGAGTTAGTGGCATGACTGATGTAACTCATGTAATTCAGACTTCTTGGTGTGCTGGAGGAAGTAACAGAGCATAGAATTCTCTCCCTTTCTCTATGTGGAGATGCTTGGTCAGCCACCTGCACAGGAAAGTTATCATTCTATAGATTCTTGTAATACCTTGATCTATCATCCTGTTCTAATACTTGGCTGGCAGCTTACCCTTAACAAGCCTTACAAGGCAATGCCAAAATGAGTCTGACTGCTGCTCCATCCTTCCAACAGCATCACACCACTGGGGTTCAACCTGGCAGGCAGCTAAGCCCCAGGCAGACACTCTCTCAGTCCTTACCTGTGGGATGTAGGAGATATTTGGAAGGGTAAAAGGGAGTGTGCTGGTTTGGGCTGGGGTAGGGGTTATTTTATATATAGTAGCTGGTATTGGGCTATGCTTTGGGTTTGTGCTGGAAAGAGTATTGATAACTGAGGGATGTTTTCATAATGGCCAAACTGGGCTTACACAGAGCCAAGGCCTTTTCTGCACATGAGGAGGCTGGGGGTTTGGATTTGGGAGGGAACAGAGCTGGGACAGCTGACCCCAATGGACCCAAGGGACATTCCAGACCGTATGGCATGATGCTCAGCATAGAAATCTTGGGGGAGGAGAAGCAAAGGGAGGCATATCTGGAACAATGGAGTTTCTCTTCCCAAGTCACTGCTATGTGTAATGGATCCCTGCTTTCCTAGGGATGGCTGAACACCTGCCTGCTCATGGGAACTGGAGAGCAAATTCCTTGTTTTGCCTTGCTTGTATGCATGGCTTTTCCTCAGCTATTAACTTGTCATTACCAGGACCTATGAGGTTTTTCAGTAAATTTACTGCCTTGGATCCATTTGCAAATTCTCAGTGGAATGATCATAAAATCATAGAATGGTTTGGGGCAAAAAGGACCATTCATCTAATCCAATCCCCTGGCATGGACAGGAACAATTTCCACTAGATTAGGTTGCTCTGGACCCCATTCAGTCTGGCCTTGGGCAATCTCAGTGATATTGCACCTTCTCTGGGCAACCTGTTTCAGTGCCTCACCACAAAAATTTTCACATTTCCAGTCTAAATCTACCTTTTTTCAGGTAGCTGTTAAAGCTGTTTCCCCTTTTCCTGTTAGGGCCTGGTAAAGGACCTTCTCCCATATTTCTTATATTGAAAGGCCACAATAAGGTCTACCCAGAGCCTTCACTTCTCCAGGCTGAACAACCCCAGAGGTGCTGGCTTTGCACCCATGTCACAGAAAAATGGGGTACAATGGTATCTTTGCAGACAGAGACATTAACTCTCACACAGAGAGGTAAAATAAATGGGCTGGGAATTTTCTCTTACAGAGGAAGACAGGCACACTCACTCCTGCCCAGAGCCTAGTCCCAAGATCCCTAGAGAGGGATGGTCTTTTCTTCTACCTCAGCCCTAATTCTATGCTACAAAAGACTGCCCGACCTCCTGTGTAGGCATACCATGGGATTTTTCCAAGGCAGCAATGCCCCTTAATGCTTGGCTTCAAACCCAGATCAAAACATCTGCACACAGCCAGTACATCCCCAGCATCAGCTGCAGGAGGCACACAAACACATGGGGAGGTAATCACTCTACTGTTGCTTCCTTGAGGCACTGAGAAGTACATTGTGATTTCCTTTGGGATACCTCATGAGGACAGAAAGAGCATTTTTGAGCAGTTATTGTGATCCAACCCTCCTTTGGTCTGTTTGCATGGGAGACACATGGCTGATTTGAAAGGAGTCTGAATGGAATTTATTTATTTATTCATGTGGTCTCTGAAAGGTTATCTCCTGCATCGAGCTGATGAGGACTTGTCCTGTCATGTTGTCTGAATAAAAACACAGCTCCTAAACCTGCCTGACTTCAATAACCTTAGTGAAACCTTGTTGGCTTTGATGGAACAAGCGGACATGACATCAGATGCCAAGGATTCGCTTGTCATCTCCATGGTAGCTCCACTTTGGGATGCTTGCTGGACCACAGAAATCTGTCACAGACTAATCTGCTCGGGATGTCAAGGAAGCCAGAGCTGAAGCCTTGATGTATGAATCTTCTGTGCTGATAACTCTCTGCTGAGCTTTGATGAATGCATAAAGAGTTGGCAGATGAGTGGGGTTTTTGATTAACTGTGCTAGTCTATGCACACTCAAGCTTCAGTGAGATTGTATATTGTCAGTCTGCTGTCTCCTGTGTGCTGAATTCTCATTTAAGCTTTTGTATTTAACAGAAAATTTTGATTTCTCTTTCACTATGGAGTTTAAAATGAAGTTCAAATCAGACACTATTTACAGCATTATAAAGACTGGGTAATAATTTCTGTCTCTCTAAGTAGCTTTGAGATGGGATTACCTTTAATGTTTATAACTTCTCATATTCACATTTGCATTAATGCATTTTCCTTAACAAGATAAGAATATTTCTCTACCAAGCAAATCCATCTGGAGTTGTGCTCATGAATATTTTTTTCCCAGGTATCAAGTTCCTCAATTTCTGCAAAAAAAAAGAAGTTAACTTATGTTTTTTAAAGGATGACATGGATCTAACTGAATCATTCAGACACCAATAAAACCTTAAAAATTACTAGGAAGATCTAAATTTGTATTGCAACTTGCATATTGAGCAAGGCAAACAAACATACAGAAAATCATGTATTTCAAACCTGTAAGAGAAGAGAAATAGTTCATCCTTCTTTTTTTGTAATAATGCTGCTTCCCAAAGTGGTGCCTATACAGCCACAAAGATGGGGAACCACAATCATCATCATGGACAAACATTACAGGAAATGCAGTTTCTGTCCTGTTTCACTTATGGACTAAAAGCAAAGTGAAGCTGTGGGAACAGGAACAGACACACAATGTAAGAAGGTTAGAGAGCTATTAGAAAACATCCAAAGAAGGGCTATGAAGATGGTGAAGGGTCTGGAGGGGAAGCCATACAAGGAGCAGCTGAAGTTACTTGATCTGCTCAGCCTGGAGGAGACTGAGGGGAATCTCATTGCACTCTACAACTTCTTCATTAGGGGAAGAGAGGGGCAGGCACTGATCTCATCTCGGTGGTGAGCAGTGACAGAACCTGAGGGAATGGCCTGAAGCTGTGTCAGGGGAGGTTTAGGTTACATAGCAGGAAAAGGTTCTTCACCCAGAGGGGAGGCTGGGCACTGGAACAGGCACCCCAGGGAAGTGGTCATGGCACCAAGCCTGCCTGAGGCCAGGAAGCATTGGGACAATGTTCTTAGGCACATGGTGTTATTCTTGTGGTTGTCTTGAGCAGGGCCAGGAGTTGGACTTTGATAACCCTTGTGAGTTCTTTCCAGCTCAGGGTATTCTAAGACTCTATAATTCTGTGATAATACAAAAATAATCAACAAGGTGCAAATATGGCCCCAGGTGCCTTGATGGTTCTTTTTTCTTTCATTTTTTGGTTTGTAATTTTCTTATCCTAAATATTGAACATGTTCTTACAGCCCTTGGTTTTAATCAAGTTTCCATTCAGTCAGTATGTCAGACTGCCTGGTGAAAATCATCCTGGCCTAACTGTTTTCCTGTACCTCAATACATTGGGATGAAACTTCTCATAGACAATGTTAGATGTCATTTTTGCAGCACATCTGTGCTGACTATAGGAGCTAATCCAGTTTTCAGCAATGCAGGTGAGGCCATACCCTGCCTCTGACCCATGAGTTTGTACCTCTTCATACTTGATCTCACCTTGTCACTACAGTGGCAGTAAAGGATTAGCATGATGAAGAATTACATGGCTTCATCTGCTGTATTCTTTTGTACTATCCCTTGCTACTATCCATTTTCTCCAAGAAAATCACTATGGAGAATTAACCCAGACTATGCAGCATTTAATAATCATTGTATACTACAATTATTCAATAATTTTAATACATTGCATCACTGATCTATCTCAAAACCTTTCTGCCAGTGTCAGCTATATATGTAGGAAGACATCTCTTAATTATCCTCTAATTTATTACTTTTGCTCTTAAACAGAATACAAAATCTAATTCAATGCCACATAAAAGTTCACAAAAGAAAAATGTATTGAGGTAAGTCATCTCCATTGTATGAACTCCTGAAAAGGAAGAGACAAGGGAGGAATAGCAGGCACAGGGTTTTCCTGCCATGTTTTGCATTCCTTAGTGCACAAGTTTCAGAGAAGTCTCTCAGCCTCTCCTAACTCATTTTCATTATAATGGGTGGTGGTAGCACTTACTGGCTCCACCCTTTCCTGTGCCCTTTACTGTTTCTAAGCCATGCAGGACTCCAGTCAAAATTCACAGCCTGGATGTGCTGCCAGAGCTTTGCTGCTTGCATGGCTCTGTAGCCTGATGTATTGACAATGTTTAAATGTTTTTATTACCTCTGTATATTCTGTCAGATGGTCTTCCAGCAGAAAAGCCCAAGAGGTTTTTAGGAAGAATTGGTCACAACTGACGGGTTTTGAAAACACAATATCCACTGTCCTTTATAGGAACGGTGCCATTTACAACCATTTCTGGCAGAATGCCCCTCTGTGCCGAACAGAACCAGAAGAAACCAATGAAGTGTGGCTGAAGTGTTTATTTTATTGCTTTGGGTACCTCACAAGATTTGAGTTAGACCTGAGGAATTAGAGGAAAAAAATTCCAAAGCCAGCTCATTTCATCTGTGTTTGGATATCATTACAAGGTCTGTCTCCTACTACCAAAGCTTGGTATGCATGACCCATTTGCTCTTGACAAGTCACCCCATCTCTATTGAAAGGTCTGTGAACCATTGAATAGTACAGAAAAGCCAGTGAAAAAAGGAAAAGGAGGAAAAATCCCATGTATTTTGAGTTACAAAGGCTCTACTTGTTGTCTTCTTTTGAACACAATGCAGCATTTCCACACACCAGTGTTCAGTGACTTTTAGGTTGTGTTTCAAAGTGACTGGGTGCACTTCACAGCACAGCCTCCTGTTTGTCACCCAGCAAGGAGTGCTCCTGTCCAAGCCACGAGCACTGAGCTTCTCCAGGAGAATGCTGAGGGAAATGCTTCCAAAGGCTTTACTAAAATCTGCCTAGGTGAAATCCACAGCCTTCCTGTCATCCACTCATGGTCACCTGATCGCATAAAGAGATCAGGTTGGTCAGGCAGGACCTGCCTTTCACAAACCTGTGCTGGCTGGGCCTGACCCTCAGGTTGTCCTGCATGTGCTGAGTGTTGGCCCTCAAGGTGATCTGTTCCATGGCCTTCCCAGCACTGAGGTTAGGCTGACAGGAGTTCTAGTTCCTTGGGCCATCTGATGCCTTGAGGTTGTTCCTTCCACCTATTTTACAAACTAATTTCAGCATAGGATGAAAGGACTGCTATACTTAAAAATAAAATGGGGCTGCAATATAATGGTGAGTGAAGCCCAGTGTTCCATGACAGCTGCTGTCAAAGCCAGCTGCCCTGCCACCCCTCCTACCTGGTGTGGGGAGCTGGGGCACAGCTCTTGGGACCTAAATGCACATCAGGATTTTAGGTCACATCTTGACAGATGAGGATGACGTGTCAGGCCAAGTGAAAGCCATATCTGGTCCCACTTTGGACCAGATAACTTGGTTGGAAACACCCAAATGCTGGTGAGAGTAATTTTGTGTGAGAAAAAATACCCTGGTATTATTCCTAAGTAAAAGCCTGTGTCAACACTTCAGCAAAAACCTGAGAGACCTGAGGTTTGCTGACTACCAAATCCTCATAAAATCCTTAAAAGCACAAGACAGGATTTTTCATAAGGTTCATAACTCCAGAGGATTAATGAGTCTGAGGCACTTCCAAAGTCCTATGCATAATTATCAAAATATCACATCCTGTATTCTGAATTCTGAAGGGAAATATTGGTGTCTGTGGTTTCAGATTGTTCTCTGTACTTTGTACTGTGGGTCACAGCTATTTTAGTAATTGAATTTGAAATTTTTGGTAGTCTTCTCGCTTGTCTGAAAATATATATTCTTTATACTTCTGTTCCATCATCCAGAACAAACCCAAACTATTGCAGCAATCTGTAGGAACCAAATAGCATGAAAATCCAGGGCACATGCTCTAAGACAGTGACTGCAACTTATCTCCTATTATAGGTCTGAACTGCTCATGCTATTACAGTCTGGGAGAAGAATTTCCAGTGACACATGTTTTGGAGTCATAAGCTGGCAGACAATTTATCCAGAAGGAATCTAAAATTGTAGTCACATATTTTGGAGTAAAGGCTACAGTATGTACCTTGAAAGTGGCCAGACTCTGAAAACTAAATTTTATAATGGCAGTAATGGGTCCCTGTAGTTGACAAAAAATACACTCTATCTTTGATTAAATCAAATCATTTTTTACAATGCAAATTTGTTGTCTTGACATATAATTTTAGTATTAACTGTTTGAAGACATTTGATTTTGTGATTGGATAATTAATCTCAGATGTATAATTTATTTGTTTTGGTATCCTTTGGTGGTTTTGGTATTTCATTTATACTAGTATTCTTTTAGATATGGAGGAATATGTTCAGGTTTCAAAACAGAAAATTCCTATGAATTGAGGGATAAAAACTTCTGTATTGCAGCAACCCTAGAGGGACAGTCTAAAGTGTTAAAATCCTTTTTAAATTGCTTATTTAGGACTGATTTCAATGTACTTTCCTTCTCAGAAGTCATGTTCTGGTGAATCATAATTTTCCAAAGGAAAAAGAAATCAGCACAAATTTCTTAACAGGTCCACAAAAAAACCCAACCAATAAGTTCTGCTGTTCACCACAGTCATGGCCCCCAGTGCACAGAATTGTTTAAGGTCAAATTAGCTCAGTGAGACATTTCATCAGCTGATGTGAACCAGCACAATTTCCCTAAAGAAAACAGAGAAGTGTTGACTTATGGCTGCTCAGAGTGTCCATGTAAATTTTCCAAGTTTTCCACAGCACTATTCCTTTTGATGATTTGTGTTAATCACACTGCCCCAGATAGGTCTTCAAGGTGGTCATAATGCATTGCAGTCAACAAATAACTTCTGTCATATCACAGAATAGTCTGAGTCTGAGTTGGGAGGGACCCACAAAGGGCCCTCATGTCCAGCTCTGGACTGAATGTGGGGGTCAGACCCACGACTTTGGCATTACCAGCACCATGCTACAACCAACCAAGCTGATTGTATGACATCTACTGTAGAACCTCGCTCGGACTGAACAACCCACACAAGGGATCCAACTCCTCATCCTCCCCTGTCTCCAGCAACATTCAGTAGCAGATGCTTTGAGCTGAGAGCAAAGATGATCCTTCAACAGATGCATCACTCCTTTCCTGGCTTTCCAAGAAAATCCCCACAAGGCTCTTCCTATACTTTGCAAATGTCCTCCATAATGTTAAAACCAGTTCATAATAGGCTAAGATAAAAGTGGTTTTGCAATTTTGAAAGAAAATGTAGTTCCTGCCTGTTCTTATTATCTCTTAATCCATTTCTGTTCTGTTAAAGGTTTGGAGCCTGGTAGCAGTGGGAAGGGATGTGCGCCTGTTCTGGGCAGATGAAACCTTTTGGGAATGGAGAGGACCTTCCACCTGGGAAATAAGTAGATGTTTGCAGTTTGAGGGACCTTCTGGAAAATAGGACAGAGGTAAAACAACCCAAAAACCCAGAGCATAGGAATCCTGCTACACCAGAAACTGGTACTGCTGCAAAATAATTAAGAATTAATTTTTTTTGAGTACTTTTTCAGAAAAATAAAAATTTCTCTGCAAAACACCTACCTCTGAAGTAGTTCCATCTGTAGGTGGGAAAGAAACATGATCTATTTATCAACAACTTTAAAATGAAAAGAGAAATACAAATTTGTAAAGATTTATCCAAATTTAATGTTCCTTTAAATTAAAATGGTAAGAATAAGTAAGTATTTGCTTAATGGATCTTGGTTCAACTCCCATCATTTAATGAAAGGACATGAGCAACCCTTCACATTATAATATTTGTCCTGTACATGAAGAAGCACTGGGAGAGTGCTGTTCAACAGGATATGAAACCTGTGGGAAGCATTTTACAATAGTATATGGATATCAAACAAAATCAAAAATTTTACATGGTGTTGCCTGAAACTTTGTGACCACCCAATCATTAAAAAAGAAGGAAAAAAGTTCAGAATTCAGAAAAACTTAGCAAAAGCAGTTGAAGATGGCTAGATAGAAAACAACTTTTTTTCCTATAGCAGACTTTGAAAGCTGTGACTTTTTTGTCCTGGAGGAAGTTATTAAAAGGGGATATAATAAACATGTATAAAGTAAATAATCTCAAAAGAAAAAGTATGTCTTGGGCTCAAAATTTCAGACAACTCGAAGAAGGTTTACACATACATATATATGCATCACAGGAGTATTCAGGGATATTCTGGGTAACACATGTTTTCCTGGAAAGGGAATGAAATCTGTGCTTTGGAAAATGGAGAAAACCTTTAGTTTGTAGGAAAGAGAAGGAAATATACACAGCTTTACTTTACTGCTTCTGCCTCTTGCTGGGTACATTACCATTTTCTTTTCTTTTTCCCCAACTATTGGTAGTGGCAGCATACTGGATCAGTTGACATGTAGTCCTGATCTAAACCAGCAATTTTCACCTTCCATTCATGATGGCAGCACCCAGTTGGATGCTAAATTTGACTCATCTTTGCATTTTTCCACTGCACAAGTATTTTCTGGATTACAAGACATATAATTCTTCATCATTTTCAGTGTGGACTACTCTTCGGGTAGCTGGCATGATGCCAGTGGGTGTCTGGCTCTTCTGACTGCAGTTGCTTCACATTCCAGTAGAGAAGCATTCCACTGATGCCTAAAGAGGCTGACCTGGAGCAGAGACTAGACAGAGTTAAAGGAACAAAGTAGGTATTTATTAAAAGGCCTTCAAAAATACACCTTGGGCAGTGAAAGAGCCCAGCTGTGCCTCTGCCCAAGATGGACTCAGATGGATGCAAGATGCATGACCGGTTACAAATTTTCACACTTTTATAAGTTTTGGTCCATTTACATATTTGGGTTAATTGTCCAATTTCAGCTTCAGGTTAAGAAATCACATCCTCCCAGATTGCCCACCTCAATTCACTATTGTTTACACTTTTTGGGCCTGAAGCTGCAATGCTGTCCTTGGTTCTCGGGCTGCAAAAGGATTGGTTTTTCAAACTGAACTGTGAAGAGAAGTTGCTAGCACTCTATATGAAGTTCAGAGTCACACACAAAAGCAGTGCAGAGTTTGGAAAATATGAAAGCTAAAACTTTCACCACAATTCCTCAACAAGCATGTCAAATCCATTATTTGGGATTCTTCAATAATTTTTAGGGCTTTTGCCTCTTAATTTTTAGCTTTCACTTTATTTAGTTTTGTTCTGTTCAACTTTCTGTTGCTTAGGAAATTGTCATGTTTCACTTGCTTTTTTGAAATCTGCATCAGCTTTCTGCTACCTCAGTTTAGGCTGGTTTCCAGTTTCACCAGTCTGGACCTTTTAAGTTCCATCCAGTGAAATACAATTATTTCAATAATAGTAGAATAAAAAATATTTCAAACATGTAGCTTAAGTTGTTTAAAACTCAGATATTCAGGGACTAGTTAAATTGGCATCACAGACACAGGACAGGGTAATTTTGACTTGCTTGTGTCAATTTGCAACACAAATTTTACACCTCATTACCTCACTCCTAGAAGCAGCTTTGTCCTATGAAGTGATCAGCTTGAAACCTTCAGGTCTGTTTCTTATTACTTCAGGAGGTGACCAGGAAGTGCAGTCAGGATACTTTCATTTGTATTAATTCCTGTGATTCTGCTGTTCCTGCTCCAGGCAATCCCTAGGAGCAGGTGTGATACAGTCTATTCTTTGATATGAACTGGATCATAACTGCCAAGATGTGATAAAAACTCTTCATTTTCTCCTAACACCTATTTCAGTGAAGTTTTTCCTCATTTCATCTACCTTAATGGCCAATCACATATCAGACGATTTAGAGGGAAGGAGGGAAGGAAGGAAGGAAGGAAGGAAGGAAGGAAGGAAGGAAGGAAGGAAGGAAGGAAGGAAGGAAGGAAGGAAGGAAGGAAGGAAGGAAGGAAGGAAGGAAGGAAGGAAGGAAGGAAGGAAGGAAGGAAGGAAGGAAGGAAGGAAGGAAGGAAGGAAGGAAGGAAGGAAGGAAGGAAGGAAGGAAGGAAGGATAAAAAATAATTTCTTTAAAACATGACTTACAAAAAAATCTATATTGACCTTCCTTGTTTTTAAGATAGTTGAGTATCACAGTTTTTGGTTTACAATTCCAGTAGGCACAACACAGAAGAAAGTCTTTATGGAACACTGTTAGAAAAAGAGAACTGTTCCTTCCCCTAGAACCACAACCCACTGAAAGGATAGGTTAGACACCTATATTGAGCAGTGAGGCAACATGGTGCTAGAGTTCCTTGAGTTTTTTAAGGACTCTTGAATGAGGACCTAATAACTTATTCCTTACAACTCTTTTCTATTTTCTTCTGAAACTTTTTATTTGATAGGTCAGTTTAAGATGATTCCTAAGGCTCATCCCTTATTTAAAAAAACCAGACTGAGATGTCAGCATGATATCATATGAGAAACACACTCATGTTCTCTGAAATTAATTTTGATGCAAAGAAAATAGGTTTCTGTTGTGGTCTTACCTTCTCTGAGTACTCTTTTTGCACTTAATCTAATAACCCAATATTCCCCTTGGCAGGCATCTTGCTTCTGAAGTGTTCAGAACATTTATTTTTGGTTTTATGCCTTGAGGTTCCTCTAAATTGTTTTTGGCTTGCTGTATTATGGTTTAACATTTCATTCATCCATTTATTCTGTGAACTGCTTCATTTTCCATTGACTAACCCCTGAACTTGCTGATTGCTTATGAGGCAGCTGTAAAACTGAAGGACTTTGCAGGTCATTTCTATATGGAGCAGAAGGTAGAAAGAGCAGAAGGACATTATTTTCTTACTGTAATTTATACACTGTGCTTGAAATGATGAACATGTAACTAATCCAGACAGAGGCATAGCATATTTCAGGTTGGAGGAGACACCAGGAGGTCCCCAACAGCAGGGTCAGCTCTGAGGTCAGAACGGATTGCTCAGGGTCTTATCCAGTCCAATTTTCAATACTTCCAAGCATGGTGACTGGACAACCTCTCTGGGAAACCTATGCCTGAGTGTCCTCAGGGTGAGAATATTTTTCCCTGTATGCAGTTATGACATCTTGTCTCCTGTCCTCCTGCCATGAAGTTTGGTAACCTCCATGTAGGCAATGGCAAACAGCCAACAAGTCCCTCCCCATAAAAGCTGCCTCTTATCCAGGCTGAAGAAGGCCAGTTCCTTAAGCCTTTTCCCATAAGTGATGTGCTCCAGCACCCTGGCCATCTTGGTGAACTGTCTCAAGTTTTCCAATGTCTTGTTTGGACCTGCTCCAATATGTCTGTGTCTCCACTGGGGAGGGAGCCCAGCACTGGGCCCAGAATGGCAGATCTGTGTTGCCAATGCTGTGCAGGGAAGGATCACCTTCCTCAGCCTGCTGGCCACACTCTGCCTGGTGCAGAGCAGGAGGCTGGTGGCTTTCCATGCTGCAAGGGCACCCTTCTCCTCACTGTTCCTTCTTCCTATGCAGGCACTGAAGATGTACAGAAATAGCTGCAAAACAGGCTAGAGTGGTCAGTCAGTGCCTTTTCCACTTGCACAAACCAGGCATCTTGAAGGAAGGAGAAATTCATTTGCTGAATCACTTATTTCTAAAAGGAACTACATCACAACTAACTAGAAGCATTTCTTTAGGATGTAGCTGCTTATTCAGCACTGCTGTAAGAAATTTCCTTTGGAATGGACTGTTGATGCAATGTTGTATAGACTATAAATTGTCTTTACCTTCCAAACCCATCTCAGTCCCCTGTGCCAAGTTCTCACCAGGGTCTAGTCCACAGTACCATCTAGTGGGAAATGCTGATATGACCATGACCATCCCAAGAAATTGTTATTTCTTCCTGATATCAGTAGGTAAAGTGTATGAAAATCCTCTTAGGCATGGCAGTAGTACCATGTGGGATTGCGTGAGGAGAACTCACCTTGCCAGGGGCTGAGTCAGACAGCTCTGACAATGAAATTTCCAATCTGAAACATTTCATAAGCATGATTACTAACTACTTTTTCTGAGGCTGATCTGTCAATAAGAATAAGAATAAGAATAAGAATAAGAATAAGAATAAGAATAAGAATAAGAATAAGAAGAAGAAGAAGAAGAAGAAGAAGAAGAAGAAGAAGAAGAAGAAGAAGAAGTTAATAATAAGATAAGATAATAAGAATAAGAAGAGTCCATATTTGCTGCTCTGAAAAATTAAGCAGATCTGACACTGGGGGAAAATAATGAAGAATATATCTAAGACTTCTTCTAAAGAGAGCTGGGGCAGCTTGCTGTCTCCTGAGATGCAAAGGCAGTAGCAATTCTGACACTTCTGTAGAAACTGCTCCCAGTTAGAGTACACAGATCTGACACCCACCTAGGGCATCTGCTTCCTGCAGTTCAGCAGCTTCCCTTACATGATCACCCAGCAGGAATGAACACCAGACAGGGTATTTACACTGTGCTCAAATGACATGTGCTCTCAGTTAATTTATGTGTTGGACAAGACACTGCAATGCAGATGGCTTTCATGAGGAAAAAGTAGAGTTGCAGCATATTCTCACACAGGGTGAATACCCAAATTCTTGCATTGAGTAGCCTGTCATGCCTACACACCCCTTCTAGAACGAGCCTGTATACAAAGATCTCTGGATATTCTATCATGATTATTTATGTGCTATGATAAAGCCAAATTAATTCAACTTCAAAATAAAAAGAAATAACCACCTCAGTTTCTACAAAGATCATATCCTAAGAACTATTTGTGAGGCACATTGTAGCCCATACTAACAGTAATTGTTGTGAAGCTCTTCAAAGAACACTAATTTTGCTCCTTGATTTTCTGAAACAGGCCAGTGAAAAGTCTGTTTGCACCAAACACACCGAAAATTAAAAAACCCTCTTCTGTTGCTTTCTAGGTCATGAGAACTAGGAGGAAATCTGGATTTTAAAGACTGGCAGTTCTTAAAACACACTCATTTAGTGAGCTCTGCTGTAAGGAGCTTCAGTATCTGAAGTGAAACGCAGCTCCAGGAGATGGGGCTGAGTTATGCAGCCTCACTGACTGGAGGCCATGAGCCGAGGTGAAGGAGGATGGCCTCTCAGGCACATGGGTTTCCAGGGAAGCTTCTGAGCTGTGAAGAGCTCCAGTGCACTGATGAAGCTGCACATCTTCAGAGGCGAACACAACATAAGAACCCACACAGGCTGAGCTTGTTTTCTCAAGCGTGACCCACTCTTAACTGGTCTTCAGACTCTCCCACATGTCGTTTCTTATTCACACCTTTCACTTGCAAAGGATTAAAAATGTAAAAATTAAAGGGAATTAAAAATGCCTATATAAACCTTCATATGGAAATTTCTAGTCCTGGTAAAGGCTGCACATTTTTATTATGGTAACCAATATTAAGTTGAATTTATGCAAACCCATTTTTGTCATTGAAAGACAGTCTATCAGTTTAAGAACTCATATAATTCATATTTGATGCTTTTGAGCATGGAGTTCAGGTTATTCCCCCTTCAACTCTAACAGTGATATAGCTGCTTGGGGACAAATTACTGCTGTTCTTAGTACTGGTCTCTGAAAGCTAAAATAAAGAAACAGAGGGGAAAGACAATTTGCATCACCAGTTCTATTTATACTCAGCATAACTTGCATAACTTGCCTTCCACTGCAGCATTTGGATTTTAGTGAAGTTCCAAAAATTTTCTGGAAAAAAAATTCTAAGTCAACTTAACTTAGCACTAAGACAAGTGAGGTATTCTATCAACATCATAGGTCTTGTTTATGAAAGGCTGTTTACCCCAAATAGCACAAAGTGATTTGACTCTTTAACAAACCTGTATTCTTGTTTGGGCACACAGCACACTTTGTGTCAGCAGACTTGCAGTGAATTTGCTAAATGCACCAAACAGCACGTCTTCCAAAGGAGGACAACACCAATATCTCACAAAAATGCAATTGCTATAAGGCGTAAAAGGAAGAAACTGCTCCTTTTTAAAGTTAAAATACATGCATTTGTAAAAAAATTGTTTGTATTTTAAAGACATTCAGATATTACTGCATGATCTTCATTATTTTCAAAGGTTTTGTTCTTTTTAAGTTTTTTTCACTTTGCATTTTGTCACTTTGATTTCTGTTGATAACAATTTGCGCTTCCTGAAGATTTGCTGATCTCAAGTCTTCAAAAGAGAGTGTTTACAGAGCAGTAATGTGTGTTTTCTAAAATCTCTTTATCTATCTCTTTTTAGCCTTACAAGTTCCTATACCCTTGAAACTGAATAGCAGAAAAGACTCTTTCGAACCCTATTCAGACCATTAAGGCATTTCTGATGTTTTTATTTCTCATGTTTACTGATTCCTACTTCTCAATGGCTTATGTATGTGATACAGCTGCACTTGGGTGGTAATAAAAACTCTGCAGTTCTGTTTTTACTGCCAAAAATACAATTCCTACGATCTAGAGTAGCAGTTATCTATAGTATCTTTCATTTAAATTACAACACTGGGTAGAAAGACAGCATATTATACAATGCAAACAGACAATACGTATCACGGAACAAATGTTAAGTAATTTCTTTTCTCCTCTTTAGGTAATCTGTGAGCCATCTAAAACATTAGATTTATAACTCCAGTTATGAGAAGGAAAGATTAGTAAACTTAAATCACTTAAACAAAACAAGTATCAAACACACTGCTTAATACACTGTGAGTGTAATATACAGCTCCCAAAGTTTGGGAGTATTTTTGTGATGGTAATATTTAATAATTAAAAATCTGCTACATTTCAAACTGAAAAATTAGATTGACATTTAAATCAGTTTTTTGTCCTGTGCTGAAAAATATATAAAGACATCAAAGACACCTCAGAAGAGAGAGCCTTTCACATCTGTAACAAAGATCAGCCTCAATGGGCTCCCACAGGGTGTCTGTCCAAATAAAAATATAGCTCTATGCTCTGGTTATAGCTAAACATTAAGAAGCCTGGGGTTTTTTTGTATCACTCAGGGAAGGTCTTAAAAGAGCACAAGCAAACAGACAGTTCCAGTAATGTGAAGGGGCTCTAAACTGAGAGGACAACCAAACAAAATGAGATTTAATCAAGCTGGCTAAGAGAAGGCTGTGACAGAAATGCATGAATGTATGTCTGGCAACAAAACTCCTGATGCCGTTAGCTGAGAAATATTCCACAGTTCTAAATCCACGGCAGTAGTGGATGATAGAAGAGGACCTCCAGAGATAGGCCAGTTCTGAGGGATTAGGATACAGACAAGTCATCAGTAAGAAACTGAATCAATTCCTGACCCTGAAATAGAAATATGGTGTGGTAGGTCGGGAGGAGTCTCTTTTATATCTGTTCTTTGTGATAGGATCAATATCTGCATATTAGTAGAATCAGTAAGACTAAATATATAGCAAGAGGAGACTTGAAAGGAGAGACTTTAAATAATAATCATATTTCTCTTAGCAATATGGAAGATATTTTGAAGCTTACAATGAGGAGAGAAAAAAATTTTTAAAAATCAATACAAGGAAATCCCTAGAATATTCTACTAATAATTCCTTTCAGGATTTCTACCACTCACTACTTTTATTTCCCATTACAAGTAAGATGGGTCATCAAAGCCACCTACGACATCTCTGTCTTTACTTTCTGTGCAAGGTAGATTAAAAGAAGATGTATTATGTTCCAGATATCTTTGTCCTAACAGGTAGTTATCGAAACAGCTGAGTATCTGTATTTCTCCACCTGACACTAAAAAGAAGCTGGAATTCACAAGAGCCAGCATACTGATCCCTCAGTTTGAGATATATGAGAGCTGAAATTTGGTCTAAGTTATGAAAAAGTTGGATTCTAAAGGGAAAGTTGCAGTATGTTCTTTACATGTGCCTATAGGAATTAAAAGTATGCTCTCTGCAAAACTTTTGATCTTCAAGAAAGTCTAGTATGGCAGAATATTTTCTCTGGACAAGTTACCCTTTAAATCTTTACAGAGCTTGTACATAGATTTACACAAGTGTTTTTGTTCTGATAGAGACTTTGTCATTTTCCCTCCAGTTCTTCTTCAGAAACATTTTTTTTCCAAATTTTCTACCCTTTTAGTCTTTGGTGAATTAGAGTGAAATATATAAAGGAAGATAAGGAAATTATCTGAAAAGTATTAAGTAAGTCTATTCTGCTTTTAGACAGGATTCAATTTTAAAAATATATGTTCAATTGTATCAAATTATTTTAGGACATATATTAGAAGAACAACTAAAATGGAAAACTTTCTAAATAGAGAGGAAAGACCAAGTTTAAGGCATGAACAATAGAGAAGAGAAAAATGCTTGCTTCCAGAAATTGACCTGGAAATGGGACCAATCTTTTCTCTGCTTTCCTTCTCTCTCCCTCAAACCATCAATGAAAAATATCAGGAAAGTGAAATATAGTCTTAATTTAAATATTACTTCAAACTGAATATAAAATCTATCAGATATATCAGACTGAAAACATCAATTTTGTTTTCCAAGCAAACCAAGAAAGTGCTCTGCCTTTGGCTTTTAAAAATATCTTAGTGAGGTGTGTAATTCCAGTTAAAAATTAGACACTTTCAACTGTTATGTTGTGACATCAGTAATGCTGCTTCCTGCTAGATTTTAGGATTTTGTCTAATTGCACTCCAATGCTATGACAGCATCCCAACCTGACACATCATGAAACAGTGAAATCAAACTTGGTTATCCTGCACTAAGAACAAGATTCCGGGTGCTTCTCATGTCACAGACCAAAAGCCCTATTAGATCCCTCTTTCATTTAACAACTGGATGGAAATCTCTCTCTTTTTTTTTTTTTTTTTGGCTAAGGAATTGTTTGGCTATTGCAGGCCTTTATGTGCACGTTTCTACTGGAACTTAGTACAGGTCCGTAATTTTTTTTCAGCGACTACTGGATAATACCCATGATAACAATCTAACTTTGTAACTCCACACGAAGTTCATAAAAATCCTATTATTTACTACCTATACAGAGAAATACGATTACAAGTAAAACATCATTAAAAGAGACTGAAACATTTCTCCTGATTCTTATCTTCAAGTAAAACATTAAATTTCAGTTACAAAAGGTGTTTTTAAATTTTATTTTATTAAATAACAGAGGCATATGAATAAGTTTCAAAAGGATAATGAGGAAAAAAAACAAAGAAAAAATGCTGACTCTGAATTTTTATTCAATATTTCTGAGTAAACGAGAAGAGATTTCAATAACTTCAAGAAAGAAATACAGCAAATTATAATCTAGAGAAACAAGCCAAATTAGCAGTTTGCTGAATAGTGCCATGTCAATTTTTGCAATATCCCACAAAGATCCACTGAAGTTTTATCAAGTAGAATTATTTAAATACATCTTTAAAAATAAACAGGAATTAATAAACCATTGCTTTAAAAATATAAAAACAATTAATCTAAAGTTATCTTTAAGTATGTAAGAAATTAGATGTTTAAAAGTCTCTTAACTTCACAAGCTGATGCAGTTTCAGATTACTGATTTTTCAAAAATAAAGCAGCTCCACATTGAATCCACTGATCTTGGTTTCCTCCACAAGGTACATCAATATTTGTCACCACACGGTCTCTCTCCACACTAGAGTAGACTGGTAAAGATATGCATTCCTCTGGAGAATATGGACCATATGCATCCTGTCAACAAACAAGCTCTTAGTTATCCCATAAAAAGACAACAAAGCATGAGAAAGCAATATTCTCCACTGGTATGGTATCTAAAGTTAAGATACAGTTTGGACACTGCAGCTTTGGACAAGGAAGTCTTCATTCAGGACACTAAGGAGAAGGATTGAATGAAGCAGAGACTTCAGGAAAATTGCTCTGTCCATAACTTAAACACCAGGAAGGAAATAACAGGGGTGATCCTATGAACTACATATAAAAATCTTCCTTCAGCTAAAACCCTCCCAACAATCACACAAGTCAAAAGTGTCTGCAAAGCAGGCTAAGGGAAGTGCAGATCAGTCTCCTGCAGGGAGAAAGCTGCCCAGGAACCCCTGTGCTGTAGAGTGGGGAGCAGCTCTCCTGGCAGGCTGGGGTGCTGTGGTGCTTGTGCCCTGGCAGACGCTACTGCCCCTCCATCCCTGCAGCAAACCCTGCCCACCCTGAGGCACAGCCCCTGGTGTCATCTGAGATACCTGCAAGCATCATACTGCAGGAACTACAATCCAAAAATCCTTACCCCACCCATTCCAGGCTATTTTATTGAACTGCTCCTCTCTGCTGCCTGTACCACAAACTGCCTTGGATGGTTTCCTCCTAGGGCTTTGCATGGGGCCCTGTCCATATGTGTGACCGCAGAACTGAGTCCATAGACTCCACCAAGACTTCCTACAGCACTTAATTTCAACCCATGATGTATTTAGTTACTACAAATAGTTCAGGGTTTGATTCAACTGATATATATTAAGCATGTTTTCTGTCAAACTCAAAATGTCCCATCCTGTCAACAGGAAAATGTCAGATTTTCAAGAACCAAATAACAAAGAAGCACACTTGTCAGAAAAGAATTTTAAATAAAAATGAGTGTCATTTTAACTCAAATCACATCAAATGTGAGTTAGTGATGCTCCAATATTAGAAAATAACTAAAAAAAGGAAAAAGGAAACATGCAAACAATAACTGCTTCAAGCACTTTGCCTTGCATGTGAATTATAAAGTCATTACTGAAGAATTTCACTGTTCCTTTTGAAAATCAACTTCCCCAGTCTTTTGGACAACAGTGTTTCAATCCTTGCAGAAGATTTATGTGTGATAATATTTGTATAGAGTAATTTATAATCAGGAACTCAGCTATTCTCAGAAGGACTGTACTTAGTCCATTTATCCCTTGGTTAACACTACTGCAGAAGACAAAATGCTGTCCAGACTGAGAGTAAAATGTTAATCAGAGGATTTAAGTTTTGCCACAACTGGGAGCCAGAAGCTGGCCAGTTTACCTTCAAAGACCAGTTTTTACACTTTTTAGGAACAAAATATCTGTTCTTGTGCCTTTCTCAATCCCACTGATGTTTTAAGGAATCACATTATTGGAGGCTTAAAGCCATTCTGTGGAAGTCTTTTTGAGTCACAAATCCTTATGTCCTTGGCTTAAGTACAGTCCAAAAGTTCTCTCTGTCAGACTGCCTCACACACAGTTCCATCCCCTTTGGTGACACCCTTCACAGCATGGGATCCATCAGTGGATTAAAAATGGAAAGGACCTTCACAGTTTAATGTGAGAATAAGAGAATAAGCTTATGAGAATAAGCATGAACATGAGAATAACCATAGTGTTAATAGCTCAAAATATTCTGTTTAGAGCACTGCAGGATTTTGAAGGGGTTCTCTCAGACAAATTCTCTAGGTTAAAGTTAAGTTTGGTTGAAAATTACCTCAAAGCATTACATTATACATATACCTTTGCTCACTAGATTTCAAAAGATGCATTTATAGAGAAAAGAAAACAAGTTCAAAACCTAAGAATTCTAAGATAATATGTTCAATTTTATGCACTCTTCTCCTAAGGAGAGATAATTAAATTAAGGGAAATAAATGATATCCAATTCTGCTTTAGTTTCTGAGCACAGTATTTGATTACAGTCAATTTTTACAGTGATCGTAAAACAACGCAAGGGTAGACCAATGTATTTAAAAAGTGGGCAGTTGACATGTTATGGCCTCTGTTTTATAAGAGCTATATTTTTTTTCCAACCCAAAGATGCCAGTTGCTATTCATTTCAAATATAAGTACATTTAAGAAAGTTTAATTCATTGATTTTCAAAGTATCTAATTTTTTAATTTTTGGATATGAAGTTTAAAAAATAGTCTTATTCAGAAAAGTACTAAATAATCTGTTTTATTTCATTTCATATAACTTTTTTCACATATAACTTTTGGATCCTACTTGGAGTTTAAAAAAATAGTCTTATTCAGAAAAGCACTAAATAATCTGTTTTATTTCAAACACAAAGTGAATGTCTTTCATAACAATGGGAGGACTAGTTAGAATTCTCATTTAAAATGTGTTTCCATTTGGTGTTACCATGGAAAACCACACATATTACCATCCTCCACCATCCATCACTGAGCCAACATATTAGAATGTCTGGCAATTCTCTATTTATCCCATGCACCACCTCTCAAGTAAATTAGGAATCTGTTTATTTATCTGAAAAAACCAAACCCTGTAAATACTGAAAAACTGAAAAATCCTTCACAGGTCAACTTTTTAAGAGCTTTTGTGATGTTTTCATTTTTGCCATTTTAAAAAAATTTCAGTATTTTCTTTCCTAACCAAGCTGGCAGCAATGGTGCAGATGGTGGCTAGCATTCACTTCTGTGTTCAAGTTCTAAATCTGTCAACCTTTATACTTCTAATGCTGCACTATAATATAATGCTGTATTTCCCCTGCTGGAAATAACAATGCAGAAAAACTAAGTTGGGATACAGCAGTGTGTTAGCAACGGAGCTCCTTGCACAATATCTGTCACAATATACAAAGGTCATCATAGTGGTCTAGGCTGTCTCTAGAGTCACACCTGGACAGATTTATCCCAGATATCTTCTGATGGGATGAGCTTCCTAAATGAAAGTGAGAAGAATTCTATAATAAGCAATTTTTGATAAAAGACACACCCTTGAATACATTCTGTGTGACTTTTTGAGTTATTTATCAGCAATTGCTATGCCAGTTGGAGGGCAGAAGCAGTAACAGTTTTTGCTGTTTGGATTACTTTCTTTCATCTTAAAATCTGCAAGCATTGGCATTTTTTAAATTAGTTTAACTAGGAGAAAGGCTTTCTTTGCTTACAGCTCACATCATATTCTCTCTTTTTTATTGCCACTGCATTTTACTTTAATATTTAAAATGCAAAGAAAATATATTCTAGGAATGAACTCCCAAACAAATGTATATATTTACTAATACAGGTTTGAAAACATGCTAATGTTTTTAAAAGACAAAGAAACTAAGGTATGACTGAAATAAAGCCCTTGCCTTCATCTAAGCAATATAAGCTAAAGAATATAAACAAAATTACAACAAGTTTCAGTTTTAAATAATGTAACTGCTTTTCCTAGTAAAGACTGTGATTTTTATTTTGAAATGAAAGTAAAACAGGTCAGCAACATCATACTGAAAAGCTACTACACAGAAAAAATAAAATTATGGGTCTTGAAAGTTTAGGGCTTTTAATAATTTAGTACCTGTGGAATCCAGGCCATGTAACAAGGGAGAACAGATGACACACTGGGAGAATCATGCAGATTTTCTGAAAGTCGATTTCCATCAAAACGACAACCTTCCAGTTGTAAGCCACTGATCTGCCATGGAAATATAAAATATTCAAACATAAATAACAGAATTAAAATGTCAATAATGATTACACTGTGCTTTAATAAATGATGAACCTTTTTACTGTGACCAAATTTTTAAATGACAGGAAATTAATTACTTTTATGTTCTTTGTGAGAATAGGAAACATGATTTAAAAGCAAGATCTGGACCACACTTCACTGTGAACTTCCTCTGATTCGGATTCACATTCTTTGAAATGCCGGAGAAAAATACCTGTAAATGTCATTAATTATAAAACTGCAGTTGCCTGGCATTCGATTAATGGAATTACGATAGCAACAGCCAAGTTCGCAACCATTACAATGTTGAGAAGAAGAGAAGAACAATCACTGCAATAAGCATGACTTCCTGCTTGGAAGTCTGAGCCCAGCTTTCAAAGAATAGAATGTGCAACTAAACAACTTCAGCAGAGGCAAACAAAATATATTGAAATAATATAAGAGAAAATTTTATTTAACAAACTCAAAACTTCTTAGACAAGCATTTTGCTGTTTGGCAAAAGCTTAAATAAGAATCACAGATGCTTCTTTAAGTAACTATGCAATGCTTTATTTGCAACATCTTTCAAGTGTTTTCTTTAATTAAGTAATTTCAGCCTCTGAATTAAAGGTTCTATTTTTTCTTCTCTGGAGTCTTCCATAAGTTGGTGACATCTATTCTAGATTCCTTAAAAAATAATTCCAATATTTGCTGATAGCTTTATTTTCCTCAGTACAAATACTACTAGTTTGCTAATAATAATAGTTAATAGTTATTTTGGCCTGCTGAAGTGAGAACTTCCATTTAAACAGCAATACAACTTAATTCAATAATAACTTTCATGCAGCTTTTCAAAAACGCTAACTATCCAGCTGCAGCAGATATGTAACAGAAGCTACAATCTGAAAATCATCTGTCTGTTACACTATTGTACTAAAGCCTGAATTAAATTTATCATACTGAGGTTGGCTTTCACCAAATGCATGGTTCATAAAGCAGTGCTGGAGTTAGGAAATACAATGTTGCTGGAAATTGGAGGAGTGATCACATAAACAAAATAGAGAAAAAATGTCATTTTCTAATATATTTTGCCTTGCAAGGAATTTTGAAACGTCTATCAGATTGCAAAAAGGGGTTAAAGTATGATGTTACAATGAAGATCAGTATCATAGAAGATAAAATGGATATCATTTCCTTAGGTAATTTTAGTATTCTAAAATTATGTATTTTACACCAAAAGATGGAATTAAACAGTAACACAATGTGGGTTACTGTCATGATTGAAAAGCAATGCTTTCCTCCCCAGTGTTAGGGGTTTTTAATTAATAATATATTAACTGCAAATAGCTAAGATTACATTTTGCATTTTTAATCTCTAATTATTCTTTTGATTGTAGACAGACATTATACGCTTCAAGAATTTGCTTCTTTAAACTCATATTTCTCTTTTATTCTCCAGCTGAGCTGGGGACTCTTCCTTTACAATGTCCAAGATGCAGATGTACAAATTCTAATATGAAAAAAAAATTATAAAACATGGCATTTAAAAAAGACATAGAACAAAGCTGTTCTTCTCCTTGGACAGACAGTGACCAGAGAAGTGATAATGGTCTTTGGACCAATCTGTGCTTTGTACTGACTAGGACTTACAGTGAAACCACCAAAGCTGTGGATAACCTGAACCAAAACAACCCCAGATGGAAAGTTCAGAGTAGACTTTTTGTCTAACTTTCACACCAATTTTAGGAAGATTCATCTCCTATGTTATTCTTTCTGTCCTTCTTCCTTTCTGCAGGGAATATTTTTAGGGACCATAGTTTAAAAAATAACCATGGCAAAGTTATTGGACAAAGATTGGTCTGACAAAGAGGTTTTAAAGTTTGTTACTAGGGTGTTCAAAAGTCTGGCCATCCTGAACATCTCTGAAAGAAATTTCTATAGAAGTGGGTTACCTACTGAAAAAAAACTTTTTACTGCATTTTTCTTCTTTTGAAATTGGCAGTCCCTTTGACATTACAGTTGTGTAAAATACCATTTGATCTCCTGGAAAACTTCTCCTGGCAACCAATGGTAGAAACTCCTTTGAAGATTAAGACTGAATTTTTACTTTCATTCAATATTAAAAGACATTAAGAAAAAAAACCAACAACACTAGAACAATGCACTTTCCATACCATTTAACTGAGTACACCAATAGCCATGTTTTCGTTTCTATAATAAACATTATAGAGAAATTGCAAGTACTATGAAAGACATGAATTTCACAGCATCTGTAATATAATCATAGTATCTTTGAAACTCACCAGAGAGTAATGGCAGAAGTTGACCATAATTTTTAATTCTTACAAAGAATTTGGCAGTTCACAGCTAGCAGTACTAGTTTAGGTTCAAAAAAGTTATTTTTACACATTACAGACTATGTTTCTTTAAAATACCTTTGTATAAAGTGTGCTGATACCATGGTCCAAAGAAGCACATCTACTTCCAAATTTCAAATTCTCTGCAACAGATCTTCCCTTACTAATTAATGCCATAATTTTCCATGACACGATCCAAACTGCAGCAGACTTTGGGAAGTCATATTTTCATTTCATTACCTCTACAGACCTCCATCATTAATTTATTGACATTTTGGGATGGAGGTACACTGTAAAAAAAGACCTCTCAGGATCCCTTATAATAATATATCTGTCAGTTGCTAAGAGAATAGTTTTGATATTAATACTCATATTGTGGATTTGAGACTCTCAGTAGTTTTTTATTTTTACTATGTATATTAAGTCCTACCCAAGGTCATATTACTTACTACCCAATAAGTTCCTTACCATGTTTCTTCCTTTCTTTTCCTCTTTTCTACAATACAGAAAATGGAATGCTAAAAGGAATGACTACCTGCTGTCGTGCAACAGCACAATCAGTGCATAAAGCAAACAGAAGACATGTATTTGCATATCAATATGTAATTTTAGTGCAATAGCCATACATTTTCAGTACCTTTTGTTAAAGCAACCTGGAGTGACATTAAAGAAGATGTAATTTCATACAGATTGATTCTAAGTGATATTGAGGAAGGTGTAATTTTATACAGATAGATTCTAAATCAAATATTCATCACATCCTACTAGAGGAGATCCACTCTATATCATACATCTAAACCATCACCTGAATTAACACTGATAATTTAGCATCTCATTTGATAATTCATATTAAGGTGTGTTCTTGACCTGATTTTTTTCTCTGCCTACTTTGCAGTCTCACTGACAGTTCTAGAACTGCACACTTCTAACTTACAGATGATCATAGGGTAAATTATTTGTATTTTTAGGCATGGTAAGATCAACCATCTACAATTGCTGAAGCTTGATGCCGTTTTTTAAAATCACAGCAAGACCAAGAAAGCATTTTCATCATACAGATTATAAGATCTCCTTCTTTTCTCCTTATGATAGAATAAATTCTAAGTCATCAAAACCTTTTAAAATAAAAAATAAGAAAAAATCTTGAAGAACATGTCTTCAAAGCCTGACAGTTTTCCTAAGAAAGTTATATGAAGTATGTGTGGCTATCAGGTTTAAATTCACCTGCATTCCTACTTGTGCCAGTCCTTCAACAGAGACATTCTATTAGGTTTTTAAATATATGTTGATTCAGAGACTTGAGCACAACTCTCCCAGACCCTGAAACAGAGTCCCCCAACTCTGTGAGTACAGAATCAAGTGTCTTGGTGGAGTGAGTTACATAAAGTGAAATAATACCATTTGCATCAATTGAGACTGATAAAACTCAGAATAGCCTATACCATGGTCTGGTTCCTATAGGGGAGTCTGGTAAGCTACAATTTCTTATTTAGGTGGGATAAAACAAGTCCCAGATATCTCACCACAGTATGTGTTTAAGGACTTATTATTTTTGCTGATGGAATCTCTTTTTTTGAGTTCCCACTCTGAATAGGTTCCCATTCAACAAGGTTAGCCTGAATTCTTGAAACTGCAGATACAACATTTACTTTACCAGTATTAAAATTCATATTGCTCTGATGAACCAATCTTAATGTACAATCCAAATGATCCTTATCAAACAAGATACATTTCAGAGAATTACTTTTCTGAATCAATAGCAGTTTTACGTCCGAGTTATAGTCCCTGTTGTATATAGCTTTACTAATTGGAAAGTTTCCCCTCAGTTGTCCATGAGCATGAGGAAGGACTCATGGTAGGGAAATCTAAATATTCAGCATTCCAAAGGGTTCCAAAGCCATTCCATTCATCAAAGATTAAAAGGAGCAGTGAAAATACTAGTGATTTCTTACTAATAGCTAATCAATGAGTATTTCTCTTACAGAGGGAAAGATAATATTCAAATCAAGTAAAGAAACTTGACAGGGTTCTTATATTTCGCTAAAAACAACCAATCACCTAACTGCTTGTTCTATTCTCACTGCAGAGAATTTCTTCTTAAATAAAATTCTCTTTTGATTTTAAATCCCTCTTAGAACATGACACATTCTTGTAAAGCAATAGATCATATTCATTAACCTTTTGCCTACACATGATATAGAATGCCAACAGTGTACTTTAACTAGCATTACCAAAAATTTACCACATAAATTGTCAGACAGCAAAACATTTTAAACTTCAGTCAGAAGTTTAATAAAAACTGGAGTACTGTAACAAAACTCTTTCCTCTCATTCTTTATTTGCCAAGCAGCTCTTTCAATCTGGCAACTTAAAATATTGTGATATTTTTTAATATATGAATACACTGAGTTAATGTTATTTAGGAGTTGAGGTACTTGACATTGACTTCTGACATTTTTCAAAAATGTTAAAATGGTTTTGAAGAACTTCAAGCTCCTACAGTCTGCAGCTGATACCAAGGCTACTAGAATGACTGGTCTGAGATGTGAAACTCAGTTTTGACTTACTGCTATGGCCTTAGGAGCCTTGGCTGAATCTGGAACCTCAGACCATGTGATTTGTAGGTATATTTGTCATATATCAGGTTTATAACAAGCCCTAAAAGTTCCCTGGTTTATTTATCTCCAACTTCTACAGCCCTGTCTTCTCATGCTTCTTATGAAATGAAGCAGGCATTACTCTTACTTAAATATCAAGATTGAAGAATTTGCAAAATTACATTCTGTACTTCCAACAGGAATTAATTCAACGAAGTTCAAAAGACTGCCCTGTATTTAGGGCAGATTGGATGATTACAGCTATCTTTACTGGCTTTACAATATATTAATATTTTAGGAATATGAAATCTTACATATCCTGTATTAATAATTTTTGACAATGTCAGGAGCCAGCCCAGAACCCTAATATCTCCCCCACCCGTGTGTCTGTCTGCATTACCAGACTAGAGAAGGTGCCCTGCCACTTGCTCTTTCTCTCATAATGCATCAATCTCTGCTTTAGCTGCATGGACCCCACTGTTGCTATTGAGTTGTTGCATTGGGCACAAGTGTCTCTGTGGGGATGTGGTTTTAAGGGCCAAGCTCCATGCTGAACACAGAATGTGGAGGTGTGCAGCATTATTTTGGGATCAACACATCTGTAGGAAGACACAGCACAGAAAACTTACTTTGTCAATTCCCTATAAAATTAAAAAAGTATAAAAGTAAAATAAAAAAGGTGCACAGGGACCTGTGCTGACCAAAGTGTCAGTTTTACCTGCAATGTTAAGAAGCTAAATTAAACCATTTTAGGATTCATCTCTACTTTGCTGTCAAAGCAATCAGTGGTGACTTTATGGCTGCTGGCTGTAGGCTTAACTAAGATTAAAAAATTCTTGGGTTTTTATCATATCAAAAACTAGTCATCTTATAGTTTGCTTTGGTTTATTTCCTTAGTAGTCTCCTTCCAGTGATTAAATAAATTCTAACACATGGCCTTAGACTTACAGATTTACATTTCTATTTCCTCTGGCTACCAGCCACTCGTCTATCTGGACAAGAGCAAAATTTTAACTCATGAAATTCAATTTTCATCTAAGAGGTGGTTGAAGAAAATGGAGCAAGAAGCTTAACTTTAAAATGAGAACAGTGACCAGGGAGAAGACAAAAGATAACTGCTTTCCTTTTCCTATTTTCTGTGGAATTTTGCACTGTCATTTTAGTAGCTGTATACCATTAACCAGCCTTTTTACCTCTGGTACAACAATTATTTATCGCTCAGTTTTCTAGGAAGTTTATGGACAGATGACTTGGACTATACTGATAAAACATCCTCATAAAATACTAGTAAAACATCCTAGTAAAATACCTTAATTTGGAGTTTGCCTTCCTGTATTTGCCCTTTCCATGAAGCTGTAAATTTAAGACTGTCCACTGAACACCTCATTACTCTGCAATGGAAACACACATACAGTAAATCTTACAGACATGTAACAACAGGATATCAAACACAAAACCAAACTCAATGTATTTTCAATGTGTACCATATGATACTAAATCTTCTTTTGAAGAAAAATACATCTCTAACTGAAAAAAAAAAAAAAACCAACCAGTAAGTATTTAAACAGGTAACAGCTACTTTACTTCAAGGCAAGAAATAAAAAAAAGATGACTGATGACCACAATTGACATAACGTTTTGGCTCTGTGTCCTCAAAATGAAATAACCATCCTCACACATAAGGAACAGTGGCACATTAACACAAATAGGCACATTATTTTTCCCTCACCTTGCAGTCTCCTGGCGCAAGGCATTGAGAAATGTGTCTGGATGAAACAGCTCAGAAAGGTCAAGGGTGTCTGACAACAGTTTCTGTTTCTCTGCTTTTTCTACCCAATTCTAAAAGAGAGAATAAAAAACAACAACAAAAAGAAAAAAAAAGAAAAAGAAAAGAAATCCTGAAATAACTGAAATTATTATTTGATTTTTCTACATTTTGAGTTAATGTGGGTATGTCAATTACTATGATTAATGAAAAATGTTTGTGTAAACATACTGTAACCTCAAAGCTTAATATTAATTTCTATTATTTCACACTGGTAAAAAAGAAATTAATACCCTCTTAAAATATAAAGAAAATGAGCAGTTTATATGTAACATGACTCACCCATTCTAAATAACTCAAGTTTCATTCTTTGTTCATTGCAGCTTACTTTGCACAGTGAAAAGTTATCGTTGTATGATGAAAATTATAATTTCAACAATTTTATCATTGTTGAAACCCTATTTCACCTTTACTTACTGGGGTGTTTATGTTTTCCATCAAAATAGCTGCCATTCCTGTGTTTGCTTTAATAAGTTCAGGAAAATAACTGCATTCCTTTTAGGTACACTTTAAGATCATTTTTTCATATAAATAGCACATTATATTGAAGAAACACTTGATTTTCAATCTGCAGTAACGGTTTCTATAACTACTTGCCAACAGGTTTTTTAAATATTCCTTACTACTAGGTTGATGCTGCCATTTTTAGTGTATTAGTTGGAGACATGAATTCACAGAATTGATTATAAGATAAAAACTAGATTCTATTATACATGGCAATAAATGAGTATCTAATAAAGGTGGGGGGAATAACTGTCCTCAATTATCCTTACAGAGCACATGCCTCAACCTTCTTCCACTCTTCTTACTGGCAGCTGTGAAGCCTGTCAGGAGACGCAAGCTTGGAGTTTCTCACCAATGCAACACCTCGTGTGCCAACATGGGAAAAGAGACACACATCACACCTCGACATCTTTATAAACCATGCCATCTTTATATTCCTAAGAAATGCAACCTTAGTTTGGTTCTCAAGACATTAACAATCTCAGACAAAGAATTTGCTCTCGTCAGACAAGATATTTAGGTACCTGACTGGTTATGCAACAGTTCACACTCAAAATCCTCTCCTGAAACGCTTACAATGTATCTCTTTGGTACAATTTAGTTATATGATGTAGTCACAATCCTTACAATGGCACTGCAGTATGAACCTGAAGACACTGCATAACCCACCCTACAAGATATGCCTTCAAGACCCTGTTGGATGGGGCTCTGAGCAACCTGGCCTAGCAGAAGGTGTTCCTGCCCATGGCAGGGGGTTCCAACCAGATGATATTTAAGGTACCTTCCAACCCAAACCATTCTGTGATTCTGCAAATACTAAAATAGAAACTAATCAGAGAATAAGATTCCACATGCTATCAGATGAAATATAATATCAAAACAGAAAGACAAGCCCCCCTCTTTTCTAGATACCAGCTCCCAGGAAATTATAAAATTGCTATAGTCACTGAATAACAAATCTTGAAAGTTACACTCTCATCACACAATGTACCTGCCAAGCATCTATATCATGTTTAAAAATTACTTTATTGTATTGTTTGAACTGCTGACAGATTAATAATTCCATAGAACCATTTTGGAAGTGACAAAATCATCGAAAATGCAAGCAGATAACACTCAGTAAGTTTTATTTTATTTTGGCAGTGTGTCACATATCTCCATAATGTTTCCACCATGTTAAAGCCTTTAATCAGTTGTGGTAGTTTGAGGGGAAGTGGAATTCTGGGAGTGTGTCAGTCCAATTGAAGATGTAGATTTGCGACTGACAGCTGGATGACCACTAAGATTTGGACACGCCTCTGAGAACACACAGGGGTTAAAAGCAGAGCTCTGCCCCTGGGAAGCCCTCTTGGGACTTCGGCGTGGAAGAAGAAGGACCTCTGCCCCTGCTCCAGCTGTCCCGGCTGGGCAGGGGGAGGGGCAGCCATGTGGTAGGCCCGGGCCTGGATCGAAATGGGGGTAGGCCTGGCCTGGTTCCCTCCCCCCCCCAGGGTGGAGGAGAGAGAGACACCGGGAGAGACACCCAGGGTGGAAGGGTGGAGGAGAGAGAGAGACTGAGAGCTACTGGGTAGCCTCCCCTCCCCTGGGGAGACAGAGAGAGAGACTGAGAGCTACTGGGCAGCCCCCCCTCCCCTGGGGAGACAGAGAGAGAGACTATGTTTGTGCTCGCTGCCTAGAGCTGAGCTGTGGCCTTGAAGCTCGATATCGTGAGCTGCCAGCCTGCCCGGCCTGTGGAGAGGAGGGGGGTTGAACCAGAAGGAGTCCGGCTGCTTGTGGGTTGTGAGCTGTGGAGTTTTAACCCTTTTCTTGGACAATGAAAGCTTTTGCAGAGTACTGACCCTTCCGGGAGAGGAAATGAAGAAAGATTTAAGCAAGTATTTTAAAGGACCGAGCAGGGGAGAGACTGTGAGAAGAACCTAGGGTGGAAGAGATGTGGAGTGGCATTCTTTGCTGGACGCTTTTTGTAGAGCCATGGACTGTTCCTGAATACAGAGACTATTTTCAGGGGGAGCCACCGTCTTCCCGAGTTAAGAGGGCAGTGTGGGAGCCTCCCGGCCCAGGAGGTGAAATAATGGGGGGACAGATGTCCCAAAATGGAGACTGTGCCTTTGTTTTGGAGTGGGACGATGGAATCCTTAAAAAGACAACCCTCAAAGTAGCTCTGGTCCATGTTCAGTGGTGAGAGCACTGAAATGGGAGGAAGGGGTCACGATCTCCAATCCGGGTGGTGATATGTGACCAAAAGCCCAGGGCATACAAGAAGGACTCCTCCTCTTAAAGAATTGAAGATTGAGTATTTGTAAGGGTGGTTTCTGCTGGACCGAAAGATGTAATTGTATTGGGAATTTGGTGGGGGGAGGAGGAGGAGCTGTATTCTGTAGAGTTTTCATTTTCCTTGAGATTGTCTTTTCTTTTCTTTCCTATACCTATGTAGTGTGTAGTTAATAAAGTTCTGCTTTCTATAGTTTTAAGTAGAGGACTGCTTTGCTTATTCCTAGGCACATCTCACAGCAAGTACCAGGGAGTAAGTATTTTCATGGGGGGCACTGGCATTTTGCCAGGCTCAAACCATGACATCAGTTTTGGTTTTTTTATCTGCCACATCACTGATTACGAGCCCTCAACCCAAATGATTATGAATCAGTTCAGAGATTTCTGCTTTCCATTTTCATTAGGTAAATGTACACAGTTAATGACTCTTATCTGCATGATTCTTTTAATGACTTTATACAAGTTTATGAAACTTATGACTCCAATTTCTTTTATCATATATCAGTAAATGTATTCTGATTAGGAGGGGTTTTGTAAATTGTTTTGTGTAATAAAAGTAGACATCACTTCAACTTGTAATTAATATAATCATTATATTGCTGTCATCAAATAAACTTTTAATGTAACTACTAAAGAGAAACACTGTCAGGAACACAGATGTTTATATTCCACCCAATTAAAAGACCAATATGGGTAATATTAATTCTGAACTCATATAACTAGTAGTACTAGGATGTACACAAAAACAAAAACTTTCATTAGATCACAAAAACAACATTTTAATGTCTTGTACTGCTCTGTATAAAGCTGAATATGTAACTCATTTACATCCATTTGAATAAATAATTTTAGATGCAATCAAATGTATTTTACAACCCAATTGTAAAAAATATCCTTATGTTTATTTTAGTCCTATAAGATCACATGACAGCCTATTAGGGAAATGCTACAGTCTCAAAAGACAACCCCACTCTATTAACAGATCATTTGTCACTGGTAGTGCCATAGGGCTGGAAGAGATCAGGGGTTGATGGGAAGGGAATTTTAGCTGAACTGTAGAAAGACTGAAGTGATGTTTCTTGAAAGGGAGAAATCCCTCCCCCTTCCCAAATCTGATAGAAACATGTATTTGTCAAAGTGATGAAAAGTTGTTTGACTTCTTATTCATCTTGGATGGCCATACAGAATTTCAGTCTGAAGGGCTTTCTTCCATCAACAACTCTTATATAACCATATAACTATTATACCAACAATGTGGTCTACAGTCTGAATATCCTATCTCTGAAAATAAGTTTATTCCAAAATGTAAGAAAAAATCCATCATCCACTCTTCTTTGCAACTGGTTATTTAAAATTTTCATTATTTCAATATTTTCTGAATATTTCTCATTAAAATTACACTATAAATTTAACTGTCTGTGATAGATTAATTTGGAAAATTATTATTATTAGAAATATAATATCAAAACTTATCAGCAATACCCAAAATGCTTGCAAAGCAATTCCTGGGAGGGTAATTCAAAACTTCCACTAATGTGGGGTTCTGTTTGCTATAATAAAAACATTTTCTTTTTTTTTTTCCCCTTACAAAAACAAATCTATTAGCATGGTCTCAGGTAGTTCAAATAATATTTTTTCATGCATCTTAACCTCCAATAAACATCTACTCCACTTTCAGAGAGAAGACTTCCTTATCATCTCTAATCCCAAAGCAAACTGAGAGCCTCATTGAACAGTGGAAAGAATAAGGAGGCTGCCAGATTTTCGCGTTATTATTTATACAGCTTTAGGATCACAGAACTCCTCTAAAATGAAGCACATACTCTTCCTTCACCAGTTTTAATTCATTCCAAATCTATATTCTTCTAGTGCATTTTTCTATTGCTGTGGTCCCCAGAAAGAACTTACACTGAAAAAGAAAATAATATAAATCACCACAGAAGTGATTTCATTTTTGTGTCTAGATGGAAAATTGTATTCAGTGTTACACGCATATGCATAGCCAGGAACCATACAGTATAATTCTGGTTTTCTACAAGTTTTAGAAGTTTTCCACATTACTAAGGAAAAATATTCAGAACTTTGGCTAAGTCTGAGAGTAAATGATGGTGAGTAGCACTGCTAGGGGAGTAAGTACTCAGTTAACTGGAGTTTAGACTGAGCCAAGTGTAGGAAAGCCATTTGTAGGATCGGCGGGAGAAAAGCGGCACGCCAATATGGGTGATCAGCAGATCTCAGTTTATTGATCGGTAGTCACATACATTTATATTAGACTTAATGAAGTTCATGCATATTGCAAAGCTGAGCTCAGGATTGGTTGGTTCACTTATCATACAGTAACACCTACTTCTACATTCTTTTAGGTTTTTCATTGCAACTATTGAAACTATTCTTCCTATTCTGGCAGGGCCCTACTCTCCCACATCCTCATGTTGCAGCAAGGTTATAATGGCCTAGTTTTGTCATTGGACACTGACTGCTGACTCTTAGGCCTGTGTCCTTCTCAGTTTGTTAATGGTACAGCGTCTACGTGCCCTCTCTCAGCTAGCCAAATATCTACAAAGCTCTCTGCATTTCCCCCGTTTTCTGTTGAACAAGCATGGTCTGATTAAACGCAGCAGACACCATCCTTTGCACCATATTCTGCAAGCATATGCAAAAACACGGCAGGATGAATATTATCAACAGGGCTACAATGCATACTACAATGGCAACCTTAACAATAGAGCGTATCCATGATCCCAGGCCAAAAGATTTGAGCCATCCATCAATACCAAGGCCCGATTCTATTTGCAATTTCCCAGCTAACTTTCGCAATTCAGAGAGCTGAGCGTGTACAGACTTTGCATGGTCAGAAAGGTTCATACAGCACATGCCCTCGAACTCCTCACAGCCATGGCCTTGTGCAAGCAACAGAAAATCAATTGCAGCCCTATTTTGAAGTGTGGCATGACGAATAGAATCAACATCTAGCAGAAGGCCAGAAATTGCCAAAGAGGTGATATTGGCTTGTTTAGCAAGCCAACATGCCATTCTGTTTAAGGTGACATGAGCATTTGCTGCTGATACACCAGGGGCCAAGACTGATGCTGCAACTATGGCTGCTGGGGACCAAAATTTTACATCATCTCTGCAGTCTGCAGAAAATGCATGGATCATTCGTTTACTCCGATGACGGCGGTGGGTCATGTTAAATATCATGGATGTATTGGGTGTAAGGAGAGACAACCGACCAATTGTACATGGCCCCCCTCTCAGCATTGATGGGATTCCGGGCCAAGCACGGTCCCCACATATCAAGAAATAACCTTGTGGCAGTTGAATAGGGTTAATTGATGAGATTGACACAGTCTTTGTGGTATAATTGCACCAGGCTGTTGCATTACGGTAGACAGCCATGCTAGAAGTTACAATAGTGGCATGATTCTTAGTTGACAGCCGGCTCTTATAGAAAAAATTAAGACATGCATCTGCCATAACTGAACCTAACAGTTCCAATTCTTGGGGTTCCTGCGGTGCTACAGGAAAACGAGAAACCCACTGGTCCCAATGATCTACACTTGCCCTAGCATTGTTAGTCTTGCAGGTGGGTGCGTGTGAAGGGCATGGCCAGGGATCTGCAGGTAATCCAACTAAACAAGTTGAAAATGGATTACCGGGAGAAGATAATGACAGACAAATAGCATCCTGATTAGTTAACTTTGCCAAAGTAACCCAAATGTTAGTCTTAGGCTGAGCTAAGGCCATGTGGGGGATTCTTGCCCCTTTTTCTCCTGTTGCGCCTTCTACGTGGCTCATTGTCTCTACTAGGAGGAGGAAGAATGCTAAAACGATGGCATAGCTCTTCCATCTGTGCTGGCTGAACCATCCACTGCCCTGGCAGATCGACATGTTTGCTACAACTTTCCTGCACGGCTCCTGACTTGACTTGGCTCTTAATCCTCTTAGCTTGCCGCTGTATTTTCCACCTTGATCCAACAATCTCCCTTCCCTGTCGGCTTTTATTCCAGTGGGAACTTTTTCCGGCTGAGTAGTCATCAGTGTTACTGTTACTGCTGCTGCCAGGTCCAGTCCGAGGCTCTCTGCTGTGGCTGGTTGCAGGCGGCTGGTTGTAGTTGGCTGCAGGGGGGGGGTGGGAGTGTTGGCAGCTGCTAAAATCTTCTGTAAAACAAATAGCCCCATCATGGCTGAAGGGAATGAACCATCGGTTCGGCTTTTCCAGCGTTTCAGGTTATTGTTGCTGACGCCTCCAAGCCGCAACTGAGTGACTGTCTGAACGACAAGCCCCGCACCAAACTCTGTTTATTTTGCAGAATTGACGAACGTGCTCCAAACCTCTACAGCGGTAACACTTGGATCGGCCAGTAAAAGGCGATCGTGGAGTATTTGTTGCCGCGGCTGTGAGCGGGGCTAGGGCGGCGAGGACCTGAGTTTGAGCAGTCTCTGCCTGCTTTAATGAAATCTCTGCCTGTTTCTGCATTCCTGCACCCAGTTCCTTGATTGCTTCTACTATCATAACTTGGGTTCCTACAGGCATATTTGCTATTCTTTCTAAAGCTTCCTCTATAGTCCAATTTGCCCCCAAGGTGTTCAAAACACTCCTCGTAGCCTGGTTACAGTTCTGGAGAGCACACTCCTTCAACAGAGCCCCCTTCATGAAATCTTGAACACCTGCCCGTTCAATAGCAGTGGCAGCTTTATCAATAAATGAACCAAATGATTCATCTCTCCCCTGCTTTATCCCCATATAGGAGGGGACTCCACCAGGCTCTTTTATTCTATCTATAGCCATTCGTGCCAATCGCATGGTTTCTCGACATTTCTCAGGGCCAAGTAAAGCTTGTGCCTCTGTCATAACAAAAGGTCCTGTCTCCATTAGTTCATCTAAAGTCAGTCCGTATAAGGGGTCTCCTTGTTGTCTCTGTACTGCTGCAGATTGTTGGCAAAGTGCCTGCCAATGAGCTCCAAATAAAATCTGCTGATGCTGGGTGAGGATTAGTTTAGCAATCTCTTTACAATCAGCTGGCAACAACACATGAGTCTCCCAGATGTAATCAAGCATTTGTTTCGAGGGTTCACCTGTGACTCCGAACTGACTAACGGTAGCACGAAGCTGTGAAAGCAGCTTCCAATCTAATGCAGTAATAGCTGCATGGTATCCGCCCCCCACAAGAGGTGTGTATACTACAGGACAAGCCACATCCAAAGCTGCCTCCATAGCTTCTTTACCCCCCCCCGAGTCTATGATGTCCTTAGCTAGAGCTGCCCACGCCTCCTTGCGCTCGCGAGCAATGGCTCCTGCGATATCATTCTGTGACCCAGGGTTAGGCTCATTTAGGGGAGAAGGGGAGCAGGGAGGTGGCCATGAGACAGGCTGTAAATCTGCTGCAGGGAGGGAGCCGTCATTTACAGAGGAAGCTGACAGTGGTGGAAGAGTTACTGCAGATGTCGCAGGGGGCAGGGGAAATTCTGGCTCTTCTTCATAACTCTTATTCTTATCGTACGCTATGTTAGCTTGCTGTGCTGATTTTTTCTCTGCCTGATATTGTAACAATTCATTATAAACAATTTGCCACAGCTTTCCCAACCTTCTAGCAGTCTTATTATCATCAATAGATAGCTGCCATAAACGGTCCCCGAAATTTCGCCAATCAGCTATGGTGGGTACTGTATGGGGATTTTGTAAAACCCCCTGGAACTCCCCAAAGTCTAATAAGGCAGGGAGATCTGACGACAGGTCTATGCCCTTAATGTTACGCTTTTGTAAAAAGCTAACAAATAACTGATATGCCGCTTGCCTCTCATTTTCCATAGTGTTATCAGCGCGCTGTAGCAGCCTTGTAGAGGTGTTCGGCGGCACGTATCGGCTGGCCCCTTCTGTAAGGTCGGCCAGGGCTCCGGCACCTTTCCCCTTTTTCTTTTTCCAGTGGTGCTTATTAGCCGTCCCGGCTGCGATAGGACCCGAACTAAAACACCGATCTACCGTGGTTTCCCAGTCCCGAATAGAGGTAATCCAAAAATAATTCCAAGAGTAGCCCAAAAGTAATCCCAAAAGGTGGTCCAGGAGCAAAGCAGAAATAATCCAAGGGTAAATCCAGGAATAGTCCGGGAGTAATCCAAAAAGGTAGTCCAGGAGCAAAGCAGAAATAATCCAGGAGCAAATAGAAAATAATGCAAGGATACCTCAATAGTCCATAATAGATCACGTCGGGGTCACCAATATGTAGGAAAACCATTTGTAGGATCGGCGGGAGAAAAGCGGCACGCCAATATGGGTGATCAGCAGATCTCAGTTTATTGATCGGTAGTCACATACATTTATATTAGACTTAATGAAGTTCATGCATATTGCAAAGCTGAGCTCAGGATTGGTTGGTTCACTTATCATACAGTAACACCTACTTCTACATTCTTTTAGGTTTTTCATTGCAACTATTGAAACTATTCTTCCTATTCTGGCAGGGCCCTACTCTCCCACATCCTCATGTTGCAGCAAGGTTATAATGGCCTAGTTTTGTCATTGGACACTGACTGCTGACTCTTAGGCCTGTGTCCTTCTCAGTTTGTTAATGGTACAGCGTCTACGTGCCCTCTCTCAGCTAGCCAAATATCTACAAAGCTCTCTGCAGCCAAGGTCAAACAAGCAGTTATGCTACAATCCCATTTTCCTCACAGTGCAGCAGCTGTTGTACAGGTGTGCTCCTAAGTGCAGGCATTCAGTGATAAACACCAGCAGGAATGACAATATTACAGCTCAAAGAAATGAAACAGATGGATTTTTGCAGGCACTGAGCCCAGAGGGGGTAATGCCTAAGATTCTGAGGAACAACAGGTACACAACAATTCGCTCCCTTGTGGTAATTCTTTGTATGTGAAATCCTTGAGCCATTATTCTTGAAGGAGCTATCCTTTATTAAATGAATGCATGAATGCTGCAGTACTTCAGGTATATGATAAGGAGTTGGCCCATACTTACAAATGATAAATAACACAGTAATTTAATTTGGAGTTTATGCTTGGTTTAATTTTATTTTTCTTTTCCTTTTTCCTTTTTCTCCTTTCCTCTCCTTTCCTCTCCTTTCCTCTCCTTTCCTCTCCTTTCCTTTCCTTTCCTTTCCTTTCCTTTCCTTTCCTTTCCTTTCCTTTCCTTTCCTTTCCTTTCCTTTCCTTTCCTTTCCTTTCCTTTCCTTTCCTTTCCTTTCCTTTCCTTTCCTTTCCTTTCCTTTCCTTTCCTTTCCTTTCCTTTCCTTTCCTTTCCTTTCCTTTCCTTTCCTTTCCTTTCCTTTCCTTTCCTTTCCTTTCCTTACCTTACCTTACCTTACCTTACCTTACCTTACCTTACCTTACCTTACCTTACCTTACCTTACCTTACCTTACCTTACCTTACCTTACCTTACCCTTACCTTACCTTACCTTACCTTACCCTTACCCTTACCCTTACCCTTACCTTACCCTTACCTTACCCGTACCTTACCCGTACCTTACCCTTACCCTTACCCTACCCTTACCTTACCCTTACCTTACCCTTACCTTACCCTTACCTTACCCTTACCTTACCCTTACCTTACCTTACCTTACCTTACCTTTCCTCAGACCAAAACCACTGGCTACTGCTTTAAAAGCTTTATTTCAGTTTTCCACACCTCAGAGTCCTCCTGTTTGTTGAGGAAGTCTGAGCAATAACACAACAGCACAGTGTTACAGCATGAATGTTCTAGGTCCCCTAGTACGCTGGCTAACCACGTGCTAGAAGCAGATAGACAGTAAGGTACAGCTGACAGAAACATAAGCAGAAGTGATCTCATTCTGGTTACTGTATTAGTTCATTTTTTATCAAAACAGGAACCTAACTTCCCCGAATTTCTGTTTCCGACATTTAATATGGATACAGAATGATGCATAGGAACTGCAACAACATACTGACAAGTTCATGATTGACATATGCAAAAAATATCTACTTCCAGATATTTCCTGTATGACCACTAAACACAGAATCCAGTTAGGCAATACTCCTATGCTTCATGCCTTCTAGTCTCTTCTTTCCCAAGTACATCAGTCACCAAGCACTAAATTGTATTTGCAGTTAAACAGCAAGTGTATAACTGGGTAAGGAAGCCTAAGAACTGGAACTATTCCTTGGTGGAATCAACTCCCCATCTCCAAAAATAAGTTGCAGGGGACAGAAAACAGTGGCATACAATATTCATTTGTAGATAACAGACTAGACTGTCTACAATAATACTTGGACAAAGTCAGGACTACATCAGATATAAATCCTTTGCAGAGCTCTGGAGCAGGGATGCTGAAATCTATACTGTGATGGTACTGGTGTGACTAAACAGGGATACAGAATATTCAATATATTAGCCACTGGTAATGACGGGATGCACTGCAGTAATTTGTTTACAGTACCAGCTCAAAGGCTATATTACAATGAAGAGAGCCAACAGAGATCTGCTTACTTTGCCATGGCTCGTTTTCCCTGGTAACACTCCATGAAATACAGATTTTCCATTAGCATCTCCCTCACAGTCCTTGTTCCTTTACTGAAACAATGACCCCTTGAACAGCAGTCACCAGTCTCCATGTTTTTCATTCTTGTTTACCAGTCATTTATTTTTTGTTAACATCCTCTCTTAAGGCTGTCAAAATATGGAGAAAATCTCTCACCCATGCCTGTGTCACAGAACTCTACTATATTAGTAACTATTGAGGCTTAACCTAACTCTCAGATAAGTAAGAATGTTAATCAAACAGACTAAAGCAATCTCATCAGAAATCACTCAACTCTGTGGGCCCCAAATCCCAAAATGCATAGAAGATACTACAATTAAAAGGCAAAGAAGGAAATCTGGGGTTTTTACATGAGAAAGGAGATTACCAAATGGAAACAGTGGCTGGTGCAACTCCATTTAAACAAAGGAAGTAAATGATGTCATGGCTAGTCTGTGATGTGGCATCCTGGCACATCATGCTAGCTCACCCTCTTAGACTCCATTAAACAGAACACTCCAACACTGCTCAGATTAGCAAATAGTTTGTTCAAAAGAGAGATTAGTGCTCAGACTAGCAAATAGTTTGTTCAAAAAAGAACAACTTTGTGTAGATGCAGAATATAATTGTTTGGTTTTTTTTTTTTTTTTTTAACTGATGCAGTAAGCTAGTATGAATTGTTGTTTGTTCCTACACTGTAAAGCTAAGGCAGTAAGCATAAATGTACCTCAAGCGCAGCATGCAAGCTCCCTGAAGCTCATAAAACCTTTTGTTAAACTCGAAAGCAAATTTCTCTTGTTATGGCCAATTCCAAATGAACAGCTCATCATAAAGGCTGTAGGTCTCTTTCAGATGTCCTGTCACATGAGAAAGCTAAGAGAATGCTGAAGAGCATTAGTATGGCATAAAACTTCATTCACACCTGTTCTCAGGAAGCCAGAAAAACATGCATTAGGGAGCAATTTGAGGAAAAAATATTGCACAATTTGTTAAACACCACACTTTTTTTTGAATTAATTTTTGTTTTCTTTTTATTTAGCTATAATGGATTTAGTTTTTAATTACTTCCATTTTAGAAATAATTTATTCATAAAATTAAACATTTTGGCATCCAATCCAATTGCAATTCAGAGTAGCTCCAAATTCAACACCAATTTAGCTTGCTCAGGGCACAGTCTACTGTAGTTCTGTGTATCATCTCCAAAGATACCTCCAGAAATCATATATTTCCACAAACATCTCTGGAAAATATGGGTAACGTTTCTTAATTTAGAAGCTGAAAACTAGACAAGTGTTTCAGATGTGGCCTCAAAAGTGTAGAAGAATTAATAACTGCCTTTGAACCTTAGTAAGGTCATTAGGAATTTTGCATTTCTATGGTATCTTTGGATACACACATTGGTTTCAGTTTTATTATTCTAGTAATATCTTAATGTGTTCCTTATTTGATGGATTCTTCTGTTGATATATCCAAATCAGTGCTTTTTCTCAGCGTGATAAAATACATGAATACACATGACAGAATAAATCTTTTTTATAGCTTTGTAATCTGAATATCTGAAGAATGAACAATATTTGGTTTAGTTCTAAATTATTTACTGCCCTTTGTCTGATATATAAGTAATTTCGATTGCTTAATTTATTGCATGGGATAATAAAATATTAGAAATAATACTGAAAATGTTAATTATAGAAAACGTATAAGAAAATACACTGTGTATAAGGAAAAGCACAAGCAATACTATGAAACAGTATAAATCTGACAGGAATTTTGAAATTCAAGTTCAGATATAGAGTACAAATTTCTCATTGGATCGTAACTCTCTTAGTTCAGAGTGACTGTGTGGAATTACCACTACAAATATATCAATATGCTTTTGCATACTCTCCTTCATATGGGGGGAACACATTCTAATTTAGTCACTATTTATAGCACTCGACTGGACACACTGGGAAACATTATAGAGCAGGAGGGCATTTATCCTTCCTGCCTTTAAGCATCACTTACACACCTTAAACAGAGATCTTCCCATCACTCTTAACAACTCTTCTACTTTGATTCAAGGTTTGGTTTCTTTTTCCTTCAATTATGTACCTTGCTGAACATTTAGAGACAAAGACCACACCAAAAAGAACTCTACTAAGAAAAAAATCAAACAAAATGAACAAAACCCCAAATCTGAATGCCTTTCTGTTTACTTCAGTTTTAAAATTCAGTCATGTCTGTTTACAGAATTGCTGAGCACACTTTTATCCTGCTCTGATTGCTTTATTTGACTTTGAATTCCCAAGAGTAAAACCACTGCACACTCAACAGATAAAGAAGGGTTTAGTCAAGAATTATTCTTATGACTCTTTTCCTTCACAAACTAAATTTGAATTGACAGCCTTGAAACTTAAAAGGCTCCAAAATGTTAAATATTTTTATATATTTGCAAATGGATACAATATGAAACTGCTGTAATTTCAAATTCAGTAATACAGCATCTCCTTCAAAGAGAGAAAGATAGGTCAAGATGAGGTTACATTTCTGCCTTCCCCAAAGAAAAGATTGCTAATTAGGGATGATGCTCACTTGTGGAATGGAAATCTGCTTCTAATAAAAATTGAGCTTATTTTTAATACATATCTGCAAATGATATTTAAGAAATAGTTACAGCATGTTACCATTGATTTTGACCTATTAAAATCTCAAAACAGGAGATAAAATATTTTGCAAACTGCTACACCAACCCAGTTCCCAGCAAACTATCTAGAGGTTAAAAAAGAGCCACAATCACATTACCTTTTAGTTACAAAGCTAATTTATTTCAACATATTCCACATAATTTATTTCTACATATGAACTTCTAACTATGAAATCAGAATTATAAATAAAACAATAGCAATGGATTTTGAACACATCACTTAATTTTAGTAGATAGAATATTTCTGTCAGTGTAGTGGTGATCAGAACAGCAAGTTACTGTAACCAAGGGCAAGCCCCGCCTAACCAACCCAGTGGCCTTTTATGATGGAGTGACTATAGCACTGGGCAAGGGAAGGGCTACAAATTGGGATTTAAGAGCCATCTATCTGGATTTCTGTAAAGCCTTTGACATGGTCCCTCACAACATCGCTCTCTTTCAGCCAGAGATGGATTTGATAGGCAGACTGGGAGACTGATAAGAAATTGGTTGGATGGTCACATCCAGAGGGTGTTGATCAATGACTCAGCGTCCCAATGAACATCAGTGACAAGTGGTGTCCGCCCAGGGTCCATACTGGAACCAATGTTACTTAATATCTTCATTAATGACATAGATAAAAGGACCAGGCATACCCTCCTCAACTGAAGGACAGGATGTCATCCAGAGGGACCCAGGCAGGTTTGAAGAGTGGGGCCCTTGGAATCTCTTGAGCTTTTACAAGAACAACTACAAGGTGCTGCACCTGGGTCATGGCATCCCCTGGTACCAGCACAGGCTGGGGATGAGCAGATGGAGAGCAGCCCTGCTGAGAAGGACTTGGGGATGCTGGAGGATGAGAGGCTGGCCATGAGCTGTCAGTGTGCTCCCACAGCCCAGAGAGCCAAACGTGTCCTGGGCTGCATCCCATGGTGGGCAGCAGGGCCAGGGAGGGGATTCAGCCCCTCTGCTCTGCTCAGAGCCCACCTGCAGGGCTGCACCAGCTCTGGGCTCCCAGCACAGGGAGGACAGGGACCTGCTGGAGTGAGTACAGAGGAGGGACACCGGGATGATCAGAGAGATAGAACACTTCTACAAGGAAAGGCTGTGAAAGTTGAGATTGTTCAGCCTGGAAAAGAGAAGGATTCAGGGAGACCTCACTGCAACCTTCTAGTACCTGATGGGAACCTTACAATCAAGATGGAGAGACATTATTTTCAAGGGCATGTAGTGACAGGACAAGGGAGAATGGCTTCAAACTGAAAGAGTAAATTTAGATTAGATATTAGGGAAGAATTTTTTTTCTGTGAGGGTGGATGAGGTATTGGAACAAGTTGCCCAGAAAAGTTGTGGGTACCCATTCCTGGAAATGTTCAAGGCCAGGTTGGATGGGGGTCTGAGCACTGTTCTAGTGGCAGGTGTCCCTGCCTACTCCAGGGGGTAAGAACGAGATGGTCTTTAAGCTCTCTTCCAACCCAAACCTCTCTCTAATTCTAAGTTGTCTTAAAAAAGCAAAGCAGATGGATGGGATGACCCTACAAATTGGTGCATTAGCATGTGCTGCAGCCTTCTCATTTATTAATGGATGGAATTTAAAATTACCAGGTTTTGACAGAATAACATAAGGACTCATTTTCATATGTGAATGATAATAACATCATTTTCTACCACTTGTACTAAAATTAACCTTTTTTGCTTGAGCTTTTGTCAGACAAGACTATCCATTTTACTCTGCTTTCTCTTTTGCAGACAGCTCTGTCCATGATAAAAGAGATACAGTGAAAAACAAGTTATTAGAAACAGAGCAATCTACACTTTTAATTTTGACAGATTAAATGCATAAAATTGATTAATATTTTATCATTGCATCTTTTCAGCTTTCTTCCTGTATTGTGAAAATGTATCTTGTAGCTTAAAGAGAAGAATCAATAAATGATCATTACTTTTTTACTTTAAATAATGGATATCTACTACAGCTTTACATCTTCTACAATATATAGCACAGCTTTTTGTAATTTACTAAGTATATTAATACTATCTTGAATTCATAGAAGAAATACAGAATATTAAATCTATTTTTTTTAATTTAAACCTAGGTTAGGAAAGAAAGAAAATTTTCTTTAAAAATATTGTAATTTCATGCATAGTATCTGTAGAGACAATGACCTGGGTTTGTCTTCTTCTATTCAACACTTACAAAAAGTAATTTTATGAATAATTATCTCCTGCAATAAATATTTTATAATCAAAGAGCTGAATAATTGGTTAGCAGTATGATAAGGGGTACTGCTCAAACTTCTAGTTACAAGGTAGTATTTCATAATTTCAACAGAACAGCCATTCTCACAAAACATGCCTAGAATTTCAAGAGTTTAATGAACAGCAGCTGAATTCTGTTGAAACAAATTACTTTTCTCAACAGTTAAGCCTGATGTTTATTAAAATGCCCATAACTTGTGGATGCCTCAGTTTAACAGAGCACCAAACACTCACTGGGAATAAGCTTCAACCGCTCACAATGAAACCAAAGGAAATGCAGGTAGGGATATTTTCCCTTTTCCAATGCTGCTTTTTAAAAACTGTTTTTCCAGTTTTTTGTGCAACTCTTTTTTGTGCAAAAGGCATGTTTTTCCAAGACTTGAGATAAGTATAGCTCATTGGCAACCGAAATTATTTACCTTTGAAATAGCATAGTTTGCAGATTTAAAACCTACTGTATTTTGGAGGAAAACAAACATTTCACTACAAAAAAAAGTTATATTTAATTTTGGGCATCACAATATATTAAAGATATTATGTTATTGGAGAGTGTCCCAAGGAGGGCTGCAAATATGGTGAAGGGCCTGGAGGGGAAATTGCATCAATGCATGAACACAGCTTTCTGTAAGAGTACAAAAAATGCTTCAGCTTCTGCTTTAATTTCCTTGGATATTAGACCTTATTTCAATGGACAACTCCTATTAACCATCCATGTCCAAAACTTTTATCTCACATTCTGTTTGGTCCCTTGTTTGGATGCTGCATTTTTACAAAGCACTACTGCTCTATATCAGCCATTACTTAATCGATGCAATCTAAGTGAGACAGCGATTAGAAAGGACATGATAAAACAGCTGCTAAGAAATTCAAATTTGCCTATTAGAGACAAACAAAACATTTTTTTAGTAGTACTTGCAAATTTCCAATTTTTACCAAGAAGTTATCAATTACATATAAGGTCTTAAAAGACATATCCTGGCTGATAAACTTGGAACAAAGTAAAATCATTTTGCAACATGATGAGAACTGAGGGAGCCAACTGAAGATCAGTTCCTTAGCAGATAATGTTTGGCTGCAGTGGTATTTTCGTTTTGATATTCATGAGAGCTAAAGAGGAGAAGCCAACAAAACCAGCAGAAAAATGCTAATTCTTCAGAATAATGTGGAAATTTGAACTAAAATAATGGAATGGGTGGATTTGAAACACATTACTTTTATGAATTTTTGTGCTTCAATATTAGAATACTGAATCTGGAGTATTCTGCACTGTACAGATACCTAGATAACAGCTCTTCAAATAGAGAGTCATGAGAGGAACAATGACAAGGTGGGGAACCAGCCAAACTAATTCATCTGAATCAGCTTCTCCTAAAACTGCAAAACACAAACCATTAAGCTATTGTCCCTGGTGCAAACTCTGCTAAGGCATTGTATTAGAAAACACTCTGGAAACTAAGTGTGATTACTGGACTGGGATAGGCCTTATTATGGAGTGCCCAAGTGGATGAATAGAAGGATTGAGCATGACTATTCTGGATTTTGTAAGATTTATTATGTGAGTTCTTTAGCCTGGTGAAAATTGAGAGGACTTGATTTCCTTGGTTTTCTAAGAGCAGCCTTTCTGCCTGTTATCAGTGAATGAATATTTAATATCTCTGCCTAGATGCCTGGGGTGTGAAGGAGAAATACTGGGGTTCCTGTTCCCAGAAGGTTTTATAGTACATTCAGCTGGCAATTTCCAAGAGTTCAAAACCTCATTTACCTTGGGCATCCAATCCACCTTCCTGGAGACCTAATTGTTGAAACAGAGGAATAGGGTTCCAAAACAGGAACAAAGTCATTTTTCCTTAAATAGTAAAAATCTTATACTAGGTGATCAAACTGGTATTAAAGTTAAATATTACTATGTTAGATTTTACTCAGGATGGAAAGGGACAAGAGAATGACATCTCAGAAAAACACAAGTCTCTTGAAAAAATATCAAATTTCACTTCTTTATATACTAGGAGCACTTTTTAGATGAATGCACAATTTCAACAAAACCTTTCATAAATTATGCAACTAAAAACTTTCAATATTCATAAACATTTCTCTGATTAGAACTCTGAAACTGGTGCTTATGATTCTGAGGTCAGAATGTACACTGCAAGACTTCCAGCAGCTTTCTAACTCAACAGTCATCCAAAGGAAGAACTGTTTTTGTAAATGACATAAAATCAGCTGAGTCCAAAAGAATGAAATATAATATCTTCTTGGAATAAGAAGAGTTTGGGATTCCTTTTTGAAAATGAGAATTTAAGCTCTTTATTTCATTCTAGTGGAAACAAAAATCAATTTCCAATTTGTTGACCTAAAACAATTTTTAAGGTTGATATTCAGCTGACATTTGCCTGGGCAGCTGTTTTGCCTCTTGGTAGCTGCAGTTCTGAGTCTGCTCTCTCTCTCTTTCTCTCTTGCTGGTATCCACAGCCATGGGAAGACACTTATCTAGTGACTGGGATTAATACCATTATAGGCTGATGTGCTTTATTGCTGAGCTATGATCACGAACCACAGGAGAGGGAAACCACAGAAAACATTTAAAGTGCCATCATGAGGAAACTGACAGTAAAAGGACCAAGAATTACAACTTATACAATGACCACTGATGATTCATACATTTCATATCTTAATGTTGGTAGCAAATATATCACTATAGACAGACAAGTTGAAGCATAGTATTATAAAGTTCAATGTTAGCACTGCTAATTGAAAGTATTCAGAACTCCATCTTAGAAGAATGTTCAATACATGACTTTTGCTTCAATTTAAAGCAAAAGCTACCATCCAAATATCAGAATTTTCACCTGGAAAGAAATAATCTATTTACATCAGGTCTGTCACCATAACATAGTAAACAGCAACACATGCCTCTACTGCATTTTGCATATACAAATTTCCTTACACTTTCATTAGGCAGGGCTGTTTTTTCTTTGGGGGGTGTTTTGATTTTTTTTTTTTTTTAATTTTGCTTTTTACTGAGTAAATTCAGACCTAAAAAAAATGCAACACCTGTTGTTTTTCTGCCTGTTGTTGTGTAATGCTCTCAGAACATCTTTACACTTCTATAAATTCTGCCATAAATATTTTACCATCTGGCCTATATTTTGTGTTCCTCCCCATCCCCATTAAATGCTTGCTGCAGTTGCTTTTATTGTTTCCTGCACTGGCAGCAAGCCTCTTGACAAGGCAGCCTTTAACTAATAGCCTAGGCTGAGACTTACTCCATTCTCAGTAAATGTAATCCTTCAGTAGAACTTTGATCTTTCAGTGTCTCCTATTTTGTCTTAAAAATGCCTAAATCAAACTTTGTCAAACAGTAAAGTGTAAGTCAATATCTTACAGTCAATGAAACAGAGCGACATAAGAGTAACTAAAAAAAAACTTATAAAGTTGGTCATATAAAACTAATCCAAAATATGGCATTTATTGAAATGTAAATCAGAAGATAATTTTCAGAGTTATGAAATATCTTTATTGAAGCCCTTATTGAATTTCTGAATACTAAACCTAGAATTAACTACTGACTAATTACATTTATAAAATCAATAATGAAAAGATAATTAAAAAATGATCAAGACTAATCAGGAAGGTGTCATGGGCACAATCAGGATTTGGAATCACATTTAAGGAAAAAGATGATTCAACTGAAATGCCTAACTAGAAATAATCAACATTTTTACAATAATGTACAATATAGAAATACAGAAACTGTAATTTGAATGTGATTTGACTAGAAGCTTGAGATGCAAAACAGACTGATACTTTATTATTAAGAATTGCTCTAAACACAACTATACTATATATTTGACATTAAAGAAATAAAATGAGACAACCAGTAGCTATTATCACTAATAAAAATTTAACATAATTTACTGCTTATGGAAACAATCAAGTATCTACTGCAAAGCTATGGCTTAATAATCTTTCTCTCTCTTATAATAAATAACTGTTAAAAACGGTAAATGAGTCCTTCATAATAACTTTCATAAAAATGACTAATCCAAATGTACCATTTTGTCAGTAGTTTGAGAAATGAGAAAGGAAGATTACTATCATGGTAATGCAGCACATATAATGCAACACATTAGTCAATAGCTGACTGGAGTATTATATGGAAATAAAAACTTCTGGAATATGTGTGGTTGAAAATCATCTGTTACTATTAACACTAATTTCATCCTGTTACCTCTGCATACTTTGTATGGGAGGTGCACTCCACACAGAAGCTCAAACCCTAATCTCAGATTTCCACTAAAAATAAATCATGTAAGTAAGGAAAATTGCATGCAGTTTGGTCACAACCAAATGAAAGTAAAAGCTGCAAACCGTAATGTACTCTTGAAGCTTACAAACACACTGAATCACCACAAATGATGGGGTTTTTTAATACTAAAGGCTATAATAGTCAGAAAAAAGACAGATGGGACTAAGTTCGACTCCAGTTATATGACCAAATAACATCTGAACATGCTTTATCACTTGTTGCTATACATATTTATATTTTTTCTGTTTTGTACTTTAAACCTTTTTAGAAGGAAAGGATAAAGAAAAAAAAAGTATTAGCCAAAAGAAACTGTTTGCATAACAAGAATCTTATAAATTCTTCTGAGACATTTATTTGACAGTTTCTTTAGAAAAAGTAATGCCTAGAAGACACATGGCCCTCAAATCTTTCTTCTGAATCTGACAGTCAACATAAATATTGACAAAAATCTTGGTATCCCATTGGACAAGATGTGTTAATCAAGATCAAAACCAACAGCTTTGTATTTATTGCCTGGAGGCAACAAAGATCTATCCTTTCTAAAGTAGTCTTCCTCTCTTTCAGGTTCTCACAGTTTTCTCTCTATGTATCCAACACAGATAAGGAATCTGTGTTAATTAAATACTAATTAATTTAGATAAATTACTTTTGTCTTTGTTTTACCTTAAATACACCACATTGTCAAAATATATATAGATTTACCTTAACTAAAAATTAACCTCTTTACTGTCACACTGTGGATAGACACCTTCTCTTATGTCCCCATGAAATCCTTGAGAATGCAGATCTTTTCATTACTTTCTTCCAAGACTAGACAGCTATGAATTTCTACATTACCTTTATTAGAAATGCTTCACTTATGTCTTGATGGGCACCTCCCTACCAGATTAAAAAGTGTGCCTTGACTTAAATGTAAAGTTTCATCTGGGAAAAAAAAAGTCTTTTTCCCTCACAGCTCACCATAAAGGTTAGTGACTAAGATGTAAACCTATTGTGAAGTAACTAACAATATTATCACATTATTCCTTGATCTTTAGATTTTTATGTATCTTTTCACACATCTAAAATTCTTTTGGACCTGTGTTTGTAAAGGTCTACTGTAGTGGAATTTACATAATATACTGTGCCACTGAGTACCAGCACACTGAGTAAAAAAATGACTTTAAAATTACCTGTATAGCAAGTGCTCGAGCTACAAGACTTCTAAGATACTGCAAAGGATCTTCTGGACCTTCCCACTTGCTTTGCCATGCGACAGGACACTGAAATAAAAATATATTCACTGAAAGTATCAAATTCACTGTCATTTCATTTTAAGTTGGCAACTTGAATAAAAACAAATAACCTGGAGATCAAATATACCTACAAAAAAAAAAAGGCAACACCAGCAATATAATGATCAAGAACAAACAACCACAAACAGAAAGGTTGTATTCCTGCTAATTCTTTGTGTGGCCCAGCCACAGTGTTGATGGAGAATTTGCAAAAGAACCTCTGCTGTTCAATAAGGAAACATCAGGTGTTTCCATAAATATTTACAAAAACCTAAGAGCATTATGTCTTGGGAAGTCACAATGTCATCTTGCAACTGCAGCCAGTTTCCCACTCCTCTGCTGTAGCCTCCTCAGGCTTCAAAATGCAGTTGTATGGCTCTGTGATGAAGACAATCTGGTACAATTCCTCTGCATGATTATTTTTCATCACCTTACAGTTTTGTAGAGCAACATCTGAGAAAAAAAGTTCTGCAAGACTTCCCCATATCAATTTCTCATTGACTTCAAAAAGAAAGGCTTAAAAGGGCATCTGTTAAATTTATCTGTTAAATATTGCACAGTACTGAAGATGCTAAGCAGAATCAACAGTTTATACTGTTTAATATTTACAGCTGCATTTTCTAGGAAGTTTCCATTCTAATAGCATATGTACTGAACAGGTACTCAAAATCTGATCCCAGAAGTTTGCAGAAAAAGGTATCTTTCAAAATAAATACTCTGTATTTACCTTCTATAGATAAAAACCAAAACGTAATTAGATTCAAGGATACTAATTAAAAATTAATTCAGTAAACTAGAATATATACAAAATAATTTAAAAAGGACAGTTTACTGCATGGGGTTTTCCTAATTAGGATTTTTTAAAAATTATTTTTTATTTGAGACCTTGCATTTTTGCAGCCTCTTCTACTAGATATGCATTTACAAGCAGCTCATCAATCTATCATTTACAAGGCATTTGCCTAATGTTGTTAATATATCACTCTAAATTACTTCAAGTCTAAAGAAATTGCTTAGCTAATTGTTATTATGAAAGTGTATCTCAGATGTGCTTATGCTCTTTTTGGCTGGGGTGGAGTTAATTTTCTTCACAGTGGCTAGTAGGGGGCTAACATACCAATTTTACACAAATACAGCACATTGCTGAAACTTTTATAAGTCATACATTTATTGAATTTTACATTTCTATTAGTAATACAACGGTTTCTTCAGGTACTATAATCTTAAAAGAGCTACAATCCTAGTGGGTTTAAAATATAGCTTTTGAAAAATAATCCTTTGCTACATAAAACATGAAAACACTAAACAAGAAGAGTGTATAGAAAACACATGAAGAAAATAATTTTAGGGTGACAAATCGAGTGAGGTTTTGCTGCCATGCCAAGAATGTGGCATTAGCCTCTCTGGAAGGCTGCTGAAAAAACTGCTATATGGTCACAATCCAATGAAGTAATCCATGTCAAGGAATAGTGGGTAAGTAAGCAGATGAAATGACAGAAGCACTGGTCAATACATCAGGAAGCTGAACCAATGCTTGTGAGAGGTTAAAATGCACAGAATTTTTAAGAAACTTTTTGAGGCAGTGATCAGTTTCACAGCTCCGGCCAGTTCCAATAGAAGAGTGCAGCTCAAGCACACAAGCAAGCCATGTTCTCTTGCTCAGTAACAATAAATATAACTGTAAGAGCTAAAGAATGGCCCTTACATGGATCCCTTCCATTCACTATGACTTGGACTTAGTGCCAGTTTCTACCACATAGTCAAAACATGTTTTAAAAAGGCAATGAGATTGCTAACAAGAAAACTTAATTTATTCTAACTGTAGAGCAATTTTGCTAACAAATGCTGTCTTGTGAATCTGAAAAGACAACAAATTTAATTATTGTTTTGATTAGAATTTGGGCTATCAATAAATGCATAACAATCTTTTCAACAGTACTTGTTTGTCACATTAAGATAGACAGGATGTTAATAGGAATTATTGTTCAGTGCAGAAGCCATCTCAATATCTATGCATTAGCATTGACAGAATTTATCAGTTGCTGGAGGCAAAACAAAAACAGAGTTTTATGTCACATCAATGTTTGACTATCTTTTAACTCAATTATCTAGATATTAATGATAGAGCATGTAAATTTGCTGTCACTAATTGAACCAGTTTACAAACATGCCCAGTGTGATGACAAAAAAGATGGAGAAAAGTACATATAATTCTGGCTGATTTCTTGTACATCAAGACTATAGGGTGAGATGATAGGTTGGTATGATAGGCACAGTTTTTCTGTATGTATGGCAATACCTACCAATTTTCTGAGGTATGGCAATACTCCATACTGAATAAATGCAAAGAGAACTACTATTACAATTTAATTTTTAAGAAAATATAAAAACTAAGTAAGGGGACAGATTTACATATTCTGCTGGCTAATGTATTTGACTTATCTAGCATGACTTGGTATTTGAAATTGAAATAGTATTCCACAACTTCTAAACTTACTGGATTTGTCTTTTAGAGAAAGCTTGATAAGAGAGTAATACATTCAGAAGATTCTGCAAATACTTCTGAAAAATTTCACAGAAAAAAAGGGTTTTGTTTTAGAGTTTCTATGGAGTTTAAAAGAACTCCATTTTAGAGTCTTTATCAATAAAAAAAATAGAACATGAAAATTACTATTAGTTCAGTTTCCTTGGGTTTTTTCAATGCTTACTATAATTTATAGTCATTACAAGATGACTTACCTTCTGGTTTAACAGAGCACTTGCTAGCCTTTGTACTTCAGAACTCAGCAGTGAGGTGCCTCTGATGACTTTACTCAAAGAAGCAAGTGACTGATGGACGCTCTGCACAAGGCGAATGGCATTGAACTGCTCCAGGGTAATGAATGATAAGATTGGAGATCCTTGTTGTTCTGCAGGAGGAGACACCTTCTGATGGATCAGGTTAGAATTCTAAGAAAAAACATGGAATATCCAGTTAATAAACTCAGGGAAACGATGGTGTTGTACAACACATTATTTATTTAATTCATGATACTTCATATGACCTTGTTAGCTTTGAAGTAGTAGTGATATCATCCCTTTTCTGACACTGATTTATAACTACAGTGATACTTTCAGTACTGTCTGTGACATATTCAATAAAGGCACCACTCTTCTGAAACAAGTCTGTCTATCCAGTTACTTCAAAAGTTCCTGAATTGCTGAAAAATCTTCACTTAGCTGAATCACTGCTTTTAGTATTAATGTGTTAATATAAAGAGCAGCAATGTACTCAGCACAACAAAATTACACTGGGTACTGTAAACTATGTTGCCAGTTTTTGCTTCCTGAGACTAGTTCAACATGGAATCAAATTAAATATTATAAATACAAAATTTTATGTGTAAATCTTGAGTAATTTAGACTCTGAGAAGTACTGCTGCTCTTACACTGCCATTTTTACTACTAACTTCCTTTCCATTAAAGCCACTGAAAATCCAAATTTATTCAATAATTTCAAAAGATGGTGCAATTTTGCAAATCTTAATTCATATGCATAAATACATTTTTTGCATATGTTTGGAAACTGCCAAACTGTAATGTGGCAAGATGCTGCAAAGAATTCTAGTTATAAAATTAAAAACCTTTTAGAAAATTCTATAAGGCACAAATGCAAAAAGTAAACCCTAGCCTATGGGAAAAAATGTTTTGCTATTTCAATTTCTAGTAATTTAGGAAAGATAAAATCAGATTTTATTTTCTCTAAAATATGTTTTTTAAAATAACAAGTTTTGCTTATTTTTCAGGTTAAATAAATTTCTGAATTGTCAGATGGCATCTTGCTTTTCAGAAGGCACAGGACATTTACCTCTATAATCTTTCCCAGGCACTATGTATTTGTCAGAACATTTACATTTTTAATTTCAAGCTCATATTCTACTCAGCTACCAAGCTAAAATATGAGAAAAGCTAAATGAATGAGCAATACTTTGGCTTATGACTGACCAATGGAAAAATTAAGAATAAAGTTTTCCAACACTGTTAAAAAGGTATACAAGAAAGCTACTGATCAAAGTGCCAAAGCATGCAGTATTTACAATTGTTATGCTTTGCATTTTTTCTTTGCATGCATTCAAAAATCACAGTACCAGTTTCACATCAGTTTTTCTGAGACCATAATTTGCCGACAATATGTAAATTGGAATACAAAACCAGCATAAGCTCGCTGATAATTTCTTATTGAGGTGTTTAATTGCACAAAATAAAGAAAACACAAGACATTCCACCTTGGAGGCTTTGCTCAATCTTTGACACTCATAATTCACAAAAGCTTGTTGAAAGAGAAGTCCTTTAAGTTCCTCAATATTGTCCTTTACAATAAGAGTCTCTTATGAATTTCAGATTCATTTCTTCACTCTTTCTAGTGCTTTCCTTGAGAATTTGTTGAAACAACCCATCTGTCATTTCCATAGGAAAATTAAACATGAATACCAATATCAGCTTATACATTTAATGTCCTGTTACATTCTCTTAAAATCCATTATGTATATAACTCATATCAGCTTTTAAAATACTTGTATGCTCATGACCTACTTGGGAATTAAGACGAAGAACTGCTGAAGTACTGGGTGTTTTTCCTAATCATAAGAAACTGAAGGTAGATTCTAATCTTTAATATTAAATACTGCATTTTACTACCAACATTAATCAGGTGTGTTTTCAGATGTTGATAACTTTCCCTCTTTCAGTTCTGTATGGGTTGCTATCTTAGTATAAGACTTCATAAATCTCACCTAAACTGTCCCAGAGCTTTACTTTGTTACCTTCTTAAACGCAAGTTTTTGCAAACTCCAGTATGTTCTGAAAACTGCCTGCTTAGAAATGTAACAAATGCAATGAAAATAAACTCATACACCTTTACTAGTTCTGCATTTGATTCAAAATGCAATTTTGGTGGTGGTGGTGATGGGTTTTAGAAACCTCCATTGCCCTTTTGATGTACCTGTTTTGCCTCCTCCTTCGAGACTCTCTGCCTATTTTATTTAGATATTAGCCTCTCACTGTTTTTCACATGGTTTTAATAATTGAAAATAAAATAAAGAATGACCCTATATTTTTGTTTCACTGATTTTCCTTCATGGAAAAGACCCTGTTGTTTTATTAAATCTGAGATAGCTAATGAGGTACCAGGGACATGGTGAGATTCTTGGGGCTGTTTTGCACTGTGCCAGGAGCTGGACTTCAAAATAAATGGCAGGTTCATGAGAGTTTAATTAATTTGGTAAGTGTCAGGCTGTTATTAAATCATGCTGCAAAACACTGTAAAAGCAGTTTTAGGACAGTACTCACTACAAGGATGTTTTCAATCAGAAGAATTAATATGTATGTTTTCAAATGAGGCTAATATAGGTGAAAAGGTCATGACATTCTGCATTGGTTCAGAATGGCTTTGCTTTTGTAATTTCAACACAGATGAACAATGATTTGAAGCACATTTTAAGTATCTACTTCATTTAAATAAAATTCAATTAAAAATTTCAGAGTCTGAATTCTGGCTAGACTAATAATCAGTGGATGAAGGAGAGGCAACTGCCATCATTCTATTCTTATAGATAGATAAAGAATAATAAACCTCCCAGTTCAACAATTTCAGGATATCTGAATAACTGGTAGCAGCAATTAACAGGGTTTTGCATCATATATGGTCTGAGAGAAAAAAATGAAGCCCTGCAAATTACAAAAAATATTTCTGAAAAAGCAACAGCATGTAAGTCCTTGCTACCCTATTAATGTAGAAGAATCATATCCCATTCAGAAATGTCTAAACTGAAAAAAGCTAAAATTTCCAAAGCATATCTGCCATTTTTGCTGTTTGGCCACAAAGAATGTTATAGGCTCTGAAAACTGAACAAAAATAACTCCTATTCACAGAACCAAAAAACAGCTGAAGGGTGGAAGGAACCTCTGGAGACTGCCAGGTGCTCAAAGCTACAGCACGTGTTGCCCAGACCTGTATCCAGTCTCCATCCAAAAATATGACCCCTTGCAGCTTTTCCACAGAGACTCCAGTCAACTGCCAGGGGTAGTATGGAGCATATGAAGCTACAAGGGGTCATAGTCTGAGGGCCAGACCAGCCGCAGCAGGCTTTCCACAACATCCCAGAGCTGAGCCCCTGGAAGGCAGCAAAACCTCCTAAACAACAGATGAGGTCAGAAAATGGGAGCATCCTTCCCCCAGCTGCAGGGAATTGCTCACTGCTTTTCCTTACCACTTCCTCCTGGTCCTTCTATGTGGATCAGGTTTAGTTGGTTTTGGAGTTTCATTAAGAGTGCAAAGAGAAAAATATGTCCACACTGCAAGATTATGATCAATCATTGAGATGTAAATTCTACAGGATATACCTATGTCAAATGGTAAATTTTGTTGAATTTCAGAATTTTCAGTACATAGATGTACAACAACTGTTTTCAAGGTATTTGTAAGATAATCCTTTTTTAATTAATCCTTGACTTACACACTCAACATGGGAATAAAAATGTTCAAAACAACTTAATCTTTGTCTACATATTTACAAACTTCTGAGGATCTTTTTGCCTCTGGAATAATTACTTTTTACAGACTTCAGGAATAGGTTTTTTTAAATTTTACTTCTTCATATCTGGGAAACTGTATTAGTTTCATATTCTCTGCCCATTCATGCATAAATAAAATAATTTGTGATTATTAACTTAAGCAGCAATTCAACTATCTTCTTCATTCCAATTTCCAGGTCTTTAAAAATTCTGCAAACAAAGATGATACCTTCATTGAACTATCAATTTAGAATGAGAATGTAGTACTGCATGCAATGTCTGTAAAATATTAAAGATGTCCAGGCTTTTTCAAAGCTGGAAGCAATTACTGGTTGAACAGATCATGAAAACTAATTTTGATAAAAATATTATTACTCAACTTTTTTAAACACTCAAGAAAATGTCCCCCACACAAAAAAAAAACCTATAAAAGGTTTTATCCTTTTATAAGATATAAAAGGGTAAAAGCCATCCTATTCTAAAGGATATATTCAAAAGATTAATTTAATTATCTGCTATTGGCATAAAACTTTAGAAAATCAAAGAAACTTCAAGATAATAGAGAATCCTTAAATGCTTTGGGTTGAAAGGGACCTTAAAGATTATCAAGTTCCAACCCTCCTGAACAGGCAGGGATACCTTCCATAGACCAGGCTGTTCATTTAACCTGGTTTTGAATCTTTCAGGGATGGAGCATCATTAGCTCTCTGGGAAACCTGTACCAGAGCCTTACCACCCTCTCAGGAAAGAATTTCCTAATATCTAACCTAGACCTACCACTTAGCATGGATCAGATGAGAATTCAACGAGATACTTCAAAATGTAATGGTAAATTTTAATGTGCACCTCAGGTCACTTCTAAGTGGTTATTTGAGTAAGGGAAAGGTTTTTCCCCAACAGTGTGGGTGTGTACAAGACACAGTTTTAGGCCACAACATCTTTGATCTATTACATGACCACTGAGGAGACAATATAATGGTCTAATGTCCAAGTGGGCACCTAGCATGAGGTGGGAGAGATCCTTCCCAAGCGTGCATAGTGTCTGCATTCACACACATCACATCTAAATGCATGCCTGGAATAAGAACTCAATGGTTGGCAACCAAGCTTTACAACATAAGTTAAAAAACACCAACAAACTGAACTAAGCAAGACCTACAAAGGAACTTAAAGGGAGTGATACTGGATACTGCAGAGGGGATTTTCTAATACCGTATTTCAACACTATTAGTACTTCATTGTATTTGAAATCATTAAACATTACCTTGTGAATGTTAGATAAATGAAGGGACTAAATAAAAATCTAAAGTGCATTAGCATTTTTCTTGGAAACACAAAAAGGATGCTAGTCTTATGTTCGGAGTGTGGTCTCACCTCCATATGGAGAAAAAAGGTGATAGCCTATTGTCTTGCATACAGAGTTCATAACTAATTATGCACCTAACATTGTACTTTCTACCTCAAATGCATTTAATTTATTTTTTTCTTATGTTTCAACACTTGAGATAATTAATTAGACTATATTTTTAATGTATTTACCAGAAAAAAAAAAAAAAGTTGTCTTTTCAAATTAGGTACAGTCCTACCTGATTAAGCTTCTTCCATAGGTTGAGAACAGGAGAAAGTTCTGTTGACCATATTTCTCTGTCAAATTTGCAGCCAGCAGTTACTGACCTACTCAGGATCCGAAGCTGTGAAATGACCTGAGTGATGAGAATACAAATGCACTCTTGAAGAAGGATAAACAAACTTCTTTTAGTACAAAAATGCCACACACTAGCAAATACTCTTCAATTTATCTATGAACTATCCTTTCCTGCATACCTAATTACTGATCATGGTCTGATCAAAACACAATATCCATATTCAAGAACAAAACATACTTGAAACTTCATTCATATTAAACTTCAAAAAAAACCCTACATATTTTCTTATCATAGTAATTGTTTTCGTCCGATTATAATTTAAAAACTAATGAGGTGCATAATTAAGTAAAAAGCCTCTTTTCCACAAAATTTAGAGACAAAACTTGAGCTCTGCTTTTAACTAGGCTCAAGCTCTGCCTTTAACTAGGCTCCATCTGTAACTAAAAATTTAAGGGGAAATAAACTCCCAAAATATGTTACTAAATACATACAATAACTATCACACACCAAAACTCAAGACAATTATAAGAAATTCAATCTGATCCGACCAGGATCAGATCTGACCAGGATTTACATATTCATGCCACCTCAACCTCTTTAAATGCATAACTATTAAAAAAAGAAAGCATGAAATTAAAAAAATAACTGCAAACCTTCCAGAAAGGAGGGGAGCTTCTAGTTCATTAGGTCCAACTTCCTTTACTGTTAGCAACTCTAGTAAGTTCACAAATCAACTGATAAAATACAAACATACACTTGGAACAAAGGCCACTGAAATTAAAATTCTTCAGTGATATTGCAGTCTGTCTCTTAAACTATATATAACCCCCTGGTATTTTTTGAGGCATTTTCATAAATTGTTAGTTATTTTTCACAGTGCATTTTTTGCAAGGCATATTAGAGAACAACTTATTAATTCTCTCCTCTTTCACTTGACAATAAAGAATTAAGCTTCATAGCAAAAATGTATTAATCATTCAGAAGTTCTAGACTATTTAATTGTAACAGACTGAGGGAGAAAGTCAAGTTGTTTTTCTGCTGGGATTTGACTTATTTTCTAGTCTTGAAAGATGTGCAATGATGAAGTGCTTTCTTTTGTTTTTCATTTTCTTTCACTGAAGCAAACTGCTCCTTCCTATTTATCAGCCTTGATAGGGACTGTGAAGCACTACAAGATGATAGTACAACCAACCATCATTTTAACTTCTATAATCAAGCTCTGACCATGAGACTGTGGTTTAAAATCCTGAAAGAAGAATTTAAGGGCAGTAGTAGAATCACAATCTCAGAATGTAGGAGCGTAGATTTCAGCTTAGTCTGGGATCTTTTTAGCAGGAAGCAGTTGGCAACTGTTTTGGAGAGCAAAGAGGGGCCAAGAGAGCTGGTCAATTCTCAAGAAAAAATTTCTCAAGGCACAAAACCTGTTCTTTCTGATGCAGAGGAAACAAGCATGATAAGCAAGTCAAAGAACAATCATGACAGAAGATCATCATGGATGTAAAGGAAGTAAGTGACCTCAAATACTAGAATATGTTGAGTTGGAAGGGATCCACAGGGATCACTGAAGTCCAACTCCTGGCTCTGCACAGGACATCCCCAAGAGTCACACCATGTGCCTGAGATCATTGTCCATGTTTTCTGAATGCTGTCAGGATGGTGTTGTGTCCACTTCCACTGGGGAGCCTGTTCTAGTGGCCAAACAACCCCTGAGTGAAGAACCTGTCCCTGATAGACAACCTTGAACCTCCCCTGACACAGCTTCAGGCCATTCCCTCAGGTCCTGTCACTGCTCACCACAGAGAACAGATCAGTGCCTGCCCCTGCTCTTCCCCTCACAAGGAAGCTGCAGGCTGCAATGAGGTCTCCCACAGAAAAATGGGCACAAGGATGGACTACCCAGCAGGGGTAGAAAGACATTGCTCAGTTGTGTTAGGGTGAAGTAAGGAAAGCCAAACCTCATCTGGGTTTAAAAGCAGCAGTGTATACAAAGGCCTAAAAGGGCTTCTGGCAGTATTCTGGCAGCTAAAATGAAAATACGAGCTACTTCTCTTTATAGCTTGTTATATAAAGTAACATTTCACCCTCTCATTCTCATAACTTAATTTTAAACTTTCATAATCCTTTGTGTGCCCTAGCTATTGTGTATATCAAAAAAGATTCTTGTTTAATTTAGTGAAAAATTAATTTCTCTGATGAATGTTTTGATCATAGTATCTTTATCATTTCAGCTATTCTTCCTCATTTTCACTCTGCACATATGCAAATGTTCTGACAAGCAATACAGATAATAAACACACATTTGTGCCTTCCAGATATCATTCTCTTAGCTTTAGTTTTGTATCTTTTAATTTGTTTTTGGGTAGTTGCCTGCCATCATTTGCTAAGCAATAAAACATTTATATGAAATACACTTTAACTGGTAATTCAGTATGTAGTACTCCATATAAACTTGCATATAGTGCATACTATAAAGCTGAAAAATGTTTATATGATTGCTTTGTGAATATGGGGGATTGAAAACATTAACTCTGGTATTCATTTTCAAAGCGCCTTTAGAGGTATAAGCATGAATCTCCATACAGCTGAAATGAGTTTGAGAAGTAGTGACTGCAAGATCAAGTAATTAAAGTATTTTTCTATCTCTACTGTACAGTGTTAGCTGTCTTTTTCTAATTATCTAATTATAAAATTTGCCAATATAGTTTAAATAGGAAATACAGTACCTATTTTTTATTTCAATTTTTTTTTTCCTTCAGTGTGCCTATATGTATTTCTGCTTTGTGTATTTCATCAAAGTAGTACAAAAATATTGGGTTATCATTATCAAAATTTAAACACTTAAATTAAAGGTACAGAATCAAAAGAAATCAAGTCTTAACTCTCTGTGTTCTGGAGTACTGTAACATACAATGATCTTCATCAAATGTTCATGTAACATCATTAACTCTTTACAGTTCATCCCATTTATTTTCTCAGGTATAGCAGCCATGATGGTAGCACATACTTTACTCCTAAAGTTTCCATGACAGCTCAGTTTTCAATTTCCTGTAATTTTTTTTTTTAATTAATGGGTTAGGCTGAAACTTTTTGTACTGGTAGCTCTTTCAGCCTGATTTTTTTTCAAAATTCTAACCTAGAATAATCATTCATGTTCAAGACACAGATTAAAATACATTTGATTCATGTCAAAAGACTCAGGCTAACCTCACCTTTGAACTGTTTCAACACCCCAAACTTTTGCTAATGGGCTGCGAATTTAATGGCAGGACATCTGAATTTAAGAAAGAATTACAGGTTGTAAAATAGTAACACATATTACTATTTAAGTATGATTACAATTTTGATATTAGAACTTGAAGGGTGCAAGTATTTCATTCTCACAAATCCCAGTGAAGTTCCTTACAGTATTGACTAGTCTGTGCTACTTTGAATATCAGCTAAAGCTTGAGAAAATGTTTACTTTGTTCTCTCAAATTAGTCTCTATCTGCTTGTTATGAAAGTGAAAAGGCAAATCAGGGAAATGTATTTTTTTAAATAGAATCATAGAACAATTAAGGCTAGAAAGAAGCTAGGAAGGTCTCTAGTCTAAACTCCTGTTGGAAACATGATGATCTTTAAAACCAGACTAGGTTGCTCAGGGATTTATCTGGGTTTGAAAAATCTCAAATACAGAGACTGAAGAACTTCTCTGGATGACCTCTTCCACTGCTTTACCACCCTAATAATTAAAAGGTTTCCCATAATATCAAATCTGGACCTTTCTTGTTTTGGTTTATATCCTGTAAAAATAAGAGTCGAATGGGCTGGGACAAAGAATATGTTAATACTGGGAAGGATCTGAATAAAACCATGAGTGGGATATACCACCCTATTAGAATTCTCAGGTGTATCACAGAAGTGTCCAAGGGATTGTGGTTTGTTTGAATTTGCTCCACTTAAGTATTTTCACCTCCAAGCAACAGACATAAGTTTTAAGTTGCAAGGGAAACTGGATTTAAAAGAAAAAGGGCTATCAGGAATATATTTCAGAGGATCATATCCAAACCAAAGCAACAGGACAGGAATGAACACATAGACTAGATAAGTACCTAGAAGGAAGGAGACCTTGGTTCAGATGACAAAGAGAATATGATTAGGAATCTGTGTTTAAGAAGATGAAACAATTTTTGGGTTGAAAGAGAGCACTGTACAGTCACATTAGGCAAGCACAAACTCACCCTTTACTTATCCTTAGGCACTTATTTAAAGCTTACTTAAAACTTACTCCAAAATATTATCACCTTAGCCTTAGCCTCCTAAATAATCAGTAAACAGATCTTAAGTCGGATAACTTGCATTTGAAAGATTCTCTTATTAGTACATAGAAAAACTAAATTTTTTACATTGGTACCTCAGATAGATGGGTCTATGCTGTGGAAATTAGAATGAGGATTTTAATTTAATTTCCTGGAAACCTAGCTACAAAACTTGAGAAGAATTCAGTTACTCTCAATGTAATATATATACAATATCATCAGGCCAACCTATAAACAACTTCAAAACTTACTGTACATTAAGCTTGCCTTAAACATGATGTTTCTATGAGCACACAGTGACATCAGAAGTGACCAGCACAGATGCATACACACAGGTCTGTGGAACCCTATCCTTTGCACCCTAACCCAGGTATGTACTTACAGTACTAAAGCAACTGACAATTTAATCATAGATGTGTAATACAGGATACTCAAAGTAAGAGTACTTTTACAATACCTAACCTTTGAATGTTCTCCATTGTTATTGCAATGTATTCTTTTTATATATTATATACTAAAAGCTCTTACATTTTGTGCTAGTTCACACCAAATGCAAATCTGAATATTCTGAATAATAAGAAGAGTGAAAAAATCTACCATTAAGCAGGAAAACAGTACCTTCATTAAAAATATGAGAGGGATAGAAAAAGATAATAAAAATATAAAAGCAATCACCAATAATTGTCTGTTTAAAGAGGGGCAAGAAGATTATTCAGAATCACAATTCTATGCAGAATCTGTGTGTTTTAAGTAAGGCTAACTAATCACAACAGTATTTATACAAAAAATTCAATAGAGCAATTTATTTGTGAACAATGCATCTAATACTCATGAACAGCCTAGAGAAAATGCTACCAAGTATTTTCTCTATTCTTAGTGGAAAATTCATGCATGTATGTTTTTTCTGAGTTATCAGCACAGGAAAATACAAATTGCATATATTAAGAAAGGTGGGGTGGTCAAACTAAGAATGTCAATATTTATTTACCAAGATAATAAATTACTTGTGCATCTCAGCTTTTTAATCTATTACACATTTTTGGGTGCATCTACAGACATACGCTGCTATGATATTGAACAGCACATTAGAGTAGAAAACATGTGCATCTAGAGAAATTATGTGAGATAATGAACAAAATGGAAAGCTATAAAGATAATGAATGTTCTCATGTGACTTCCTATGGAACTACTAAAAAAGTAATGTTTTACCTGAAAATTAAAATTCATGGAAAAAATAAAAATGAGGAAATGTCAAGATTTTAACTTTTCCTTCTCTGAAACTTAGACAAGACAGATTTCTAGGAACACAAAATCTATTTCTGTTCTTTACTCATGCACAAGATGAAGAAAAAGTCCTGCTTTCAGTCATTCACGCTACTGCAAAAAATGCTCCTTCACAAATACAATATATAATAAATGCAGACTTACATCTAAATCTTGTATTCATTTCAGAATCAAATCAAATTTTATACACAGTATTAAGACTTGAAAAAGAGGAAAGTAATACAGTCAAAAATATCTTGTGAAATTCTGACAGTGAATTAAAAAAAAATCAGATCATTTCTGAACTCAATAAGATTACTGTTCTAAGAATGCAAAGCTGGAAAGATTTGCTAGTCAGATAACTGCTATTTTTTTCAAGATTACGGAACATATAAAAACGAATTTTTATTTTTGTACAAAAATCAAGCAAAGTTCTCTCAGTAAATCTACAGATGTCAAAGCAGATACTCTACTGCCATCTACCAGTTTTAAAAGGATGTAGTATTAGCACAGAAACCACTTCCATGCTCCATTTCTCTGAATGAAACAATATATCCCTTTACACTGTGTAAGGAGATATTTCTGGTTTTATAAGACTTTAGAGCTCAAACTAAAATATGAAGCTATAGCTTAACTACTTTGGTAAATACTGTGAAAGTACTAACCCAGTGCAGGGCAACTGTGTCTTTACTGCATCACAAGAGGGAGCCGGTTTCTGTGTGACATCCCTTCTGCCAGAACTACGTGCTTCCATCCTGTTTCTCACAGCTGGGCTGCTGTTCCCTCATTGCTGAGAACACAGCCTAAGACTCATTGAAACCTCTCTTTCAGTCCCTGCCTGTGTCACTTGCCCTCTCTGCAAGAATAGCATCCATGGATGCTGTTAGGATGAAGGTACTTAAATGGCACATGTAAGCAAATCATTCCTACTGCATGTGGATCAGTAAGAGACAGTGTAGCTCTGTGCTTGCTCTTTTCTTGTTCCATCAAGGCCACCTCAAAGCTGCACTTTCACTGATTAAGGATCTGAAGTAGGGCTGGACTCCATGCAGATACATGCCTTCTCAATCAAATACAAAGTAAACGTGGCAAAGACATTCACCACACCTGTATCATCCTTTATACAGAAGAGGATCATGTATCATATACCTCTGACAACAGGAAGATCTTCTGTATAGCAGGGCTTCAAGGGAGGAAGGCATGTGCTGTAGATGGACAGCACAAGCCCTAGTTGAACCTTTCCTGAAGAATAACTAAGAGTTTTACTTCATAGAGGTCCACAGGATACACATTACCTGGAGACCACAAAGCTAAAAGGAGTGCCAGAAGAGGTGGTTGACTTTAACCCTCACAAAATTTAGGGAGACTGGAAAATGACAGCTGTTCTTTTGAAGTGAACCAACTTCTCATATGCAGAGCGCCACCAATATATTTTCATATACACAGCACCAGTTCCATGAGAATTAATAAGGTTATTTGAAGCATTACATTGATTCACTGAATTGGTAAAGAGATGTTTTCTAGCTCTTTTTGTTAGAGCACAGTACTGTGGCTTCCACTCCATTAATAGCACAGCACATTTCTTTCATGCATCACCACAGGTGTATTCAAAATACACCTCATATATCAAAATTCCTTTTAAGCACTCAGATCTCTCAGTTGCAGGATAATAAATACAGGTTGACATTACTCATCAATTTCTACTAGAGACTGTTAGTCATGTATTTGTGATGTGGGATGTAATAAATGTCAGCAATTAAGTGCTCTGAACAATTGAAAGGTTATATAATTGCTAAATTATTTTAAGAAAATAAATTCATGTTCATCTGGAATCTATAGTAATAACATAGGATTTTCAATAATAATACAAATTGCTTTTCAATAATGAAAATACTTTTCAATAATTATACACATATTACTCTATGTGGCATAATTAGAATTATGGAGGAACAGTAAATATAAAATTCATGCTCTGAGTCCTGCTGAGCTGGTTTATGAAAGAGAAGATTGTGTCTGTTGACAAACAATCAAGAAGCTACAGCTATCATTACAGCTGCACCTTGAAACAACATCACACCCCACAGCCCACCTATTCTACATACAGTAGAAGTTCTGCAGTCAGATGTATGACTGCAATATTGGGTGGACATACCCTAACTTTTCTTTATCTTACTTGGGTAATGACAACTGTGGATTTTTGGTGTACAAACCCAAGCATGATCCAGCAATTTGAGAGTTGCCAGTGTCCTCATACCCCCTCCCCTACACCTCCTGCCTCTGTTGCTCTCAGAGACAAGGCAAAAAGCATCACTGGAACCATGTACTGATCAGTTTTAGTAAGAGCAGTTTTAATCTAAGTAAAAGGATATTCAAGGAATAGCAGGAAGAGGTACAGAATCAGCCAGTGACTTGCTGAAAATAAAAGCACATCAGAAATTAAGTAAAAAAAAAAAAAGAATTGTAAAAAGCTGCTTTTATTGAAGTCAGTGAGATCACAGCAATTACATTTAATGAGGCAAAATTTGCTTCATGTTTCCTGACCTTGATTTGTACCTTTTCTACTTTACTAGATTGCTCTACACTGTTCTTCATTATTAGTTTAATATTAATTTTAGCTTGAGAAATATCCATCACATAATAAAAAATAGTTATAAAAAAGGTAACTTTTTTACCTACAAAATTTCTCATTTTCAAGTACAGACAGAAGAGCAAGAGTATTTATTTAAATAAATACTGTATTTAGTCACTACACTAAGGGTCAATTAGTTAGTTCTTTTGATTTCTGATGGATTTCATTAAAGAAATTGTTGTTTCTCTTTAAGCAATCCCATCCATGATTCAGTATGAAATTTCTCTGCTAGTATTAATTCCTGTGGAATATTTAATTCGGCAACATGTTTTTTGTCTGATTTTTAAACTTGACATTGTTCAGATACCATTGTTCAGATACCATAATTTCTAAGTCATGCTGATGTAACATGTGAATATTAATTCCCTATGTTGAGTTTTTGCTAGAACAATTTCTCACGTTTTCAAATGATTCAGCTGCCATTCATGATGAGTATGAAATGTCAGTGTATGAATCACAGAATGACAGAATGCTTGGGATTGGAAGGGATGCCTAGAGATCATCTAGTCCAACACCCCTGCCAAAGCAGGTTCACCCAGAGCAGACCACACAGTATGACCTCCAGACAGGTTTTCAGTATCTCCAGAAGAGGAGATATTCAACCACATCTTCTCTGGCAGCCTGTTCCAGCTTTTATGTCACCCTCATATTTAGGAAGTTCTTTTTCAGATGAAACATCCTGTGATTCAGTTTGTGCCCACTGCCCTCTGTCCTGTCACTGCACACCACTGAAAATATTCTGGCCCCATCTTCTTGATACCCACCCTTAAGATGTCCATAAACATTGATAATATCCCTCAGTTGTCCCTTCTCCAGGTGAAACAGACCTAACTCTCTCAGCCTTTCCTTGTAAGACAGATGCTCCACTCCTCCAGGCATCACAGTCCTCTCCGGAGCCCCCCGTAATAGCTCCTCATGTTTCTTGAACTGAGGAGCCCAGCCCTCCAGATGTGCCTCACCTGGACACAGCACTCCAGATGTGCCTCACCAGGGCAGAGTAGAGGAGCAGGATCTCCTCCCCTGACCTGCTGGCACTGCTCTTCCTGATGCATCCCAGAATCCCACTGGCCCCAAGAACACTTCTGGCTCATGGACAGCTTGACGTCCACCAGGTCGTTCTCCACAGAGCTGCTTTCCAGCAGGTCACCCCCAGTCTCTGCTGGTGCCTGGGGTTGTTTCTCCCCAGGTGCAGGATCCTGCATTTGCCTTTGCTGAATTGCATTAGCTTGCCCTCTGCCCAACTTCCCAGCCTGTCCAGGTCTCACCGAATGTCAGCACAGCCCTCTGGGGTATCAGTCACTCCTCCCACATGAAAGTAAGTATGAATACAGCCACAGATCATCCCTAGACATTTTTAAATACTCCCTGTAGTATAATACTGTGCACTGGAGCTCTGTACAAAAACAATTTTATATTTATAGCAGTGATCTGCAAGATGAGATTTTTACTGAGACTAAGAAAAAACATACTAGCTTTACACTATGTAAAAGAATTGCGTCAAGAAATTTTTCATGGGAATTACAGCTTACAAAATCTTAAATTAAGAGTTACCTTTAAGTCACAGAAGCCCTCTAAATACCATTATTTGCAACTCTGCATCTTTACATTTCAAAATATATGTGAAAAAGCCGTATTATGAATGATGACTTCACTGAAGGAAATTCCTGAAGTGCTGGTTAACAGCCCACATTGCAAATGCAGGTAAAATTTATTATTTCTATTTATATATATGCTGAGGATAGCCATGAAGTAAACTGCAGAATTAAGATTTTGGACTTATGGAAATAAGACACTAGTTTAATGGCCATAAGGGAGAGGGAAAATATGATACAGTATAGTAAGCAGAGGGAAAATTTGAGGCAGTAGAGTGGACAGCACATTAATTTCAGTTGATTAAAAAGGAGAAATAAAAGATTATTTTTGAATGAGCTTCAGAACAAGTCCCCTCATTGCATAGAAAGGCCAGGATTTTTAGCAAAATGACTGAGTAAGCATGGCGTATCTCTGTGGATTGAAAGGTAAAAAAAATAAGGAACATTTAAGAAGAAAAATCAAGGATAGTGAAAGAACTGCTTAGGCAATTCAAGATGAAATTAGAAAAGCAAAGCCCATCTGCAGATAAGACAAGAAGGAAACAATTAGGGATGAAATGGGCTTCAACACACATAAAAAAGTTCAAAGAAAACATGGGGCATTGGCCAAGAGAACATTGAGGCATGGTACATAAACCATGTATTCTAAGGCCTCTGTGCATGGTGTAGGAAGCAAAGGAGCAGATAATACTGGGAAATACACAGCCCATGCAAAGAACATGAACACTCTGACAAGGACTTCAATCCAGCTGTTGGCTGGTCACCAGTGGTGCTCCTGATGCTCAGAAGTGTGGCCAATTCTGTTTAATATCTTTATCAATTATCTCAACGAGGAGATTGAGTGCACCCTCAGCACCCTGGCAGACAGTGGGCAAGTCTCACAAGGTAAGCCTCACAAGCATGCTCTCTGCCCATTAATGTGAATGATAGCCTTGCCTGAGGATGCATGATGGTGGGAACCATTCACTTGCTTTAGCAGTTGAATGAAATAAAACTGGTAATGAACAAATGAAATTTTGAAATGTGTTGGTCTTTCACTGCCCTGGAAAATGAAACAAGCAAAAAAATATGTCTACTAAATAATAAAATCCCTGTTTTGTTTTTGAGACAAGCACAATAACTTGCATAATTTAGGTTGCTTGAAATTTCACTTCCTTATCCTGAACTTTTCAATTTGAAATTGAATACTTAGATATGATATGCAAATGTAACAACTATATTTACATTCTTACAATATTCAATGCAGAAATGGAAAAAACAACTATTTTCAAAATCCTGTTCTAATAAAAATCTAATTTTTCAAGCAGTCCAGTTTTCAGAAGAAAAGAAACCCTCCTGTATTCTGAGTAAGCAACACTTCATAGTTACAGGTATTTTCTTTAATCTCTTAAATGCTCATTAAAATGTTCATTGTACAAGTATTAGAAATGCTGCTGACATTATTACAAAGCTTGACTCAAAGGTCAATGGAAAGAAATAGGTAATTCCAAAAAGTGATTCACTCCTTTATTTTAGATGCCTATCTAAGACTGGCACAAATTATTCCCTGTAACTGCTTGTCTTTCCTTAGTAACAAAAAATAAAATGGATGACTAGCTAAGAAGAGGTGAATAATAGTCATGTGATAGAAGCTAGTTGAGAGGTATTACACTGGGGTTTCTTTGTTTTAATTCCAATTAGCTTTGAATTTGGCTTATCATATTTTTCTATCACAGTACCTAAATACTTAAAAGAAAAACAAACTCATAAGAAATTATTCCAATATCAGTCAGGGGAACTTGAAGATGCTTGAATCAATAAATACATCTCAAGTCTTCCAGCAGGATTTAAACAAAATATCCTCTAAGAGCTGAATTAGAAATCTAACAAAACCTTTCCGTGTATTTCAAAGATAAACTCTAATTCCACGATATCTGTTTTTAAAATACCATTGACTTGTGGGAAATGTTAGAATAACATCTAAATAAAATATTTGGTGTTAACACAGGAGGTATTTTAAGAAATATTAAAACACTAACTGAAGATAATATCAGTGAATGAAACAGGATTTCACCCATCTACATAATTCACTCCCTGGCAGGTATGAATTCGGTATCTTGGAGCCGGACTGTAATACACAGGGAGCCTAGATAACAATTAGATTAGGCACATAACTCTGAGAACAATAAAGCTTTGTTAGATGACTATCACCCTTAGAAAATATTTTTTCTATTATATTAGTTTTGCTACCAATGTGTAGTGACTAGCCAAAAAAATATGTCTGTTCTGGTAAATAAAAGGGAAAGTTTGTGACTTCCAAGCAAGAAGGAAAATTTAAAAAATCAAATCTGAGAAAAATTAATTACCTTGTATCCTCTACCCTGTCACAGAAAATGATATACAAATTTGGATTCTGTTTGAGACTATAAAATTAGCATGAAAAAGGTTCTTAAAGCAAGTAATTCTGTTGCAAAATCTGAACCACCTAAACTGCAGAGTATCACTGGTCTGGTTGAAAAGCAAATAAAATTACGAAGGACAAAATACAGGAAGAGAAATACTTCCAGCAAGTTCAGTTGAAGTGAACTGGAACCCAGCTAATATTTAGGTTATAAGTATTTGGACCTCAAAATTTTTAATTCATATATAAAGTCTACAAATAAATAATTTTTGTAGTATTTCTTTGAAAATTTGGTGAAAAGCTACAGTCTGTGGACTCTTCAGCAATGAGTCCCAAAGGATTATTTTACATCTCTAATGTCCTTAAGTATTTTGAAGGTGTATTGAGTTGACCTTGGCTAGCCACCAGGTGCCCACCATAGGTGTTCTATCACTCTCCTTCCCAGCTGGATAGGGAAAAGAAAATGTAAGGAAAGGTTCAGGGGTCGAGCCAAGGACAGGGAGAGATCACTCACCAGTTACCATCCATCATGAGCAAAACAGACTTTAACTGTGGAAATTAATTTAGTTTATTGCTAAACAAATCAGATTAGGATAATGAGAAAATAATCTTCAAATCCCTTTTCACCATCCCTCCTTTCTTCCTGGGCTCAACTTCATTCCTGAAATCTCTACCTCCTCCAATCTGAGTATTGCAGAGCAACAGAGAATGGGGGCTGTGGTCAGTTCATCACACATTGTCTCTGTCTCCTCGCTGTCTTTCCCTGCTCCAGCATGGGTTCCCACTCACTTGAGACAGTACTCCATTAACTTTAAAAAGCAAGTTCAATTAGGCATGTACAATCAACCTCAGGAGGTCATAAAAAGCTACTGCAAATCCACAGATTTGCCTTCCACTTGTGCCGTCACTGGGATGGTGGACATAAAAGAATCAAGATGCTGTTCAAGTATAGAGAGACTGTAAATATCCTTTATCTTTGCATGATAATGTGAGAGTACTCTTTCATTTATGAAAATATCCAAAACAACCTAATCTTCAACCTTACTGAGACTTAGCCTATCTCATATCATACTCTCTGTGAAGCATTATAATGTATAAAAGAATGCTGAATTCCTGAGGCAAAATATAATTAGAATTATTAAACATTGTATTGTATACAGAAACTAGCAATGAGCAAACCACATGCTAGCCATATTCATTATCATTGACAGTCATATTTGAGGAATCTTGTGCAACTTGCCAGCTACTGATTGTCTTTTTTATCAAAATAATTTACTGCATTATTGAAGAATGCTTAGATTACCCAGTTGAGTGATCATATATAGCTACTACTTACAGGCTGCAGTCATTTGCATTTGGCAGGATTTGTTGGGATCACTCAACACATGCTACACTCTCTAGAGTACCTGCAGTGAACATGTCTGCTGTGCTAAGAAAGGAGACAAAACAATGCCTCTGCATTTTCATTTCATCCTCCTAGGGTGGTTGCTGGCAATAAGTCATATTAGTTGCCGGTATGGTAAATCCTGCACAGAACAGGATAGTTCTTACTGCTTTTCCGATGTTTAAAAATACATATGCAGGCCTGTCTGTTTCAATCTGTCAAAATTCCATTTATCACATAGGATAAATTTTATTTTGATGATGACACTTATGTATAGTTCTATTACAATTACAATGAAGGATGAGATTTATTGATAAGAATTCATAAAAGCACAGAACTAAGAGTAAGAAATGAGTCCACTGGCACCAAAAGCCCACTTTGCAACTGTCTAAATTGCACACTCTTCTCATTGCACAGGAAGCCTAAAGCAAAGTTCCATATACTTTGATTGGTCAATCATTGGTTATAACTTAGACTGGGAGCTGGACTGCCTGAATATAGGCCAATATGCAGGCAAAATACAGGGTTTATCAGATCAGGAGAAAGGAGCATGACTGTGGTGATGACTGTTGCTGAGTATGAGGAAACTGAGCTGCAGTACAGAAACTCTCTACAGGTGTGCAACAGGTAGGATAAGGTATACTGACTCCTGCAGCTGCACTGACAGTGGAGATTTTTTTATTTTAATGCACTGTTCTGCAAAGAGAACATAGCAAGGGATGTGAGATTATTCATTACCATATTCAACCTAAGAGATGTGTCAGAGGCTTTTTCTATCATCAGGCAGAAACAAAGAGAAACAGTGAACTCTGGAAACCCAGGCTCTAAAATTTTACTAATCTTCATCTACTTAGAGCAACTAAGCACATAATTCAGAAAAAAACACTAAGTCATGCTTCTAAGAAGATCATGTCTTTTTAAACAAAACTTGTTTACCTGTATGAATTCAGTATTAATTCTCTCTGAATTACAGTACAGAATACTGCAAGACATAATTTCTAATAAATCAATTAGTAATTGCCAGTGTAAAAATAATACTGGTAGCAATATTCAACTTTTAAACTAGAAAAGTACTCTGCTGATAAGAAGCTGTGAATATAGTAACACAACAACAAAAAATTTCTGAAAAAAGACCCTTTCTTTTTATTAATGTTTTGGCATTGCCCAAACACTGGTAATTCATAGGTTACAGAAGAGATATCTGCATGACTTCAAAATGCTGCACTGTGCTGCAGCCTATTTCTACTAAAGTGTGTTGCTGCAGCAACACCAGCTATCGCTTCTAGGCATGAAAAATTAATAATATCATAGAAAGTCTAGAGAATCAGTGAAGTAGTGGACATGGCACTACATTTCACCTTTCTAATGCTAGAGACATGGCAGCTGAGCTGGTATCCCTTTAGCTTGGTAATGGATTTCTGAGAAACATTCCTGCTAGAAAACAACCAGTGAATTTCCAGTTGCGAACCATGGCATCACCTATGGATCTAAAACAGCTGCCAAACTGTCAGAAATGGAAAGGGAATAGGATTCACAGTGAGGAAGAAGCACAGTTTAAGAAAAATCTTGCATTTCTGTTACTTAAATTGCCTAAGACTTAAAGAAATACTGCAAAATACTATCAGAAGGATGAGAAAATATCTCATATGACAAAAAAAAAATCATACCACACAACTGTAACTAGAGCAGTCTCACATTTTCAAGATTATAACCCATAGTTTACACCTTATAATCAATGCTATGGCAGACCAGTTCAGAAGAATGTGAGTTTACATGTAAATGCACTCATTATCTACTTCCCTTCACACGGGAACTCTGAGTCTATTCTGATTTTCAAATATTAGCATTTTTAACAACTGCAGATTTTAACAAGTTATGCAAGCCCAGCTGAAATAATAAAAATAATCAGCAGTCTACAGTGAATCTGAGAGAAACAAAAGCCTCTAAATGGGTGTTTATGTAAATGATTTTAAGACAAAATCAAAGAGAGATATGTTTAATCTTGGAGATGCATTCGCTTTGTATTAGACAAGTTATTCAGTTCATCCTATTACCTTATGCACCTTCATCCTACTGATTTGTCTTTACATGTCTTTATGCTTGCATGTTCTAAAGAAACCACAAATAGTTTGACAATACAGCTATGGATTTAAGTGAGAAGAAATATTTAAACAAATTTACAAGTATTGTATTTGATTGGCAATAAATGCAATACTCAAAGGCTTTTTTTTTTTTCAGTAGATTAGAGGTCTTACCAATAGGAAATTTCTGCTTAGAGCTCTTTTTAAGTGACTGTGAGCAAACAATTAGATACTTTTTTAAAAACTGCAATTCTTAGTCTTGAATTCATAGGAAATTCCAGTTATAGGGAACTTTCAACTGATTTTGCCAAGAATGGTTGGACCAGATGAACACTGAAGCTTCTTCCAACCTATGAGTCTATAATTTTATTTTTTGCCCTCTATAATTTGTCTGTACATAAGACATCACACCAGGGCTGGACAGAAAATTACAGAGAGCCTTGATATATAGACCACCTCACTTCACAGTTCTGATTTAAGAGTCTCAAATCCATCAACTTTCACATTATCTGACACAACTAATTTACCAGTCAAATAAACTATGCTAAAGAGTATTTTAAAGATTTGTACTGTTTAACTGCACCTATACAGTAATTGTATGCTCTCATCCAGACTTCACTTAAAAATCATATTTCTATTTGGAATGGAATTTTTGGACTCATTGGAAGAACTCTGGAACTTCTGGAAAAATTCTTCTGAATTTCTATTTCAGCAAAAGTATAAAATCCTACCTATATTCCATGTGCAAAACTATTGTACCACTCTTCAATGTAAACTGAATTATATTATTGGAAACTTTCTCAATAATTATCTGTTTATTTAAGTTCTAAATGAATACTCTTGTAACTAAAGATTATATGTTATTATATTAAAATATTCTACAGATAAATATCAAAATAATTAAAAATACACAAATTTACTCTGACTTTCTTATGGAAACAGCATTTATGAACAGGTGGTTGGGTTCTTCATCTTATAATGGCTGCAGAAAAGATTCAGAGGTCAATGAAAACTGCTAACTTTACCTGGGAACTGATGATACGCTGTGATGAACGAGCAATATTAGCTGGCAGGCCAAAAAAGTCAGGTTTATCATCTTCTGGGAGGCTTTCAATAATATGACGATAATCCTGCATAAGAAGAAAAGAATAGACAGAACAGAGGGAACTTTTTATTCCACTCATGAAAATTAACAGCATATGCTGAAAAGGATTTTATTAAGTGCAGAGCACAACACAAAGATTAAAATAAGTATATACGACATGACATATTATGGTAATCTTATTTATAGATTTCTTAATTTTATTTATCAGAAACTATCTCTTTTTATGTAACACTTCCACTCTAAAAGACCAAAAAGCAATTCTGATTACAGTGATGCTATCAAATGAAAACAAAAATATGCCATGACTGTTCCTGAAAAGTAGGTACAATATTTCTTTTGAAAACTTAAAGGTAAGATTAATGACAATACAGAAAAAAAATACTTTGGCATTTGGAATTCTAATAAGAGTATAACACATATTTATAAAATTAAGAACACTCACTTCTATTTAAATCTACAAAAATATTCACTCAAAGAAAATGAAATAGTTTAGATAAAAAGAGGTTTGCGTAATCATTGGAGATGCAGAATAGCATCAATATTGGTTACAGTGTAGTAGTCACTAGTGATGTTTTCCTGCACAAAACAAACAGAGCCTTGCAGACTAAGGTAGATTAATAGTGTTGCACATCTCTTTTATTGTGATTTAAAGGCAAAAATGTTTACAATCTGAAAGTCTGGCTACACTCTGTTGCTTATGTGCCATGTGCATTTTGTCTTTGCTTGCAGGGGCATGTGCTGGATATGCACAATTCACTTTAACATGGAATCTCACTTCAGAGGTAACAACAGTAGCAGAACTCTACACCAAACACTGAGGAAATACTACTTGAAGACACAAAACCATAAATTCTTACATACATAATCATATAAGATATCAAGAGATATTAAATGCTGTGCAGGCTAGAAAAAAAGCTTGATCTACTTGACCATATTATCTATAAGAACAGAGACCAGCCTGGTTTGTTTATCCCTCATGTTTTTATGATATTAACTCAGCACATCTATAGAAAATAAAAAGTAATGGTCATAATAAAATAATTAAAAAAAACCCCAAGCCAAACCTGAGCAGTCAGAATCCAGGTAAAGAATGCCAAATCACAGCAATTTACTATAACTGAAATAATACTATTTATTGATATCTGTTCATATTAGATGTCCAGTATGGAGTCCTCCATTGGAATGCAAGAATCATAGTAACAAAAATAACTATATTGTGAAAGGACAGGGGGACATCAGTTGTTTAGACTATTGAATTCCTTTTCTTTTAGACTAGAGAAATACTGAAGGAGAATCAGAATCCATATTTATCACCAAATAAAATGTCATGTACCCTCCATGGCCTCTCAACAGATTTCAGAATGCTGATACATTTTGGAAGCAAGAAGATATTATTCAGATTTTCCTGTTTCATCCAGAAGTTGTAGGAATATTTAGCATTCTTAAGAAACCACTTTTATGTTAATATACTAATTATATAAAAACATAATTATATTGTGGCCATAAATTAACCCAATTTCTTTTACACAGCTCTTCCATAGCTAGGCTGCTCTGCACCACAGTCCAATCAGATACCATAAAACAGAAGAGTAAACTGACAGAGTTAATGCTCCACACAAAAGAGATACTTTTCTGAAGAAACAGAGGTATCCTTTGGACTGTAACTTGGGTTTTCTTTATGGAAATATTTCAAGAGTAATTCTTGAAAATGAACTCTTTTTAGGTGATAGAAGATGTGTACCTACCAAAATGCTGCAGGAATTGGGTAAAGAGATGGAACATGGGAAAGTACTCATCTTGCTTCTGGCATTTAAACTGCCAACGATTCGTGAATTGAAAAGCTGCTCCAAGTAGGACCGAAGAACTCTCATATCAAAGTAATTATCTACACGACCTCCATAAATTGCATTTTCAAACAAGCCATGAACAAATTCCCACTGAAAATCTTTGGAACCTATGAATTAATTAATTAGTATTAGTTTTGTATCACTGAATAGCATTGCATTGTAAGCATTTCTTCCTGCCACTGCAGTTCTTCAGGGTAATAAGAACAGATGAATACATCAAATAATTAATTTTTTTTAATCATTCTTCTATATGACCAAATAGTAAAAGCTGCAGGAACTTGAAAGAGTTTGTAAATATTTGGCATAGAAAAAATGAATACTTAGGGTGTTGCAAATGAATTATTAGAATTTTTGCTTTAGACTTGAAGTGCTTTTTGAACTAATTGGTTATATGCATTTCAGAAATTATGCTATTAAAATTTTAATTTTGTGCTCCTTTGTCATTAATAAAATTTTATACACTATTTTCTACCACAGTACCATCTGATCTCATAAAATAAACTGACTGATTAAACCAAAAGCAGATCATGCTCCAAACAGATATGATTACTGGGAATATCATCTTTCAAACACAAAGAGGTCCAGGATAGATACTTTGCAAATCATTATGAATCACACAACATAGCAAATACATTTAAGTATGCTAATAATAATTTCCTGGTCAGGGTTGATGTTGCATTAGATTACTCTGACCCAGACATATCCCACAAGTTCAAAGTAAGTTATTTTCCTCCATTTTATCATTGTTGCCCAAAATAACTACACGGCACAATGATCTACTTATACCCTACAGCTTTCATGCGCAGGTGAAAGCTTGATCAGACAGGTACTTCCTAAAGTCCCTTGAAAGGGGGAAGCAGGAATTACTGTAAGTGGGGTTTACTGGCAGTAACTGTTGTTTCCTAATGCTTCAATCATTCCCTCATAAGAAAAGATATTTTCACAGTCATAATTAATGATTGTCATTGACAGTTAATGATTCAATCTTTTACCTCTCTGTGTGGTTCAAGTCTGCACAACTGAAGTCTGATTTTAGAAGTACTAACCATCCACAAATCCCATCTAAGTCAACAATCATAAATTATCTCTACATACCAGTTCCTAACTTTACTTTGAAATTGTACAAAATGCAAGGAGTTAAAAAATTACCTTTACCATATTAAGTAATATTAGAAATTCCTACACTGGTTAACAGAACAGTGAAGTGGGATCTATCTGATACTGAGTTTCAACATGAAGAACTCTTTCATAGTCAATTCACAGTCAATTCATTTATTCAATATTTAGGGGAACTCACACTCAGAAGGAATGGACACACAAGATTTCATCTTACAGGCAGCCCTGTATTCCCTATTTCTTCCCAGCTGGACCTCAAGAAGCTGAGCAGTATAGTCCCTGGGCACCAAGAATTATTGGTTTGCCCAATCACCCAAAATTGGATTTATAATTCACTCTGTTTTACTAGTTTTGCTTACTGATGATGAACTCTACAGCATCTTCACTTTTATATGAGTGTTATAGAAAGATAAAGCTCCTCACGCAACATCCCTACTAATGGGACTTTCCTTAAAAAGTGACTTACCCTCAAAGAGTCCATCAATAATGTCAAAACCAGCACGGAGATCAGACAAAGAAAATTCATAAAACTTGGTCCAACCCTATCATAAAAAGAAATCCAAAGAATTTAATTAGTGATCATTTCATCAAGGATGATAATGAAGTAAAATACCAGTATCATGTGGTCACTGAATGCTGTATAATACTTAAGGAAAAAAGAAACAACCTGTGTCCTCTAAAGTGCATTTTTTGAAAGATACAATAGCAGTAGTATAAGACATTCAGTTGTAACAGTGCATTTAATTTTATATACTTACAAAACCAGAATCCATTGAGTATGGAAAATACAAATTTAAGGTTATTTTATTTCCTGTCAATATTTACTTCAACTAAAACTTGCTGAAAACTGAGACTAGATCATACATTGAATTACATTTTTTTATTTCTGAGGGCCTTTTTGTATTTCAATATACAGACAGGATTTTCATTAATAGGACTGATTCTTCAAACACAGTCTTTAAAATACTCCCATCACCTTACTCCTTAATTCATGTCACTTATTGTCTGACCAAAAAAATTATTAATTATTGCTACTATTACCATAAAAATGCTGACCACCATATATATTTCAATCATTTGCAGTTTGTACCTCCTTTTTGTTCCTGGGGCATTAGTTTTTATGTAGCAAGAATGCATACTGTGTATGTAATTCTCACAAAAATCTTTCAGCGTAAATGGGTAAGTATAAATAAATACTGACATATGAGAAATCATTTAGGAAATCCAAACTTCAACGGTATGTCCTGTTGCTCTGTCTTTTTACAGTGTACTTTGCATATGGATGACAGCATAGCAACAGTGCACATGATTCATGATGAAAAATGCAAATGTGTCAGCAACATGCACATGGTCCAGTGAGATGAATACAACTTGAGGTCAAGACTGCAGCTGCTCCCCAGGTCACAAAAAACTATCAGCCAGCCACCCTGAAGGTCATATTCTGGGAAGATGCTCCTAACAGGGTTGGGGTTTTTGGACAGATCTGTACATGAACCCAAAACAACTCAAAATTCATTATAAAATGGAAGAGCTTCTACCTGAGATTAGCTGCTGTCCATCAACGTTAATATAAAATAATTGTGAAATATAAACCCATCACTGTATGCATATTTGTGCAGCAGAATTAAAAGAGCACCAATCCTATCTTGTGTTACTTGAAAAACTGATGCCAAATGAACATGATTTTGAACAAGAACAAAGGAGAATTCATTCAGTTTACCACTTTAATTATTTTCACCTACTGTACTTCTTGAACATCATATTCAAAAGCCTTTTTGGTTGCAACAGGCAACCAACTGCAAACAAATCACAAAGTCAAAACCAGCAAAAAACTCTCAAACATTCCAGACTATGCCAGATCAAATCCTTCAGATGACAAAGTAATTTCATATCTAGTCTATACAGAAGAAAATAAACAAGATATAAAGTAGTTTGCTGTTTGGTGTTTATTTTGCTCTGCTTAATTTAAGCATCTTGCAACCAGAAAAAATGTTCACTTTAATCAAAAATTTAGCTAAGGCAAAAATGCATCTCTGAAAACCGTTATAATCCTTGCAAGAAATTAATCCTTTCCCTTGTTCTTCCTTCTCCTTGAAGGAGTTTGTATGAAGAAATTGTAGACAATGTCATCTCCTCCTTCCCTCCAGTGTCTCTTTTCATTCAACTGTGTTTCCATAATATTTTGGCCTGTCCCAAGCAAACAGGATTCACAGAATCTTTTCCACACTTCTGTAGCAGTATCACTTAGTCCATTAATCACAAAATAACCCCATGGAGGCAGAAGCAGTTTTCAGAGGGACAGGAACTGAGGTTATCAGAATCTTATTTTGCAATGAATTCAGAGACAATAAAGGCACCAGAAATATACAAGTTTTTCTCATTTCCAAATATAATCCAACATATACATATGATGAAAAATACTTCCAAGTATAAAAGCTAATAAATGGGGCAGTTTTTTTACAATATAGCAAATAAATTACTACCTGAGGGATATAATTTCTTCTTTCTTGGCATACAGCATGAAACCATGCTAAACAGAAGAGAGAATGAGCTCTAGACAAATTTCCCTTTTTGTTGATTTGCTCTGGTGTCCAAGATTCATAAGTTCGCAAGAGATTTTTTTTGAGGCCTGGAGGTGCCTATATGGGAAGGAAAAACACTGTTCAAGACAGAAAACCTGGTATTTTTATGTGCTATTTTCTTAGATTATAACCTGGAATTTGTAACTTAATGAAATGTTAGACAGTATTTAATAGAGAAAAAAAAGTTTGTAATAAATAAAATAAACAGAATGATTCTATAGTGAAAATAGACATACTGAAAGAAATGGTAACCAGGACCAACTTATAGGACTGTACCACACTAAAATAACTTAGTGGTAGGTAATGTTCACAAGCACTAGAAATAACTGCATTTAAGGTGTAGGTAGTAGACAAAATCAAAGTGCTTAAAAGCAAAAACAACTGGATACTCAGCCATTCTAAAATTATTTACAAGTCTGAAGACAAACATAAATTTTAAAGATGTTGAAATGACAATTTTGTGTTTCTAAAAATATTTGTCACTCTTTCTTCCTTTTGAAAAATGGTTTTTAGTGTTTCCATAAGATTACCATTGTTGCTTCTGACAAATAATAGCAAAATATTGGTTTTTTAATATCTGTATCTTCATTGGTAACATTCTACATACATGAGAACATACTACAACCATGCCATACAATAATCAGATACCATTTGCCAAGTCATTGCCTATCATGTAGGTAACAAAATATTAACTCTAATTGGAAAGGGAAAAAATATTTAGAATATTGCATATGTGCAAAGTTCCAATTATTCCAAAGATAGTGGAATGAGTAACACAGTCTTGCAGTTTCTGTACCATTGAAGACCTCAATATAAGCAAGAAGGTACTGCAAAAGCTTTAAAATGCCTGCAGTCAATGTAAAAGTGTAACTATTTCAGCTTCTATAAAGTCAGCAACCTTGGACTCTTAAAGGTCAAAGTTTCCTGGATTAGCTGCAGGCGAAATCTCCAGACTCCATTATCAATGGAAGACTTAGAAGCACTCCTACTAATGATTTCCATTTTGGACATCACTGCTTAAGTTTATTCATGATTAGATTACTTTCCAATCAGCTGGATGAACACAGTTCCAGTTATTCCTTAAGCCGAGCCATTTCAAATGCAAAGCTCTCAATTTTGAGAAAAGGCTTTTAACTGTATGTTGTGCTGTATGGAAGGAGAGACAGTTTTTGTTGAAAGAGTCCAGTGAATATAAAGCTCTAAAGCCAAAAAGGAAAATAAGAAAGTGAAAGTGGGATTCTGTGATCTTCAGATGAGGCTATTCATCAAGGAGAAATTCCTTGCTTTCCATCCATGTAACAACACTTGAGTAAATTTTTGTTTTTAAGAAAAAGTGATTAAGCGCACAAAATAATCTGGAGAACAAAACAGAACAACTAGTTCTCTGATATAAACTTATTTTCGGTTCATACTTTCATTTGAAAAAGCATCTAGGAAAAAATAATCTTTCAAGGTAAAGTCGTATTTTTTGTATTACATGTAATTGAAGTATAAGGTAAAACCATTTATACTATCTAAACATATAGTTTGCTATACATCAAGGTGCATTCAATGTAAGAATCTAATAAAAGATTTCCAAACAGATCTTACTTCATAAGTTATTTTCAGACTTGATTGAAGCAAAATCGGAGTAAACTTTGGATGAACTTCCGTAGTAAGCCAAAGACGAAAGTTTGGTTGAGGATGTAATGTATTCAGTTCCTATTAAAGAGATGCTATATATATTGAAATAGGCCTTGAGGTGATTGGGGTTTTTTATTCATAGAACAGTATTTACAAAAGTATAATATCCTGGATTAGAAAGTTAGGTTTATTTAAAAATTGACAGTGGCTTATACACATAAGGTTCAAGATATGTTGCCTCCGTACATTCTATATCATTGCTGTTCTCAAATCTGAAGTTCATCCTAGCTGTGTCAAAATATTTGCACCTTTCTCTCAGATACTAAATTCAGGACATAAAAATATAGAGTAGTTCTTTACTTCTTTTAAGTACAATAACACCAGAAGGCTACATCAAAAATGATGAAGGCTTGCAATGTGGGCTGCATATCAACAACAGATCTCAATGACTTTCAACACCAGTATAGCTATATTAATTTCTTTTTCTTCAAGGATTTGTTGCATGAATCCTTCATGTATCATGAGTCACAGAAAACTGAAGATTGGAAAATTGAGTTCTAAGAGAAATACTGTCAAAAGTTATTTCAAATATAAAGGCTTCACAAAAATATATAATTATTGAATATATGGAAACACAACTGCTGGTGCTTTACGCTCAGTTGAAACCCACACATTTGTCATCAAAGACACCAAAGTTGCCTGACAAGTGGTTTCAGAACAAAGGATTTTGTGTATGTGTATTGGAAGAAATTTAGCTCAGAAACTTCTTGAAAGACTTTCTCACAAGCCATTCATTCTGATAATCTCTACACCATAATTATAATTTTGTTTTCAGTGTTTTTAATGAAGAAAATAATTTGAAAAAAACCTGTTCAGCTATTTAAGTAAAATGACAACTATAAGTGGTACATAGTATAATGGAATTGTGAAGTTTGGAAGGAACCACCAGAGACTTCCTAGTCTAACTCTGTGCTCAAAGCAGAGCCAGATACAAGTTGCCCAGACCTGTAGCCACTCAGGTTTTCAGTATCTCCAAGAAGAGAGACTTGGTAGCTTCTCTAGGCAACTTGTTCCAGTGTTTGACCACCCTCACACTAAAATAAGTTTTATCATATATTTAAATAGTATTTCCTGTATTTTAGTTTATGCCCACGTCCTCTTGTCCTGTCATGGGATACCACTGAAAAGGGTCTGGCTCAGTCTCCTTTATTCTTTCGCATCAGCCAATACACAAAATTCTAAGATTCCCTCTGACACCTCTCTTTCCCAGGCTGAACAGTCCCAGTTCTCTCAGTTTCTCTTTGTATGATACATGCTCCAGTTCCTTCACCACCTTTGCACCCTTTTACTGAACTGGTTCCAGTATGCCCATGTCTGTCTTGCATTAGCTCGCCATGCAGTGGACACAGAACCCCAGGTGTGTCTCAGCAGTGCTGAGGGGAAGGATGACCTCCCTCCACCTGCTGGCAATCTGCCTAAAACAGCTCAGGATGCCAGTGGTCTTTGCTGCAAAGTCATTTTGCTGGGTCATGGTCCCCTTCTTGCCCAGGAGTCCCAGACCTTTTCTACCAAGCTGTTTTTCAGGCAGTTTGTCCCCACACTGTTTGGGTGGCTGGAATTACTCCTTCTCATGGGAAGCACTTGCCATTTCCCTTTGCTGACCTTCACAAGGTTCTTGTCAGCCTACTTCTCCAGTCTATCAAGGTCCTTTTGAATGAAAGTACAATCTGTTACATCAATCATTTCCCTCAGGTTTTTTATCATCTCTGCTTGCTGAGGATGCACTTTGCTCCATTATTCACCTCATTAATTAGGATGTTAAACAGTGATGGTGACAGTATCAATGCCTAGAGCACAATGCTGATGACTGGCTCCAACTGGATTTTTTGATGCTGAAAGTAACTCTTTAAGTAACACAACTAGACCAGTTTTCAATTTACCTCACTGTGGTACACTTTGGTCCACATTCAAAGACTGTGAGAACTGAATTTCTGTACCTTGTTGGAACTGACTTATGAATATGCAGAAGTCCCTTGAGAGGATGTTCAAATGTAAGAATTACATAGCCTCACACTTGCTAATGGTATGCAAAACAGGCAAGGGGATGTGCAGAGTCAAACATCAGCAGATCTTTGTCTATATTAAGCTCAGCAAGAAGTTTAACACATTCAGTATTACATTCATGTGGAAAGAATAAGACCCTCCTGACACATATATCCATATTTTAATACTTACAAGATCTGAAATTTTGTATTCAGCAAGGAGCTTACAAAGATTTCATTACTGTTGACTGCCTTGTTCAGACTACATGACAAACACATCAGTGTTATGTTGCTTTGCCTTTCCACTTTCTCAGAACGGATTATAGGAATGCTGAAGGTACATGCCACATAGTTACTGTGAGACAAATGACAGACTCCAAGCTCATGTCCATGGACTATGCTTTACAAAAATCATTGAAAACTGGAAAATTAAGACTGTAGTAACTGTTGAACTGTTTTCTTCTGACTTTGTTTTGAGGATTTCATGGTGATGTTCATGAAAAGTATATCATATAAAATCAATTTTAATTAGCAAGTTAATGATTTTATATGCCAAAAATGCATGTTTCTATAAAATATAAGACATTTTAATTTGAAATTAGCAAAAACCTCATAGTGACTCAGCCTGAGTCTGCACTTCAAAAAAAAAAAAAAAAAAAAAAAAAGTCCAAGAACTAAGGGGGGAAAAATTAAGTTCAAGCATACATAGATTCACAGTTCATGAAAAAACATGGGTAGTATCGCATAAAATACCAGAAGTCCTAACTGGAGCATTTGCTCACTCACTGTGGTAGAAATACTGTACATTGTACAAAAATTAAAGCACTCACACAAAGAAGGGAGCTGATTAGATCTGAAGCAGGTCACCTTATTTACGACTGAGAAAACCACAAAAGTATATTTTAAACTGCAATTTTAAACATCACCATGGAAATGCCTGAAATGCTTCTAAAAGGTTGCATCCTAATTTTGTCTGGTTTCCCCTATCATCTTCTCTATTCACCCTCACCTTCTCCAATACAGGAAGCCAAGAGGTAACAAGATGCAGGTTCTTCAAACACAGCCATTCTCCATTCTGAGCACATTCTCTTAAAGTTTGAATAGCCAGGTCCGCTTGGCCCTGGCCCATGGCAATCTGAAATGACAGACACAGTTGTTTCAAAAGTCTCTCATACGTCATTTAACAGGTAAATACAAAATCGTGTTTTCAAGTTAGGAATACATACGTTAAAAAAAAAGAGTGCTAAAGACAACCACAATTTTCTCTAATGTGATAGCTTACTAAAGTAGAGAAAAGATTAAGGAAAACAAGTTTTTCTTTGCAACTTATCTAGACAGTTTCTGTACAAACATTACCTAGTCTTTTAATGCAAAAAAAACCATACATCACTTGGTGACAGTGATTATATTCTCTGAGAAGTCAAAAAGTAATTTAAATAACAATGACTAAAGTGCATTACTGCAGAACTGCAAATATAAGAAAGAAATGAGAACTAAGTTTCTTTTGACTAGAAGTTAGGAAAAACACTCAATTTTGCTGGGATATATGAATAGTTTAACATATACTCCTTTCCCCACTTTTTATAGCACCATATTAGTTTTACCTTACAATCTATTTGAAAATAAAGATAACAAAAAACCCTGAACCACACAAGTTGAAAATAAAGAGGTTTCAGCCAATATGAAAAGTCTTGTCTTGGCATTATGATTCTCTGACTAAGTAGAACTGACCATAATATCTTAAAATAATTGAAAATAGCCAAAAGAAGACAACTGAAAGTCACTAGCAATACAGTAGCAGACAGTACAAATTTAGCACTCTTTTCTTTATCTCATGTGAGAAATTTATCAGCAGAGAAGAAAATTCTATCTTTTATGTTCTATTCAAATTACATGACAAAGTGTAGGGAAAAAAGATTCTCATAGTGTAACAACTTTCAAGTGATTTAACTTTGAGTCCTGATCCTTAACTGAATACCATACTGTGCTACACTTTGAAAGTCCAACATATAAAGGATATTTAGAGATAAACATGAAAATCCATGTGGCAGAGCAAGAAATATGCATTCTGCAATGTTCACAGCAGTAGGATCTAAATATTTACAGTTTGATGGGAAAAATATATTATACCAGTTTATGTTCCAGGAAAGGAACAATTTCAAGGACTATTTAAAAGCAACATTAAACTTGACATTTTCCATTTCTATGCTAACCAGTTATCAGCTAGATAACAACTTCCCTCCCCTTAATATGTCAAATGAATGAAGGAAATAATATTTTTGAGAAAGTTATAATGCATATTGGTACTGTGCATTGGAAATATTAGGAAACCACTTGATTTATATAATCATTTTAATTGGAATGGATCCTGGAAGGTATCTAGTCCAATCTCCTGCTCAAAGTAGGGCCAGGTATGAAAGACTAAATCAGGAGCTAAGGGCTTTGTCCAGTGGATTCCTGGAAACCTTCAAGGATGTAAAATATCTCAAAATATTTTACAGAATTTCACGAAATACCTAAGTATTCACAAACACTGAACACCTGATTTGTGTTTTCTATCAAAGAAAGAAATGTGCAAATCTGATAAGCAGAGGAAATGATGTAGTCTAGTTTTTAGTGGGTTTTGTTTGTTTCAATTACTCCAAACTAAAAAAGATAATGCTGCAGCATGCATAACAATTCTCAGCCTCTTTTGTTCTTTTCCATCCATTTTCTCATTTTTTCCTTTTCCACACTGGAGGAATGTCTTATTTGGATTCTGCTTCTGAGAGCATGACTAATGTGTGTCTCTTCTCCAGCCCATTTTGCCAGTGGAATGACAAGTTAGTGGCAAGACAGGTGGGAACAAAACACCACAGACACCAGACTATGATTTTACTTACCAACTTCCTTGGAAAACAAAGTAAAACAGATACTACTACAAAATTTTACACATTGTGGGTTTTAATTACTACACTTGTCTAAGACTGACCTGATGGTAGCACTCAGTACTTCTTTCAACACTGGCAAGTTCCTGTAATTCTTGAGAAGGATCAGCACCAGGAGAAATTATTATCAAGATGGGCTCAATTTCCAGTGTCTCTTTATACAGACGTTTCATATTCAGAGGTGATGGAGATAATTCTTTTATTCCTATAATTAGAATTAGAATTAGAATTATTATGGAAATATAGTGATGGAGTGCTTCATTATCCACTCTAGAATTCATCTGGCTGTCAAGAGCTCTGTTCATCAGACACCATAAAACCAGTTTTAAAATGAAGAAAATATCCTTACAACATGCAGGTAGGTGTAAGGCATCCCATACTGATAAGAAAAATATTTCTGGATTTCCAGCTTGACAAATTGCAGTCTTTATTTAAAGTGTAGTCTTGAGGAAAACATACAAAATACAAAAAGGAGTGGAGTGAGAAGCTATGCTATTTGCTAATAGTGATTGCAGTGTGTATGTCCACATACAGAACTTCTCTCTTTGCTGCCTTGAAGAGCCTTAATTATTTGACTTACACGGTGCTTGGTACTATGATTACTTACAACTTAAATGTCTAGAATGTTGACCTAGTAAAGGCAAGGTATTTATACATGAGGCCAAAGATACATGTCTAAGTGTATCATAAAATAAATAAATAAAACCACATATTTTCATGCATCTTTAGACGAGCATTTAACCAGTGAAGCATTGGGTGCAACAGGAAATCACAACATGCAGTAAGACAGAAGAGCCCAAATCAGTGACATCTATGCCACAACTACTAAAAGATGCAATACACACTTCCTTGAGGATGCAGTCTGTTTTCAGACTTGAGATATTGTATGTTGCACATAGAACAATGCCATATCATTTGTACCATAAAATCATGGAACAGTTTGTATTGGGACCTCAAAGGTCATCTGGTTCCAATCCCCCACCGTGGGCAGGGGCACTTTCCACTAGACCAAGATACTAAGAGCCTTGTCTAGCCTGGCCGTGAATGCTTACAGGGATGGGGTATCCACAATTTCTCTGGGCAATCTGTTCCATTGCCTCCCTCCTTTCATAGGAAAGAATTTCATCCTAATATCTAGACTAAATTTACTCTCTTTCAGCTTGAAGTCATTCCTCCTTGTCCTGTTACTACATGTTCATGTAAGAAGTCCATGTACAGCTTTCTTGTGAGCCCATTTAAGTACTGAAAGGCTGTTACCATGGTGCATTTCTGTATAGCATGTAAAATAAAGAAATAAGCCTGCGTCAGGTGTTACAAAATACATTCATTGAAAATTCTTATGAACATTATCCTCAAAAGAAATTATTTTACTCTCTCTTCATCCATAAATTTCAAAATATAGGTAAAAGGTGAGAAAAGAAAAAAAAATGTCTGGATAAAACAGAATTGAAAGGCTTTATTTTAGGATATACAGCTCTTTTGGAATTCATTTTTTCTCACAGGAAAGCTGCCAAATGAGATTGGAAACTTAATGGCTTCCTTTAGAACTATGTGAAACAGTTTGTTTAAGTTGTTTCAGTGCAAGGACACTCAAAAAGACAAGGCAGAAAAAAACTATGAAAAAATATTCATACAAACATGACATTTTTTATCAGTTAGAAAGTGCTAGTCAGGATTTTGCCGATCTTACTGACACACATGAAAAATCTGTGGATGATTCATGGATGATTTACTGGTTTGGAAAACCCAAATGGAGTCCATGGTATTCTGCCTTCCTTGGTGAGGCTGTAGCTTCACTCATCAGAAATATTCCCTTGTGCAGTGTTCCTCCAAGGAACTGGCCCCAACACAAGTAATTTATGTAACACATTAAGATTTGGAAGACAGTAAGCAAGCAAATAAATTTACTCTGCATTCAGGTCTCTGCTGGTTTTTGAGCCACACACACTGTAGATCACTCCTGCATTTGAGTCCAGCAGGCAGGGACATTGTCAGCATGGGCCATGTCACCATGACCCACATACCCTCTCTATCTACTAATAATGTTTGACAGATAAACTATATCTTAATGCTGAAAATCCCAGTCTAGCTGACAGATATGGAGCCAATTTTGAGCAACAAATAATGTCCACAGACAGCATAAGGGAGTAAGATAAAGTGACTTTTAAAACTTACAGCGCTTACCCTGATGAGACACTCAAAACTGCTAAAAACTGAAGGAAGGGTTTTGTGTTCTGTACTGCAATATTAAGGTTATTTGGCATACAGGTTTCAAACTTTGGATATAGTAGATATGAGAGAGGAAATTGACTGACTAGAATAAATAAACAACCGTAGCATTGAACCACTCTAAATCATATGTATTTTAAAACAGACAGTAAAAAGTATTACAGACCAAGAACTCCACAAAAAAGACTTATATTAATGAAATAATATTTTAAGACTCAATTTATAAAATCTCAAACCTAATGGTCTTTAAATGGTAAATTACATAAAATAATATTTATGAAAAATTTGTGTCTTAAGGAGAGAGTTGCAGTATAAAATTTAGAGAAAACCTTATGTTTTGTTCCTTTCTTGATTACTCCAGTGTTCAAGAATTAATTAAAAGAATTTGACAGATCTTTTTATTATATTTTCAATCACTGTGCAGAATAAACCAAACCATTTTAAAAGCACTTATAAGAATATTATACAAGAACAAAATCATCAACCCATTTACAGTATATTTTCATACACTAAAACTTAGGGATTCCATGAGAACTATAATATAAAAGCAGAACATAGGACAAAAAAAAACTATTTAATTGTTGCACAGAAATACTCTGGTGAAAATTTAACTTACCTAGGGCTTTACATGCAAAAAGAGCCATGGCACTCTGTAGTCTGTCTGGTCTGACAGCCTGGACCACAAGTACCTTAAAATAAAATATATTCAGAGGAGATGAATTATATATAGTGATAATTTTAAATGCAGCACTCATATAAGAAGGATGATTTCTTTGAATTTATCTTCAGAATAAAGTTATTTTCTCTGAATATCTACAGCTATCTGATCAGTGCTTTCCAAGATAATCGACTGTAATTGTCCTTTTCTAAGTAGTTGTTCTATCAATAGAATCAGAAGATAGATCTATACCTAATGTCTACTTGTAATCTACCAACTTTTCTACAATATTTGAAAAGATAAGTAGCTATGTGGGTAGCTAGAATGACAGAAAGCACACTTAGCTTTATACTAGCATCTAAATTCTGTGCAGCAATGTCCTACTTGGAATAGAAATATTTCTGGTTTAAGTTCAAACTAATTTATGACTGGCACATCAATCTAACAATGTAGTTTCAATATATTTCATAAACAGAAAATTCTTAATACTTTCTGTACAAGAAACAAGATGCACTGATCATTTTTCCTATAAATGCAGACTTTTTCTGACAACATGCTGCACACATAAGAAGTGGTCTTCAGTATTTCATTGAATCAAATATGACACAGAAAAATTCCTTTCCAAAAGGGTTTGTTCCTAAATTGCATCCATGCTTTTTCAGAAATTTCCCTCCTCCACAAAAAACTCCAAATAGACAGTAGCTAACAGCCAATCAACATGGAACTACATTGTCTAATACCCCATCATTTCTCTGGATATTTTCATATAAAGTAACTTCAAAAGAAAAATCACAGCATCATTTGAAAGTAAGTAACAAATCTTTTTTCCATAAGCACAAGTGTTTATATTTTTCTCTTCCAGTGGAAAACAACCTTCAGGTTGAGGAAGGAACTTGCATTTCTCATATTCTTGATGTGTTCTTTAGCACCAGCTTTTCAGAAGTAATTTTTCATTTCTTCTATTCTATAGAAGAAGAGGCTGCTACTGCATTTTGTGTCAGATGTGTGAGCTTGCACATTCAGTGAAGTAAGATGCTCAACAAGCTGACACATACAGCAGTAACAAAGCAACCATGAAAGAATTTTAATACCTATTCATAAAATTAATTCTGTGAATATTTCTAAAGAACTTGTTACCTTAGAGGGTGTACTCAGTTGTAGCTAATATATCAACACTAAAAAGACTCAGATAACAGAGAAATAATATGCACTATAGTAAAAATAAAAATAGAATTCTTAGATTACAAAACAAAAAAAAACCCAAGTTAAACTGCAGGACAATGTAGATACTGTCACTGCTTATAATTCAATCAGGCCTGGATATAAAATATACTTTCACTGGTGAAGTCATAATTAATATTATGAATGGAAAGATTACCTGCTGAAACAAGGAAATTCTTTGCACAACAGGAGATGGAAAGTCTTGTTCACATACAGAGCTCTGAGAAAAAGTGCGCCACAGACTTTCATCTTCAAAGCAAAGTGTCTGATAGAGACTTGGGAGAGAAAGCTATGAAACAAATTGTGTAGATTTAACTGTAAGGAAGAATAGCCATTTGGGCATTGTATATTTTAATTTATTTCCAAATATCACTATGACCACTACTGTGCAAATCACAAAATTCAATTTTATCCTTGGAGTTAGGGAAGAAAAGAGTACATTTTAAAATTAACCACTTGTTTACCTATTCCCTGGAAGACTAAATCTATATCTGCATTCTAATTTTAGTTTTAAACCTTAAGGTTTTTTGATTTTAAACTTTGGGCTTTACCTTTAAGTCCTTTCCTCTAATGATATCTGCTATCTGGTATCAGTAATGGCTTGCTATCAATGCATGCTACTGATTCACTCAGTTACTCAATTTCTTTTTGTTTGTTTAAACCTCTAACTATTATGCTTGCCACACCATTATTGTGATTATTCCTGATTTCTGATTAAAGAGAAATTAAATAGTGAACTCTGGGTTTAGCAAAAAGCGTCCTTGCCAAAGAGCAGTCAAGGGTTTTTCCTTGATGCTGAGCTACATGCAGGAGGAGAAGAGGCTGAGACAGAATTTCAGGACTAATATTTTCCTTTAGCTCCCTTCAGGATCACAGGATTTCAACACTGACCAGTGTAAGAAAGAGTTTTTGTTTTAGTTCAGTTTGAGCAATCACAAACTCTGTAACACCTATAAAGATGTACAGAGAAATCTGATGAGGAGTATATTAATTTCTGAATCAACAGTTTATGGCTTTTAATACAATATGAAGTGATTTGTGAAAGTCATTACACTAGTGAAATCTACAACTAGATTTTCTTTATAATTTTTCTTCTATCATCCTATCTATTAAAATTGTAGAACTTGGATAGATTTGCAGTATTTTCTAATCTCAGTAAGATGAAAGGTTCACTCACATGCATTGAAATTCATTACAGATGGGGTAGAAATGTTCATGAAAAAGGCTCAGAAAAATGAGATTAAAATAAAAACAAAAAACACCTTTGGTTTTTTTAGGTGACTATATATTAAGCCATGGTTTCTGGAAGTATAAACAGCTTAAAACTATGAAATCTTTTGATCTGACAAATACATAACTGAGTATTTAAGTCCAAATTGCTACATGCCAACACCAAAGTTCTTTAAACTTAAGTTCAAGAGACCACACGATGTATACCTTCAAAGATGCTACTGCCCAGACTCGGTCCTGGTCTATCCAAGAGGGAACCTGGTCACGAGCGCTTCTTTGTGAATCCTTATGGAAACAAGTTATATCACACATGTAAGCTACACAATCTTTTATGAAACACTATATTCAGTAATAAGGTTGTGAAACCCATGTTTTTTAATAAAAATATTCACAACAGCAATCTTTCTGCTGTCTTTTGCTAAGTTCATAAATGGCATAAAAAAAGCTACCAAAATATTTAAATATGAGACATACTGTTCACATTAACACTTGCTCAGATACTTGAGTCTGAAAATACTTTACCCATTTAGAGTATCATTCTCAATTCTAAGTAATTTTTTACTAATAACAAGTGACACAAATGACTGGCTATCTGCATAGGCACTCTGAGAAACTGGCTTCAAAAAACAACTCCATTGCACATATTTGCGATCATGAAGATGGTTCTTCGCACAAAGAGCCAAACACCTGAACATCTCTGCACTGGTAATTTGGTCACAGCTCTATTTTTCTGCTCTTTAGATGTTTGGCATGGGGAAGTTCTAAGGATGAACAACATTGCTTAAGCTCCAGTGGAATTTCTGTATTCACTATATCATCTTTTAATAAAAGATTTTACAGTACACATTAACCAGTCTGAGGAGTCTCTGCATGGAAATGCATTTGGATCTCTCAGGGAGTGAGCAACTTCAAGAGTAATCTTAAATGTCCAGCAGAGAAAAACAGAACCTTTCTTGTGAAAGGGTATCTCAGCCATGAGTTACAAAGTCTAAGAAGGAACAAAACTAGGAAATTTGGAAGCAATTGTAAGAATAAATTTGACATGGGTCTGCAGTATACATTCCATTTGGGCTGAAGGGCACACATGCACAATCTTTTCAAAACCTAATGATTGTGCCTTAGATAGGGTAGAGGTAAGACTGGTATTAAATTCCATTTTACAACCAGACCTCACATTCCTTGAAAATGGACTACAGCAAGAAATACTTGACAATCACTCAGTTCACAGACATTTAATTGAATTACAGTGACTCCAGACAGATGAAGGGGACTTCTGCAGTCACACTGAAATGCAAAGCCTGTTGTTGAGCCATCTAATGGCTAGCGAAACTGGATTTCAAGGATCATTTTAGCAACCAGCTGCTTGAGAAGATGCACAAAAGTACAACTCATACATGATTCTGGGAGAAGGAGGGATTTGAGAAATACTGATTTTAGTTACAGAAGAGGGCTGAAAATCTCCTCAAACATGCAATTTCAAATTGCCATCCTGGTCACAGAAAAAATAAAAGAAAATACACAACAAAGGCAAAAAGACATTCAAATTAAAAACTACTTGTCATGTTCAAAAATTCTTTAATAAATTTATATCTTTATATTACTATGCGAAAAGTTACTTTCTTCTTTAATGTATGAGTACAATTAATTAAAAAACATAGTAAGAATAAAACTTTAACTTTTCAGGATTAAAGTAAGTGTTCCTTATTTCAAAATGTGAAAATAAATGCAGCTTACTGATTTTCTGATGGTGTCTCCAATGATCACACCTGTAAAAGTCTCCCATTCCTGGGTGGAATAAATGAACAACTCAGATAAGTCACAGGACACCTTTAAGAACTAAGATTAGTATGTAGTAGTATGTAGACAGAGCAGGGAGATAAACAAATTAAATGCTAGATTCTGAAAGAGTTCCAAGACATTCTTTAAATGCTAGGTGATGCTACCAGAATGTACTTCCTATTGCAGAATCCAAGCTAAGTGGCTGCAGTGCTTTATAAGAAAAAAAAGCAAAGGGGAAGTTCTATACATTCTCGGCACCCACAGTTCCTATCCAGACTGCCCATCTACAGACTATCAGCAAATGTGGCTGGCAAGGACACACATCCTGCCTGGTGGGGCATCAGCAGCCCACACAGAACAGCTAACTATAGAAAGCATCACTGAATTTATGCATGATTAAAACTTTTAGACTTCATATATGTATCCAGAAAGACAATTTTAAATTGTTTAGACAAGTATTTAAAACCACTAGAGATCACATAATCCTGTATTTGGAGGCGGAAGGAAACAGACCAAAAATTCTTCATAAGTACTCGAAATTTTGTATAAATAATAGCTATATTCTATGATAAATATTTTTTTATTAAAGAGAATAGTAACATCAGAAATTTAAAAGTCAATTTATACAAATCCCAGTGTAATATTTTGCATCCATCAGTCTCACTGAGTCTTGAAACAGCTCCCTCTTTCAGTTACAAACTGATGCTCATCTCCCAGTTACAAAGAAAATGCTTGTGCACACAAAAATGCACAGAGCATTTTTTGGTTTGTGCAATATTGTTATGAAGAAAAGAAGAAGCACAATATACAGGGAATATAAAACTATCTCAGAAAAATCTATACATATTGATTCAGAAAGAGAATGTCCCTACTGAGAACCAAGGCATTCTATAGTGTATTGCTGAAGTTGTACTATAAATTTCATATCGCTGTGCAAAAAATATTTAAGTGAAGAAGGTTCAATTCTTTTGGGACAGAGACTTAGAATACTAAATTCTCTAGCAGCGTATTAAGCAACTCCTAGTCTCATCACATTAAAAGCTTTAGAAGAAGTAATTTTAAAAGAATAAGCAGCTTCATTTTCTTCACTAAATATTTTGTACAAGCACTTTTCTCTTAACAATTTAATGAAAATAACTTTTACCTTTCAGAGAAGTAAAAAAATTATTGCTATTATTTGCCCGTTTTCTCTCTTGAGTATTCAGATACTGTAGAAATATGCATTATATATATAACCTAGATTAAGCTGTCTAAGAGCTCTAAAAGGTGATGGAAATGCATGCTTAACAATAGAAACCAACACTTAGGGCTGTACTTTACAAACACTTAAGAAGCCAGGACTTAATTTAGTCAGAAAACTGTTTCCAGGTTGCTGCCTCCATGACTTTGGAAACTCAAGAAAGATAAAACAACATATTTTCAGAAGCTCAAATAAAATAATAAATATCAAATAGCAAACTTTGGATAATGAAGAGCAGCCAGGATATATTTCTGCGAACAAATGAGTTATTTTTATGAGGCCACATCATTGCTTTGTCAATCCATATGTCTACAACGAAACTACTTCTTCACTGGAGGGTTCCAAACAACTTGTTTTGAACCTTGTACCTTAAGCTCACATATTTCATATAATCAAGTTTCATTACTTCCTTCAAATGTATTATCTGATTTTTACCTTTACCTCTATAATGGACTCTATTGAACTGATATCTACTATCATTTGATGTCTCTTCTGATCTCCAGCTTCTAGAACAGAAAGCCATAGTTTTGTCTCTCCATTCCATGGAGGTACTTTAGATAATTAAATGTGTCTTGACTGAGGATAATCAGACACATTTAAGCAATTGTATTAAGTCAATTATGCATACTGTTTCACTGCAGGCAGACTTCATAGGACTAATCTGACTACACTACAGACAGCTACACCTAAGTCCTACACTTACTGACAAAAAACTTTTTATCTGCTTATTTATTCCTTATATTAAGTTTGAGTAAAATACTTGGGGATTTTCTTCTTTAGCACTTACATTCTCTTGAAAAAGCTCAGGGTGCATTCCTCGTACAAAATGCAGAGCAAACATTAGCTGATCAGCCTGAAATAAAAGCAGAAAAATGTATTTATATACTCAGGAAAACTCCTGTTTCTGGTTCTTTTTTGTAAGTAACAATCCTTTAAAAAAACACCTCAAATTTCATAGTAATGACTTAGTGACATATATGCTAATGCAAAATTGCTACATCCCCTTGCAACTTAGAGACAAAAACTAACTCAATGTGGGCTGTGGAGTGAAGGGCAAAGAGGCCCCTACTAGGAATTAAAATCAAATTTTGCAAGGCACTGAAGTTCTCATTTTATTCATAAACAGGACCATCATACGACATCGAGAGCAAACCACACCTTTGAACTTTTTCATCTTCTCAGACAAGCAAATCCGTATCACAGCTGCATATTAGGATGCTCCCTGGATGATCTAGTATCCAAAATTTGCAGAAGAATTGTTTGAAAGAACACTAAGTGGCCCAGACAAAACCTGCTTTGACAAATTTAAGAGGAAAGATGGGCCAGTTCAAGCGCTCAGGTAAATTTCTTGGCACTACTTAAGCAGCATTCATGAAGCCCATGTACACATAAATAATAACGACAGACAGACAAAATCCTTCTTCTTGATTCCAAGATGCTTCAAAAGGTATGAACTAGTATCAGCTATACTGTTTGTGAAGACACTAGTAAAGCCTCAGTGTCACAGCAGTCTTTGAAAATTTTAATGGATAAAAGGAAGAATCAGAAGTGAATCATGGATGACATGAAGAGTTTATTTGTTCTCTTCATTATTAGAACACAACAGTAAACTGGATGGACCATTAGTTTGAAGCTGCACAGTTAACACATTTTCAGTACTTTCTATATTCCAGTCTGATTACACTTAGAATCTTTCCTACTAGAAATCTCTTCTCTGCCTTGCACTTGAACTCTCTACTCTTCTTACATATAAAAATTGCTGCCTTCCATATTCACAAGGTGTATTGACTTAGTGGAAGGCTTCACATAATTATGACTTCAAAGACAAACATCAATTATTATGAGACTATTTAATGAGATTCCACTTGGACTTTGATAAACAAAACCCCTTAGGAAGGACTGCTACCCCCTATATCCTCAATACAGCATTGCTAGATTGGGGGACAGAGGTAGGAGGTGGTGTAAAATTTTCAAGATCTCTCCACTCTCACAGATCAAACCACTGACTTGTGTGATTTGTACTGCTCAAACCATTTGGAGATCTACTGTGCTTTCTTCAGCCTGGTACTGTGAGACAAACACCTCCTGTTATGACAGTTTAATGTGTAAGTAAAAATTAAAACTAAAAATGAAAGGTTTAGTTTCCCTAGGTTTTCAGAAAGAAAGTAATAAGTGAAAAGAGACCTGACTGAAATTAAGAAGAAATACACTAAGAACTTTTTTTTGAAGAAGAGCAAGGAACAGACAGAAACAAAAAGGTAGCGGGGAGATCTTTGGAAAAGGCCATGAAAATAAAAAGGCAAATATCACAATGTAGGACTTCTAGAAACATAGAATCATCTAGGTTGGAAGAGAACTTTAAGATAACCAAGTCCAAACATCAACCTAACAAAACCACTTCTGTTTTCTTTTACAAAAAAAAAAAAAAACCAAAATACAAAAAACGCCCAAGTAATCACACAAAACCTTATATTTAGGAATGCAAGAAATAAGAGCAAACACAAAATGAGTGCTCAGAAAACTGTGATGCCCATGACTGACTCTGAAGCCAGAATGAGGCAGAGAGGTAGAGCTCTGTGGAGAAATGTGCATCAGCAATATTAATTTGGTCATATACTGATTTTAAGTCTGCATTTAGCATGTTAATTATTGATAATGTTTTGCATCTATTACACAATACTGCTTATTTGAAATAGATCAAGTGTGAGCTGCTGAAAGAAAACTTTCAAACCCAGCGCACTGCATAAAAGCCAGAAAAATACAATCTTACCTTAAACAAACAACGACAAACGTATTCATACACTGTATGTTTCAATGTGCCAAGAAGCAGCTTGATTCTTTCCTCAGTATTACCTGAATCCTAAAAAAGAAATTTCAGATTTGAAAAAATTCCTGTGGAAGTAAAAAACTTTCCACATACTTTGTAAATTTCAGCAAAATGACACAAATAATCTGGACTCTACGTGACATTAGTTCTAAAAACATATTAAATTCATCTGCAGCTATCAATGATTAAATGGGAAATTCATGCTGAAGTATTAAGAAATCAATATTTTGGCATTGAATGTTTTGACTATGAACATGATACAACTTTGTGTATAAGGAGAAATACACTGAGAATGAGAGTACATTTCTTTCTCCTAACATTAAAATTATTAAAATCTCATCATTGTCACTTGATAAAAATTTGCTTATTAATTGAATTACTATATTTAGTACTACTAAACAAGTATGTTGATCTTAAGTGTAGTTAATAAACTTCTAGTCAAATTTGGCCCAACTGAAAAGAACACTGTAGAAAACAGTAAGTGTACACTGTTCTTCAAAGCTCATAGACTGAAAAAATAATTCTAACAGGGAAAAATTTGAAAGATAGGGCAAAACAAGAAAGGGGCTGGGGGGTAGGGAGTGTGTTACAGGTAGTAAGACTTCTTTTCTACCATGCTGGAATTTGAAGAGATGAACTTAAGAAGGGCAATTGTGCAACTGATTTGCCTAATACCTTTCTTATGTCTAACAGATTTCTTGGCATGAAATATTGGATAGAGGAGAAGGAAAAAAGAAAGCAAGTAACAAAGGCAAAGTCAGAAGTTGAGCTTTAAATAGGTAACATTACAGGCAGGGAAAAAATTACGGAGTGTGAGTAAGAACAAGAAGCTAAAACATCATGTTGTGAAAAAGAAGTAATAGGAACTTCAAAGAGGGCCAGTTCACATAGTCAGAACTGTGTTCCTAGTAACGACTGGAGCTGAAGGAGAGTTGTAATCACAGATGCCAGAACAAAGGGGAATCCAAAGGAAACACGATGAAATGTGTGACTGGTGAATGACTTTATAAGTAAAAACAAAGAGAAATATGAAGAATTTTGGAGATGCTTAATAAAAAGAAAATGCACTATTTATACTCAGTGTGGGTATTTTGATCTAAGGAGTGAGGTGACAAGGGATAAATCCATTCTTTGCTTCAATAAGAATATACTGGCCTAAGAATACAGAAGAATAAAAAATACATTTTAAACAGGACAGGCTGCAGGCATGCTTACAGACTGTAAAAAAGTAGATAAAGTTATGACCTTCCTTCGGGTAAATGAATCAGGTAGAAATAGAGGATTTTCTTATTCTACCCCTTGTTGATAAAATTAGCTTTATTAGCATTTCAGATCATTAATTTATTTAAATAAAGCCCTCAGTAAATTTATAATCAGTCTTTGTTTTCCTAATTCACCACAGACAAAGAACAAGCCTGAAATCACAAAGAGTCACTTTGCTTTCAGATGGTAGAGAAATTGTGTGATTTATATACATCATTTAGAAGTCCACGTGCCTGTATTCTAAACATCTAAAGCACAACAGGTCAGCATCACTTCTTATTATACACTTCATCATCAGTTATTCTAAGCTTTTTTTAAAAAATGTCCAGAATTACTAATAAATTCTAAGGATCAAAGCAGATGGACACTTCTGCAGCATTAGCAGCTTCAGGAGAAGAGCAAATACCTGCTCGCTCTGCAGAGCCCTTTGGAAAAGCCGCAGGAACGCCGCCAAACTAAAGCGGTACATATTATTAATTTTGGACAAGTCAGAGATAATGAAGTACATCTTGCTAGCACTCTCAGCCAAAGGAAGATAGGCATCCCTCTCCTGTGGAGGAAAACAACACACACATGAAAAACCCAGGTGCATTACTGCCACCTACTGATTATTGCATAAACATTTACTCAGCCCACCGAGAAAACATTCCTATGACTCCCACTGATTTAGAAAACAGAAAACAGAATCCTTTCCAAGCCTTCAAATTGAGGGATCAGCACTCCAGAATTCAACACTGTATTGAGATTTCAAAATTGGAAGGAAAAATTTTTTATAAAAAAATCCTTTAAATTATAAAGAACACATTGGAAATTAATCCCTAGGGTACTAAGGTCTTTTCCCACCACAGAACACATCCCAAAATTCAATGGGATATATTAAACTAAACCAATAGAATACAGAGGAAAACTCCGAAATCTGTCACAAAAACAGGATGTCAGATGAATAGCATCAGCAATGATCTAAACTTTTCCAATAGCAATGGGCATATTAAGCAAAAACACCCATATGAACACTATAATGTTTGCAATAATGGATGGCAAAAAGAAAGTCAAAACCCATTAGTTGCTAAAATACCTTCAATTCAAATTGGCAGACTTTAAATTGTGTAACTACACAGCATATACACAACAAAGCATTTTAATTACTGAAAATACTGCATGTACTTGCATATCCCAAATACCATTTATCCAAAAAGAACTAATTTAATATGTTCCTCATCCCATAACCCCATGGATATATGTATCTTATCTAGATAAAAGATGAATATTTTTTGCAGGAGAAAAACAGTCCTTTAAAGATTAAAATATTATTCTACCTTATCAAGGAAACTCTGAAGTCTGAAAGATTCAGCCAGTGATTCTTGGATGAGTGCACTGCTTGCTTTAGTTTGATTCAAAGATTCAATCAGATCCTTATTTTCAAGTATATTGCCTTGTGATGTGGCAAGTGTCTGGAAAAAAGAAAGTCATCTATGTTACATTTTTTTAAAAATTCTGTAAAGTAACCATTTTGGAAGCTGTCTTTCTGATCTGTATGTATTTCTGAATCATTGAATGCATCTCAGGAGTTCTCAAAAACTGATGGTTATTCCAAAAACTGAGACATTTTTTTAAGAAGTATGGAAAATACAGCTCAAGAAAATACTCCAAAAATCCAGACTGCCATATTCTGAAACATAGTTTATCACCAGACCTTTGAGAATTATTTCTGTGATTAGAGTTTTAGGCACTAACATTCCCATGGTAAATACAGATTAGGGCATTTCTTTCTTGTGTTTAACTTCCCATTTAACCTGAAGTTGGCTACTTGTAAAAACCTCCTGTACTCAGTCATCCATAAATTAATTTTCCTTCAAAAGGATTCCAGTTCTCAGAGAACTCTCATCTCCAACTGAGATGAATATTCACATTATGAATATTCACATTACACAATGTGAACAATTTAAGTTTCATAATCAAATATCGCTTTAAAATCCTTGGGATTGCCCCACATTTTTCCACAGTTCTCCTCATTAAATTAAGTGATTAAGCAATTAATCTCACTTCTAAGAAGCGGGAAAAGCTTGAATAGTTCACTTATATCTAAGGTTTTTTACTAACCTCCAGTAAATACACATCAAGATATTTATTTTGAAAACTGGTTGCTTGTCAGTCAAATCAGTTCTGAGAAACCACCTGTAGAACGTCATTTTAGAATATTTGGAAGCACAGATTCACCAGTTAGAGTAGTAGAATGCATATACTTCTCTACCTGAAACAAGTTTAGGAAAAGATCACCTGCTTTTTCAGATAGGAATCATACTGTGAGCTATGAGACAGCAGCCATGTCATTACTCTGAGGCTTTTAGAAGGAAATCAGTACAGTACTTCAGATAGAATGGAAATGTTGCTTTAAGATTAACTTAAATTTAGCCAGACCTCATCCAACATTGACTTCTTTGATAACGAAATCTACCTGCCAGTTTCCACTGAGCCTTAGGTTTCTTTCTGCAGGGTCAAAGAGTATCCTGATTTCAGGATAACTTGCTAACAAGTATTCCAAAATTGAAATCAACCTTGCTGTTACTACTCAGATGCTTTTTGTTGCACATATCTTAGGAATCAACTTGTTTAAGTTTTGTACTCGATAATTCAGAGCAGACAAATGAAAAAGATTTTTGAGTTCCAAGATCCCACAAGAAGTATGTTCTAAAGTGAAATTTGCTTTGTTGTATCTCTGAACCATCAGCTTCTGGTAGACAATAAGGTGTTAAAATGGTCAAATCTGGATATGGAATTTTATTGGAGAGCAAATTTCCCTCTTCCTGTAAGAGAAATCTGCCCCATCAGAGCTTTAAGAAAGGGCTGACCTTAGTATTTGAGAATTAATATGGAGTTCAATAGGGACAGTAAATGTGGAAATTCAAATCCCATAAAATAATTATGTACAAATTTCTAAAACTGAGCTATTAATCATAGAATTATGATAGGATGGGACCATCTAGTTCCAACTTCCCTACCATGGGCAGGGATGACCCTCACTACATAAGGTTGCTCAAAGCTCCATCCAAACTGGCCTTGAACACTTCCAGGGATGAGGCATGTCCAAGTTCTCTGGGAACCTGTTCCCAGAGGTTCCCAGAGGAACTGGTGCCTTACCGCCCTCCCAGCAGAGAATTTCCTTGTAATATCTAACTAAACCTACCCTCCTTAAAAGCCATTCCTCCCTTGGCTTTTCGCTGCATATCCTCATAATAAGCCCCTCTTCAGCTTTCTTGTGGGCCAGTCTAATCTGCAAAACCATTATTTTATGCTAATCCATTGCACTCAATACTGCAAAGTTCTGCGACTTAGCTACAGACTGAGGGTTTTAGGGCACCAGGTCAATCTCCCTGCATCTCTGACCTTTCAGAAAGACAGGATTCGAGGATCCATTCTTATAAGCATGAAGTACAATTTCTGTGAAATCCATGGCTAGAAATAATCAAAAATTAGAAGTCCTTCCTTGGAAGCTACCTTTTTTTATAGAGGTGAACATCTGTTTCTGAGCATAAATACTTTCAGTAAAATAAAAAGATGAACTGAAAATTAAGAACTGTAATTTTAAATGCAAGACAGGGAATGGTTACTGTAAAGAATATTACAACTCATTGCTAATAGGAAACACTTGTAGAGGTTTAAAATTTTAAATGTCTCTCTCAGCAATCTTTCCATTTTGTAGGGGGATTTTTTTTATTTTTTTCACAACACAGGATCATTTCTCAACTTGAGAAAGCGTCATTTGATATGATCCACAGGCTTAAAATTGTGGCTTTTTTAAAAACTCATAATTTCAAAATAAAGTAGTATAATTTTTAATCAAGTTTTCTCTTCTTGGTGTGTTAAAATTACTGAAATTTCTAATCAACCTAAACCAGCCTAAATCTATCTCACCAAATTAATAAATTTAACTATGAAACTGCTTAATGTATTGAATACTACAGTTTTATTACAGACGTACCTTCTTATCTACTCTATTCTTCCAACAGGTTCAGGAAAATAAATCCTTTTTTTTTTCCTAATAAAAAATCCTGACAGCTCATTATTCCAACACTTCCAGCATCTTTATTCAAGCACACAATAATGTGATTATCATCTTATTGGTCTAACAGATATTGAAGAGGTAAATTTGTCTTACCTCCAAAAGAGAATCCTCAAGTTTAGCTAACTGTATCTTCTTGTCTTCTTCCTGTTGTAACAGCTTTGTCTTCTGCTCTTCCAAATCAGGCTTTTCGTGCTGAATTGTTAAAGCCAAAAGCTAAAACCAAAGAGAGAAAACAAAAAGGAAGTTGTTTTTTTTCTTGTATTTCCACTTCAAGAGGGGTCAGTAATCATGTATACATTGCAAGATGCCAATTCCATACCTCCAGAGGAAGGAGGAAATCCATATGGTTATCTATGCTTCACATTTTGAATTACAGCTTACTTATCAACATCTTATATACATCCAATTCTAAGCCCCTTGTTAGTGTAGAAAAACTTGTTTCATACCAAATAAGGAGGGGATTTTCTTCTCTTAAGTGATCTCTTTCTTTTTTTTTGCTTTCTTCCATTTGTATGTTACATTTTGATTCCTGGACTTTACAGATAAAACCTCAACAGCTACTAGCATTTTAAAGGAAATAAAATACATAGTATTTTGGTTTCACTACAGTTTTTTCTGTACACAAAGTACTTTGACAATACCAGCATTATTCTCCAAGTAGAACACTGGAGAGCTGTAATGTTTCCATGGTACCATAAATGCATCTTGAACAGAAGGCAAAGGCTTAGCAATTAATCTGTTGCAACTGAAGTCAATGAGAACATTTTCATTTTCTCTATTGGACTCACTCCTTGGTTCCAAAGTGCATAAAATTTTACTATTTATATTTGTGAGGTTGAAAATACCTCCATAATCATTAACACAAACTGCACCATAGGGCTTATTCCAGGTGCTGGATGCAGCTATGCAGGTTCACTATACATACACTGGTTTTATTCTAAATGCCTACCTGTCCTCTTAAGCCGCTCGCTGTTGTGGTAAAGTTTACTTCTGTAACAATAGAAGCAGCATCAGGTGGAATGAAGGGATTTGGGTTCCTTGTTGATAGAAAAAGACGGAACTCTTCATTATAATCTATCATTTTTTCACCTATTTGTATGGCATAACGGGGTCCTGTAAACAACAAGCAGATATTATACTCACTCTGATTGGAACATTCTATAAAAGCAATGGTATTTGTGTAATACTTTATGATCAATGGATCTAGGTATATTTTACAATATGTATTTATAAATTGATTGGAAAAAAAAACAAATTCAAAAAATTTAAAGAACACATCCTAACCTGCATTGTTAAGAGACAGAAAATTAATAACATAGCAATAATATAGGAAATTACATAGTAACAATATTTAATACACCTGAGTAGTTTAACTATCCTTACCAGAACACAAAGCATCAAGGACAAAAATGCATTTGAAGTAAAAGTAATATTAACAAATTTTTGAAATCTTCAGACCATGAATAGGAGACAAAACACCACAGAAGATGACCTCAAGAATCACACTTATGTGCAAGAATTTTGTCATAATTTAAACATATTCCTTTACCTTTAAACATTGGTCTACCACTCTACACTAGCCATAAGTATATACTGGCTAACTAAGATGGTTCAATATTTCCTCATCAAAACCAATTAGATTTAATTTCTGGATCTGTTAAATTTATTTGTAGAAGGTTGATGTTGCTGCATAATCATAATTCTATTAAGATACTCTTTTCTACAATAACTGTTACAGAGCAAGTCAATGGAACTAAAAATGATGGAATATCTAGACAGCAGAATGAAAGAAAAATACTCCATCAAGAAATATCCCACATTGTATTATTATAAATATATTTAATTTAACCATATTATGAAAAAAACAAGTGATTTATTATATAACTGATGTCATGGTTTCAGTCTGTTTATACTCCTAATATTTCTCTATACGTCTGTTACAGAATAAAACTACATGTACAGTCCCCTCCACCCCACTTCCATAACAGGTTTTCATTCCAGCACAGTTAGAAAAGAATAGACTCAGACAAGGAAATGATTAGAGTAATATCTTGCCTTCTGATACTTAAAAACCAAGAACAGAATTATAAGTTAAAAAGTTAAAATTTCCATTCTGGAAAACTTTCCAAGATGGCATACTTAGGTGCTTCCCCATTTTTAGCACTGGGTGCAGATCAGAAATATAAATCCCTTGCTAAAACACTGGTAGAGATGAAAATAACATACCAATTTTCTTTCTATGCCAAAGATCAGAATAAATTTTCAGACTATGTTATAAAAACGTCAAACAGAAAATGGAAGCTGTACGAAGACAAATTTACTGCAGTATATAGATTCACATTTTTTCTTAACATTCATTCCAAGTAATGGAGAGATGTACAGTCATCACTATCAAAATAATGCAGACAGGTCCCCACACCCACATTTTGACAAAAAGAAGGAGTGCATGCTTGCTTATAAAGTGATGGAAAAGATTCAAATAGTGACCCATTCCATTCTTCCTTTTCTAACAACAGCTCTTTAGTTTGGACCTGCATTGACTTGGCATTAACATAGCTCATTAAAAAGCAAAAAGGACATCTGAGTGTTATGAGCAATTTTCCTGAACAAACTTTTATATTTGAATTTAATCTGCTTTCTCCACAGTTCTGCAGCCACAGTCATCTTTCATACTGTATCTCATTAGCTCTCCAAAATTCTGCAGAAGCTAGAGGGGCAAAAAAAAATGTTACAGTGTTCTACCTAACCCTCCACAGATCCCTGAAATCACTACTTTGGTTCCATTCTTTTAATGAGACTAAACAAGCAGGTGCATCTGTAATGGAAGACTGATTTAAAATAACACTTTCTTTTCCCTAAACAGACCTTTCTTATATTGGGGATAAATGTATATATGAATCCTATGGTATTTGCATTTATAGCATGTGCTTACATTTGAAGAATTACTGCTAACTCACACATCATTAGATCTCAATAGTAGATGAAATGACAGCAAAAAAAAGAGTCTTGAGCTATTTTTAGTACCCAAAGTTCATACAGTAAATTACATGGCACATGCTGAGGAATGACCACTTGAGGCAAAAATACAATTACAAAGGATAATACAAATCTATTTTAGTTACCGTAATTTAGAAAGTACTTAAAACACACATTGCTGTGCTTTTTAATTCACCAAGTTCTCTTGATATAATTTCAAAATATGTAACATAACTCAACAAAATTTATGCTGAGATACTTGCATAATTACAATTTATTTTTGCCAAAATCTCATCATAATTTTTCATATTAAAAAAAAAATTTAAAGCACCTAAGTCCAAAGCAGTCATAAAAACAGTTAGGTAGAACACATTATCTGTCCAAAACAGAGATATTATATTGCAAAACCTAAACATTGTGATTTTTCACTTTTCTTGCATTGGTTAAGGAACTCCTTTCACGAAATTCCACAATTTTGCTGATCTCTATGACCCTTCCCATTCCAAGGGCACATCAGAAGACCTGTGTTGTCTTCTTTAGGTTCAGAGATATCCAAGAGAAACAGGAACATCAACATTCTAAACTTGTGATTTCTAGCTGCACTAACAGCTGTGTAACTTCTGGTTTATTTAAGGCCTAAGTTTCCAATTAAAACTATGTATTTGAAATCATCACTGGAAATCAACTTAAAATTTAAATTTTTAGGAGTCTATAAAACCACATTTTTATAACTCCAATTTAATACTTTTAATTTACTTTAAAATAACTTTCAATTTAATAGTTTCCAATATTTTTCCGCTTACTAAATAAGAACATATCTCCAACATATTTCACGCACTGAAGGGTTAGTAGCAGGTTAATACTACAGAGGAAAAAGCTACACAGTATTAATGTTTTCAGAAAAATCAAGTTTTATATAAATAGATCTAAATTACAGAAGTTTTGAGCAAGCATATGCAAAGATCCTGGCACTTTACCTTGAGCAATAAGATCTTTTCTTAGCAATGGGTAAAGCACAGGTTCCACTCCATCCATTTCCTGTATAATAAGTGTCTTCCCAAATCTCACTGCTAGCTCAAGAGCAGTTAGGAAGTTGGTGTCCTGGATAAATAGAAACACATTCCTTTGATTCGTGCATTTTTGAAAAATGCAAACACTTCAGAATGAGTAGGAAGGCATTACACCACATAATCCAAATCTAAAAATTAGTAGTATAGATGAAAAATCCTTTAGAGGCATATGATATTTCAGGGTTTAGCCACAAATGTTTAGTTTAAATAAACTTGATCTACTGATCAAGAAAATCTATTAACATGCCTAGATCTTCCAGTGCTGCAACAGAAGAGAGCAGGTTCACTGTCATGTCTGCCAGGTGCACCTGGAAGTCCTGGCCATGTCTCTTATCTCAGATTTTAATATGTAGCTATTTCTCAGAACTGAACCAAGCACAGGATTCACATTATTAAGAGGTCTACAGGCAGTCTTTTGCTGCACATAGGTGTTTAAACATGCATGTGGTGCTTATGATCCCATTAGTCAAGAGAGATCCTGGACAATGTAGGCAACAGAGGCTGAAAGGTAATCAGGCCAATCAGCTAGTAGGACAAACCATCAATTACCCAAAGATATGTTATCTACTACCATCAGAGAGTATCTACAAGGGTTCCACAGGGATCTGTGGAAGACTTATATGCTGTTAAAGCAATATTTTGAGGCCAAGGGGGGTTCAGCAAGGGACTTCTGAATAGCACCAGATGCCTGCCTGTGTGTGTGCAACTGAGCTGCGCCTCACTACTCAGGGAAACAGTTACAGGTACACAATGAATTTCAGGTACCCTAATCTCAAACTGAAACCAAATTTACTCTTTCCAATGTAAATAATACAACACAGCAATCACAGGGAATTAAGTGTATATATACTCCTGAAATCCAGTGAACTGCAACCAAGTATACAAAAGACCTCTCTATTTGAAAATCTTTTCTATCTTGCTCTTAGCAGGGAATATGACATTCTCAGAGACAGTAGGAAAAGAGGCAAACTTGTAGAAATAATACCAGATGTTGACCCTCCAATTTTAAATAACCTAGAACTCTGGGGAATTGTATGCTTCACACAATATAAACTGATTTTTGGTGATTTCTATCACAAACCTTTAAACACTACTTCATAAAATCTGGAATAGAGAAAGCTCAAACAGTAAAAGACCAAGAGTAAGTACTGCACCTGTTGGTTAATAACCTCCAAACGTGATTCCTTCAAATGTGTCTTCAGCCATTCAGTAGCACGGAAAGAAGGGTCTATCAAAAATGGACAAACTTTACTCTAGGGAAAAAATACAAATATATTTATTAAAATCTATTTTAAGAATAAAATTGGATTTTTTTTATTTCCCCAAACTAATGGGGAAAATAAACACATAAATACATAATGGAATATGTATTTTCAAATCTTTTTTAATTAACAAACTGTTTAGCTAAACAATAACAGACTAGGAAATCTATGTCGTTCATTTTATCTCTTCTTTAAAAAAACAAGGAGACCACCCAAATCCAAAATTCTCAGATGTTTGTCCTGCTGAAGTTAGGCAGTTCTTCATCTCTTAAAAACAGGATTCTCTATTCAATGAGTATAATCTACAGCTTTTGTTGTTCACAACTGCTTTTAAACTTAGAAGAATTATTAGTTTTCCTTTTTCTTCCTCTGGTGGGAAAAGGTAGAATACTTCTGGGTTTGGACCTCAATGCATTTTAGAAAGAATCATGAATACAAGTATTTTGCAGGCACAAAGTTACACTCAACTCAGTCCAGTACATCCATGTCTCTCTTGTGCTGTGGATCACACAACTGGACCCAGGATTCCAGGTGTGGCCTCACCAGGACTGAGTGAAGGGGAGGGATCACCTCCCTTGATCTGCTGCCAATACTTTGCCTAAAGCTGTCCAGTATACCATTGGCCTTCTCCTTGGCAAGGGCCCATAACTGTCTCATGGGCTACCTGGTATCTACCAGGACCACCAGGTCCTTTTCTGCAAATCTGCTTTGCAACTGGTTGGTCCTCAGAACATGTTGGTACATTGGGTTGTTACTGTCCAGGTGCAGGACTGTGTAATTCCCCTTCCTGAACGTCATGAGGTTCCTGTCAGCTCATTTCTCCAGTCTATCAAGGACCCTCTGGGTCTCAGTCTTACCCTCTTGCATATCAAAGACTCAGACATAGAATGGCTTGGGTTGGAAAGTCGCTCAAATATCACCTAGTTCCAACACCCCTGCCAAGGACAGTGATGCCACTCACTTGAGCAGGCTGCCCACGGTTCCAATACAACCTGACTTTGAGCACTTCCAGGGATGGGGTGTCCACAGCTTCTCTGGACAACCTGCACCACTGCCTCACTACACTCTAAGTAAAAAAATTTTTCTTAACATCGAATCTAAATCTCTCCTCATTTAGTTTATAACCATTCTTCCTTCTCCTCTTATTATCTGCACATGAAAAGACTTGTTCTCCCTCTTTCCTGTAAGTCCTCTAAGTACTGAAAGGCTGCAGTGAGATGTCCCCAGAGCCTTCTCTTCTCCAGGCTGTACAACCCCAGCTCTCTCAGCCTGTCCTCATAGCAGACATGTTCCAGCCATCAGGCCATCTCAGTGCATCAGCTATGTCTCCCAGTTTTGTGTCAGCAAACTTGCTAAAGGTTTAAAACTGTATTTTCAACAATTCTCTGGTTCAGTCTGATAGAAAAGCATTTCCAAGTTTGGGGCTTTTTTTAGATTGAGTTCCAGTACTCCAAACTGAGTAGCTACACAGATCTCAAACTGAAAGATAGGGGAACATGATGAGTATTCAAGCATCAAAAGATGATCAGCACAAAAGGCTGAGAACTGTACTGTAGATCACACTGGTGAAATACCATGTCAAATTTCAGTTTTATGAGGATGTACACATGGAAAATTATTTGACTTGATTGTTTCAAAAACCTCTTTACACACGGTGAGATTTTTAAGAGCTCAATCTATTCAACTAATGAAAAAGATGAAAATAAGGTTTCATTGTAGCATATAAGTAGCTTTAATGGTACAAGACAGTGTTTATTGAAAAGCTTTTTAATCAAAGTGAGAAAAGAATATACAGATCTACTAAAAGGATGATAAATTCAAACTGGAGAAAAATCGGTAACTAATTTGAATCATAAATCATCTAAGTAAATCACCTGTAGTAAATGCAGATTCTCCTCATGCCATTAAATATTTACTTGCTAGTAGATCAAATAAATGACTAGAATATTACATACATAATCATACATTATGTATTATATGTATCTATATATATGCTAAAGCTGGATATTTTCCTTTTCTCAAGTATTATTAGACACATATATATATATATATATATATATATAGGTCTTGAAAGGTATCTGCACATAGCCTCTTCTTTTTTCTGAGAAAAAAAGCAATAGAAATTATATGCCGAAGTGAACATATCATAACATTAGGACATAATCTTCCACTGGTTGTAGTGGTGTTAATGACTACTTACACTTTAAACCTGAATAGACTGATATGGAATAAAATAGTGGCAGCAAAACTGAAAACATGTATTTTCTTTTACACATTTTTTACTTTTGCTACAAAATATCCATTGTTACATAAGTACTTATTTCTGTATGTGTGTGTGCTCTGTTATGTCAATAAAAACTACAAATTAAATAGTTCAAGTTGCCATGTTACTGAAATTTGTAAAAATTTAAATCTTTCCAAGACAAGGCAAAAAACAAATTTACCTGCAAGATGACAAGAGCATTTTCTATTGAAAGGTCATCTGAAGGCAAACCTTCACTTTTCCAAACTAACTCCTCACTTTCTGTACACAGGAACCGTCGCAAATCAAACTCTGACAAATGAAAGTGTAAGTTTCTGTCATCATTTACAGTCTGCATAGTTTAAAAGCATTTATCAGCCTACATAGAACAGAGATTTGTCTATTAATAGAGTGCAAGTCTGTAGACTTGCCTTTAATCGATTAATTTATTGCTTTTATTTAACTTATTATTAATAAGTAGCAGATGTCATAGAAATATTTCATAGTTTTGCTGACATGCAGTTAAAAACGATTACTGAAAAAGTAGAAGCATTCAGAATGCACTGGCAAATTTACAACAGTTGATGTGAACACATTCATTTTTGTAAGCTTTTCTTTTTAAGAAAGGACTATAAAGATACAATTATTTATAAATATTTATAATCTTAATAATTTCATATAATTATTCTAAGAAATTGTCTGTCAGTATCTAGAAATATATCTTAAGTAAGAAAACGTCTCTTCTTATTTGAGAGTACAAAGACAATTGAGACAGTTCATTAGAACTCACTGGCATTTCTCACTTCCTCAATCAAGCTTAATTACTTGCATGCAGACACTGACAAACACACACACAAAATTACTTTCAAGGCCAGCTGATTTGGTCCATTCATCCAAGCTGTTTTTCCTCTGATCTTCTGGAGCAGCAGAAAGATATGTAATAAATGCAGCTGCTAACTGAGCTCTTTTAGGCAGCGTAGCCAGGTCATCTGTTATCTCTGACACCTTCAAAAAAAGAAGTACAGAAAGTATAGGTGTTTTGCAAACAAAAACTGCATTAATACGTCTCATCAGTTACTAAAATGTCAGAATTAAGTTTGCCTGCCATTGGTAATACAGTTGAGAGAGGTTTTTCTTCTTGCATTTCGGGTATCTATACCTAGCTAAGACACATGGAAGTATGGGGAAAAATTCCTTTCAGCTCTGGGCTAGAGCATGCGTGGATATTTCTGAGAATGTAGCTGATAAAAATACATTAATTTCATGAACAGTTCCACTTATAAGCCAATGAATAAATAGTATTATAGTAAGAAAGATAAGAAATATGTGATCCTAGTCGCAGTCAGGCTGTAAGTATAACTTACAATATGTATACAGACAATAAATACTACGTGCAACTTTTATACTTAATGTTACTCACTGCACACTTACATCATAAAAATAAATTTAACATATATCTTCAAATAATTTATCTGCACTAAATCAACTCTGTTTTGAAATGTTCCAGTATTTTGAAGAAAAATACAGTGTATCAACACCATGTGTGACGGCCATAATTGGTTTCAAAGTCCTGTCACTTTTACTTTAATCAAATTGACATTAAAAATAAATGCTGATACACAAAATAAAGGCAACTTTTTATTGGCTCTTCCTCACTTTAAAGGGAGAGAAATACTGCCGTTTTACTGTGTTCTTTATGGGATGAGTTCCTAATTTATCTATTTGCCAGTTAAGTCTACAGCATACCATTAACAGATAGCCTGAATTTTCTTATGTACCAAGATGAAAAACAGTGAGGAATCACTTTTAGAAGAGCTTAAACACTGGAGTTCAAATATATCCAATCCTTACTATAGTAGGTAGCTTTATAAAACTACTTTCAGAGAAAAATCTTCCCAATTTTTCCAGCATGGCAGTCAACCTACAAGAAGTATTTATCTAACTTTAATTTTGGTTGTCCAAAATGCAGGCATTTAGTCTAATTGCTGAGGCTTTTTTTGGTATCAGTGGAGACACAGAATCATGTATCTCTGCATGAAGATTTCTTCTGACTTATGATCTTCTGACTCATGAAAGTTACTCAGGGCTTTCTGGAAGTGACAGCTATTTTCAGCTTATATGTATCTTCAGATTTTCCTTTTTGTTTCAGACTGTAGAAGGGTCTGTGTCTCCAAGACTTGCCAGTTTCTCTCAAGTATATCATTTGAGCAAGTAAGATATGCTTACCTTCCCTACTTCAGCAGCAGAAAAGTTTCAAGCATTAAAGTGAAGATTTCAAAAGCAAAACAACATTTTGGATATACCTACATGCACATTTACAACACAAATGCCATGAAGGTAATACATTTTAAGACTGTAATTGTTTAAAATCTGTCATCTGTCCCTTTGGCTGTTTCTCAGGTTGGAGAGAGTTCAACTGCTGACATGTTCAGCCATCATAACAATTACATTCTTGAGATTGAAAACCAGCACAGAATTTTGTGTATTTTCTATAAAATACAACACTGGGGGATTTTTACACATTTGGTACCAAGGTTATAAGTATGATGAAGTAAAAAGAAGTTTCAGAAAAAATTAAAGCTTTATTTTCTAGTGAGAAATCAAAAAATGCACTGGGAGAAAGGCATAATGGCAGTAACTCACATTCTCCAAGCAGTGCAAAACTGTATTTTCAACTTATCAGCTATAAGATGTACTTTAGAAAATTTTCACTAACCTGAGCACTCCATCTCTTGTGCTCCCTATCAAGCTGATTTATCAGCACCTCTGCAGCTTTCAACGTTTTCTGAGCTTTACTTAGTTCGGCTTCAAGTTTTGTTGCTTCTGTTGTTCTATTCTGGAACCTGTAAAACAAATGCTCTTTGTAATTGCCATCATGAACTACTAAACTTACCAACAGTTATTTTCAAGGAACTTTAACTGATTGAATTTGTCATGAATGCCTGGCTTATTTTTAGCAAAGAACACAACTGCAGTAGTTCTTTTTTTTATATCTTCTGCTTCTAATTGGTAGATGGGCTTGTTAGACTTTTAGCTAACAAAATCTAGATGGATGCACAGGTGAGATTTAAAAATGGATTTGAAATACAGACAATAATGTCTGAAAATCATTCCTTCGTCTACTTAAACAGCCTGACAATTTTAGTGATTGTGTAAAGCTTTGTTCTGCATGTAGTCAGGACAACAGCAGGCTCAATGCCATACCATACATTTGTAACTATTTGGTAAATTTTATCTATAAAATGCTTAAAAAATAGTGTTAACAATTCACATGGATGATTCCAGTTTAACTCACAATAGTCTATTTTGTAAACTAATATGAAGTAAGAACATGCCCAAAAAACAGGCATGGTTTAGGTATTATTTCACACTGTTCAGTATCTATTTAGTTTGATTAATATATAAAATAATTAATACATTTAATCCACCTATTCAAAGTAATATATTTATATATTACTTTATAAATATATAATATATAATGATAATATATATTTAACCCTAATATATAGTATTTAATCAATCTAACAAATCACTGTATAGTTGATTTACAATAATTCAATAATTATTGGGTTTTTTTTCTTTGCAGACCACAAAACATGACTTTTAGTAATATGTTCATATGCCAGGTTGCAAAGTATCTCCTATACTAAGTACATAATAAAAACATCAAACTGAAAAACTTGGATTAAACAGAATCTGGAGAAAGTATAAATGTTTATCAGATCTATTTTTATGCCTCTGTGAGTCATGTACTTGATGAGAGGCTAAGAAAAAAGGCTAACTAGCTAACTGTCAGAAAAGTAGGCCACCCTAAAAGAAATACTGCCTCTCTTCAAGCAGTGATCAGTAGAACTTTTGAATAAGAATGTTTCCAAACTCCTAAGGAGTCATTGAAGTCCTCTGTGATTCAGAAGGTGATAAACACACTGTTTCCCTTTGGCATCTACAATGCCTACAATAAAGGCTACCAACACAGTCAGTAGTGAGAAGCCGATACTTTTAAGAAGCATTTATTTCATCTGATCAAGGAGATGAATTGTGATCTAACAATATTAATCTCCACTGAGAGTACAGATTGCCGAAGCATCACTAATTCTGATGTAAATATCTTGCAGGACAGGAAGTTACATTTCCTTAGATAAAATTCATTATTTATACTGTAAAATCAGGCATGTTTTTTATTTATATCTTGAAATAAACACAGCCAACTTACTTGTCCTTCAGTTCCGATACTTTTTGACCAACAGAGTTCAGAAGATCCTCTAACTTCCGTTTTCTGTCTTCAGTTTTCTTGAGATTACTAGAAAAATGTAACATTTATTTTAAGACTATGGAACCAAGGGGAAAAAAAAGTAAATATAACAGGAAAGTAATTTGCATAGAGATAGTTCAAAGATGTTCTTCATTGTGTTTTATATTGAAATATACATTTTTCACATGTGAAAGCTTTGAGTACTTCTCATCACATAGTTTTTAAAATGGAAACCAAACACCCCATTCCTAAAGATCAGAACAAATTCTTCTCATTCAGAATTTTAAGACCTGGAAAAACAATCAGTACAGATTCCTCAGGTTATGGATGGTAAGAGGACTATGTCTTATCTTTCTGATCCTAAGGAGAAACTGATAACGCTCAGTACATGACTGAAAAAGAGGAATTGTATACCTCATAAAATAGCATGGGTTTCACTGAGAGAATACATTTTAAGCATACCTGTGATGCTCATTTCCCCCTGACAGTATTCAGCTGAGACAGGTAACTCATGATTGTACAAAAAACATCCAAGGCATAGCTTCCAGGAAAAACAAACTATTGCACACTTACTTCTTCTGTCTCAGTATGTACGCTTTATTGCCTCTGAGGGCGGTTATCTTTTATCTTTTGTTTTTAATAAACTTCAATTCACACAGAATTCCAGAACGGTTAGGGTTGGAAATTCCCTCTGGAGATCATCTAGCCCAACCCCCTGCTAAAGCAGGATCATGTCCAGGCACAATTTTAGTATCAGAGACGGAGACTCCTCTGGCAGTTTGTTCCACTGCTCTGTCACCCTCAAGTAAAGAATTTCCTCACACTCAAATTCCTCCTTGGCAGCTTCAGTTTCACCGACCACCACTGGAGTTAAAACCACTGATTCTGTAATAGAGTCTAACTTACGCTTCCAAGCCAGCCTTTTCTTTTTCCAAAGGCTGAATTCGTTCTAAGACATGGGAATACTGGATGTTGGCATTCACCCAAGCTGCTAATGGAGCAGCTGCAGCACTGGCTCGTTTAGCATTCTGAAAAATTCAGTACAAGTAAAGTTGTTATAAGAAAGTCCTTGAAGTATAATGTAGAAGAGATAAATACGGGATAAGTAATGGCAACAGATTTTCTAGTTACCAGCTTAAATATGCTAATAAGCCAACTCTTCTAATGAACTAATCTTTTAAATTGTTACTAAGATTATATTGAAGGCCATCAATCCATGTAAAAAACCACACAGGGTATTTTTACAACTATGAAGCTAAACTGAAATTAACAAGTTTTAAATCAATGAATGATTTATTAGACTCTTACTGGTACAAGGACGCCAAAGGAGCCAGTTAGAATTCCTTGGTCTGAGTTTTACTTTACAGCAGTAGGAAAATCTTTGAGTACTCAACTCCATAATGACTTCTTACCCCACCCCTTCACACTCACCAACCAAATTTTCACTTTAGGAGGCAGTATGTAACAGAGTAAACTCTACTACACCTCCATCTGTTTATACTGACAAATTCTGTAAGCAGAATTCATCACTTTTTCTCTAACTGAAGTTCATCCTAAAAATTTTGCTGGCCAACCAGGCAATCGTGTCTTTTCTTTTGGTCTGTTTTGGTCTTATTTTCATTTTACGTAATGCAATCAGGAATTACCTTTGGATCAAAAGATGCTCTGTTTTTAGAAAGAAGTTCTTCAACACTTGCTCGTATTTCTTTTGGAATATTACGGGCATCAAATGATCCTATGTCCTCCCTTACACTTCTCTTGGCCAAGAAACTGTGAAAAGAATTAAATAAATAAGTAAAGAAGAAACAAATGTTAAAAAGGTTACTTCCATATAAAACTGAGGAGTTCTGAGCACAAGATTCCTGAATACAAATAGAAAGTAGTTAATATGGTAAATTAATGTTTAATTTTAAAGGTTAAATAAAATTCTTACCTCTTCATGCTCACCCACGATGTATCAAAAATCCCCATCAGGCGCAGAACTCCCTCTAGAATGTCTCTGATTATGTCAGGGGGCATCCGTAGTGACCGGATTTCTAACAAAGCCTCTGGCTTTATATTTCCAACAGCCAGTTTAGCTTCACTAACCAATGGCTTAAAACATGAAAACACATTAAAAAGAGAGAGATGAGAGTACGAGAAACTGAACATTTCCCATTCCAGTTTTCACAGAGTTTCTTGTTTTTTTTAAATACTTTAAGAAACTAACATTGATGCAGATTCCTGTTTACAAGTTACTAAAAAGTTGCCATGTATTTACTAAGTGATAATAAGTTTACTTCCATATAAGACTCTATCATATAATCTTGACATTGTGATACAAGTATCTTTTAATAATGATGCTAACTACTATTTATAGGCATGACTGGGGATCTCTTTGTGAACATTCATAGAAGTACAGGCCACAAGAGCTTTCTATTTCCAGTAGCTAAACGAATCCTTCACTCTTATCAACAAAGCAACAAAATGGTGGGGAAACAAAATTACAGATTATCATTAAAGACTGTGCACACCTTGCACACCCTTCATATTTATCAAAGACCACAGAATGGGTCTAATCCTGTAGTTCTATGTCTCTTTCAATACAAGGATATATTTCCTTGGTACCTATAACATTTAAAAGGAAAAAAATTAAGTTGTTGTACTATTCTCTTAGTCTTTAGTATAAATTTAAAATAGATACTATGAAAAATACAGACTAAAAGCAATGAGGGAACACACATACCTCCCAAAAAAACTCATGCTTAACAGCTGTAAAATCTCTTAAACAAGCAATTTGCTGTATCATCATTAGATATACACTTTTCAGGATTTAGTAATAACCGTAAATTATCTCCCAATAAACTATGTCCGTTCAGCTGATCATACAAAGCCCTATATTACTAGCTTGATCAAAGCAAAGTAATGTAGTTGGTTCGTGTAAAATATGAGTAATTGAAAAATAGTATATAAAATCAGCAGAACTCAGCTGGAGAGCATGGCAGCATAGAAACAGCAGGTGAAGGAAAGATTTGGCTTGCCTCTCTTTCTGTAATTACTATCTAACAGAACACAAATGCCAGAATGACAATCTCTATTTACCACATGGCATACTGTTTTCTAATGCATGAAAGTTTTAATATCAAAATAATTTAGAATAAAATTTACAAATTGCAGGGATAAATTCTGCAAAACTATTTTGCACAGCAGGACATAAGTCAGATAAAATCAGAGTGAAAAATATTACTTTTCCTTATCAGCTCTTACCTGAACCTCTTTCAGTTCATCTTCAATTTTTCTTTTTCTTTGTTCTATTTCTGCAGCCTCTTCTGCTATTCGTTGTTTTATTTTTTCCATTTCCGCTTTTTGCTCACTAGCATTCTGTAAAAAAAAAATCCTTTAGCTTGCAAATTTACACACATTTTATTCCTTTAGGTCTCTTATTTCTTTCAGTCTTCATTGTAATTATTTGCACAATACCAATTACAATAAAATAGCTGAGTGTATTTGATATTAGGCAGGCTGGCTAAGTAAATAAACTATATGGAATAAGCATAATTTGCTTTTACTGTGTGTCCCTCCCTTTCTTTACCACAGACCAGATCTGTACCTCTATCTGTGAGGCCCATTATTACTTTTTTCCCCATTCTTCTGATTTTTCCTTTCCTATGTCAGCCTTCCTCTAAAAGCATAAGGCTGACAGCCTCTGTAACATTCTTACGACATTTGAAAGTACTATCTTCCTTTCACTGTCTTTGTCCTGATCCCATTTCATTTTCAATTTCTTTCACAACACCATTAAAACACTCTTTTTCTATCATGTTCATAAAAGCAGCAGTATTGGAACTATAGCTTATTAGCTAGAATTCCTAATCATGGTAGGGATTCTTTACTTGTAATTTTGTACCAATCTGTCTGTAAGGATAATTGTCTTATGTCATACACTTATATTGTAAATTGTTTAGGTTTACACTTTTTTTTCTGGGTTTGTACTGTACCTACCAGTGTCTATAGGCAGACAGTAGCTATTAGCCATCTCCAGGAATCCTAAACACTTCAGTACAACAATCAATATCTAGTGCATAAAACCACAGTAGAAAGGACCTTACATTTTTTTTATTCATTGAGGATAAAAGTATAACATAAAATATCAGTACTCTAGGCTCAGATTGCCTAAAAGATAAAGACAGCGAAGCCCAGAGTTTGTTTTTCCAGTATATAACACATTATCATCACCAGCAATTGTCAAGCTGAGTTGAAGCTGTAGCAGAAGGTAACAGATGCATAAAAGCAGAGAAAATCTTAAAATAATAATAATCCTTTGAGCACTTAACCCAAGCTACAGATCAGCATATTATTGAAGATTACATTCAAATCCATAAAACATTAGCTACAGAAAACTAGATTAGACATTTCATGCAAATGACCATGTACTGAATGATTGCTCTGAATAAGAAAACCTTAACATTCAGTAATAGGTCAAAAGCTTTTCTCTGAAAGGAGATTAAAAGAGTCTGTATGTATTAGAGCTCTCTCTGTTATATAAGCTAGATCATTTGAAGTGACATTAAAATGTTAGAGAGCACGTATACTTTATGCTAATCTAAATAATCAGACTTCCACTGTAATTTTTCTGATGTCAGTGGGACCATTGTGTTTCATTGCTTTTGGCCTATCCTTTGATTTTCTCCTACCGTATAGTATGTGCTACCCACATACCTGTAACTCTACTGGACAACAGCAGATGCAGATTTAAAACTGAAATCATCAATACACCAAGCCAATCATTATTATACAAATTCATGAACTACAGACAGAGCCTAAAAATATTAAAAACTGCCTACAGGAAGAGACTTACAAAGAATGGAAATAATGCACCTTTAAAGCACTGTGAAACAAATGGTTTGAAAGACCAGGCATTTATTCTACTGCATACAGAGAATGTCTCTGACATCAAACTTCAGACTGACCAGATTAAACAGTAACAACAACAAAAAAAAATAAACAACACTGTAGTGACAGTAGACTCATTTCAGTTTATGTACATTTATAATTCCAGGAAGTATCAATGTAGAGACCTATTGTCTATACAATTATTTTATTTGACTGAGAAAACACTACTAAAGAAAATTACAGAATTTAGAAAAAAAAGTCTGCCTCTGAGCTGAAGAATAAAAATTCAAAGAGTGATGACTATAGAGATATTATCTAACCTTCTCTGAGGTTAACTCCTAAGAAACAGACCTCATGAAATACATATTTTCTAATAGTTCACAAATTTTATTCCTGATATTCGTTACTTAAAATAGTGCTACTTGTAAGTATTTCACTGAAATTTCCTATCTGGGATAAACAAAAAAAACCATCTGTTTGGCTTTACAAAGTTCTAGGAAAACTTTCAAATAGACTAAACTACAACAGTGAACATTACTCGGGTACAAAACTTGCACTGATCTCTTCCTAGTCAGCCAGTTCTAACCTGATTTTAAATTACGGAATCCTGTGACCTGTTGCAACTTTATTCAAGCCTCTGGGCTCACACCTTCCCATAGGTAAATTCTTGTAAATGCATCAGGTTTTGTAACAGTTGAAAAGAACACAAAACACAGGCAGTTACAGAGACCAAAGATAGAAAAACAGCTTTTTTGCTTTTTCCCCCCCACTTTTGATGCGATCATATACCCACCTGCATAGATATTGTAATTTCTTGAAGAGCAGCATCAGCTTCATCTTGCTTTGTTTTGAGCAAAATGCTTTGTTCTCCAGCTTTCCTGTTCAGTTCATCTACCAGGGCTTTAGCCTCATTCAGCTTTGAAACACCTGCCTAATAAAGGTTTATAGGAAGCAAATATTTAGGAACAAATTTGAAGTGAATTTAAATGAACATTTGCTACAAATAGTATGAACAAAGAATAATGTAGGCTAATCTTTTTTTTAATTGTTTTTCACATTTTCTTTGTAGTATTTAACCTAAAAATTAGATCAGGTAGTTCTAGCTGTGTTGCTCTAAGATCTATTACTATAGCCAGAAGATAAAAAAAATCTAAAAATAATAAACTTTTAATGAAACAACAACTAGCATATAATCTTTTTCCCAGTAATTCAATAGCATTTCAGTTAACTGATATTAACTCAATGTAACTATATATCCCCTAAAAGCAAATCAATAAAAGTTAAACAGAATGAAATAAAATAGATTATCTGATTTCTACATATTTGAACACTAAAAAACATATATATATATATAAAATAAAGTTCCAATTATGCTCAAAATTAACTATTTTCTTTATTCACACTTTCTACGTTGTTTACTTAATACTAATTATATTATACCAATATTTCAAGATATATTAGAAAAAAATTATCTGGAAGATATTTTGATTGAAATAAACATCTCTAATTTTCTAGTAAATTATTACCTTTACTTAACAGAGCATTTAGCAAGAAAAAATGCCCAGTCTGATACATTCTTGAGGAAAAGTATTAACAAAAACAAGAAAACCACTTTTCACTCTTTCGGGCACTTGAACAGAGAAGGGTATTATTAAGACTGATACTATTTCTCTCCTGAAAGCACAGCATGAGCATTTGCCAATAGAGGACACATCACATTACCATGCTAGCAGCTGCAGCTCATTAATACAAGAGACATTTCCTAATGCAAGAATATATTGAAAAGTCATATGTTAAGGGTTTTAAACACATACCTGCAAGTGGTTCTGCCTTTTTATTAGCTCTCTTCTTTTACTGCTGTTGATGGTACTATACACACGAAGGAATGTCATATACCTGCTGGGTGTTGCTCCGTACATTTTACATGATTCATGGATTGCCAAAAATGACTTCAGAAAATCAGAATGACCTGTACAACATCATTTGTTATACAGATAAAACTATACTGAATTTTATTTCACATTAAAATAACTAAGAAAAAGCAAGAGAATATGCTTGCTTTTTGAGATATGAATTAAAAGTATTCAAAACAGCACAAAGACTATACTTTTTTATAGTTCTCTCAGGAAAACAACATGTAAATACATTTGAGGTGCCTATTTCTCAGAAGGAAATACACTCAAATTGTTTGATGTTTGGAAAAGCCTGCAAAATTAATTGCAGACTACTGAAGGCTAATCATATAAGAAACTATTTCCACAAAAAATGAATTTTAAAATACTTGGGACTGTTTTAGAAATAAAGCCCATGTGTTTTTGTCTTCTCCCTTATCTTTGATGACAGGCAAACTATAAGGTTTTCCTGCCATTCAGTTTATTGAACAGTTTCTCAAAAAAAGCCCAAAGATACTGTAAAAAAAACTGCATTACCCTACAAAAGAAAAAATTGCCAAAGCATATCTACATATAAATGAATGCCTCTAATAAGTACTGTGGCCTAGATTAATTACAATGATCTAGGATAAAGAGGGATGGTAATGTGAACACCATATACTATTTTTGCCCATTAGTCTGATTGGCCTATTAAAAAGCAATATAAACCAAGAAACTCCAAGTGATCCACTTACCATCTTATATTCTGTTAGTTCTATGACCTCTAAGTACTACTTTTATAGAAAGTGGCTAAAAGTAATATTCTGCAAGAGAGCGTTGACACTGGTCTCTTAGATTATGTTTGAGACACTCTTTTTAACATGACTGTATTTGAAGCCTTATGATAAAAACTAATTATTCTGAAAAAGGGGCATTACTTCCAACAAAGTAGTTTTTGAAATTAATAAAGTAAAATGAAAATCTACAAAAAGAATAATGAAATATCTAAACTGAAAAACTCTCAAAACATCAAATTTTCAGGTTGTGAAATAATATCCACATAGAAGGAAGGCACTGACCAAAACAAGATACAGCTAAATCAGTGTATAAAACTGAATATATACTGTGACTGCTTGTGACAGAAAAGACTGCATTTGATCAGCCAGAATGTATGTTCTAGACTAATGCTCCCTTGTGCAAAATGCCTGCCATGTGAATAACACCAAAGTCTATGGATATGCTGGCAAACACATACTCAAAGTATCTATGCTATTATCTATGCCCAACACAGGATCAAGTGTTTAATAACAATAATAATAACTAATAGGTCTACCTAAATATTACCTGAATGTTTTTTCTTAACTTCTTTATGTGTTTTTCCAGCCTTTTCTTGTTCATCTGAATCACACAGAAGCATTTCAGGTATCTAAAAAAAACACATCATTTTTTGCATGAAAATTATGAACAATGACATTTTGAGTTAAAATTTTAAAAAAACCAAAACTCAAACCTTCAATTTAGTTTCTCTTTTGAAAAGATTGAAAATGATACACTTAAAATAAGGAATTTACAGAATACTTCTAGCATAAGAAAGATAAATTCTGCCTTTCCATGTCACTGATAACTTCCTATTCTCTCAAGTGGAAGATATTTATCCCAGAGGCACTGCCACCACTGCTGTTGGGCTCAGCCTTGGCCAGCAGCACATCCTTCTTGGAGCCAGCTGGCACTAACTCCACCTGACATGGGGGAAGCTTCTGGCAGCCTCTCACAGAAGTCACCCCTGCAGGCCAACCTGACACCAAAACCTCGGCACACAAACAAAATACAACTGGCTTTAACATTTTGCTTGCAGTCTGTATTTTGTTCTTAAATGCTGTGTTTGATCAGAGTCATGGTAGTCAGCATGTTGTCCAAGTCAGCCCACAGAGAGAACAAAACATAATGTTACTGGTAAAATAACAATGCTAATAATGCTTCACTCTTCTGTGGAATTTTCCATCTTTGTATAAGTGTACAAAGGGATTAAATAAGTGCAGTGATAATTATTCCTTTACAGCCTTAATCTTGACCTTATTCACCAGAGCTCAGTTATATTTAGAGACACTAATTTAAGTAAGCCACAATTAATGCAACTTACCTTTTTCATACTGTCTTCTGACCAGGTTTCCATCCATAAAACCTGACATTTCTTATACAATGCTGGATTACTTTCACAGTTTATTGTGAAATTTAAATTGGTAGAATCCATGATCAAGACAACATGCAGATTTTGTTGGATCCCTAAGAAAATGCACCATTTTTTAGTAAATAATAATCAGACTACGTGATGGTAGATTTATTGCAAATACAACATAATTTGCCTTTTTTAAAATACTTATCAGAAGGCAATTTCTGAAAACAAAGCCTATAACATCAAATCACACCAGGAAAGGAATGTTTGTAAGTAGAAATTTATTAAGTACCATGAATTCTCACCCTCTATAATCTAGTGCATTTTTTTATTCTGAAGAGCTGGCAGTATTTAAGTAGAAAGCACTAGTTCTCATTCTAATTCATGTAGACCAATAGAAGCAACCAGAAGTAGTTCCATGGCTAGTTGTTATAACTGTATTCTTTCTGTCATAGTCTTTGATTTATTTCTAAACTATGTAATCTTCTCATTGGGCCAAGGAAGAAACACAAATAATTAAGAAAACTATCTGTAAATTTGCTTATAATTACTCAGAATCCAAAGTGATTTCTTGGTAGAAATGATTAACAGAAGAAATCTGTTACTAGATAAATATAAAAGCTATACAAACCAGAAAGTAATAGGAAAAAAGCTTTCTTCCTTCTAATTACTTTCAACAGTAGATTTCATAACACTGGTAAACATTCATCAATACAAAATTTCAGGCAGAAATATAAATTTTCAGCAGATGGTTCTGTGACCTCAAATATCACAAATATTATTCCTGCCTGCTATTTGATTACTAATTAAAAGTAAAAATTGCACACAATAAAAAGACTACATTAGAAATTATTTGTCATTATTATACTACTTTTTAAACTTGGTATTTAATTATAACTATGTTGACATACGGTATGTGAAGTAGTTGAAAATAGGTCCTGTAAATCCATCTTGTGCAGCTTGATCCTTCAAAGGAGATAGCAATGGTTCTAATTCTTCTATTTTATACAGCCCAGGAACTTCTCCTATTTCAAGAATGAATTTGAATCAGATAAAATACACTAGAATTCTTTAAATTGCTTTGAAGATCTCCCTTGAATCCTCTGTATAGAGAATTCAAATTGCACAGTTTTCACCTCTATACTTTCTTGACTATTATCCCACTTTCTTAATAATTTTTTTCATGATATCATGAAAACAAAAAAAAACAAATTACAGTGATTCTATTTAACAGCCTACTTTGTTTATATTGCTGAAATGTGGTTGAAAAAGGCTCTTTCAAATCTACCTAAAGACAGTGACCCTGTTCTGCATACAAAGCAAATCAAACCAAACTGTCATACACCAGGACACAGGAACATGAAAGTGAGTAGCTGTCTAGATTCTTAGACATAAAGTTTTAACACTGGATAATCAAGATCTGATACTGTAAGTAGATCTGGGATAGCACATAAGAGACAGGAAAATCTGGTGCTCTTATTAATCAGCTCTTAAACTACTGCAGTTCCAAAACAATCATTTAGCAACTTGGACTCAGTCCTTCAATGATCCTCTCTCTGCTCCAAGAACAAAGAGAGACACTAAAATAAAGTCACTTTTGCTGTTTGTTACTGTTGTTTATCACCTCCCTTCAGAAAAGTGAGCTTTGCTGATGACTATTTAATTAAAGAACTCAGTCTATACAATCTAGTAAAGCATTGGAAACCTCTCAATTTTGAGTTTTATTATAAAAGGGAAGCAGAAGAGTAGAATGCCTTTTCATTCTGTTGTTACACTGTTATTAAAAAATCCTATGAAATGAATTAGAGGAACTTAAAGCAGTGTACTACAGGGTAAATTAAAGGACAACTAAGTTGACCTTGAGTCATGTTCTTACATAAAAGTACTTTAATTAAAGCAGCATAGAAAGCTAAGTAAACCTTCTCATAGAGACATAGAATTAGAAAACATCATCTAATTCTGCCTCGTTGAGCTAAGTCTGCATGGTAAAAGTAGTACCATGCACTCTTTGGACTCGACTCACCCGAGGACAGTAAACTGTTGACCATCTCCAGGAAAGTGGAATGAACAAACTGATAGTCTTCCAGCAGCAATACCACCTGCTGGGCTTCAATGCCTGCAAGCTCCATCACCTATAAGCAGGGAAGACATTTAAACCTCAGTGTATTGTCCAGAAGAGAATGATAATCACACAATATCCTGAGTTGGAAGTGACTGACATGGATCATAATCTTCCTTGACTACATATCACATACATATTTTCTCCACAGCATCCACACTATTATATATTTACAAAAGATTTCCAGGTGATTCAGTTAAAAGAGATACCAAATATAAGGAACATTTTACCTAGATACACAGCTTAGCAATGAAAAAATAATTAAAACAGGCTCTTTCACAGAGTACATTTTTGTATATAACTCAATGATAGAACTGAATCACTCTTTTCTGTAGGCAAATATCTAGAATTTTCTTTTAGCATAGCTGAAAGTAATGAGAAACTGTTGATTCAAGGCTTGCATCTGGTTTTAAATAATACATACACTTTCATCAATCACTAAAATTTTATTCGAATAAACTACTATTAACTGGTAGATCATAGTAGAGACATAAAATAAAAGTATATACCAACATGGAAATATATACATGAAAAAGCCTTTCGCATAAATATTCACAAAAAATTTCATATTTATAAGTTCTATAACAATCAAAAAGAGCTCCGATATTCCAAAAAGTGGATTTTCAGCTATTCACTGTAAAGAACAGTACACACGTCTAGAGTGAGAGCTTCTAAAAAATTACTTATTTCATTCAGACTGTCATTTTTCTTCTTGCACAACCTTTTGTGTCCTTCAAAATTCCTATAGACTTTTTTTTTCTTTAACATACACCTACAGCATTACAAAATAGACCAAACTGAGCGACTTACATATTTAAGATCAGTTTTGAACTGCTTCAGCTGATAACCTCTGGAAATTTTGGGAGTAATCAGAACAGCTCCATGCATATGACTGACTAAAGAGGTAACTGTCCGACGACCTACACCGCTCCGTCCTGCCAAAAGAAGTGATCCTCCAGGAAAACTCAGCACTCTGTCCACTTTGGACATATAACTGAGGACTTCATGGAACAGTAAAATATCTATCTCTTTTTTGTCCCGTCCATAATGAATTATACCCTATTTTTAAAAAAAGAGGAAAAAAATCTGATCACGAATAATAAATATAAGTAGTGAGATATGCAAACATACAACTTTTTAACGTTTAGAAAAGAAGGGCTTAAAAGCTTAAGAGACCACATTGGGCTTCATTCAGAAAAAAAAAATCACAGAATTTAGAAACCTCACATACCCTTTATGAGTAATAAATATATCAAAAATTAACATATCACACTACGCCCAGCACCAGAACACCTTGGAAGTCTTTGATATATTGAAATAGGAATCTACCACAGAACTAATTAAAATTGAATAATGGACCAGAACGAAGTCTGAGCTGTGTTTCTGACTACAGATTAATTAATAACTCAGGAGAGTGTTTTAAGCACCTAATTGCTGCATAATTGCTTATTATGAAAGTTCCTAGTGAAAGGCACACAACAGCAGATCCTGTGATTAAATTATGACCTTGTTATACTCATTAAAACCTCATCTTTGAAGCCCAATGTATCCTGCAGTCAGGGAAAAAAAAAAAAAACAACAAACTCCCTGCTTACTGAGGCTGTTGAATTTCATAATTTCCCATATATTGTATTGGTCACAAGTTGGCAGTTAAGGAGAGGTGGCAGATTCCCATCTGCAGGCCATCAAACACTATGACTAAGGGTGACAATCTCAAAACTATCATCCTAAAAATCAGATAGCCTGGAGGACTTAAAATGTTTGCATTTCCTCATCAAGCTCACTTTTTTGTCCTTTAACTGCTTAAAAGCATGTCAAATCTCCAGCAGTTCTTCAAACAAAAATTATGCTACCATATTGCAAATTCAAAAAAAAAATCATTTAGTAAAACACTTAGGTACTCAAAGAATACACAAATATATATGGACATAAATGTTTCTCAAAATGTTGGTTCATCAAACTGCTGTAAATCAGCAGGAAAGGCAACTGATGTCCCTTCATCAACCCAACCTTGCTACATACTTCCTACTGCCTGCCACGTAACATCACAAGCCTTCCCTCCACCAAATGCAAAAAGTGATTCTTTGAACAGGAGGCAGCCCCCACCATAAGCCTGGTTTCTTGCATGTTACTCTTAGCCAAAACTCTCTAGAACCATTGCTGTGTATATTCTTTAATCATGCCTCACTTTTTGAATAACATCTTTCAGGTCTGTTGAGTTTAGTCTGCCAAGTGGCCTCCCATGTGGTGGTAGAGCCTGGCCTGGTGTGATGAATGCCTCTTGACAAGCTCCCCACGTTACATAAAAGGTATCTGTGAAACAAAAGGAAATTTTTGAAACTTCAGGTGTTCAACTCATATGCTATGTAACTTGACTAGGCATTTCCTAAACAAATATTTCAGGTTTGTGTGGTATGCTTCAAATGGCTTACCTGCCATATTGTCCAGAACATCTGAGCCCCAATCACCTTGAAACACATTGGTCAAAATGTTATCAAATAGTTGAAGTTCTTTTGTGCCAACAATTTTGTCACGGAACAAGCGGTGTGCTTCATAAGCAAGAACTTCCAATACAAAGTCTGCCGTTTGTATCAATGAACCTACAAAATTTAATGAGAGAATTAATTTTATATATTTATAATAGATTTTCAAATTTCTACTTTAAAATATGAAATTGAAAATGAGTAAGAGAAATTACATACCAGCAGGAGAGCATCAGTAAGGAAGAAATAAGAGAAAAAGTAAACATTATGAAGTGCTTTTTAATAATTTCTCTATGGATCATTACAATATAAAATGAAATATATTCTATTAAAAGTTCTCTCTATTAAAACAAGTGTTGGGTTTTAACAAAAATGAACAAGCTGTTGCACACAAAGGTAAAATTAAAAGTCAGTTTTTCAGGCAATGAATCCAAGAAAATCCAGAAGACATTTTAAAAGGTAAGAGAAAGACTGATAACAAATACTAAAATAATAATAATAAATATCCAAAACAGTCTGTATTAGAAAATGCCAATGGAGACTTCAAATCTTAAATACTCCTCACAAAAGTAAAAACGAAGGTGAGTAAATAACAAGCCTTGCTGTTCACCACTGGAAAAGCACATGCACATGTCAACATTAGATACAACTAAGAAGTCCTTAAACCAGCTGAGATTACCCATTCATTGATTGTCAGTACAGCTTTTCTGACATCATTCAAGCTGCATTTACAATCTTATGATCCCAGAAAATAAGTGGAAAGGGAGCACAGCATTCTTATCACTTTTATCCCCTTTAAGCAGCCCTCTATGCAACCTCCTAATGAATTTAAGAGCTAAAACATAATGAGTAATTGCTTATGATGTAGTAATAATACCAATTTCAGAGACAAAAACAAGATTAGAAAGCAGCCTATGAAGTATGTGTATAAACCAAGTTTATACAACCAGGTACAGCAGGACAAGCATGAGAGACAAGGCTCTGGGAATACAGAAAACAGCACATATGCACTGAAAAACCTCAACACAAAACACCACAGAACAAAACAGTGAAGAGTAGGGGCACAGTTCAAATTCCCATAGTAAGAATGCACTCCCAAACCATTAACTTCCCCTAAACTATAAATAGCTCCCACACATATTTTAAAAATTTAAAACATCGTTGGATTTTTTTTAACTTGTTTACTCTCATGTTATAGAATGAACTGTCAGGCATTTTTTCCCTCCATTGAGTCTCAGACAGTTCACAGTTTTAAAAGATCAATGTGGAGACAACAGTAAGACTGATATCAATGATAATCTAGCCCATTTTAGAACTACTTTATTAATGAAAACCAAACAAGTAACTTACCACCTTCTAAATCGTATCTGAATAAACCAAGAACCCACTGAGTAAGAATACATGGTGTAAAAAGGTAATGACTGTGATCATCAACTGTGAATTTTGCTCGTACCTAAAAACAGGAGTTAAAGAAAGGAAAAAAAAAATGACATTGTAAAATTCAAAGTACTTTTCTAAGGTACCAGGTAGATTAGTTTTCTAGTTGGTGAACATTTAGATATTCTATGAATGTACTCCTTGTTTAAATATTGTTTTCTGACCACAAAAGATTTTTCTCAGAACATTTTTTCTGTACCATTTTGGGATGGAAACAACTGCATATCTCACCTAGGACTGTTAGTGCAGTATTATTAGACAAAACATACATATGTTTTTTTAACAATACCAAATATTAAACACAAAGGCAATACTGAAATGTAATAAAAACCTACTTAAATTATTAACATTTTCTCACTAAAACCTACCTAAATTAGTAATACTTTCTCACTACAAAATACTTCATACTTACTCTTCTCCCAGAGATGATATTCAAATTTACAACTATATCTTTAATTCAAGGAATAACTGCTTTCATCAGTTATTTGATCACAGTGTAATCAGACTTCAACTCATATTTCTTGGAATACATCAATAATGCCATTGGAATACATCAATAATGACATGAAACTCCTGCTAAGAGGTGCATGCCAGCCAGTGATTAAGCCCACATTGCAGTCAAAAGGATCAAGTCTATATCATGCTTCTGCCTGGACGGGCTATGTACTGATTAAGAAAAGCAAGTAGTTAAGCATTTTGCTAAACAGAAGTTCCTAAAATTTCAAGTGGGAGGCTAAAATGAACAAGTGTCCAGTTGTAAACACCTGCTTTTAACAGTGTACTGTTGTCATAGGTAGTCCTTGATGTTTGTAAAGGATGCCACCCTCATATCTCCTTCTGTGTTCACAACAGCATCCACAACAACTAGACACACAATCATCCATTGTACTGTCTCCTCATCCATTAAGTAGTAAAACACTACTATCCACATTTTGTAAATCAAGAACTGAAAGTATAGAAGTGTTAAGATAAGAGTGCCAAAATCCTAAAACAAATCTGTGGGAAAGCAAGAGCACTTACTGCTTACTCTGCTTGCTTCTAATTCCTAGAGTTTTCTGAAAATAAGAAGTTCCAAAATTGATATCAACTTTATTAAAAAGATATAAACTTAGATTTTAATTCTGATAAACCTTTTTACTCACTTGTTAATATCAAAAGCTTATTATCTGAACTCTCCATCTCCTTGAAAAAAGAAAAAAAGTTTCCATACCTGTTGATAGATCTGAACCATAGATCCTGCTAGCTGATGTATTTTTGGTAAAGAACCCCAAACAGGGTGATTCTTTAGGTTTTTCTGTAGTACGGGTTCCAAGTAGGCACTATAAATAGTTTGCAATTGTTCTTTTTCTGGATAGCTAAAAAGGGAAAAAACCTAGTCATTATGGACCTCTTCTGTTTAACTAAAACTGAGTTAAACTTACATACACAATTACTGAGAAATTTCATTGAATAGCATTTCCATCCAGCAGCTAAGAAAAATCATCATTTTATTGCATTAGACCACTCTATGAAATTTTCTAAATACATCTGTTGATAAGGTCAAAAAAATACACTTCAATTTCTCTAACTTTATAACCAAATACCACCTTAACATAAGGCTGCAGAAAGCAGTTTACTGCAAGCAAAATTATCCAACAGGAAACATATTTCAAACACTTCACTACCAACAGACACCTGTAGATTCCTCTTAGCTGGACTCTGGTGCCAAGAGGCACCAAATAGCACCAAATCTGACAATCACAAACTATGAGAAAAGATGAAAGACTGGAACAGCCACATCTTTGTAAAAACTAAATTGACAAGATGTCCTTATAAAGAGAGGCTGAATCTGAGTTCTGACAGTTTGAATAATTTACATGTACTTACTCAATTGCACAGAGACGAACAATAGAGGTAAATCTGGAGGTAAGTTTATGTCTTCCTAATGTTCCTCCAGCTGACATGGAAGCCACAATTTGGATGTTTTCTAAACCAACCCATTCCAGATTTTCATCATAAAATCCTTGATATGTAAGAACCTTTCATAATTAAATAAATACTTCATTAAAGGAAAGTCAACAGAGTATCATACAAAATAAAATATAATAAAAAAGTGAGAAATTCACCATTATTTCTGCTTTCTTAACTGCCTGAGAAATCTTACTCCTTATAATTTTGTGATCTGCATATTTGCAGGACTCCATTGTCCTAGTCATTAATGAAGATGTTAAAACAGATCACAGCTTCCAAATAGACTCTGTACCACTGACAGTCACCATCTAGGCCTGGCTCTTCAGCCAGCTTCCAACCCAACTCACTATCTGCTTTTGCAGATGTGTATCAACAGCTTTTCTTCTGAGAATCTTTTGGGACACAGCACCAATGGTCTCAGTGAAGACCAGGTAGGCTGTATGCACACTCTTCCCCTCATCAAGCATTATTTACTTGTCCCTGGTGAATCCATGCTGAATACTCCTGGCAATCTTCTTGTCATTCATGTGTCTACTGCACTGTAACTCATTGAGATGAGTGCTGTCTTTATTTGTTTATAAATATCAGCCAAATAAAAATGGTATCTTATTTCTGGCTGACACCTACATAGTCAATTAAAGCACAAACAGAACCAATACAGGATGCAGAATTTTAACACTGAAATTAATCAATATAGGTATTTACTACCTATACTAACTTATATCCACTATACTTGAGTCTCTTTATAAATAATAGACATAAGTGTTCACCTGCTGCAGAAAAGCCACGAGAGTGCTTGTTCCCCATTTATCAGGTTTGGGTAGATTGATGTCTTTCAAGTACAAAACAAGCCTTTCACAGTCCTTTGGTCTGTACACTCGTCCAGTGTTTGTGCTGATTACAATGCAAGTTTGACTTAATTTCTGTAGAAGATGTTGAGAAGTAGTCTGTGCACTGCAGTGAACAGTGGCAATCTGAGTGGAGCGGAGCTGAGAAAATGCATAGTGAAGCAGCATCCTAGAAAACCAAACACATACATACATTTAGGCATAAATAAATTAAAATGCTGTGTATCCAAAGATATTTTATAGTTTTTGAATCAACATACATATACTACAACCTATATTACTGGAATAGGTGGAACATGAATTTTGCTGAATTCAATATTCTTGCCTTTAAAACTGTAACATTTTTCATTCACAAAATTCAATGGAAGTGTAGTGTATACAGCTACACAAAACAAATAGCTAATTCAATACCTTGGTTTAGTGACCCAAACCATCTAAATAAGGAATCTAATAAAGGCAACAGGATGTGCTAAATTGAGTCGCCTGCAATAAGGCATCTAGTGCCTCTTGAAATGAGACTGGACCTCATGTGCCTCTAAGCTGTTGCTGCATGACAGCTGGTTTTCCGAAGATCCTGTTTCATATCTAAAAGCTACATTCAGATATCTTGGATGCACAGAGACAGTCTGAACTGTCCCTGTAGAGCTTCATAATTTACTTACCTGCCACTACATAAGGTTTTTTTAATTAATGACCTAAACCAGTCATATTCTATCAGAAACTCCTATGATAAAAGTATTATAAAAATTACAGATTCTGTCAAACTAGAAGTATATTTTACTTAAAGTAGAAACTATTTTTTACCCCTTTCCACATCCTTCAGGACCCACAAGAAGAAATGGCTGTTTATTACTAATATCTAGCCATGGTCTAAAGTAATCTAAACCTCTTTGCACGTCAGGGGTTTGGATGACAGGAAGTGTTTGGAGATTGATGAAGTCATCAGCTGTTAGATTTTCAGGTTTTTTCAGCTGATACAGCATTAGCTCTCCAGTGTCAATGTCATAATATGTGTCCAGGGGCTTCCTTGGATCAGGAGGAGACTCTTGTGCCCAACTGAAGATCTTTAAAAAAAATAAAAACAAAGCTTCAGTTAAATCCATATTCCTAACAAGATCTACCATTTCAAGCTAGGTAGCTTGAACCTAAATTTGATTACACAAAATCAAACACATCATTCTTTGATTTGATTGTTTGAGGCTGTCTTTGAAAATTAATTCATATCATACATATGCTTTATGATTAAGTCCTTAACTAAACAATAATATATTACTCTTCCACTTTTCATAATACAAAGGAATTAAAATAAATTGTAATTAGAAAAGCTTTATTTTTTTTTATATCAAGCATCCTAATAAGAATACCTAAGAATACCTCTCTGATGAGGAAGAGGTAAAGTCCTGTTTCTATTTCAAGTATTCTGAATAGAAAAAAATCCCACAAAAATAAATCTGAATTACAATACATATAGACAAACACAGTCTGCTGCAGTGGGTCCTGGAACTAAGCACCATGGACAAAGGCATTTCACTGTCTCTTGGTGCAGGACCAAAGGATTGCCATCTGGGATGGATGCAATGTACCAATGACACATAAAACATTCCTTCACTTCTCAGCTATTTCTCTACAGATTACACAAATCAAAATCAAATTAGAGCGCAGAGATTACCTCTTTTGCAAATTCTTGTCGTGACTTCATGTTGAGATTGCCACCAAGACCACGTAACAAGTTAATAATAAACTGTCCACGATCAGTACTTCCATGAAGATGAGACAGTCCATTCATCACAGTTCCAACTAAACTTGTTTCCACTACAAAGTCATTCTGTAAATTGAAATTTATAGTAGATTTAAATATATTCCTCAATATAAATGTGATGTATTGCTAGCATGCTTTCGTTACTCATTGCTTTTTGACATTTACACAAATGAGGCAAGATCTCAACATGGCTATTGTTCTAGAAAATTCACTTGACATTAAATTATTTCTAAGCAATTATATGGTGTGTCGTGGGTTGACAGCCTTTATCCCAATATCGTGTGTTGTGTCTGGCAGCTGCACCTTCCCCCCCCGGCCGTTTTGCTGCGGCGGGACGGGGAGGGAGGGGGGAGTGTGACTGGGGCACCTTGGCTTGTGGCTTTTGCTGCTTGGCTTGGCTTGCTGCTGCTTGCTTGCTTGCTCGCTCCTGCCTCAGCTCTTAGCTGATAGCTGCTTTTTTGCTGCTTTTTTTCTGCTTTCTGTGCTGTTTGGTTTTTCCTTTCCCTTTTCTTTCATTCCCTCTTTCTTACCCCCGAAGATACTGGACCGGCTCCGGACCTGACCTGGGACGTCCAGGACCCCCGGAGTCTGCGAGAGAAGCTCAGCGCCCTCCACAGCACTGCCTGGTTTTCTTTTCTTTTCTTGTGTTGGGGAGTGTTCTTTGTCATTTGTCAATAAATAGGTTTTGTTTTCCACTGTGCTCCTCCGAGGAATTCCTTCCCGAACCCGGTATTGGGGGAGGGGTGGTTGGAGGTTTGTTTTTTAGGGGACTCCCTTTTGGAGATTTCCCCTAATTTGTCCTAAACCAGGACATGGTGGTTTTAATTCCAGACTATGAGTTAATGTAATTTAGGATGAGCAATCAGAACTTTCCTCACAGATTTTGAGAATCTATAAGGAATAAGCATAACTGTACACTGGAAATCTTCCTTTTGAACAGATTATTTATGGATTTTGCTCTTTGGTACCAACGGGAATTTGCAGCCTCAGGAAGAATGCCATGGCTTTTACTTTGTTACTTTAAAAGTTTAAAAAATGCCCTGGGTAAAAGATTTAGCAAGAAAAATAATTAGAAGAACACAACAGGACCATGTATGTTCCCCAGGAGAAGATAATGAACATCTCTTAAACACTAGCACATTGGCCACAGCACACTACCAGACTGGCCACTTTAGAAAGTCTCCTAAAAAATATTTTCAGCACATAAGCTACTTGATCAATGCAAATTCAACTCCTCCATAAGGGGAGTATGGGGAGCAACATTAATGTGGTCACAGCACCAAGCCTGCCAGAGTACAAGAAGAGTTTGGACAATGCTTGCAGGTGCCTGATTTGATTCTTGGGGCGGTCCTGAGCAGGGCCAGGAATTGGACTTCAGTGATCCCTGTGGGTCTCTTCCAACTCAGGATATTCTACAATTCTATAATTCTATCTAAAAAAGTGCTGAGATTTTTTTAGTTACAGTTCAAAATATAATCTGAATGATGTTTAGTGCTAAACTAGAAGAATGAATCATACTTAACAGAAGCTGAAATTTGATTAAGTATTCATTTACTAACCTTCTTTACAACCCAGTTTAAAGCCCTTTGAAAATAGTCCCCAATCCAATTTTCAAGGTTGCATCTGTATTCTTCAGGCTGACTTCTTATCCAAGACTTTATTAGAGCATTAAGATCTGTATCTTCATCACTAAGTCAAAACAAAACAAGATTCAGATAAATACAAGACACCAATGTCTTTAGATAGATTGTTTTAAAGGAACAACAAAATTCCAGAAAAAGTTTAGTAAAATATTTTAACAATTTCTAACCAGTATTTAAAGAATATTGGGCTCTCCAGTAAAGAATTCACAGTGTCATTCAGAAAAAATCTGAATTATTTCAGTCACAAGTTTATGACAAACACCACAGAAGGGATACGCAACCTAAATAAACTTCCCCAGTGATTGACTTCCTAAATGTAAGCAACTAATCAGCTGCTCCCGTCACTTGAGAATATCTTTCAAGAAAAGTAAGTATATATTTGCTCACTTTAAAAGTATGTAATGCTCTTCTGGCTTACCTCAGAAAGATCATTCCCATTCGAGATATTGTAGCAGGAGAAGCACAGCTAAGGTCATGAGTTTCAAATATAAAGTTGACATTTGAACCAAACTGAATTCTTTCTCCACTGGGCATAGTCAACAATTTGTTGTCATCCAAAACAGAATTCAAAGATTCAATCCATTCTGGATCAATATCACCATCACAAATTATCCATGAAGTAACATCTATTTCCAGACAGAAAAATAAAATATCAAACCCAAGAAAAACAGCTCAAAAATATCACCCCTTCCTATCTTAATGTCATTTATTATTCTTTCTTCATTATGACTTACATTTCTATGAAGACACTCCTCACATGCTTTACCTTCTGCTGCCTATTTTTGCTGTCTTATAACAAAATTTTTAAAGAATGTACCAAGGCATTTGTCTACAATTGTTACCAGAAATTCTCCTTGCCTTATGCTATCCACAAACAATACCACAGTATGAAGAAGTACTTGAAAAGGAACGATTTCAGTAATTTCAGCGTAACATCTGCAAGTCCCTCTCAGACATACCTTGGGGCTCTCGCACCACTTGCCGAGCACTGTTTGTAAGCACTCCATCAGACCATTCCCTGGTATCCATGTCAATGCGGCCCAGCAGCTGATGCCGAGGCATGGCTTTGGGATTCATTGTGTACTGCTTCACCACTCGGCCAGTTTTACCAAGGGCTGCCTTTAACATCCGCCAGAGCGTTGATTTACCTCCACCACTGGGGCCTACGATAACTACACCCATTCTTTGACGCAGTTGCTCATATAACTCCAAAGCCTTCTTGATCTAGACAATGAAAGAGATAAAGGCTTTGTGAAACTGTAAAGCTAAATTAAACATGCTCCTTTACAGTATTTCTGAGATTTACTTTGCATGCAGACACTTTCTATAATTTTGTTTTTTAAATAATAGGTAATAGCAGATATATTTAGAATTGTGATACTAAGGTTTATGAAGAAGCATTTCATTACATTATTAGTACAAAAGTAATAGCTATCTTCTGGCATATTTTTAATGAGAATTTAACAAATCTTCACTCACAAAACTTCATCCAGTTCTACAATAAATAAAAACAAGGCAGAGAACTGCTGGTGAAAACCAAATATTCATATATTTCATTCTTTCAGTGTCCAAAATATTCATTGGCATTTGTATCTGGCTTGAATGAAACTATGTGTCACATGTTTACACCTTAATTTTCCTTGCACTATTTTTCTTTGAAATACATAACTGATCTACAGTGCTTCGAACACATATATAATTTTTTGTATACATGTAATTAGAATCTAACAACCAGTTAGTCTCACTTTTTTATAAAAGGTTTTTCAAAAAACCCAGAAATTTGTTAAATGAACGTAATATGAATCAGTTCTAATTCAGAATAATACTGTTTTGTTGCTGTAGTTGAGGTTTACCTGTGTGCTTATAATTTCCAAGTTTGCCTCCTCAAAAACTTGTTGTAAAGCTGCAGTTAACTCAGCATATTCCACATCTTTAGAATCAGTGCCAGGAAATACATCTTTAACCAGCTCATCAAAACGAGTGCAGTCTGCAAACGTAAGCTTTGATGTGGTGTTCAGTCGCAAAGCCTGAACCACTATGTGACTTTCATTAACTGGAAAGAAAAACAAAGAAAACAGATCAGTTTAAGCTGTGACAAAACTACTCATACATTGAAGGTAGAATTGGAGCATAGATTCTAGAATTCCAGTTCCTATACCACTCCACTTGGAAGTTAGGCATAGTCAGGCATATTTCCTGTAAGTACAATATATACCCAGAAATGCATTCTATACAGATATAAGGTGTTACGATGCTGGTCAGATGCAAACCATTTGTTATGTCAAAATCTGTAAACTTTCAGATATATGCTGGTTAAGCAAATAGAAAGCAGTAGCTCTCTCCTAAAGATGTGAAATGATCATCCATTCCACACTCTTTAATTCCCTCTTATTTACCACCTAAACAACAATAACTTTAAAAAAATCTATTAAAAATGCAGTGACTTTGTCTAATTCATATTTCTATCACTCCTACCTATCCTTATATTTGTCTGTCTACCAATCTGAATCTACTGCCATCTGACAATTTTGCAAAACTCAGAGTCCAAATGGTCTGATAACTAATGAATATGGACAGCATCAGAAGATCAACTTTCCTGTCCTAAGCCAGGTGAAAACAAGACTTTGAGGATAATTTAAAATGATTCCCAGATGAAGTCCTGTAATCTGTGTTCTTATCATCATATAAAAGCTCAATCTAGAATACGACAAATCTTTTGTGATCTCCTAATGAAGGTGGGCTTTCACAGATATTTTCTTCTTTCTAAATTGCCTACAGATACAAGCGATGGCTTTTTAAATCTCCAGTGAACAAGAAAGCTGGAGTGAATTATATTTGTATAAGATTCTAAAGAGTGTAAGATTCTAAAGAATTAAAAGTTACGTATGGTCAGTCTTACCTTCTTGCTTTGCATCACTTTTCTTCAGCTGATGAAGTAGACTGCCACAGCCTTTCAAAACAGTCTTCAGTGCTCGTAAACCCCAATCATAGTGCTGCTGTGGTGTCAGAAGCTCCCTGAATTTAGAAACAACAATATTGCAATAAGCTCTAGGTGACAGCATCTGAAATTTTGGGTTGGTGAATGAACACACTCATAATACAGATTTGATCAAAAAAGAAACTGTCACATATTTGTACTGCAATCTGAAATGCATCTCAGAAATACAGCAATGGCACTCTGGAATTTTCAGAGTGGTTATATTCAACACATATTTATTTTTGACTCTAACAGCATTCACTATAACTTCTGATCTTTGTACTCTCTAATGCACATAGTTTTAACCAAACAGGCACTTGCATTTCAACAGTTTTGAGAGTTCAATACAACACAATGCTTGTCAGCATTTATATGCTCACATTTATATTTAGTGAGATACTAGGGGAGCAGCAATTTGCTCCCTTGAGATTGTAACTGAATTCAAGATATTTTCACAACTCAGCCCCCAATATATTGCAGTATTTTAACTTTTTAACTTATAAGTATCTGTACAGAGATTTGCATGGTAAATCACTTAGATTTAAGAGCTACAAGGGAAGAAAGTTAGAAAGGTAACTTTTCTAAGGAGGGGAGAGGTGGGGGGGAGTGAAAGCTTACCTTGCTAGATTAAAAATAGCCACTAGTTTTCTACCCAGTATTTTAGCATCCTTAAAGCCTTCTGAATACAATATAACTTCTGCAATGAGTTCATTGTCTGGATGAGTCATAGCAACTGGCCTGAAAAGTTGCTTGAGGTTATCAGGCAGCTTTTGCCTTCCTCCATAACCTTTTCCAGCAGGATTCAGAGTGATAAAAATTCCAGAATTAGGATCCATTTCAACCTAGCATTAGAAATGCATTGTAATGATATATTATCAGATGAAACAGTATTGAGAAATGCTGGGTGAACTATGCTTAGTTACAGCAGTCAGTTTTTAAATGTGGCCGATGTGAACAACATAATTAAGTTTTGCTGTACCTTTTTGCCAAGCATCTCACATACAGGACTGTGTTTCTTCAATGCATGTTGAATTGTCTGAACCTGCATGGATACTGCAGACAATACAGCTTCCTCAAGCCTATTGAATTCATCAAAACATCCCCAGGCACCACACTTCACTAAGCCCACAAATATGCGTCCCATTGACTTCACATCAATGCCCTTGAAATTGAAAAGAATGTTGTCAAAATTCAAATAACAAGAAAATATAAAAGAATGTCTTCCCATCCACTAAAAAGCAGGTCCTTGAAAATATCCACAAATTTCTAATGGCAACTGACAAATTATCATATAATAATTATAGAATAATTTCCATAATAATTTCAATACAACAATTACTACTACAACTGCAACAACTACTACTACTACTACTACTACTACTACTACTACTACTACTACTACTAATAATAATAATAATAATAATAATAATAATAATAATAATAATAATAATAATAAATATTCTAATTTTAATATTATTTCTGGAATACAATATTGCTTTATGAAGTATGGGTGTAGATATCCATTTCCAAAATTAAAAAAAAACATATTCACCTCATCACAATTAAAGACTAATACTTGTCTTCCAAGAATCCCACCCAAGGCTTTTACTGATTCTGTCTTCCCAGTTCCAGCTGGACCATAGGGATTTCCTCCAAGGCCCATCTTCATGGCCTGAGTAAGAGTTAGGTAACACTTATCTGTCAAAGGTGTATAAACAAGTTTTGGTGAAATCCCCTGTAGAAACAAAACAGTTTATATTGATTGGTAGACAGAAAATACTGGCAATTTAGTTACTTTAATTTTATCATAAGTAATTAATTTGATAATATAAAGCAACAGCCAAAACTTCTGTCTTATTAAGAATATGAATTTGTTTACAAAGCTGCCCTGGTTTTAATCAAATGCCAATATATTGTTTAATTTTTTTCACAACTACAGATGAAACTACACTTGGATATATAAAAGCAAGCATATTAAAAAATATGTAGATGATAATTTGATAATATTTATATTTACCCCATCAGCATTAGGAATTAAAGTTATTACCCTATCTTTTAATATTATCTATGAAATAGCATGTTAAGGACATAACAAAGTTTAGAAAAATGACAACACTTAGGAGACAATCAGCACTGTGTATGAAATGAGGAAGTGTTTGACTCATATATAAAAGCCACGATGTAAAAATACCACACCTGATATTCATAAGTATATTGGAGTTCAGCATCTACCATCTGAACATAACATTTTTGGTCATTCAAATAAAATCTCAGCTGCTTCTTCCAAGCCCAGTCTTCAACACTGTGAACCTCAGCTTGATTCAGCTGTTTCACCACATCAATGTTATGAATGATATCAAGAATCAGAGCTTTAAGCTTGAGCTCAAGAATTCCAGATTCTACAAATAATCACACCAAAAGAAAAAATCACTCTTGTATAGCAAAGAAGACATGTTACCCATTCACAAGTTCATTGTGCTGCTTTCCATTATCAGCAGATTTTATTTAGATCTTGTTTGAATTATATAAAGGTTTTTTAATTTTTTTTTTTTCTAAAGCAAGCAGCATAAAATAAGATCCTGACAGACAATGTAAATCATGTACATTTAGTCATTTTGATGTGACTTTGTCTGCCTCTACATGGTGGGAGGAGAGGTGGAGTTTGAGACTGAGGAAGAGGGGGAGAGGAAAAAGGAGAGGGAGAGGCTTTTCTGCAAAGCAATTTATGCCAGGAGTGTTCATAGCCATGTCTACTTCAGCAATCAGTGTGGCTGAGCCTGCTGAGTGAACTGTTGAGAATCTGAAAACCATACTCCACACACTCTCCATATTTTACTCAGAATACTTATGGTGGAGTGAAAGTTCATTAACAGATTGGGTAAATTAAGTATACTCTTAGAGCATATTGTTTCATTTAGTTTCATGGAAAGAATTCAATGTTTGTGTGTTTCTATACCATTCCATGATGGGAATTTAATCAAAGTAAGTGAGAATAATCACAACTCATCTCAAAATCCCATTTATTTTCCACACTAAAGCATAAATGTAATGTATTATACAAAAGATGAACTCTCCTCTGTAACTGAGGAAAATTCTCAAATAGCTATAGAAAGAGTACAGAAAGGAAGCCTAGATAAAGAAACAAACTTACATACTTCTGGAGGTTAGTGATATGAATCCTGATTCTAATTAATGTATCAGATGTTTACAGTTCACAAATTGTAAGCTAAAATTTAATGCAGTAATCAGCTATACAAATGTGGTTGAAGATTATGAACTACATATTGAGTCTTTTTATACCTAAGGTAAAAGCCATCTCACATAACCTGCAGTGTAGACTTTTTTATCTGAAGTAGTCACTCAAAGCCCCATCTCTCATCAAAAAAAAGAAAAAAAGCACTCAAAGGCATAATTATTCTAACCCATTCGGACCATGTAAGATTTAGAACAATCATGTCTTGAGAATAACTAGCTTATTTTGCCTCAAAGGTACTCAGAATTATTAGCTCAGAGGCAGATGTGGAGGTCTAATATAGAAAAAGAGAATCACCTACACAGTTGCACAGATTATACTGGCTTGACACAATGTAGCTCAACTGTTATTTACCCACTTCCTGTGAAACAGTAGATACATAAGCTAAAAGATAGAAACTTACTAAAAAAGTTCAGAAAAGAGGTCTCCAAATATACAAATTTTCCAAGATAGCTTCTAAGATATATATAAAAATCCTTTTGCTTACTTTGAAATATTAATGACACTAATCTTGGCTGTAATAGGTGACTGTATGGAACTCAGCTTTGTGAACTCAAAACACATTTACATAATTTCCTGTTTAAATAAATAATGCAAAATACTACACAACTGCAGTCATAATAAAGAATTATATGTTAATTATAATTTTTATACCTGCACTCCCAGTATCTTCTATGTCACTACCAATGCTAGTATAATGGTCCAGTTTAGCCGTGAGTTCTAGTTCTAATTGCTGCAGATTATGGTTTTTGATAGCACTTTCAACATCTTCAGTGAACAGAATTTGTTCTGCCAAGCAAAGAATCTTTGGAAGAGAAAGTTCAAATTATATTTTATAAATACTGAACACATATAAAAATGAACCAGCTTTTCAATTAATTTGCAATTGCTTATTATGTCTGATATTTAAAATATTTTATTGTATACCTTTTAAACTAATCTCTGCATTTGCTATGTCCTAAGAACAAATAAAGCCATCCAAAAATCTAGCAAAATTTTGCCTAAACTTACAACATAATCTAATACAGCAAGTCTTTTTCTTTAAGTGGTATGTCAAAATACCATGCAAAAGACTTGAATATTTCAAATGTCTGCAAAGGAATTTAATATGAGCACATATTTTTAAGAACTTCTCTACATGATCAGTGAATAAAATGGATTTGATTGGGGTTATTTTCTTCCAAATCTAAAAACAAATAACTTATTTGGTAATTCCAAGACTACACAGTAGTCATGTTGGATCAACATGGATCAGCTACCTGGGAAGGAAATAGCGATGGATCGACTGAACCTTGCAATTTTTTTCCAGCATCAACACAGTCAATTAGCATTTTTTTCAGGGTCTCCTTCATCTCCAAAGCCAAACCATTTAGCCACACCTGACAAAGAGACAAAAAATCTCAAAATTATATTATAAATTAATATCTCAATGATGTTTGAGCTAGACTAGGATGTGATTTTTCTTACCTCCACATCATTTGATAAAAGAACTTTATTTCTAAGTGGCACAGTTTCTCCTTCTACAGACTTCATGGCAATTATGTATTTAAAGTCTTCATCAAAGCTCACACTATTAATGCCTATTAATAAGAAAACATCAATAAAGTTATATATTCTCAAAGTCAAACATTAATTACTAAGTGTCTAGTCATGGAAAGAGAGAAACTGCAACATATTACTTTGCTTCAAAGAAGCTTATCTGTAAATAAGTACATTTCACAAATAAAGATTAATGCATTACCAGCAAAAAGTTTCTTAAGATGAGACTGGATAACCAAAGGATTCGTGGACTGTCCTAAAATTTCTAATAAATCATCATCTCCAACAAAATAGAATCTTGGAAATGCGGAGCGCTTTTCCTATATAAAAACAGAATAAATCAATTTTGTTGATTTAAACCCAAGCTTACTGACTTTCTTTATTAAAAATGTATTAATGTTCACTGTACCTCCAAAAACTCATTCAGAGATTTCTGACACCTCTGAAGCTGGTCAAGTATGGTAGTTAAGGTATTTTTTATTCCTGCCCGGGCATTCAGTGATGTTATCCTATTGTCACTCTTAATATCTGACATAATGGATCTTGACAGAAAAAAACCATAAATTCATTATAATTTTAATTCAAATATGACATATATAAAGTTAATTAAATAAAAATTAACACAGAGACAAGTAATATAAACAAGTGACATATAACTCTTCGGTTTCAGTATTAATGATGAAGCATTTCAGAATTTACCTCAATGTCTCTCCAATGTAATTTAAGAACAACAGTTTCTTGCCAAAATTTCTCTACCCAGATCCAAGAAAATGAAATTCTTGACTTTTATTTCCATTTAAGTCATTTCAACTCAAGCCAAGACAGATAATGATACATATTTTTCCATATTTCTAAAAACTACTCCCTTTTTTATATTTTTACTTGTTTGGAACAAATACTTAGTGAACAAAGTGATAGTCTTCAACATGGTTCTTGAAAAAACAATTCCATCCCCTCTACTTCTGCTGCTAAGACTAACCTTGTGTTTCCTGCCTTACTTGCAATCTTTGATGCTTCACATTATTCTTTTCTTCACATGCACCCCATTAAATGAAAATATTACCATCTTTATTCAGATATATGTTGCCATCACACATATATATCTTCTGAATTCCTGCCACTGACCTTCTTGTTCATACATATGCCAATTGTTCCATATATTTTCACCATGAAGAGTATCCCAGACTACATGTCAAAGATGTAATAACAGGTAAGTGACATTCCATAACACTAACCTGAAGTTTTCATCAACTCTATTAAAACGAGCTTGTTCTTTGGGTAGAGCTCCACGACCAAATATTGGTTCCAAATAGACCCATTTCCTTTGAATTTGGTTTAAATTCTGCAGGTACTCATCCAAGTCAGCTAGTTTTTTTTCCCAGATGGACACTTTATCTTCAAAACCTTTGTAATACGGAGAGTCCTTAAGAGACTGTAGAAGACAGCGATGATCTCCAACTTGATTGACTGTGTCCTTCCAGTCTTTAATAAGCCTGATGGTCTTGCCTTGGCTATCTTCATAATCTGTTAACATGAAGACAGCTCCAACTCCCCAGAGTTCAAGCTCACGTAATGCTTCTCTGATTGTGATTTCACCTTGAGCTCGGCAATTCAAATCCTTTTTAAAAGCAAGAACAGATCTCATATGAAACTACAGAGCTTGCAATTAACTCTCCATTCAAAAATATAACACAAATTCTCCTTCTACAGTATTTAAAATATATGCATATGGAACAACATATACCACATAAAGTAAGCCATAAAAAATATAGATTCATACCTTAAGCTCCATTGCTTTTTCAATAATGGCATCTGTCACTTTTAATAGATCTCCAAATAGCAAACCCTCAAGCGTGGTGCCTCGGGGAAGACCCAGAAGACGAAAGAGATCCAACCAATGGTCTGGAGAAAGATGTTCTCCTCTTACATATTTTAGGAGTGGAATTATCATCTAATAGAAAAAACACACAGGTAAATCCATCTAGTCGTTAGGAAAATTGCATCTCTTTGATTACGGAGTGACATGCTATTCAAATAAAAATAAAATTTAAGTTCTTAAACTGAGGTACAATTTTTCCAGTTCCCAAATTTAAAGTTTGGGAGTATGATTCTGAAGACAACTCAGGGTAAATCTGTGTCTATGTAAGCTGTAATGACTATTCTGTTTACTGTAGAGAAGGTTCCCAAAAATTAAGTGAAATGTTCAAAACACTATCAGAAGACATTTTATTAAATATTAATATGGTTTTATTGTAACAAATGAACAATGAGGTATAGAATGGAGTACATTACCTGATAATACCAAAACACTTTTTGTTTCACAGGACTTTTTGAAATTCATAGAATCACAGAATTATTTGGGTTGAAAGTGACTTTCGAGATCACCTGGTTCCAAGCCCCCTGCTGTGGGCAGGAACACCTTCCACTAGACCAGATTGCTCAAAGCACCACCAAACTTGGCCTTGAACAGGGTAATTAGCATCTTACTTTATATTTGTCCACTTCTTTTTGCAACTTTACTGTCATTACAGTATGTTCTTCCATCTTCCTCAGTCTGTCATGCCAGTTAAACAAAAATTCTTCAAATAGGTATATCTTACTTCTGCATGAAAATCAGACATGAAAAGGTCATAACAACACAGTACTACAACCACACCTGTATGCCCATTAAAAATAAAGTAACAAAATGTTACCTAAAAGTTATCCAGTCTTCTTTGGCTTTTTCCTGGAAACCTTGATAAAATTCTTCATACAGTGCCCAGACATCTGCACAACTCTGAATATCTTGACTTACAGCTTCTGACAATGATAAGTCAGGCTCTTCCAACTTAAAATGATGGCATTCTTCACTGCATAAAAAGATCATTGCATTATGCATTACATTATTCCACTGTACTTTTATGGGTTAAGAAATGGTATCATACAAAAATCATCATATTTTTTTCAGAAAAGTCAATGGCTTTATTGAAGAATATTGCTGCCAACTGCATTTTCCTTATAATCCCCTTCTTGAACAAAAATAATAAAGAAAATGAGTGATAACTCTTTCACACAATAACCTTCTCCCATATTCACTATCATTTTCTATAAACTTTCATTTATTTTTATTTATGAGAAAGTTGAATTAATTTGTGCCCTCAAAATCCAAGCTGGAATTAAAATATTTTTAAATTCATCATTTCTTCCTGGTGGTAAAAAGAATATGCTAATTTTATTTGCCATCATTTACATGCCAAGGTAAGAAGTTAAATAGAAAATTTCATCCTCAAGAGCTGCAATAATGAGCACAGACACTTACTGGGAGAGGTGAGCTTCTGTCCACTTAAGTTACAAGAGGTTCTTTTTGGACCAATATCCCAAACGTTCTCTTAGTGAGAATTTCAAAAGTCAGAATTAAGCTTTTAGTGTACAAACTTCTTTTTGCAAGAGTTTAAGAGATTTCTCAATTTATTTATCAAAAAAATGTCTAGAAAAACTTAGCTTAAGAAAATCATCTTACATCAAACCAACAAAAAAAGACCCTGAAAAGCTAATGAAAAACATGTAATACAAATTAAATTACTTACAATATCTGTTGTGATAAAAATTAGTGAACATTTTCTGAGATACTATTGCTGCAAAAGATCAAAACATTAATGAATAAGATTTACAAAGGAAATAAACACACATACATGAGTTTTTCTTTCACGGTTTTAAGTTCATCAAATTCTTTTTTTTTTTCCTTTATCATCTGAGCACTTTTCTCAAGTACATCCTGACCACCTGTTTCAATGACATCATCACTTGGCTTTAGCTGATCCCAGCGAGCTTTAAATTTTTCCAGATCTTGAAGATACATATTGATACGTGAAAGCACATTTCCTTTCATCACTTCCACCTGCAAAGCAATAGGCAAAATAACGTTCCTTAATGGCTTGTATCTACAATTATGATCAAAATCTATGCATCAGCTTCAAAACTTGATAATGACTACTTGATCAAAAATCAAACTTAAAAAACTTCTTGTATAATACCTGAAGAAATAGTTCAACTTTATTCTCCTCACGCTGTTTTTCTTTTAAAGGGGGCACTACTTTTTTTATTACACTAGTACTTGAGACCAATTAATTCACCCTATGCTATCTACTTAGGCTTGCCTCTTCTAGCCTATAGAAAAAATGCTACATGTATGGCAAATTAATTTCTTCAGTAGAACTTCAAATGAGTTAAGTAGTTTGCCTATGGACAGGAATTACAGGACTGTGCATAGGTTAGCAAAGTTAAGTGAAAAGAAAATAAAAAGCTTCAATACTATAATCATGATAAAGAAATGAAAATGCTATATTTAAACTGTTATCCTCTTTTCCTCTGTTAATGATTGCATTTATTAAGCCATTTCTGTCACCAGAAAGTTGTTTTGAAACAGAACTACAACAATAGAACATTTATTTTAGCATCAGATCAACGAAAGTTTCCCCTAGTTACTGCTTCAGAGTTAACAGTTAATGCTTAAGAGTCTAAGTATTCTTTCTTAGACAGCTCTCCCTCAACTCAATAACGCCCATGTTATTATTGAACTGACAGTATTTATGGATTTAATCTAAGAAAAAAGCATTGGTCCAGACACATTCAAAATAATTTCAACATTTTCAGGTTAAACTTTAAGCTTTCATTGCTACCTGTTCAGCAATCATAAGCTGGTGGCTTTCCATCATTAATTCAAATTTATCCCATGTAGCTCTTAGGTTACTGATACTGTCCAAACCTGCACCAGCCACAGTTCGCAGAAGTTTGTTTTTATCTTCAGCCTCTTGAAACAGGAGAAAAATCTAAAATCAGAAAGATCAAAAATAATGTGCATGTAAAAATTCAGCAAATCCTGTTTACCTAAAGCAAATACATATGAATCACCAACTCTGTATGCACAGATAAGCTTATACACAGCTGGTTTTTTTTTAATATTGCATATAGAATAATATTAAAATATTTGAAAAAAATAGTACCTTGAGGTATTTAGAGAAAATCTAAATCTTGATCCTAACATGAGATATACAGAAGTGATTGTTAATTACGAAAGAGGTAAGTGCCACCTTATATATTGCAGAGACCAACTCAATCAAATTGAAGAAGAGCAGCAGAGCAACAGAATTTGATAAATTTCTGTGTAGGTTTGCTGGCTTTGGTTGGGTTATTTTCTTAGTACCTGTTCTGGTCTGCTTGAAGTGCTTATAAAAGAATTGGAAAAGGAGACCAGTCTGTGAGATGATAAAGTTTATTGATGATAGATACTATGTTATTTCAGGCATTAAAATACTTTACCTGAGAAGAACTACAGAATGAATGCATAAGAAATAATGACTGATGATAGTGGTGACAAGCAAAATTCAAGTACATAACCATGAAGTGACATAATTGCGAAAAAATAAATTTCACATGTACAAGTTGAGTCCTAAGATAAAAACCACAGCTGACTGCTATCTTAGGCCTATGACAGCTAGTTTTACCAAAATGTGAGTTTAATCTAAGGAGTAGGAAGCAGAAGAAATATTATGAGTCACAGAGACCAAAAAGATAATAAGAGGTAATATTACAATTTCATCATGTAAATCCATGGTTTATTCATATCTTAAAAAATTTAAAAAATCTGTTGGTCACAGAGAAAAATGAAATAGAAAGAAAAGACTTATCAAAAGGCAACAAGAATAATCAAAGTTATGAGTAGGCTTATGCATAAGAAAAGATGAGATTATCTAACACTCTTCAATCTACAACAGAGATCACTGATACCAGACACAACAAAGTAGAATACAGACATGTGCCATGAAAAGGAAGAATAGGAACTGTTTGGTCCATATCTCTTCCAATATAAGACATAAATTGTATGAAGTTAACAGATGCCAGTTGGAAAAAAAAATAAAAAGAGGGGCTCTACAGGTAATGGGTAATTGATCTACACTTTACCAGAGTATATTTTGGATGTCAAACACATGTTTGCTCCCAAGAAAAGACAAGGTAAGGCTGTGGAAAAGAAACCCACAGAGTGTTACTATATGCTCAGGAACCACATAAAACTCAACAAGGTTCAGGTTGAAGGTTAGAAGTAAAAAGTATCAAAAAAGCTATCCTGATTTTATGTTTTTCCCTAAAAAAATCACTCCACTGCAGGACACAAATTACTGTGCTACATAGACTACTGCCCTGACCCTATGTGACCTGAGCATGATTTTTATTAGTTGTTACTATTAAATGTAAGTTTCCACATTAGAAAGTAATTACAGTTTTATAGCTGTTGCTCTGGATAGAATAAAATAGTCTCTTACCCCCTCTTTTCGTTCATGTAGGCTTAAATATTTTAAATTGTCTTCTGCTATTTCCTCTACAGTCTGGGGCCTAATCACTAGTGTTTCCATGGCATCAGTGAGAAATGCAGAAACATCACAGAGGTGAGCTACACGAAGATGGAAAACAAAGTTATCATAGAATATTTCCAGTTTTAAATATCCAAGTCAGACAAATGTACAAGGATACAGAATTAGCCATAATATGCATTTATTTAAAAATTGCAGACTCCAATCTTGTCTACTACCTGAACAAAAATTGTACATTTGTGTTTACAACTAGCTTTCCAAATGTAACCCACTGCATAGAGTGTATTATTTAGACCATAAGTATCAGAGCTCCTTCTGAACATTAAACATAAATGAGGCATTTATTTATATACTTTCAAAGGTTGTAAAAGTCTTTTTTTTTAGGTAAACAGATATAAATTGGTTTTGGGTTCTTTGGGGTTTCTTTTCTGCTTATTTTGGTTTGGGCTTTTAAAGAGGCTAACCAACTAAAGACACCTTGCTTTACATATTGAGAAGACTCACAAACCAATGCCTGCATAAGCTATAATGTTGTAATTGCCTACCAAGGTAAATCTCTTTTGATACTGAGAAAGGAGCTGTACAGCTCCAGGAAATCTTCCATGGAAGATTTACCTTTCAGGCTATGAAATAATTAACTTTCTTGCACAATCCCTGTTACATGTTTCCTGTGACAACCATTAGATTTAAAGCATAAAGTACTGTTATTCCTCACCATCTATGCTTTATTCCACTTTGTCTTGCTGTTCCATATACAGGTCAAACACCCAAAACAGGGAAATGTTTTGTATTCTTCAACACAGTTTTAACAGTTTTGCCAATCTAAGCAACAAGCAATTCTATGGAGTAAGTCCAGATTATTTTAGAGTCTCCATGAAGTATTCCAATTTGTAAAAGAAAAATCAAATAGCATTTTTATTACATTTTATGACACCTTCTCAAAAACTGAGAAAATTTTCCTCCCTCAAATATTAAATAAATTTTCTTCTCTGAAGCAACAAAATTTTTCTTCAGATAAAAGAAATAAGCAAAACAATATTCATATGTATTCTTTTACATCTGAAACAGAGGTGGCCCAAACAAGAAAATAGGAAAGATACACAACGGACATCAAAGGGTCCTAGGCTACATCTGTAGTGAAAAAGTAATATTGAGGAATACACAGCTGAAACAGATTACTTTCTCTGCATTGTGATTTCTGCAGTTCACTGTGCCTGAAAGTAAAATATTTCTATAAAAAAGTATTTCTATTAATACAATGTGCCCAAGTACAACAGAAACAAACAAAACTAAAATACTGTTCATTGATATTATTTACCTTGAATAGATTTTCTCAAAGAAACGACTAGAATGTTCTTTTTGATACTGAGAAAGGAGCTGTACAGCTCCAGGAAATCTTCCATGGAAGATTTACCTTTCAGGCTATGAAATAATTAACTTTCTTGCACAATCCCTGTTACATGTTTCCTGTGACAACCATTAGATTTAAAGCATAAAGTACTGTTATTCCTCACCATCTATGCTTTATTCCACTTTGTCTTGCTGTTCCATATACAGGTCAAACACCCAAAATAGGGAAATGTTTTGTATTCTTCAACACAGTTTTAACAGTTTTGCCAATCTAAGCAACAAGCAATTCTATGGAGTAAGTCCAGATTATTTTAGAGTCTCCATGAAGTATTCCAATTTGTAAAAGAAAAATCAAATAGCATTTTTATTACATTTTATGACACCTTCTCAAAAACTGAGGAAATCTTCCTCCCTCAAATATTAAATAAATTTTCGTCTCTGAAGCAACAAAATTTTTCTTCAGATAAAAGAAATAAGCAAAACAATATTCATATGTATTCTTTTACATCTGAAACAGAGGTGGCCCAAACAAGAAAATAGGAAAGATACACATTGGACATCAAAGGGTTCTAGGCTACATCTGTAGTGAAAAAGTAATATTGAGGAATACACAGCTGAAACAGATTACTTTCTCTGCATTGTGATTTCTGCAGTTCACTGTGCCTGAAAGTAAAATATTTCTATAAAAAAGTATTTCTATTAATACAATGTGCCCAAGTACAACAGAAACAAACAAAACTAAAATACTGTTCATTGATATTATTTACCTTGAATAGATTTTCTCAAAGAAACGACTAGAATGTCGTACAACTTCTGGATGAAATCATCAATCACAGTTTTCACAGGGTTGCAATTGACAGTCACACAATCTATTCTGATCGTACTTCAAAAAAAAAAGATTAAAAGACAGCAAATATTCAGTAGCATGCTTACATGTTAATACCTCTAGATCTATGCACATCTATAGTTTACCCTAACTTCACAGTTTAATGAAAAATTTCCCTTGTAATTCTACAAGTGAAAGTCATAGCTTCTTGGAAAATTAACCCATAGTATTGAAATTTTTACTACAAATATGCATATATACTTTCAGTTTTATGGGGACTGAGGTCCAATGCTCTGCTTCTCCAAATACTTATAAAATGGCTTGCTTTTATATAACCAGTGCCATAAAATTCTGAAAGGCTATTACCATACTCAAAAGAAAAATACTTTCATTATTTGTATATTCATGTCTTTAATTTTATGATTTTCATCACAGTTTACTAACTGAGCCTTCAATAGCAATAAGAACTGAGGAAAAGCCATAGAGAGTAATTTCAAGGCCCCATATCTAATACATCAGCAACCATAAGTAGACACCTAAAGAACACTAAGAAAAATGTCTACCTTACTTGATATCTTCCTGACTATCCTCCCTCAACACTTGAGGGAGGATATTTTCAACTCATGGATTTCTTAGCAACATGTTGCTTCTATCTGTAAGACACATGAGGCAGCTTCTCTTCTACAGACCTCAGTTTGTCCATGAACTCATGGAAATCTTTACGATTCAGAGTATCACTATCCAGCAAGTTCTACTTCTCCGGCATGACATGTCACATCTTTCTCCTTGCTCTAAACATGATTCCTACCAGTTTAACTTTAGAACTCTAACCATACAGTACAACAGGTTCGTGCAAATATACATAAGAATAAAAGCCTACCCTACCGTATTTTAAACTGTAAGTTATAAGAGGTGATCAAATGTTTCATTACAGGAATTACTTCATGACAAACATTTGCTATGTCTGTTCCTAACTCCCATATATATTTCACATGCACAGGACTTAGCTAAAAGATTTGTTAAAATATTATCTTTTGGAATATTTCAAAATTAGCCCTGAATTCTGAGGAAGTTTCTCATTATATCAAGAGGAAGTAATTAGTTTTCAGAGAAGGTGACACAAATAAAAGAGAGTATCTAAAAATAAAAATGAAAAATCAAAATCTAAACATTGAAAAACTACATCCACATTTTAAAAACACTTGAAATTCTATCTGTATCTTCATCTCTATTTTACTATTACCTTTAAAATATCTGATAGAATACGTTATTCAAACAAAAGAATAGTTACACTATACCTTGGAAGACGTTCTGCTTCCTTCCCTCTCACTTTTAATGCCTTGAAGTTTTTTTCCCAGTCCTGTTTGCTAGAAAGGTGTGTCTTCACCAAATGTTCCATATCTACTTGGCCAATTACGACCCATTCCTTTCCAACATTATTTTTTATTCCATGGAAAAGAAATATTTTCCAGATTAAAAAACTGTTTCTCAGTAACATTAAAATAATAATGTTTTCAAGGTACATTCTCTTTAACCTCTGTGCTTCTTCAATTATCTGTAGAGTTTCTTATTGCAAAAATCAGGAGGTAAAAAACAGTTTGACATGTTCACACATTTAAGGATATTCAAAACAGAAAGACTGAAAAGTCAGCTATTATACAGAGTAGTCAAAAGGAACTATACATATACTTCAATTCAGGCATGTGCTTAAGTGGTTGGCTTAACATGGATGGACTTGCTAAGCTGTAGCTTATATGCCTCAAAGAAAAGGACAACGACTCACAAATGTAATTGCTCAACTACTTCTAGAATGTCCAGAGCATAAAGTGATACAAATCTAAGTGAAAAAAAGTATGAGTTAGCCCACTATTGAAAATACCTTGAATTGATTAGAAACATCTGTCAGCCTTCTGAACAAATCCTCTGCTTTACTGAAAGCGGTCAGAAATCCATTTGCATTTCTTTCAGTCATAACAGTGAATATAGACTCATCCTCTGCCTCACTTACTCCCCTAAACTGATTTGGAATAGAGATGAATCTCTTCATTTCTCTGTAATATCTAGCTCGCACTTCTTCAAAAGGAGGTCTGAATTGCAAGCGACCTTGCCTAAAAATTGAAACAAATAACAGAAAAACCAATATTTTAATGCAATCTGCGCCTGAATATTTTCTTTTAAGGAAAAAAAAAATTCTTACTTGAATGTTAGATCAATAATTATCTCTGGTAAATTCTCATTGAGTGCTTCTAAGCCCATTTGATACTGATGCTCCAGAGCTTTGTAAAGTTGATGATTCCAGTGTTGTCTCCAAGCTTTCATATCACTCGATTTGAAACCCTAAAATTTAACAATGTTTATTTTTATTTTATTCCTCAAACCATAATTATAAGATGAAACTTATATGGTATAAAATCCAAAGACCAGGATCAGTAATCACACAGCTGGCACAGACCAGTTTATGGCACCAAGCTGGTCAGAGTTTAAGGACCATGTGGACAACATATTTAAGTCACAGTGTCTAGTTTTAGATAGTCCTGTGAGGAGCAGGGAGTTGGTCCTTGTGGGCCCCTTCTAACTCAAGATATGAGTTTTTGATTTTGTGACCGGTTATTGCATTTACTGCATTTATTTCAAATTAATAGAGGAATAAAAAAATTATCCAAATCAAACAGTCTCTGTGGTAAATCAACATAGGAGTTTCACTGATATTCATCACCCATTGGTTTAACCAGAACACTCTTCAGAGTTACTCTAAAATGCACAGGACTCTGTTAGAAATAACATAAAGAGCTGGTTGAATATGAGACTTATACCTGTATCACACTTTCTGTTTTCTTATAATGTGTAAGCTACCTTTTAAATATTATTTATAAAAATTCTTGTGTGTTTCCACAGAAAAATGTTAACTAATAAATTAATGTAAAATTTTACCTCAAAGAACTCAGTTTTTCATCAAAATCTGTTACACTGAACTGTAAGAACATGGAAAGCCTTATCATACAGTCAAGTTCTGTAAATCATAGAATATTCTGAGCTGGAAGGGACCCACAAGGATCATCAAATCCAACTCTTAAGTGAATCGTCCATACAGGGATCAAACCCATTACCTTGGCATTATTAGCATGCTGACCAGTTGAGCTAAATGATCATTTGCAAATCATGGACGGAATTTGCAGAAGGACAACAGAAGCTAGGAAAAAAGCTACAAACTCCTTCCAACTTAACAGGTTCTTTTGTTTAATTGGAGACTTTTAGGCAGGGCTTTGGAGGCAGTCCAGGGTTGCTGCAGGAAGCTATACAGTTAAGGTCTGTCCCTACAATTCAAAGCTGACCATAGGAGTTCTTCAACATAAAGATTCTAGAGATTAAGAAAACCTGAAGTTGTCTTAATTAAGCCTTAAGACAATTATAACAGGGTTTTTAAAGAAATATGTAACATATTGATGACAACAGCAGTAAGACTACACCATCTTATAGGTTAAGTTTTATCACTTCTACTCAAAGATTTTTGAAGAGTGACTGAAAAGAGTTTAGGTAATTTTCCATCTAAAAACATTTCGTAACATCAAAATAATTTTCAAACAGATCCTAAAGGAAATCAAGATTCTTTTCAAAAAATATACTGAGTTAAAGATCAGCAAATTAAATGTGAAAAGAAACCAAGCCAGATTATTTTTTATATTATCTTGAGAAAATAAAAACAAAATTAGAAGTAAAATACTGTAAAGATGCTGCAAAGACTAGCCAATACCAACTACTTTTGCATTTGCATTATGAAGGATGAGAACAACATATCCATCTAAGAATACAGTCCTTTGATTGTTGAAGGCTATAGGAAAAACTAAGATGGCTCAATAACTCAAAATAGCTTACTTTGATAATATGATATTTTTCATCAAAATTGTTATCATCTTAATGACACTAAGAGTCTTTTCCAACCTTAACAATTCTATGAGTCTACTCTAAAAGCTGGCAGTTGATAAGTGAACAAACAAAACTATGTTTTACTCATTATTTCAGGCAGAAATGCTTTTTAATTCCAAATTTTATAAATTTGTGTGTGGATCATTCATAATCTGTATCAATATCTTCATTTCACCTTGCATTAATGGGTCAGACACAACTAATCTACATTACCCAAGGTTTTGCCATTTCCTCATCTAACACCTGTCATTGACCAAGTTCTTCTCCTGTTGCTAGTATGACATAAAAAAAATTATCTCTCCATCCTCCTCATCTGTGATTTTATCTCACATCTGGCATTAACTAGGACACAGATGTTTTCCTAAGACAACTAGTAACTCCGTAATCAGAACTAATTCAATCATGCTATGTTTGAGTCTTAAATCTTGATTACTGTTGAAAAGTCAAGTGTTCACAGTTTGCAGTAGGAAAATCAAACCCTGCCTGTGACTCAAGGCTGGCAAAACCAGTTCTGAGCTCCTGAAGCCCGTCTTTCCAACGCTGCTGCTGCCGCAGTAGATCAATATTCATAAGTGATATGACCTGTTAAAAGAATTTTAAGGAATAATAAACATACTCATCATCATGTAAATTAAAGAAATGTTAAGATATGCTGTAACAGACATGACTTCAATTTCATCTGGAAAATATACCTTTTGAATGAAGTTTGTGTGCCACTTTCTTAGTTTTCTATTTTCAGTGGAAATCCGTTCAGCAGCACCTTGGAGTTTTTGGATATAAGCCTCCAGTTCTCTGGGATTATCCCATGTTATTTGAGCTTTTCCTCCAGGACCTGATTTTGGATGCTTTAAAAACACACAACCTTTGTAACATTTAATGACAGTCTACCAGCCAACATCCAGAAGTGATAATATAACAAAAAAATGGTTTTACTCCTAGCAAAACAAATGGAGGATCTCCCTTTCCCTAGCTGCAATAGAGACAAAATAATCTGGCAAATCACAGACATGCAGGGGCATAGCATTATAGCTACATCAGTGCACTGGAGAGGGATTAATGACAGACTCCTAACAGAGTTTGAATTAGATCAGCTGATGTTGAGACTGCCACTCCACAAACATAAGCAGACATCTGAAGATGAGAGGACACCTTAAACGCCTCTCTTAGTCTTTGTTCTGCACAGATCAAAACCAAAAATGTAATCTGTTAATAAATTATTAAAATTTTTTAAATTAATTATTAAAAATTAAAAATTAATAATTGCTAATCAACTTCCCCTGTTTATCAGGAAATAATTTTTTTATAAAAATGCAATAAATGTAAAAAAAGCACTACAGAATATGCACAGATACCACTGAAATTAAAAATACAAGGATAGGGGAATTCTTTCACCTTAATTATCTGTTCAAATGCTAGAGCAGATTGTAACATCATTGGCTTTTGACTCCAAATCATCTGTTGATCAATAGAATTATAGAAATGTGCCACCTGTAAAAAAGGAGAGCTTAAATTTAAAAGAAAACATAAAAAGTCTCATGTCACCTTTGCCCTAGCTGTAGGGGTATCCCAGATATCAGTGACACCTCATGTGGAATTGAACTGAAATATAAGCCAAACAAAAACATATGTGGCATTCAGTGCAATAAAAAAAAAAAACCACCCACCCCACACATACTTCCATTAAAATACTTGCCAATATATTTTCTGCCGAAAACTAGCAATGGTGAGGACAAGTTGCTACATTTTATGAGAATTACCTTTAGCCATAATTATAAAAAACTGAAACTAAAACCAGGAAATCAACTAATTACTTGTCATATTTTTGTATATTCATACAGTAACTTCATATAGCTTTAATAGTATATTTCAAAAGAAGACACATTCTGAAATTGTAAAGCATATCTTTACTTCTGTTTTCTTTTATGGACTTCACTAATTTGTTCAAGAAAGTCACTTTCATACAAACAAGCACAGTGAAAAGCTTAACCAGACAGACAGAAAAGAGAGCGCTGTAGAGAAGTTCAAGCAGGGAAGTCAGAACAGGAATTTATTATGGCATAATCTTGTACCTGCTTGAGGATGACCGCCTGCTTGCAGAACTTTTGTGCAGTGTTTGCAAGATGCTGTATTTTAGCTGGTATAGCAAACCCAAGTGCTGAAAGCTGACGTACTTCTCTCAGCAGAGTCACCAAATGATCTGAGTAAAGTATGTTTAATGTTCCAGAAATGGGATCCAACTCCATCACAGGGCTATTGGCTTGGATACTGAACCAAAATCCATCATATTACTGAATATAATTTGATATTTCTCCCTTCTTACCATAATATAACAAACTATTCTAAACAGCTTGATGTCATTCTATTTTGTTTTTCTTGCATATTAACATTTTAATTTACTCAGAAATTATTCCAGTAACCTTTCCTTTAATTCAAAGCCAATGAAGATAAGACAGATCATTTTTGCTCACAAAGTTTTTCAGGTTTGTGATGATAGTTAACACGTAACTCACAGCTAGACAATATTCTACATTACACTGTATCTGCCACAGTCTCTCAAGCAGGAGCCTTACCAGCCCCAATCTCCAGCACTGCAAAGTGGGGAGAAAATAATGAAGGAACCACTTCTAAGAACCAGAACTTGCATCAATGGAGCATTTCGGTATATTCAGCCAGATGCTAATAAGAACATCAGCTTATCTTCAGACTTTATTCTATTTTTTTTTCTACTTCAGCAATGCTTCTACCACTATCCTTTCATAAACACTTCAGCCTTACTCATTTTTTCTTTTTTTCTTTCCTCATCTCTTTTCTAGTTCACATATATCTATTGGACTCCCCTTTGTAGGGAGCTACTTCTTTTCTGGTTCTTTCAATTAACCAGACTTCACATCTTTTAAAATCTCACAATAATATTTTTTTTTAGTATTAATAAATTAGATGGCTGCTATATATTTGAGTATTTTCATTAAAATAAAAGCTTTTGCCTAAGTATAAGCTCCTGTATCCCCTGTAACTGTGGACAAATTCTTTTCAGAGGAATTTTGCAATACTTAGAGTTGAAGACAGAAGATATGTGGCCAATCAACTAAAATTGTTAAAATATATTTTAGTACCCCATATGGAAATTTTATTACTTTAGGAAAAAAAAATCATGAGGTTTAAATTTATCTGCTTACCCTTCTTTCATCTGCCTTACATAGATGGCAGAATTTCTTGTGCATAACAATTAATTTGTTACTCTACATGTGTTATCTGTATATCACAGCTATACTCTCATCTAATCTCTATACATTATCACTATAAGGATTACAACAGGTAACAAGTAAAAACAACGAGGAAACCAAACATGTCTTTCATTGCAGGTGCTAACAGAAACGTCAAGATTAGTTATTGATCTCCAATATTGGCTATGAATTAATAATTACTAATATTGCTGTGTATACTTCACCTTACCAAGCAAGACTGGTAGGATGATGAAAGTAAAATAAATTGATCTATTTTGTCTCTCCATTCATTCTTAATCCTGTAATTTTTTTTATTTACTTTGTCAAGCTCTAATGAATTACACCATACTACAGATTTCATTATTTAATAAACATTATTTAAACAAGTGTATTTACCAAAGTCCTGACTTGGGATTTGATAATTCTGACTGGATATTCCTAGACCAATCATCAAACTGTTCTTGCTCATATACTTTCAACTGTTCCAGAAAGCAATTTGCACTTTGATGAAAAGTTTGAAATCCAGGTAAGTCAGACAGAAGAGCCTTTGCTAGCTTGATAGAATCATCCACCTTCAACACAATAGCAAAGAAAAGAAGGTTAACTTCCCAGTATTCAAACAGAAAAGAAAAATCATCATAATAAAAATCAGTATTACAAAACATCCAAGTGGGACTCAAAAGCTGATTATGGAGAAAAAAAAGTAAATTCTGAACTGTGTCCCAATGTCTGAATTCTCTTTACAGTAAATTGGGTTTGAATAAGCTGTTTACTGACAACACTGACAATAGCATCCACCTCTATTAAAATAGCCCAGTATATCCTACTTGGTCTTTAATTAAGTCTCTGTAAAGGTCTAGATCTCCCATGAGTCTTCTGTTTTATCTATAAGGTCCATGATAATACTCAAAGGTATTTGAAATGGAATTTCACATCTACAAGTGGACAAATTAAAATCCTAGTCAATACAATCAGTGGATATTTGAGAGCTATTAAAAAATTCAGCACAGCCTAAAACAGACATAAAACTGACATACATCAGCTGAATCAGGCTAATAGTTATTCTGGGATAAACGTCTTCTATTCTTATTCAAATCTAGAGTTATTGTAGAGGGCACTTATGTTCAAAAAAAATTTGGGTTTTCACTGGTCAGTGTTGTCCAAAAATGTTTAAAGTTTCCTACTAAAGTATAAATACAAACTTTAAAAAACAAGATAAATTAAAACAGAATTGTTGTACATTTACTGCAAATTCCCTGCCAACTCAAAATGTACTGCTCTTTGATTTTCAAGAAAACACTATAAAAGTTAGTAATAACAAGTGAGGATCAGGATTTCAGAATCTTGGTATCTGTGAATCCTGAATACAATTTTTAAACTGCAAACTGGAAGAGAAAATTTAACAAAAACACCTACTGTGTGAATTTTAATCTTTTTTTTAAGAGGCAGTTCAGTTTACTACAAAAAGACTACATTCTGGGTCTACTAATAAAATTCAACTTAGCAAGCAGCACCACTGATAAGGAACCTTGATTATGTAACTCTTGGGAAGCCCACAATTTTTCTGTGTGGAATTCCCCACAGAAATGACAAATACCATGTTCTACATTCTATGAAAAAATGTGTGCAAACAGTAACAGAATCCGTTACCTTCAGCTCCAGCTGCTGTACCCATACAATATTATTGACAACTTCAGAAAGGTTCTTGCCTGACAGTGGTCCAGAAACATCACCAGGAACACCATGGCATCGAGCTCCAAAGTCTGTCTCATAGTCTAACACATGCAAAAGATTAATTAAAACAGAAATCTAATACAGCAACCTTAGATCATTACTGCAGTTATAAAAATATACTAGGAAAACTGGCATAATTCTAGAAGTAAATAAAGATCCTACCATGCACAAAAAAACTAATGCAATTAAATACCTTTGACATAATCCTGAAGTGCTGCCAGCAATGTTTCCCTCTCAAAAAGCAACTCTTTGCTTATATTTGGATGCTTTATCAGTTCCTTATGCTTCTGAAATATTTGAAGAAGCTAGAATATAAAGATTTTAAAGATTTTTAAAAGTTATCACTTTCTTAGGAAAAAAAAATTAAACATAGGCTGATACCACCCAGTAGTGCTGTCTTAGGCTTTAAGTACTTTTATCTGCTAAACTGACTACTTAGGAATGAAATAACTTGATCTTCAGGAAAGTTTTCAGAATACAGAATTACCCATACCTGCTGTGGACTGTCCTGAATTTCTGAAATAAATTTCTTCAATTTGCTTGCTATTTTTTGTTCCACTGGTGCAATAATTCTTTCATACTGAGAGACTGCTGCTCTCCATAATGGCTAGAAATAATGAGTTCATGTGTTAGTTTAGGGCTATATACATGGCAGAAAGACACAGAAAGAATGTGAATAAATTAAAAATAAGCATTATACCTCTGTGTAAGGATTATAGTGTACAGGATTTAGGCCAGCAAAGGGTTCAAACACATGGGAAAGATGTAAAGAATTTTTTTCTCCAGCTGGCAAAAAGAACATAAGTTTTTCATGAAGTGTTCTAACAGTTAGTACCTATGAGGGAAAGAAAGTATTTGATTTAACAAATGTATTTTTACATAAAATTTATATTTACAAGTACACATGTCTCTCCTTTTTACAAGAAACTTTTGAAAGACTCAGACAAACAGATTATAGAATACCATCTGACTCTGAAAAGACTATGGAAGTATTTTAATTCCCTCTTTTAACTTGAAACAATGCTGTTTAATTCTGTGTCTAATGAAACTAATATGTACAATTCAAACCTCTACCTCATCTAGACGTTGGCCAAGTTTGGCTATCAGTTCAGGGAAATATTTCTCATTTTTCCATGGATGTAGAGTGTAATGTCGCCACAGTTGTCCAGTTAGGTATTCACAAGCTGATACCCACTGTTCACAAACCAAGATGCCAGCCTGTATATTCTCTTTAACACTGTGAAAAGTATCTTCCCACAAATTCAAAGCTGCTAATTTTCTCTGAACAAATCTACCTAGTGAGCCACCTAGAAGACAAAAAAATATAAAAAAACCAAGATTTTTGTTTAAAATAATTACTTTAAAGCTACAGCACATTCCAATCACATTAAAAATAGTGTAGTGTCTTGATTTCAAACCACACAAATTCAGCAATAACTGATTATTTTGTTTCCAATTCAATAAATCTCTTGAATATCTCCAAGGTAAACAAAAGTTGGTCCAACATATGAAGCTGACGGATTTGGATTCTGGATTCCACACACAAGCACCTGTCTTTATCAGCAGCAATGGCTGTATCTGGCTGCTCCCCACAACTCTTCCTCTCACAAACAGACACACACATCTGGCAGGAGCACACAAACTCACTGTCCTATGCCTGTCCCCAAACATGGGGCTGCTGTCAAGAGAATGAGAGAATGAGATCCTGCTCTCATCTTCACACAGACTGAACCGACCTTTAATGGGAGTTTATGTAAATAAATTTTCTCCTCTGAAAGAAAGACAGGGAATCAAACAGAAGCATGACAAATCCAGCCCACAGGCTGAAAGATATCCAACTCCATCTTCTAACCATCTATCACCTTCCCAAGCATGTGTGAAGGCATCTACCAGAACTGGCTGAATTACCACATACTAGAAGGCAAATAATATTTATGGATCATAATTACCAGAAGCAAGCACCTTCATGTTGTGGGCTGTTATTGGTGCCTTTACAAGGAAGAAGGTCTCTGCTCAAGGAATCATTTTACTTTTCTCGACTGTTCATTTAATAAAGACTGCATAAAGGTTTACCTATCACATCCAAGAGATTCTGCATGCGAGACTGTGGATAAGGATCATGCTCTGTCTGTCTCCACACACTGTCAACAGTGTCCTTGGTAGCCTCCACCAAATCCACAACTTCAAATAATGAGAGGGTATCCAAGTTGTAATAATCCTAGAAAAAAATATCCTTAGTATGTTTACTTTGCAAATAGCATTGTCAAAACATTTACACTTTTCTGAAGATGGCAAGTGCTGTAGTTTCCTGAGGTTTACTGCATAACAGAATATGTCACAATGCTCTTGAAAAACCAAGCATTTGTGTAAGTTTATTCATGTGAAGTATTCATTGCTATCTGAAGCACTATTCAAGAAAGTGCTTTGAGAGTGCCTGAAGTGTTGCATAACAGCATTAATGGCATCCTTTTCATCTCATGAGTCAAACCCTAGTTCACAAACTGTAGCATACAGTTATATTTCCACAGCAGCTCCTAGTATTCAATGACCAAATCCACTCCCAAGTAAATGTCAGCATTCCCATGCACCACTGTCACTACGAGCTACATTAATATAATTTAAAGTAAAACTATGCCTAAGAAAAAATAGCTCAATAGTTATATATTCATATATTTGGAAAGAGTGTACATATACTGACATAGATTTCATAGGAAGAGTGGTTCTTACTAAGTCGAGAAATATTTCCCTGATCACACACAAAATAAAACATACTTTTGCAATGTCCTCAAACAGGTCTCTAAAATATGAAGCTCTCTCTTTACTACATCCTTTTTGTCCACGATGAGCACATTCTCTCCAGAACTGAAATTCATCTGTTGGTGTAAGTATAGCTGCAAATAAAATAGAAAATATTTATATATGAAATGAATGAATGTTTATAAAATACATTCAGTCAGAACATACTTTCTAAATCAAATTTATACATACGGTTATGTAAATATCCTTTAACTTCTGATCCTGACTAGATGCAGTATAAAAGTCAACTCTGCTCTTCTGGCATGACCAAGTAATTCCAGTCTACTAACAACAACCAATTATATTTTACACTGTGAAATCACTGGGAAACCTAAACTCTCAACTTGTAAATAAATTATTTACTCTGAATTCAAAAATTAACTATAAAAGACATAATTGCAAAACAAACCTCGCACATCATCTTCACTCAATTTTGTTCCTGTGTAACTCGGATCTGATCTTCTGAGAGCAGTACTCAAGCCAGCTTCAAGCTCACTTAGAAGTTTCTGGAGCTTGGGATCAAATGTTTTACTCCATTTTTCATCCTGTAAAGAAAATTTCGAAAATTATGACTCACACGATAGGGAATTAGTATTTTCTTCCCATTAATCATTACAAAAATACAAAATTCAGATTAAGTACCAACCATATGGTGGGACCATGTAGCTTTTTTTTTCCCTGAAGTCAGGGAAGAGCACCTCATTCTTTTGATTTAACAATTCAGAATAATACTATAAAAAACATTTTTATTACAAAATCAAAAGTCAGTTGCCAGGTTCATAAAGGAACCCTGAAAGCATGTGAGCCATTTTTCCACATTATCCACCAATGGCCAGTGTATTCCACATTTCCAGTCAGACATATGTATGACCAGAACCTTCCTCTCATCCTTACTGATAGGAGCTTAAGTACTTTCTTCAACTTAGCAACTATAGCTATCAACCATTGCTTAATCTCCTCAAACATTTTGGTTTCATGACATAAAATATTTAGTTCAGAATTAGGTAACAACCTATTGAATTCCAATGTCTCAATATAAATCTACAGAACATTAAAGTAGTATATTGCTCACCTTTAGTAATACTGGTGCAAAAACTTGTCGTACAGCTTGATAAAGGGTGTTGATTGGTGAATCTAGCATAGATGACACAAGAATATTACTGTGAAGATTATCTTCAGTAATTACATCAGGTCTCAGCTTAAAGAACACCAACACATTATTCTTTGAATCAGAGGCTTCAATCTGTAATAATCAAGAAAACAGGATTTGTTTAGAAAGCTGTTACTAATTGCTAAACTGCATACACCATTTACACAAAAAATTGGCACCAAGAAAAAATATAAAATAGGCATATTACTCCCTCTGGGCTCTGATAAAATTCTGGTAGTATTTGATTTGGCACAGAAAATTATAATTTTTATGATACTCATTTCTGAGTCCATAGGAAACTGACTTCCAACATCAAATACATAAGGCCCTCTACAGCATATAATGTCCGTAAATATCGTCAGTTCTTACTACATTTTGAAAACTCCACTTACCACTTTCTCTGGACAAAACAGAAACTCTGTCATGTGTCTAGAGAAACTAAGCATTAAGCCTATTTTCAATTGTATTTTTTGCTACAAACCTTTGGGAATATTTTTCTATATATTCTAAATATTCTGTATGGTTCTCCTGAGGTTGTAAATACATTATTCATAGATTTCTCAAGAACAGAGACAGGCATGCTCCTTCATCACTGAAATCATAAACTGCAGCATGACAAACATTCCACCCACAGCCCAACTTATGGATAAAGTCTCAAAAATTGCCATAAAGTAACTACTGAAATTATTTGTGGCTAAGGAGAATTCATAAAACAGGAAAATTTATTAAACATTTGATAAATTTATAGCAAAAAGATATGCTAAGTGAAATCCCAGATCCTGTACAATTGCAAACATTTGTGTACTGTTTTTCTGTTAAGAGAAACGAAGGGTAGTAAGAACAGCTTACAGTTTTATTGGACAGTATCAGTTTCACTTTCTTATCAAGTGTTTAGCCCAACTCCCACAGACATAGCTTCACTGAGACAACCAGTACAGAGTGTAACACCAATATGCATCTGATCTTCCACAGCTGCTGAAAGCTGCTTTGCATTTTAGACAGTGGCTCAGCAGCACCCCCAAAAATCTGGAACACATATATGCCCATTCTTGCCTGAATACAGCAGGCACTAGACTTCACAGAGGATTAACCAAGGAGTTATGAAAGTTACAGGTCCACACTCCACATGTTGAGGACTTCTTACATGCTTCTTCCATGTGTGAAGCCACTGACATGAGAGACAGCAAGTCCCTGGTCTCACTGCAGAACAACAGGTCCCATTGTCGAGACCCACACCATGCCTGGACACTCTGAGTGGCTGCACCACACCATGCCCTCCCTACATGGTGACAATGAGTGCACATCACACCCCGTGGTAGCATTCCCAAGAGTCACTTGCTGAACACAAGACCCAAGGCCAGACATTTCACACAATGAACCTCAGATTTGCTTACAGCTGGACACATCAAACTGAAAAATGGATGCTTTGGACAAACATTCACCTTGGATTTGTCAAATATCAGGCAATGTGCCATACATTGGGTCCCATTCCCTACACAGACATTGCCCATGCAATCCTTTGGGACACATGCATGCAGCCATGCCCAGGTAGAAATTATATCCAACTCCATGCCCCGGGCCATTCACATAGAGACAATATACAACACACTAAAGCTGCACCAACATGGGCACAATCCGCTAACAAATGTATCGTCAGCTGATCATATTAGTCTTTGCGGACTCTGGGGACAGTGTTCCAGAGTTAATTTTCTTACAGTGCTGTATTTTGGGTTTAGTATGAGAATAATGTTAATATCACACTGATACAATGGTTGTTGCCGAGCAGTGATTACCCAAACTCAAGGACTTTTCAGTTTCCCATGCTCTGCCAGTGAGGAGGGCACAAGAAGCAGGGAGGCAGCATGGCCAGGCCAGCTGACCCAAACTGGCCAGAGGGATATTCCGTACCACAGAGCATCCTGCTCAGGGTATGAACTGGGGGGGAGCTGGTCGGGAGGCACCGATCGCTGCTGGGGGACAGGCTGGGCATCAGTCAGGGGTGGTGAATAACTGCACTGTGCATCTCTTGTCTCTCTGGTTTTATTCCCCTCTCTCGCCCCTTTTCATTACAAATATTAACATTGTTATTAGCGTGTTAGTAGTTAACTATTATATTTTCTTTCGTTTCAGTTATTAAACTGTTTTTATCTCAACCCACGGCGTTCTTTTCTTTTCTTTCTCCCACGGCGAGGTCCGGGGACAGTGAGTGGTACTTATCTGCCGGCTGGGGTTAAACCACGGCAGCCGCCAGCAGCTTGCAGCAGACACAGAGACCTGCACAGATATTCGCAGGAGGGCGATGTCTCCCAAATCTGACACCAGTTCTTACGGCCACCAAGCCTGGGCTGCCTGCGGGCTCTGCCTCCCCGCTCGCACGCCGGCACGCGGCGGACACCACGGTACCTTGTTGGAGGCGCTGAGCTGCGCGCCCGAGCGCTGCACCACGAGCAGGAACTCATTGCCGTCGTCGAGGAAGCGGCTCAGCTCCGGACGGGAATGCAGCCCCGCGGTCAGGGCAGCGGCACCGCCCGCCGGCTCCAGCCCGAAGTAGTTGGCAGCCGTGGCTGAAATAAAGCGCTTCCTCCTGTCTCCCTCCCCGGCCATGGTGGCGGCACGCACCCCGCCACTCAGGATCAAGGCGGGGGCGGATCCAGAGCGCCACGGGAGCACATGCAGGCGCTGGCGGGAGAAGACCCAAAAAGCTCACGGCGGGCAGGACGGCGGCTCGCTTCGGGGCACAGGGCTCCCGGAGAGGCCCGGAGCCGTCCCGGCGTCGCCAGGACCCGTCACTATGGAGACCGGAGATGGCGGCCCTGGCGCGCAGGCGGCCTAGCTGCGGGCGGCGCCGGGCAAGGAGGCGGCGCTCGACGCACTCGGAAATAGCGGAACGGGGCGGGACCGGGCCGGCCAGGCGGGCGGGGCGGAAAAGGTGCCCCGCTGCTCCTCGCACGGCAGCAGGGCTCGGCGGTTGCCCGGGGCTCGGCCGGACCGATCCGCTCCAGGCTTCCCCCGGGTTCACCAAAGCAGCTCTCCTGCCATAAGCTGCATCACGACCGCTGCAGTACCTGGGGTGTTTCCCTCGCCCCCGCCCCACTCCACTAGGGAGCCCGTGGTGCCCGGTACAGCAAGGCGGAGGACTGCGGTCCCGGCCCCGGGGAGCGCTGGGAGAATGCTCAGACCGCCCACCGGGACCGCAGGCTTGTGGCTGCCCGTGGTTTCGCGGGCCAGTGCGGGCGTAGCGATCAGCGCCCCGCTCGGCGATCCCAGCCGCTTCTCTAGAGGCTCTCTGGAAGGACGGAGCGCCTCCTCCCGTCCCGCCCAGCAGCTGTCCTCGAACCCGGCCGCCGCTCGCGGCTCTCAGCAGGCAGCTGTCCCAGCCCCCAGCCCGCCTCCAGCGCTGACGGGATACCCAGCTCCCGCCCGGGTGTGGGCTGTGACCGCGCGTGTTCGAAAGCACTGGAAGGGTTGGCGCTTCCCCGTTTATTTCGCTGCAAACGCCGAGCCGTAACCGGCACGCGCGCGGCCCCCGCTCCGGCCGGGAAACGCGCGCGGCAGCCCCGCCCTCCCGGGGGCGGGTCCCGGCGCGGCCCCGCCCCGGCGGCGCTACCACTTCCTGCCCGGCGCCGTCTGTGTCCGGGTCGTTCTCGCCGTTCTCTCCGCAGCCGATACCGCCCGCGCTCGCTCCTGCCCCCGGCACGACACCCGCTTCTGCGAACGGAGCGGCGGCGGCGTCTGCCCGCGGCGAGCGGGGGGCGGCAGCGCCCGGTGGGGCTGGGGAGAACGTGCAGGAAGGGGGTCTCCTCTCGTTTCCTCACCGCCGGTCTCGGGAGGCGGCTGCGGCCAGGGGAAGCGAGCCCGGGGGGGCCTCGGCTGCGGGCCCCGGCAGCGGGGCGGCCCCGCCCCGAGGCAGGACGATGCCGGTGAAGAAGAAGAGGAAGTCCTCGGGGGCGGCGGCGGCGGACGACACCGGCCTCAAGAAATGTAAACTCGGCAGGTACCGTCTCGCGGGGCGGCGGCCGGTGCCGGCGGGCACGTCCCGGGCCGCTCCGCCGCGGGCCCCGGGCTGCGGCGGCCGTGGGGCTCCCCGGGCGGCGGGCGGGCCGTGTGGGGCCCGGCAGGGCCGCGGTCGTGCCGGGGGGCACGTCCGGTGCAGGTGCGGCGCTCGCTCGGCGTGCCGGCCGCAGCGGCGGCGTGCGGCGTGGTCACGCCTCGGCGAGAAACGCCACGGAACGGCTCCAGTTCCCGGCTGGCTTTGCCTTTGGCTCTACCTGAAGGGCCAGTTCTGGCATTTGTCCCCATATCTCGCTGGGGTAGGCGGTTCTCCTCTCTTCAAGGTTGCCCGTACTCAGAGGGTCTGTGTGTGCTAAATCGTCGTTTCCTCCTTTTTATTTTCTCCCCCCCCCCCTTTTTTCCTTCTTTTTAATTTTTTTTTCGCAGTGAATTGGAAGGATTGGCCAACATACTGGAAAACAAGAGCAGGAAAGGTTTCTCTAATAAATACAGGAGTCGGAAACATCTTGTTCATTAACTATTATAAAAAGACCGCTTTATGCCGTGATACCCAAAAGTTGCTGTTAGAATGATAAACCATTAGAGCAGTGCAGCAGGAGCTTACAGTGCAGCTTCCCCGAAGTAACTGCCTGCTTCATCTATTAGACCTTGTTAAGTGTGCCAGTAAAGCAGTAGTTACGACTAACGTCCTGAGGACAAGAGGATACAAAGGACTTGCGAAATCCAAACTACGGGAATGGCTATTGCAAAAAATTGTGGTGTATGGCCTTTCTCGTTGGCTGGCCAAACTTGAGCTTAGAAGTACCCAGGCTCTTATTTTGTTATGACTGTTCATTTTGGGCAACAATTCCAGAGCTCACTTTTGTAGTCAATGATGACCTTTTAGTTTCAATCTGTTATTCCTTGCTTATATATCTCTTGTGCCAGCATTATCCTCTGTACCACTCTACTCCCTCATGATTCTGCCTCAAAGTATATTTAGAGGGAACACTTCTGTTTTCTCATACTTTACTTTGTATACTTCTAAAAACTAAGTTATTTTGGTTTGTAATACCAAATTTCAGTTTCCTTGCTCATCTTAGCACTTGTTTGCATGTGTTCACTTTCAGTTTGTCTTTCTAGAACACTGTTAGCTGAAATTTAGAATCTTAATTTCTTTTACTTAGTGTTTTTATAGCTTAGGAAAAGAAAAAAAAACACAGATTCTACAGGGCAGAAACTATGATGTCAGTGAGAGTTCATGCTAGGTGACCAGAAAATGCTAGATACTCAAGCATCTTTGGCATTATGTTCTTACACAACAAGTTATTGGTAATATTCTTTAGTAAAATCAGTGATTACAAATAGATTTATGTTAATCTGGATAAAGCCAATAAGCAATAGCACACCATATGACTCTGCCTCTTTCTGGTGAATTGTGTCCTAATGCCAGTTGGATGGATGGATGAATGTTTGTAGGACTCCTTTAATTCTAGCTTTCAACACAGAATGCTTCTTCTTAAGAGTGTTGTGTTCTTTTCTAGTGAAGCTAAAAATGATACATGGGAGTTAGAGTTGTTCACCCCTCTCAGAATTGAACTATTCTTCTCCTGTTTGACGTTTTAATTTTAAAATTGCAATGTGGGAGCTGCATAATTTTAAAGCCTCTCATATGATTAGTTCTCACCTCATTGTTAGAAATAACCTTAGCTTGTTTTAAAAGTCTATAATTTGTGTTTGAAAGGAGGATGCATTGAAAAGGTGCTGGAACTCCGTACTGACTGAAGGTGCCTTTGTGTAGTTGGTGTTCTTACTGGAAGAAATTCTGTGCATTCTTTTAATGAATGATGAATTGGAGAATTCACTTCCTAGGCAAACTGGGTTGTGTGTTACATAATGAAAACAATGGTGGGGGAAGCTCTGTGTGCTGAGCAGCTTCAGTCTTGCCACACAGATTGCACACTGCTATTCTGGTATACGTACCAAATAGCTATAGAATTTGTTGATGCTTAATAACATGTGTAATGTAAACCAATTGATCAGGTATTTTTCCCACATTTGGATGGTTAACTATAAATAGCCTGACTTTTAAATATGTCAAACTCTGCAGCTTCTGTTGACCTTAATGGGATCTGTGCATGTTCAGCACTCTTGAAAATCAAGCTGCTTATTAGAGACCTAACATTAAATGCCTGTATGTGTAAATAAAAATAGATAATGAGGCATTTGAATTACTGAGGAGTGATATTTTGGCCATCTGTATGGGGGTTTTTTGTTTAATATCTACAAGACAACAGTACTTCTGCATTTCAGGAAAAGTAGTAGTTGTAATAAATTGAGCTATGAGGTTGATTGTAATTTAAACGTGATTTTATGTTCCAACAGCAGTTGAGGATGACACAGTTGCCTTTTGTGAAATTCAGCATAACTAGATGTATAGTGACCTCATTAAACAATTTAAGTAGATTCATAATAAATGTTGTGTAATTTAATTTTTCCTGGTTTTCACATGTGTCATTAAAATAACACTGTTCATCCCTGTGTTTCTATTTGCTACTGCAGATCACAAGCATCTGGTAAAGTAATAAGTGGAGAGGAACATTTTTCCAGCAAAAAGTGCCTGGCTTGGTTTTATGAATATGCAGGTAATATGCAATGCATTCATGTTTGAAACTACATGATTTTTTTTTAAATAAAGCAATACATAAAATACTACTTGCATTTTGCTTTTTGTATGCTGATGTAGACATAAAAATATGTCTGTATTTGCTTCCTTATAACATGCGCTAATGCATGTTATAAGGAAGCAAATGAATGAATTAGGATAGCTTTTATTAATACATTCTTGGTACTTGTTCTTTTTGACTTTTTTTTTTTATTCTATGCTTAATAACTTTAAATGAAATAACATTTATTGAGTGGTACAATGTTGAGCCAGGATATACTGAGTGATTCACTTCTTGCTTTGAAATTGTCAAGTAGAAGTCAGGACATTGAGATAAGTCAGATTGATGCTTATGTGTCTAACTATATCTTCTTTGTGATCATATTGGAAGACTAATGATACAGGTCATGATTTAAGCTCCTTGGATTTCTGTAATACAAAACAAAATGATAGAGGTTTATACTGGTTTTCCATCTGAGAAACTAACATTGTACTAACATTTTTTTATATTCTAAATACCAATGTTTCATTACAGAAATATTTGAAGTAGTCTCTTTCAAATAACTCACAATTGTCATCGAATAGCTGCTTTAAGTGAATATGCAGTGTATTTTGCTGAATTCATTACGCTATTGCTATTTAGTTGCCAATTATATGACTTCTGAATTATTATTCATTCTTGTCTAGTCACTGCTTAAAGTTCATCATAACTCTTTGGTGATTAAAACTCATTAATTGCCAGATCTTAGTATGGAGAGAGCTGCTGATTTATCTGCTAGCAATTGGTTTGAGCATATTTATCAGGACTGATATTGTCCTTGCAGTCTTTTCACACCAATGAACTACTCTTGTTTATAGTAATCTGTATACTTTAGGTTTGAGGCATACTCTTCTGGAGTGGAGTCTTTTCTAGGGAAATAATAATTCAAAGTTAATTTTCTTGTGATAAATTTGTTTGCACATTCTTCAGAATTTATGTCTGTAAATTTTGGCTTTGTTATTGAGTCAAGAATTGAATGTAGGAGGTTATACTTTTAGTTAACCAGCAATCAAAAAATGCCCCATTTCCAGCATGAGCTAGAATTCCAGTTAAATTATATGCAATAGAAGATAAAATGGTTCCATTAAAAGATAAAACTGTACACATGCATATAAGTGTATGAGTTTTATGTATGGTTTCTGGACCAGAAACACTCATTCAAGCTTTTGCTTGTCATTACCAGTGAACCCTTGTATGTGTTTCTCCTCATAACTTGCTGGGTTTTTTAAAAGAATTTTCTAACACTGTTTGGCCTTGCTTACCTAGGCAAAGTGTCCTTTACAATAATTTTCAGGAGGTAGGGATTCATGATGTTAAAGTGTCAGTTGGATTTTATTTTTCTGCAAAAGTAGCCATTCTCAATAGGTTTTATTGACAATGTTCTTATTTCACAGTGAGTAGTTATTCAAAGCACATTCTTCAAACTCTTAGAGAGGTTTCTGCTTACACTGACAGCAGATAAAGTGGAGACAGATTCATCAAGGACTCTACCTATTATAAATAGCAAAATTTGCCAAAAAGTTGTGAAGTGGTATGTTGTTTTGGAAGCTAAAACCTTTGTCTTTTACATTAGTTCATACTCATTAAATGTTAATGTAATGATCCGGGACACATTAAAATACTGTGTTGAGAGGCCTTTTAATAATATTTGCCTGCCCAGTAGGAGTCATTTTTGGAGGCTCAGTCAAAATAACTGAAGCCAAAGAGATTAGAGGAACAAATTAGAGTGTGTGTCTGTATGCACTCTTTAAAGGCACTATTTTGCTGCATTTTAGACACTTTCCTGTTAAAATGGAGAAATGACAGCATAACACTAACTGTTGTGGTCCTAATCAATTTGTTTTCATTGTGCCCTGAACCTTTTTTTTGCTTTGTATCTGGCTAACATGCTCAGCATTTCTTCAATTTATTGTTCTCACTTTTGTTTATTTTACTCAACATTGTAAAACTTATCTTACATTATTTGCAGATTCACCCTCTGTGTTAGTGTAAACCCATAATGTTAGCACCATTAAAAGAATAATATTTGTAATAGTAGCTCAGACAGAATTAGATTTTTTTTTCATTGGTGATAAAATATTTTTTTAAGAACATTATTCATAAAGTAACTTCAGCAGAGAGTAGCAGTACCCAAATTGTCTTAAAACAATTGACGGCCACAGTTATTGGAGTTGAACTGCGTCAATAGGAAGCTCAATGGAGTCTTTTGAGAACTCAGATACAAAACTAAGATGGCTCATCTACTATCACAGGGAGGCAGTGTACAGCACAAACATTCTGGGGTAGCGCATACATGTCTACACAATTGCACTTGATAGAATAGGTCTTGGTTAAAAGCTACTTAATAGTGTAATTCAATGTTTTTAGAAATACTTTGGGAGCAATATAGCCTAATTATTGTTTATAACGCTTATGAGCAGTGAATGTTACTTGGATTTCACTCTGGTGTGGTTTTTGCTTTGAAGGTCCTGATGAAGTTGTAGGCCCTGAAGGAATGGAAAAATTCTGTGAAGACATCGGTGTTGAACCTGAAAATGTAAGTTTCTTTCATAGTGCTAATAACACCTAAGGGGATACTTGATAAGGTTAAATTCTGTGTACTCTTAACTCCACTAAGCAGAGAGTTTTTCATCTTCCTGCTTGTAAGAGCTGCTCTAAGATACTTCAGCTGAATACATCAGTTTTACTTGGCTGGTGTGTGAGGTTTTTTGGGTGGGTTTATTACAGTAATACTTAATTTTCAAAAATTGAAATTGAGGGGAAAATTGCATGTAGCTGAGTTTTTTTTAATGGTAACAAATATGAAGACCAAGCACACATCACAATTGCTAGAATGTTTGAATGCTTTAGAGTTTTATTCTTGGACATTAGTCAATCAGCCTTTTCTTACGTATTGACCCCTTTTCCTCCCCTTATTTTTATTTTTGTTTCCCCTAGATTATTATGTTAGTTTTAGCCTGGAAACTAGAGGCTGAAAGCATGGGATTTTTTACCAAGGAAGAATGGTTAAAAGGAATGACCTCGTTACAGTAAGAGTGTTTTTACATATCTAATAGAATGTTCTAATTTTATAATTGTACCTATAACTTAACTATTAGAGTTCTGTTTCATGTATGTTAGAAATAAGACACAAAAAAAGCTGGCTTTTAGTTCTTGTTTTGGTCCACAACTGCAAAATTAATCTGAGTTCACTCAAAGGATTAAATTAGTGTCTAAACCTTGTTAAGTCAGGTTTTGATGGCTTCCTTTTCTTGCAACAATATGTTAAAATACCATTCTAGTTAGCAGATACAAATAAGTAGATCTGGAGATGCATATAAGCATATCTCAGCACTGATATTATGGAAAGATTTTACTGATTTATGAGCTTTGTAGATGAGGACTGCATGGATAGTAATTTTGGCTATTGGTGTTATTTATTAGATGCACATCAGAAACCATGCTTAATGCTTAGGTTAAATAACACCTTTTCAATTTATAAATTAACTTCTTGCTCATTCTGTTTGCATTTGGATTTTTGATTAGCTAATACTCTGCCTAAAGAGATTATTTCTTACATTAAAATAATCAATTTTTTGTGATGCTTAAGTCAGTTGTTACTTACTGTTCATTCTTTGTGTAACTACTTATGGTACCCTAGTGTTTTAAGGATGTCTTGTTATGACACTGCATTTAATATCACAAATAGGGAACTACTCTTGCAGCTAGAGTACAGTGTCCTGTCAGTTGTGGATTGGTTTGGGAAATTGTATCAGGCATATACCCTCTGGTTACTCAAAACTATGGAGTAAGTGACTCTGGACTGACTCTCAACTCTTACTTGATTTGGGATCAGGCTTCTGACGGATGCCTTGATTATTTTGTGACCATCACCAGAATTTAAATTAGCAGCGGGAATTATTAAATTGCCTGAAATTCAGGGTGACATTAAATTCTGAGTGCATGATTTTTCAGATGAAGTGAATGGCTATTGGTCACTTATCTGAAGTATTTGATTCTTATGCCCAAATAGAAGCTTTCAAGAGTTAGCCAGTCTCACAGAATGCAAGCACATAGATGTATGAAATGAGGCACCTGTTCAGAGCCCATGTTTTAGACTTTGTTTCTAATAATTTGCTGGCTGGAAATCTTCTGGTTCTTCTCAGAACAGAGCTGGTCATGCTATAGTCTAAATGTGTTTAATACTGAAAATAGGGTGCTGCTGTGTGTTTTCATAGGAACAGACTTCTGGTGAGAGCGCTTGCCTAAGCCTAAAGCAGTTGATGTGTATGTTTGCTTCCCCCGTTGCTCTCTAAAAAGCTGGCTGAGCAGCTGGGTGAAGCAGAGATGCTCACATAGCACAACTCAAGATCCATTGGCTAAAAGATACATGCAGGTTTTGGCTGGGAGTGAGCAAGCAGCTCTGTGATGTTTAGCTGCCATCTGAGGTTAAAACATGATGAAAGAAAATACAAAGCTGTAGACTTGTGCTGTTGTTGCTTACTATGGAAGGGAGGATTATATTATGGGATTCCATCTGGAATGGGGTTATCTATTTTCTCTTGAAAAGTCTGACAAGTTTGAAGGAAAAGGGTTTTACACTTAAAGCAGTAAAATATTATTGCATGCTTACACAGCTTATTTCTTTTCTTTGTAATTTTTGCATGAAGAAATGAGATTGAAATGCATTAAAACCCTGGAGTGTATTCTACATAGACTTCTGTATAGAATCTTTATTTCAAAATATGTGAAATGTTACATAAGATAATTGCATGAACAGTGCTGGGTGGGATTCAGCTCAATAGTAAGATACCTAAATGTTTGGTTTATGTGCAAGAGCTGGATTTCTTAAACTCTTATTACAATCTTTGGAGATCCAGTCAGTGTAATGGAGCCTAGGGAAATACCCAGTTTGCCCTAAGACCTAATGACTGGTCACCTCAATTGCTCTAGAGGTTGCTTGGCTAGTCCTGTATGAATGGCAACACCTGAAGCTTAGGACATCCCGAATTGACAGTTAGATGGCAGCATTTGGGTGCCTGAATTGAGGTGACATTCTCTCTGCATGTTGTTTTGTAATACACTGGTGAGGTTTGCTGTTTAGAGATGAGAAGAATAAATGTGTGGTGTGGTAGATACTGTCAAAATGAAGGTGAATTCAACCTAAATATCATCTTATGATACCTAAGCAACTTAGGCTGGGAGGTTTCCAGTATGTTGTGTAGGTGGGGTGTGGGGTGAATTCTGCCCCATATGTGTGTGTGCATATACATATATATATATGTATATATGCAAGCTCTCTTGATGGCAGAGAGAATCAAGTACCTCTGCTAGGGCGATTATTTCATCCTTCTTAGGATGAAATGTATATAATAACCTTAAATGCTTTTGGTTTCATGTTTGTAAACATCTTATTGATTTTTCTTTTTTGTAAAAGACAAGTATATGTGAATGGCTGTGAAATATAAAACATTGGACTATCTGAGTAGGAGTTAATGAATCATCAATTTGTCCATGTTAGCTATGCCTCAGATGATCTCTCTATCTCAACAGAAATTAGAATACATTCACTTTGTGGTGCTAATTTGAGTTTTGGTAAAAATGTGACATAGGGATGAGAATAGAATGTAGTAAGCTAATGTCTAATTTTATTGGTCTTGAGGTAACACTATTCAGTGCTATCTTTCAGTAAAGATAGTTTGAGAAATTGCATCTTTTTCTAGTGTCTGTACAGGAGTTTAGTGTTAATTTACTTGTGCTAATTAGAAGGTGGTTCTGGTTATTAGGAAGATTATTCCAAGTATGGGTGACCTCAAGGCAGCTGTATCTCTGTAAAAGAGGAGTTTGACAACTCCTTGCCTCTTTTTGGGAGGAAAGTCAGTGGCTAGGTACAGAAATGCCCTAAACAGCTTTAACCAAAACATGTCTGTGTGTCAAGATCCAGAGGTTGGCACTGGTCTGAGCATGATCCATTTGGCTTTTTGATTATAAATGCACTGATAATAAATTGCTTAGGAGACGTGATACTTAATTATTGCTCATTTTCATACCAACTTTTTCAAAAGAATCAATTGTGTATTAAAATACACATAGCCAATAGTATTGTAGACAATAGCTGGCATTTTACTTTGCACTTAGATTTATGATTATTAGAACAGTTTTAGCAAAGTAGTTTGCAAGAAATTTAAACATACTGAAATCTGAGTTTACCCATGATGTGGTAAATAATCTATCCATTTATGTTTAACAATGTGTGATAAACCCACTATAAATATTTTATATGTCACTAGTACACTCAACACTTGACCATTTAGGTAGATTAAATAGGTAGATTTGTCCTCAAATGTGTAGAACATTCTGGTGGAAATATGAAGCTTTGAACATTAGAAGAGATCTGAATAAAAACCACAATACCTTTCTAGCGTAGCTTAAGGGCATTTTAAGGGTTAAATACAGACCAATTAGATGGCTGAAGACAAAAAAAGTAATTTTATTTTTAGGTAAATTTACCAAATCTCATTTAACAAGAGTTGTTTTAATTCATTATATGGTTTATCACAGAATATACTAGTTGTCATCTGAATATGTTGCCTAATTAGCTAATAGTTTTATTTATTTAACACCAGTTTTGGCTAGGACTTAGTGCTGCTTTAGGTAGGTGCTGCTAGGGACAAGAAATAATAAAAGGTTGCATCAGTTGGAATTGCTACATTTCTCTTGTCACAGTCTGAGAGAGACAGACTGACGGACAGCTGTGCACACACAGGCTGGCAGATCTGAGGAACGGGAAGTATCAGCTGTGGGCAAAGTACAGCATCAAAGCCCAGCACCTCAGCAGCCCTTGCTGGGGGCCTGTGTGACAATGTGGAGCTGTTAGAGGTGCAAATGTATTCTCTGAGAGGCAGGCTGCTAAAAGAGGGACACGGGACCTAGGAAGTACTTATGTACAGCTGCACAGCTGCATTTCTGAAAGTATGCTTCTTCATGAAGGATACAAGGCAAGGCAGATTTTTTTAATTTACTCTTTTTTAGTCATGGCAGCTTTTTTATAAGAATAGAATGTCCTGTTACAACTGTTCTGTTGAGTGAATATTTTCTGGAGGATTAGCAAAGTTAAATTGCATTCTCCTTTGCCATTGTTGGTGAATCTGACCCATTTTCTATTTCCTTGCTGAGTTAAGTACAAGGAGATCTTTCTGCCAAAGGGTTATTTTTGCCAAAGCTTTATCCTGTTGGCTAGTGAACCTGTACATTCTCATAGAGCCTTTGATTTTTTGCTTGAATAGTTACTGACTATTAATCAGGTGATTAAGGTTTTATCAGAGCTTGCATTTATCAGTCGTAAAACACGAGCAGACGAGTATGTTTTGCAGAATGCCTGCTCAATCCTGCCATTTGTAAACACACGCTTGAAAACTACATGTTTTGGGTTTACGTTTTCCCATTATTTACAGCTGGATTTTACCCCTTTATGCACACTGAATGGTGTTATCTTCAAACAGCCATAGTAATTGGAAGCTAAGATACTGCTGGGTATGAATATAGATTACAGAGTTTGGACTATTATTTGACATGTGAAGCATGCACTTTGTATTATGTTGCTGATAGATTTAAAACAAAAAAATTGCTTACAGAAGCCAGCATTCATAATTTCAGTAAGCTGCAAATATTGAGCATGTTGAAGATTCTTCAAGTCAGTTTCACAGTATTACTCCTGTATATCTAATGATTGTGTTTTGGCAATTTCAGTTTTTTATGTTTGCTGGCTTTTTTTTTTTTGGTTGCCTGATGTTGTGTGTTGAACTCCTAATGTTTTGGTTTTGGTTTTTTGTTGTTTTTTTTAAGGTGTGACTGTACAGAAAAATTACAGAGTAAATTTGACTTCTTACGGTCACAGTTGAATGACATTTCATCCTTTAAGAATATCTACAGATACGCCTTTGATTTTGCAAGGGTAAGACTGCTGAAATGTTAGGAAAGTTCTTACTTTTATTTATTCAACAAGCTTGTCCTTGATTGATTTCTGTGCTTTCTTTATTCAACCTTAGGAAAAAGACCAGCGAAGTCTTGATATTGATACTGCAAAGTCCATGTTAGCTCTTCTGCTCGGAAGAACTTGGCCACTGTTTTCAGTATTTTATCAATACCTGGAGGTACAAGTTTCCTTGACTTTGTGAATGTTGGCTTAGTAGTTGGACTGTTCTGTGAGAATACTGTGAGTTTTTTACTCAAGAATGTATCCATATTGCTCCCTTTACCTTGCTCAGTGTGCTTGTGAACAGTGATGTTCTTGTATGCATCACAGATCCTTATCTTCCTTCCTGTGCCCCAGCCCCTTTTCTTAGCAAAGGCAGCAAAAATTCCATCTTGGTTTTACTGTAAATATAAATTTGAAAGTAAGTAGTAGAGCCCCACTAGTCTCTTCAGCTGCATCTGCGCTGCATTTCAAGTTTGCTTTGTATGTCCTTATGATCATAATGTATTGTACCCTGGAGAAAATAAGATTTTTTTTTTTTTATTAGTTCAGTCTGGAAATGCATCTGAGTTAGATATGCTCCACTTTAGGGCAAGGCAAAAATATACCAGTTTTTGAAGCTTAGAGTGGTGACTTACTGATTTCCAGGTTTTGGGGCATTTGATTTTGTTCTGATCTTTGAAGAAATCATTTCATGTTGTTTCGTAACTACAAAATATGTTCACGTGTAGCATTTTTAAAAATGGAAAATCAAGTAAGTAATTGCCATTGTTACCCATTAAATAGTTTGTTAGGAACTCATTGAAGATAAAAAGATAAATGCGATGCAGGAGTACCAAATGCCACTTGACATTTTAATGTTTTGAAATTACTTTTCCTAGCAATCGAAGTATAGAGTTATGAACAAGGATCAGTGGTACAATGTACTAGAGTTCAGCAGAACTGTCCATGCAGATCTTAGCAACTATGATGAGGATGGTGCATGTAAGTATTCTTAAAGTTTTGCTTATTCAAATATTAGCAGAGAATTTTAAAATTGCGTAAAACAAATTTCTATAACAGAAACAATACTTTAAGGTATAATTTTTTTCCAACAATTAATACAAAAACAGCCCTGATAACCATCCGTTTTCAAGCTGCAGATACTAATTTTTCCTAATTTTTTGTCAGGGGTATAGTTTGTAAATAGTATGATTTACTTGAGCCAGCTTGTATTTAGTGAGAATCTACTGAAGGTGCTTGCTGCATGCAACTGTAGACTTGCAAGTAGAATTATAAACAGCAAACTCTCATTTTGTACTAATACATAATAAACCATATATAATAAACCGTAGCTTAACAATTTTTGCCTACCTGCTGGTACTTGGGGCTGAACTTTCCACCTGGCTGATAGTCAGTCATGCCATAACTGAATTGCCAAGTCCTGTTTTGGTCCACGTTCTAATTATTCACAATTTTGAAAACTTTGGGAAGAAGGAATTAGTTGGGCTGATTTACAAGATTTATAAGATTATTTTTATGCCTTCCGTTCAGTTCACTTCACCTGTCAGATATCAGGAACAATTTTTTCCATAAAGTGATGTTTCTTTGCACTTTTTATCATCCTTGGGTTGGAATGATAATCTATGAGCATTTTACTGTGGGATTGACATGGATGTTTCCTAGAACAGTAGTTTTAACCCTCATACTTAAAACAAAGGTGTTTGAAAGCATTGCCAGTTATAACTCCAAGTTTTGTTGTTTGCAGGGCCCGTACTTCTGGATGAATTTGTTGAATGGCAGAAAGTTCGTCAAGCGTCATAGCAAGAATTCAAAAGAAAATGCAAAAGTTTTTTTTTGGTGCCCGCCTGTACACAAAGTAATGAGAAAAACAAAGGATTGCATTTTCATTCATAAGAAAGACTTTACAGTAATTTTTTTTCCTTTTTTAAGGAGACTTTCTTGTTACATGTGATATGGGCATTGAACCACACTTCTTCTGAGACTGAAAGTTGGAATTCTTGTTTTGAGTCTTATGTTTATAGCATTTATTTCAGAACAATAAAGATTCAGATTTGTGACAAAGGCCTAAAAGTGAAGGATGTCCCTTGAATGTGAGTGTGGTGTCTATTTTTAAAACCAAATCTCTAAGATAACTTTCTCAGAAGTGCCCTTTGCTATGAATTTTTGAAGACCTTAAAATGCTTAATTGGCACTGTTGCTTGCTGTTGGTGTGATTCTGTGTGGAAGATGTTAGAAAGAATGACTGATTTTGGAAGCCCTGGGTGGGAGTATGCTAATTTGTGTAGTAAGTATTGGTCATGGGTTGTGCCACAGTTTTCAGCTCCTCGTGGAGATAAAGGCCTTAAACTCCTGCTGTTGTTTTTTATTTCTTTGTTTATTTCCCACCCAGTGGCATGGCATTTAATGGCAGGCCCTTTCAAAGTAGAAAGGTGTAGAGCAAATGGCTCTGTGTGCAGAATGGCTGAAAACTAGTTGCCTGTACTTCAGATGCTGAACACAGATACTCTTTGGTACAGCAAGGCAGCTTCAGATTTTTACTGCTATTTAGGCTTTTTGGATTGCTTTGTACAAGTGCAATTTATATTTTAAAAGGGAAAACTGGGAAGACTTGGTTTCAGGCTTTTCTTCTTACATGTTTTAGACTGGAGGCACTCATAACATGACTTTTTTTCCTCTCTGGATGGTTTTCATAATACAAATCAAGAAGCAACTGTTTAATCACCTACATTTGACCAAGTAACAGGCTGTATGTAACAGGATATTAAATGTCACCCTGTTACTCTGTGTTCTGAGTCCCAAAACTACTGTGATTGCCCTTTTAGGCATTCAGTATTCATGACAACCTTTAAATATAGAACTTTCTCACTCTACCTCCATGCCCAGGAGACTCAATGCCACCCTTGAGAAGGAAAGGGATTTTAATCAATAAATGTGAGAAACCAAACCAGAATGAGAGAATGAAGCATTTGCAACTTCTGCTTTATTATATAAATGTATTATACAGACTGTGATAATACTGGGAGGCTCAGTCTGTGATCAAGGCCTGTGTGCCAAATATTTTAACAAGTGAAATAAGAATAGACAATGTAAGCTAGGCATGACTTGAAGATCTTTGCCTCAGGGAAATTACTTCTGTTTTGCACATCCCTTAGACAGACTAAGAAGCATGAGTTTTCCTGTCCTTAAGGAAAGCTGTATTTCCAAGATGATTTCTTTTTTTAAGAAGGGGGGTGGAAAAAAAAGAAAAGGTATGAAGAGAAATAAGGGGTACTGACTAGTGCTGTGTGCCTGTGCTGTTTTTCTACTACTGAGGACCACACTTGCAGCTTCTCTAGAGATGTGCTTGCTGTGGGCTGCAGGACACAGTGCAGTGCTGGGCTGTGGGCTGTTCTGCAAGTCACCTTGAACTGTAGAAGCTTGGTTTCACCCAAGTGAGAAAAGCACCGGAGGAAAAAACGGAACAACTGTTGAGATACTTGGAAGATTTCTGCTTGTACAATGGCTTGTGTCTGTGTGCATGTCAATAGACGCACTACAGCTGCTCTAAATATTTTTTCCCCTATTTTACAGAAAGTACCTAATTTTAGACCTCATGTAAGCTGCAGCATTTCCCTTCAATATGTTACAAGTTATCCATTTGCATTGCTGATAATTCTGATTTCACTCATAACAGAGTGCCTTTCATTTAGGAATTGCCCTACCCCACAGGAAGCTTGTGCCAGAGTGAGATTAATTTCAACAGTGCTAAGACCTGCTGGTACAATAAGGTCCTAAGATGCACAGATAAACATGCACCGTGTAACTGATGTCAAGGGATGTACTGCTGTATACTAAATCTCTTCAGGGATGCTGATTCTGAAATGACTTTCAAGTTCACTGCAATGACTCCTTGCATACTGTGTTTAGTCCCCACTAGGGTGTTCTCTTTCCAAAATTTTTGAAATACTGGTCAGAAGAATCTTTTGTAGCTTGATTTTAAAAAAATCATTGCTTTTAGGTAACTGCAAGCTGTTGTGAATTCAATTTAAACCATTTGGTCCTAGAGGATGATATTAGAGTGTAAAAGTAGGAGTGATGCACCTACCAATTTGAGTCGAGTACTTGCCATTAAGGTGTAAGACACTATGTGATGTATCATTTGTATCTGTTAAGGTTTTATCAGTATTCCTATAATAAATCCATGTTTCAGGGATTTACAATGTGGTTGTGTGAGTGATTGAAAATCATCAGTTAATGTAAAACTTTGGGGATTAATGTATTTAAACTAGTTGAAATAGTTTTTCAAGTTTGAATAAAATAGAATTTTAAGTCCTGGTTTTTTGCTTAAAACAGCAGTCAGGTGTATTGTTTCAGTGTGAATTAATGGCATGTACAGTTTCATTGGGAACCAATCATGTTTATTCACTGTGTTTTATTACATCACCTTACAGCTTATTGTGGATAAGTGCCAATAGCTGTTAACTTGGTTTTGTTTTGTTTTTTTAATTTTGTGCATGCCCACAAGCCAAAACTTGACTTCTGCTTTCTTTAGTCTTTGAAGTTTAATTTTTGTTTTATTCAGGTGTATTTCAGTCTATGGAAATTGTTTTAAAATTATGCCTTATCTTTCAGTGTTCTAAGATAAAAGTTCACAGGTGAAATACGCTGCCACAGTACGACAAATTGAAGGTGAAATGTCTTCCAAAATTAAATAGTAGTGATGTCTATATTAATGCTATAAATTTCACATTAATCTCACTTTCACTTCTTGACATTAGTTCTTCTTAGCATAATTAATCAATTCTAGTTTTCTTAGGCATCTAACAGTTTTCAGTTTAAAGTCTGAAAACACCTACCTATTCATGGGAAAAGCCATACTGGTAGATCAGAATGTAGTATTTCTCCTGTGTAAAAATGTGATCTTGAATTTTGAACAGTTGTGTCTGTTTACCTATGTCTTTAACTGTACATATCATTTTGATCCAATTTCTCTTTACTGTTTAAATTAGCTTCTTAAGTTCTTTACTAATGGCTATAATTTCACTTTTCTATGTAACAGACTTTGAATTTGGCTTTTGCGAGGACCACGGACATCAGCTTGGTGCCTGTTTTGGGTAGCCTGGATGAGGGCCCTGTGGTCTTTGTGGCTTTTGTTCAGGGTTGGTTTTTTTTGTATCTGTCAAAAGCTTTGTGCTGATACATTGATAGTGACTGCGCAGAAATTGCAAAAGGGACCGTAAGTTCAGTGTTTCTGATATTTTCATATTTTGAGCTAGTAAACAGTTCCTTCAAAGCAAAATGTAGAAACTTGTACAAGTTTAGCTTTATTAAATGTGATGAATAAAATGGTATGTAATAGGGCAGAAAACTTATTTTGTCATGCTGCCTCTTAGTTTTTCCTTATGTGTTTTTGTGTATGTGTATTTGTTCATAAAATCATTGAGGTAACTTAATTCCAGCAAGATGGATCAGCCTCATTGTTAAGTCAACCTTTTTGAAGAGTTTCTTTGCTTCTGTGTGTAGATGTAGGAAATAGAACTTTATCACAACTGTGAGTAGCAACAAACACTGTTCTTGATTATATCCTATGTTATTAGGTGCTGATAGAATGTCATGATCTTGGACATGGACTCTCATTAATTATTCATTGAATGAACACAGTTCCAACAACCTGTTGCAGTGCATGTGAATGAAGAGGGAATGAGCTTTCCTGTCTTCTCCTGTCTTCCCCAGCTGCATCCCTTCACACTCTCCCAGTGTATCTCTTGGGGCACGTGTGTGTTTTTAGGAAGGGACTTGGTGTTTCCTAATGCACTCTTCCATAGGGTCTTTCAGAGCCCATTACAGAAAGGACCAATGACAACATCCTGTCATATGTTTGAGTTAATAGCTCTGCTTTCCCTGCAGCTGCAGCTGGCTCCACTCTTGACACATCCTCGTTGAGGTCTGATGCCATACCTGCCTCAGGACAGTCTTCCCTCAGTCTCTCTCAGACCTAAGGCAATGCTTGTTTGTTGCCTCCATGGTTCTGCTTTATATTGGTTTTGACAATGAAGTCCCTGATGCCTCCCTGAGCCAGTAGAAGTTTAGTGGTATATGGACAGCAGGCATCTCATTTCTATGAGTGATGGCAAGAGTTTCGTTATTCCTTTACCCATCTGTATTATTGTTCTTCCTGTACTTTTTCCTGTCTCTGTGAGAAAGGGCACTGAATAAATAGGTAGGTGCATTAAAGCCTGAACATGCACTGCAAGGTTGTGTAGCCTGTGTTACCTTAATTTTAATCTCAAGCCACTGTCAGGCATGTCACCAAAATTAAATTGGTGTGTCACATCATCTGGATTCTAAACTCTAATCTTGTTCCTGTTTTTGTCCTATTTAATTCAGAGTATGACATTCTGCATATTTGGATCTCCTTGGCTTTTTCCCCTGAATAGTGACCATAATAACAATGACAGAAGATGTAAGTTATTGAATTTGTTTTATAGGCCTTAGACTGGACAGATGTTTGTCTTGATGAGCCAAATACTATTTCTTTAAACCAAGTTGGTTCCAATGTTTTTCTGTTGAATGACTGACTACTTTATAAGTTATGAAAATGTAATCGTTGTGTCCTATTTCTCTAGAAACTTCATATTGATAAAGTTGTTTCAACACATAAAGTTTTTTAGCTTCTTGAATTAAATTTCTTGCCTAATTATGACAATTTAAAAAAGAATCACTTTATGTTTCAGGGTTTTATCCATGAGTGTATTTTTATCAGCTCAGTCATGAATTAGTGCTGATTATAAAATAAAGGTATTTTTGGTTTATTTCAATTCTAACTAATGTGCAACTTAATTTTTTCCTTAGTGTTTACAGAATTACTTTGTTTACTTTCACTCTTCATTTTATGGTAGTACATTAAAGGGCTAGAACACAGACTGCTAGCTAATTTTTTTCTGGTTATAGCATTGAGGTGAGTTTTTTAATTCTGTTAAATATTAGGATATTTCAGAAAGGTTTATTGTGCCTATTACAATAATTAAGTTATAAAGTGAAATAGTAGATGTGGTATCTAGCCTCCTAACATCAAAGGCTTAGTGTGAAATTATTTTAGCATTCAAAATCAGTTAACTATATATCAGTTTTTCTAATGAAAAAAGGAGTCTCCTATGATGTAATATTTCTTAATGATTAAAACTTACAAAGAAATATGATTAACAGCTGTATATTTCATCCTCATAAACTGCTCAACATATGTCAGTTTGAAGACAGACAAAATGTTAGGACACATCTGAAAAAAAATGATTAATCCATAACACATGTAATGGCTTTAATTTTTTTCCGCTTACAACATTAGGAAGAGGAACATTTGTTATATGAAAAATAGGTTCTCTGCATACTTGACACTTGCATTGGGGTGATGCTTTGTGTAGTAGTTACGGGTGTTGGTTCTGCCTACAAAACAAAGGAAATGATTTATTCCCTCATGCATATTGGGCGTTTTTCGCATCAGGACTGAGTAGTAATAAAAGGCAAAGGCCACTGCTGGAGCTCTGAGGACTGGATGTGGGTCATGACATGGTGCTTCTGCCAAGATGGAAATGGAAATATTGATGGCACATAAGGGAAGGAATAGGAAATATATTTCCAAATAAAAAATACTTCCAAATAAAATACAGTCATATCCTGCCATTTTCCCCTGTATATCCATGATTCTTGGTGTAACCAGGAGTATGCTCTATCCCTGTTTCAGACTTGTAGCCTCTATACATGCACATGCATTTTTATATATTAAAAATTAATAAATAATTGTTACCCATCTAGTGTTTAATGTGGTGGAAACTGCTCACAAAGAATTTGAAGCTGTAAGGAGAATTAGAAAGGAGATTCTCTTCTGCTCAGCTTTCCTAAATCATATGTACATCTGTGGGGCTGTGGAAGTGGCTGGTCATCTTTCTGTCCTATGCAAATCTACCCTGATGGTGGCTTTTTTTCTGCCTTTGAGTGGTTCTGTCCTAGGAGGGAGCCTGTTTAAAGTTCTGATAGTGAAAAGGTGTTTGCTTCCTGAATCTCTAGTAAACTGATTCTAGACCCAGTGACTGTTTTTATGGTTTGGGGTTGGCTCTTTGGGTTTTTTTCCCTTGGTATGGTTATTACTGGCTTAGAGAACGAATATTCTAATGTGGAAAAATGTCTTTATAGAGTTGAAGTGTTCATGGGAAGACAGTAATTATTACTGTCACTTGAATGAACCCACTGTGATATTTATGTGCCAAGGCTCACTATTTGCCAATGTTTCTGACTTTCTTTTATTTCTAATTTGTTCATGGGGCTGTGATTTTAGGTCGTGGATTAAATCACGCAAGGATATTGCTGTGGCTGTGCTGTACAACTGAGTCTGTGCTGTACTGAAGTTCATTACAATGAGTACTTCTAAAATGCATAGCTTATGGCTTTAATGATGTAGTGTGTTACAGTTTGTGGGGCTTCTTCACATAATTTTGCAACATAGTGAGTATGCTTCTTTACTCAATGGAAAATGGTTTCTGAAGTCATGGGTAAGCACCTGAAGTGTTAGGAGCTGTTGAAGCGGGAATAAGTTTCCAAACAGAGTTTAATTTGCTGTTTTATTTTTTCATGTTCATTTTATTTTCCTAAAGGGTCACTGTTCATCAGGGAACATGTTCATAGTCCTTGTTTAATACCAGAATATTATTTTTCTATCAGTTTGAGAGTTTGCTGGATAGCTAGTGCCCTAGAATGTAAGGCTTCAATTTCTTTGTACTGGGTACTGTATCAGTAAAACTTTTGTTCCAACCTAATGATACTACTGTCCTACTAACACTGTTCTTCTGCTTTGCATAGTGCTTGTCTTTTAACTAGACTATTTCTGCAATTGAAATAGTAAATATTTTTTCCATTTAAGTACATCCTCTATAGTTGCTCAGTATTCATTAAAAACATCATTAAAACAAGAACTTGTGTGGTTCTTCTTGTCTTGGTGGTAACAAATGCCAGAGAGAAAAATCACCTCATTCCCATGTCTTGCTTAGTTTATATGTTCACTGAATGCTTTTGCCTTTCTTTAACTCAAAGATTTGATGTGTATTAGCATAGTTAAATTCACCAATGATTATTCCAATCAAGCTGTACGATTTTTTTGATAAAGTAAATAGTGGAAGTAAATAACAGAGACTCAGTTCTGTGAACATTTTAAGATTTCATCTTTACAGAAATTGGATTCCTAATGATTGAACAGACATTTATTTTAGGCCCTTCTCTCTTAGATTTTAATAGGTATTTTTAAATTAGTTTTCTGCTGTCCTTGAAACAGTGCTGTCATCAGTGCATACTAATTGCCAAGCTTTTGCTGCTGAGCAGTTCCAGGTGGAAGACAGAGAAAGTGCTGACTTTTAGATTGCAGGTCACTTTTAGGAGGGCAGGCCATCCATCCACTGGATTTGGTGTCCGTCACTTGGGTTACAGTTTGAAACAGGTGAGGTTGGCAGTATCTCTCTCTTACATGGCAGTGAGAAATAAAGATGACCACACTGTAATATGCCACATCTTCACAGAGTTAGAAATGGGGTGCAGTAAGGCACAGGGATACAGAAGGAAGTTTCAGGCTGTTTGGGATAATTAGTTAGCTTTTGGCAGGTATACTGCTTTATGCAAAGTTACCTGGTCTGGATTTTCAGGTTTTGGATTTTTGTTTATGCAGATATTTAACATGCTTCACAAAGGGCCTGCTTTTAAGATTTGAATATCCAAAAACGTCACTTCTCTGTTGCAACAATGTAAATTCCTATAGTGTTCTAGTGGCTGACAGGAAGAGGAAACCATTTAATGTCTGGATGTTTCCCACTAAAACAGTCCACAGGAGACAAGACCAGTGAACTCTTGTTGAAACTTATATGAGTTTCATGCCTTTAGAACTAGAAATTAAAGGACTTTGATTCAGTTGTATGTCTAGAATTGGTGCTGCACACGTACCTACTATTCAGTAGCCCTCCTCACCATTCAACATTATTTTATCCAAGCATGGAGGGAAAATTTTGGCTAGGAATTTATGTTTATTGGCTTATCTTTTCAACAACCAGAGGAGAGCTTTACATCGTACATGTTTGCAAGTACATCTTGCCCCCAAATGGTATGTGCTGACCTTTGTTACTAAATGTTCTTTATTGGTACAAACATTGCCAGTGTTTGATGTTTAGGACCAGACTAGTGAATTAGCAGTATGCTAAACAAGTACATTTACAATTTTATACAAACACAACACAAGTTTGTAGGCAAAGTAGAAATGGCAGCCATGACCAAGAAATCTCTCCCTCCCTACCCTGCTTCCTTTCTATGTAATGTGCATCTTGCCTGTAAAGGAATGGAAAAATCCTGAAGAAAATTTTCAGAACAGTTAAATGACCAGAAACTAGGTTTAGAGGTAAGAGTTTTGTTTTAGTTATCATTTTACTGAATAAGTTAATTGGAAAATAATGGAGTTGGAAGTTAAGCTTCATAAAGTGCAGTGAATTAAAGTTACAATAGTTCAGTGTGTAGTTTCAATGAGTCTTGTAAACATCTTAGAGAAGTCATGCTTTTATAGTTAAAATTGTGGCTTTGTTCCTCGTTCCAATAAAAGACAATAGAGAATCTATGGTCATTCAAGGCGATATTTAAATTGGACTGTTACTATTGACTGTTGAAGTTAAATGTTTCTGTTTTGTTGAAATTACACCTTCCATCTAATTTTTCTTAGTCTTTCTCTGCTTAAAGAATCCAATGGGAAAAATAGTAGTACAAAGCAAGCAGAAAGTAGTGGTTTCTCACTTAGGTAATGTGAGTAAACTTAACTGAAAATCTGCTAGATATAGTCAAGCAAAGTTCTCTGATGAGAAAGACTGAGAGCAGAGGGAGTAGGAATAATTTTGTATTTGGAAGAATATTGAAAAGATTGGTTTCTAGCTAAAGCAAGTTTAAAAAAATTCCACCAAAAATTTGAACTCAGACTCTGTGTTATAAACATGTTACAGTATTTCAGGCTTTCAGCAGTGGCACTGACTTTGAACAGTCATTTCAAAATTGTTTTTTGAAGATGAAATTAATTAGGTTTAATAGAACTGGGTTGCCTTATCCAATGGGCCTTTTTTATGTTTGCCATCAGTGCAACCCACTGCTGTAACCAATATAGAAATAAACATCTCCTTACTATGAATTTTTGGCTTCAAGGAAAATGGGTTATGTTTTAGAATATGGAAATACAAGAGGTTATTTTCAGTTTTAACACAGAGAGAGGATTTGGAACTTTTAACAGTATGGCTGAGCAAGTTGACTTTAGGTAAATATAACTAGAAAAGGATCAATGGGCATTCAACTGTTGATTAAAGGATGCATTTAACAAACATCTTGCATATGCTGCAGTGCAACAGCACAGTTTGCTTTTTTAAAAGTCCTTTTTTTTTTTTGAGACTGATTTCATTAACAACTAAATCCACACCAAAATTTTGGTCCACAGAATCTCTTAATGGTACCAGAGCCCATCAGTCTTCAGGGTTGTCTCCTTGCAAAATACATGCTAGAAAATGAGCAAAGAATAACACAAGTCCTGCTACATACTCCAAGAAGCCAATGTCAGAGACTTATCAGTAGGACTACAGCTTTAAAATACTGTTTTCAAAAGAGACCTGGAAAGGCTGTCTTTAGGCTATCACAGTGATACACCTATTATCACAGATAAAGGTATATACACTTGGGGCAATATTATTCAAGTCTGCTTGTAAATGTGTTAATGCAATGCATGCACAAAGTATAACCAACCATGCCCACATAGAATCCTTAAAAAAAGGGAAGAAATACTGTTTCATTATATTTACAACATTTACAACCATGTGATTTTAATGCCTCTTTCTAGCCCCTTAAATATTTATGCTGAAGTCATTATGTCCTATAGAACTTCAGGTGGTGGATGGAGGTGGGTTTGCAGAGTGCTCTGGTAATGCAAAAGCAATGCAGTTTCCCCATGTCCCTGAACTGGATCCTGAAACTCTCTGTCCATCTGTAAATGAAGCTTCTTGTTTCTTCCAATAGTCATTGGTGTGCAAGGTGTGTTGGGGAGGTCCTGAGAGCACCATTCCTTCAACAGACACTTCATCTGGAGCAAAGTTTGGAGCCAGCATCCAGATGCTCCTAAGGCTGCAGGCAGACCTTGGGTACCTATGCAACATCTAACCACGGAGGTGACTATAGCTATAATGCCCCCAGATTCTTTCTACTGCTCCCACAGCAAGTGTAGTAAGTACCTGCTGATGGGGCTCCCCAGAACTGCTGCTTTTGATGTGTCAGAGTCAGTAGATGCTGGAGTCATGTTTAATCCTAATGGCAGCTCAGGGGGTTGACAGCTATTTTGTTTCTGTGCAAAACAGATTAGGCATCCCAGAATATACCTAATTGTTTGAGCCACTCAGGAACTGCAGTCACAAACAGAGAAAACAGTCTTACGTTTGTCCAGTAGCCTGCTAAGCTTTTGTGGCTTTCAGGAAAACGTTATAAACTTGAATATTCATTTTAGTAGGGCTTAGATTTCTGATGAGTGTGCTCCGTACCAAAGGGAGTTTAGGCGCACTCTAAGTTTGCTCTCCAGCTTCTCTTAATATCACTTTTTGCTCTGACTCGTTGGTCCAGTTCAACAGAAGAAATAAGGTTTATAACTGAACATATTCAGCATAATCTGTCAGCTGAGTGCTGCTCCCCTGGGCAGGATCAGGTGCTGCGGGCGCTCCCAGGCTGGGCGTGTTTTACTGCGGGAGCCGCACGATCGATGCCAGCGGAACGCCGCCAGGTGGGGCCGTGTCCCCAGCCATGCCGGGGCCTGCTGCCACAGGAATTCCAGCTGCCATCGGTATCCGGCACGGCGACACGGGCAGCGGAGCGCAGCCGGCCTTTGCGCCATGCTCCCTCCGTTCGGGCAGGCACCGCTGCGCGCTGAGAGGGCACCCGGCGCTCTCTCGTTCTGGCGCACGGAGCTCATCGGCTGCTGAAAGCATCCCATGTGATAAGGCTCCCCAGACAGGCTCTGTGCTTTCTTCGAGTTACTCGAGGATATGGACAAGGTGAATCTCTGGATTATTTTCCCTCTTTCAAGTGTAATGCGTTGACTGAAAGCCTACAAAGCCTCCTGCGACACCGAGTATTTAGTGCGGCCGGGCGCAGGAGTGGGGGGCTCTCAAGGCACTGTGGTACCTAACTCGTTAAACACTAACAGATCTGTCCCTAACGTTCGGGAAACGAACAAACCAAACAAACAAAACCCCAAACAAACAAAATAACAACAACAAAAAAACCCAAACACAAACCCTAAAAATCCCAACAACATCAGCGAAGATACAAGCTGAAAATAAGATTTAGAATGGAAGCCAATATCCCTGTTTAACCTATAGCTGAGTCCAAATAATTTTGTTCTGTCTTAAACTCTCTTATCTGGACACAAGGAGTAGCATCTTGTCCCACATTTTGTTCATACCTATACTTGGAAATGCTGAAAATTAAAAAGAAAGCAACAACAACAAAACCAAAAGAAAAAAAAAAAAAAACAAAACAAAAAAAACACACAAAAAAACCAACAAAAAAAACCACCAACATATTTCTTATTTTTCAACTTTTTTTTAATGTGGAATATTGATATGCACTAGACTTTTATAAAAACTCAGTGATGTAAAACATCTAATGTTAAGTTCCTAGGATTCTAGTGGAACTCTGCCCCACCTGCTACAATAAAATAAGAATTTTAAACCATCTGGAAATTTGAACACTTCATATACTCCTGTATACCTATACATAGTAGGCTAAATATGCCACTGCCACTATAGGGACGGAAATAAACCATTAACCCAGTTGGACCAGCCAGTTAAACCACTCTTCTGTTCCTGTCCATGCAGCCACATTTCCCTGTTGACTTTTCATCCTGCACTTTTTCATATGGCATGTCTGTTGCAAGAATATAATCAAAATATAGTCAACAATCATCTGGCTACTTTAAAATTCTAATGCTTCTGCAAACTCCCTAGCAGAGTAGAGATTTTATTGTTTTAGAAAACATTCCATAATATACTGATTTGTGAACTGATTTAAGTGGTCAAACCATGCTGCAGTAGACGATTTCAAAGGAAATGGAATACAGCTCTTTTCCCTGCTGATTCAGCTGCTGAGCTATGCATCTTGTGATGAATATGCAAGTGATTCCTAATGGAAATGTGAAACAGATAGGAAAACTGCATCGTTTTTGTGATTCAGGGAAGTTTCCAAACAAGCAGAGCTACTGACTTATATCTGGATGGCAGGGTGAGATGGAGCTCAGCATTAGGGCACAGACAAGCAAACGTGGTGCCTCAGCCCCAGGACACCACAGAGGTGTTTAACACACAGCCCTGGTGCCCCCCGGGCTGTGTCACAGCCCAGCATCCTATGGAGATGCACAAGACCGGCACACAGGAAACAGGGCCTGGGGAAAAGGCACAGGGCTTTTGTTTTAATCTCAGCTGTGATGTCTCAAGGTCTGCTGTCTCTGTACATGGGCAGTGAGCTCACACCTGACTGCCCTGAGCAGGGTTCAGGAGTCTGGGAACAGGCTCTCCAGATAATTAATCCTGAAGTTGTCTTTCTTGAGCATAATTCCCTTTTCCTAGCTTTTGTATGTAAACACTTTATATGTATGTATATGTTTATAAAGTGTTTGGATAACATACATAGAGAGTATTATAGAACAAATAGATTTGGGGCAGTAAAGATTTTAACTTGGGAATATATTATATACATATAGCTTCTGTGTAGGCTCAAAGCCTAAGAAAAAACAGAATGCATTTGCAGGAGTTAAGGTGATTGAAAACCTTAGTGTAGAGAATAAATACTCCAGAAACAAACTTGAAATACAAAAATAGCTATAATGAAGCATTCTAGATTATTATTAACAGCCACCAATTAGAACTGAATTATTTTAAGGCATATTAGCCAAAATATTGCAAATGTAGGATTTGTTTGACTGCAAAACAGTCTCCCCCAGGGAGTCATAGAAGCAACTTCACAACATTTAAAAGTAGACTAAATAAATTGTAACTAAAAAATCACAACAAGAAATCCTAATGACCTGGTAATAAAAGACACCAGAAATTTAATAATGTGGTTTTGAAGTCTGATTTCTATTATTAGAATTCTTTTTATGATTACAATGTAATTCTGTCCTCACAGGTAGCAGCTACTAAGTCAGACAACTGTCATGCCTACTTACTGATTTGTGTTCCTACCACTGTAACATTTATTTTATTAAGAACAAATGTCTAAAAGAATCTGTTTTTGTATTATATTAGCCATATTTTCTCTGTTATTGTCGTAACAATATCACAGTATTGTCTGGGACACTTATTCTTCTAAATATAGAGAACTAAGTCTATATATAAAGACTATGGGAAGTTAAAAGTTAGTGTACAAGGGCTCTCTGAAACTAGCAGGGCATTCAGGCAGTGAGGCAGGCAAAATGTAGAGCTTCTTCCTACTAAAGCATTAGCAGTTAGGATATTCATTTTTCCTAGGATGTACAAAATATTAATACTTTCAAAGGCTTTTAAAGCTATTGTGATTCCGTATAGACATTTCAGCTACAGACACCAGTCTTTCCTGGAAGTTTCTATTCAGTATTTCACTTAGCTTGGTAACTCAATTGGTGGGCATGACTGGTCTTGAAAACATGCCCATGTTTTCCTTGCAACTGGGTGCTAGATGCATAAAGACCCTTAGTACCTAGCTCCCATTGCTGCCTCCACATTTTTAAAAATCCAGATACCTTTGACAAGGTGGCTCCTTATCCTGTATCAGAAAAAAACGTCAGTAGGAAATTGATCTGTGTCATGAAGTCTTATCATTCCAAAAAACAAAAGAGCTTAGCTCATAGGTTACTGCTCTGTTGTTCTGATCATCTCTGTATCTTGGGGCATGGAATATACAACCACAAGTACAACTTTTGGTCAAAGCTGGATAATCAGCTTATTTACTATTGAGAAGAGTGAATATACTTGGACATTTTTTTAATGATTGGCATAGTCATAATTGACAGCAGCATTACGCAGTAGAAAATTTAATCTCAAAAAGAAAATAAATATGGTAATTTTTCCAGAGTGAACCCTACAAAGCTCAGGCTTCCTAAAAATTACTTGGCACAAAAACTCTAATTTGGGCACGGTAGGTAATAATCCTACATTGGCAAGAAGAATGATCAGATGACTCATCACAGTATTCTTCCCCATCTCTTATTTTTATGATTTATGTTAAGATTCGAGCAGAGGGCTACCTCTTATTTGGCAGAGAAGCACATTGGCTCAACTGCAGAATATCAGATCCAAGTTTCTGCATCTCCAGGTACTCTTTATGAAGAGAAGCCATTGGCACAAGCAAAGTGAAGCAAAGCCACCTGCTCAATATTGGTGGGCAGCAGGGCTGGGCACTGATTTGCAGCCAGGGAGTTTCTGTCTAATCTGGTCAGCCATGAGCTCTCCTAAACTGCAACTGCCACAGTTCATCTTTTCTTTTTGCATGTAGAGCCAGGAGTAATCAGGAGCACAAACCAAAGCAATGAGCAGATAAAATTAGTTCTATATTGTGAAGGGACTAAAGTCATGTTTTACTGTTGCATTTATGCATTCAGTAATGGGCACTAGTCAGTGCTCCTTTGATTGCTTTGTATCTTCCACCTCCATGCAAAGGCATGTTACAGCCCCCCTGCTGCTTGGCAGCCCATTACAGACTGTTTATAGCTGTGTTTAATGACTGGTATGGTTGTCTGTCTCTAACTGGAAGAATCCTTTTCTTCTGAATAACAGAGAGTAGCAAAGTCACAGCTGTTTGGGTATAAACAGTCAGAAATCAAGATTTACTGCTCATTTTACTACTCATTCCCTTTTTTTTTTTTGTAAGATGTATCATCATTTTTCTTATTACCTGAATGCAATATATAAAGTATCTACTTCTGTTGCCATTTTACTAGTCTGCATTATACCCTGTCTCCTCATTCTTCATTTCTTTGTTCTTTTTGGGACTACAAATGATATTGATGATATCACAGTGCACCAAGTACTGTGAAGCACAGACAGGATTAGATTGAGTTTGTGAAGCTGACAGAGAGGGATCCTCCTCTCTTCCATGACTGTATAGCTGTGATCACACTCAAATTTCTCCTAGGAACACATTCAAAATATTTTTCAGATGTGTCAAGAACTGTCACCCTTACCCCTAACAAGCTAATTCCAGGAACAGCTGAGTACAAAATAGTACTTTCTTCCATCTAGAAGTATTTACGGCCAAAGAAGTGGATCCTTCTGGGCTCCCATTGATGGTTTCCCAAAGCAGAACAGGTTTAATTAACAATACAAACATGGGGAAGCTCCAAAGGCATCAATAAACACATAATATAGTAATATTTTGCAGTTATTCTTAGATCAAAATTTAGCAAATGTTTGTTTTTTAATACAACTCCTGAACTTGCTTCATAAGTATGTGCTGAGAATGAGTTCCAGGGAAAGGGCAGAACAACAGAAGTTTTCAACCCAGATAAGCTAAAGTTAAGGTAAAACCTATTTGAAATACCCACTGCTAAGCAATTAAGTGTTCAGCATGACTCTCATTTAATGGATTGATATCTGAGGAGAAAACTTTCCCTCTTGTACTTCTGCTCTTTGTATAAATTACATTGAATTCTAGTGCATTAAAGAAGGTGAATTAAGGATTCACCATAGGACTCACATTATATCAAATATGCAGTATTCATCACAAAATACACCATAAGGATAAAAGACAAAGCTATAACCCAAAACTGTGTGCCTTAGCAATCCTTCGTCTCAGCAGTGTGGCTGTCAGCTTCATTATCTCACAATTCTGAATCAGCATCCATGTATTGAAATGAAATCCTGAAATCTGAAATCCTAAGAAGACCAAAGATTTACTATTTTCAACACTGATATATTTTTTACTCAAAACCACTGACAAAACCAGATTTTTTTGTTACTATTTTGATTCATATAAATATTTGGATTTTCTCTGACACCTGGGCAAAGATATTTATCCATAAATGAAGTGTTAATACTTCTTGACAGCATATTAGCCATACTGTAGGATCTGTATAATTAAAAAAAGAAAACTAAGCACCAGCAGCTTCCATAGTACACTGAGAGACTGAAATAATTGTTAAATAGAACTGACTTGCAAGTACTACTCAGCATGCCAGAAAACAGAAGCCAGTAGCTGTTTTTAGAAATACAAAGGTCCTGGATCCAAAAGGGCCTAATTTCACTATGACTGGGAGTTTCTGAGAGGAACCATTTCATGTAGTCATTAGTTTATTCTGGCACAACAAGCAACCACATGTTTCTGAGTGAAGTGAGAGCTTATGAACTTAGAGATGGTATACAGCAACCTAGGCTGGTAAAGATGTAAGAAGTCCAAAAAATCAAAGTCCATCTGTACATTATTTCATAAGAAATCCTTTAAAATTACTTTGTGAATATTCATAAGTTGCAAAATAAGGGAATTTTTAGCATCTGTAATTGATAGAAAGATGGGAAGCAGCAGCTGCTCACAAGTTAAACTGAAGTCCTAGTAAAAGGATGCAGAAAAGGTTTCTCCTTTGCCTATGACTCAAACTTTGCCTTCAGATGCCTGGTCCAGCCGCTTGTAGTCATTCTTCCAGTATTGCCACCAGCTGATGTCACCAAACAGGCCTGTTTTCAGTTCAACAGCTCTATTCTCTGAATCTAGATCATTCTGTCTCATCTGAATGCATATATTTTATGAACCTGACTGGGAATAACTGGTATTCGAAGCACACAGTCACAGGTAAAATTGGAACTTGCTTGATGATTGCTTTTTTTGTTAGTTATGTGATGCCATTTATTGGTATAGCTGGCGAAGAGTCTAGAGACCAAGTCCTATGAGGAGCAGCTGAGAAAACCATGGTTTAGTTGACAAGAGTTAAGGTTCAGTGAAAATTTGGACTTGATGGTCTTGGAGGTCTTTTCCAACCTTAATGATTCTGTAATTTCCCAGAGATCATATGCTGCCTTGTTAATGTTTTAGGTTCTATCACAGAAAAACAAAGGCAGCATGTTCCAGGCGTAGCTGGAACAACATTGCTGCTGCTATAGCCTGCTTATCCATGCATAGTTATGTGCAAACTTTGACACAAAGGTGCTCAGGACTTTGCCTAATCCTGCAGCACCTCAAGTGTTCACTATACATTGGCCCTGAACCCTCGACGTCAAAGAAACACATCCAAAAAAAAAAAGTAAAAACCAAAACAAAATAAGCAAATAAAAAGCCACAAACAAACAAAACCCCAAAACAAAATGAGCAAATAAACAAATAAATGGCCAAAAAAGAGAAAGTTAGAAAAAGAGGGTCAAGTTTCTTGACAAAGAAAGCCACCTAGGACATGTATAAACACATGCTGTCATAATCCCCATTCTTCCATCCATCTTTTGGTGCAAATGTTGAATAAATACATGGAATTCCTGTCTCACTGGCAGCCCCTTGTGCTTCCACATGGTGATGTTCATACATTGATGATTCCCTTCTCCACATGACTCCTTCAGCTGCTAAGGACAGAATGAACATTCATTTGTCTTTCTTTTATTTCTAATTAAATTGTATGATCTACACTTGTTGCTTTATGAATGCTCTGCATTCATATTTAATAGTGTTGCTGAATTGAATAAAAGCTTATTCTTATTGTCAGCTATCTTCAAGTATAATGGTACCTCTTTTCACCTCTGCCTTACTTCAGAAGGATTAGCCTTTGCACAATTTATATTGTTTTTCTTGCTTCTTTTAGAGGCTACTCTGTCCTACACTCTTAGAATATTTCCATAGACTTGGACTATTTTCTCAAAAGATTGCATCTACCACTTCCCTGATTATCTTGTGGTCTCCTTTTCTGAAACCAATTATTCTTATTCCCTCCTTCTTTCTTTCCAAAACCAAATTTATAGTCTATACAGCAGAGAAAAGAAAGCTGTGACAAACAATATAGAGCAGCTACAGTTGCTATGTAATGACCTAAATGGTTGATAAGATCTGAGAGTAATTTTTAGCTTTATTTTAATTTAAAGCATTTGTTTCATATTCATTTTCACTTATGCATAAGTGGATGAAACATTATATCACTATTAATTTCTCTTGACAGTTATAATTATGTTTCTTTTCACTTCCAAAGGTCTCTAAAACATTTAAAGGTATACAGACGAACCTTGTAAAACTTATTAGGAAGAAGTCATGAGAGTTCTATAAAAAGAATACATTTGAGAAGTAGGGAAATAATTATTTACTTAAATTTGTATAAAAAACACCACAGAGGGATAATTTCTACCTCATTTGATAAACAAATTATGATTTATATTAAATAATTGAATGCCTTTAACAGAATGGTAATGCTACTGCAGCACTAAATAGCAGAATAAATGCATGAAAGTGATGAAATTTTACCCACTATTGGAATTTACTGGAACTTAGTAGTCTTAGCAGAACTTAATGGAATTTTGCAGTCAGGTTCATTATCTGAGTGATAAACATTAAGAGAAAGGAAGGAATGACTTTAGTCAAGAAATCCAGATGTAACCTGTGTCCTCATATAAGTTTTCACAAGGCTTTTAAAGATCAGAGGCAACTTCAGTTATGAAAATCTCAACTAAACAAAGAAGAAGAAGCTACAAGGGTTGCAACTTGCATGTCATGAAAAGCTGAAGTGTTAGAATGTGCTTTGTAGATTAAGGAATATAAAGGTACTGGATATAGAATATAAAGAGGCTGGACCCTTTGGCTTTAATACAATGGATGAAGAATTAGGATTTACTTGAAATTAGTCTCTTTAGAACAGTCAGAGGGTTATTCCTAGCATTCCAGGGCTCAGCTCTGAAGTGAAGATTGTGTTCCTGCTCCCAGCATCTGCAGGAGGTCTGCTGCCGCCCTGCAAGCTCTGCTGCTGGGCACCCTGGCAGGATTGAACCCACAGCATATTTGTTTGGACTTGTGCAAACCTGATTTCTCCACAGCAGTATTGTGGAACTTAAACAGGAGAGCAAATGACACAAATCTGAAGAACTATTTAAAAGCATACTCAGTTTCCTCCTGCCCTTTAATGCTTTGTGTGTTGGCATGTTTTACCTCTTTTCCACAAAATTGATTTCTTTGTAACTAGTTCAGGTTACTGTCAGCAGCTGCTGTCAGACCTGCTGTTTATAGTGACTAGGATTCTCGGACTGGGCAAGGTTTATTTGGAGGAGGAAGGTGAATTTTTCATTTAAACCTTAGTGTCCAACAACAAAAGCCGGCCAAAAACTGTTCTGTTCTGTGGCACTCTGTGGTCCTTACTGGCAGCAGCAAAACCAGTGTTAGTGTTGTGTTCCTTGTGGTGGACTCTTCCCACGCTAACCCAAACCTCCCCACCAAGGTAACCCAGAGCCTCAAACTTCTTCTCTTCTCTATCCTGACAAGAGGGAGACTTGCTGTCTGTGCCTCTGAATTCCTGATGTAAACAGCAATTTTTGTGGTTACCATTCTTGGCATAAGTCATGCTTCTAGGAAAAAAAACCCTTTTGTTTGGAAAACAGGAAAAAGCAGTGAGAGCCACTCAGAAGTCTGTGCTACAGCACCCATACTAAATGGACTAGAAACCAATGCTGTTACTCAAAAATCTGCTGAGTTATACAATTCTTAGGAGTCAGATTTACAGGACCTGATGTCGGGTCTCTGCTCCACACCCCTCTGCCAGCTCAGCATGCAAACTGAGTTTTTAACTACCCTATACAGATTAGGCATTTATCTTGCAGCAAGATAGTGGGACAAGATTTTGAGATGTCAGTTAGAAGTGAAAAAAGGAAGAACATGGGAAGGGATTCTAGTAGATTATTCCTTGGAGAGGTACAGCACAGCCTCAGGGTTGCCAAGTAAGTTGCAAGAGGATCCTCAGCTTTGCTGTACATCATACCCATAGGCATGCCCAGAGAACATGACTCCATTCCATACCTGTTACGTACTGGCTGTGCAGCCTCATATATCAGACTGATCCCAAAGGGCACAGAAGATGCAGGAGAGCCACACTGCTCCATTAAACAGCCAGGAATGGTGTGTCTGGGGAACACAGCATTCACACCACCATAATGCTTCACCAGCCCCATACCTCACAGTCCAGCATCTTCACCCCCACATGGTGATGCTTAAGCCTTTGCTAAGGTTTGATCCACATTCTGCAGGGCTTAACTGTAGCTGTGATTTTGGGGCTGTGGGGCCACTTCAAGGCAATTTTTATGACTAATTTATTCAAGTTAACTTTCTGGTAAGATTCATAATCAGAAATCCAGTTGGAAGTCCAGATACTGCTAATGGGAAACAAACCATACCCAGAAGTCATAAACAGGAGTAGACATGACAGCAAAAATATGACACTCAGAGGAAGTTGGAGAAACCCTCATAAGAGGTTGGAGAACCCTCAGAGGAGATTAGAGAAAGCAAGCCGTGCTCAACAGTAGATTAAAACTAGGAAAAATAACATTCTAGAGATAAAAGGAAACATACAACAACTCCATGGGAAATTTTCCTTGTTTAGTTCATTTGTCATGGCTCCTTGCAAGAAATATTGGTGCTCTTGGGTTTATGTTTTTATTATGCATGTCCTTCCTTGCTCTCAGAATCATAGAATATTCTAAGTTGGAAGGGACCCATAAGGATCTTCAAGTCCAACTCTTAAGTGAATGGCCCAGCCAGGGATCAAACCCACAAGCTTGGTGGACAGAAACCTGTATTTGCTGATTTCCTTCTAGTTCAACATCTTAATAATAAAATGAGGGTGAGCTTCTTTTCTGCTCCCCTTGTTGAGCTATCCCTCAGGAGCATCCTGCCCCGTGGACATGATGGAGATGGGATCACAGGGATCTGCTCCATGCTCTGGCACTGTTCCCCTCCTTCCATGTTTCTCTCTCTCCACCTCAGGCTTTCCAGGAATGGAGCTGTCTCTCAGTCCTCTGGGTATGAGAAGGAGAAGACCAAGGCCTTCTATAAAGAATGCCTTCCAGATTCTGCTGTGGGACGCTGGGGAATTTAAAAAGGCTTTTGCACTTGTGGGGAAAGTATCTTGGACAGAAGTGAGTGAAAATCCTAGTGCATTTGGATGAATGATAGGCATATATTCCTCTCACTTTTAATTATGAGAAAACTGAGAAATGGGGCTGGGGAGAGGCCACCATAGGCTGGTACTCTCAGCTGGAAAAGAGGACAGAAAGGGGGAAATCAAGACAAAAGTATCAAGAAATGATTCTTGGAAATTACCCTGGAGCTCCCCTAGGTAGGGAGGTCTGTTTGTGCACTGCAGTGTTGCAAGAAGTAGGTCACAGACTTCCACACAGGCTGTCTGGAAGCCATTGGAGCCATTCCCATAGCTGTGGTTTGGCTCAGGCTGCAGGCTCCCTGTCATGCCCAGCAAAAGCAGCACCTTCTGGAAGCTTCTGCCAGCTGGGCTCAAAGGGGCTGAGCTGCTGCAAACCTCTTCTTCTGGGGCAGAGCTTTATACCACTGGCCATAACTTTAGTCTTATTTTCTGCTAAGATGGCATAGCTGCCCAGTTGTCTTCCTACTGGAATTATTTTTATTTAACTGGCTGAATTATTTCAAGGCAAACATTTTATTTGCAGCTGATATGGTAATACTTCTGTAATTTCCACTTCCTGAGGGCTGCATGGGGGAATGGCAGGGATGTTCAGTGATGATGGCTTTCTCAATCATTTCAATTCACCCTGCATAATTTTGCCAATATCAGTGTAGCAATTCAGGGGAAAAACCAGAGTTAGAATAAAGAAAGAATTTAACAAAGGACCTAATAACATTCCCTTCCTTCTTAGGGCTGATGAAAACAAGATAAAGTTTGCTGATTCCTTACTTCCCAAAATGAGTACTGAATTAATGGGAAAGCCACACATAGCTTCTCTTTCCTGTCACATTCAGCAATTGCACATAACAGAATCATCCACAGGCAGGAGGAAACCAGCAGTGGTGCTGTTCTGCAGCAGCTACTGGAATGACATTGGCAGGTAACTTGCCCTAAAAATCTTTAAAACTCTTTTTTTACACTGTAGTCTCACTGTCTTTCCTTTGGTTCCAGAAAAAATAAGTCCTCAGTATATGATGGAGAAGGTGCTATCCGACTGGAACTGCAAAGAAATTGCTACAAATAAATTTGTGAAATTAAAAAAAATGGAAGATTGATGGAATAATTGCCTTTTATTTTAGCAGACAAAAAATGAGTTTGTAAATCATCTGTTCTTTTTCTAATATCTTTTTCCAAAATATAGATAAGAAAGAGATCTAGATAGTTCTCAATCTCACTTCAAATGCTGTAATTATAAATGGGAGACTAAAGATAAAAAGACAATGTTAGTCAGGGAAAAGTATATATATCTTGTGATTCTTTGTTAGTTCCATGTGATATTACAGAAATGTAGGATTATATACGTGCAAAAAATATTTTTACTGAAGTCCAACAGGCAAAGTACTGATCTGAAGAGAAATTATATAATAATCAATAATGTTTTTCTTGTGCAGCTGTTGAGACAAATGCTCTGTAGAATTTTGTCGCTGAAAAATCTCCCTCGTATTTCAGACTATCACCTTTTTTCACTTCCAAGTTTTTATATAATACACATTGAAGGCATCCAAGACCTTGTCCTGTAACTCACATGGGCAGGGCATCAGTTTTGAGGCCAGGTATCTTAAATTCTTTGTGGGCTTCTGTTCATGACTGATGTAGAACAATGTAAGTATCAGCAGTAATATGTGCACGTTTTATCTAGAACAATTAAATGTCCAAACCCACTATTAATCAAGCCCAGAAACTCAAAATATGGTCTATATTTTTAAAATATCTAGTAATTGAATAGACAATTAAAATATTTGAAAACCCTATTATTCCTACTGATATTAGTTCTAAACCATTGACAATGTTATTAATATTTAATGCATTTTTTCAAGTCCACTGCATTTTAGCAAGCAGATGTTTGAGACATAATTCCCTTGATTTGGTAAAATGTCCATGAGAATCTGTCCTGTAACATTTGCAACCCAAGATAAGAATTTCAGATTTACCTAAAATGTCCAATTCTATTAGCCAAAACAGCTTTTGGATAATTGACCTGTACTTGTGCTCCAGATACCACAGGCTGAGCGCAGCATTCCACCTCAGTAGTTTTATATTCCCTCAGGCCACAAAAGCTCATCCTTGATGTCAGTATCTACACAGTTCAAATCCCTTTATTTATAAGTAATGTTATAAAATGGACATGTAATTTCATGCACTTGCATTTTAACTATGGGCCCTACATTATACACTTGAATCCACATTTTTTAAGTTTTTAAGCTTCTTCATGAGCAACAGACCCAGAGAGAGAGAGAGGGAGAGAACATGGTACATTTACAACCCCTGATCACCGTGCTCCATCTCTGGTTTTATGATGTAGGAGCTGCCAAGTAATGTTTAACAGCTGCTCTGCTGCTATAAATGTGACTGCTATGCTTCCTTCCTTTATCATTAATTTCTGATGACTAGTGCTGCGTGGAAGATGCAGGGCTTTTCACGTCCAATGTTTTTAAGTATCTTGGTTTGTAATAGGCAATAAACATTTCTTCACTGGAATGCAAAAAGTCATTCCAAGTGAGGACAAAACAAAACAAGTTCAAGGTACGTTGGAAATCACGATTTGCTGCTTCATTAAATATTTTTTTCTTATTCCATTTATATCTAGCTCTCTTGAGTTCAGTACCAAGATGTGAATCATGTGTTATGTTTACTGCACCTTTTATTTCAAATTCATTTCCTGGTATAATGTAGACTATCAGCTCCACCACATCTAGGATTACAGATATTAAGCCAAATTTTGGGCCATAGTTTCCTTCTATACTCACTTTGTTCCCTCTTTAATTTTAATAATTTCACACTAATAAGCTTATTAATTCTTCTTGATAGAGGTTTCAGACAAGGAAACAATTACACTGTCTTTTACTATTATTAGATTTATGTTTATTTAGGAAGGGGTTTCTACCAAGAAATGGTTAATTATGAAGTTACCTCCAGATATCTAATGAAGGAAAATTTCTCCAGCCATATCCTTCTCAAAAAGTCTAATTTTTAACATGGTCATCTGCAGTGAATTACAGCTTACAACTGGTTTGTACAAAATTTCATATAAAAAGGGATAGTCCTTCAAGAGATACAAAGAGGGGAAACCAGGGATATGTGAGGAAAATGTTTAAACCCAAAAATTAGTTTTTCTTCTGTGTCTTCTTTTTCTGGGAAAAAATAAATACATTGACTAGCAAGACTGCTGCTTGATTAACTCTGCTTGAGTCTGGGACTGTAGTTGGGACAACATGCAGAATCTTTCACAGGAGGAAGAGGAAATAATTCCATCAAATCTTTCTCCCTTGGTGCCATGATAATAATCCAAATAAATCACCCAAATAAATTACACTAATTAATTTTGGAATCTATGCCCCTTTATAAACAGTGTACACAGTTACCTTCTTTTTTCCTCTGTTTAATCTGAATGCCTTGTGTCCTTAATGCCTAAATCACAAGATGTTGTCTTGTTTGCAAATATGGTCTTTCTTATTGCACCTCTGTGTATTTTTCAGACCCCAGGCCTGTCTAAGATCCAAGTTTATGTCAAATGAGATAATCTTGAGAACTTTCATTCTGCATTAGGGAATTTCATGTTTATAAATATGGTGTGGAAGGCAGATGAATACATTTTAGGAAAGTCCCCTCAACTAACCATTTAATTAGATGTCACAGTATAAAGACTGTAATCACTGTTTTATTCATAACTGTTGTGTTATTGGCTTTCATTCAGAGGAATGCATGACTGACCTCTCTTTCCAATACTGCTGTCAAAAATTTCATTAACTCAGGTTGAGTAGGAGTAAATAATTACGGTGAATGTTATTCATTCTCCTCTGTGCCATGCCCATTCTAATAGTATGTGTAATACTTCTACTATCACAGGTTTGGGGTTTAGCCTTGAGCTGTTCAAGGCTCAACATTTTACCACTGGAAGTCTGCTCCTTGTTGATCAAGACAGGGGTCATTGCATTGGAATTTAACCACTTACTCTGTAAAGATGACTGACAGTAATGTTCCCCCTCGTGATGGTTTGTTTTGGTTTGGTTTCAGTCTGAGTCAGACAATACTCAAACATCTAGCAGAAAGCCCCTGGTATTTTATTTAGCAGCTCCTCAGAGAAATCAACATTTCCATAGCTTCATTCCTATCAGCAAAGAATGCCCTTATTAAAGTATTTTGAAGCTTCTGTTATCGATAATGTCTTGGCTGAATCACCAGAATCTATTAAGAGAAACAGAAGATGATTACTCTGAACAGAATGTTCCCAGATAAAAGTCATTTGGGGCAAACTGAACAGGATTTTCCCCATGACACATATTCAGCATCTGCATAGACAAGTCAAATCATATGCAGAGAGATCCAGATTTTTCAGAAAATAGTTCTGAATAACTATCTAAAATAACTGAGTATCTAAATATCTGCATAAATATCATGTTGCTCTTACTGCCTGCACAGTACTGTGTTAGAAAACACAATTTTAACCATAATAGTTTTGGATTTTCAGAGCCCTGGAACTATGGAACTATTCTGATAAAGTGAGAAAGTTAGCTACTTTTTACCACATACATCCAATATAGGTTGTCTGAAAATACAGTGTGAATAAATTAACTATATCTCTCAGACATTTTAACACCATTTTTTTGACTCTTTGCAAAAAATGTAGAAGTTCAGAGCAGTGTCTGTCTACAACCGTAGACTTAAAAAAAAACTAAAAATAATATAATGTCAAATGGATCATTCAGCTAAAGTATTTGCAAAAATGACAACACACCATTGTGCTTGGACAGAGTTTGAGTCTGTATTACTTTAAAGAGAAAGAATTAATATTTAGAAGAGGTTAATTTGAGCCTTCTTTAACTTGCAAGTCATTTACCAATTGAGCTGCTTGTTGTTATTCTTCTAGTTATTTTTAATAGTAATTGTGGAAAATCCACTAGTGACTCACAGAACAGAACTCTGCTTTCAAGTGCCTGTGAAAAACACCTTACGCTTCATTCCTTAGGTAAACAAGATGAAGGAGTTCCCTGCCTCAATTGTCTCCCCATTTTTTAATAATCAAAAAATACTGACTGAGTTTCAGGCTTAGACTTGAGTCATAGTTTAAGCAACTCATAGAACCATTAATCAAGTCTTATCAAATCACAGAACAGTTTCAATTGTCTTAAGTTAAAGTGGGCACAATAACACCAGCACGTTGGCTTTGGCAACCTACCTACTCTTTTATGTCCCCAGTCATTTTCTAACTCATATGCATGGTGCTCACCCACACATGTACATTTCACACTGAAAGAATTAAGAACAGCCCATTTTGAACTCTTCACCCTCTTACAAAGCGTTTGTAGGTAGCATTTTCAGGAATTTTTTAGCCAGTTGCTTTGACCTTTTTTTTCTCAAAGGAATGTGCTAAGCATATGAATCAATAGAGAGCCTGGAATAGAATTTAAAGGGAGCTTTATATACCAAAGGCATATGTATATTTTGGGTTGTCAAGGTGATATATATTTGGAGATGGAATACCACCATGCTGTGATTACATGAAGATTGGATTGTGAGACCATTAGCAGCACATACACTTTTGTTGTATTTATGTGTTGAAGAATTAATTTGCAAAATTCATTTAAGCATCATGCACTCAATTTGCACTATGACTGTCATTAGTGAGTTTGCTGATGTTATTGGTCTGTGAATTAATATTTATTGAGGATTTCACTAATAGCTTCAGGATCCTCTATTATACACCTACTAGTAAATTTTCATTTATCTGAATTTGAAGACCAAAGTGAGATGCTTAACAAACTGTCAGAAACAAATGGAACTGACAGATAACTTTGAAGCTAGGGACCAATCTTTCTCAATACTTCTGTACACCCTGCATAAAAATGCTTATTTGAGTAATGGATATATATGAGGATTAATCATCTAATGCTTGTGAAATATTCAGAAGCCAGAAGACTAGTTTTAGAATTTTATTGTTGACTCACTACTATAAAATTGGAGAAAGTTTAGAGCTTAAAAACATTTTAGACAAATATTTTTTTCACAACAAAATACAATTTCAATGGACCTGATAATATTCATAAATTTAAACAGGGTGGAAGAAACATGATCTAGCCTAGAAAAAAGCCAGCAAACCAAGAGCAATGTGCTGCATGTTGCTTCTCAGCAGCTCAGGTATAACATACTCAGATTCCTTCTGAAAGGTTTTCCAATCATCTACTGGATCAGTAACAACCATCATTCAAAGAAATGCAGAAATATAGGTTAATTTCATTTGGAAGGATCCTTGAGAGGTCATACAGGCTACCACTGCCTCAAATTTAATTAGATCATGTTTCTTGTGGATTTGACTACATGAATTTTGAACACCTCCAAGGACAAAGAACCAAAACTCAGCCCTTTCAAACATTTTACATCTCTCATGACAAAGAAAATTTTCCTAACACCCAAGTGGAATTTCCCATGTTTGAATTTGTTTCCATTGCCTCCTGTCCTTTCTCTGCGCACATCCAGAGAAAGTCTGCTGCCATCTTCTCTGCATTTTCTCGTCAGGTACCTGAAGATATCAGTAAGGCTTCCCCTTCACCTTCTGATCTCCAGCATGAACAAACCCAACTTTCTCAGCCTTTCCTCTTTCCCCTGTGCTCCAGCCCCTGACCATTTGATAAGGTCCTCTGTGCGCTAAAGAATCCAGATCTGGACCCACCACTCCAGACACGGTCTCTCAGGTGCCAAACAGAGTGTGTGAGAAGACCACTTCCCTGGATCTTATGGCTGTAGTTACTACACAAGGGTTTTTAACTGGGCTTGCTTAAGCCTTAGCTCTCATTAAGGAAACATGAAATATGGGTGGTTTTTTCCTTCTGACAAGAAAGATAAACACAAAATACTTCACATTAAATCGTTGGGGCTTTCAATTTTTCTTATTCTGACTGAACAAAACCATCAGTTATTCACACAGTTTTAGAAAAAACCCACACATTTGTCTGGTGTACAGCACATCATATATCCTATAATTTATCTTACAGTTTGTTTAGCCACATGGGGGTTTTTGGTCATGTCAGCTTTGAATGGGAAATTGATCTTTTCTTCCTGTTATTTATTCTTTTCCTGTAAATGATAATGAAGCAATGCAGCCAAAAAGGCACCATAAGGTAAAACAATCCTTATGCTGTGATTAAGTCAGAAGACAATGTGCACTTCTAGAGGAGTTGTTTTGCCACCAAAAATCTGTAACCATGTCAAACTTGTTTCTTTTGTTAGCTCACATTCTTTCTGCCTTCTGGATTTGGAATTTAAACAGCCCATTTTATGAAAGAAAGAGTGAACTCTACAAGACTAAATCTTCACAGAAATCAATGGTTCAGTATGCGGTGGGAGGCAAAAGAAGTCAACAAAGCACTGGAAATTATCAGCATAAGTGCTGAGAGAGGGAGTGATGGGAAGATTTTCCTACTATATCAAAACTCCCAATGTCCAGTTTTGGAGATCTTAGTGCAATTTTGTTCTCCAGATCTCAGAAAGGAAATAATGACAGTGAAGAAAGTACCCAGAAGGCAATTTCAATCATTAAATTGAAGGAGCAGCTACCAAATGAGGAGTTTGGACAAGATGAGATCAAAAACTTCATAAAATCAAGATGTGCAAAATTATGAAAGTACATCAGAAGCTGAATGTAAAGTGGCTATAGACCAAACTGTACAGTATTAGAGGCATGGGGCATTGAATCAGGGTTGAAGGAGTCTGATTAAAGATAGAAAAACTAAACCATCTCTTGTGGAATAGTAAGTGAATGTCTGGAATTTGTTCTTACAGAAGGTTGTCAAGACATCCAGCATCAGTCAAAAACTCATCAAACTCATGTTCTCCCTAGGTATTGTCTTTAATTATCATTGCTAAGAGATAAAATACTGAGGTAGAGGAGTCATTTGTATGTTAAATAGAGAAACTGAAGCAATTGAGCAAAACTTAATGAAAATAATTCTATTTAATGGTACAATCAAAGTTTTATGCTGTGAGAATTAGGTACTCTGTGAAACAGGATTAAAAACTAGATTGATCCCTTCTTACAGAAAGGCAGGAGAAATTTAGCTTTTACTGCATGGTTAAGAGCATTCATCTGGGATATGGGTGAACCTCAAGTTCCCACTTTGTTAGGTGCATGGATGAAAAATTTTGTCTCTTAGTTAAACTCCTTAATGACCAAAAGTAGATCTGTCGTGTTGTAACATCCTCTTCCATCTGAAAGGATTTCAGTATCTGGAAATCAACTGGATTAATAGTGCATAGAAACAACACTTGTTCTTTTTGTTCAGGTGCAAGTCAGGAGTTCTTACATGTAATGTTTCTAAACATAAATGAAAAAAAAACTGAATTAATAGTTATTTGAATAGTTTCAAGTAGTTATTTATAGAGAAGCAATCTTCAGAGAAAATCTTAATATTTCATAATATTTTGTTACATTTTTAGATAAAACTGAAAAGTATTTCTTCAATATTCCTCTTTCCTCATCCAAGAATAAAGAAAACAAGAATACATAAACTGTATTTTTAACCAGTCTAATAATCTCATTATGTTTCATTGCCAGAGTTTTCTATGTCAACTTTGAACATGTTTTATAAATTATTTTGCACTGAAAGGACATAAAGCAATAGCTCAACTTAATGCATAAGTTTTGTGAAACGTTCAGTGAACATTTGTCATGGTTCACTTTCAGGCAGGAATTTCCATTTTATATGCTAAGGAAACCAAGGCATATACGACACCAGATTTTTTACTAACTTGAAAGATTCTGACACCACTATGCACAGAGATCGCCTAATTTGTTTATGTAATACATTCCACTTCACATCTGGCTAGAGAAAAGTGGAATAAACAGACAAAGATGCTGAAAGTTCAGGAGCATGTGGCTGGAAATTTTCCCAAGACCTTGGTCTGACTGTCTCATGGCCTTGCTAATATCGTGATAATGAAGGCTGAAGATGCTCCAACCATTTTAAAACAGTCAGGGATAGAATCTATTCTGATTTAAGCCCTCTGTAATTTAATGAGCTTTTTAATAGTTATGAATCTGCAAGTATGAACCATCATAGAGTAATTCTCCAAAATGAGGTGAATATTGCTTACATTTTGTGTGGTCCTCCTAGCTAAGTCATGCTGAGGATACAGAGGTTGTTTGTGACAGCCAGCACAGCTTCACACAGGGAGGGCAAGTTCTGCCTGACCAGCCCAGTGTGGGGATACTGCAGCAGTGGACAAGGGAGGGGCTCCAGGTGTCATTTGTCTGGGCTTCTGTAAAGCCTTTGGCACAGGCCCCCACAATGCCCTGCTCTCTAAACTGAAGAGAGATTGATTTGATGGTGCATTGTTCAGTGGATTCCATTCTCTGCCAGAGAGGTGCTCCCTTCCTCTGATCATTTTTGGTTTGGGCAGCTGGCTCTAGGTAATCCTATCTGAACCATGATCTCCAGGCATCTTCTGCAACATCAAAGCTATTGAACTCAGTTTTTCAGCATGAATATGAGCAAGCATTTCTAGCATCACAGCTTTTGCAAGTCTTCTTCTCTGAACCAAATCCTTTAACCCCCAATAAACCAGTTTGAATTACTAGCAGTTGGTCTTTATTACTGCAGTTAATCAGAGCACACTGCCTGATTAGGAAAGAGGAAAAAGTAAGTGAAAGAAGCCATTTCTTCTGCTGGCACAGAAAAGAAAATGCTGAAATTCCAAGTCTAGGGGACACAAAGAAAGGAATTTTTCAGCTGACATAAGAACGGAGATAGTGTGATGAAAAATGCATTTCTAACAACTTATCAGGAGCATTGCAGAAATTCCTTTCTTTTGTTGTCATTCCATCCCACAGCTACCATGAGAAAGAGGGGAATGGAAGCTGTTGTCTTCTTCTGAAAGTCAGTACAGGAAGACATTTATATAGCAGAGGCTAGGGGGAAAAGAGTAGAATGTCAGAATGGCAGAGAAATTAAGAAATTTGGAGAAATGTCTGAAAACACTCTGTTCACATCATTCATATAGATGAATGATTCATCTAGAATCATTCTGATTGATCTAGAGCAGTGTTAGTGTGCATGATAGTGTAAAGGCATTAGATGGGCTAAATAAGATGTTCAAAATATTGCAAATACTTATCTTGAGAACGTATGTCTAAATCACATTAATTTGCATTTGCAAACTGTATTGGCTGCTTAATTTTTCTAGATCACTTTCTGAGAAATATTTCACAGTAGCTGAAAATTCACTGATATCATGAAGATATTGACTGATAAATTTGAACATGAGAAGTCTCTGAAGATTTCAAATGACAGCCAGAATATGGAGCCCCAGTTTATTTGGTTTATTGCGAATTCTCACTCAAAAATCTGTAATGTATGGAACTTGAGTATGCCTAAAGTGTCACACAAGCATATTCACTAAAATGTTTTCATATCTAACTTTAAAATATCTATTTTAAATATCTAATTTTTATGTTTGGTTACTGGTGTTAAGGAAACTTCACCACAGGCAGTGGGAGCTGCTGTTAGGTCCTCCTGAAGCTGTCTCTGCTCCAGGCAGAGCAGAGCAAGTCCAGCTGTCCAGCCTCTCCTCAAACAGCAAGTGCTCCAGCCCCATCATCTTGGTGGCCTACCCTGAATTTGATGCAAATGGGGAAGTGAGATTTTTGATTAAATGTAGAACCCCCTTTTTATTATATTTCTTTGAAATGGAAAAAAATTTATCTTTATTTTTGTGCCACATTTTAGTTGAAAACATGCACTTTGCTAGGTAACACCAGGAGTTTTCTTAAACCCACCTTTAGTAATCTCTCACCAGTAATCCAAACCTTCATTTTCAGCTTACCACTGGCTGCATCAGTCTTCTAGTTTATGCCCCCCCTTACCCTCAAGAGCTTTTGCAATGGGGTTGAGAATCTGCTTTGTAAACAGCCCAGCTGTATAAACATGAATGTGGCTGGCAAGCAAAACCCATGGCTTTAAACATTACACTTCCTTTCCTAATGTTTTTAAAATGTATGGTTTTAGTCATAAAACTCCTTACAAATCAAAAATTTACAGTAAACTTTACTTCCATGCATTTCCGTGAAGAACAGGCACCTCTCCAAAAGATTTGTGATGTTTCTCTTTCAGATATTGTCAATGCAACTTTTTAAATTCATTTGACACCATTCTGAATTATTTGTGTGCATATATGAGAAGCTCTGATCTTGAAAACATGTTTGTAGCACTAGGTGGAAATTCCAATAGATATTGGCTTGGAAATATAAAAGGAATCAGGAGTACAGCTCAATTAGGGTGTACCTTTAATGATTGATGCATCTGGAAAGGGTCAGGTAATACCTCGTTCAGTACCTATGAACATATCTTATGAACAATGGACACAACTCTCATGGACACAACTGGTGCTGAAGAGAGGCTTTCTCTCCACCCTCAAAATCCAAACCAAACCTTCCCTGTTCCTCTGCTGCATTTCTTCTTACAGTACCTAGAAAAGCAAAGGCCTTCATGGGGTTAGGTACTGCAGCCAGCACTGGTTTGACATGTCTAGATCCAGTGGACTTGGCTTGTAATTACTTAAAAGGTGTTGAAGATACAGTGCTCTTGAGAAGTGACCAACAGAAATTCAAATCAGAAATTATGAGTCTTCATTATCAACAGTAAATGTATTAAAATATATCACAGAAAAGGGCTTGTGGAGGCAGGAAAAAGACTTGCATGTTTCTGTTAGGCTCCTAGCCCAAATTTTCAGAAATAGTATGTACTCTGAACCTAAATATTTCAGAGCACATTACATTAATTTTTATTTCACACTCCTGAAGGATCCATTTGTCCCCCCTGAAGGTGTAGAATCCAAAAAATTCAAACTTCAAACTCCCCTTAGATGTTTAACATGCAAAATTTCTGTTTCCTCTGGGTAATTTATTCAAATTTTTAAGTCCCCAAAATTTTAGAAAGAAATGTTGAATCACTTTATAGATAAATCATCAAATGCATTTTTCTTCCTAATGCAGATTTTTTTTAACAGCTACAATTAACTAAAATTAACATTTTTTAATGAACAATGGCTATCCATTCATAGTGAGGGTCTTAAGTTTTAAGGCTAAAGTTGCTACAATAAAGTACATAAACAGTAAATTGACAGGACAGAGAACATTTTTTATCATGATGGAAGGGCTAAAATAAAAATGCTTTAAGGACATAATATATGTATTTTGGGGTTGATACAAGAAATAAAATACATCAAAATATACTAAGACCTACTTATGGGTGTCAGAGATCCACAGTGCCACCAAGATAATCTTTAAATGTATTTTTAAGACTGTGTGCAATCTTAAATATCAGAATTAAAAAGTACATATAAGATGATGGATGTATTAAAAAAATAGAAAAATTAAGTTTTTACCTTGAATCTATTTTTCTGTGGTTTCATTTTTCCTTACTTTTATTGTTGACCAGCTCCTTCCCCTGAGTAGCAAAATTATATTGGCTAGACACAAACTCATGAACTCATTGTTTGCCTAGAGTTTCCTAGCAATAGAGATCAGTAGACATTTCTCTCTTTCAATTTGGCTGTGGGCATGAGGCAGGAGTCCCTGTTTGGTCCAGGTCAGGCGCAGCCGTGAGCAGGAGCCCTGTCCTGGAAGGAATGCATTGCCCAGCTGCCCACCAGCTGCAGAGCTGCCACCTTGCACAGCCGCACAACAAATCCTGTGGTGTGAGAGCTCCTGGCTTCTTCAGGCACCAGCACAAAGTGGGGGAGAACTCAGCTCCAGAAGAGGACACCTGAAGTGTCCCTGTGTGAACCAGCTGGGGCTCCACTAGAGTCAGCAGAGCCCAGGTGGGAGGGACTCAGCCCAGGAGCCTAAAGAAAGGCATCTAATTCCAGCTGAGCTGCAGGGGGCAACCCAAGGCACCTGCATGGGATGGTCAGATATGGCACAGAACAGATGAGTGCTCTCTGTCCTTCAGACAACATTGGAAATCTGTCTGTAGGCAGCTGAAATAATCCCAAGGTCAGTGTAATACACTAAACTGCTGTTTAGGGATGAGAGAGAGCTTTGACTTCATTGATTATACAAGACTTCAGACACAGCACCCAGGAGGGTGCTCAAATTTAGTTCTGCAGACAAAAAGCCAGTCCATCTCTGGTGCCCTTCACCTCTGCTCCACAGAGTCTACAGCATCTAATTCAAGCAAGAGTCATTGCCACTTGGAAGCATGTTTATATGTTTCTTGCTTCTGGCACTGGACCATACTGAGCATCTCTGAGCACCTCAATTATATCTTTTTGCCAGCAAATGGCACAGGGATGCTGCTGTTTAATATAAAAAGAAGTCAGGTTGCTGTAACATCCCCTGTCATCCCAGCTCAGTTGTCTTGGCCCCCACTTCTTGCCACGGGTCCCAGAGATGGAGTACCACCTGGAGAGGTAGAGCCAGAGTATTTCCATGTGTTTGGAACTACTCTACTCGGAGACTCCATTTACCCATCTGCACAATGGGCCTCAGAATAACATCCTTTTTCCCAGAGGAAGCTCATCTAAATGTGATGGCACAGCCCCAGGCACTGGAAATGTTTCACTTGAAATACAACTGCCTTGTGGTAAGAAACATTAACAAATGGGACCATTGACTTTTGCTTATTTTTCTTAAGTGAAGTGTCTGCTGTTTCAGGGTCAGTGATCATTCACCACATTCACTATATGCTGTTATTTTGGGCACCAAACACAGACTGTAAATCAAAACAGGACACCTTTCAATTATTTGTGTTAGCAAAAGGTATGTTGAAATCACATGGTCGGCTCAATTCTTGTTTTCAAATAAATAGTACCTAAATGCTGCTTTAAGGCACTTCATTTCTTCTTGACACATCTTCCATCCCCCATTTTCCATTTTTCCTTGGGAGGGAAAGACCATCATGATCATTCCAGTCTCTGCTGTGCCTGTGTAAATTACCATCAGTCCAGTTAACTTTACCCACACCCACAAGATGACAGAACTGCAGAAATTTTGCAGTGCTTGTTGAAATCTTACTATTCAGCAGATTTGTGGGTTTCAGAGCTTTTAAAATAAAACTTTCCAGGCCTGCTTGGTTGCACTGGGGTCAGCACAAGGTCTATGAACCACAGCTGACTGTTTTTACCTACATTTACACCTCTCTTCATAATTTTAAATCAATTTTCTGGCTCAGACAGTGGCATCACCTGATCCATAGATTTTACATCTTACGATGCCCAACACTGGCTGGCTTTGAGATTCTCATTTGTCAGTGCCAACTTTAAAAACTCCCTTTGTCTGAGGTTTTAAAGAGTCGCTATGTATAAAGGTAAGACCTTCAGAAGTCTCTACTTACTTCCCAGCTCAGTCAAGACTTTATCTACCCTTAAAAATACCACCATACACTGCATCTGTAACACTGTTTCAGAAAAAGAGGGAATAAAGCTCATTGTCTTTGAGCCTTTTATTTGCTTGTTTGCATGGCCTTTCACTATTGTTTCTTCACTTTGTCTACAGAAGACGTAAATCCATGCCTCAGTTTAGGCTTCTGGCCACTGATATAGAATAAATAGCAATAAAATGTGTAAGGAAACATATTGGATTCTATATTTTTACATTGCCAGGACTCCCGAAGGATTTAACGGAATGTTCTCAAAACATGATTCAGCCATAATACACCCTCACATGGCTCATTGCACACAGTCTTTCAGAAACCAGGTTCAGGTTTAGTATTTTGATTTACTCCCCGTGACAAAACAGCTACAGACTCCCTGTTTTGTTTTTTTTTCTCTTTGTGTGTTTTCCTACTCACACACAGAATCTGTTCACTACAGTGGACTATCTTCACTTGTTCATTTAATTTCATTTTCCTGCTGTAGCAAAAATCCAGCTTTACTCATCTTTTCTTACACAAAGAGAAGTTGTTTCCAGAAAAACTGCCTGATCTAGTTTTTTTCCTGTAATTATTTTACCCACTTTTTAAAATATTCCTTGGAAATGCCTCAGGACAACTCTCTGGAGGCACAAAAACCAAAGTTTTTGAAAGAGATTTCACAGTGAACTTCAAAGGACTTCAGAGCATTTGTGAAAAAAAAATCACAGAAAGTGGAAAATCATTCTTTCCTGCCTAATATATCATTCTCTTAATGCAAGACAATTACAATTACAATTACTACTGCTTTGTTGACTTCAGCTTAAGCATTTTAAAAAACTAGGCTCCCCATCACCTTGGAGCCTTCTTTGGGTAGGCTAACAATATTCTTTAATTTTACTCTTGAGCCAAGCTAAATATTTTTTTTTCAGTTCTACATTTATATAATTCAAATATTGTCTCTGAATATTTGGTTTCACCTTTAATTGGCAGTAAGCTGACCTATGTTTATTAAGGTAAACCTAAAACCACTGAGGAATAATTTGGGATCACCTTCTCCTCAAGGTGATCACATTTTTGCGGTAACAGTTGGCTAAGAAATCTCTCCTGTTCCAGAAGCAAAGACTCCAGTGTCTGAGCTGAGAAAGAGTAGCTCTGTAGGGACTTGGCCCAGAATAAAAACCTTTAAACTACGTTTTGTAAGGGGCAGTATACACAAATGGCGGTATAAAACTGTGCTCCTTTGTGTATAAAGAACCTAATTTCAGAGAATTTGGAATTCACTGAAATGTTACCCATGGAGTTTTACGCTATTCATTTCAATCATAGATTTCTGAGCTGTCTGGTAGTGCTGTGAACAGCAATAACATTCACAGCTTCATGGTCTCCAGGAAAGTGTTCCTTACAGCCAAAAAGTGCATGACAAGGCAGCACCTCTGCTCCTAAGCTCCACACAAAGCAAGCAAAAGACACTGTAAACACTGCTCATCTGCAATTGGGTACCCCAACATTAATAAAACAGTGCTGCAACTATCGATGCAGAAATGTTGGAAGGAAGGAAATGGGATACAGACGTAATCTGGAGGTCTGCACCAGCAAGGAGGGCAGTGCAGTGAGAGCATCAATCCTGCTTATCCTGAAGCGCTTCAGGGAATAAGTGGAAAAGGTGGAAAGGTGGAATAACTAATTAACAGTCTCTGTGTCCATTGCTGAGTAAAAGTCTCAGTGCTGCTGACAGACAATGTAAAGGAGAATATGCAAACTGCTTTAGCAGATGTTGTGTGTTCCTGTGTGTGCTGTGACCATATTTAGCAGTGGCTGAGTTGGGCAGAGAGGCAGAAACAGCCTACATAACAAATTCTTCTCAGCTTTATTTGCTTTTGCTGTTTGTCATCATAAAACACACGGCTATCACTGTTTGAGTAATAGAGCTTTTACACATTCAGCTTCATTGATTTTTGTCCTTTTCCTGTTTTGTCAACAAGGTAACATCCACATCAGGGTAGTGTATTCCAGGATCCCTGTCCCAGTGTCTAACAGAAAGCTGCCTGAGGTTTTCTATACAGGCAAAATAAATTATCCGTGAAAGAGCAAGACATATTCAGAAAAACCACATCCCCCCCTTGGACCTGTGCTTGTCAGCAGGTGGTATGATACAAGTTATAGCAGGAGCTGAGATTGTGGTGATCCTGGGGAGATAAAAATAATCCTTATGTTTGAGGTATAGTAATGACCATCTCTGTCATAATGCCAGATTTATCCTACTATCCACCTCATAAGAAAAAAAAAAATCACATTTTTTAGTTATTCTAGACACATAGATCCATTGTCTATCTCTAGCTGATAGATTGCCTCTCTGAAAGTATTACTCTCTCATTGATCTGTGGTTGTCATTTTCTCATAAAGTAAATTAAATTCAGGTTTTGGAAGATAAATTGTGTGAATTAATCACTCTACATGACCTGCTTTGTTACTAACAAAAAATACTTTTAAATGTTCTTAACTATTCCTGATATTTAGCATTTCTGTTTTTGAGTATGTTAGACAGTAAAGTATCCTGCAATATAGATAGAAATTCTCTTAAAGGATGTCTGAAGTAAAATTTTTGTTTATGCTATGAAGTTATAGTTCTTTACAGAAAGAAAGAAACAATATCATATTGTATATTCTATAATGTTATTTCACTAAAAATTGCTGTTGAACTAGTGTAACTACTGTTACACTACCACTAGTGTAGCTATTTAAAAATAATGATCCTTGTTATTTGTTTTTATTGTTTATCAAATGGTAAAAAAGCACAATTTTTATAGCAAAGGAAAGTAAGTTATTGCAGCATTGTTGCCAGTTATTGCCAGTGGAAGTTACTGCAAAATAATCAACAAGTGTGGTTTGCTTATGCCCATTTCTTCCCACAGCCTATGTCAATATTCAGAGACCTCATGTTTGTACAAAGATATGGTTTCAGAGCCCTCAGCTGGAGAACGGATGCCTAAACCACAGTGTTGGGGAGGAAAAACAAACCAGCCATCTAAGCATGTTTACTTCCAGCAACAAGGAAGTTCTAACTTGTCCCTGAGTGGTGACTCACTGGGTTGGGACTATAAAAGTAAAGGTAGCTGCTCTCTAAAACATCACAGCTTCAGACTTCAGAAATCCAGCATGATGCAATCAGGACTTGCAGCTGTTTTCTTTTTCTTGGTGGGTTTGTCATTTTGCTTGACAATCCCTATTCCCCTTGAAGACAGCCATGAATTCACAGAAAAGGACCTTCAGTTTGCAGAGGTATGGTATAAAAGAATCCATTTGCATGTTCCAATAACAGTAAGCTGTGCAGTTACAACTGTTTGGAAATTATGCTTATTACTCCTTTTCCTCTTCTTAGCGCTATCTTAGGACTCACTATGATCTCCATCCAAACCCTGCTGGCATAATGAGGAAGAGTGGAAACACAGTGGCAGCCAAACTGCGGGAAATGCAAGCTTTTTTTGGCTTGGAGGTGACAGGCAAGCTAGACGAAGAAACATATGAGCTGATGCAGAAACCAAGATGTGGTGTCCCAGATGTGGGGGAATATAACTTTTTCCCCAGAAAACTCAAATGGTCAAAAATGAATTTGACATACAGGTAAATGCCTGGTATTTTGAGTATTATTACTGCTATTACCTTCTTCCCAGGTGCATTGTCCAATGGGTTGCTCAGTACAGGAGGTTGATGTAAGAAGGGTGCATTTGAGTTTGACTAAATTAATGTTGCAGTTTAAAACCCTTACAGCCCCACTCGTGGAAAGGTGCCCCCAGCCTCCATTGCAGCCCAAGGAAGTAAACATTATTTTTTTCCATTGCACTTTGTCATGTGCTGTAAGCCAGAAATCCTCCTTTTGCCTCCATATAGACACTCAGGACCCATCCGTGGTGCCAAATGAAAGAGGGGCAGGGGCTCAGATCATGCACTTCTCTGGGTCACTCCCTAGCTCTGTTTGGACCTGGTGTGGAATTTGCTTCTGCCTTGTTCTGGACAGAGAGGTGTAGATGCAAACCAGTCTGTGTAGTGTGACTGTGAGAGCAGGCTCTTCCATTTCACATCCCAGATGTCGATCTCTGTCTTTGCTCACACAAATCCCTGTACCATGACCTCAGAAAAGTTGACCTTAGGAGGTGAAGGGCTGACAGTTCACAGGGTAGATCCTTCTCCTTTAATTCTGCAAGGTCATATATCTGGGGCTTTCAAGAGCTACAGACTGAGTTTGTTTAGCTGATTCCAAATTTGAAATCACTAAAATCTTTTAGTTCCATAGCTAGTGATAAATGTTACTTTAATGGACAATTATAGCCTTAAAGAATCACTTTGGATAATGTTTTGCTGCTCCAGGAAGTGAGGATCTTGAGATATTTTATATGTCATAAAAATTTTGAAGTTACTGATATTATTTTTTTTAAATACTGAATATATCTGACACTTTCTAAATCTTCTGGTGCATAGAAAACCAATTACTGAAAGCTGTTAGATAATTTCAGATATCTCTGAATTATTTTAGTGATTATATAAATATTTATTTTTTTAATACTGTACAATGCTACTAAGTTTATTTTTTTAATACTGTATGCAGGTACTAAGCTCCTTGTTATAAAGATCATATGAAAAAAGCAAAAGCTTTTAATGAGGTGTACAGTCAGATAAAAGTGCATTGCATATTTCTTCAATTCACCCAATTTAACTGGAGATATCAATCTGTTTGACAGAATTATGAATTACACTTCAGATCTGAGACGTAATGAGGTAGACAGAGCTTTCAAAAAAGCATTTAAAGTTTGGTCTGATGTGACACCACTGAACTTCACCAGAATACGAAGTGGTACAGCTGATATCATGATCTCCTTTGGCACTAAAGGTAACACAGAACCAATTGTTTTCATTTTATAAGTTAACTGTGTTCTTATATACATAAGATGGAGTAATTAATTTAACTGGTTTGAATTTTGCTTTCTAGAACATGGTGACTTCTACCCTTTTGATGGACCCTCTGGATTACTGGCACATGCTTTTCCCCCGGGCCCAGACTATGGAGGAGATGCTCATTTCGATGATGATGAAGTTTGGTCAGATGATTCTAAAGGTAGCAGAAGTTCTGAGATTATTTGAAATGGTGATAGATGAAAAATTTATCCCTGTTTGATATCCATAGGCTGTTCTGCATGTTGACTGTTTGTTCATCATTATCTTTACTGTTCACACATAGAATGCTGAGTTTAACCTCCAGTCATAAATGCAGGTTTAATATGTGCTTAGCATAAATTTTAAGATACAACATTCCTAAGTGAAGTGATTAAAAAAAATTACACAAATAAGATTTTGTCATTTTGGCATTTCACTAAGGGCAGCTAGTTCTGATCACAGACTGATGGGCATTGCCTTACTGAAGCCTAGAGCAAACACCTCAGCTGCACGTTGTCCGCTTGCATTTAATTTGAAAATTCATCACCTTGCCTGTTCAGGATAGAGTTTAATAGAACAAAACACTATTTTTTTCAGCCCTGGATTAGGTCTCCCTCCTGACATTAACACTAATTTCTGCAATAATGGACTCTCTACTGCAGATTAATTTACAATGAATGTTCTTGATTTGAGTAGGACCAAGACTTTACCCTAGGGCTTTCTTGTGTTGCTAAGAAATTTCAAGAGATCTCCCTGCATAGTAACAGTGTCATGTAAGAGTTAGGTGAACACCAGCTATGAGACATTAGATCTCTTAGGACCTTATTAATGCAAAAACCATCATAGTTCAAAAATGACAAGCAAATGTATCTAGTGGAAGGTGTCCCTGCTCAAGGCAGGGGGTTTGGAACTTGATAGTCCTTAAGGTCCCAAACCCTTCTATGATTTTATGAATTATGCAGAATTTTTCCATGTATTCAGTTGTCTCATTCATTTTCCCCTATGTTAAAGCACAGTGTCAAGTATGGTGATGCAAGGAGATGCACATTTACTTTTGCTGTGGCTTGTTACAGGCTATAACTTGTTTCTTGTTGCTGCCCATGAATTTGGTCATTCACTGGGACTTGAACACTCTAGAGACCCTGGGGCTTTGATGTTCCCAATCTACACATACACTGGAAAAACTGGTTTTGTGCTTCCTGATGACGATGTGCAAGGGATCCAAGAGCTCTATGGTAAGTCTGTATAATATATAATATTTATCTCCTGTATCATTATAGCCTGCTGTAGATGCACTGGACAGTTACTGGGAGCTGCAGAGGTTCAATTATAACAGTAATAAGTGATTAAGAATGATTCACTGGAACAGGAGATGCTTTTATTTAGTAGTTGAGAGGGAAAAAAAATTAACTAACGCAGAGCACAGTAGGTCACTGATGACCTGTCTCCTTTAGTGGTAGTGATGGGGACCAGAGTCCTTCTACTTTTTGACCTGCCTGAAAAGAGAAAGCAAAACAGAGTCTAAAGGCAGAAACAGAACTATCCATGTTTCATTATGAAAAGCATAAATTGTTTGGGGACCTTCAAAACTTGGGATAAAGAAAGGAAGTTTATTTAACACCATTGTAGCACATTTGAACTGCACAGTTCATGAATGCATTTGGCTAGAGGAAAGAGAGAAGAGATTTTTCTGTAAAAATTTTTTACCCATTATGGTTCTAAACATCATGATCTTGGGAGATCTTCCATGTTCTGTTCAGTATCATGATCAACAGGCAGAAAATTAACATTGTCAAGCTTGCATCATATGATATCATTTCAGGTGCTGGAGACAAAGATCCCAACCCAAAACATCCCAAAACACCAGAGAAATGTGATGTAGAATTATCACTTGATGCAATAACAGAACTTCGTGGAGAAATGCTGGTCTTCAAGGACAGGTAAAGACACTCCCATGTCAAGGATGGTGGGTACTGGATAAAGTCTGAGCTAGCCAAAACACCAGTTCAGGTTTTTACTAAAGATTTGGGTAAATGTACATTTAAAAGAGCACAAATCAATACCGATGCCTTTTAAGAAACTGCATCATATATCTTTTTAGGCAGGATTTATAATACAACTACAGGCTTAATTGCCCAGCAATATGATGTGAAGATAATATGGCTACAGACTGACACTTTTGTGCACATTTTTAAATTCATGGGATTTTCTTCAACACACATAAATCTGCTAACTTTTATTTAGGTGAAGATGTACTGCATTCAGGATCTTCACATGGGACAGCAGTAATTCTCTTATTCTAAATGAAAGAAGCTTAAAGTTGTTAGTGTTTGAGGTGATCACTGTATGAGTGGCAGAAACGCTCTGCAGCTGATGGCTGTCAGGAAAGGAAAGGAAAGGAAAGGTCTAAGAGGGGCTCAGTCTATTCAGTATTCTATGATATGATAACCATTAATTCACCAGTAATTTATTTTAATTATAGGACATCAAAGATACTGCTATTTTACAGTTTGACAAGAAACATAAAATATATCTTCCATTTCTGAACTAGGTTTTTCTGGCGACTGCATCCTCAAATGGTTGAGGCAGAACTGGTGTTACTTAAGTCCTTTTGGCCAGAGCTTCCAAATAAAATAGATGCAGCTTATGAAAATCCCATCAAAGATCTTGTGTTCATGTTTAAAGGTGAGTTTTCAATTTTGTTTTTGGCAGAAGAATACACATATTTAATCAAGCTCAACAGGTGGTGTAGAGGTAATCAATACAGGAATAAAACATCCTACCTTCCTCGCTTGAAAAACAAATTATTTCACCTCTATAAAATTTTCAGTGAATTGGGAGATGTACAATTTAATTAGGATGCCCAGAATCATGGTACAAATAGTCTAATATCTACTGAGTATGTGAACTAACAATCTGTTTGTTGTATGAAAATAGGGATCATGGTTTCCTCATTTTATTCTTCACTCACAGCTGAGTACTTACAAAAGACTCACTCATGCTTTGTTTATATTTTCAGGAAAGAAAGTCTGGGCTCTGAATGGTTACGACATAGTTGAAGACTTCCCTAAAAAGATCTATGAAATGGGATTCCCAAAAGAAATGAAAAGAATAGATGCAGCTGTCCACGTTAAAGACACCGGCAAGACTCTCTTTTTTACTGGAAATAAGTACTGGAGGTAAGCTGGAGACAGGTCAGTTTTGGTGTCCCTAGTCATAACCTGTCCAGATGTATGGGAAGATCAGGAGTTTGGTTCAAAGCAGGCATTTGGCCAATCTGGTCTGTGGTTTTCATTGGTGCTGTAGCTGTGTACAACATGTTGTAAATAGGGGCACAGATTTTAAAAGCTGAATGAATGTAAAGAAATGAGAACAAAGTGCTCTAATCTGGGAGAATTTCAAATGTGGTCATGCCTGATAGACAAATTTCCCATCTTGCCTCCTTGAGTTGCTTGTGTGAAATGGTATCAGTGCTGTGAATAAGAAATCTGTCCCACCCTAGGGTGTCTCTTTTTTACTGTCCATGAGTGGGGCTCACAACCATGTCTCAGGCATAATTAAGACGTTACCATCCCTTCCCGCTATCACTGGGACAAGCAGCCTCAGGATAGGTTCATAGTACCAATACATCCAGGTACAATAATCTCCATCTAACACATACTTTATAGATCAGTTCTGAAAAATTAGCTCTATTTTCTTTGTGTTTATTACACTTCTGGAGGTGTGACCTGTTTATCACCCTGAATTTTACCATTGCACTAGACAGAAAGCCCCCAAAGACTGCTGGCTTGCTTTGGATGTGGGTAGCTTCCAAACATATAAGGGGCACAGGCCAAACTCCCAAGCTGTTTAAATCCCCTAACTTTTTTTCATTTATTTTCAATATAGTTATGATGAAGAGGCAGAGGTTATGGACGCAGGCTACCCCAGGATGATAGAGGAAGAATTTGCAGGAATTGGTGATAAAGTGGATGCAGTCTATGAAAGAAATGGTACACAATCTGATAATAAAACTTTATTACAATTAATTGTCCTTGAAACTAGAGATTAATGTCTTGTATAAAATTGTGCATTTGTAATTTTTATTTCTTCACATCAATACTTCTGTTCTTGACTGGATCAGTTTTCCAATCTAAATTATGCTCTGGCCAAAAAAAGAGCTTCTTGCATAGGGAACCTAAAGTGACATGTTTAATATAGAAGTATTGTAATGTAATAACTGGAGCCCATTCCTATCCAGCTTTTCAGAATGTGTTTCTGAATTTTAAAAACTAAAATGTCCTGCATCTTCCTGATCAAGTGATGTAAGAATTTGACCCAAGATTAAATATCAGTCATTTTAAAACTCTGATCCAGCTCTAGCAAATGGGATGAGGATCTTTTAAAAATTTAGCTCAGCATTTTAAATATGAAAATGTTGCATTTGAGTTATTAAAAATGAAAACAGGATAATTACTATTTTAAGTATAATTCTGATATGTCACCACATTTTCTTAGTGTTAATTCTTTCTAATTTTCTTTTTCCTTAGGTTACCTCTACTTCTTTAATGGACCACTGCAGTTTGAATATAGCATCTGGAGTCAAAGAATTGTCCGTGTCCTGCATACTAACTCCCTGTTTTGGTGCTAATTACACCTGAGTGCCATGTCATAGGCTGCAGAGCAGCTTGTAGCACATGAGAATATTAATAAAGTGGGCATTTAGGTTAACCAAAGGACAGCAAGGTTCTATGAACAAGTACGAGGCTACCTACCACCAAATGTACACTGTATATATGGACTTAAACAGCTGCATGTCAGTCTGGAATTGATTTAACTTAATAGGAAAGGAGAGAAGAAATCATTAGCATTTCAGGTGCATTACACCATTTAAACCTCGTCTAGTATTGGGGTGATGCTGGATACATCACTCACTTTCATGAACTACTAATTCCCAGTATTCTGAGCATATCTGGCACCTTTCAAGGATCTCCTAGCATGTCCCAAGAAACAGACCTGGTAAACCCAGGAGCTTTATGTCTTTAAACCAATTCTTCTTCCCGAGGAAGAATTTGCAGGAATTGGTGATAAAGTGGATGCAGTCTATGAAAGAAATGGTACACAATCTGATAATAAAACTTTTATTACAATTAATTGTCCTTGAAACTAGAGATTAATGTCTTGTATAAAATTGTGCATTTGTAATTTTATTTCTTCACATCAATACTTCTGTTCTTGACTGGATCAGTTTTCCAATCTAAATTATGCTCTGGCCAAAAAAAGAGCTTCTTGCATAGGGAACCTAAAGTGACATGTTTAATATAGAAGTATTGTAATGTAATAACTGGAGCCCATTCCTATCCAGCTTTTCAGAATGTGTTTCTGAATTTTAAAAACTAAAATGTCCTGCATCTTCCTGATCAAGTGATGTAAGAATTTGACCCAAGATTAAATATCAGTCATTTTAAAACTCTGATCCAGCTCTAGCAAATGGGATGAGGATCTTTTAAAAATTTAACTCAGCATTTTAAATATGAAAATGTTGCATTTGAGTTATTAAAAATGAAAATAGGATAATTACTATTTTAAGTATAATTCTGATATGTCACCACATTTTCTTAGTGTTAATTCTTTCTAATTTTCTTTTTCCTTAGGTTACCTCTACTTCTTTAATGGACCACTGCAGTTTGAATATAGCATCTGGAGTCAAAGAATTGTCCGTGTCCTGCATACCAACTCCCTGTTTTGGTGCTAATTACACCTGAGTGCCATGTCATAGGCTGCAGAGCAGCTTGTAGCACATGAGAATATTAATAAAGTGGGCATTTAGGTTAACCAAAGGACAGCAAGGTTCTATGAACAAGTACGAGGCTACCTACCACCAAATGTACACTGTATATATGGACTTAAACAGCTGCATGTCAGTCTGGAATTGATTTAACTTAATAGGAAAGGAGAGAAGAAATCATTAGCATTTCAGGTGCATTACACCATTTAAACCTCGTCTAGTATTGGGGTGATGCTGGATACATCACTCACTTTCATGAACTACTAATTCCCAGTATTCTGAGCATATCTGGCACCTTTCAAGGATCTCCTAATATGTCCCAAGAAACAGACCTGGTAAACCCAGGAGCTTTATGTCTTTAAACCAATTATTCTTCCCTTTTTGAAATTCCTTTTAATATAGTGGGAATTCAGAGGTGTAATGAATGAGTGAGGACTGTGTGGTGACTCCCTGAGCAAGTAATACCAAGCAGCAATGATGAAGTTTGGGAATTCAAAAGTATTTGACTGTATTGAATGGGAATTTGCCCTGGAAGCAGGTGCCTATGTCATCTTTAGAACAAGGAGAAGGGACAGAAGCAGTGAGATGGCATTCCAAAGCAGACAGGAAAGCAGGAAAAGGGAAAAGTACTCCCTGGAGAAATTGTATACCTGTATGGTACTGGGGAAACTGGAAGGAAGCAGCTACAGGAGAATCACGCATGTTGGAACGTGCATGATGCCACATCTGGTACCACAGCCCAGATGTTTTCAGCTGGTGTTGACTGAAGTGACACCAGATTTATAGAGGTTATGCCTGTGCCAGAAGAGAACCTGAACATCCAAAGCAGAATATTGAAAAGAATATATTTTTTCATGTTGGCCACTCTTTTAAGATCTGTATTAATTGTTTCAGTATATTGTAATATTTTGTTTTGTTCTGTTTTGTTTTAATCAATGCAAATGATGTGGGACTGTGATTATTTTGATTTTAAAAAATAGCATTAAATAAACTGGAGGAATAAACTGATGTTGTGAAATTAATTAATTTTTCTTATAATCCCCATCACAGAAGCAATACAGAACTATTGGGCAAAAGAAATCAAGATCCCTAACCTGGGCATTTTATTCATTAAGATTTTAATCTCTGTTTAAAAATAAAATTTATTTTTTGTCCCTTCAAGAAAAACAATTTTATGGAAAAGAGGAAAAACAGAAGAGGGAAAACTGGAAAGACCCATTAAATCTGCAAAATAAGAACTAAGTTGGAATTAGATCTTACCATTACAGAAAGAATGAGAAACTATTAAGAAATACTGGGAAAAACAGTTACATCTTAGTTTGAATGTTAAATATTAGCAATTAATTAAAACTTCATTGTCCTGTTAGGGGTTGTTCTCTCAAAAACAACCCCTAAGTCAATTAATCAGCCAGGCCTGCCAAGCGAAGCTCACCAACAATTAATATCTTTGAACAGACATGAATGACCAGGCTTACCTAGTGGTGGGCTAGGTGGGCTATGTCACACGACATAGATGGTTGGTTGTGATAACCTAACAGATTGAGAGCTCTCTTCTGAGCATAAAATTGTGAACTAGTGAATTCTAGACCTTACTATGCTTTAAAGAAATGCATGGAAATAGAACTGGAAAAAATCTTTACAAAATAAAAAACTTAAAGTGGACTAAAATCAAAGTTCTGTTTTATGATAAAATATTGAGAAAACTGCTGGGGGAAAAGTCGGTACAATTCTCTAAGCATAACAAACATAATTTGGTTCAATTATATATAAAAAGTTTTGACAGAGTGTGCCTGAAAAAAAATAATGTTTGATATTGGGCTGAAGTTTCACTTAATTACTTTGGCAGTGAAATAAGGCTCTGGACATAGTCCTCATTTTTCTCAGTAAAAAGAGTTGGTGAAAAATAGTATCAAAATAATAATGAATCTTCCAAAAGGGCTAGCTGCTGAGTCTGAGTCTTCTGAGTTTCAAAGGTCTGACATGAGCTGCTCTGGGTAAGGGAATGCAAATGTGGACAGGGAAGTGAGGAGAAGCAATGAATGTCTTTCACATCTATGTGAATTTCTGTTAACATTGAACACTTGTCAGGGGAAAAAGGTACTGCATAGGAAGCTGGACCTTCAAAAGCCTTCAGCATGATCATATCCAGCTGCTATCCAGCTCAAACAGATTCCTGTTAGCTGCTCGGCTGACTGGAAACAGCCTTTGGCACAAATCCAAGCACGGCTCCAGCTTCTGTGTCCACATCTCCAGTGAGAGACGGGAGCTGTCCTGTGGGTAGCTCTGCCTCAGCTGAGAAAAGTACCAGGCTGCCAGTTCCTGGCATTTGGTTGAGGAAAAAAAATAGAAAAAAATTTCTTGTGCTGTGGAAGTGGAAGGCTGAGATCTGAGCCAGAGGGACCCTGTTGCTGCTGTCAGCCAGGAAAGAAAATCTCCACAGTTCCTTGTGCCCTGGCACCCACTGCCACCACATGAGAATAGCATTGCGCAGGTGAGTGGTGAGAATCAGATGGGATGTCACCCAAGACCATCAAGAATTGAGAAGAAACAATTCTTTTTCCAGAGGCAGAGACTGAGCTGACTGCTTTCCCTGAGATGTGAGTGGAGAAAGGACCACAAGGAGGCCGAAGCAGCTGTCTCCCAGGATGTAATAAAAGCAGAACTAATAACTTCCCACAAGGTTGCCAGTGGAACTACATAAATTTTTTATGTGGAACAACACAAATCCACCTAATAGTAAGGAATGGACAGAATAGTCCTACCTAATAGTAGGGAATTTTGTCAGGGAGGTCTAGGTTGGATATTGGGAAAAGGTTCTTCACCCAGAGGGTGGCTGGGGACTGGACCAGACTCCCCAAGAAAGTGTTTACAGCATCAGCCTGACAGAGCTCAAGGAGCACTTGAACAATGCTTTCAGGCACGTGGTGTGACTCTTGAGGCACCCTGTGCAGGGCCAGGAGTTGGACTTGATCCTTGTGGGTCCCTTCCTACTCAGCATATTCTGTGATTTTGTGATTCTGTGATTCTATGATTGATTCTGTGATTCTGTGACTAGCGCATGAACAGTTATTGATTAATGTGTCTTTTTAATATCCATATTGATCTCTGCTAGGAATGGTCATTTGAAGGGAGAGAAAGGATAAGACAAGAAAAGGAATCTGCCAGATTCTCCTCAGGGAGTTTTCTGTGTTGGTTACATGATCCTCAAAGGAGGATTTAGAGGATGCAAATATATATTGCAGGTGAGAAAAAAAGTGAGCAAACATCATCTAAACTTTCCAAAGTGAGAAATCAGGCAACACTGTAAGTATTTCCATGAACTACATGAGATCTACTAGTAGCTGAGAAACTTGAGAAAGAATTCAATGTTACAAGAATGGTTTTGGTTTTTTTCCTTTAGCATAATCTCCAGAAACCTCCTCTGAGACACTAGATGGCAGTGGCAGCTTTGCTTCTTAGAGATTCTGCACAGAGCTAAAAGTTGTAATGGTGGGTGAGGAAGCCACAGATAACTATAGTGAATTCTTACATTATGTGAAGAAGTAAAAAAAACTGACACTAATAAATAGAATTTAATTATTTATTCTATTGAAATGCAGATGTCTGAATAAAAAGTTAGGATATAATAATGTTCAGGAAGCTTCTAGATGTATTCACTATCAGGGATACTAATTCTTTAGTCTTTTCCAGAACTCAATGCAAAGAACTTCCAACAGTACACTCTTGTCCTATGCACAATGCAGCCCCTTACTCTAACCCCATTCACTGGAAAATTCCATATACACGTACATAGACATGTTCCAACTGCCTAGAAACATGGCAACCCTTCATGGATTCTTACTGAGTCTGGAGAGGAAAATTTATTTCTATTATTTCGGTATTTTCTCACACTGACTTAAACACCTCAGACTTCAGCCTAGGTCAAAGAACTGCACATTCATTTCTGTTGTGGTGAGTGTGTGTTCACCTGTTCTGTTGGAGATGTTTTCTGTTTACACATATACAATCAAACAGTGCTTTGTGGAAATACTGATGGCCCACTAACCAGAAAGCTTATTTGGGATGTAGGATCAAAATCTCCTGTCAATTCCCCTAAACCCTCCCTTCTGCCAACTCCCTAAACATTTAGGGTTTTTTGCACAAAGCAGGGTGTCTTTTGCACACACTGTGAGTCCATACCAGTTTTGGGGGTTGATGCTTTTGCTACTTCTGATGAAAAACTTTCCCAAGTGAAACCTCAGTACTTCTCCCTAAGATGATGCAGAGGGTAGAAAGCCCACACAGAGTCCCTCCAGCCTGTGATCTTCCTCTTTCCTGCTTAACACAGGGGATGTGGTTGGTACATCCATTTAAGTCACAACTTTTCAAATGCATACTGCAGTTTGAATTTCCAGCCAGTGCTGTTCAGGACTACCTCTGGCTCTCATTTCACCTATTTCCCATGTGCTGTGCTACAGGGTGTGCTCTGCCCCTGCCCCTTTAACTCACAGAAAATGGAACGAAGAATATCTTCCTCTAAGGAGACTCTCAACAGGCAGCAGACAAGCAGCTTTCAGTTTCCTATTTAAATGTCGCATAACAAATTTCCTACTGCCACAGTAATACAGGATGGTGCATTTCTGTGTGTATTGGAGTGAGCCATCCGTGCTGGGTCTTGACTTTTTGCAGGACTATACCAGGGTCCTACCACGGGGCAGGAGGAGCCTGATGGAGCAGTGTCCTCAGAATAGTCACAGCCATACTGTGCAGTCTCTGCTAGACCATACAGGCTCTTACATGATCCTGTTCTGCTCTTCTGAGAAGAGGAAGATGGGTCACGTCCAGGGTCAAGTGCTGCTTTCTTAGCCCAAATGCCATTATTACAACACTCTGTAATCTCATCATTACAGGGATTACCACCCTAGGAAAAAAGTAAGAGATATTTAATTTCTGAATTTTTGTTGTCTGAATAAATTCTTCACAGGAACAAAAAAATGATGCAGCCCTCCTCAGAGTCTGTCATCCTAAGAAGAACCTGTGAAAATCTGTTGGGAATCAGCCATGTCTGAAGGGTCTGGAGTTCACAGTGTCCTTCCCACTCTCTGTTTATCTAGCAAATGTCCTTTTCGGACTCAGCTTGGACCGTTCTATGATTCTGTGGTTCTATGGTTAAATTAATGGTCCAGGTTGCCTTCAGGTGAATCAGAAGAATTTAACATACAAATCTTACCTCTGAGCCAAATTATGTGCTATTTTGCTATAGCACATTGGTGATATAATGGCAAATAAACCATGTATGATGGGGTCAAAAGGCATCAGTGGTACAGAGAAAACAGGGTGAGAGAAATGTCAGAAAAAACTTGGTCATGAAAGCTGCAAGGACCCATGAGGTAAAACCATCATGTTTGAGGTCTTCCAGGAGAAACTGCAATTCAGGTAAGCCAGGGCCATGGGAGTGGTCTGTGCAGTGCCACATAGTGCAGTTGCAACAAGGGGCAGCCAGGATGTGGCCAGGTAGCTGGAATAATTGAGCTTGGTAAAATGTTTGCTCTCCTCCTAGCTACATATTCTGATCTGTTAGTCTCAGCTGATTAGAGTAGACCCTGCAGGCAAAAACCATAAAGGAAAGCCATTTCCATTATTCTGGCAGAGCCTAAACACAAGGTTGGTTTATGCCTCAAAGTAGCCCATATCAGAGATTTAGCTGATGGCTGGGCTATCCAGCTTTCCAGGAATCACTCAAGGACTCTTCCTTGTGGAAAGTTTGGGTCTGTAACACTAATAATTTAGCATACTTTTTTTTTTTTTAATGCTTTGGGAAGATTTTTATCATTCCAATATGGATACTCTGCACCACAACACAGGGAAAGAAGCTCCAATAGGGTCACTGGCTCACCAGTTATCTTGTATATGAGAACATATTTCCAACTGAGGTCAATTTCAAATTAAGGGAAACAAAAATTAAATGACACGTTCAAAAGTACCACAGAAATATACTGTCTAAAATGCTATTGAAAATCATGGGGCAGGAAATTAATGGCACCCAGGTCTATCTACAGTGGTAGAAAACAGTGGATGACATTGCAACAGGGAGATAGAGATCTCTAACAGGAGAATGAGGATGTTGTAGAAAATACAAAGTGAGTGATAGCATCAGCTTATCTCCAATTACTGTATTTATTAAATTAGTATTAGTAGCTGAAGTATGAATATTAAGAAAGAAATAATCAGTAAGAGCCTGTTAGCATCTGAACCACGATTCAAACAAAACAGAAATCTTAACATAGACTTCACTTTGTTTTGGTTCAGGGAATAATTGCCCAGATAACAGCTGCTTTGCAAACTGCTTGGGAAAATCGTTGCTGCCATATAGGCAAAGTTAATAGCAATTTCAGAGAAGAGACTACAAAGACATGTTTTGGAGCAGCATCTGAATCTGGTACCATTGAAGCATTTAAAAAAGGGCAGCAAAAGCCCTTTGGCAGTTTTCTGCTGAGTGCCAAGGAGGAAACACGCAGCTCAGAACTTTGCATTCGGGATTTTCTGTGCTATATTCATGAGACTTAGAGTATGAGTTGCACTCTCTGAAACTGAGTCACTTGATGCACAAAATAAATATCGGATGTGGGCTCCTTCTCCCTCTATGAGGCTACACAAGCATCAACTCCAGAAGGAAAATGCTTGTTGAAATTTCAGGCTTAAACAATCCAGTACTGTGCATGCAGCCTTAAATAAACACCGGAAATTTTAATTGTTATGATTCCACTCACTCTATTCATAGTTCTCTGCATTAGAATTTTCATGGCACCCCAAGGAATGACTTGCATTATGTTGACATGTGTTTAAATTGTGACATTTCTCTTTGAATCTAATCATTGGAGTCACAGAATGTCGGCAATACCCAGCTGTCCAAATCAGGCCATCTCAGATGGTCCTTTTCTTTTCTATCCATAATGGAAACGAGGAGTAAACAAGATCTTGTCCTGTGATATTTCAAGTGCTGCTGAATTTTTCATTGTTTTTCTTTAGTTCTTTCTTGCATAGATACAGGTGTTCTTAATATCCACATTCTCAACTGCATTTCAGATTTAAAATAGTACAATAAACTCAACAGATTTTTTGTGCTCATTATGAAATGTGACTCCCCTATGATCTATTTTTAAACTATTGTCCTTATTCATTGAATGTGTTCTTATATCAATAAATAAAAGGACCTACTTTCTGTAAGTTGCTTGCTTACATATCTTCAGCAGATCTCTTATTTGTTTTAACTTTAAAACTGATGTTACAATTTCTTGCCCTTTGATGTGAGCAATATTTTTTATTTCTCCTGACAGTTTTGGCAGACATTCTTCTTGCTATCTGCTTTGTAAGACAGTGTGACCAGAGCTAGACACAATATTCAGGTCAGATGGAATCAGGTCATTATGTTTCCAGAATTATCATTAATCTCTTCCTCTACACTTTATAGCCTTATTTTTTGTAGACATGTATTGGTTTTAGTTGTTATAAAAGGTTTACTTTAATCTCAGTTAGCAGAGATTTCATCTAATAAAGAGATTTCATCTCATTTCATCTAAGACAACCCACAGGAACACAAATTTAAGAAATTCCCCCAGAATTACAGGAAAATAAGCAGGAGTCAAGGACATCATCAGTATTGCTTCAGTGATTAGCTATCTGCAATCTACCATCTTTTTTGTGTTTACTGAAAATCAGAGATTTGCAAGTTCAACATGCGTCAACACCAACTGCCAGAACTGAATCACAGAGAAGCCCAGCCATCCTGTTACAGCAAAACCACTCAGGAATAAACTAATAAATACTGGTGTGAGACAAAGTCACACTAGTAAAACTAGTGTAAAACTAGGAATTATTTTCCTTCCTCTGATGCACCTTATTAAAGGATACTACCCTCTCAGATTACTGTGCCAATTTTATGATGCCAGGTTTTGGAAAATGAATTTATAAACAGCCAGAAGGCAAGAAATGCAGCCTGAAAGTACACTTCTGGGAAGCAAAGGATCTGGGAAAATAACCTAGTTTATAACAGGGTAGAGATTTAATGAATGTATGGAATGCAACCCTTGGGGTACAGGATAGGAACAAACTGTGGCAACAGGAAAAGCGGGAAGGTTACTGCTACCAGGAAACTCGACCAGTGCTGTTATCCTTACAAGGGAGGATACATGAAAACAAAACTCAAAGTTGCAAGAAATGTCAAGTCAACCTTTACAAATATGTGAGACCCACAGCTTTGATTAAATGCTGAAACGCATGGGCGGAATAAATCACTCGTCATCACAGATTTGGCTACAAGATTATGGGGCTGTAATTCCAACACCACCACCCCCCAACACACCTTAGAGCAACCACAGCTGTGTAGGTGGCACAGATGTGTTTAGGCTCAGGGTGGGTAGACTAAATTTTGATGAGATGATATAATCAAAACAAGTCTCACTATTATTTCTAGCATTGCAATTTGTTACTGAAAATAGTGTGGATGTAAAAGATCTATTTCTTAAAATATCCCAATGACATAATTAGCCTCACTTCCTCTGTGTTAGATGACTAAACAACACACTGTGTGTCTGCACAGCCAAGACAGAAGTTGCAAGGCTATATGATAGTGTGATTACTGTATCATTAGTGACTTGCCATGAGGATGACCAAAAGAGACTCTTGCTTGTGAAATGTTAGGGCTGAAGCACAGGTAGAGTTTAGGGGCCACTCACCTTGAGGTAAACTGCTTTCTGTTTTAGCACAGACATACTCCTTCTCGTGGACCAAGGAACAGCAGTCTTTGAAACTCCAGTTTGGGATGAATCAATTCCTCCTGCAAAGAGTTTGTGCTCCAGGGAGATGTAATGCACAGTGAGCTGGCAGGTATAACCACAGTAGCCCATGACCAGAGCTCCTGCCTGCAGGAGCCAGAGCCAATCCATGGTATTTCTCTTCCCAAAATTTGGATGACATGCTTTTTGTTGGAGAAGGCAAAATCAGAGACAAGGACCACCAAGAAGAGGGCCTTCAGGGAGCAGGGAAGGGAAGGCGGGAGATGGGCAGGGAGAGAGAAGGATGGGTGACTATCTCAGACTGCCCTGGACTGTGGGGCAACTCAATGCTATAATGGATCCCACTCATATGGGAAATGTTGAACAGGTCCTTTGCTTTGGTCCTCCTATGGCAATATTTTAGTTGTGCTTCATTTGTTTCCTAGAGGAAAACTGAAACTGAGAGCCAGGAATTGCTCCCAGACCACTTTGCCTAGATGTAGGGAAGATGCTTAAGTGTCCTGGCTTTCTTAAAAGATTCCTTGAATGACATGACATTTTATTTTCAAATTTTCATACTTACAGTGCTTTGTTACTGAGTTTTTAGATTATGGTCTGCACTGGACATTTTGCTAAGAAAGCAGCAGACTGCTAGGCAGATGTGGAGAAATAAAAGCTTTCCAAGCCTGCCTGTTAATTCTCTCAGAACTGTTTTCAGAGTCAGGCTGAAATCTTCCTGTTTAAAGTTTCAGAGAATGAAGGATGAGTTATTTTTGTATAAACAGTAAATATTTTCCATGAGCTAGCTGGTTTATCAGATCCTGCGTTCTCAAAAAGAGAGATTTACTGGGACTCAGTGTTCAGTTCTAAATAATGTATCTTTCTGCAAAAGATTTCTGTTGCTACTCAACACAAGTTATGCCAAGGAAAGCAGTGTGACCCCATGTGTGAGATTAACTAAGAAATGTTGGATGTTGCATTGTCTTCATTCCTTCCTGTTACAACGAAAGGAGAGCAAAGAGCAAACACACCAGTTTTGTGGTAGTGATCATGCCGGAGATGTGCCTTCACAGGTAGTCATTGTGGTCATTCCCACAGTTTATAACACACACACAAAAAAAAGTTACACTTCTGGGGTATCTGAGACTGTATTTCAAAGTCACTTAAGTAGCTACAGCACATTCAAATTAAAGTAGTTTTTCTGTGCAGGTCTGAGAAAGTGGATCTGCTCCACATGCTCGGCAGTATTTTCGTTATTTTTGACACTGGAGATCATCACAAGCAACTGTTGGGTTTTTGTCTTGGGAATACCCCAGATTTATTGTGTGGGTGTAGTACTTGTCTAGCATGATCCCACTGACTAGTCTGCTTCCTCACTTTGAATCATTAGATATTTCCATCAAGCAGATTGCACAGATTTAATTTTGTTTCAGCTCTCAGGTGCCACAAACCCTTTCTCATTTGCTGTGTCAGACATTCTTGCTTCAGCTGGCATGGAGTAAATAGCAAAGACCTGGAGGGCCTTTCTGCACCCAGCAAAAGAACAAATGCACCAGGCTGTGTTATGTCATGCAGCAGGAAATAATGCCTGCTAGGACTTGAATGGACATTAATATAGTTTGGATTAGTGTTGAAAGAGCAGCTTTTGTGCCTTCCCTGATACGTGATTTCTGTAGCAGTATCTACATTTGGATGTCATGGAAGCAAGCAGGATGTCCATCGTGATTGGATCCCCTGGGCTCAGCTGTCACAGAAATGACACAAATCAGGGACCTCATTCCTCCCACTTTGCCCACCCCACAATGCCTTGAAATTTTTCATGTTGTTTAGTTTCAAATGCTTCAAAAGGAATTCAAGTATCATCCAGCAGAAAACATCTTCAGGTAAGGAGGTGTAAGACAAGTGTCCTGAGGCTTCATCAAACACTTCTCAGTCACACTCTTGTCCCCAAACCACCTGGCAGTGAACAGGTGATGACACATGATGGCAGGTGATGTAATGTAAGGGACTCACTTCTTTGAAAAAATGATTGCAAAACAGTTAATCAGTGAAGGAAGGTACAGAACAACCTTCAGGAAAGTAAGAGAAAGTAAAAACCCAGAAAAGAACATGCTCTTCCATAATGACTTTTTCCAGCAGACTTGGTGAAATGCTTCCATAGTGTTCCAGGAAAAATGATGAAAATCAGCAAGGTATGTAACAGAAAGAAGGAAACAAAGAGAACTGCAGGATAAATTGTAAAACTCCTTTTTTCATACTTAGCTGTGAGATAAAAACAACAGAAGCAGCACAGTGGAGTTAATACTTCTTTATTAATAATGAATACTTCTTCTGTCCATGCAATCTCTTCTGAGTTAAATTATTTGCGTTCATTGGGCAAGGGTGAGCTTAAAGTCAGATAACTGAGACATCATGAACATTATTTCAATTTGAGCTTAAGGTGAGGTATCTTTCAAGTAGAACTGATTGATTGTGAAAGGAAAATAAATTCTTCTTTTGGAAAGATATAAATTACTTTGCTTAAAGAATGAGTTTGGTTTTAGTAAGTATTTACTGGTATGAAGGCAAAACCCAGTGGCTTGGCAATTAATTTCCAGAACTCTGGCAGCCTTGGTGCCATGATCATTTCCCTGGGCAACCTGTTCCAGTGACTGACAGCTGTCCCAGTGAAAAATCTTTTCCTGATGTCCAATCTGAATTTGCCCTGATGCAGCTTCATTCCATTGCCTTGTGTCCCATGGCTGGTCGTACTGGCACTGTGAGCTATGTAATTCACCTTTATCACAGAGACAAACAAAAAAAATTGTATTTGAAACAATACAAAAATATTTTCTGGCTAAATTCATAAAGAAAGTAGAAAGATTTGGCTGTTATTAAAGGTAGATTAATGCTCTAAATAAGGACAACACACTTCATTCATATTCATAAGCTAAACCTGACTTATGTTACCTAAGTAACTCTGGTTATTTTGCAATCTTGTTCTCTAATCTGGGGCATCCCTGAGGTTGTACAAATTGCTTAATCACCTCCACTGTTCAACAATGGCTCACTTCTTCACGTATCTCCTTTTGTGCAGATTGAGGACTGAGCCATAACAGAGGTAAAGGGCTGAAGCCATCATGACCTATTGAATGTGGTGTTAAGAAGAGGAATCTTTCCTACATCTGGGCTGGTCACATATTCCCAGCAAGCACATGCGAGCCTTTGGGAGGCCAGATGTGCTCCTCTGATGCTGTGTTGGGGTGTTTTTGGGGTCCCCTTCTCTTTGCATGGACACCAGCTTCTTACCACATAGTCTAACTTCTAGCAGAGTAAGGGCCTCTAAATGAAATGCCAAGCCAAATGTAAAATTGTCCTCTGCTTCCCATTTAGTCAATGAAGAAAGGTAGACAGAAAGTATTGACACCACTAATATCTCAGCTTCCGTCTAAAGGCATCTGTTTTTCTTCACTGCCTGCAGTTAGGAAACTGGATGACTGTGCTCCTGGCCTAGAAAAATCTATGAAACCACTAAGTTTATGAAAGATTTGTCTTAGATTTAGCCAGATTTCTGACTTTACATGCAACACCCCCGCCTTTAAAATTTTTTTTAAATCAAATTACTAGCATTCTGATATGTTGAAGTACTTTTCAAAGTTCTTGTCTTTGGGGCATCCAGTTTCTTTTCACCTTTAGACCCTCAGAAAATTCAGATCCCTTCTCATTCAAGTACCTGGACATTTTACTCCAGCTAACTTCTGATCAATTAATTGATTTTGTCCAAGGAAATTCTAGACACTATGACTTAGTAAGTAAATGACATTTCACACTTTGTAGTCACTTAGCAAAATTGAAGCCAAAATAGAAATAATTCACAATGGGGTCACTGTTAATCACCATGTTGACTATAAAACCAAGGTCTGCTTGGAGCTTGCAGCTGGTTTTTGTTAGGAAGATGGCGTGAAACATAAATTTAAACCCATTCTATCCCCTTTGGTCTTATGCTTTTGTTAAAGCAGAGCAACAGAATCTTTGTATAAAACTCTTTTAATGTATTTTAAATGTGTACTTTAGGGTGAGACGAATCACATTCTCTGTAGGCTAATCTTTCAAAAGGAGAGATCCAACACCAAGGGAAATCAATTTCATTCCTGTAGATGACTTTCATAGCTTCTATTTCTCTGAAAGGATTCCAATATGATCAGAATCTACACAGGGATCTCAGTCAGATACTCAACTGCACAACATTTTTATCCAGATAAATTTCTTTTCTTTTGAAGTGACTTGTTTGTTTTTATTCCATCACATCATAACGCTTAAGGCTAACTGATCATCCCTTCCTTGTTTCTCACATCAGCCCACAATGTGCACACATGAATAATTATGTTCCACTCGCACTTTTGTTCTGTCATGTTATTGTTAACTTTGGCCTTGGATTCTTGTTCTGAGATACTATCTACTATATTTTCAAGCCTTCAACATTTTAATGTCTGTCTCTGTTTAGAGTCAAAAAATTAAAGATGAGTTGAGTTTAAAAAATCCAGAGTTAAAATTCAATACTATTATGCAAGAGAAAAAATAAATTAATAAGGATTGGGAAGAATATATAAAATAAATAACATAAAATAGCAAAAAGGAAGAGAAGTGATATCTTTGCTTGCAAACAATTGTTTTGAATAAGTGAATCTTCATTGTACAAATATTTTCCAACTATGCTTGAAGACATAAAAAACAGATGATGCAGAAGGATTCAGGAAGCCTCTGTGGTCAATAATGCTTTTGGACAAATAGTGTTGAAGTGTGGGAAAAGACAGAAATAAGCCAAATTTTAGCTGTTATTGATAACAGGGAAATGGAGGCAAGGCAAATTTCTGTTGAGGGATGCTGGATCCCACCTCTTTCAGTTTTATCTTTCCTCACAGAGCTTTTGTTAATACAAAGAAAATAAACAGACCGGGATGATCAACATTGTGCAAGTGACAAACCCAGATTAATCCACCAGTTAAGCATTCTAAAGTAGACTCCAGCTGAGCTTGTAGGTCCATGTCCCCTGTTCTAGCAAGAGAGAAGATGAGGGCAGTGGCTTCTCTGCTGAGTGCAGTGAGACCCTGTATGGGGTGTCAGCTGCTCCTCAGGCAGGCTCTGCTCCTGGGATGGGGACTGAGGAACCTGGACCCTGGCACAGCGCTGGGAAAAGGAAGGAAGGAGCCTTTTCCTGACTTCAGCTAGTTAGCAGCGTTGGCAGCTTCCACGGCTTGTGGGGCAAATATTACCTGTGACGGTCCAAAGGGACACCAGAGCTACTCAGCTGGCAGGGACAGGGGCAGGTGACTGACTGTGGGGTTCAGGGCCCAGCCCACCGCCAGGGCCAGGTGCCACACTGCAGGCAGAGCCTTTGGGCACAGCCAGGCACCCTGGCTGACAGCGCCAGTAGAAGGGCTCATTCTGGAGCAGGGAGGGCACAAAAGCTCAGCCACAGGAGGGCACAAGGCACGCTGTACTTTCCAGGACCAGTGGGTGACACTCCTTGTGACCTGGGTAGGTGTCCCCAGGAGGCTTCCAGTGGGTGCAGAGCATTTCCTACATGACACACGTGTGGTGCTGTCTCTCCTGAACTGATACCAATGACACTACTTATGAAAGTACCTGTGCCCCGGACTCAAGGAGACACACAGTGAATATTTTCTCTCAAGGAAATTCCCTGAACTATTTGCCTTGGCTACTTCTTGGGAAGTATCAGTGCCCAGGCCTTCCTTAAAGCATGTGTGATTTTCAGAATATTCCCCTGTCCCACTGGTGTTTCCTCATTCCCACAGACCTGTGTCTCCTGGGCATTTTCTCAGTCTCCACCAGATCTGTTCTGCAGGGTGTGGAAGTGGGTACGTGACTGCTTCAGCAAAATGCAAATTCTTCACAATAGTTTTCACCCAGAACAGAGCCTCAAGCAGATACTTCTAATTGACTCATTGTGCTAAATAAGTTGTAAACACCTGAGTCATGCATCATTTTAATCCTCTTACAAAAGAATCAGCTTCAAGAAAATGGATATGGATTACTGAGACAAAATGATATTTTAACAATACAGTTTAGGTTAAATGTTCCTTTCCTGAAATGCCTGCTGGGAGGCATTGAGATATATTGGTGAATTCTATTTAATTCCACAACTAAAGTATGTTATCAATGACAGCGCTAAAGAATTTTTTCCTGAAAAACTCCTCAGAAAAATTAACTAGATATGTTTCTTTTACTGCCATGGGGACAAAATGCTATAGGATGATGAAAATCCCATTGCACTTTGCACATTAGTCTTTGTGTAGAAAACAGGAATTTTTTTTTTTTTTTTTTCTTTATCCTTCTTGTACTAACACTGTAATTAATAATTGGTCAGATATATATAGGAATCTGTAAATTGCTTGTGAGCAGAACACGCTCTTGTCTGTGTTTCCAGTTCCCTGTGCTAATGAGTTGGTAGTTTACACAACAGCCAGCTGGTTTTGGCACTATCTGTTTTACTAAAAGGAAAAATAATGAATTGCTTGTACAGCTGCATGAAAATGTGGATCATCTCTCGTGGAAGGACTTATGTCACTGTTATAAAAGCCTTTTTGTGGTCAGTGGACAAACAGAGGAAACTCTCTGAGTGCTGTTTCACTCTGTCTTAAAGGAGTTTTCTCAGGCAGTTTCAGTGAATTCTGTTTCCCAGATACCTCTTAAGAGTAATGGGAGCTGCACTACCAACAAAGTCTATCCCTGTCTTTGCACAGATAAAAGAGCAACTGAGCCTCAAGCTTATTGTGCTGGGACTAGTACTAACAAAGTACTGCAGCAAAATACTCCAGTACTCTAAAGCAGTTTGCCTGCAGGTACAAGAACAACCTTCAGGTTCTTCCTCCTTCAGGCTCTGCTAGTTGAATGAGAGAATATCCTTCCATTTTCCTGTAAATGAACTCCCCTCCAAGGTCAACTGTGCATCCAGAAATCTTACTAGTTTTTCTCTTGGGTAAGCAAGGTGTATAAGCTGCTACTGAAGTTGTCCATCTCTCCTTCTCTCCATCTGCCTTTAGGCACAAAGACAGGTTGTGCTTAAGCTTCCTTATTAGCTGTGACAGGTGAAATCACAAGTGCTGCTTTGAGTGCTGGTCTTTCCCTGCTCTGAGGGATGTGATTATTGCAGTTTGGGGGTTACAAGGCAGTTTCCATCCAAGATTTCTACTTCCATTTCCTTTGCTTTAGAGCTGTGTTTCAATCTTCCATGTGCTCCTGAGAGTGATTATTCATCTGTAGTACAATACTTAGGTAGGAAGGATGTTGTCCTGACCCAGGCACAGGAAAAACAGACTGTGAGAGAGAAACATCAGAGCTCTGAACTTCATTCTTTCACAACAGTTACCCATCTATATGCCTCTCTTTATGGCTGTGTTGCTCGGTATATGAGGTGGGTTCATAAGTAAAGAGCATGGATGGATGTGTACATCAGCTGTGGCACCAGTGTAAGGTTAGAAACTACATATTTCTGTTTCTGAGCATTTAGCTGAACATTACTGCTCTTTTATATGACATGTTCCAAGGAATATTTTTTCCTGTTAAATTCAAAATATATGTTACAAGCAATATATATTGGATTGGATCTTAATTTAATAGTATTAAACAGTAGTAGTGCTACTATTAATAGTAGTAGTAATAATATTAATATTATTAATAATACTACCCTTAATTTAATAGCATTAAAAATGTGTAAAACCAGAAATCAATATTTTCCAAGTTCAGGAGAAAAACTATATTTAATATTTTCAGTGCTCTTGCTACTCAACACCTTCTGAATTTAATGTGGTTTAATTTTTTTTAAATAACCCTTTCCCTTTATTTGTCAGCTTTGAGGAGGAAATGGTTTCTGAATATGTGAAGTAATAAGTGGTGTAGAAGTTTGGAAGAGCTAAAACATAATGTGGGAAATTTTGGGTGGTTTTGACTATTATATATTTTTAAGGGAAAGGGAAATTTTGTTGTTGGAACAAAGAAAAACAAGGAGTTGCCAAGCATATTATGTTTGAGAAATAATGAAAACTTCTCTATTAACAATTTAAGAGTCTTCTATGGTTACTTTTAACACATTCACGATTAACTCATATTCCTTATTATGGAATTTCCCAAGTGGGCAGCAATTTATTTCACTTTCTTTTCCAACTATGATTTTTATTCTAACTGAGCCATGTTTGAGCCCTTTTTGTAACAGGAGAATTTTTTCACTCTTCCATCACTGAAATCTCTATTAACACCAAAGGAAACTCATACCAGATTCTTTCTCACTTTACATAAAATGAACAATCTTTCATGTTAATCATATATTTCTTAATTTTATCCTACAATGACAAGTGAGTGTGCTCTTAAATAATCATCAAAGGAGACAAGAAGTCCTTTCTTTTCAGTACTTGGGAACAAACTATATACAATATTTCTTTTCAGAAGAAATAAACCATGGAAATAACTTCTAGATGTTGTATTAGAAGTTGGTTTCAGATGTATTGGGATGAACTGTTTTTTAAACAAATATGTTTTCCTCACTTTTACACCTTCCTGAAATATAAAGGAAGATAACCTTGTCACTTGAAGAATGTTGGCAGGTCAAAAGAAGGAGGGTTTTCAGATTAGAAATAAATCGAGGTTTAAAATGTTCCTGCTTTCCTTTCACTGGATGTCTTTAACTAACATTAATAATACCTGGACAAAAAAACCAATTATTCCCTTTTTTCTTTTTCCATGCACTGTGAATAGAATGATAATACCTCTGTCTATTTTGTTGCCTTTTCAATTGATTCACAAATATTATTTGTGTTCTCAAGTAGAATAAGGAGAGACTATGTGACACAGATATTAGAGAAATGAACTAATGATCCATTTTACACAGCATCCCAGTTCTGACAAAATAAAATTTGGATACTGCAAAGACAAATTCTCTATAGTGTCGGTCCTTTGAGAACTACAGTGTTTGAAAGGATAATCCTGTGTCACATTGGACAATTCTAACTCTATATTTTGCAGTGCAAGTCCAAGGATCAGTAACCATTTCAAGAACATAAATAAAAAAAAAAAATTCATAAAGTATATTTAAAAACCCACAGCCTATACCCCATGGCCTTTTGACATTTGTACTATTAATTAAATTGAATCTCCTAACTATTTTCTAATGTTGCAGGTATCTATTTGATAAACTGCATAGATAAAAGAAACTCTTACTAGATAGCAAAATGGTCATGCCAGCAAAAATAATTTTTAGGAGGTTTGAAAGAGAAGTAGATGACTTTAGAATCAAACACAATATGAGATTTTTTTAATAACTTAGCTACAGGTGTATTATGTAATGTCTATAGGGAAAGATGGTTGCCATATGTGGGGCTGAGGAAACTGTTACTAAGATACAGGTAAGGCTAACCAAAATTTTCCAGGGAAATAAATAATATTATAGTTATCACTGGAAAAAAAGGAGAAAGACCAGTTTTCACCTGTGAACAGTGGGTAGTGACTGGGAGGGAGCTAATGATGTGCCCTAATCGTGTGTGTGTGTTGATGCTGAGGATTTTGGTATTGAGCACAGTCCTGTGATTTCGTGTCCAACACATCTGTCAAAGACATTGTGTAAGCTTCCCTAGTTTACCCCAGCTAGCTACTGAGAGAGTACATGGTACCCTGCATGAAGCGCCTTCCTCTGCAAGAACTTCACCTACGATCTGGAAATCATACTGGGCTTATGATGAAGTGTTTACAGGAAGGGCAGAGGAGATGCACTGACAAGCCCTGTGTGTCTTGTAGATGCATGATCTAGGGAAAAATCAGTCATTCTGAATTACACAGCTGCCTACTACTTCATTCCTTAAACTCCATGTCAACCCACAGCACTTCCTTCTGTTCACATACACCTGAAGAACTTCTCTTAAATCTGGGAACAATTTAGCATGTCTTTAGCACATGAAGTAATATCCCAGGGCATTTTGAAAAAAAAGTTGTGATCAAATCTTACAAAACTGCAGTGAAGCAACATCCTGATGAGCCTGTCTTGTGTTTTTTTGATTAGCTGGAGGCCACTGGATAATCATTCCAATTAAGTCATGTGAGTCCAATTCCTTGAGAACATTGTAAGCATGAAAAAATAATTTAATTTATTATCTGAAACTTAATCCCTGTCCATGCTCATGACTGCACATGCAAGCTTGGCCCATGTGCCATCCTCAGCAGTGACAGCTGGAGAAACTTCTGCCCAGAAGCCTCTTTTGCTCTACAACAGAGCACGTCCCTCCCTGACACACTTCACTGAGCTCACTTGACTTTTACTATATTATGAATTTAACTATATTTAACTATATACCTGTTAGGAGGGCAGCTAGCCATAGGGGGAAGGCTAGAGCCAAGTTTATAGATAGTTGGGTGGTTGGGGTGAATGTGTAGGGTAATAGGCCTAGGAGGTTGATGAGTAGGAGGAAGATCATGAGGGACGTTAAAAAAAGGGCTCATTTGTGTCCTTTTTTGTCTAGGGTATTATTATTTGTTTTGTGAGTAGGTTAATAAATCATAGTTGGAGGGTTGAGAGTCAATTAGTGATTCATCAGTTATCCAGGGATGTTGTAAAGGTTTTAGTTAGTTAAAGTTGTAAAGGTTTTACAGTTCAACTTATCTTGGGTGAGGTAACATGAATTCATTTGAATACCTCAGCTAGATATTCAGCAATCCCTGTGCAGGCACATAGTGGTGAGCTGGAGGAAGACACTGCTGGAAAGTGTCTTACTAACATATTAGTTGGTAATTTCATATCTGTGCTTTGTCATGACTCTGCATTCTTGAGATCACAAGTGGTTCTCTGTTAACAATAGAGAATCATGTGTTCAAGGAATTTTTTTCATATAAATTAAATGGATTGTGAATTTAATACTTGCAATATTTATTAAAATGCATCTTTTTTTAGTCAAGAAACATTTTGAAATTATGTTCCAAGGCAGTTTAATGTGTTAACTGCGGTATTTGATTACTTGAACTGGTACTGAAAATAAGAATATTCTTTGGTATGCAGGAATAAAAGAGATGTAGAAAGCAAATTACTTACTTTTAGCTTAGCATTTCCACAAATGCACAATAACAACAACTTCATTAGTCAGCATCTTTAAAGAAGAGGTTGGAGATGTTGACTAGCCTTTTTTTAACAAGAGTTTAAACTAAATAAATATTTTTCGTCTTTAGACATATAATTTGTATACAATTCTTTTGGCTCCTCTTATTTGGCAATTGCCCTCTGCTCTGTGGCTTCTTGTCCTAGAACATCACTAAAACATTTAATTGTCAATTTTATTACAAAGCTGATAAATTACACCCTGGTCTTCTATGCTAGCATCTAAAGATTTCCCTATTCATCACATTGTTCGAAGATCTCCTGCTAAGTGAAACCTTTGTGGGTGCAGGTTTGCTCAGAGCAGACATAGCTCTAAGGTGGGTATCACCACTTTATTCATCAAAATATAGAAAGGATTGATTGCACAAATGATGTTGGTCTCCAGATAAAGAAGATAAGTAATGGAAGTAAAGTTTATGTTTGGTAGTCATGTTCTACTGGCAGCTACTTAAGGATCAATGTAGACTTCTACATAAAATGACTGCCAGTAGTTGATTACATAATTTTCAAATTATGACCATGACATCTGAGAGCAGGATGGCAGACTGTTTCGCAGAAAGCTTCCTCACTCTCCTTCCTCAGGTGTTTTTTGGACAGAGAAGCCCAGGCTTCTCAAGGCGGTGTCTTTTGTTTCATGTATTGATAATGAACTGGCTGAATATCTAGGGGCTGCCAAGTCAAATTGTAAAAGCTTTAAGCTTTCTCTAGTCCACATCAAAAGGAATTCCAGAAAAGATAAGAGATTCTTCACATGGCAGAGTTCCCTATCTCTTCCTAATATTTAGTTCAAAGCATTGCAGTGAAGTTACATAACATTAGCATGTAACATATTAACAATATGCCTGATGGACTTAATAAAGTCACGTGTTTAAGCAGTTTTAAAGAGATGGGATGACCAACCACACATCAGAAATCATCTTCTGTGGACTTGTCTTCTGCTCTACATAACCAAAATACTACAGTAAGTCTTGAGTCTAAAAACCCATCCCCTTAATTAACAACCAGAGATCAGGCAGCTTATTCATATCCTTTATACAAGAATAGGAATCACACAGGTCCTTGACCATAAAAGTCTGTGCATAGGAGGAGAGAGAAGTGCAACATTTTACTGGCCATCCTCTTCAGAAGGAAAGGCAGGATCCTGCCCACATTTCAGTTACCTCAGTGGTTTGGTGTGACAGCCTGACTCTCATAGGGACCAGAATGGTAAAGAGGAAACAGTGAATTAATTGTGTATCACAACCACAGTGCTTCCTGTCACACCTATTGCTCAGGCCATGTCCAAATTCAGAGCATGACCCCAATACATTGCCACATATGAAATAAGGGTGCTATTATTCCCAGCTTTCATATTCCAGTTTAGTTCCTGCAAACCCCAGAGTTCTTGGGCTTTGGATTCTGTCACACCTCTTATTCACTGATGGATAATGTAACACCAATGCAATCACTCTGTGACCTTACCTTCTAAACTACCAAGTCAGACATTGCTGAGAGGAAATGACATGCAGCTTAAAAAACTTGTTTATATACAATATACAAATACGGAAGTGATTTCACCTTTGTTATTGCTGGTAATACTCAAGGATACAGACATCAAAAATCTCTAAATTCCTGTGTAATTAAGATCAGTTATTGAGTCTACCTCTACATGCCATCTCTCAGTTTGCAATGGAACTTGGACAACATGCTTTGATGAAGTAGAAAAATGACAGATATTATTATTATTAGAAGCTGTATATTAGAAAAGCAGGATGAAGAGATTCCAGTGATAAATGGAAGTATATGGATATACAGGAAAAATCATGGAATTCAAGTCAATACATTTCTCAGGCTCAGTTTCAATACTTTCAAAATACTGTCTTGCAGAAAGAGATTGAAAGTTTCATTTTCAGTAAATATTCTCTGTTTTTTCTGTCTTTTAATAGCAGACCTTCCTTTTTCCACATCACAAATTTTCTGCTTGCCTACTTCCCCCAACCACTTACATGCTATAATCCAGCTGTTATTTATTAAAGACTGGCTCACAATGTAAAGGGCTTATGTCTTTCTTCTGTTCAGTTATTGTTCCTCAAGTCCCAGAATCTCCTTGTATGAATTTATTTCCCAATTCCATTTAAGTGAAAGAAACCAGCAGCTTCTTCCATGTCCAGGCATGTCCAGGACCTTTATAACACATCCTGCTTCTTTGGCACAAGTAGGGAAAGTTTAGAAGCAGAATGAGTGAAGGGGAGGTGGAAAAGGACACATCTACAGATCCTTCTAAAAAGTTTATCATAGAGTGTGTGTGTGAGTGTGTGTTATTAGTTCAAGCTTCTTTTGACTTATTTGTGGCTGTTTATAGAGTTAATGCCAATTGTTTCACAACTGTGTTAAGTATCCTTCCACTTCTTTCCATAAGTCAAAAGTGAAAAGTGCCAAGCAGGACTGGAATGACGTTTCTGGATGAAATCTCAATAGCAAAAAAAAAAAAAAAAAAAAAAAAAAAAATGGCAAAATTCCCAGGTAGAAGTTTGACAAATCTTCTAAAAACCCTGGCACTTGGACTAGACCCCACAGGATAATACAAATTGCGCTGCCAGAGGACAAACAGTTCTGTGGTGGAAGAATATTAGCCTTGATGTTGGCAGGCTTTCAGTGAAATGCCCTGTTCTGCTGCAGGGGTCTTCCTGGGAAAGCACCCTCTCTTGTCCCTGAGTGTGTGGTTAACTGCTGGTGATATGGGACGGATGAGTCTGAGTGCTGATGAGCTGAGGGAAGAAATGAGCAGTATTCCTGGATGCATTCTGGCTGCTTCACTGCTGCATAAGCGGGCAAGTCATCCCTGACATCTGCATGGTCTCCAACCCAGCAGAAGGACAGCAGTGACTTCAGGGCAAAGGAGGGATCAGCTTCCCATGACTGGGATGGGAATAGCATCATCTTTTTACCTATGGGACCAAGGCATGAAAGAGGCATCTGACCTGCTTCATGCCTTGTCAAGGATTAAGTGATTCTGGGCACCCCTGAAGCAGAACTCAACTAGTTGGTAGGTAAGGCAAGAGTGCCATGTGAGGTATCGGCTCAGCTCACTCCATTCAAATTCGAGCTGCGTCTTTGCCAGTAAAACTTCATTGTGTCCCCTGGCAATGTAATTTTCAAACACTTTAAACTTCTGATTAAAGCCACAACACAGCTCCTGTTTTTATCCTGCAATACTTAAACCCAGGACTGAATACCCACATTAGTTTGAGCAATAAGACTGTTGTCTTGGGGTTCAGCATAAGAAAGCAAGTCATCTCTTGGATGCATGTGTAAATATCACACTTGCTCACACATCTCAGAGCCATGCAGACTTCTCAGCAGTGAATTTGCATTACTTGTGCTGCCAAACCCAAGGCAAGATACAGCTCTTCCTCCCAACACTCACTAGCCACTCCATAAATGTCAGCTTGAGCATGCAGGCAACAGGATCTGGAAGCAGAAACCAATAGCTGGAATGCAACATGTCTGTTGGCATCCATGCAAAAGTCAGAGAGAAAGAAAATCTTCCTAAACAACCAAAAAGGCTCACTGAAATGTTTGCCAACTGGGTGTGCTGCATCTCATGTTCTGACTGATTTGCCCCTGGACACAGCAGACAGGGTGTTTACAAAACATTCAGCTGAAAGCAGAGGATAAGTGCCATATGCAAGCTGCTGCTGCCAGGCACAGAGATACAAACGCAGTATTTAAACTGTCCCTGCTCTGTGTCTGGAGTTCTATGTGGAAATGCAAACATCATACTCTACAAATGCAATTTGGGATCCTCTTCCATGACCAACAGAGAGAAACCCTGCTGCTGCCAAAGGAGAAGTCCTAGCTTCCCAGCCTTCCTGGCTGCCTTCCTGCATCACTGTTCCCATCCATGATATCCCACCCCTCCTTCATGGAGACTCTTCTCACCCCTTAGGGTGCCATTGCTTTTGCTAATTTCAGCATCAAACTATTTTTAGTGGGGTTAGAGTTACTTTTATGGGCTGTTTCCTGTAACCTCAGCCCTCTGAATTGGTTTATTGAGGACACACTTGGTATCAGATGGGCACAGGAAAACAGCAAGAGCACAGGCCAGGCTGGGAGGAGCAGGAAGACCCCATCACAGCAGCAGTGGGCTATTGGCAAAGCCACCCTCATCCTAATGCAGCCTTAGACGTAAACATTTGTACCACTTCACTCAGTGGTTCAGGGACCTGGGCTCTGACCTAGGTCACACACAATGTGACCTGACTCCAGCCAGGCTGTTTAACTCCAGTTTCCTTTGGAATGAGGCCATGCTTTTCCCCAGGCCACTTTGCAGACTGCAAAGCTCAGCTGCTGTGGTGCTAGGATTGTTTTTATGAAGTCTCCAATATGTTTTTTCTCACTGGAGAAGTGGTTCCTTTTTTCTTATTTTTCTCATGTTCAAAGAGAAGTGGACTATTTTTAGCTCATGTTTCTCCTTTTGAACTTGCATGTGGGTATTAAGTCAACACAGGAGAATTCTGTTTCCAAAGATGGATGTCTCAGAAATGACAGTCAATAGTCACCGAGTGACAGTCACCAAGTGACAGTGGTTCTGCAATCCCTCTGTGAGGTGCAGTGCACCAGGTTCAGAAAAGGTCATAGGAACTGAAAGTAGGACTTTTGGCAAAATGGGAAGCTTGGAATGTTTGGCACAAATCCTCATCACCTGCCATCTGATGTTGGAGAAGTTTATGAAAAGGTTCTGCTGAAGACCCTTTATCCCAAAGCTGCCTGTAGTTCTGTAGGGCAATTTCTGTCTTTTCTTCTTTAGTTGTGAAACCACCCTTGGTTAATAGGCCATGCAGCCCAGGACATATGATATGGGGTACTCTACTGAGACTTTGTAGTGTGAGGGAGAAAGGGGATGAGGCCATAGATCCACAATTACATGGGCCACGTAGCAGCACAAATAATTGGTCTGTAACAATGCTGAGATGTCAGGTTCAAGAAAAGAAAAATTAGTTTTTTGTGTAATTGTCTATGTCACAAAAATTATCAGGTACAAGATGGGCTAAAGGAAGGGTTTTTTCCTGGCATGCTGAGGTCCTGAATGAAAGCCACTTTGAGAAAACCTGAAGGCAGTTTCTGGAGGTCCCTTCTCAAGCACTGTGAGGAATTACAGATTGTTGACCCCCACAAAGAGCCAGGTCACTTCAGCACCTCCGAAAAATGGGGTAGTTTTTGTCCAGCCCAATTTAAGAATTAAGAAAAAAACAACATACTGTCCGATAATATGATTGCGAAATCAGGGGGTTTTGGGCAAGGTAAACTGTCATGTGTTTGCTTGCTTCTAAACCCAAATTTGTTTTCTGCATTTCTGTGGAAAATCAGAGGATGTTATAGGCTGAGTCATGCCATTATTGACTTTAGCAAGCACAGCACTGATATAAATAGTGAAACACTGGTGCGTCTTAGACAGAGGAAAAAGGATTGAGAGGTCTTCTAGCAAGGGCTGGTTGGGCAGGGAGACAAAGATGAAGACAAAGATCCTTCTTTTCCTTGAGTTATTATATTTTATATGCTCCTCTGCTTTTCCAGTGGCTCCAGAAAAGGAAAAAGAAGATATGCAATTTGCCAAGGTAAGGACTATGGACAGAATTGATGAAATAATTTATTGAGAAAATGAACATAGTGATGCATTAGCGATGTAGAGTATTTTATTACCAGATCTTTGCACTTGGAAAGAAACTTTTATATTCTAAACTGTTGGTTTTTCTTCCCCATCAGAAATATCTTGAAAACTTCTATGATTTTAAAGAAGAGAAACATTCTCTGTTTAAAGCAAAGGACCTCAACCACATGGCTGACAAAATACGAGAGATGCAGTCATTCTTTGGGCTAGAGGTGACTGGGGAGCTGAATCAGAAGACTCTGGACATGATGAAGCAGCCTAGATGTGGAATCCCAGACATCCGTTCATACAGCGCCTTCCCACGCAGCCCCACGTGGACGAAAGAAGATGTGACCTACCGGTAACACACATTAGAGCACGTTTTTCTCCACACCACTGGGAAGCTTTGTGAATGCTAGGCAGAAGTAATGTAAACAGGTTCTTTACTATTCATTTCTGTATTTCTCCTTTAAAAAGTTCCATTCAGGATGAAAGGGATAGGAATGTGGGAAATATTCAGGCTACCAAATAGTGATGAGAATACCAAAACAGGAGTTTACAGTAGTTAGTTAATAGCCTACTGAATGATATACTCAGTGGATAAAAGGAATACAGCTGAGTATAAATGTTGGGGTTTCTGAAAGGTATAAAAGAAAACTGTGAAATCTTTATATGTTATGTAAGCAAATATTTTGGAAATAAACCACTTGAGACACATAAATAATTGTAACAACAGATTAAAATATTTGACCTTGATACCATGTGTCCCAGTCACATGTGATCTGGTTGCTTTTAATTCCTTTTGTCTTTAATTCACAGGATTCTGAACTACACTCCAGACATGCTGCAAGCTGATGTAGACGAAGCAATTGCAAGAGCCTTCCAGCTCTGGAGCAGCGTCACCCCTCTGAGGTTCACCAGGGTCCATGGAGGTCAAGCAGATATAATGATTTCCTTTGCAGCTGGATGTAAGGAAACTCTGTTGCCAGGGAATCATAGTACTTGTCACCTTTTCTTAGCAAGATAATGAAAAGCACCCCTTTTTTCCCCCCTTATTTTTAGTTCACGGCGACTTCTATTCCTTTGATGGTCCAGGAGGAACCCTGGCTCATGCCTATGCCCCTGGCAGTGGGATAGGAGGAGATGCCCATTTTGATGAAGACGAAAACTGGACCAAATTTACAACCTATGGTGGTAGGCAAACTTAAATATTGTGTTGACTGTTATTTTATTAGAAAGTGTTGTCTTGAAGATGCTGTAAAGTCACATATCCCATGGCAGTAGTTCCAGTATTTACTGAGATGTAAAATGTCAGCAAAAATTTGTAAAACAGTTCTGCATATTTTGGTCCGGGATGCAGTCACAGCAGTCCCTTGAAGTTAATGCAGACTGCAGTTACAGCTCCAGTGAAGGAAATCAAGTTAGCATGGAATAGCAATGTTGGGTAATTGTGACATCAAAAGACAGGAAATTTTCACTCTCAGATAATGAACTTAAAAGTAATAATATAGCCTCTCACATTTGTTTGTTTTCTTTGGTTTGGGTTTTTTCCTGATTTAAAGTCATGCTCATTTTTAACTTCTAGAAAGGAAAAAACATCTTGAATTTATTGGTGAATAAAATTAAATATAGCAGTGAATTGTTCTGGTTTCCAGCAATGTCCAGGGGTTATGTTACACGTTACTGGTTTTGTGAGGTAGTTACCAGGGAAATTTCATGTCATTTATTATTCCCAAAATCTGATCAGGTGATTAAAACCTTTTCACCTGCTTTTCAATTGTTATTAATACTAAAGAAACCTTGAAAACCTTTGTTGGAAAATTTCTGCAACATGGGCAAAAACTGTTCCCAGAGTGGTTTTCCAGTGAGAAATCAATGCCTATGATTCAAAACTCATTTCTTCTCCAGGAAGCCAGAGAACACTTACTTGGGCATAGTTAAATTTTGCCATTTTTTTAAGACTGTGAATGATATACCTCACATGAGAGAATAGTGCCTGTGTCCTGCTGTCAAGCAAAAAATTTATTTTGTGTTTGTTCTTTATGTGGATCTTTTGTAGGATACAACTTATTTCTTGTTGCTGCTCATGAGCTGGGCCACTCGCTAGGTCTCAGTCATTCCAACGTTTTCGGTGCTTTGATGTATCCTGTATATATGGCCGCGGATACAAGGAACTACCAACTTCATCAGGATGACATTGATGGCATTCAAGCCCTCTATGGTAAGCAAGAAGCATCATTTTCTGGTGAATGATGGATAACAATTTATAATTAATTTTACCCAGCAGACAAAATGGCCTGAATTTCCTACTACAAGAAAAATACTTGTTATTATTTTTGGGCAAATCTCTTGGGGTTTTTGTGGCTAACAGTCTACACTGCAAAATGGAATCTGTAGACTGTATTCATTCCAGTTAGTCAAAAGGTCCCAGAGCCTTTTCCCCAGTGATACCTGAGGAACAGCCCACATCTGTAGCATGAAATCCTCTTATCTTCCACAGAAGGGTGGTTATGTGCACAGCTGCATATACACTTGGCTTCACACGGTACAGTCTGCAATGCTGTGACATGAACTGCTCTGATCCACCTTCCAATTCCACACTTATTTATTTTCCAAAGGACCCCCCAAGGAATCTCCTGTACTTCCAACAGAAGCTTTTCCCCCACAAGAACCAACTGAAACGGTACCTGAAGAAGCACCAACTCCAATGTCTCCCAGGGAAGAACCAACAGAAATGACACCCTCTAAGCCACCCCAAAGACCAGATGACTGTGACCCTCACCTGACTTTTGATGCTGTCACTACTCTCCGTGGGGAAACACTGTTCTTCAAAGATGGGTAAGTGCTTTTATTTCCAGCAACATCTTTTTGTGAGACTCACAAAGGCAAAGCACAAAGTTCAGTTCAATTTGTCCTCCCTTGGTTATAAAGGAAAATATTCTTTTCTGTAAGTGTTAAGGCAACTTGGAAAAATTTTGCTAGACCACCTGTGCTGGGTGAGTAACATGGTTTACTAACAAGTGAGTACAATGTTTTAATCCATCATACATCACTGTCCATGTCTATTAAAATTATGCAAGGCTGAATAATTCCAGTGTCGCTCCTCAGCCTGCAGCTGCTTTACAGCACTGTCCTCATCACACCATCCTGTGTATGGGCCAGGGAGCTGTGGAAAATGATGGCGATTTTTGTGTCACTCTGACCTAGGATTCTGCACTAGACCAGTAATGTCTACAGAGACTCCCTGCTGTTACAGGGTGGCCTTGTTTTGGGCACGCTCTGGCACTCACTGTAGAGAGTTGCTGGCTGGGCACATCCAGCTTGGCTTCACCCCCTTCTTGGCTTAGTAGTTGTGTTTTGATTGAACAAGCTTCCTTTGATCATGTGGGTCTGATTTTCCTTCTAAAACACATGAAGAATTGTAGCTTAAAAGTTTTCAAGGAGGAGGGGGAAAGAGCAATTCTTCCTTAAACTGGGTTTTAACATGTTTCTCAAGAATTTTTATTTAACCTTTGCAACCAAATTGAAATGAGCTGTCCCTACCTACATGGGTCATGGTGAAGAGAAAGCTTTTGTCAGCACTGCCACAGATATTCCAAGTTGTCCTGGACAGACCATTATGGTGCAAATGCAGAAGTCCACAGGGCCACCAGCTGTAGGTGACCCTGGTTGAGCCAGGGGGCTGGACAGATGAGGATCAGAGGTCCTTCCAACCTCAACTATTCTGTGACTTCAGAGCAACCTGCAGCAAAGGGCACAGGTCCTGTGAGGGTGCAGGGCAGAGTGAAGGACTGCATCCCAAAAGGAGTGGTATCTCTGCCTCATAGGGAACACTGGTTCCAGCACCCAGACAGTAGGATTTCAAGTACATTTATGGGCCCTTGATCTCCTAGTGAAGTACAGACAATGAAGCACTGCTGGTTTTGTTTCTAACAGCTTTGTCTGGCGCAAAAGTCCATATTTCTCAGAAATTGAGCATGACACCATCTTCTCCTTCTGGCCATCACTGATAGCTGGCTTTGATGCTGCATATGAGGTTGACAAGAAGGATCGAGTGCTATTTTTTAAAGGTACTTCTCTTATATTTTCATAATTTTTTAATGCATATATGAAGTTATAGCAAGACTACTAATGTTATTTAATCATAATGGGAGGTATATTATGCTAATATTCATATTAACGCTAATATTAATGCTGATAGCGAACACTGATAGACGGTATTCTTAATATTTAAATCCATTTAAATTTTGCAAATTATGTTACTGCCAGTAACTAATGCTGCTTCACAACAGTTCTACATAGACTTCCTTTGGTCAGTGAGAGCAAAGACCGTAGCTGATACAAAATTGATTGCTACATTACGTTATCTAAATACATTTTTAAAGATGACAAACACACCTAAAATATATTGACTTTTAATTTTTGAGTATATAATACTCTTAATGGCTATAAAAATAAAAAATCCAGCAGCTGTGAGATATTCAAACTTCTGTGCATCCTAAGTGGGTAGTGTTCTCAGCTGGACATCTGTGCTGTTTTTGGCATTTACCACACAGAAAGCTCTGGGGCTTTGGCAAAAAGGAGATCAGACTCCTCAAGAATCCTTACAACTTTTTCTGGTTTTCTGTAGATGGCCAGTACTGGGCTGTCAGTGGCTACAGAATAGAGCCAGGGTTCCCTAAGCCCATCCAGAACCTGGGCTTCCCCAGCAGCGTCGGGAAAATCGATGCAGCCGTTCATGACCAAAGTACCAAGAGAACCTATTTCTTTGTGGGCAACAGGTACTGGAGGTAAGCTGCTTCTCTCTTCTGTACAAGAGATAATCAGAACACCTTTTTTAATCAAGTGATGTGAGTATTTCTACAGGAAGTTCATGTCCTCTTTTTGTCAGCGTTCTCAGCTGCTTAAAGCTGAAACTCAGTTATTCAGGTCTTTTCATAAAACAAAGTCTGTTACACCTGAGTGTTCACTTACTCTTATCAGGCTGCGATTAAGGGGCAGATGAGTTTTGTTTATTCATTAAGAAGTAGTCTGAGCTAGTATAAAAATACAATGTATTATAACTAGAATAAAAATATACATAGAGTGGACTTTGTCATCATGTCAGGTATTCATTCAGTAGTTACTAAGAAGTAAAAGTGCTCTGTGAAATTTATAAATGACAAATCAAGAAAGTTAGAGAAGGAGAATAAAATATTTACTTCCTAAGAAACAGTTCAGCTAAGCAGTAATATTAGCCTAATACTATCTTGAAAGAGTGTTATTACACCTGAAGTTTGCATTCATTTCATAGATTGTATGCTGTAAAATTAAAATAATTATGTTTGATTAATAATTTAAGATTACTATTCAGTATAAGCCCCATTCAGCCTTATTGTCAGTCTCAGTGAATGAAAGTAAACATTCTAATCTGATATTCTGAAAACAGACTTACCAAGGGTACTAAAGATGTAAATATTCACACAGCCAGGATTTATACAGCTCTATGAGGTCACAGATTGCAGGTGCTGGATTTTCACCTGAGAGTAGGCATATTTTGTAAAAAAATCCAACTGGTTTCAGCTTTGAATGTTACATGCTTATTTTCTGTTTCCATGCAATTTCTTTATTTAGTTTCAATGAAAATAATCAATCAATGGAAAGAGGTTATCCAAGAAAAATAGCTGCTGACTTCCAAGGGATCGGCCATCCAATTGATGCTGCCCTTCAGAAAAATGGTAAATAAATTAAAATATAATTTTAAAAAATCCCAAAGACCCCCTACCAAAGCAAAAAAAAAAGTTTCAATACATATATTAAATTTTTAGTTTGATTTTTTTAAGTCACCCAAGGAAATAGTGAGCATGTAACAATAGGTATACAAAAATGAAATAATAATTTTTCCATATTTTTTCCTTCCAATTCTAGGATATTTCTACTTTTTCCATGGATCGAACCAGTATGAGGTTGACATCAAGAGGAAGAAACTCATCCGTATAATGAAAAGCAACAGCTGGTTTAATTGTTAGAAATATTAACTTGTGGTGCAGGAGTATATTTGTACCAGAAAGAGTTTTTATGTTTCTTGATTTTAAACAGTGTTATTCACCTGTTCCTGTGCATCTGAGTCTGAAATTATGGCCTTCGGCAATTCTAATTTAAACCTTTAAAATGTAAAACCTAATGTACAGTTTTAATTTATTTTTTCGTTATAAATGACAAATCAAGAAAGTTAGAGAAGGAGAATAAAATATTTACTTCCTAAGAAACAGTTCAGCTAAGCAGTAATATTAGCCTAATACTATCTTGAAAGAGTGTTATTACACCTGAAGTTTGCATTCACTTCATAGATTGTATGCTGTAAAATTAAAATAATTATGTTTGATTAATAATTTAAGATTACTATTCAGTATAAGCCCCATTCAGTCTTATTGTCAGTCTCAGTGAATGAAAGTAAACATTCTAATCTGATATTCTGAAAACAGACTTACCAAGGGTACTAAAGATGTAAATATTCACACAGACAGGATTCATACAGATCTATGAGGTCACAGATTGCAGGTGCTGGATTTTCACCTGAGAGTAGGCATATTTTGTAAAAAAATCCAACTGGTTTAAGCTTTGAATGTCACATGCTTATTTTCTGTTTCCATGCAATTTCTTTATTTAGTTTCAATGAAAATAATCAATCAATGGAAAGAGGTTATCCAAGAAAAATAGCTGCTGACTTCAAGGATCAACCATCAATTGATGCTGCCCTTCAGAAAAATGGTAAATAAATTAAAATATAATTTTAAAAATCCCAAAGACCCCTACCAAAGCAAAAAAAAAAAAAGTTTCAATACATATATTAAATTTTTAGTTTGATTTTTTCAAGTCACCCAAGGAAATAGTGAGCATGTAACAATAGGTATACAAAAATGAAATAATAATTTTTCCATATTTTTTTCCTTCCAATTCTAGGATATTTCTACTTTTCCATGGATCGAACCAGTATGAGGTTGACATCAAGAGGAAGAAACTCATCCGTATAATGAAAAGCAACAGCTGGTTTAATTGTTAGAAATATTAAGTTGTGGTGCAGGAGTATATTTGTACCAGAAAGAGTTTTTATGTTTCTTGATTTTAAACAGTGTTATTCACCTGTTCCTGTGCATCTGAGTCTGAAATTATGGCCTTCGGCAATTCTAATTTAAAACCTTTAAAATGTAAAACCTAATGTACAGTTTTAATTTATTTTTTCGTTCTCCAACTATTTATTAATCAAGTTGTTTTTGAGTAATAAAGTATTTTGCTTGAGTTCAGCAGTTCTTGTGTCCTGATTCAGTCCACTGGAGACAAGGCATCTGCTACAGCCACACACAAGCTCAGTGGCACCAGGATCCATCAGCATTTTCAGCAGGGCTCAGTGCCTGTGGGGGGAAAGTTAAAGAGAAGTGGAGGGGCAGCTCTGGCAGGACATTAGAAATTGCCCAGGTGACAAAGGAGGGAAACAAGGTACTCAGGAGCAATGTGGGGCAGGCATAAAGGGTAAGAGGAGATGCTACACAAGAGTGTGTCAAGGGACAGACTGGAGTCTATGGCATGCCATGACCCCTGCACAGGGACAGAGGCATGGGTGGGCACAGGTAGATGGGAACATGTCAGTGGCTGAGAGGACCAGTGCACCAGTGCCACTGAGGGTGGTTTTAATGACAGAGTGCATTGGTACAGCAGGACATGAGCAAGCAGAAAGAAGGGTAAGTGTCCAGTTTGGGGATGGAAGTAACATGCAGGCAGGGTGGGAAGTGATGGAGCTTTGATCACAGGGTCACAGGGAGGCAGTGGATTAGCCCTCCTGAGCTGTAACCATGTGCCATGGAAATGGAGTCAGGGCTGGCAGTCCACCTCACAATGCTTGACAACAAACCAGAAACAAGAACCATTTTCCTGCTAGAGCACACAAGCCAAAATAATAAGAAAAAATCTAGGGATTTTTATGTAACTACTACAGATGAATCCTCCAGCGGATGAGTGGTGAGACACACCTGCTTCCTCCTTGTTTGTCCTGCTCACAGGGCAATATCTCAGTGATTTTAAACACCCCTTGGGCTTTAAGAGAGCTTGGCTGTAGTCCATCCTCTCTTTGAAGGGATTTGATCCCATCTCTTACTGATCCCAGCTCATCACTGATATGATGATGTGATTGTGCAAGGCTATTAATCTTTCTCCTACAAAATTGGCAAAGGCAGAGAGAGGCTGGGAATGGCTGGCAAGGACAGTATTCCAATTGCCACAGTTCAAACCCCATTAATCAGAGGTAAAATTTCCTGCTCCTGTTCTTCTGTACAGGGCAGTTGCATCAAAGACATACTACCACTTGTTCCCCCATCCATGTGGGCCAGAGGAAGCCACGTGTCTCCCAGTACACCCACAGGCTCACAGTGCTCGCAAACAAGATCAAACAAAGGCAGCAGAGATGGTGCTAGGTTGGAGGGGGCTCTGAGCAACCTGGTCTAGTGGAAGGTGTCCCAGCCTGTCACAGATAGGCTAGAAAAAGATTATCCTTAAAGTCCTTTCTACCCCCAAAATTCTACAATTTTGTGATCTTGGAATATCTCATCTCTGGCATGCTCTCCTCATGCATGTTTGGTGCCATGCTAGATATGCTCTAAGTACCTCTAAAGCCAGGTCTAAAACCAACCTATGTTACAAATCAGACCATGTCTTAAAAGTTGCTTTTAACTACAGTCCCTACTGTTGTGTCAAGCAGGGACACAAGAGCTCAGCATTGCCCCAAGGGCAGCGGATCACCATGGAGGAGTCATGGACTGAAAAGTGACTGAGCTCACCTGGCAGCAGTCCAGGCAGGGCAGAGACACAGGAAAACTGGTGTTGCCCCAACATCTCCCAGTGTCTTTCTCAACAGCTCTTGCTCTGTACATAGCCTATCCTGAACAAACTTCAGTCCAAGGACTTGAGATGCCTCCAGGCTTAGGCAGGGTGCTTGTGAGTACTGTTTGTGCATACCTAATGGGTTTTATTCCCTTTGTTTTTAAAAACGCCTACATTCTTTGATATCCTAAATAGATGCCTTCTTGTATGTGAAGGCTACCTTCAGAAATCAGACCTTTAGGCTCTGGTTGCTGTCTGAAACTTGAAAGTGGTTAGGGAGGAACCAAAAGAAACATTTCAGCAACAGAGAAGCAGAACATTGTTGGTCTTTACACTGACTCACATTAAAGTGTTTCTCCTGCATAAGGTTAGTAATACTTTTTTAGTTATGACATCCAGGAAACAGCAAAATTAAAATACTCTCTCCACCTTTGAGTATTAAGTATCTTAAACTCACAATATCTGAAAAATGAGTGATATTTACTTAGCTGTGAAGAAAAACGTAGCCTGGAGCAGAAACGGACGACAACAAGCCGTGGACAAGGGGACTAGTGAGATGTGTTAATCATGGAATTTCTGTCTGTATTTTTGCTTTGTTAATGTCTTAAACTTTGAAATGAAACAACGCTACTTTCAGTTTGGGAAAAGCAATGAAATTCCTGGTAAATGGAGGATGTAGCTGAGATGGTGTTGGAAACATCGGAAGCAGGAGTGCTGGAGCTGTCTATACTCAGTGAACAAGAGAACTTTTCTTGTAACCATGACTTTGTTATAACTCATAAATTACTGGTGGAATTAAAGACCTCTTGGGTGCCAGCAGGGGAAATTTGTCCACAAACGTAATTTCAAGTACTTGTCCTGTATGAATAGGAACTTTCCTTGAAATCCATGAGCAGGCATGCAAAATATAACCTGTTACATCTAAAATTCTTGATTGCAACAACAGTTGACATAGACCAAACCTCTTGCACATGAAATCTCAGAAATCCCTTAATGACTTCACTGCCAGAGAGCAAGGGTGACCCATGTGCAAGTTGACTGGAACTGGAACACTGAATGCTGCCAGGGAATCAGCATTGCCATGCTGGAGGCCCACAGCTGTTATATAAAAGCCAGAAGTAGGTCACACTTTGTCAGCAACAAGATATTTTTGAGGCAAGGTTTGTGCTGCCAGGTCTGAGGGTTTGCAGCACGGCCAAGAAGGAGGTGCCAGAGGCACTGAGTTAAGCAATGCTGGTGGCAGGCAGGCTGAAGTTGCAGTTTTACAGCTCAGAAGATTCCCCTGCACAGATCTGGGTTTGGCCAGGGGTCCTGCACTGCTACCAGAGTTCAGCCTGGCCAGGACACTGAGGGCACATAAGGCAGCAGAGAGGAGCCATTTCAAGCTCTGAGTAATTAAGCCCTTGGCTTTGCACAGCACAACTTAGTTTCATCCTATTGAGGCTATGTAAGATGCTCTTTTCTCAATACTACATTATTCATTACTTTAAAAATACATAAACAGTGAATTAGCAATAACTTTTGTTTTAAGGTTAATAATAATAAAAATAAACATATTGTGTTACCTGTTATATGTTGTGTGTTATATGTCTTAGGGTGGGGCTATGGCAATGCATCCAAGGCAGAAGATTAAGTCCTGAAGAGGAAGGGCAATCCTAGGGGCTTACCCAGACAACTTTACAGGTTGTAAAAAGGAGAGCACAGTAATTTTCACACTGACTTCTTTAAACCAAAACCAGAGACTGACATTATATACTGTGCTACTTCTAGGTAAAGTCACCTCAAAGAGGTGACAAACATCAAAGAAGGTCTTTGTAATTATGGAATTTTCTTTATATAGCATATTCTATGTGATTGATTTCTTGAGAGAAATGGGGAATAGTATCAAGAAAAGTGAGACAGAGGGTTGACAGAGTAGCAGAAGTATGTACTTGGGAAAGCTGATAATCAGAAGACTATATAAATTTCATTCATACCTTCCTAGAGGTTTTGATGCCTTTTAGTAGGGCTTTCATTAGAGAGAAAGATGAGTGATGAAAATTTAGTTCCTACAGACTGGAAAGTTACTTCTTCCTTCTAGTACACGTGGAGACAGTGAGGGAGGAGAAAAAAGAGTTGGAAGGCTGTAGGGGGCTGTAAGTTCCAGAAGCTATTTCTGCAGAGTGGTACTGTCAGTGTGTAAGCTGCACAGGAAAACTCTGGATCAAGTTTTGGATTCGTCTCACCCACTCTGGTACACCTCACATAACTCTGTGAGGGGAGTCATTACCAAAAACTCCCTCAGGGGATTTTTTCCCCTTGGCTCAGCTGGTCCATTTCTGGCTCATTCCCTGAGCCTGTCCATCTCCTTCCAGGACTAGGGAGGGGTTCTCTCCCTAATGGAAATACCTCAGGTAGATGTCTGCTCTTAGGGTAGGAATCCAGTTCTCAGTGACCAGATAACCCTTGTGGAGTCCCACCAGCCTTGCCTTGTTTCAGCTGCCCAGACCTAGCAAAAGGCATGCAGTGCTCTGGGCATCCTTCTGGTACCAACACAGTGCTCTTCAGCAGGAAATAATTTCAGCAAATACCTCGAGTATACAATGTATTTATAAACTCTCCTTTCACATCTCTATTATCCTGGAGGCTCTGTGGAAGGGGGTTTATCTCTCTGCACATTCAAAGTCTCACCTGCTCCTCAATGCAGCAGGCTTACCCAAAATCCTGTGTCAGCCCCACACAGAAGTCTCGGATATGTAAGATTGAATATCTCTCTTCAGGACTCCCATCCCCACTGCTTTTGTCCTCATTTGTGGTAGTGCATGGAGGGTGTGATTGGGCATGGAGGAAAAGTGGACCCAATCTAGAGTGGGCCTGCTGTTGAGCCTCAGCAATTCCTATACCAATGGCAGAAATGGAGAACAGAGGAACCTCTCTCTGACAAGGACAACCATCAAAGAGTTTGATCCAGAAAACCTCCATGATTTTTAAAACCTTACAGTAAGTATCAAAGAAGGAGAATGTGAAATAAAGTATTTGGGTAATTCTCTGAGAATACTGGAAAAACTGCTGAATAAAAATAGCATGTAAACATCTTGGCCCAATTTTTATAATTTTTATATATGCTGGGGAAAGTGCTTTCATTTATTTGTGTTAATTTCACATTTTTCTGCAGAAAAAAAGATAATTTCATCCAAGTGCGAACTGTTTTTAAAAAACTGCATAAACAAAACATTACTTCATCAAGCAAGGACTTATAGCACTGACAGGACTCTACCAAAGGGAAAGACAGCAGCACTATAACAGCCTCCAAAAAAAAAGTATAAAACTCCCTGAAAAGACCTAGAAGACTGATTTTCTATTTGTAGTCTACAGTCATGTAACATTCTGTGATCAGTTATCCCTTTAGGCGCTTCAACAACCCTTCTGAAATCAATATTATCTTTGAACAGAAAGCATTAAAGAGATATGCTTTAAGTTTTTGAGAGTAAGGCTGCATTTTAACAATTAAAAGGTTAATAAATTCATTAAAAATAATTACAGGTCTATTATCTTCTCATTAATCATATTTCCATGTTGCAAAACCTGCACAAGGGTGGAACCGGATGAAAGACAGCACTGATCTGTTTTATGGTAAAACTCTTGTTTTGCATGTTCTGTTGCTAACTATACATTGTGAGAATGAATGAGTCAGGGATTGGAAAGCTTTATAAAGCAAAAAAAACTATATAAAGGTGAAGCAGGTGTGTGGCAGACTACAAAAAAAGACTATAAAGGCTAGTGAAGGCTAGTCTATAAAGGCTAGCGAAAATGAGAGTGGGAAATCTCACATTTCTCCTATTATTATTTGCAGCACTTTCTTGTGCTTTTCCTGCAAATACAAGGCAGACAAAGGAAGAAGGCATGCAGCTTATCCAGGTGAGGAAGGCAGAGCTCTGGGGAGATGTTTAGCTACTGTTGAGCATCCACGGCAGTCTGTGTAACTAGCATAGTGCAGTCAAACAGCAAGTAGAATAAATAACTGACTGAATATTTATCAAAATAGGTGTGTGATGAGAAAGGCTACTTTAGCACCATCTTATTTTACTTTTCTTTAGAGACTGATTAAATTTGATGCTGCATTCACTCTGTGTTAATTTTACAAATAAATAAACTTCTGTCTCAGTCTAGGGTTGGTTTGTATTTTGGGTGGAAATGTGGTTATTTATTTGGCTTGTGATATTATGAAACATAACTCCTCGTGAAGTAAGTATAGTATATTTTTCTGAACTATTACTGTCTAAAATGTGGGGAAACAGGACACAACTACTGAAATTTTATTTTCAGTTATGTATTTCAAATTACTTCCTCTAAAGGACTCTAGGTAATCTTGGGGGGCAGGGTAAGTGCAGGGAACATTATCAGAGAATAATCTATCAAACAAATGCTAATTTTTAATGCATTTTAATAACTACAAAATATTTATAGTGATAATACCATGTAAAAAGTTAGCATTAAGAGAAAAATATTCATGCATGCCTTAATAAACTATTATCCATGCTGCCATAGAACAGAAAGAAAAGTAGCAAAGGCTACATGACTGGTGTTAGTTAAATAATAAGAGTCAAAGGCAAATATAATTGATGCGGTGTTCTAAGCTTTGGGTTTGTTTGTTTTTTTTTCATTAGAAGTACCTGGAAAATTACTATGGCTTTAAGAAAGATGGAGAACCTTTTGTTTGGAAAAGTAATAATGCAATGACCCAAAAACTAAAAGAAATGCAGGAATTTTTTGGGCTGGAGGTGACAGGGAAACTGGATTCTAGCACTTTGGACTTGGTACAGAAACGCCGCTGTGGATTCCCTGACGTAGCTGGGTTCTCCACCTTTGCAGGAGAGCCAAAATGGACAAAACATGTCCTGACATACAGGTAATCACAATGGAATTCTTCATGTCAAGGCAGTGTGAAGTACAGGGTGAGTGGCAGCAACACAACTTGTTCTCTCCTGTGTTTTGAAGGATAGTAAACTACACACCGGACCTGCGTCCAGCAGATGTCAGCGCAGCGATCAGGAAAGCCTTACGTGTCTGGAGCAGTGTGACCCCACTGAGGTTCATCCAGAAGGACCGAGGTGATGCAGACATAATGATCTCCTTTGCAGCCAGAGGTAAATCTCCTTGTAACCATTATGAGTTGTTGCCAAGTTACTGCCTACATGGAGCAGTTGACCTGGAGATTTCTCCCGTACACAGCACATGAGGAGATCAATGTCCAGTTGAACAAGCAGACAGAAAAATACAGTTCTTGCTCAAGGTGTTATGGTTACAACTCTTGACAGGCTTTGGGGGAGGGCATAGAGGCAGATGAAGAGAAAGAGGAAGAAAATGTAGGGGTCTGCCAGAAGTTCACTGGATCTATACTTGCTGTGTGCTGCTCGGTGTATGCATGAACCCCCAGTCAGCTGTGTTCGGGGTTTGCTCCTCAGATCACAATGACTTCATCCCCTTTGATGGCCCAGGAGGCTCCCTGGCCCATGCCTATGCACCAGGCAAGGACTTTGGTGGAGATGCTCACTTCGATGAGGATGAAACATGGACCAAAAGCACAGAGGGTAAGTAATTAAGTTCTCCAAGCCCTTCCTGAAGCAAGTTGCACATGGAATCAAGCGTGCAGTGTCTGTCTCCTCTCTTCCTTAAGAAGTGTTTTAATTGCCACTGATTTGAAGGAGCATATGGTTTGCATAGCTATAAAAAGCCTCTGAGTCTCTGGTTTAAGAAGGTTAAGGTCTCTGGTTAAGGCCCCAGCTCAGCTTCTGCCATGCACAGTTACCTCACTTGCACTGGCCCAGGGTCCTTCTTCTACACTGAATTCTGCAGTACTATTTCCTTGTACTCCCCTATAATGATTCCATTAATTTTTTGATCAGAATTTCATCTTCAACCAAATTTCCCACCAGAATTTCATGTGATTGGACAAACAGTTCTGAAAGCTTCTGACGTACCTTATGCCCTTCATGTTATTCAGGACAAAGACACAGATCTCCTCTTATGTGTTTTGTTTGATGTTTTCAGGCACAAACCTGTTTTATGTTGCTGCCCATGAGTTTGGCCATTCACTGGGACTTTCCCATTCCAAAGACCCCAATGCTCTGATGTATCCAGTTTACAGGAAATTTGACCCTTCAGTACTCCTTCTTCATCAGGATGATATTACTGGCATACAGTACCTCTATGGTAATTCAGAATTTTTCATCAACTACTGCTTGTAATTTCAAAGACTTCAGATACTTTTCAGTGACAGTTTTGTGTAGTGGATATACCTCACTGAGTTCACACTATAATTTCTTCCATAAACTACTTCTTTTAGGATCATCTCCCAACACAAACAACGATCAAACAGAATCTACTGAGATAAAAGACCCAACTGAGCCAAAAGATCCTGCACTGCCAAACAGCTGCAGCTCCAATTTGACGTTTGATGCTGTCACCCTTTCCGTGGAGAAATAATGTTCTTTAAAGACAAGTAAGTCAGCTTCTGAAAGTAAAATACCTGAGTGTCACTTTTTAAATTATGCCCCACTGCACAGAAAAATAACTTTAATTAGAATATCAGCAATTTTAGACAGAAAGACAAGACAAGGAATCAGAAAAAGAGATGGAAAACAAAAGCAAAGAGGGTGGCAGAGAAATGAAGAGAGATAAGCATAAGGAGGAGGATGACCTTTGGAACAGGGGATGCTCTGTATAGGGTGGGGGAAAACCTCCTCTGCAAACATGGGCTGTTTTTACTTCAGGCTGTAAGCAAGTCCCAAGTGTTCAGCATCTGGGAGAGTTCACCTTTGGCAAAACACATCACCAACTCTGGGACACTTCACAGCCTCTTTGCTGTCCTTGCTTTGAGAGAGCTGAGGGATTACCAGCCTTGACAAAATACCTACTTGAAGAGCCCCTGAAATGAGGATTTAGTATACTAATAAAAGGAAAGGAAAATTGGGCTTTTATTACCGAAGTCTCACTGGGCATCAGCCTTGTGAAACAGGACTCTCTAAGCTCCACTTCTACATAAGAGGAAATAAAAGTTTTGACAAAACAGTTCATCTGACCTATTTTAGATGTCTGCATCAAGAAGAGAGCAATCCTACTATGGAAATAACTGTCTTTACATTAAGTTTACAGGGACTGTAGTGCAAATAACTTGGGTACATAGCTGGGTTTAATCAGAAAAATAGTTCCCTCGTTGCCATGATGTGGTTTCATGCATTAGTGAGTGTGAACATCCCATTTTATTTAAAACCTGTTCTATACTTACACAAGGCATATTTGGCGCAAGCATCCAGCAGTCAGAACAGCTGATTTTGAGTTGATATCTTCATTCTGGCCACGGCTGCCACCTGCTGTTGATGCTGCATATGAAATTCCTGAGAAAGATAAGATGGTCATTTTTAAAGGTAAAATGTTGTCTTTTTATTTTCCCATGTTGTCTCCCCAAGTAGCCTAGAGAGTTTGCATCTTGCTTCAAAACCAAGTTAAGTTCTTTCTGTAGGATTCTCCAATCTTGAGTTTAATCCAATAAGCTGGTGTGTTTCAATCACAGAAATAACAAAATTATTGCCCAAGTTAAAGAACATCTATCTTATTTTTTAATATCCACATTGAAAATTTTCCCTGCCAAAATAAATTTCATTACTTTTCTTCTGGGAAATATTTTATTGAATTTAAGAATGATACTAGCATTAGTATGAAGACTGAAATTTCAGTTTTCAAAAAAAGTAATGTGGAGAAGTATTGCATTTTTTTTTCTCTAGAACCATTTTCAGTTATTTTCAAATTCAATTATTATTTTCAAGTAACCATCAGCTTTCATGAAAAAGATTATGTCATTCTCAGAAGAAGATTCTCACAACATGTTGTTATCAACTTTTGTTAATAGGGAATGAATTCTGGGTTGTGAGAGGAGATACCATACTTCCTGGCTACCCTCAAAAGCTCTACACCCTGGGCTTTTCAAAGGATGTTTCCAACATTGATGCTGCTTTTCATAATGAAATTGAGGGGAAAACGTATTACTTCATAGCAGACAAATTTTGGAGGTAATATTTCCTGTGGTATTTTTCTAAATAGAAGCAAACACAATCACATGATCAATATCCTGTCATGATTTAGGATACATTAGTCAGACACTTTTGGTGATCTCTTTCAGTGTCACAACTGGCTGTGGAAAAACATTTGAAAGGAGGTGGAACAGTGTGTTTAGTTTTCCTTTTAGTTAATTTAACAGTTTGTTTGTTTATTTCTTTGTTTGTTTTCATTTAGCTGTCTTGGTCATTGTACAGCTCCACAAGTCATCTCATTAAATCAGGCAGAAGTTCACTATTCACATATCAAGTATGTTTCTGTGGAGTAAGAAGAAGAATGTCACCCATTTTCCAGTTACTAACAGATAGTTTCATAAAGTTGCTGATAAATGCCGTGTACTGCAAAGAGTTATGTGCTGTGCATGGTTATTATTTTTTTCTTTTCAATCCCATTCCGGCTGCTCAGGTTTGTCTTACAGGACATAGACTTCTAACAGCCAAAGGAGGTGCTCCTGTAATGGAAGCAGTAAATAACCCAAACTAATTTAGATGAACAACAAAACTCTTTTCTTCCGCTGCAATGCCAAACAATTGTATATACAAAGATCACTCTAGGGAATTATTCAGACACATGTCTGTACTTCAAGCAGAAGATCAGACTGCCACATTTTAGACCAAACTATCGTAACTTGAATGATTAAGAGTTTGATCATTTCATCTCCTATTAGGAAATTATAGAAGGGAAAAGCTTTCACAAGCCTTCTGATTCCAGCACTGATAGATAAACTGCACTTCACCAAAAATGTAATAGCTTGCTGTAAGCAACTTAAATAAATTGACTTAAAATACTTATAACTTCAGAAAAAGCATAGATTTTTCCTGATAAACCTTTCTTACAGAAATTTAACATGAAAGAAATCTTTTTATAATCTATTATCACTCCTTTAGGCATGGTCTCTTAGAAAAATAAAAAACACATTCATGGTGATGGTTCCAATATTAGGTATTCTTAGGTGGAATAAAGAGAACAAATTCATCCATTGCAAATAATAAAGTAATAATTAATTTATAGCAAATTGTGTCTCTTTCTACACTACCAAATGACACTGAAAATCTCCAATGAACTTGGTTATCTCTTGATAGGTAGAAGAAAATGAGCTGAGAGGAATTAATCATGAGTTGTTTGCAGGTTTCGCTGACTCCTGTTTGTTTATAATTTTTTTCAGTTATGATGAAAGAAGTCAGTCTATGGATAGGAAGCCATTACTAATAAGAGATGCCTTTCCAGGAATTAATGGGAAGATTGATGCTGTTTTTCAACATGAAAGTGAGTAAATGTTCTTGCTAAAATCTATAAGAAATACTTAATGTGATAGGGCTGAGAGTGCTTGGGCAGAGACAGTTACATCTACATGCTGCTCAGAACCCACAGGATGACCAACAAGACCCTGAAGCAGTCACAAAACACTCCCACGCTTCACTTTACCCCCTTGGAAAATGGGGATGGTACACCTTTGGTGGCAGCTGCACATCTGAAAGGGCCAGCTCTAAGGCAGAGACATACCTGTAATCATGCTGATGACATATCTGTAATCATGCACATCACACCATGAAGATCAACACTCCACACAGTGACAGCCCAACAACATAAGGTGTGCCCCTCACAGCCTGTCCCTCTGACATAAAACAGTCAGTGCCAGCTTCTCCTGCAGGAGGGTGAACATTACTTAGACATAGGAAATGCTGGACCAGACTTGAGGATATATTCACACTGCCACATGTCACAGCTTCCCAGTTGCTCCCTGCTCCTCATCTGCTGCTCATCCAAACCATGCAAGTTTTTTGTTTCATAGCAAATCTTACTTCCTCATCCTCAGTGAGTCTCACAGTGGTGCTGAGACACCTCACTCCCAAGAGGGCAGTGTGGATGTGACTAGCCCAGGCTGCATCTCTCCTGCCCTGCATGGCATCTGGCAGCATCCATCAAGCAGGTCCCTGCTCACACCTTGCTGTGTTCTGTGCCACACTCTGGTCTGCGCAATGCCTACCCACAGGTGGCTAGAAATGCACCCTGCTGGGGGGTTCAGCACAACTGGAGTGTAAGAGCAGATATTTCCAACTAAAGAAAGGCACAGGATACATCCTTTGCAGAGTGACCTTGTGGGGTTCATCAAGTACACAATACAGCACAAGCATGGCTGCTTTGCTGTGGAGTGTTGCAGAGGTTACACCTGGGAATAGATGCAGTTGGCAGCATAATTGTATCCAAAGGCTGTTTTGAGCTCTATGAGGATGTTGTTAAATTGTACTAACGTTTATATCTGCAATGTTATAATTCATCTGGGTTCAGGTTTTTATTGTTTCTTTTGGCCACCTCCTCACTGCTGCTCATCCAAACCATGCAAGTTTTTGTTTCATAGCAAATCTTACTTCCTCATCCTCAGTGAGTCTCACATGTGGTGCTGAGACACCTCACTCCCAAGAGGGCAGTGTGGATGTGACTAGCCCAGGCTGCATCTCTCCTGCCCTGCATGGCATCTGGCAGCATCCATCAAGCAGGTCCCTGCTCACACCTTGCTGTGTTCTGTGCCACACTCTGGTCTGCGCAATGCCTACCCACAGGTGGCTAGAAATGCACCCTGCTGGGGGGCTCAGCACAGCTGGAGTGTAAGAGCAGATATTTCCAACTAAAGAAAGGCACAGGATACATCCTTTGCAGAGTGACCTTGTGGGGTTCATCAAGTACACAATACAGCACAAGCATGGCTGCTTTGTTGTGGAGTGTTGCAGAGGTTACACCTGGGAATAGATGCAGTTGGCAGCATAATTGTATCCAAAGGCTGTTTTGAGCTCTATGAGGATGTTGTTAAATTGTACTAACGTTTATATCTGCAATGTTATAATTCATCTGGGTTCGGGTTTTTATTGTTTCATTTTTTTCTAGACTTCCTTTATTTCTTCAGTGGAAGAAAGCAATTTGAGTTTGACCTTAATAAGAAGAGAGTTACACGCTTCTTAAAGACAAATTTTGGTTTCCATGCTAATAAAATGAAATCTGTAATGGTGTTGGAAAGAATGTACTGTTCTTGTGCTAGAAAAGCTTTTTCTTTTATAAATATGTAGAATGTAAATGTACTTCAGCACCAGTCAGCAGATATCAGTCCCTCATAACCTGTGTTTCTGTAAATAACAGAACAGCATGTAACATATCAATGTGTACATATGTATGTAGTCAACATCAGGCTGGCTAGCTTACCAAACAACAATGCTGTTTCTACTTTTGATACAAAATTGTGACTGATTTTATTATTTCTGCCATCTTCTTTTCACTCTTCTTGCCATACATCACCCTACACAGAGCCCTGCCATGGAGCCAGGAGTCCATGAGGAATAGCATCCCTGTTCCTAAAGCTAGGATTGCTTTCAACCTGTTTTAGATATTTCAGAGCTAAGCAAGAAGACTTAGCTAGTGCTTGTAGTTACAGTGAGACCTACAGGGGTTCCAGAAAGCAATCTCTCCCAGCCTGAGGGGTGTTGAGAGGTGGAAGTTCTTTTTTACAGTGACGGGAGAGGCAGTGTATGTTGGACACCTGATTATAGAAGGCTTAATTAAAGTGTGATGAATTGTACCCTAAACTATTTATTGAGACATGTGATTTCCTGTGCAGTGTGCTCTCAGGGACATTGGAGCAGATGGCCCTACTGTTGTCCCTCCCAACCTTTTCCATTCTCTGAGCAAAGGCTCATTTCCACAGACCCAGGAGCAGAGGGGCACCCTGGCATGTAGGGAAAACCCAGACACCACTGACCTTCCTCTGCTCCTCTCCAGTTTTCCCTGGGGAGTCTCCATTGGCTGGGGGACACTCATCATGTGTCAATGAGAAGGTCCCCATCACCTCACCTTAGGGGTTGCGGGAGATAGTGATCAATATCCTGGGTAAGAGTATTTGCACATTTCATATAATTTATCATGTTCAAAGGGGACTATGAGAATGCTCAAAATTTATTGTAAGTTGAGTACTGGAAAGAACAAAGGCAAGGACATGACAGCATCAAGACAGATTGGGGAGGAAAGGGAAAATAGGGGGATAAGTGCATAAGAGGGATTGATTGTGTGCAAACAGACTGTAGTCAGCTGCTTCTTTGGCCATGCCCTGCATGTTTGGTCCTGTCTTCTCAGTATATCACACCTTATGTGTGGATGAGCTCTTTCTGTGTGAGTTTGGGTGAGCTTCAAGCTGGATTGGCTGCTGAGGAGCTTAAGAGAGCTGAACACCAGCAGCTGGAGCATGGCTGCAAGCTACAGGGACATGAATGCTCCTGGGGATACAGGAGGTGCAAGGCCAGCTGCTCTCCTGGGAGGGCTGTGTGTCTAAGAGCAGCTCCTGAGGGCTCCACACTCTGTTGGTATTTCCACATTGGTGCTTCACCTTGGGACAGGAGTTCTCATCAGGGGGAGCTGAGCAAATGTGGGGCCACAACTCCTGTTCATGTTTGTCCAAGTGCTCCATGGTTTCTGTCTGGGATGGCCTCTGTGGCCAGTCTCATGGCTCTCTGGGCCCAGGGGGCAGACATGAACCAGCTGCCACTTCCATACTGCTGACATCATCTACCTGATGCTGAAGCCAGACATCACTTGGAGCCCACAATTATTCACATGGACAGCTAGCAACATCCAAGGTATTAGAGAAGGTATCCTCTCTTTCAGGCATGTAAAAATATCTCTCCCAGCACCCATTGTCTCCTCCTCATCGAACAACATCCCTCCAAAAACGTGAAAAACTGAGAAAAAATTAGTTGTTCTATTTGATTCTGCTTCTCCATAAATCATGCAATCACTGAATGACTGAGATTAGCTGGGCCTCTGGAATTTATCATGTTCAACCCCCTCTGCTCAAGCCCACCTAGAGTTGGCTACTGAGTCTCAAGGTGGCTTTTGGGGATACTGCTTTTGCACAAAGGAGAGACTCCACCACCTCACTGGGCAACCTGTGACAACGTTCTCTCACTCTCACAGTAAAATAAGTGTTTCCTGATGTTGAGAAGGAACCTCCTGTGTTACAGTCCTGTTGGAATAAGGTGATTGTATTCTACTTATGTATAAAATTGTACTGTAAGATCGCAATGTGATATTTCAACACACTTTATGTAATCTTTTTTCTGATGCATTTTTAAAACCCCTGGTAGCAGGGCTACTCAAATGGGGCACTACAGTGACTGAGGAATCTTTATCTGAATTTTATCAGGGTCAAAAACGTATTATGGCATTGTCAGACTTGCAAGACAAATACTGCTGCCACACCTGCTGTAGAGGTGGCAAACAAGGCTTTGCTGTCCAAGCAGAACTAAAGGTAAAATGATTCATTTTAATCACAACACCTCGAAAAAAGGAAATCAGTGGGTCTGGTCAGTGTCTGACATAGCTGAGGTCAGAGAAGTAGGTTCAAGCCTTGCAACTTGAAAGTTTCTATTGAATTTATCAGGAAATATTTCTGTGCTGTTTGTTTATTTCTTTCTTATTAGTCTCCTTGTACTGTTCCTAATTCTGTATTTCCTTCATGTTTCTGGTATGGCCTTTTGATTGGTCTTGCAGCTGCAAATCTTAATCCATCCATGGTCTCAGCTAAAACAGTGAAAGTTAAAAAATTGCATGAACAGCTTGGCTCACACTTTATAGTGTTTGTTTGTTTGTTTGTGTTTGGGGTTGTTTATTTTTTTTGTTTGTTTGTTTTGGTTCCTTCAGGAAGTTTCTAACTGTTCTGGTTTGAATAGTTTTCTTCTGTTGTTCCTACTGTTAATGTTCTTCTATGCTGTCTGTGCCATGCACATCACTTCCATTGTGGATAATTGCATGAGACCATGTTCTTTTTAAATGGGATAATCTCTTCCAGCGCTGGTCTATCCAACTTTCTTTAGGAAATATTGTCTTTCAGATGAGATTATAGCTCTCAGAACAAAGCTGGCTGGTCCTAGAACTAAGGGGAACTGGGAGCCCCAAAGTGTGTGGGGGGGGCAGCTTCATGACCTTTCATGATTGTTTTGTAGTTTTCTGGCTGTCACATATTTATCCAACTAGTTCTTCTTTGGGGTTTTTTTGGTGATTTCTGATTAGTTGAACTCTTTCTTTACCTATTTCTGTGCACACAGATAGTTATACCAATTGTGAATATGAAGTCTTAGATCTGTGGCAGAAGTAGAGCTTAGCTTTTAGTACTGTCTGTCTTAATATAGTTTAGCTGGTTTAGTGTCATGTTGATATCATTTTTTCTTCACAATTCTTACTTAAAAATCTCTGGTATAACTAACAAGACAGCCTGACCATTTGAGTGAAAACAGGCTTTTGAACTAAAGGTGATTGACTTGCATCCAATATCCTGTGCTCTTTTAAAATACATTTTGAGACCTAGGCTCAGAGTTAAATACATTCTTTGTCTGTGGTACAGTTAGTCCAGGCATTCCAGTTATAGTTTTCTCATCTTCCAAACACATCAGATTTTCCATGTTCTAGCCAATTTCTACCCTGTTTGTATAGAAACTTGGGTGAAGACAAAAGTATCTCTCACAAGGAACATGTGACTCTAGAATTCAGATCACAAGAATTTCTCTGTTTTCTTCTCTGTTTCATATATACTGGTTTCATTTGTTGTAGTTTTCACCATCTTGTCTTGGAGGACATTTTGCCTACATCTGAAGGTATTTATTTGCCTTTTGCTTTTCAAGGACTCCATAGCACGACCATCAGACACAACCCAGAAGGTCCAACATGGAAGTCCCAACACTATCTAACCAAGGGAAAAAAAGCTGTTTGGCTCACAAGTTCTTTTTCTTGCTATTTATTGGTTTTCTTCTGTTTCACACACTCTTCTGCCTAGAAGGGATGAATGACCTTTGATATTGTTCTTGGCAGGATTACAAATATATGATCAAATAAGGTAGGTCTGAGGTGCTGACCTGAACTGAAAGGCGTTGTGTAGTGATTTAAAAAAGCAGATTAAGAGTAGAGAGTTTACCACCTCAGTAAACCAGACAAAGGTAACTGATAAGTCCTGGCAGAGCAGAGTAAGATTAAAACAAGTCCATTTAAATATTGTCTGCAGGAACTTGTTCCTAGGGAGATGTTTGGTTTGGTTAATGGAAATGCTGTGGGGGGAAAAAAGCCTTTCTCAGTAGCACAAACTGCAGATTTGTAGGTTCAGAAATGTTTAAGACAACACAGAGCTGCAACAATGCATGTCTTAGGTGCCATTGATATTACAGATAAAATACTTTAAAACTGAAAAAGAGCAGGCTTTGTTTCCAGATTATTCTCTGGCAGCCTCTGAACTTCCATCTGGCTGCCAGGAAGAAAACTGCCTTTGCAGGTTCACAAGCAGTAGCTCCCTCATGGAGTGTTTTGGCATTTGTGCCATATATCCAACTAGGGGACTGTGAACCTATAGGAGTTCCAGTATGTCCCAAATGGTGCAGATCCCCAGGAAATATCAGATTTAGTTTGTAGATCAGTGTGGACACATTGATTTCTTCTTGCTGTCTCTTTCAGAACAAGGTTTACATCTGCACAACTTGTGTGAAAACCACTAAGTTTAGAGACAAAGGGCTTCAAGTTGGTAATGCTGGTTCTGCAGGGCATCCCAAGGCCTGTCTGCCATCAGGGAAATCAAGACTGGAACACAACAGACCAGATTTCCACCCCAGGTAACAACCCAGTTGCAAAGATGAAGAATGTAATTTGATTTTCCTGTGTTCAGGAAGCAGGTGCTTGGCATGGAAAGTGGCACTCCTTCCCTTCTCCTTTTACTGAACTCATTGATGATGCCATGTCTGAGACTGTGCCAGTCACTGAGGTGTAACACAGGTGCTGCCCCACTGTGGGACTGGTCACACTGAATTGCTTTTCTACAATAGGATAATTAGAACTGATTCAGCACCTGTCATCCTGAGTCCTATCACAGTGGCCTTTGGACTTCTGAGTGGTTTGAACTATGGAATTGTGCTCCTAACACTGCCCAGCACTGCACCCTGGTTTGTAAACCGAGTGACTGATCATTCCCTTAGAGCAGTGCCAACAGCAGTTCTATAAAGGAAATGTTTAACACCAGGTGATGTGAAGCCATGAGCTTGTGCAAACCTCAAGACAGCTGATTTGGACGCTTTCCTTCAGCTGTTTCATCTCACTATTAAAATGTAATTGGTTCATTCAGGGAAAACTCCTCATGAACCCTTTAATTTCAAGCAAATAGCTGGCAATCAGTAGAATATTGCTGCACAGTGACGTGACTTACATTTTGACACACACATTTAGAGTTCACATGAAAAGTGACATCCTCCAAGGAAAATAGCTTGTTTCAGGATAATAATTCTAGGTTTTCAGAAAGATTTTTGTTGTTTCAAAATAGATTGGAAAGACGTTAGAAGATTAGGATATACATAAGAGCACAGAATGGAAAGAAAATACTTCCTGTGGGAATGATGATTATTTTGTAGTGCCACCTGCTATTGAGAAAGCAGTTGCTAACATCATTGTGACAAATTGCAACAGTAAACAATTCTCTGAATTATGAGGTACCTGTTTTCATTTTTGTAACATTGAAATTACATAACTACCAAACAATGTTCCCTTTTCTTCAGTAATTTTGTAGTGAGAGATGATTTAGGGAAACCCCACAATGATTCACACTGTGAATTTATTTTTGCATTATTCAGTCAGGGGTGTGGGTGGAAGTCATTAGAACATGTTACCAGAGAATGCTAGGGGAAAGGGGAAATAGCTTCAAGAGTCAAATCCAAGTCCCAGGTAGCTGAGGCACAAAGAAAATTGAAATCACTGAGAGAAAAGCTTGTTCAAGGCTGGGAACTTCTTCTGGGGAAATATGTCTCCTCTTAACACCTCTGCCTAAATGTCTTTTTCAGTTAATACTGAAAAGGGAAACAATTCTGGGTAGAACTCTGGCATTGCTTACATTTCTGTGAAGACCTAGAAAGTGAGGAGCAGTCAGTAGAGAACCTAGAAAAGGGACATTTTGAGGTCTCTTGTCTCAACACAAGGAACGATTGTTCAGTTTTGCTGAGGAAGAAGTGTAAAAATAAATTTCTATTTTTTTATTGCTGATACAGGCAGACACAAATCTGCTTGGCACTGCTTGGGTGTACACTGGAAAAACCCTTGAACACAGTGGCTTAACATCTGTGCCACCTCCTCTTCCTTAGCAGTGGCTTAGCAGATGGGTACCAGACCTAGCAGGGTGATTCAGGGTGAGAACTATCAGGGATAGGTAAATGTAAAGCTTCCCTCTCTCCTTTGATTGCATGGAGACTTTCCATGTGAGCACATCTGGAAGAGTTCTGCTGTGGAGACAGGCTGAGAGAGCTGGGAAGAGAAGGCTTCAGGAACACATCATTGTGGGCTTCCAGTACTTAAGAGGGAATTATAACAAAGAGGTTTAAGGACTGTTTACAGGGGTAGATAGGGATAGATGGGACAAGGGCAAATGGTTTCAAATTAAAATACAAGAGATTTAGATTAACTCTTGGGAAGAGGTTCTTTACTTGGAGTGTGGTGAGGCACTAGAACAGTTGCCACAGAAGCTGCGGATGTCCCATCCCTGGAAGTGCTCAAGACCAGGTTGGATGGGGCTTTGAGTAACCTGGTCTAGCAGAAGGTGCCCCTATCTAAGGAGTTGGAACAAGATGGCTATTAAGGTTTCTTCCAATTCAAGCCATTCTATGATTCTAAATTTCTGTGATTTTAAACAAATTCCAGGCAGGGACAGTGTGTTGGGAGTTGTCCAGATCTGATACCCTGATATACTTGAGGCTGCTGCAGCCCCCTGATCCCAGGTCCAGCAGTGAGGTTGTGCCTCTATCCCAAGAGGTACATACACATGTACATACATACCCAACAGGCTTGTGTGCACCCTGGTGTCCTTCCAGTCACAGCACCACTGACCCAGGGGCCTCATGCCCAGCCCCACCCCAGAGGCTCTCACTGAGATCCTCCAGACATGATAGAGCCCCTCACACAGAAAAATAATCTGAAATGGAATTTGGTGAGAGGCCAGGACAGTGCTAGTCAAATGCTGGTGCAACACAATGGTCCTGTGAGAAAAAAGAGGAATTGTGCAGACCCCAGTTGGCACTCAGTGACAACTGTCATGAGACTTCATCCTCTGAGGAGGTCTCAGTTTCATTTTGGCATTCATTTTTGGTCTCTTTGGTTTCCTTCTGTTGGGATTTGAGCCTTTGTCTGAAGACAAGTGCTTGAGAAGGAGAAGATGCCACACCACAGGAAAGCAGATGACTGAAACCTGTCCTTCCCTTGAGTGTGGGTTCAAGGGAGCTGTGCCGAAGGACACGCAGTAGGAAGTCAAAGTAGATGGTGAAATGGGGGGATGACTTTGTAACCCATCACCATGGAAATTCCCAAGACAGGGGGACACTACTGCTTCTGTTTCCTCTTCCTGATGCTGCTTACAGTTTTCTACTCCTCAAATGCACAAAGAGCTCCCACAGCTAGTGCTGGAGCCCAGGATTTTCTAGTCCTTCCACTGGCTGCCTTGGAAAGTAATTTATTTAAAGTGTCAAAAAAAAAATCCAGGAGTCCTCTCTGACCCTCTGCTCAACTCAGCATCCTCTTGATCACATTAAAATATGGCCACAGACCCTGCACAGAAATCTGTAGAGCAGAAGAAACTGTCTGTGAAAGCCACAGCACAGGATTTCTTTATTTTCCTGTCTCAACCACCAGATGCATCTGATTAATGCGCTTCCCTTGTTTGTGTGTATCTGTTTAAACATGTCCATGATGCCTTCAGAAAATAAAAAGGAGAAGATAAAAGAAACAATAAGCTAACTACTTCTTATGGAAAAAAATAAGTGAAGCTATTGAATCAGGAACAATATTAACCATCCTAAAGAAATACAGGAACAAGAAAACTTTACAGGGTCATAAGACTAGTTTAGAAAGAGAGTTAGAGAACTTAAGCAACATTTCACAAATCCCAAAATCTTTTGAGTTGTAGCTAGGTCTTTGGAGAAGTATCCAACACACAAAATTCCTTTCCTACATGTCTCAAGATGGAGTAAGAATAACCAGTAATTAAGTCTCCTTAGTCTATGAACCATGAAGTTGAAATTCTTTAGTCTACAACAACTGTACCCTTTAAGGAATTCTTTTCCTAGTCATTTAAAATCCCAGCTTCTGCTTTTGAAGTGCCCTGTATCAGCTTCAATCAGTCACCTCAGGCAAGCTATGTGACTTGCATTGGAAGGTGTAAAGCAATTTACTTTTCCCAGGAGTGGTGTAAGGTCTGCTGAACCTAGATGTAATTAGGGGGTGATACACTACAGTGAGGGTAACTTCTCATGTGAAATAGATTCTTTTTCATGATATTTGGGAAAGTAAGTGAAGAATTTCCCAGCATAATTAAAATAATGACATTTATTTGTACTTCTCCCTCTCACACTAGCATTTACTGTTTCTCTTTTAAGGTTCACAAGGAGGGTCTTTACCTCCAAAAAGGACAGAAACATCAAAACCATCCTGAAAGATGCTCAGCCTGTACCTGACAGCCTGCAGACTTAGCAAACACACATCCCCTTCAGGCCAATTACTCTGATGCTTGCAGTTAGAAATGTTTTCCTCAGTTCAGGAGTCTGCACTGTCCAGGATATTAAAACTCTTCTTACCACTGTTAGGGACCTGTCCAATATAGTCAATGTAGTATGAAGAGCAATTCTTCTCATCTAGAGAGAAGAGTCCGTGTCCTGTGGTCAGTTGAATCACTCTCTAGAATTCATTGTCCAAAAAAGGGGAACTTGGAGACCTAAATAACTTATAGATATCAACACAACAGAACACTTAAAGCAGATTCCACCTCATTACTCATTTGCCTGTACTTCAGACACCCACCCAGGGCTGGCTGCCATGGCACAGGAGCTATGGAGACCTGCATCCTTCCAGGGCAAATGCAGATCTTTTGTGATTCCCTAGAGAATTTCAAATAACACTAATGTTCAGGCAGCTGAATCCCAAACGCTATATTTAAACTTAATCACTCTTGTTTAAGACCACACTAGGTTCTTGGAGACTGGAGGCTGCTAATTTTTTTTAATACTTCCTTATATTTACCAGCTTTTATCATGGCTCCTCTCACTCATCCTTCCATGAAACAGGGTAAAAAATGGTTACTTTAATCTTCTTTTTCCACACTGATGAAAACTCCTGTTGTCCTTCATGGTGTCTTTTCTATCATCTCGCTCTTCCTGAATCGAAACACGCTATTCCAGCAGAGACCTTATCCATGCTGGCAAGAGTAGAAATGTTACTTACCATACAAATGGGAACCCAGATTACGCATTCCAGTAGCATGATCAAAATTGTTAATATGAGTAAAAAAACATTGAATCATTTTAACACTCACTTCTGCTAATATCATAAGATTGTTTTAGATAGAACTGTTAGATAACTGTTAGATGACAGTCCTCCTGGAGTTATGCTGCTGGTTATTCCATAAAAAAAAGATTGGTTCTTTGTACTGTCATTTTTATCTTGATATTACATATTGCTACATAATATTATAGAGTCTGTTTAAGATTAAATCATGTGTAGCATGTGTAGCATAATTTGATTAATTATCATACAATTTATTACATTGCTCTTAAATCTTATTTCTCATTACTTCTCCAGTTTGTCAAAACCTTGTGCCATAAATAGTCTAAATTCATGATTCAAAGAAAACATATGAAATGTAGCTCAACATCTTACCTGAAAAACATTTCATTATTTGTTAAATATGCTATAAAATTACACAAACCAGAAGACTTGGTCAAAATAAGGATAGTAATAGTAGTTAAACACCTTGCGTCACTACCTGATGATGAAACTGCTATGCATCATTTTTACTAATCAGAGGATATTATACAGCATGAGTCAGGCTGTCACTGATTTACTATCAGCTATATAAACACAGCTGAGAAGTGTGCTCAGTAGCTCAAGAGTGAAACTGAGGCAGACAGCCTTAAATGAGGATGAAGACCTTTGCAATTCTCCTGTCGCTATATGTGGCCATCTCCTCCACATTTCCTGTGGCTCCAGAAGCAGAAGATGAAGGAAAAACCCTACAGCTTGTAGAGGTAAGTATTTTTTCAATGCATATCAAAGGGAAACATAAGGTATTCCAAGAGATAACTATAATTGCAATTCACAGAATATGGGTGGAAACTAAAGATGTGCCATTTTGGAAAGGTTTTAGGAGAAAGTTTTTCCTATCAGCCTAGAAAATGTGTGAAAATTACGAGGAACCTATTTACCCAGAAGTCATCTGAATATTATATGCTTCATTTTTGGTGTTGCCAGTAAAGTAATAACAAAACTACTGAGGCATGAGTTCTAGCAGGAACAGTCAAATTCAGCAGCAATTTACATTTCAGAATGTGCTTTGAAACTTGTGATATGACTGGTCTTAATAATATAAGGAAGGAAACTTGCTTGAAGTAGGCATGTTTTTTGTGTTTTGGCTGAAGAGATCTCTTGCAGAATATTTTGGAAAAAGGGAACTCACAGAGACACAACATAATTTGTTGTAGACAAAATTCTTGAAATTCAGTAGGAAGGCCTGAGTTTCTAGTATCATAGAATTTATCGGTAGCTAAAAATAAAAGACATGATTCACCAAGTCTGACTCTCAGCTGCTTCGGTGGGAGTCCCAGCTGTGTGGAGTCTCACTGCCAGCCTCAATTTCCTTCCATGAGACCAGTTATAATCTTCCTTGTAAGCTTTGTTGTTAGAGTAATTGATCACAGTAAATAATGTAGAATTAGTTATCAATAGTATATATTAGACTTTTCAAGACATTTCTTGATATATTTCACCAGTGAAACAACAAATTCAGAAAACCATAGGAAAACTGTACTGAAGAAAAGAGGTTGTTGCTGGTCCTGGTAAACACAGGGCATGTCAATATGGGAATAGTAAATTTTAAGTGTGATCAAAAACAGTATGATAAGTGACAATGCTCTCTTTTTTTTTTTTTTCTTAACTCTGATTCAGAGTTATCTACAGAATTTCTATGACCTTCAAAAGGATCCCCATCCCCATTTAAGAAGTGGTGGTGAAAATCCCCTTTCTGCAAAACTCAAGGAAATGCAGGCATTCTTTGGACTAGAAGTGACTGGAAGACCTGATCTTGACACATTGGAGGTGATGAAAAAACCCAGATGTGGTGTACCTGATGTGCAGCGATATGCTTTCACACCAGGGAATCCCAAATGGAAAAGAAATAATCTGACATACAGGTAACCTTTCCTAATCTGGTTCAAAAAGGTATAAATCTAGCACATCAGCTTTGGGTGGGGGGGAGGGGGTCTGAAGGAATCATATTATTTCATATATGGACATATGGAATGATTTAGTGATTTCTGGAAGGCAATATCTAAAACAAAGCCTTTATTAATTTTCAGTAATGAAAGATATGTCTAAGACTTTTGATTTTTTCACATGTAATTATATTCCAGCTAAAATGCTGAAATTTCAAATATTTTCTAAGCAATGTATTATGTGTTGGGTTTTCTTTGAAGGATTTTGAATTACACCCCAAAGATGAGACGAGCCGATGTAGAGGAAGCAATCAGAAAAGCTCTCAGTGTCTGGAGCAATGTGACACCACTGACATTCCAGAAGGTTGAGGACAAAGTAGCAGATATAATGATCTCTTTTGCTTATAGAGGTAACAATGACAGTGCAGCATATTAAATACCCATCTGAAGTTGTAGAAGTAATTTAGGATTTTAACTAATTTTTTCTCTCTTCATTTTAGACCATCGTGACAATTCTCCTTTTGATGGTCCCAATGGACAGCTGGCTCATGCATTCCAGCCTGGTGAAGGTCTTGGTGGAGATGTGCACATGGATGAGGAGGAAGCTTGGACAAAAGATGGAAGAGGTAAGTTTTGTAGCTGAATCTATATAGTTTTTACCTCATACAGTCTTATCTCACATGATATTTACTATTTAATGAGCCTGGATACAGGAAGAAAAGTGAGCAAAAGGGACAGAGCTATTAATTTATAATTGCTTGCCCTTTGTTGTTGTTTTTTACTGCCACTTTTAGGCATGAACTTGCAGAAAATTTATTTTTAGATCATAGTGGCATTTATAATGTCATATAAATATTTATATCATAATGGTTTTATAATGATTTTAAGGTCAGCACTTTAAAATACTTCTGTGTTCAGAGGAAAGCTAAAATTTGGATACAGGGAAATCTGTTGGTAGACTTCTGAAGGCAAATTCTTTCTTTTTCTTAACCTAACACTTCAATGTTTAGTGCTAGCTAGGGTGTTCCAATTATCACCGAAACTGTAATCTCATTGTTTTTAAGTTCTTTTTTCTGTTGGATCACTGCCAACAATCCCTCATCAAGGGCAGGATCCTGGTTGGGAGCAGTTTATGTGATAGCAGGGAAAACAACCCATGCTTAAGACAAAAAGACACTAGAGAAATGTCAATGAGAACACAATTAAGGCCATACATTCTTTACATACCCATACAGGTCTTCTGTAACAATGTGTTTGTGTTTTTATGATGATAGAATTACTTACAGTCTCTCTCGTACCTCTAGTGTATACTAGTTTCCCGTTTAGTCAGTCGTGTCGAGTATTGGAAAGGATTTTATGCTGTTTCATATGGTTTTCATCCTGCAGGCTACAATTTGTTCATTGTTCTTGCCCATGAGCTTGGCCATTCACTGGGTCTGTCTCATTCAAATGATCCTGGAGCACTGATGTACCCAACTTACTCCTACACTGACCCCAGTGAATTCCATCTTCCTCAGGATGACATTGATGGAATTCAGGCCATCTATGGTAAGAAACAATATATTTATTTAATATTTCTACTTGGGAGGCTGGTAAATGGTAAAATGAAGGTATTTAACATTCCAACCAAATTAAAAGTTTATCAGTTTCTGAAAAATGGATAACAAATGGAAGCTAATTTCAGCTGAAGTCCAGTTCTGCAAAAATCTCATTTTGAAAAGAGGAACACAACTGGTTTTATCAATCTTAGAATTCTGCATTTAATGACAGACTCTTACTTTGCAATTATATCCTTTTTCCTTCTGTATAAAACATGTTTTCTGGGTCCTCAGAGAGCTTTTGAACACTCTCCTTATATTTCTCCACAATAAATGATAATTGTTCATCCTACAGGACGGTCTAATGCTGCTGTGCAGCCAACAGGACCTATAACTCCAGAAGCTTGTGACCCAAATTTGACATTTGATGCTATTACTACCCTCCGTGGAGAAATATTCTTCTTCAAGGGCAGGTAACAATAAGCATACACATTATTTCTTTAAAATATTCAGTAGTTCAAAAAAAATCCATGAGGGAAAACTGTCCTTTGGAATGTAATACAAAGGGAAGAACCACTAGAAGATCCTTCTCAGATCATTAATCTGAAGAGCCCTATTTGACAAGAGCAGGGAAGGTGACAGGAGCTGGTGTAGGTTGTTTACCAACTATTCTATCACTGTGCCACACTTATCTCTGAAATTGATTCAAACAAACAGCAAAGCAAGAGCACTCATGTATCTGTTAGCAGCGTGTCCATGGGTGCCACACTCATCCTCAGTACAGGAGCAGGGACAGAAGTGTAAGCAGTGCCAGGGAGAAGGATGTCTGAGCCTTATTGCCCTACAGAGAAGTAGGTCTTATATTCAATTTGCTGAACTTTTAGCACATAATTGAGGTGCTAAAATTACCAATGTCCTTGCTCTAGATTTCTTTTACTCTCAGTGGACAGGGGTATTCACATCTCCTCTCTGTTGTACTCCAGGAGCTACAATAATTATTTTGAATTTTTGATAGGAGTGGAATTATTTTATGACTTAAATTTTGTTTAAAACAGATACATGCTGCGCAAGCATCCCGAAAGGACAGAGACAGAGCTCAACTTTATCTCACTGTTCTGGCCAAGGTTACCATCAGGAATTCAAGCTGCTTATGAAAATGTTGAGACAGATGAAATTACAATTTTTAAAGGTAATTTAATCAGCAGGTCTCACTTTTTCTGACCTTTTAGTTCCTGCTTCTTATAAACTATGCAGTTACAGAAGTTAAAGTGGTTTTAAGGAAGTTGAACAGATAATCTTACAATTCTGGAAATAATTACCAGAGGGTCTTATTGCTGTAACAGATGTCCAGAGGTCATAATCTAGAAAAATTTCCCCTCTGTTATAGTTAATGCCCTGAAAAAAAAAGTGATGTAAAGAGCTACCCTTCTTCAGGTCTAGTTCCCTCAAAGTAACAGCACTTCATTTTGTGCAGAAGGATTTTTACTGAACTCATTTGACAAATACAGGCAGTTTTATGTTACAGTTACTGATATGTTTATTAGTATTTGTTGTAGTTTGGGAAAAAAAATGAAAAAAATACGTTGGTGGAAAATTGTACTGTGAGAGAAAAATTGTTCACTGAACTAACAATCAGTCTTTCTTTTTCAAGGCCTCAAGTACACTTTAAATATTTCAGATTAATTCATTATGCAATTTCTATATTACATGGTAATGACCTATTACCATATTCATTACCTATTACTAAATGTTCATTGCATCTAAAATTACCAAAGCATTTTGATTAGACATGTGCTTCCCTTAATAGTTTAATTTGATGCACATTGCCTAGTTTTCAAAACATTATATGACTCTATAATCAAATAACATGTTAGAATAATTTACCAAATTCAATATCCCAATTCAAGGTCAATGGTTTAACTCATCAACCTCCAGCCCTCCCCAAGCCATTATCCCAAAAAATACCTTATATTCATTTTTTTAAATTCTGGGAAAAGCTCTATTCAACACACCTCATGATTCTAATGTTTCACTCATAAAAAGAAAAGCCATTTCCACTGTCTTCATTACGTAGTCCCAGTGTAAGAATTAGAAACATTTTCTAAAGAGGTAAACTGAAAGGAAAAACACTGACATCTAGACACATTGTTTTCCAGACATCTAAAACACAATGAAATGCTTTTATAAATAGCAAAAACAAATGAAACTTGCTCCTGTTTTTCAGAGGATAAATATTGGGTCATCAGGGGATATGATGTTCTACCTGGCTATCCCAAACCAATCTATCGCTTTGGGCTCCCAAAGACTGTCAAAAGGGTTAATGCAGCTTACAATGATGAAGCCACAGGGAAAACTTACTTCTTTGTAGCTGACAGATACTGGAGGTAAGATTTAATGTTCATTTAACAGAAGATATGTTTTCATTTCCCTGGGGACTGATGTATTACTATATAGTTTGAGTGGATCAATGTTTAAACCAGGCATATTCCAGAAATTTAGATGTGTTTCTTTGGATTTAAAAAAAAATTAGGAATTTCATAGAAAATGTCACCTTTTCATCAGGATTTTTTTCCCAAACATTAGGCCCCTGTAGCAGGATTATTAGTACTTTCACCTGAGTGAAAAGCTACCCAATAAAAAAAAAGAGTCAATTTCTAATAGATTGCTCACTTTTGCTCCACAACAGTTCTGCTTTTTTTGTGCTATGCTGTGATAGCATCCACTTTAAATTCACTTTTCAAACAAAATGAATCATCTCTGAAATTGATTCCTCTATGTGCTGTAATTAAATTCCTCTATGAAGTAATTATAAGTATTCTCCAATTTTAAAGTTGCTTGTGTTTCTAATTGAAGCTCATGACAAATTTCAGGGAGCAATTTTGTTCAAGTCCATCAGTGACACTAATTCAACTATGGTTCAGGACTGTGCTACTGTCTTCTCTGAAGTGTTATGGTTTGTTTTTATGTTTGACTGGATATTCAGTGCCTTGAAATGGAAATTCATTTCATTTACAAGTGGTGGCCAAGGCTCTGCTAGTCCAGAAATACATAAATAAATTTCCGAGCTATGTTTCCAGGGTCCCTGGGAACATTGGGACAAACTTCACCATAGGTAGAATTTCCAAATCTCAGAGAAATCTCCAAGAGAAAATAGGAAGAATCAAAAGCTACTTAAGTTAATGTCTATGAGACTTCTTAGTAACAGTAGAGTTGCATGTAAGAATTTGCTTTTGACTTTCAAAATAATGTCTGCTTCCTCATAAATTGTAATTACATTTCTTCTTCTAAGATATGATGAAAATAAAAAATCCATGGATCATGGGTATCCCCGGAAAATAGTCTCTGACTTTGGAAACATTGGCAGGGTTGATGCTGCTTTCCAGAAAGACGGTGAGTGAAACTTACCTTTAACCTGTGCTTATGTGAGTATTTGGGCTTCTACAAGTAGAATAATTTTTTTCAAAAAGCTGCTATAACCTTAATGAAAAGAAAATGAAAAATATCTGGTATACATGGACTGTCTATAGTGGGATTTTTTTTCACATGAAATATAATTGGATTAAATTTCACTTTAATATCTGGTATACATGGACTGTCTATAGTGGGGATTTTTTTTTTCAAATGAAATATAATTGGATTAAATTTCACCTCTAGGCTATGTGTATTTCTTCCATGGAACAACCCAGTTCCAGTTTGATCCTCGTGCCAAACGGATTGTTCGAAAAATGAAGAGCACCAGCTGGTTTAATTGTTAATTGCAATGTTTTTCCATGTGCACACTGTATATTTTTATCTGCTGTATTTTTCAGCATTTCATGATTCTCAGGTCAGAACGGATTTCTGTTCAAATTCTATGGCAGTATACTCTTAATAATAATTTATTTTAAGCCAAATAAATTTTTATAATTTATCACAACTTGTCCTGTTATGGTCAAGTTTTCTAATAAATTATGTTTCTCATATAATTTTGTTCCTGATGTCAGTTTTGCTTTGATGCGCCAGATCCAAGTCTAGCTTTCAAGCACTAAAAAATGTATTCTGGCAGGAAATGTCAGGTTTTTTCACAAAGACAGAGAAAGGAGCACACAATTGTCTCTGAATCCCCCACCTCTCACAAACCCTGGTGAAGATCTGGTGGTTACAGTGTACTGATCTACTTCCACTTTCTGTTCCTCTTTCCCCTACTTCCCCTCTTAGACTACTCTCCAGGGTGTTCATATTTACAACTGTGGGAAGAGGGCAGGGGGGAAGGGGAGAAGGAATATTCTCATGTTTTTGGGTTGAGGAACTGGTTTCAAGTCCAGAAATGCAGAAATGTAGATTAGAAAGGACCTCTGAGATAAGAAACAAGTCACTTGCTCTCAAAGGTATCATCATATAATGAACAGATAAACTTCTTTAATCAAGGTTCTTTCTACTCTCTTACTACTCCAGTAGTTACTAAACCCCACCTCATTCCAGTGGGTTAGAGAATCAAGAAGTTTGCCTAAAAGATTAAAATTCTTGGCCAAAAAGACCTCTGATAGAAAGATTCATTAAAAGGACCACTTGATTTCCAACTTAACTACATTTTCTGCAAAAGCCCTCAATTAAAATGGTGTTTGAAGGGTTTTTCACATTCACTTCAGTCTTTTATAGCTCAGCTGATATCATTAGAAGCCATATGAACAGAACAAAATTTATTATATTTTATATCTGCATAATTCAACAGGCTTCAGAGAAAGGTTTAAGGTTAGGGTAATAAAAGTTACTGTATTTTGAGGAAATAATGTGTAGTCTCCTAATACTTATCTGTCTGTATTAGAAGGCTATTAAATTTTATCCTTCATAAATGCAGAACAGAGTTAGTAGTTCTTATTTTTATTAAATTCAGTATAGATCAGTCTCAATACTATTTAAAGATAAGAAACTGTATAATTGAAAATTAATTTGATCATATACTTTGTAAAACCTAAGAAAATATTACAAAATAATAAAAAACAGCAAAATCAAAAGCTTTAATTAAAAGTTAATTCATGTGAATACAGCTCTCACAAAGGTGTTATAGGTACTGGCTCTTTAATATCAAACCTCACCAGCAATGGTATTGAATCATATTTTCTTCTTGTAAGCCAGTGCTATTGAATGACAATTAAATAAAAAATTGTTTTAAAGTATATGAATCTAAATTGTTTGTGTTGTGTTCTGCTTTTTTAGTAGAAATGGTCTACAAGTATAACACAAGATTTACAAGCAAAGATAATATTTCTTACTAGAACAATTTATATTAAAAAATAAAAACTGGGGGCATATTTTCCCTGCACATATGAAGTAAAAGCACAGGGTCTCAAGGTGATGTCAAAAGAGCTTCTCAGATTTAGAGCAGAATGCTAGTCCCTCTCCAGGAAGCAAACAGTGGTGAGCACTCATGGGACAGTGAAAAAGTTAAATGGGAGATGAGGGGTAAGGAGGTGGTCATGTTGTAGAGGAAAGAGAGATAAAGGGTAATTTACAGACCATGGAATATGAAGAAGTTAAAAAAAATAGGATGAAGTTTCTAATGCAATATTTTTAGTCCATGCCTTTTCACATCCTGTCCAAATTTTAGTTGCCAGATGAAGTTTTGAAATTCACTTTGTGAATTTCTCATGAGCAGGAAGACAAGAGCTCTACATGAAGTGATTCCTTTGTGAGAAATCTGCCCCGTGCTTATGTGAGAGCACATTTCCTCTGCCTGTGGGAGTGCAGTGATTGCTCCATCCCAGCCACACCATGAGGAGGAGAGCACATCTGATGCCAGCCACTCTTGTCCTCCTTTTTGCACAAAGCAGGCTTTCAGGAATTAGAAATTAAGGGTTTTGTCCATAAAATTGCCTGTCATTTTCAGCTGATATCATTAGAACCATATGAACAGAACAAAATTTATTATATTTTATATCCACATAATTCAACAGGCTTCAGAGAAAGGTTTAAGGTTAGGGTAATAAAAGTTACTGTATTTTGAGGAAATAATGTGTAGTCTCATAATACTTATCTGTCTGTATTAGAAGGCTATTAAATTTTATCCTTCATAAATACAGAACAGAGTTAGTAGTTCTTATTTTTATTAAATTCAGTATAGATCAGTCTCAATACTATTCAAAGATAAGAAACTGTATAATTGAAAATTAATTTGATCATATACTTTGTAAAACCTAAGAAAATATTACAAAATAATAAAAAAACAGCAAATCAAAAGCTTTAATTAAGAAGTTAATTCATGTGAATACAGCTCTCACAAGGTGTTATAGGTACTGGCTCTTTAATATCAAACCTCACCAGCAATGGTATTGAATCATATTTTCTTGTGTAAGCCAGTGCTATTGAATGACAATTAAATAAAAAATTGTTTTAAAGTATATGAATCTAAATTGTTTGTGTTGTGTTCTGCTTTTTTAGTAGAAATGGTCTACAAGTATAACACAAGATTTACAAGCAAAGATAATATTTCTTACTAGAACAATTTATATTAAAAAATAAAAACTGGGGGCATATTTTCCCTGCACATATGAAGTAAAAGCACAGGATCTCAAGATGATGTCAAAAGAGCTTCTCAGATTTAGAGCAGAATGCTAGTCCCTCTCCAGAAGCAAACAGTGGTGAGCACTCATGGGACAGTGAAAAAGTTAAATGGGAGATGAGGGGTAAGGAGGTGGTCATGTTTTAGAGGAAAGAGTGATAAAGGGTAATTTACAGACCATGGAATATGAAGAAGTTAAAAAAAATAGGATGAAGTTTCTAATGCAATATTTTTAGTCCATGCCTTTTCACATCCTGTCCAAATTTTAGTTGCCAGATGCAGTTTTGAAATTCACTTTGTGAATTTCTCATGAGCAGGAAGACAAGAGCTCTACATGAAGTGATTCCTTTGTGAGAAATCTGCCCCGTGCTTATGTGAGAGCACATTTCCTCTGCCTGTGGGAGTGCAGTGATTGCTCCATCCCAGCCACACCATGAGGAGGAGAGCACATCTGATGCCAGCCACTCTTGTCCTCCTTCAGGCACAAAGCAGGCTTTCAGGAATTAGAAATTAGGGCGTTTTGTCCATAAAATTGCCTGTCATTTTCTTTTTCCCTTTTAATATGTTTACCTCTATTTGCTAATTACTGTACCACGTTAAAGTACTGTACCCCTCCCCAGGCCCTTGCTGCAGGTGTGGTGTGTAATTGTTGCCAATATCATCAGTAAGACACATTTGGATTTCAATTCCCTAAATGTGTTTAGTACATTTGCGGTTCTATAAGGTCTCCTAGTAACCCATGCAGGTATGGAACATGACTCCTGGGAGCCCATCCCTTCCCAAAGGCCCACAGAGACTACTCTGTCCCTTGGGACTTGTGTTGGCATAGTTGGGTCCTGCCCTCACACGCTGCAGTCTGTTAAAAGTCCATCAAGAGTCAGAGACAGCACATGGACCATTTGCCTTTGCCCCATGTGTTTCACCCAGGCTGAGTAACAATTCAATTTCATTGGCTCTGTGGAAGGATTGAGCCTGAGGAGCAGTGGCACAACTTTTCTGCCTGAGCAGTTCTCTAGTGTCATTAAGCCTAAAGGTTTCCAGCTGGCTTCCAAATACCAGTCTAGAAGCCACAGGTCCCCTCTAGGTTCTGCATCCCAGCCACCAGTGTGGCTTTCCTTTTAGAGATCTGTCTTATGTTTTAAAATGGATATATTTGTTTGTCTCAAACATTTCAAAGCTAGAGGTGCTGCTGTCTGATTATGTTCATGCATATGTCACAAAAGACAAATGCTGTTCAGGGCTTTTGCACCAAATATATTTTCCCATGGCACTAGAATACAGTTTTGAAAAACATGTTTCAGCTGATATTAATTTAATTTTATAGAAAAATCAAGAACTATGGGAAGATTTGGTATGAACTGAGAAGTGTTTTTCTTGCTTCCCACTGTGCCTATCAGATCCCCACAGCTGTCTGCCATGTAGCAGTGAAGGACAGAGACAATAAGAGCAGCTAGGTTAAGATCAGCTGCATCTAACTTTATGCATTTATTAATTAAGCTTTCTTCTACAGAAAACAGAGAAATACTTATCTCTGGAGACTGATTCAACCAACTAACTTAAAATAGGGTCATCTGACCTCTACAGTGTCTTCATTTAATCTAGAGAAGTTGAAATCTCTAATTTAGACCACAGTTTCAGTTTCAGCTAACATTAGTGTTTGCTCAGAAGACATTTGAGTGACAAATGATGATCTACATCAGAGAAAACACTACCAGGGTTTTGCAACATGGCCATCTACACAAGTCAGCAGCCAGTTCCCACTGCCCAAGGGAGAGAGACCGGAAAAAGTTCACAAGCTATGTTTCACAAGCACGTCTGTAGCTGGCCTTGGGGTCTGGGAAAAGAAGAAGCTGTATAAATTCTTATCCTGTTTCCTAACTCTTATTTTTGACATTTATTAGAGTTGGTGGATGTTGATCTACCCCATGACTTCTTTTCTCCTCTTAGAAGGCAGCAGCAATGTGACCCCTGTTTTAACTGAGAAAGCTGACTGCCTATCACATCAGTAGTACTGATGATGTTACAAAGAGCATCCCAGGAACCAGAAATAGTGCTACAGCATGGTCATGACCTTAACATTACACCAGCAGGGACTCAACATTCCTAATTGTTCATAGCATGGGTCTCTGTTAGGTAGCTGTCTAAACATGCATTATATCAACAAAAATCTAATCAATATGGTCAAATAAAGACAGAACTGAATGGGACCCATACAATGTAATGATAATAATCAAGAGAAGGGTTTGTTGTTTCATTTTTTTTTAAGTATCTGGGAAACGCCTTTAACAACAAGTTTGACAACGATGATATTGGGATGAAAAAATTCACCATTAATGCCTCCAGCTGGAAAAAAATTGGCTGGAAGGGACAGCAAAAAAGCCAAAACCCAGAAGCATGGATTTCCTGAAAAAGCCACAGTCCAACGTGAAGGCATTTCTTCCAACAGTTTTGTAAAAGTTGAGTATGTGCTGTGAGAGCTCCTCTGAGGTGCTAAACCCCTTCATCTCCCTTTGCTGCCAGTGGATGAGGAAGGTTCTTGGCTGGAACAGGGTGAAATCCCATAATTTGTCACAGCTTGTGTGACTCTTGAAACTTCCCTTATTCTGAATTACTTAAGACAGGAAATAATCATATGCCCTGTGGTTAATGTGGTTAAACTGAAAAAAACCCTTTAGTGATGAAATGGCAGATAGATAGATAGATAGATAGATAGATAGATAGATAGATAGATAGATAGATAGATAGAAAAATAGATACAGAGATATAAGAGTATTCACATTCTTTAGGCTCAATTTATAAGTCTCATTTATGCATATTTTGGATTCTACCAGAATAATTTTAAAAAAAAAACACTGCTTTAAAAAATTGCCAGAAAGAGGTGGGTAAGGAATTGGCATTTTCCATCATAAATCAATTTGAAAAGAAAATATTCTGCTTACAGTCATTTCTTCCCAAAGTCTGTTTTGTTTTCTTTTTTATGGGATTCATACCTCATGCACAATTCCCATTTTCTAGGTGGAGAATCTAGAGTACTCCGACATTTGGTGGTCCCACTTCACACAGGTGTGTTGAGACAACTTACAAGGTTTTGCATTTGTCCACCACTTAATCTGGCATGAAATTGCTCAGGTTTGTCAAAGTCAGTGTAAAATAACTAAAATTGAGTGCCAGTTTTGAAAGGGCAGCCAGGCTGCTTAGACAGATGCAAATCCCAACTGATTCAGATGACTGTGAAGTCGGATGGGTTCAATTAAGTTTTATTGTGTTAGTCTGCACAGTGTTATAACTTGTGTGGGGGGAATCAGAGCATGATGAGCTCTGAGTCAGTGTACAGCTGACTCTCCAGAGCACCTCACAACATACAAACTGGGACATGAGAAAGGAGGCATATTGAGCAGAAAGCAGACAGCTGTCCTACCAGGATAGGGATGAGAGTAAAAATGAAGGCTCTTTCACTTTGGCTTGTGACATGCACAGCTGTTTCTAGCACTCTTCCCTTCCACCCAGAGAAAGACAATGAAGAAGATACAAAGCTTGTACAGGTAACTGCATTGTCCATGTTTGGGATCTATTCAGCCCTCTATTTTTAGACCTATTCTGTGTGTTCCAGTTGCACAGCAGATTGCTGCATTTCTAAGACAATGCTATTGCATAGAACTCTGCTGCTCAAACTTTATTAAAGTATGATAAATCTGGACAAACTGGAAATGTCAAGTTAATAAGAGTTAGGGCAATGTTGTCTGTTTATGTTTAGCTATGATTGATCCTCATGAAAACATCTGTTTTGCCAGCAACCTACACAAACAACATCAGTCCTAAGGTATTTATTTGTTCAAGAAACAGATCAAAATGTGAAACATGTCGCTTTTTTTCACTAGAACTACTTGAATAAATTCTATACTGTTGAGCCAGATCCAAATCAGCTTGGATGGAAAATAAATGCTGAATCTGCATCTGAAAAACTTCAGAAAATGCAACAATTTTTTGGTTTGAAAGTGACGGGAAAACTGGATAATGAGACATTGGAAATGATGAAGAAACCCAGGTGTGGGGTTCCCGATGTGGGTCTCTATGGCTTCACCCTGCCTGGATGGAAAAAAAAAACTGACATACAGGTAGTATAATTACTTTTTGAGTTTAAATTTTAGATTTGTGGGTATCCAAATTTGTTATATTTAAATATAACTTCTATAGCAATTGTTCCCTGTTGGGAATACAAAAATGTTTCCCTCTCCACAGCTATGCATGCTCCTGAGAAGAATTTCTGAAAATCAAGCTGGGTATTTTGCATTTACTGGTTCAACCATAGTATTTTGCCTGTCATGTATCATTCCTGACAAATATTCTGTAAGCCAAACAGAAATGTCAACTGCACCCTGTACAAGCCTCATTATCTTTAATGTTTGCTGAGATGACAGTGTAGTAGTCACAGAAATCTGAGGAGGAAACTTTCCTCATGCTCAAGAAGCAACTTCCTGGCTAAGATTTTAGAAAAAACTGATAATAAGTACACAACTATTATGAAAAAGACATATTGGATGATTATCACATACTCAAACACACTCAGTTTTCACATATAAATCTCACTCAGCCCAAGATGAATCTTGGGAACTATTTGTTTACAGGTTACATTGTTTCTTATATTTTCTGTTAATCTTTTTAACGATATTAGGGATTTTCTTTTTTCCGCAAATACTAAACATTATGCTTGAATTCTCATAACTGTAGAATTTTGAACTACACACCAGATATGAGCAAGGAGGATGTGGATAAAGCAGTTGAGGAGGCGTTTAAAGTGTGGAGTGCTGTCACCCCACTGATTTTCACTCGCATTCATAAGGGAATAGCAGATGTGATGATTGCTTTTGGGATCAAAGGTAAAATGAATACTGCACTCAATGATAAAATTAATTAATATATTTTTCAACAGTCATAACCTAAGCTTAGTGTTGTATCAACTTCATGTTATTTAGTTCATGGACATTGCCCTCGCTATTTTGATGGCCCCCTTGGAGTTCTGGCTCACGCCTTTCCACCTGGCAATGGTTTAGGTGGTGATGTGCACTTTGATGAGGATGAAGACTGGACCACAGGCTCAGCTGGTAAGTTCAAAAACAGTTTATTAAGTGTTATGAAGATTAAAAATTTCATTCTGATTTTATTTAAGTGAAGGAAGAGACTGAGATGAAATACTTCATTAACTATAAGAGCAGTTTGAGGATATTGCAGGCTGATATCCAAATCTACTCTAGTCCAACCCTGAGGACAATCCTTTTCAGGCAGGAATTCCATAGACACAGCCAGTGTTACCTGTGGGCTGGTGATGGCCCAGAGCCTCACAAGTTTGATAAAAGCTTTCTCTTTTCCCCTCTGGTGCACACCAGACCTGGCACTACCGTGGCCTGTGCTTTGCAGCAGCCCTCAGAGGACATTCCCACCACCTAAAAATCAATACAGACACCAAGGATAATGAAAAGTCTTCACTAAAAATTCCAGGGTAGGCTCAACAATACATAGCAGAGAGGGGAACACTGAGTGCCCAGCCTCAATCTGTCTGGGAATGTCTGCTCCGCTCAGCCTCCAGGCTGGCCATACAGCACCTACTGCCTCTGACAGGTCTGTCAGCACACAGGCACATTACCCTCTGCTACTTTAGACTCTTTTCTCATCCACTTTTTGGGATGGAAAGCTGCAACAAGAGAACTGAGGTCAGGAAGAGCAAGGAGCTAATGAACAGAGAAGTGCTGTAAAACCGCTGCACAAGGAGGAGACTGTGGGTTTATTGTGGTGGAAAAAAAAGAGAGGGATGAGTGATGGACATGCCACATGATTAAATGTGATGTTTTCCCCACACTGGGACTGAATGGGTCAACCACAACTTTTCTGCTGTTCCTCAGCAGCACAGCTCCAGCAGCCAGACATTGCAGAACTTGGAGCACTCGGAAGACTCGTGAGAGGGGAGGACTGACTGGAAATATGTGTGGAAAAAATGAGGCTTTATTTTGTTTGGGTTTTTGAGAAATGAATGTCTTGGCTTCAGCCAGCCTTTCTTGGGCAATCGATGACCAGTCCTCTTCTCTGCCACAGACTTGTGCTCTTCATTAAATCTGTTGACATTTCTGGGTCTTGGTCTGCAGGACAGATGATCATTCTTTCTTAATTCAGAAAGGCGTGTTACTTAGAGGGACGCATGTTGAAGGAAATTCCATTTTTATTTCTTTATTTTGTTAACATATTTGACTGGAAATAAGCATGCAGAAGCATAATATTTTAAAAATCTATTTTGTTTCATAAATCTCTTAAGAAACGGTATGCTTTAAAGTCCCAATGGTAAAAAGGTAAAGCGTTCTGCTAATGTTTCATTTTTCCTTGTTTATTCATGATCTCACCTTTCTTTCTCAGGTTTGTAGGAGGGAGAGTGACACACAGAGTGACACTTTGATACCTGTGGTGAGCACAGAGTGTGTCCTCCTGCCTTGCCCTGGAGAGCTGTTAGTTTGATCTGACTCACTATCTAATCTGTTCTACCTCAGCCAGGAAACCCTGCCAGGACATTCCAAAGAGCTGCACCCGCACTCAGCCCCAGATATCTACTCATGATACACACACACTTTCAGTAGCTAACAGAAAGCAAGAGGGTCAAAAGTCTCTCCCTTCTAGTGGGGGAAGACCACAATCTTGTCCTATACAAAAATATGTTCACCTAAATGCATTCCCTAGTGAAGGTCAATATATTGTATGAAAACTGTGACTGAGCAATAGCCTGAGGCTGCGATCATATCAGCCATTTACTGAGTAAAATTTGACTGATCTCTTCTCTCTGTCCATTTCATAAGGGTTCAACCTGTTCCTTGTTGCTGCTCATGAGTTTGGCCATGCCCTGGGTCTCTCCCATTCTAATGATCAGAGGGCTCTCATGTTCCCCAATTATGCCTACATCAGCCCCAGTGAATTTCCCCTCTCTCCAGATGATATCAGTGGCATTCAGTCCATTTATGGTGAGTAAAATCAATGGCTTTAGAAAAAAAGGTAAGCAGAGGAGAAATAATCTCTTTCACAAAGTTTCACCATAAACTTAATCATATTTGCATAATATTTTTTAAAAAGCAAGGTGTGGAAATATAGTATTTCTACAATTTCATGTAATCTTTCCAAAATTTCTCCCTCAGGATCCCCACCAAATGCCCCAGATAAAAGGCCAACCACCCCTACCTCACCTGAAATCTGTGGCTCCCAGATATCTTTTGATGCTGTAACTACACTCCGACAAGAAGTCATTTTTCTAAAGGGCAGGTAAATACTGATATGACATTTGTCTGCATGGGGTTTAATTTTTCTTGATTTATACAAAGACTGAGTACTTTTGTGGTTCACATGTTTACAGCATTTACAATGAGACAAATGGATTTCAATTCATGGAAGTAAAAGTTTGAACAGATTTTAGTAGTATTAATATTGTACACGATTCCCTGAAAAAACATGCTTCATTTTTTTCCAGAAAACACCTCAATCCGAATGAGACCTTATTCCCAAATGTATAGATAGTTGCACTGAGTAGTGACTTGACCTAATGATGCAAATATTTCCAGACAATTGCATAAAGGTTTGGAAGGTATCTTGAAGATCATCTAGTTCCAAGCAGGGACACTTCCCACTAGCCCAGGTTGCTCAGACCCCCATCCAACCTGGCCTTGAACATTTAATTAAGTGTTCCATTAATTTTACTAACTAAGTAACTAACAAACTAGGAAATGAGTATGTTTGACCATACAGTTGAGCCAATCTCTCCTCCAATCCCCTCTGCAAGCCCAAAATCATCTGGGGAATTCATCTGCTGAAGAGGTTACAGTAGGTCCTACCTGGGCTGCTATGACCCTCTCACTATACAGTACAGGAACAACTTGAAATATTCAGCTGCTTATAACTGATCATTTATCAATCAGTATCAATGAAATGCCAGAATGAAGATAGAATAAAAAAATCAGACACTTCCCAGTGCAGAGACTTACTTCCTTTCTGACACGTCAAGCCAGGTAGCTCCACTGACAAGAAAGAGCTTGTAAGTCACAATGTTACTCACATTCTTTTGCACACACAGAAGTTTCTGTGGTTTGTTTTGTACTACAAATCTGTTTCATGTTTAAATTAGGCACTTATGGCGGGTATATCCTGATAACTCAGAAGCTGAACGTGAATTAATTTCTGCCTTCTGGCCAAATCTGCCTCCTGGTATTGAAGCTGCATATGAGAACACAAAAGATCAGATACTACTTTTCAAAGGTGAAGTATGAGATTTTTCTCAAATTTTTTCTTAATTTAATTATGTGAGCAGAAGGGATGTGTGCATAAAATACATTTTTCAAATAAGTAAAATAAAAACTCAGAATTTTTCATCTATTTTTCCTACAACCTACAATAAAGGAGTGCAGTTTATAATTTACTGTCTGAAAATGACTGGCAAAAGTAAATATTTTAATTTGTCTTAACAGGCAGCAAATTCTGGGTTATCAGCGGAAATCAGGTGTTGCTTGGTTATCCAAAGAATATCAACACACTGGGCTTCCCTAAAGGTGTCAAGAAAGTTGATGCAGCTGTTTGTAATAAAAATACAGGGAAGACAGACTTTTTCATAGGTGACAAGTACTGGAGGTAAGAAGAACTGACAAATGTTTTCCTATTAATAACTCCAATATAATCTGAATAAAAATTAAAGTGAACATGTGATAAAAGAGAAAGTAGACCTTCCAGGTAACTGTAGGTTCCCTCCAAATCCTATTCCCAAACTGTCATGAGTGAGTCTTGATACCCAAAGAGCAGGCAGGGGGAGAAAGAAGTCAGCTTTGGGAAGCTGAAAGATTCCTTCTGTGTGCAAGGACAGTGGCTGCAAAGGTCCTCAGACAGCCAGGGCAAGCGTGGTTCACACAGACTTTATTGTGACTAAGTGTGGGGTTCCTCAGTGATGCATACAGTGTCATCTGGATTTTGAGATTCCTGTGGTTTCCTGTTTTTTGGTTTTGATTAATTTGGGTAGAGTATTTACAATATCTTGCATTGTTATTTTACTGCCTTGGTCACAAGACAACAGCATGCAAGTAAACCACAACACGCATTTCTTACCTAGTAACTCATTCTCTCAGACTCAGATGCCTGTGAGAAATATTTCTTGTATCCAAGGAGAAGTGAAACAAAGGCTTTGTTTGTTTGGTTTGTTTTGTTGCATTTTTTTTTTTTTTTTTTCCCTGAGAGGGTTCCTCAAATCTGGAAGAACAATTCAGGTTCTCCTTTCAAGTCCCCTGAATTTAGCCCTATCTCATAAAAATTGTCCTGGCTCACATAGGAAGAACTTGATGCATTAGAAATAAGCCAGATTCCTTGTCTCCATACAAATCTGTCCAGCTAGATAATTTCTCCCTCAAGCAGATTGTACCATGTACAATATCTTAACAAAGTCTGAGAGGAGGAGTCAAAATTCATGCTATAAATATGTGCTGTAGCAGGAATTAATCTGTCCAGTTTCTTGCACTGTCACACTGTTATCATCAGAGGAGTGAAATCCCATCCCAGGAGCCAAAAATGTGGGTCTTCCTCCCATTTTTCTCACTTAGGATGCTTCTTTGGAAGTGTTTATGTTTATCAACAAACAAGAAACAACCTCATGAAAAACACAATGGCCAGCATCTTGCAGCCATTTGTGCAAGTAAATAACACAACTTTCTCTTGCAACCCCAGAGAAACCAACTCAATTGCAGATGGGTGGGCATATTTTAAAAGCTGCTAAATTCTGTGCAGAATTGAAGTCTAAACTCTGGAAAATTCCATGTCTCCCTTCATATGATTTAGGTTTGATGAAAACAGCCAGTCCATGGAGAAGGGTTATCCTAGACTGACAGCCGATGAATTTCCAGGAATTAGTCAGAGGGTTGATGCTGTTTTTCAACAGAAAGGTAAATGAAATGAGTTTTCAAGTAATATCAGTTTAGTTCTAAAGATTTCTAAGTTCTGAAATTATGATGATCATTATTGCTGCATCGTGCAAAAGACAGAGATGAAGAGATGCTCTCCTGTGTGTACAAAGGGGATTTGTCAGAATGAAGCTATTTCTTGTATCCACAACATAATGCTTTACTTTTTCATTTCCAGGATTGTTCTACTTCTTTTATGGACTAAAACAGTGGGAGTTTGACCCTATTGCTAAAAAAGTTGTCAGAGAAATGAAGAGTAACAGCTGGTTTCACTGTTAGCATCATTAAACTTTCTCACATTCAGCAAAAGACAATAACTACCATTCCAGAGATCTCAGAAACTGTTTGCATGTACACTGCTCTACAGAATAGGCAACAGGACTAGTTTTTAAAAATGGTTTTCATGTATTTTAATAAATTAACATGTCAGCTCAAATTTTATTTTCAAAGACTAGAACAAAATTGCATTTTTCCCATAAGTGGAAATTATACAAAATAATTTATTGCTTTATTCTCCATATGACTTGGGGATTTTTTTTAAATATTGTGGCAATAAAGAGTTTTAGGTTGATGGCACCTGTTTTCTGCTTCATCTGTTGAAGGCATTCTACATTTCTGAGGTGTGAAAGGCTGCAGGTTGATATTCTATTATCCCTGCAGCATACAATGTTTGTACTTTGCCTCTTTTCTCTCCAAAGAGCAAGCTTCTTCTCTCTCCATCTACAAGATACAAGCTTTCATTAGCCAGTTGCTTTTCTGCACTGTGCAGAAGTTGCATTTTCCTGCATCTTGTCCTGCTCTTCTTTGGCTGTTGCAGCCTTGTCCCATTCACATCACAACAGTACTTTGACACCAAAATCACCCTGAAGTCCCAATGTCTAAATAAATTATCCCACCTGATAATCACCCTGTTCAGTCTTTATAGCATAACAATTAACATTTCATCAGTGTCCACTTTGTCTGAAGCTATGAATTACATCCTTCACACATCAGCCCTGCCCTGTTCAAGAACACATTCAACTACCGTGTCATGGAGAACAACTTTTCCTCTGCTGATACAAGCCATGTGCTTTACATACATCTGACATTTATTGCCTGTTGCCATGCAAACTCTTCACAAAATCAGACAAAATCTATAGAGTCACAGTCATATCCTCTATGGGTATTTCTTTTACATTTAGTTCTGGAAACAGGCCCAGAACACACTGGGAATTTGTTGGCCATACTGTGTGCGTGGCTGGGGATGTCTGAGAATCTGGTCTCAGTACTGGTTTGTCCTGCTGTTTCCCTGTTCTCACATATTTGTCTGTTTTATACACCTCTCCCATGATTTAGTAAAATGTTTCTTTTTGCTGTGTATTTTTATAACAATGCAATGACCCCAGCATGAACCTTGCCACCTGACTTGCTGTAAACAGCAGCAGTACCACTGTGTTGCTGCTATTGCTGTGAGAAACCCACTGGCTTTGGTCCCACCAGGAAATCAAAGTAAAGGATCGAATGTGATGTTTCGCTAATCTACAAGACTAATCATGAGGAGGGCCATCACCATTTAGATCTCTAAGAAAATGTAAGCCTAAAGGGGGTTGGTACGGTAGACATTTCAGGGAGATTCATCTGACTGCTTTAGCTTCCTGTCTAGATACATGAGTTAGGGAAGATCCCTGTACTGAAAAAAGAGGAAGAAATTTTCCACAACATTACTTCTCATCTCATCTCATCTCATCTCATCATCTCATCTCATCTCATCTCATCTCATCTCATCTCATCTCATCTCATCTCATCTCATCTCACTCAAAGACTATGTTGGAGCAAACCAGTGTCTTCAGCCTCCAGAGAAAACAGCTCTTTGCTGGAGAAGGCTACCCAAGTAGTTTAAAGTAGCTGCCTTTAAGACAGGCTGGGTGGAATTAATAGTACCTTTGGTGTGTATCTCCCAGTTTTTATTCAGAATGGGACATCCTACATTTCTCCTCTATGATATTCACTTTTTTGACAAGTTACAACAGCAGCATTTTTATCACCACATGCCAGTGATAAAGTTGTCTGAAGGCACCTGCTTGCACTTGTAATATCCCACACAAAAAGAGCAGAACACGCTGGAGGCAGGTGGAACAGAGATGATTCCTTAGCTATTTCTGTCTTTTCAGGGTCCTTAAACTCTTCTCCAGCATTCAGTTAAATTGATGGCTGTGTAGTAGAAAGCACAGTTTAACAGCACAGTCACAGAAGCTGCCAAGTCACACCCAAGTGTTTATAGTCAGAGGCAAGATTACTCTTTAACACACTGTCTGCTCAGTGTGTAATATGATTGTAATTTTAACTTCAAGAAACCTTTTATCATTGAGTCAGAGAGGAGATTATTCTGTTCTTTGCAATACCTAGGCAAGTTCCACTGTCTTCAGATATATAAACAATCATATTATCCTGTGCTCCTTCTTTTCTTAGGTGAAATATTGTTTCATAATTTATGAAGATCCCTGGTCTTAAGGCAAGTTAATCTTTAACAGTGGAATGTAGTTTATGAAGTTTTCTGACTGGCAGCTCTGGCATTCTGTTAAAGCAGTGAGGGGTTCATGTTCACAGGTCACCTGTGAAAATAAATAAAGCAACCAGTATTGCTTTTCCTTTATTAGCAAAGAAGGCCTAAAATGTCATTCTCAACACAGAAGGACTTCACTTCTGATTAGTGGTAACAGCTTGGTCACTCAGTTTTCCCTCTCTGATTGTCATTTCATTGGAGGAGTAGGAAGCAGAATAGGAGTGTCAGAAGAGAAGAGTGCTTACTGGTGATCCTATCCTTCCATCTCTGGAAAACATGGGATTATGTCTTGCAGCTCACTGTATCCTCCCACAGCCCCAGAGAGTTCCCAATACCTCTCCCCCTCTCTTTTGTCTCCTACAGCTCCTCATAATGCATGTGCCCATATTATATTTGGTATCTAGCTGGGAAATGCTGTGCAGTTACCCGTGGGATAACCAGCCACTGGCCCCACAGCCCGGCCCTGGGATGAATAATTTGTCTTCCCATCAAAAGGCATTTTTCTCCTCTAGCCAGCTGCTATTTTCCACAAAAGCAGTAGGAACTGTGGAATTTCAGTTTGGCTTGGAAAAATTGGCCAGTTCCTCCAGTTGCTGTGGAACCAGATGGACACACAGAAAACAGAATCCCATACGGTAAAGCTGAAATAATTTTCTTAGTGTTTTTACTAAACATTCTTCTTGCTTTCCACTGCAGATTTCCATTCAGTTTTATAATATTGTGTTCCCCCTACTGTTGACAAGAGGAGTTTGAGAGGGCAGACAAAGAAAGGCAGAAATTATATATAAAACCAAGGAGACAGCTGATCTGCATTTGTCTCTCCAGTTGTTTCCTGCCACCAAGAAAAATGGTCATTTGCTTCTCATCCAATTAATAGTTTTCAACAGCTGTTTTTCAAAATAATAAGATCCTAAGATGATGAGACTGAACTGAAATGAGGAAATTATACATCCTAATGTAATGTGTTCCTGAGGCACACAAACAACAGCATTCCTGGTAGATTGTCCTGAAAGGTCCTGCTCACTTCTATGCCTACAGGAACCCATACAGGATCTCCTGACACTGGCATGGCAGTGTTTCAACTAACAGAGTGGGGCAGGAGCTATGTATGATTAAACACTTGCTAGAGCAGAGCTTAAAAGCCACATCTTACTCTTCCAAGTGAGTAATTCTCCCCTGAGCTCTCAGGTGACAGACAGATACACCAGAAGCCCGGAGAAGACTGATACTGAATTTTTTAAGGGTTTGGTACCTTAAAGGAAGAAAAAAGACAAGCATGCGGGATAACATATAAAGAAAGAACTTGTTATTGCCTGTCTGTACATAACCATTCTTCCCTGTACTCTCTCATAACTTCACGCCCCTTGCTGCAAATTGCCCAAATCCCAATAACAGGAAATGAAGGTGCAAGGCTGTGTTTAAGTGCTGATAGCCAACATGCTCTTTGAGCAGCTTATGAAGTTTGAACCTTTTTGAACACTGGTCCATCAGACATGCCAGAGCCATGCCCAAAGCAGAGAATCGAAACCCAGTACAGACATTGCAGGTGCTGAAACAGAACATCAAGAAGAACTGAGGATGAGTGACACAGTGCAGATGAGGGGTCTGGTTAAAACAGGGAGAGCACTTTGCTGAGGTCTACACACCCAGGCAGAGAGTCTTGCAGGGTGAACCCTTTTTGTGACAGCCATCTCAGTGATCCTACTGAGTGTACCTTGCACGTGTACTTTGCAGACAGGATCTAGAGGTTTGAGATGTGGGTTCTGTGGTTCTGGCTATAAATCAGACTTTTTCATGGTTTGTCTGCAATAACTGATTAAATCAGCTTGGGATAAGGGATGTCTGTTGGATTTTTCCTCAGGCATCGCAGGCTTCATGTGTTTTTATGGTCTGTAAGCACTGTATCTTGCTGACTTCAGATAAGTTAGTGGACATAGATCCATGTGTGTGTTTGTGTGCTCCTTAGAGTACCTTGTCCCCATATGGATGCATGTGGGGCTCTACAGCCTGCAGGATCTAAAGGAGCAGGGAAGGTGTGGAAATGCCTTCTCTGTGTGATAGGAACAAATGCTGCTGCTGGAGCCAAGGGCCGTACAAAATCCACAGTAATGAACAGCACAAGGTTACAAAGTATCGGATAAAAATCCAACATGGGCTCCTAAAGACTAGGTCTGGGTCTGGGGTGGGTAACTCAGCCTCTGGATATTGTGTCTGTTTGACCTTGGACTGATGAAGGTGATGATTACTTTTGGAGCATTTGCTGTGGGAGGTTAGCACAGGCTCCCAAAAAATTCTGTTTCTTGCAACAGACTGGAGTTAAGAACTTCCCCTTGCCCAGCCCAGCAATTCCCGTGGGCACAGCCCGCAGGGACCTGCCAGCACTGCCCACTGCCCTTGCTTCGGGGTCCCCTGGTCAGGAGGTGGGGGCTCAGCGCTGCTGCCCCCTGGGTCACAGCTGGCACCGCGCGGTTACCGCGCGGTCACCGCTGCCACCTAGCGCTCACAGCTGGCACCTCGCGCTCACAGCTGGAACCCCGCGCTCACAGCCGCCCCAGCATCTGCTCCAGGTTGGCTCCCGGCAGCTCAGCTCCTCAGATGTTTCATTTCAGTTGTGCGGCTCAGGATTTTCTCAATAAAAGTTTGCATAAAGGTATTTTATGGAGAGAAAAGTATGTGAGGAGAAGCACTCAGATTTAAAAACGAAAAATACTTTGTTAAATCTATTAATAAGGTTATTTAAATTGAATAAGCTGAGCTGTGTGTTTGCCATGTTGGTGGTGATTTCAAAGTCACCAAAAGGAAAACATAAAGAAAAGCACCAAGAGGGTACTAGAAACTATGTTCTGAAGGACTGAGTCCCCTAAATTATTGGAAACTATTATAGGAACTGGTAAAAGTTGTTTTGCCCTAAACTGAAAGGGTTACAGTTGTTAGGATGAAAAATTGATACTTAAAAATGCAGGTATTTTCATTAAATAAATACTTACAGCCATATGGAAATGTCATTATTAAACAGAACAACTTGGTAATATAGATGAAAAATATATAGTTTACAAAAAGCAATAAAAAGCATTTTTCAAATATGTGTGTATGCAAATGTATGCAAATATATATGCACATATTTACCTTTAGGTATGTTTCAGGCTATGCCATTACTTTTATAACTACCACTTTTGATTTTCACCAAAGATTATACATGACATGATTTACACAATAAATATATGAACTCTTTAAATCATGATGCAATTTCTAGTTTGGTTATAATTTTCCAAGCAGCTGAACAGCACATTTATCACTTCACACTACTGTAAACAGGATTGCTGTGAACAGACCAGGCTTTTAGCATAAAACAAATACACTCGGTGTAAGGAAGCAAGGAAAGTTTACACTGATCTCAGGAGGAGACCAAACAGGTACAGGTGTGCTCTGGAGCAAAACCCTGCAAGTCAACAGCTGTTTGTTTATGGAGATGTACAGAGCATGGAAGGAGAATGACTATTAGTAAAGATGTCTTTTTGATTTCTAAGTGTGATAAACTCTTCCCTCATTTCCAGGAACACAGTGCAGCCTGTGCACATTGTGAGCCGGAGGACAGGATTTAATTAGAGAAGAAGGTGCTGATTCAGCAAAGCCTTCAAGCTCATGCCAAAATTCCAACATGTAACACATTTCAAAAGTAACACTACTTTTGAAATCTTTTGTGCAGTCATAGCCTTAATGGGACATCTGTGCTCATTAAGAGCATAGAAATGCACTGTCCCAGCAAAGTTCACACAAAGCGTGGCCACTCCTCAAGCACTTGGCTGAAGAAATGTGCATTCACACCAGTACGTTCAAAATGATCTGTGTGTAAATGAGAATGGACCCCATCATGTTCCTTCCCCTTGACTCTCCTTCCTAGAGCTTCACCCCCACCTTGCAAACCTTTCTGCTTCTGCCTTGGTTTTGCAAATATAATTTTCAGGTACATATTATTGGAGGCCATAATTTTGGGAATCAGTGATATCAAAAGGCAGAGGTCTACACAAAATGCAAATTGTACAAAGGGAGATACAGAGGTCTCCCTTTCATTCCTGAATATACTGTGAGATATTTTTTGAGATATAGAATTTCTGTAAGAATTTGTGAAGGCCAAGTTCTAGGTATGTAAGTATCTGATTTTCCACCTATATCCTTGTGTCTGGTGTCCTCCTGACTGGATCTGAGCCTTTAAAAATGCTTAACCATCAGGTAAAGTCTCTGCAATTTGGGATTAATTTGACCATCATTATGTCATTCTTAAAGCTTTAAAATAAGGATGAAATGAAATGTTTGTGAAAAAAAAATAATCTGAGCTTAGAGAACATACTGCCAATAGGCAGGAATAAAGATCTCATCTCTTAGAGCATGTATCTGGGGAAAGGACAAACGAATTTTGGACTTTACCATGAGAATGATTTTGAAGCCAATTTCGTTGTTATATTCACTTGCCAAGCTTGTTTTTAGTTTGTGGAGCACTTTGTGGCCACAAAACCCAAAATCCTGGTAAGAGCTGTCCACATGCCTAATGGAGACATCTGAGCTCAGAGCAGTGAAAGGTCCTTTGGACACATTCAAACTATGTGGCCAAAGGCAAATGTTTTAGCACCAGAAGTCAGTCCAAGTCAGCTACTGAGTGCTTTCCCTGTGTGTGGCTGACAGCAGAGACTTAGGGAAAAGATGGATATAGGTCTAAGGTAAAGTTTTTCTGCAACACCTAGCAAAAAAGGGTATATGGTTATCCTCTGAAGGAAACTTCTGAGACCCTTTTCCCCCTTCAGCATGGGGCCAGGAACCATTCTCAGTGAGGCATGGGCTACCTAAAACCCTGGACTCTGCACCTACTGTTGGTCACCAAGGCTGGGCTGGCACTGTAAGAGGAATAGGGGGCTGCTGGGGCTTTTATTTGCATACTGATGAAAACAAAGTGTGAACCTCTGTAACATGGCACAGGTATGGGCCACTGGTTTGCAAGACAGAGGAACTCCCAACATTTCTCTTACTCTAAATACAATTGTCTTCCTCCAGCAATGGTGCCACACTCCTTGGCTAGCAGCTGGAATTACCAGCAGTGTGTGGTATCTGACAAAGAGACAGAGGTCTTGTTTCATTACCACGTACACTTAGTAAGTTTATCTCCATGCACAATAGTAATTTTACTTCTCTCTCTTGAGAAAAATAATGGAAATAATAGTATTTTCTGGTGTTAATGTTAGACAAGGGCCTGTACAAGTCATACCTGATGTTATAGCACAATCTGTTTATTCAAAATAGAAAAGCTGAGCACTAGCCATCTGCAAAATAATATACACTTTACATACTGCAATAAAGTTGTTGCTTAGATTTCTTTGCTATATTTCTATTTGCCTTAGAGAAAGCTGATGCAAAGAACCTAAAATAATCAAAAACTGAATGTTTGATATCACAGAAAATACCAAAATTATAATTTCCTTTCATTCTGAATCAAATCTCAATCAGCATAAGATCTAAGATTTCTGTATAAATACACCATACTGTCTTCATACTAATAAACTAATAACTCAGTTTGCATTGCCAGACCTTTCTGATAATCATATGTTCATCTAGATTGTTTTTCATCATAATTTCATACATTAAAAATTGCAAAATTTGTATTGGAAAATACTCAAATTTTGTCAATCAAAATATTAACATGTTAATGAGCAAAATTTGCTTGAATTTTTCTGGGTTTTTTAGGATTTCTTTCACATGCATTATATCCAAAAGAGAGGGCATCAGTTTGTGAAGATGGCTGCAGCAGCATGACAGGAAATCCTAAGGTCATGCAGGCATTCCTAGCTTTTCAGGTGACCAGAAATGTGGGCTACAGCACTATGAGCATGAAGGACTCAGAGACCATGGTGTGGTGCTCCTGACATAGCAAAGTCCCAGCTCTTTTCAGGAGAGCCTAAATGGATAAAGAATACATGAACACACAGGTGGTGAGTTTTGGATTTTCTGTCTTTGGAAATGAGTAGGTATCATTTGGATTATTTAAAACGACCTCTGACTTTTTAATTTTTGCCAATGTTGCCTTCATTTTGTATTTCAAACCTTATACCTCTTTTATAAGCTCAGCAAGGACTTTGTAATAAGTTTCTGAGATTTTTTTCCATAAATTCCCAGTACTTGGAATTAAAGGAAGCCTGTATTATAAAAGAGCACAATGCAAGTTCAAATGCAAAATGCTTCATCTGTTTTAGTGGGAAACACACACTGGTCACTGCACCACTAAATGCATAGCATTACATTAACAAGACTGCAAATTTTATAAGGTAGGTTGGTTATCAGTAAATGAAATGATACCACGATATGAGATCATGAAGGGCTAGAATTTTCCCAAGGTGTGACATCGCCGGCTTTCTTTTTGACCTCGTCCCTACTGCACAGCACTGCCACTAGATGTCAGATGGTGAAAGGGCCCCACTGGTCCCCACAAGTGAGTCTGGTCAACAGATGAACTGGAAAAAAGTGTTGCACAGGGTAAGAGGAGTCACCATGTAAAAATAGGCAGCTTTTGATTTTTAGCTGTTGGTAGCATAAAATTATGGGTTTTCTAGGATGAATTGCACAGCTGTGACACACAAAAACACAGGAAAACTCCTGAAGTCACCTTCTTTCTCCAGGCTGTTACACTGTTTTCAGAGCATTTTTCAAAATGAACCCTGATTCATTACAGGAGTTCTTCACCATTATCACAACGATTAAAACTAAACAGAAATGGGAAAATGAGACTAAGAGCTTACTCAATGAAAAGTTAAGTGAGATAAAGAAAAATAAATTATCAGGTCTAATTTCTTCAGTCAGTATAGACTTACCTGTATTTACATCCATGGCCTTGCCCTTCAGCCCCACCCTCACAGCTAAATTACAGTAACTGTGGGGTTTGGTGGTGAACATTTTTACACCCAAGGAAGTTTTCAAACTGGACACTGTAAAGGAAAGGAGACTTGGTACATCCTCCGTGTTGTGTAATGGAGTTGATGACATACACGGTTGATGACTGCTCTCCATAGTAGTTTAAGGGAATTTTTGCAAAGATCCAAGCTAGGAAGACAGCCCTGGACCATATCCTGGTACGCAGCAGAAGCACCAGCATCAGACCATGAATGCCATCGTGATCATTACTTCCCAGGACAAGAGCTAGAAAGGTTAAGGACAGGGAAAAGGCAAAGTTCTGCTTAAAACAGAAGAAAAAAGCTTCCCACTTTTATCAGCATACAGGCCAACCTCTGTATTCTGTGATTACAGCAGTTTAATCTGGTTTCTCTATCCAGGTTTATAGAAAAAGTGTGCTTCAGAGAACTTCATTTTCTTCTAGTACCTTGTGTAAAAGGGAATGATGCAAAGGGATTTTGGTCACAGTGAATTATACTAAAACCAAAGCTGATGTCAGATTTATGCCTTCCCAACTAGAGAGGGAAAGCCATGGGACATAATACATATAGTGTTGAATTCAATTACTTGGGATGAGTTTAAATTGCTTTAGAATGGTGCTGTAGCACTATTTCATAGCACTGCACAACCTTAACCCTTCAATTGAATACTCTAAGTGAGCACAAAACATTGTATTTGCACCCGTGGAGACATAACATTTTTCCTGATCTGATTTCCTTCCCTGAAGTATCGAGATGCTTGATTTCCATGCAGTATTTCAGTCACTGTTCATGGTCACATGCTGGGTTATCTTTCCTTTCAAGAAAGAAATGCCTCAGTTATTCATTAGAAATAGAGTTTCTGGAATGCTGTGTCAGGGCGTTCTTCCTCTTTCCTTGGCTGTTATTTTGCTACATCATTGTGACTCAGTCCCTTTGATAGCCCCCGCGGGACTCTGGCACGTGCTTCTGCCCCAGTGAAGAGTTAGAAGGGGACACTAATTTTGCCAGCACAGAGGAATGGACTGTGGGAACAAATGGTACGTGGAAAATAATTTATAAACTTTGCAAATTCAAGGATTACCTGAGAACCAACCCTTGAAATTTACTTTGAAAAATCAGTCTATTCCTGAGCTACCTGGGGAGAAACAGCATAACAATGTGGGACATGAGAACAGTTTAAAACGTGGAAGTGTGAAATACAAAATCTTTGGAATTTGTGTGAAATCCAAAATTTATCCCATTAGGGGATAAATTTGAGGTCAGTTTAGAAAGTGAACACTAAATGATCAGACTGATAAACCTTAATCCCAAACTCATTGAAACAATTATAAAGGAATGGATCTAATGTTACTCTTTCAAAACTGGACTGACTCAATAAATTCTAAGAAAGTTATTTCTGATGTATCATTGTAAACTGGAGGTGGAAGAACAAAATTTAATCCGTCATTGCCTTCAAAAATTATTTTAATAAAACCCACAAGTCACAGCTTTTACTGCTGGCCAGTAAGAAGAAACATAAATATTAACATAAACTTATAATGTTGCTTTTTGTTGTAGTTTTCTATAAGGAGCCTCTGGATAACAGTTTCCCTGTTGTGTGAGAGGAGACTGTAGGACCCTACTATGAGGAATTGCTCCTTCAATGTTAAGCACATCCTGAAGAGCTTTGCAAGATCAGGACTGGAACATCTGTCAGCTTGTAGTGTTGAGGAGAAAAATCCTGAAATGTCTGTGGGAAATACTGGTTCCTTGTCTTCACTGAAATAAATTGACCAGCAGCAGAGAATTAATGCTCTATACTGTTAAATTAATAAGTTTATTCCTGACATAATTTTGTCCTGCACAAATTTGCATTTGGATATGTTTCAGGAGTCAGTAGAGTGCAGAGACTTTCCTCAAGAAATCAAGCAATCTGCATGTATCTGCCCTGTTTGGAAAGATAAATTTAGATAAGAAGAGAGTAGTTTCAGTCCTATTTTTTTTATTAGTACAGCAAGAGTCAGTGTTTCCTCTTTGCACCTTTGATGACTTGCCACACCCATGTGGATAAGCATAGCTCAGTCTATTCCTGAGCTACCTGGGGAGAAACAGCATAACAATGTGGGACATGAGAACAGTTTAAAACGTGGAAGTGTGAAATACAAAATCCTTGGAATTTGTGTGAAATCCAAAATTTATCCCATTAGGGGATAAATTTGAGGTCAGTTTAGAAAGTGAACACTAAATGATCAGACTGATAAACCTTAATCCCAAACTCATTGAAACAATTATAAAGGAATGGATCTAATGTTACTCTTTCAAAACTGGACTGACTCAATAAATTCTGAGAAAGTTATTTCTGATGTATCATTGTAAACTGGAGGTGGAAGAACAAAATTTAATCCGTCATTGCCTTCAAAAATTATTTTAATAAAACCCACAAGTCACAGCTTTTACTGCTGGCCAGTAAGAAGAAACATAAATATTAACATAAACTTATAATGTTGCTTTTTGTTGTAGTTTTCTATAAGGAGCCTCTGGATAACAGTTTCGCTGTTGTGTGAGAGGAGGCTGTAGGACCCTACTATGAGGAATTGCTCCTTCAATGTTAAGCACATCCTGAAGAGCTTTGCAAGATCAGGACTGGAACATCTGTCAGCTTGTAGTGTTGAGGAGAAAAATCCTGAAATGTCTGTGGGAAATACTGGTTCCTTGTCTTCACTGAAATAAATTGACCAGCAGCAGAGAATTAATGCTCTATACTGTTAAATTAATAAGTTTATTCCTGACATAATTTTGTCCTGCACCAATTTGCATTTGGATATGTTTCAGGAGTCAGTAGAGTGCAGAGACTTTCCTCAAGAAATCAAGCAATCTGCATGTATCTGCCCTGTTTGGAAAGATAAATTTAGATAAGAAGAGAGTAGTTTCAGTCCTATTTTTTTTATTAGTACAGCAAGAGTCAGTGTTTCCTCTTTGCACCTTTGATGACTTGCCACACCCATGTGGATAAGCATAGCATACTCAACCCTGCTTTATTGTCTATATCACCCCATTTCTTCCCAACTGGTCATCTGTCATCCAGCTGGGTTTTACTCAGTTCTTTTCCCTTCAGGGTGCTCTGATAGCATATCCAAGCTTTAGTAGCCTTTATTTTGGGAGATGGTAAGGAAAACAAATCTGAATGTTAGATAAAAGTCATAGGTCCAGCCTTAGAACCCTGTAAAAATTGCAAAAGCCTCTTTTTCCCCTGAATATTCCACTGTTTCATAACATGTTTTTGTGGCTTGTTTTTTCAGGTTTTTTAAGAGCATATCCTTTCAATCATCTCAGTCTGTTTGGGTGGGTTTTCTTCATGGTGCCACTGCAATTTAATGCCATTGGGAGGTCCTGTTCAATGTCTGCTGTTTATCCAACTACACTCCATAACATCCTTCTCCACAAGGCAGAGTTGACACTAAAGTATTTCATCAGTGTGCTGCTTGGTCTTTAGTCAAAAGAGCAACCAACTTTAAGCATGTCCAAGGCACCTGACAAGCCGTTGACTGCAGATCTCTCTGCCAAACCTCAAGCTCCACAAAGCTCTAGATTACTTTTTTCTAATCTTCCCTAGAGCTCATCTTTCATCTGTTTTATTTCAACATCCATAAAGACAGTCATCGGAATAATTTAGGAGCCAAATCCAGCATCATTCCTCCAGTCCTTTGACTTACCAGAGAGGTCCAGCTCTTGCCACAGATCTCTGACCCAGGTGACTTGTTACCCCCTAAGCAAATGCTTCAGCAGCTGGAGAGAGTGAAGATGTATGCACACCATTTCTGCAAGAGCATTAATAAAATTGTTACTTAGAAGAGGGCAGAAAATGTTTGTTTGGATCTGTTTCCGCCCAAGTTTACAGCAGAAATCCCAAACCCTAATTCTTCCACTGAGCTCCAGAGGTCTGCCACTTCAGTTACTGTGAAACCAGGGACCAAGGGGACCAGAATCTCTTCTGTGAAAAACGTAAAGTTCTTTCAGACAAGAATCAATCAGCATTGTGCTAAAAGCTGTGACAATCACTGTTTCTGCTGGGCTTTCTAGACTTGGAGCAGTCAGCCTGTTTATACCATTTTGGAGCAACAGTCCAGTGAAATCCCAGTTACTGCAGCCACCCTTCACCACAGCTTCCCACAAGCTGGTAGAAATTCACACAGGATTTCACTGGACTTGTACCTTTATGGCACTTGGCCAAAAATAACTAATTCTGAGAAATTTTCTGGAAAATAAACTTCCTGAAAAAATATGCAATTTATGCTATTTTTATTTTTCATCAGAAACTGAAAAACGTCCCAGAAAAATGTTTCATAAACTGGTTACCCTATTCTTTCTGGCATGTGAGTCATCTCCTAGATCTGTTACAAGACTAATTTTATTACCACTCAGTCTGTAATTCTGAGGCTCACAGGGTACAGTACCACGTGCAAAAATGCATGTCACCAGAGGTGACATGACTGAAGCTGAGCTAATACTTTAATCAGTGCTGGGGACTGGTCTCCAGCTGTAGATATAAGTGATATGACCAGATCAAAGAGATATCCTAGGACTGAGGCAAGAGTGAAGCATATAAGATGGAGCCTAAAGCCTAAGGCTATGTCTCCAGCAGGAGATGGAATACAATTGGCACCATTCACAGACATGGTGTCCAAGAGACGTGAAACAGCTCACACTCAGGCTCCTAAATGCTCTTAATCTCTCAGGTAGTTTGTCTACTTCCAAACAGGTTATTTGGGAATTGTCTCTGACATATGACGTGTCCTGAATAGTGCCTGGGAACCATCCAGAGGGTTGGTGTGAAATGGAGACATGCAAGAGCCATTTCAGCAATTCAGCAGGAAAGAGGATTGAGATCTAGTGCCTGGGAATGTTTTCCAGAACCACAAAATTTACTGACACCAGCCACAGCCTAAGCATCATTCCATCTCTCTCAAAGTCCATCGAACATCAGGCTCACAGGTGCTGGTGCTGCAGTTTTCAGTGAGGTTTATTGGCAAAATATTTTGTGGACTATTTCCTTTGAATTTTTATGCCAGCTTTGTTTGTTTCCATTTAATTTTATGCCTGACAAGGCAATTTGTGTCTGACAAGACCATTCAGATGACTTTCACAAGAATTTGAATCAGAGCTGCAGCTGCTGCAACTATTTCACAAGAGGCATCATAGCAGGGACTTGTAAGCAGCCATCACACCACAATTATAAAGTGGGAAGAAATTATGAAGCAGGATATCCTTTGGATACTGCTATTGCTCCTTCAAAACAGATGTGAAGCACACTGGTCTCGTGGTAGGATGAACAGAGAGAAGACTATGCTGGAGAGCTGGCCCAGTAAAATAGCACAGAATCTTTTTAGATGCACACACGAAAGCACATGCACATGTGTGTGTGTGTATTTATAAAACTTTGAGGAGAATTCAGGCAACATAGTGCAGAGGTGCTCTGTGAGTGGTAGCTGCACATAGACATGCTAAACTTGGCTGATCTGTAGCCTTTTGACTCTATTCTGCTCCTCCTTCCACCCCACACAGCCTCCATCAAGGTGACTTTGGGTTCACTATGACCAAAGGCAGCAGTCCTTGTTGCAGCAAATCCAGTGCAGATTTTCTATGACCTCTTTTTGACAGGTTCTTCATACATGACCTACATTAGTGTTCCCCCTGCTGCTAGCCCAGTGGTACAGTTCTGACAGGTGTTCTTAATCTCCTTGTCTAAAGGGAGCACAAAGCTGAAGCTGTCAAGGAAGCCACTGCCATGTGCCATTCATCAAAGCATCATTATACTCAGTCCAGACCTGTGATTTACTCCGATCTCTGGACAGTAATTTAGAGGATGCCTCCACTGAACAGAGCTAAAGGCAGACAAAGATTACTCTGCCATCTCTCCAGCCTCCCCAAGGCTGCCAATTTCATAGGCAAGGTGAGATCTACACTCAAGCTGGAGTTAAACATAAAGTACAGGCATGGTTCATCAAATCATGGCTCCTGCAGTTTTAGAGGTAAGAATGTCTAGAAGATCCACAAAATATTTATTACATATTCTTTCACGTAGTACAAGGCACAAACTAGTCCTGGAATAAACTGTTCAGATAAAAATCTGCAAACACAGAATAAGAGAGAAAAGGACAACATGGAGATATCCCCAAACCACACCAGATGAAAACAACAGCTGTCACAGAGGTATCTTAAGTCTGAGGATCTAAATCAGCACATAAGGTATTAAATATATGTAGGAGATACCTTCTTACCTAGAGCACCTTTTCCACCAGCACTACTGCTCGTCTCTCTCCAGAAAGGTATTGATCATTCTTAAAATGCTCTTGTTTAGTCTACACAGAAGTGAAATTTGAAATATTTACATGAATTAAGGACGTAAATAATAAAAATGCCTTAAAATGGGTAAAATTATAAAAGAATCACATCTTTTCCCTCCCAATCAATTTTGATGATTTATGTCTCTTATCTATCATACTTCTCTTTTCTGACTCATCTAAATAATTTAATTTGCTCTCCTTTCTTCTACTAATCATACAGGAAAATTATTGTTAACTGAAAATTGAAGAAAGAGGCAGTTACTTTTCAAAAAAATCTCTGTGACTTTTACAAGAAATCTTTCCTGGAAAATTCTGACCCACCTATCTTAAAATCAGCTCACAGTTACTAAGCAAATGAAATAAGGTTGCACAGTGAGCACAATGTTATTACAGCTGCTCCAACCACTAAGCAAACACATTGATTCATTCTAAAGAAATCACACTTGAAAAAGCTATAAAATCTTCATAGGAGGTATTGAATTCATTTGGCTTGGTGAATAGAGGGCTTGTGTGTTTTCTGGCATAGATGTGGGTAACAAAATAAACACGTACGGAACTAAACCAAAGGTCTGTGCTACTGCAGCTAGGACTCAGCAAAGGCACTGTGTAGAACATCTGACTTTCCTTGAAGGCTAACACTAAAAGTATCATCAAAATCTGATGATTTAAATCTGATTGTCCAGATCTTCTTTCCAGTGGATATTATCCTTAGAGAAAAAGCAGCCATGGGTTGGTCTTCATGAGCCTTTTCTACCAACCCTAGAAACTTCCCTCATTTCTTAATGATGTTTCTTACTTGCAGGTTCTTCAGGTTTCTTTTTAGACCAAACAGTTTCATATGCCTCCATAGTGATTTTCTACTTAGCACATTACACCAAAATCCTCAAATATTTTGTTTTGTGGCTTAATCATTCTATTTTTTTTTAGATATGAGAATGTCTAGATGCATCTCTGCAGATTATATTATGTAAACCGTACCAGCAAAATGAAATTGTCTGAACCAATTGTGTAGACGAGGACTAGTTAGTCAGCCATAACCAGCCATAACTGGTTAGTCAGCCATAACCAGCCATAACTGGTTAGTCAGCCATAGCAGGGCTGCTGGGAGTGTACAAGTGTAAGGGTTGCGTGCTTTCCTGAGGGACAAACCACAGGAAGAGGAAGGAGAGGATTTTTTTGTTATTTCACTGCTCCTCACACACCATCAGCAGGCTGAACAGACCTGCCTCTGCCCACTTTCTGATATCACATGTTCAAAGTTCTCTATCAAAGGCACTATTTAGGTCTCACTTCTCCCAGTTCATGGCAGGGTGCTTGGACCTAGGTGACCTTTAAGGTCCCTTCTGACCCAAATCATTCCATGATCCCATGATCATATTGCAGTGAAGAAATCTTGCCATTTCAAATACATTTTCAAAAATATGAAAAATACAGCATTATCTGTTTTTCTTCCAAATGTATGATTTTAAAAAATTGAAGAAATATGAGAAAGAGCCATTCAAATAGTATTCATAAAAACTTCAGAGGAATCAGAAGCAAAGTAAATGCAACAGGCTGTGTTTCCTGTCAGCCTTGGCTCTGTGGAAGTAAGGAAGTTAATATATGCACACTGTCTGTTTCCAAAAATAGCACATTTATTGATTTATTTCTGTGACTAAGCTGAATGTGATTTCTTTACCAGCTGCTATAAGAAACACTCTGAAATGTATCAGCTTCATATCCAAGCCATGTAATCATCAGATTATTTCAAATCCCAATATATAATTCTGCTCTTCTCCCTGGGATCTGCTGACAGGGGAACAGTTCAAAACTGCACCAGAAGATGTTCAGAGTGGACATTAGGATGCATTTCTTTATGACAGTGTGGTCAAACACTGTAACTTCCTAGAGAGGTGGTGGATGTCCCAAGGCTGTCAGTGTTTCAGAGGCATTTGGACAATGCCATTAGTAACAAGTTGTAACTATTGGTCAGCCACAAAGTGGTCAGGCACTAGACCTGGATGAGCACTGTCAATCCCCTCCAACTCAACTATTCTAGTCTAATCTAGCCTAATCTAGTTTATTCCATGTTTATTGCAACAAAAAATCTACCATAACAAAGAGGTGAGTAGTTCATGCTGACCCCATGAATGTCAAGAGCAAGTAAGGATGCTAGTTTTGTACTGACATCAGTATTTTAGAATTGATTTGGCAGTCAATTTGGGTTGTTTGGCAATGAATGTATGGAGGTGCTACACGTAGCGCAGCCCAGATAGCCAAGTCTGTGCTGCCTTTGGGCACTGTGTGTCAACAGCTCAGGTATTGCTAAAGCTGGAGTTGGGGTAACACAGATTTCAGTGTTGGCTCATGATGTAAGCTTAGTCTCTGAAGCACCCTGGTGAGGGGAGAGCCACCACTGCAATGCAAAAAGGAGGTCACAGCAAGCTGGGGCTTGGTCCCTTCTCCCAAGTGACAAGTGGTAGGACAAGAGAAAAAAGGCCTCAGGTTTTGCCAGGTGAGGTTTCTATTGGATAGTAGGAACATTTTGTTCATGGAAAAGGTGATATTAAGTACTGCAGCAGGCTGTCTAGAGAAGTGATGCAATCACCATCCCTGAAGATATTTAAACAGACATTTAGATACAGAGCATAAGAACATGATTTAGTGGTAAATGCAGCAGTGCTGGGTTAACAGTTGGACTGGATGACTGTACAGGTGTTTTCCAACCTAAATAATTCCAAATAGGTAGAGAAACCCCTGTAAAATACAGAAAATTTTTTTTTCCCAAAAAGATTAATTTAGTGATTTGATGTTTCATTATCTAACAGTTAATTATCTTTTATTCAAAATGTAAATAACTTTTCTAGAGCATGAGAAAGCTGAAAAGAGGCTGGTAGCAGTCAGGCAAACAGTTTTTCCTGTGGCAGACAGCAATAGCTACTGACATGGGTTCAGCACAAGACAAGTTCTGCAGATGTTTAGGGGTATCAGTCAACAGCTGATGGTGTTCACTGGGACTCACATCTCACACCCTTCCTCAAAAGAACTGCTTCTTGGAGCTCTGTCTAGAGGTGATTACAAAACTCCTCTCAGTGACTCAACATCAATCACACGGTTCTGCCAACAGACATGTTAGCCTAGAGAGGGCAGTGGGGGCATTTAATGAATGCAGACAGGATGTGGCAAGTATGAAGTTCAATCCCAGAAATTCTTCACCAAGGTTTTTTCTTCATGACAGTAAATTAAAGGTACATGAGATTGAATTTTTCTGTTCTGTTTGAAACTTACCATTAACAAACAGCCTAAGACTCCAAGAAGGACTCCAAGAGGAGTCCAGATTTGCAGATCCTCTAATGAACAAGTTATTTTTCCTTTTTTCCATTTTCCTCATTTTTAAGGATTTTTTTTTTTTTTCTGGTCCAAAACCCTATAATTATAGAGAGAAGGAAAATGTGATTAATATTATGAAAACCAATTGCTAGAGTGGTTGCTATGGCAGTACTCAGCAGACCATCAGATGGAGGTAGAAGAAAATAAAAACTGGACCATGAGGTCTAGAAACAGGGTTAATCCTTTTCTAAGGTTTTTCCTTCTATGTAAACACAGAGCACAATGAGGAAATGCCTAGCAACTCAGCCTAGCAATATAACATTATTCTAATAAATACATCTTCATTTAATCAGCATGGGTATTTTGAAGCACTTCAGTCTCACCTCAGAAACTCCTGGAAACAAAATATTTTTACTTCTCTTTTACATAGGCTCTATTCTAATGGATTTCAATGAGAAACCCTTTCCAGTCTCTCCTCAAAGACCTGCATTTCCAGGGAAAAGGGTGACAAAATGGGAAACCATTGAAGAAGCCATTCTTCTTTCCCAAAAGAACTGGAAAAATATTCTGGAGAACAACTCTCTGGAGGAAGAACCATCTTGTGGTTTAAGAGGTCCTATGCAAGACTGATGAGCAAAGAAGCAAACAGTCACGCCCATCCGGTATCTATTTTTGGAATTCAACCTACAGCCTCTTCAGCCTGTGCTTTTATCAACAGAATCTGGTTTCATCAAGAAGAAGGTGATGACAAAGCAGAAACCACTCACCACTTTTCCCTTTTTATTTTGAAAGAACTGATGGTTTGATCTTATGAATGGGACTAACACAGTAACTGCACAATTATTTAGCTGTAAACAGAGATAGAGGGTTTGCATATCACTTATTAAAATACTGAGGAATCATAGTTTAAAGCATGGATATGAATGAAGTCTGGTGCCTTTTGTTGTTGTTCTGTTCTGTCATCACAGCTGTTTGCATTGTACCAAAAAAATTATATGTAAAAAACATATTAGTTTTTGTAATCCTTCCTTTGTACCTTTTTATGCCAATCATAAATTTTCTCTGCTAGAAACTGTTTCATCCAAGACACTTCAGATGACTGCCAGAAGACTGACCAATGGATGTGCATTGCAGAGAACCTGCAAATGTGTAAGACACTTGCACCCAAAGCAATTTAGGCAAGAGCATTTCTGCCTCTATTCCTTTTACTAATAGATGGAATAAGCCATTCTGACCCCCAGGAAAGCCTGAGACCTAGGTATATGTGGAATATAAAGCTATTATGTCTTTCCTCAGAACTGTGGAACTTATGCAGAAGACAAACATATTTCACGTCTGGTATCTGCAATTCCTTGAATGATTTTTAGTCTTTTGCCCTACTTCTTGTGAATGGATCCTCCTTTTCTATCTACCTCAGAACAAAACCAAGAGGAATAGAGCTATGATCCAAAACTGGGACAAATTTGTCCTCACATAGCCTCCAGTTTTGCGCATTCAAATGAGTGTCCTTAATGCATATCCCTTTATTTTCTACTTCGACCAATGAAAAGCAAAATCTTTTTCATGTCTTGCCCTTTGAGCAAAAAAGTGAAAACACAATTTGTCAAACATGCTGACAAAAGGAAACATCTATTGCTGTTATTGAATTTAGCAGACATCAGTGAGCAATCCAGAAAATCAGGATAAACACAAAAGGAAGCAGTTGCCAAGAGTTTAAGAGACCTGTTCAAAGGCACAAATCTATAAGCAAGTACAGAAACTCTGTGCATCAGCATCTTTAACAGACTGGTTAAGATAAAGGCAGGCTACTTTTTCCAAGATAAGAAAAGCAGGTGCCGTTTTAGCAGATTAAATCTCTGTGACATCAAGATCTTCGATTGGGAGTCTGATTATTTTCAGCAATACACCTCTTAGATGAAAATTTGGAGAAGCCATACCACCATCTGTCCACCAGAACAGAATCCCCTCAGACAAAGGAAACAGGACATCAGGACATTTGATCACATTTTGGCCTTGTGGATAGAGAAAGGAGAGGAATAATTACTCTATGGAGGAATATGAAACTACTTCTGGGATCATATGCACTAAATAATTGATTTGATTTTTGTACACATTCTATGTTATTGAATAAAAACATTTTAAACCATCAAAATAAATAACAAAATAAATTAAAATTTTGTTATAATTACAAATAACGAAAATACATTTCCTAAGTGACATTATTATCACAGTAGAAAATATATTTATTTGTGGACTTATAAGTAAACATTTAGTTAACATCTATAATTCTTGTATTTCATAGAATCATAGCATTTAAATAATAGAATTTAAATATTTTTGCATGGAGTTGTAAATATGGCAAGAAACTTGAGAACTAATTGATTTTTAATGTTCCATCAAGTATGGCAATTTTCTAATTTCAACTTAAATAGGGTATTAGAGCCTGTATTTTTGTTATGTAATGTTTCTTGTTGGGATTTTCAGTGCAACTTTGTGAACTTTAGCATTACATATTAGATCTGGAGCATCCAGATATAATGATTTTCCATTTATTTTCACATTAAAATATTTGAATCAAGGAAAAGATTGCAAAACATTCAGACTGCCCTATAGGAATATATTTTTCCCTACTTCTTTGTTTTGGAAGGAGCATGGAAAACGTTCTGCTTTTTAATATGCATGATTTATGAAAATAGCAATAAGTTTATTCAATGTCATCAATGAAAATCTTTTGAAGTATTATCTAAGTTGTCTAGAGAGGTGAAATTTTTTTACCATTTCATTCTGAAAAATGGTCCCATCCACCAGCACTGTTTGCAGCAAAATAATGGATTATTACTTATTGAAAAAAAATTGCTATTCTTAATTGTCTATTTGAAAAAGCATAATGTGTTCTTTTAAGTACTCTTAATTTCTGTAAAATAAAAAAAAAACAAACTGTGACAGGCTTTTTGAGTTACATTTTTTCCATACTGAAGGTGATTTATGGAAAGGTCACAATGAAACAGTTCTTTACCTTCTTTCTCTATGGGTTGTGACACAGTGACAGCTGGTAAGAACAGGGTAAAGAGATCTGAAGGGAAATGCAGGCTGGACTGAAATCAGTGATGTTTATCATTGGCCTCAAGGGGTCAGAGGTTTACCCCAAGACTTGTGGAATCCAGGATCCCAAAGCCTTACTCCCACACACAATTATAGTAACTTGAAATGCGTTGTACCATGCTTATGTAACCAAATTACGGCACAATAAATCTATTATGTACGTGTTTTCCTTGTTTTGGAGTTTCTCATCACCTGTGGTTTACAATAATGGCTCCTCTGTTATTCGTGTGAAGTACAAAGTTGCATAACTCGGAGAAAATAAGCTAGCCCTGTGCAACCCACCTCCACTGGGGTACTGCAAAAAGGCTCTGCACCGTCCCAGGTGAGCCCTGGCACTTGGGGTTGGCCCTCCTTTCAGTATTTCCTTCTCTCTAGTTGAGCTGCAGCACAGCACACTCCTCTCTAGAAAGCCAAGACACAGTAAGGGTGCTGAACTCATGTTGCCAAATCCCAGTGAAAGGTCTATTTTGGGACAATGTCTTTGTCACTGCTGTCACCACCATTTTTATATTGCTTTCATACCTTGTCACAAATGAGAAAGATAAATGCTGAAAACAAAGAATTTCCATTGTAAACTGAGCACACCCAGCAAGGAAGAACTTAAAGGAGAGGGCTCATTTGAAAGACATTCTTGTTCACTGAGTTCAGAGCTGTCTGGAAAACACATTGAGTAGTCCCCTGCAAAGATTTACCAAATTCTCTTTTGAAGACTCTCCAATTACTCCTCTTCTCACAAGAGAGCTGCTTCAGAGCTTCATTCCTCTGGTGATTAGAAACCTGCCTGGCATTTCTCTGGGTTTTTTTACATAGAAATTTCCATATCCTGTAAATTCAATTGTCTTCCCTCCAGCTTGATCCCTGATATTTACTGGAATTAAATAATCATGTCCCCTCTTTATTGCAAAGATGCAAATTATTGCTGTCAACTGTCAGCAGTTTGGACTTTAGTTGCAAAATTAACAGCTGCTCTCTCATTACATAGTGTTTTACACACAAAACTTGTTCCAGAATAGAAAGCAAGAAACCTGTTCTATCAAAATTCAGCAGATTCAGCTCTCCTGACACTAGTAAAGATGACAGTGAAGGAAATTGGTGAAGTCCAGCTTAATGTATGATGGACATCCGTGGAATTAAGGCATAGGTGTGTTAAAACAATGCAGGTATTAGGTACTTTGCAACACATTGTAGATTAATCATCTTTGACTACCAACAAGCTTGGGCATATAAATACCTGTAGGCTACAGTTTTTAATTACAGCAATGTGCATTTTAGCTATCACTAATGTGCATGGAGGTATCACTAACATCAGTACCATGTCTTTCTTTAGCCAAAGCTTCAACTTTTTTCTGACTTTTTACTGTTTCATCTAAACTTCTAGATTTATCTTCTATATATTTGTCTTATTTTCTATGAGGTATGGATAAATATACTGTATATCACTTCATTTCATCAGCTTTGAGAGTTTTGAGTGATTTTACCCCACAGATATTTCTGCCATACCATGCAAGTTGCTACAGTGATAACTTTGAAAGGAAAAGTCATTCAAAGGTATTTAAGGGGATAGCATAATTTTGTCCTCACTCTGTAAACTTATTGAATTTTGCATTCATTTCTTCCTAAACACACACTACAGATATATACTGCTTCATATTTCTTCCTGATCATAGCTATGTTCTACACCCCAGTGATGCATTCTTACCTCAACTTTTGAAACTGATAACTCCAAGGGTGAACTTGCATTTTGTTGTTGCTCATGAGTTGTGCTACTCTGACTTCCCTGCTCAAAAACAAGTGCCTCTGACATGCCCACATGCCAAAATCACAGCGCTCCTGGGCTGCCACTTTCCCTTGAGGGTGTGAAGACAGGCTGTAAGACTTGGGGTTGTACAGCCTGGAGAAGGCTTCAGGGACGCACTCTAGCTGCCTTCCAGTACATATGGAGGACCTGTAAGAGAGCTGGAGAGGGGCTTTTTACAGGGCATGTAGTGATAGAAAAAGGGGGAATGGCTTGAAACTGAAAGGAAGTAGTTTTAAATTAGATATTAGGAAGAAATTCTTTACTCTGAGGGTGATGAGAGACTGCAACAGGTTGCACAGAGAAACTGTGGATGCCCCATCCCTGGAAGCATTCAAGGCCAGGTTGTTTGAAAGCTGGTCTAGTAAAATGTGTCTTTGTCCATGGCAGGGAGTCAGAACCGGATGTTCTTTAAGGTCCCTTCCAGCCCAAACCATTCTTTGATGCCTTGAATCTACGTGCATTAATGAATTAGTTCCATTTACAGTTCTGCACTCCGTGCACTAGAGCATGTTTCACATTACCCAACAGGGCCTGCTGCCAGCAGCATCACCAGGTGCTAATACGGAAATGCGAGGATGCATTAAGGGGTGGATGGAACATGATAACAAAGCTAATGTTTGTGAACCCAAGGGTTTCATTCTGAAAACAAATGTGAAATTTGAGGAAGCCATAAAGGCTGCCAAATTCAGCAAATCCCTCCTCATACACACCTCTTTATAGCTGCATTCTCAAGCAGGGGAGTGTTCTTTCTTAGACTGCAGTTCTGCAAATGCTCACACACAGAGAAAATATGTTTCGTCAGAGATGTCCTGCTGTTTTCCCTGGAAGTACTTGAGTGTGTAAACCTAAGCAAGCACAAAGAAATGTGAAGAACACAGACTTTCTTTTAAACAGTCTTAATTCTCCCTCTGGTTTTGTCACTGTAATTTTCATGCATACCCTCTGGAGTTAAAATAAAACAGCTGAAAGTGACCAAAAGAATAAAATCCACCATAAGAACAATGGACACAAATGTCAAATTCAATAGATAGTTTCTTCTCAAGATTCTGTGCACCATAGATCCTCTGTACAGCACCTCAGGGTGCAAACATAACACAATTTATTTAACATTAGCATAACAAACACCCCCTACCCTTTCTGACTGCTGTGCTAAGTCAACAGGAAATGTGTCTTCAATAAATCTTTTTCTTCTTTCTTAATAGATCTCATAAGAAATCAAATCTTTCTTGCATTGAAATCCAGGCCCTACTGAAAATCTCCAGCAAAACTGACACTGACTTTAAGATACAAATTACAATTCCTTAGTTGATGTGATTCAAGGTCTCTGTGACAGCCAGCGACAGCCACTGGAAAGTACAAGGAAAAACATGTAAACAATAGGCCCTGTCCTGGCAAAAAACTTTAGTATTTGGAAAAATATGTTAAAGATTTCATTTATTTTGCATCACTTAGAGATGATCAATCCAAGTCCTCAGGTAAAACTAACCTTGATCCTGTTAGCAGTGTGGGAGAAAAGTGTTGCATTCCTCAAAAATCGATGTAGTAAATATTATACCATTCATTCTAAAAAGCAGAAAGAAAATTTTTTAAATTCCAACAGAAACAGGATATTCTGATTCATTTGTACCTGTAACAAGGAGAAAAGGAAACCTCTAGCTGAGCATGCTTTATAGGAGAAATAATTTCCTTCTCCTGCTTTGAACTTTCCCCTGAACACAGAATCAATCCTATACCCAAGAGAAGGCTACAGGATGCCTCTTCAATGCTAAGTTATGTGCATTTGTATCTGATGAAGGGTTTTAAGAAGTTTATCTGATCATCATAAAGTTCTATGACTTTCATCAGACACTAAAGGTTTTCAAATTCATCTGTGTCCAAAACAGACAAAGGGAAAAGGATGTAGTTTTATTTCTTCTTACCTGAGACTTTAAATAAACAGATATAATCTGTCTATTGTTTGAATCGTAAACAGCTATCTGTTAAGAATGACCTTCAGCATGCTATATTGAGAAACTTACAGAACACATAACATATTAAAGTACATTTTTTAATACAAGGGTTCTGCCTCACCTTTTTTAATATTTGTAGAACAGAAATTATCAAGAAATGCAAAAGTTTCCAAAGTGCCCTGTTAAAGGAAAAAAAAGGTGATTTAAGTAAAATACATCATTTAAGTACTTCATGTGTGCTTTCCTCCATTACTAGGTAAGTATCAAAACTAAAAATTCAAGTGCTAGGTCAGTTTAACATTTTGACTACTATTGTTAATTTTCATTTCCATGAAGAAATGTTTTAACTGCAACAGAATGTTGCATCTGAAGACATGCCTTCTCATTTATTTCGTTGCCCATTAACAATGTTAATATTTAGGCAATCAGAAAAGGCAGATAAAGAGGATGGGAAACTCGAGGAGAACATATATCTGTTTGAGGAGCCTCTGGCTAGTGTGGCAATTGCTAAAGAACTAGTAGGAAGAGAAAGGGAGAAGGAATGGATGGTAAGCTTTAAAATGGAAGAGGTTGATGTGAGATGGATTGTGGTTGGTGAAATATCATCTGGCAGCAGTTTCTCATGAAGGGGAATGGAATCAAAACCACCATATGAGTAAGTCTCAAGTTTCCCCAAGTTAGAGACTTGGGTAAGAGTGACTGGGAAGTTGCCAGGCAGAAAAGGAACTGGTATTGGTCAACAGCAGCTTACAGGAGCCAGCATGTGCCCAGATGGCCCAGAAGGCTGATGGCATCCTGGCCTGGATCAGCCAGGCTGTGGCCAGCAGGAGCAGGGCAGTGACCGTCCCCCTGTACCCAGCACTGCTGAGGCCACAGCTCCAATGCTGTGCTCAGTTCTGGGCCCCTCAGTGCCAGAGAGACATTGAGGGGCTGGAGCGTGTCCAGGGAAGGGCAACGGAGCTGGGGAAGGGTCTGGAGCACAAGTGCTGTGAGGGGCAGCTGAGGGAGCTGGGGGTGTTCAGCCTGGAGAAAAGGAGGCTCAGGGGCACCTCATCACTCTCTAGAACTGCCTGGTGGGCAAAGGGGTTGCTCTCTTCTCCCAGATAACAAGCAACAACATGTGAGTAAATGGCCTTATGTTGCACCAAGGAAGGTCTGGATATTGGGAAGATTTTTTTTTTCACAGAAATGATTGTGCATCATTGGAACAGTCTGCCCAGAGAAGTGGTGGAGTCACCAGGCCTAGAGGTATTTAAAAGAGATATGGACAAGGTCTTTGGAGTCATGGTTTAGTGGTGAACAGAGCGGTGCTGGGTTCACAGTTGGACTTTATGATCTTTTCCAACCTAAATGATCCTAAACAGGCAAGGAAGTCCCTTGAAAATAAGCAACATTTTTCTTTTTTAAAAAATAATGTAGTTATTAAACACTTCGCTCTGTCAAAGTGTGACTTAAGTAGTAGTAGCTGAAAGTAGAAGCTGTCACAATCTTGGAAAAACTTCTGAACTAAGGATCAGAAATAGATTATGTAATCCCCATTACAGAAGAAGGAAGGACCTAGGACTTAATATTTTCAGTTTGTTTCAGCTGACTGAAGCATTTTCTATCACCTATTTTAGGATAAATAATTTCCTAGTCATGCTTGTTTGTCATTCTTTTCAACAGAGAAAGCACATGTGGCTGGCTAATATTAGAGGGCTACCTTGCTCATGAGCTTGTAGACACTGATGTAGCAATCAGACAGGGAGAAATTTCCCAGCCAACTGATTCATACTCATCTGCCCACACATCCTCCAATGCATCCACAAAAGAAAACAAAAATAAAAAAGAAAAAAGAAAAAAAAAAAAAAAATACACAAAACAAAACAAAATACACAACAAAACCCCCAAATAAACAAAACCACAAACAAAAACAAACAAAAAGACAAAACAAAAACACACATAAACAAACCCATGGAGGTATGCAAATTTAACTGGCATAAAGCTGAATGCCTGGTGGAGAATGTAGAGAAGAATAAAAATGTATTTTGAAGAATAAATAGGGAGGAATACTACAATAACTCAGAGGGACCACTGGGAAAACTTTAACATTGTAGAAATTTCTGAATTTGTGTCTTGTAGGGATCTCAGACACTGCCCATGAACAACTGAATCAAAGTTCCAGGAGAAGAGAGTGAAGATGAGCTGCTAGGAACAGAGATGTGGCATAAAGCACACAGGACTAAGGGCCAACACTATGTGGTTCATTTCATTGAATAGTATAAAGAGTGGGAAAAAAACCCATTTCCATGTTGTTTTCTGAGTAGATTTGACAAGACAGAGAATGTGAAGATCAGTGACCCTGTATATTGGAGATGAGGTCATGGTAATTTGCCATAAAGGAGAAACTATGGGTTTAGAGAGAAACTGGTGATCTCCGGTTCATTGTTATAAATTTGTCAAAAGGTATAGGCTTTCACTGTAATTAGCATTTCTGATTAGTTACTTGATCCTTCCTTCCAGTAAGTGCTCAAGGACTAATTGCTGTTCATTATGCAAATGTTCATCCCACACAAACAAGGGTGCACACCTGAAAAGTAAAATGATGTTATTTTTAATGGTGAATCAGAGAACACAAAAGTGTCTGTCTTCATTGTCTTTGAGTTAAGCTAAGTCCTTTATCAGACACTCCACATAATTAAGCTTCTGCATCTTAGAACACAAAACTCAGCACAATTGGATCCCTGTGTTATGCAAAAGTTTCACTGCCAAGCCAGGAAGCACAGCTCACGCACTGTGAGGGTGAGACAAATCACACTTGACAAACTCAGATTAGTCAAAGTAAACAGTTTTGAAGCAAACATAGTTTGCAACCTAGTCTTCAACAAGCTGTGAAGAATGAATGCATTCATTAGCAATCTAATGGTTGAGCCTAAGTACACTGCAGGTTTGTATAGAGATCATTACCACAACAAGGTCATTTAGAACTCCCTAGCCTCATGTTTGTGCAACTCCTGTCAAATCTAGAGTTGAGGAACTGGGCTGGAAAATTTGATTTGAGAATGTGAAGAGATTGACAGTGGGAAATGCAACCCAGAAATCTATCATTTCAACTACAGAAGGCTGACATCCTCACCAAATGCTGGTTAACTTAAATAGTCCTAGGACTTCTCAGGAGGGAATAGGGTTTTGCATGATTAGGTCCTAATTGGAGGAAGTGCTTGCTTCATATAACACACATAGCTGCACATCTATTGAATTTTCTGGACTGGATTTTAATGAACAACTCTTTGCCATATAATTATTTTTGTTTCCTCCTAGCTGGGCTTTTAGGAAGAGTAGAAGATGAAAGGATTGTTACTCATCCACTAAATTTCAATTTAAACCTACTAAATTGATGTGTCCCAGTTCCTGTAGATTACATTCTCCTGGCAACAACCCAGAAAGTAGGAAAGAAGATTGTTCTGGGTCTGCTGAGTAGAGGAACACAAACAAAAACACTTGTTTGCCACGAAACACATTGAGCCACATTATATACATCTAGTACAAATGGTAAATGCAAATACTGCAAAAGAAATTGCTACAGAAGAGAAAAGGTGTTGGTGTCAGTGCATCCAATACACCAAACTGCAGAGAGTACAGGTTAAGGCTGACTGTCCAAAAATTGCCCTTTTGTGTGGTGTTAGTCTTGCATTAACTATCCTTCCTAGTGGTTTAAGACAATGCCAGGGGTACATCCTGTCAATGCACAGGGATGACTCCATAAAATCACAAGGAGTTAAGCATTCAAGCCATGTTTTGACGTAGGATCTCTGAGTTTTAACATTCACCTTATCTCATTTCAAAGACAAGGAACTGGTTATACAAACCTCAGTTTCCAGTCAAAATACCTATTGTCCCAATCAGATCCCTTTAGAAAAATTGTGTACCTTCCTTTTCCAAACATAAAGAACATATTTGAAGGTACATCTTTATTCCAACAAAAATATTCAAATGTCCAGGAATCAAATCCTACAAATATTTACAGTCAGGGTAGCTGCATTAGTATTAAGATTACCAGATAACGTGATCAACACTAGGTTTTGGAGCAATATATCTCACCTTAAGTCTCTCATTAACAGGAATTTGCACTTGGACATCAGATTACAGACAAACTGGTTTGTATCAATACTCAAAAAACCATTTTGTAGGTCTGTTGGTGTTTTAGTCAGACGAAATATTTTGTTTGACCTGAAATATTTTATTTGCTTCTTTTAAAATTTTAGATATTGTAGCTTTGAAATGTCATGAGTAGCATAAAACTATTTTATCTCAAAGATGCAAAACAGCCAAATATTTGGAAGGGCTGAAATTATTTAATGAATTGGGGCTGAGGTCAGAAAATGTTCTATGCAGCACAAAACTGCATTGTTTTAACAGATGGGTCATTTCTCTGGAAGAGTTCAGTCCATTCTGTTCCTGCTGTGATTTGAAATATATTAGCAAAATGCACCCTCCTCTGTTTCTGCACTGCAGGTGCATTTGCACAAGGTGTATCCACACATCACCAGTTGTTAGTGACAAAAGACAAAGTGTAAATTTGATTGGACAGAATCTTTGTTTGGAGTTAGTTATCACCAGTTATGTAGAAGTGCATTTTTCTTCAGTCTTTGAGTATACTCACAACAAATTTCTTCCTAAAATATTTGATCCATCTATTGTTACATTGCCATCTCTATAATAGTCTTGAGCTCAGAAGTGGACTCCAGCTTATATAAAATATAAGTAGACATAAATCACTTACAGGAAGATTGAATCACATCTATGGAGCCAGAGAAAGACACTGGGGGAAACTGGTTGTGAGAAGGAAGTTCTGTCAGAAAATAAAAATATAGTAGTTCAGTTTTTCTCATTTTGTTAAACTCTGGACTGTAGTTTTGATTAACCTTGCAACACAAACCTGAAGGAATAACTGAATATGATTTTTCCTCAGCAAAAGGAGATGCAAACTCCTTCACAGTCTGGAAGGCACCAAAATAAAGAAGGCAGGATCTTTGGGTCCCACAAGTGCTATGTGAGGCTCCAAGGACTGCTGCAGACTTTGTGGGCCCAATTGTGATCTCGTTGCCCTGGCTAAGCTGCAGGACAGCAAACAGCCCTAGCCAAGCTAGCGGAAAAGTGTGGAGAAAGAAGTTACTTGCTATCAACAAGAGTTGCTGATATCTATGATGCAGTGCTGTGGTCCTTACTCAGGCAGACCATCTCTTTACAGACATAAGGCGAATAGACCTACAGTAGATGAAGGGTGCTGAATTTGCTCCCAGGAATTGATTTGACTCCAAAGGGTTACCTCAGGTTGATTCACAGGACAGCTGAGGCCCCCATAAGTCAAAGTCTGTGGTTATGTCACAGACATGAAAAAGCAGAACTACATGTGCGTCACCATCAGACTGTAGTACCACAGTACTTCTGATTGTCCTTTTGGATGTTTGATTTTGGAATAACCATGGACAAACACTATGTAATTTTATTTTCAAGAATAACCTTAGATACTATAGTATCCTCAGCTGCATTAAAAGCAGAGTAGCCAGCAGGACAAGGGACATGATTCTCCCATTCCCCTCTGCTCTCATAAAAAGCCACCTGGAGAAGGATGTAGACCTGATGGAGTCCAGGAGACAGCCATGAGAATGGTCAGAGGGCTGGAGCAGGCTGAGAGAGTTGGGGCTGTTCAACCTGGGGAAGAGAAGGCTCTGGGGAGACCTTAGAGACACACTCAAGTACCTACAGGGGGCTACAAGAGAGGTGGAAGGGGACTTCCTGCAAGGCCACATAGTGATAGGACATTTAGGAATGGCTTTAAACTGAAAGAGAGGAGGTTTTGATTAGATATAAGGAAAAAATTCTTTGATATGAAGGAAGTGAAACAATGGAAGAGGTTACTCAAAGTAGTGGATGTCCCATCCCTGGAAGTATTCAAGACCAGGTTGGATGGGGCCCTGAGCATCCTGCTTGGATGGAAGGTGTCCCTGGCCATGGCAAGGTGGGCTGGAACTAGATGATCTTCAAGGTCTTTTCCAACTTCAACCACTCTATGATTCTTTAAGTAGGCGAGGTAGGATTTTCTCTTAATGACTTCTCTGTCCTCTGACCCCAGCACATGCCTGCTTTCAGGCAGACTGGCTCCTGTCAGTTCCCTGCTGTAGTTGCAGTGTCCTTCAGCTCCCTCCAATGCTCATTCTGAACAACAATTCACATTCAGAAATGGCTTCATGTCTTTCAACAGGATAGCCTGAGATGTGAGTTGGAGTAGCAAATGTGTGGCCTGGGCATGAAGTTTCCTCTGTTCCCCAGCCTGAGTAGATAGCAGTTTCACTCATGCTGCCTTCCTTACTCACCACTATTCAGTCAGTATTAATGGAAAATAGAAATTCAAAATCTATATATTTGCTTCTGAATTTGCATTTGAATTTTTTGCCTAAAATATCATCATTCTTAGGTTTTCTTTCAGAGGCTAGACATATTGCTTCTTTTTTGACTATCAAGTTCCTGCCATGAACAACCTCTGAACCTGCTGTTTTCAAACAGCAATATCTGCCACAGGTTTATGGATAGTTCTTCAGGGAGAGCTAAGAGCAATATGACCAAAATGCAAACTTTCAGTTTCATATCCCCGGAAAGTTGGATGCTCAGAAAGTCACAAAGATAAACAGTGTCAATGTGGAATTCCTGATGTGGAGACATAGCAATTTTCTCCCTCTTCTTGGTTTCATATGAATATGACAGTGCTCCTTGTCATCCTTACACACTGGCTGCAGAGCTAATACTGGCTGCATTGCTCTAGAGTTGTAGAATTGTAACACAGTAGAAAGGTGTCTTCTTTTGGTAATACTTGAAATGCTTTACACTGATAAAGTTTAATTGAGTAAATATTTTAGAAACAAAAAAATCTATTCAACATGTTGAATCTGATCTGCCTTCTGCACTATCAGTGTGATTGCCATAGTCATACTCACATAACCTCACATCTTTTGAAATTTCAAAGAAACATCAACTAATACATGGTCAAAACATACATGCACATTAAATAATGGAAGTGAGAAAGAAAAGAATAACCATGATGTCCAGCTGAGCACTATGCAGTGTGTCTGTCAACAGTTTCATGCTGTGATGCCATCACTGTGCTGCTATACCCCTGGGAGCTCTCTGCTTGTACCTCCCTCATTCCCCAGTGCATTCCCTTCTCCCTGAACTATTTTCTTGGGAATCAACCTGAGCATCACTTCCTGGTCCTGCATTGCAAAAGCACATGTTTCTATTAGCATTTAATATTTGAATATATGTTTTGACCCTCAAAAGTGCTGGTCAGAAGAGAGATGGTGACATTCTAGCAACATCTTTATTCACATTGTTATTCTGAAAGCATAAGATGATGACATTACCCCAAACATCCATAAAGTGATATAGACATTTTCCCAGAATTGTCTGAACAATAAAATACCACTGCATATAATTCAAAAGCAAGAACCCTTTTGCTCTGCTAGCTAGGGTAATGATGTTATTATCATCAAAAATAAATATTTGAAATAAATCTGACTAAGAATTTTGCTTTGACAGAAAGGATAGTAAAATATAGAGATGCTAAGGATTTTTAGGGGAAAAAAAAGCTTCAGACTTTTTTTAAAAATCTGCTTCCTGAAGCCACACAATCAGTCAAAATTCATTCTGGGTCAGCCTTCATTGCTCTGAGAAATTAGACCATTAGGCAATGCTGTTTTAGAACACTCCATTTTATGGTCACTACGGAACAGACACAGGATTTCAAAGCATGTGGCCAAAAGCCAATTTTTTTAGCCTATTACCAGATTGCAACCTTTCCTTTATGATAGATGTAGGCTTTGAGCAGTGCTCTATATCTTTGTCATCTTGATTTTAGATTGGAATGCAGAATAATAAATAAAACCTTCAGAATAATAAATGAATATTAAAATAAATGTAAATATTATAAGAGGACACATGTTATGTAATATATATAAGAGGACACCTTTTGTGTCATTCTCTTTAAACAATACATAAAGGTACATTACAGTAACTCTTCAGGATGTGACAAGTACGTGTGGCTTCCTTGTATCAGCAGACAATCTTCCCCTTACAAAGGGAAATTGCAATGTCAGCAGCTTTGGATGTACTTAGTGCTATTTATATGCGGCTTTAAACAAAGCAGAACTTCCTAGACTGGATAATAAAATATTTGTATATCAATATAGATATTTTTTAACTTTCAGTGATACAAATACAATGATACAATGTACAAATTCAATTATACAGATGCATCAGGAAGAGGTGACAAAGAGTTGAAAAGAACTCTAAGGAACTCAAGGGATATGACACCTCTAAACTCCTAATAACTGCAAAGTGAGGACACCAATATCAAAAGAACAGTTACTAAAGGTATATGATTTCTATGTGTTGGTGGTTTGTTTTTGTTGTTTGGTTCTTAGGTTTTGGTTTTGTTTTGTTGGGGTTTTTGCGTATCAGCTTTTAAAGAGAAGTTTTTCTTCTTAGAGAAGTGATGAGAATCTTCCTGGTATGTTGATGCCTTAAGTTTTAGTTTTCATATTTTCCATATTCTGTACTGCATTAGTAGATAACTCTGAACTTCAAAGAGAGTGCTAGCAAGTTCTCCTCACAGTTTAGTTAGACAAAACAACCCTTTTCCAGCCTGAGAACCAAGGACACCATTGTCGTTTCAAGACCAAGAAAGTATAAACAACAGTGAATTGAGGAGAGCAATCTGGGACTGCAAAACCTGAAGCTTTAATTGGACAATTAACCCCAATATGTAAGTAGACTAAAACTTATAAAAGTGTGAAAATTCATGACTCAGTGCCCAACTTGAGTGTAGCCTCAGCTGGGCTCTTGTAGTGCCCAAGGTGCATGCTTTGAAGGCCTTTTTAATGAATACCTACTTTATTCCTTTAACTCTCCCTAGCCTCTGTTCTAGGTAGCCTCCCAAGGCAGCAGTGTCACCTTCTCATGCAAGCACTGCTGAGGAAGGACAACTTATTTTGGTCTTAGCACATACAGGAGATTTGAAAGTAAGTAAAGTTAACAGGGAAGAAAAATCAAGGATTATTATCCTCTAGGTTCAAATTACACTTGTTTCTGGTTGAACTGAGGACAAGAACTGCCAGATAAAATCTAATATGCATTTTGCTACAGCAACAAGAGAATTTTTCTTTCCATCTGATGGATGTCCTGTTGTGCTAGCACATGCATAAGGATGTGAAGGAGAGGAAACAGGAGACTATACTCACTGAGATGAACACTGACTTTGGACAACAAAATATGTCCTACAAGCTCTGTCATCTACCTCCTACCTTTCTGATGATTTCCATGAGCTCTGGATCCTGTCCAGAACAATGAAGTGGCAAACCAGGAAGTGTGAAAATCCAAAGCCACTTGTGTTCAGCAGCTAACAAACCTGTCACTCAGCAGGTAGGTCCACATTAACCTTCAGTCAAAACTGGGGGTTTTCCACCACGGGTCTTCTACTGTAGTATGTGCCAATGGGTTGAAGAGCAATCAGTTCAAAAGAATCACTGGGTTAAAATAACATATGATTTGACCATTTCCTTGGTTATGTCCAAAATGTAGAAATTTTTCAGCAGGGAGGAAATTCTGTCCTTTCTGTTGTGCCCTTGGGCCGAATACATCTCTTGTATCACAAGTTGAACTGAAATGCTCCCCATGTGTAGGACTAAACTTCTCTTCCCCTCAAACACATCATAGTATATTAGCATTTATTCTAATCTACATATGGATGAATAATTTGCCGAAGCCTGGAGGTAATACAATAATTATAGGTCAATGGAATAGGTGAATGTCCTTTAAGAATATTAGTCCTCATTAAAAAAAAATAATTAATGACTCAACTTGCCTAGTGAGAGCTTACATGTCCTCTGGAAAATTAGCTCCAGAATACGTTTCACTGCATAACATTCTGAAACAAATCTAAGCATTTTGGTACATATATAACAGATTGAACAAAAATCCAGAATGCAGAATAATGAATAATTTATATACAGTTATTTTTTGCTCCAGCAAGAAAAAAAAAAAAAACCTGCTGTTATGACTACTTGCAGAGTGACCTTACTGAAAACCTTTATATTAAGTTCACATTCCTCTCCACAGTATTATTTTCTTCTGTTTCTTCTACCTCCTGTTTAGGTGAGAATATTTACTATATATTTTTGGGAAGGGATAATTTAATAAACTGTTGACAAGCAATGTGCCACCTCTACAAGCTGGATCCAAAATAATAAATTCCTGTTCTGCATTTGGTAAAATTGTCTTAGGTTTACAAAGAGATGTATGAGCTCTCGCCTATTCTTTTTTTATTTGTAAGGCAAATCAGCATTTTTTCAGTGTGTTTTCATGGTTGTTTCAAAGTTTTTCACACCTCTGGGCCCTCACTCTTCAGGTCATCTGTGAACCAACACTCTCAGCAAGCCCCCAGCACTTCTTGACTCTCTCTAACACTGCAGGAATGCTTCCAGTCATATGTGAATGAAGGATACAAATGATTTGAAGATCCCTTGAATGATTTGCTAGTAAGAAATACCATGGGAATAGTTACAGACTGCTTATTTCCAGAATCAGCTTTTTCCATGAGGTTTTGATCCAGTTCTCTCAAGCAAAACTAAATGTAGGCATTTCATTATCTGATGAAATTCACAAAATACTTCAAAGAAATATAGTAGGTTTTCTCTGGGATTAGCAGACAATTCAGGCTTTGAAAGAGGAGATGGTTGGCAAATGTAATGCTGAGAGAAAAGAAAAGGTGGAAGTGTAGTAGTTTTTTTACGTGTACTTTTACATTTACTTCACTTTGCAGAATAAACCAACTGGCTCCATCAGTCGGCTGTCAGTAACCCCTGTAAATTACTTCCACTGTGCTTGGAACAAAACCATGGTTGTTCTATGATGCCTGTAGAGTCTTAAAACTATAAGCTGAGGCCATTAACATGCTGCAGCAATCATTGCTACAGAACACGGGGAAGGAAAAGCAGATGTTCTGTAGCCATTTACATTGACATCATGATGGTTTGTGGTCCAGAAAATCAATGCTGGCCATGGTCCACACTTTATTTCCTTAACCTCAACAATGTTCATAGTCTTACATAATTCATAGAAACTATGAGCAAGTAAAAATCAATTAAGGTTTGGTCAGAGATTTTTCTAGATTTCATTTTTTTTATTCCCTACTCTCATGAACAGACATACAATTACAAATAGGGAAAAGTTCTGCCTGGATTTTAGCATCCAGAGGCATCAAATGGACATCAAATGCATCAAATGCAGATGTTGATTTGAATACAGAGCACCCCTTTACATGCTTGCAATTTCAAGCACTTGTGTAGTTTGCACAAGTTCTTTCAGGATACTATCACCTCTTGTACTGCAAGAAAATGAAGCATGCAGCGTACATTTGGTCAAGAAAGATAGTACCTGAAAAAAATCACTCATTTTCTTTTGTACTACAGATCTAAAATTCAGACAATGTAGTGCCGGTTATCTTGCTTTTGTTGGCCTTAAACCCAACTGTCCCTTAGGAATGAAGTTCCAGTTCTCCAGAGAGAGTGGTAGACAAATGAGTGGTGTCTTTTAACCCACACTTCTTACAAGTAGCCTCATCAAGCAATCTGCTAAAACCTCAACTATCTTGGTGTTAGAGCATCTGCCCTACCTGCTAAGCTGAATCTATTCACAGCAGACCCTTCCTTCCCCTTTGCCAGTATCACCCGTGTAGCTGTGGGGTGATTATCACATCTTTCTTCAACCCTTTCTTCTCTAGATCTAGCAAACCCATTGTCTTCATCATTTCCATGGAAGTTATGTTTAAAATAACATTCCTGTGGCTCAGGTCTCTGCCCCCCTCAGCTTGTTCCCACCTTTCTAGATATTTGGTGCACACAACTGTGCGTGAAACTCTCCTCAGAGATGTACCAGCACCTCTTGGGGCAGAACAATGACCTCATTTGTTTCACTTCCAGAATAATGTTTGCCTTTTTCAAAAGAGCAAAACACTCTTTTTACTCCCATTCAACTTGTGATCAACTATTAACCAGTTACTCATTATGCCTGGTAATGTGCAATATTTAACCACAATCAAAGCACATGGTTCTAATTCCTTTTAAAACTGCACTGTTTGGCTGGATCTTGGAGGTCAAAGTACAGGTTTTCAACTAAAATGTGTATCCCTGATTTAAAGTGCAACAGCAGATTCTTCAAGTCTCCACTGTTTCTAACTACAATACTTGTACTACACATGAATTTATTCATTTAAAAATTCATTATTCATTTAAAAATTCTCTACTTAATTTTGATTTAGAGCTTGACAACTTATGATTGTCTTATTTTTTAATACAGTGACTTCATACCAGCTATCTACTACTGTAGGAATCTCTTCCTTCAGTCCCAGAGGGATAAATATATTCTATAAACATTAAAAGCTAATCAAGCTGTTGGGAAGAAGCTGGAATCAGAGAAGCAGCTGATTAAAGTCTTAGTTCACACCAGACCACTTCTAAGTACATCAGTGTAGCTCTTGCCTATCTAGTCCAGCTGAATTGCTTGTCTATCCTCACTCACTCTGCAGCATAGTAAGCATGCTATAGCCCTGTTCTGTTTGTAAGGTAAACATAATTTGAGAATAAATAGTTATAAATATTCAGATTGTTGTATTAGAAAAAAACCCAAACAGACTGCTAAGAGTCCTAGAAAAACACACCTGTTTTGCTCCTGCCTTACCACCAGGCTGCAGCTGTGCACCCTGTCAAACTAGAGCAAATTAGTGGTTTTGAGGTCTCTCAAATTGTGCTTCTACAAATCCACAGACTTTTTCTAATTAGCAAGTCATCTCATTCATACATTTGAGATCATCTTTAACTGTCTGAAACATGCATCTGATATCTAGTCATCAACCTTGGTCTAGAAGTTCTCCCATTCATGACAGTGAAATAAAAGCTGCATTTTATTCTCTTTGGTAATGTCCCAAAGATGTCAGTGGCAAGAGTGTACACTTGCCTAGTACAGATGAAGTAAGTAAACCACTCCTCCCCCCCAAAAAAAGAAATTGCACTGCAATGGCTTTGTCTGATGGTGGCTAGAAAACTGCTGAAGAGGATACACACTCATGTTCAGGTGGCTTGCCTTCCTAGTTCACTGAGGAAGTGTGGATAACTTCCTGACCTCTGCAAGGGTGCTCTACATCCCGTGATAGCTCAACAAGTGAAGCATTCAGACAGTTAAATTGGTAAGTCACTAAAGTTGCATGACGTTGCAACCCTAAAGTGGAAGCTGGCAGAAACATGTTTCAAGTAGATTCATCATTACAGTAATTTTCCTTTCCACAATTCACAAAATTTTTCTCATTAGCTACAGGCACGTTCAAGTCTTTTCTCTCCACAATTTCTCCTCCTGTGTATGTCCAACCATAAAATCTCATGGTTCAAGTAGCATAATATCCCCTTAGCTGCTCAGTGTATTCATTTCCTGCTTATTCACCATGTAAGAAATGTATTGCCATCCTGGGGTATCCTCATGACACACTTTCCTCCATTCATAGCATTAAAATCTACTAATTTCATTTGCACTTATGTATAGAGTCCTTAATGACAGAACCTCTTTCTGTATTCTTCTCTTACACTTGGCTTGCAAGTTAGGGTTGTGCCACTATAGAATTACATGGCGTGAACAGCCTGCTACCATATATGCACTCTATAAAAAATAAGTAAATAACCATATCTTCTAATTTCAGATGTTTCTCCTAAGTTCAAGCTCTTATTACAAGACAAAGTTGCAAAGAAATAAGGCACATATAAATTCATAAAAATATTATGTAGAAATTAAGAATAATGAGAAAGATCTGACTGCAGCAGGGCCAAAATTTTGTAGAGGTAAAGAAGACACTATAAGCCATAGAACAGGCCAGCTATACATCAGGCCCAACAGAAAAAGTTGTCAATAAGCATAAAAACAGTTGCTCAAACATTAAACCAAATTTACATCCTTAAGACCTCTGGTACAAGCATGTGAACTTTGTTTTCATGCAACAATGCTCACAGCTTTGGCTTGTTAGGCATCTCTAGAGCTGTTTTATGATCAGCTGCAGGTTTTGATTGGCATTTGATATGGTTTAGGGGCTTTTTGAAGCCTGGGGGCAGGTGCTGCAAACCATGGCAGAGCTCTCCAGAAGCCCCCTTCTCTCTTGCAATTAATGTAACTGCCCTCAGTGTTTTAGGTCAGATGTCCTGAGTGAAATCAGAACAGTAAAAATTTTTATTTCTTATAATTAGGCAAGAAATTAAGTCTATTAGTTCTACAAATACTGGTTCACCACGCACATGATGTGATTGCTCTTTAAAGATCTGTCACTTTTGTCTATATTAAGTGGGGGAAAAGTCACCCTTGCTTGCCAAAAACGTTCACATTTTTGAAATGATTATATATTTCTTCTCAGGAATCGGGAAGCTGTCAGAATCCACAGCACAACAGGTAGAACAGCCTATACAGTCCAGTGTCCTGCTCTGACCTGGACAGAGAGCACATCCCTAGGGCAACACTGCTGGTTTTGCTGTACACAAAAGATGAACTTCAACTAACTCTAAACTACAGAAAACCAGCTCTATTGCAACTGTGTAAAGCATCCTGGAGTTGCTTTCTTCCCCCCTCCTTGTCATGGTACAGCCATGGATCTGTTATTAGTGTGATGGAGTCAACCTCCTTCCACCCTCTGCCGAACAGTAATCGACAACAACCTCCAGAGCAAGGCAGCAGGCGGGGCAAATTAATTCTGGCTGCAAAGGTGCTGCTCATTTGTAGGAAGAAAAAAAGAAAATAAACCAAAACCAAATAAACTAACACACACACACAAATATAGGCAAGTAGGCTAGTTTCCTCCTTTCATAAAAATTTAAACTTGCATTATGTAAAAATGCAAACTTGATTCACAGTAAATTTCTGGGACATAGAATGAGGACTGGAGGGAGTCCTCTTGCAAAGTGCAATCTCCTGTTGTTACACATTAATATAATGGATAATTAAGGATTAACATATACAAAAGCCTATTGTTCCTGATCTGTGATCAGCCATAGTCACCTGGCAGTGAAAATTGCCTCTGGAGAAAATGTAATGATGTCAGATTTTAAAGGGCCAGGGCACTGGCTGTGCCTCCAGGAGTGTTCCACACTGGACCAGGTGTGTGTTTCCAGCCTTGTAACCATCTGCATTTGTTGCACTTGGGCTCACACCAGGATCAGCTGGGCATGAGCCAACTGCATCCCTTTGGGATGGTGCTGGGCAGTCCACTGAGGATGCTCAGCCTGCTGGACCAGACGTGAGCTGGGCTGGGACATTCCCCTCCCACACAGGCACCCAGGCCTCAGCACTCATTGTTTCAGTGAGACTCTACAGCCACTTAACTCCTTGGAACACACAGACACTTTGGTTTACTCAAATAGGGTTTGGTTAAGCAACCACTCAGGCTAGTGAGCAGCTGCACGAAAAAGTTTTCTAAAATCAGCAAGGCTTCTTTGTGACTCACTCCTCACCATCCCAGTGCTAACAGTCCTTATTTGGTTGTACACTTTTTAATGGTTGGATTGCTTTTTAATGGTGCCAAAGTCAAAATCCACCATGCTGGAAAACTCAGTGTAACATGATTTGCAGCCTGTGGGACACAGAGGCTGCAAGTCTGTGCAAGGAAGGAAATTTTTGGTGAAAGAGAACCTCAGTGATATAACCAGTTTTACCAATAAAGTGATGTTATTGTCTTTTTACTCAGTTACTGGAAACTAGACAGGGCAACAGAAAAGGACCCGTCCCACACCTGGAGTGGTGAGCAGCAAACAGCTTCCAGACATGAATCAGTGCTGGGAATCAGGAATCATTTGAATAGTGACAATAGCATGATGAAACCTGACAACTTCCAGGGAAATGGTGTACAAATTTTTTCACTTGTGTTCACATACATCTGGTTGTGGTCTTTAGCGATCCTCATGGCTGAATCTCAGTTCCAATACACATAAGATAAATCAAACTTTTGCACTGATTTATATTGACTACATTCAAATTCAATCTCATGCCTTCTATACTAGAGTATAACACCATGGAGGTAAGCCTGTAATTCCTCTGGAATTGCTTTACTGCATGTCAATTTGCAATGAAATCTTGTATCCAACCCTTTCGTATTTCAGGGCCATTGAATTTTTGTATAGAAGTAAGATTTTTCAAATCAGACTAAAAGCAAAATTTTGGTTGATGTCATCTATACATCCAGCACATTTTCCAAAGACTTATACAAGTCTGTGAGGCTCAGCACATGTCAAGTTCTGCAGTGTCTATCCTGTCTCTCAAACCCTGTTTTCCAAAATCACCAAAGCCCAAAATCACCATGCTGTCCCAGCATGTACAGACCCTTGCAGATCATCGGGATGAGTCAGGAGGATGCAGACATTGGCTGCTCCTCAGTTTGGGTTACAGTCAGTGTGGACAGGCCGAGCCCAGCATGCCTCCCATGCTGCCACAGCTTCTCTGCCTGTCCTTGCAGACAGAGAAGACCACTACAAGCTTAGTCAGTTTTAGGTGGGACTCTGCAGCTCATGCACAGGGTTCTGCTGCAGGACTACAGGCAGTCTGAGGTTGCCTTAGTGCAAATGCTAAGTTAGGGGGTTCCTACACTAAGTAATACGATTTTGTCAAGCCAAGATGTATGCAGTGGTCTAGTTTAGATCTTGTTTCAGTCATTTAAAGTATTGAGACAGACATACAAATGGATGGGGATAGCCAACTACAAAAAGTGAATTCATGAGTGAAAGATGACTATGGGAGGTTATGTAACTTTTCTTACCCAGGAAGGTTTCAAATCAGGCTGCAGTGAAATGCAGCTGACTGACTTCTGGCCCTCTTCCCTTCTCAATGTCCTGTGCATTGCTTCTGGAAGACAGAATGACTGCATAAAGCTAAAGGTTATGACTTCTATTTAAATGGAGTAAATTCAATTATTTCATAGACATTTTTGTGAGATCCACATGTCTGTTAGCAGGAGGAAAGAGACTCCTTATCATTGACCAAAGGATAAGACAAATCAAAGAATTGAGGGTGTCTGAAGGTCACACAGGTAGATTACACTTATGGGAAAGCTATTTCCCTTGTGGTTTGTTGCTCAAGATTATTATTGTAAAAACTTATCTCTATACTTGCATCTTTTCCCACCAGATGTCCCAATTAAACTGTTGTAAATACAAAGTAATTAGAGAAACAAAGCAAAGCAATTCTAGACACTGTGAGAAGATGGTAAATCCACAAGCTGAGATGTGTTAAGTTTGATTGCTTAACTATTAGTGACATAGATGTGCTAGTTGTCATCACATTGTTTGTGCTGAATCTGAACATTTAATCCCTTCCTCGGGCCTTTCCTTCCCTAAAGCAGTGGGATCTTGCTGAGAAATATCTCAATGCAGCTTGATCTAGCCAAACAGGAGAGAAGAACTGGCTTGTCTTTCTCCTGAGATGAGCTGATGCAATGCCAAGGGGCCCTGGCATGACCCTGGTGCCCAGTCAGGAATGACTCGAGGGTCTTACCATCACACAGCATGAAAAAATTATATACAACCCCATATCACAGGTGCCAAGGTACTCCTTTGCAGAGAGACCGCTTGGGTAAAATCTAGGGAATTGGACTGCAGAAGCCAGGAAGATTCTGAATCAGATTGCGCCTCACAGGACTTAGCTTCAGAAATTGCAATGCAGAAAACAAAACATTTTGCTCTGCAAAGGTATTTGCCATGTTTGAATTTTATTTTTAGTTAGTCAAATTGAATAACCAGATAACAGAACAAAACCAATCATGTGTCCTGCAGATCCTAAGAAAACAGGTCTATCCTGTTTGGTTGGACTTTAAATACAATATTGCATCATTCACAAACGAAACATTTCTCAGGAATTTTTGGCAATACTTTTTTGCTTGATATTCACCACAGGGGGTAGAAACCAGCCAACATCTAACCACCCATACAGCCACTTGCTTGCTCCCCATTCACAGTGGGAGAGATTAGGAAGTGCAGATAGTTTAATAAATGAAAGGATGAAGTAGAGTTGGAGGGAAGTGTTGCACAGGCTCACCACCTGCTGCAAACAGATTGATGTCCAACCAACCTCCAGGCAATAACCACCTTGGAAAACAACTCTCACTCCACCTCCTTCTTATGCTAGCTCAGTTTTATTGATGAACATGACATTATATCATATGGAATATTCCTTTGGAGAACTCAGGTGAATTGTCCTCGATGTGCCCTATCCCAGCCACTTTTCCACCCAGCCTCTTCCATACAGTGTGAGAGCTAAGTGTGAGCAGAGAAAATTGTCACATTGTGGGAACACTCTTCACCAATACCCAGAGCTTGGGGTAGAGTACCATACATGCTGCTATTAATAAATTTAATCTATCTCAGATAGATCCATAACACTAATAAAGATTTTTGAATGCTTCTTGACTTGTATGAACTCTTGTCTGCATTCAGATTGGGCAGAATTCAGCTGTGCCTTCTGCCCAAGTCAAATGACCAAGACAGTGATCACTCACTACTGAATCATTCATTTCTACTTCACTTTTTCATCCTGGTCATGCTCAAAGGAGAATCTGGTATTACTTTATACTGAAGTATTTTTCTCTATAACTCAAAAGGTCTGGTGTCTATCAATGAGTTCCACATAGGACATAGTTTTATGCAGCATTCTTGATCACATCAGGGTTACTCTCCTCAAAAATGCGACAGTGTAAACTTTTCCATGGCAATGTTGTAAGTCTTCTTAATGGAATTTACAGCAATTTCTATTATTAAATATCTCTACAGTGTTACTTTGGATCTCCTTGACCTTTGTTTACACAGCTCATACTCTCCAACACAGACAGGTTCTCTGCTGAATACAAGTCACATGACTACAATGCTTGTGCAGGAAATTATTTTTCCTGACCCATAATATTTGTTATTATTCAAGACCAAGACAAAGCAATAAAGTCTTCAAAATTCACACAGCTAAATCTAAAGAAACAGAATCTGTTCCTTTTTGATTTTCATTTTGAATTTCCATTTCCATTGAAGCCTAAAGTTCTTCAAAATCTTCTCACTTTTTTGAAAAAAAACATACCAGAGATTGCAAGCTTCCAGCAGAAAACGAAACACAGCATAGAGCTTGTCCTTTTTCATCAGGCTCTCCTCTCTTAGTTTTGCTCATAGCCCAGTCAAAGATATATGTAAGTTGCTCAACAGTCCATCAGCTCTCAAGCCCTCAGATTCCCCTTGCGTCTATGAGGAAATAACCAGTCCCACACATTGGAGTCATGGAGTTCAAAGTGTTTTAAACACATCCTCATCTCCTGCAACCCAGAACCTGGTACAAATCCAACTTCAATTACCACACTCAGACATAAAGGCAGCTGTTGAGGAAGAAGGAGGTGAACCTATTCCTAGCAATAAAATGTTTAGATTTTTTTAATCAAGCCTTAACATTTGGACATGGATTGATTTTCTGTAAGGTACAAAAACATACAGAAGTGATCACATGTCAGTAACTAGGCTGTTTTCAATAGTAGGTGACAGCATCATTCCTTTAGCAACTGTTTCAGACATTGCTGTGTACTGCAGTCCTCTCCTGCATAATTCAGCTGTGTGAGGTATAGATCATCTTTCTCTGAAATGAAATTCTTTCTGATCACATCAGTCAGAAGTACATTGGATACAAGCTAATAACCCACAAACACTTCCATACACATGGCTATAGCCATAAAGAGCACTATGAGTGTGAGAAATATCAACTTTCTTTTTCTATTTATGCACATTTCCTTTCAGATTAGAGGTAATATGGTCACAAAACTGCACACCCTGAGATAAAAAAATAAATCAGTCTGTGGACTGGTGTTTCCAGGCCCCAAAGCTATCCAGTGGAATTTAACAGAGTGAAGCTGGGACCAGTGTTGGTATCAAGGGGCCAGGGAGGTTAGACAGTGCATCATGCAGCTTTCTCAGGTTGCACTGGTACAGCAGGAGTTCTAATACAGCTCTATATTTGTTAGGGAAAGCTCCTCTCTTTCCCCTAAGATTCTTTCACCTACTCTTGTAAGCTATATTCTATAACAAGGTCTCAAATGTGAAGAGATTCTTCTGATAGATCATCCCATTTGGAAGGAAACAGACAAAGGCACCTTATGTCCTCCTAGTTCTATAGGGTGTTTTTTTAAAGAGCTGTCTTCTGAACTGCAGGAACCTCTGAAAGTTTAATGAATTGGGCATGTAATGTCAGTGGTTTCAGTGAGACACTGCTCGCACCCATCTCCTCTCTGCCTCTACACAGACTGATACAGGCAGGCAGCCAAAGGGCTCTTGCAAAATGCCTTTGTGTATAAGGAACATGGGAAAAGCACAGTCTGAAGTGATTACACAGTAACTGTACCGATAAAGTTACAGAAAGTGAATTTCCCTATGACCCTGTGGTTTCACTACTGGAATAATATGAAAAGAGAGAGACAAAGCTGGCTGCTAGCTGTGACGTGACATCAACAGGGAAGTTACAGGAAAGATTTGTTTAACGTGATTTCATTTACTTTCTTAAAGCATTGATGACATTACACTAACAAAACCAAAAAGTGAGTCACATGCGTAATTGCTGCTTGGAGCTATCAGGATCTATATAAGGGCTTTAGCTCTGGTCTTGGGGGACAGAAAGTCAAACTCTTTCTGCTGCAGCAAGGCTCCTCATCAAGATGGGCACCATGCACTACCTCCTGCTTTGTGCTCTCATCTTCCTGCCTGAGACTCCTGCTTTTCCACTACAACCAAGACCAGAATCATGGAGCAGCATAGACCTTCAAAAAGTAAAGGTATGTTACATGGCGGGAAGCAACACTACATTATGAATAATCTGATTTTGATTCAATTTCTACATTCCTTTCCTACCTGTTTGTATTATCCTTGTCTCACATTACAACAACAGTTTTTGCAGACGTAATATAAAACAGTTTAAAGTTGCTGACTAGCTTAAACCTACTAAGACTAACTTTAGAAAGAGACCAAGTTCCAACTGGTAAATAAAGAGGAGCATGTAATTTTTAAAAGGAGTCCAAAATTTTATGTATATTGTTTTAGAAGGCTGTAGATTTGAATGCTCAGTAAATTGTGGTAACTTGACAGGATTTCTTACTTACAGTGTCTCGTTGCTGTTACGATTCTTTTTTATATATGCTGATCTCTATTACTGAGAGAGCAGAACTTGGTAAATTGAAATGGAAAGATACAACTAAAACAAGACATGAATGATGCAGGACAATGAAACAATTCAAACAAATGTAAAATGCAATTACCAAAACATCACAGAAATACATATTAATCTTGATTTTCCCTCTCTTCTTCCAGAGATATCTTGACACTTTCTTTCCAATTTTGTCAAAAACACAAAACCTAAGCATAGAAGAAAGGATTAAAGAAATGCAGAAATTTTTCCACCTGACTGTAACTGGAAAATTAGACAAAGAAACTGAAGGAATAATGACAATGCCCAGATGTGGTATGCCAGATGTAGCAGAATACCAAACATTTCCTGGAACTCCAAAATGGAAAAAGACACATTTAACTTACAAGTAAGTGATACTTCAGCTTTTTTGGGGAAGATGATAGCTCTGTATTTGACTAGGTGGGTTTTCTTCACAGCCTGGATGAAATTAACCTGTTTTTCTTTGCTGACAGGATTCTCAGTTATACACAGGACCTACCCAAAAGGAAAGTGGAAGATGCAATTAGAAGGGCCTTGACGGTATGGAGTGATGTGACTCCATTAACGTTCCGAAAAGTTGACACAGGCCGGGCGGACATTGAGATTAGATTTGCACGTCGTGGTGAGAATACCTGTCCTTTTAAACATACAATGGTCCATATTTTACTCAAAGCATGCATTTTTATAGCCATAGCTTTAAGAAAGAACAAAGAGTTGGGAATTAAATCAAAGTCTGCAGAAATTTTATCTACTTTATATCATGTCACCAACTATCTATGTTATTCAGTTTTACTTGTATGAAAGAATCCGAAAAATTCTTTCAGAGTCACAGCTGTGAAATGAAGGGGTAGTTTGTCTCCAGAATGAGACACTTTAATTTAGATGTTCAAGGTGTTTTTGCCTTGATAAAATGTGCAAACTACAGAGAAGAGCTCCGTAGAGCAAATCAGCAAGTTCTGAAGATCCAGCCTCCATAGGCTACATTCAAGCAGCTGAAGACAGGTTTACTCAGGCCTAGACCAAGCCTGGTTCCCAGAATAAGAACACTTTGGCAGCTGGGGTGCATTATGTTTGGCCATAGAAAGTCTCATCAGGTAGATTTGCTTCCAGAAGGAATGGTATGTTGCACACCAAGATTGCACCAAGGTGCAGCAGCCAAAACGTGGTAAGTGGGGCGAGCAGAAGTGACTTCAGAAATCCACCTGTGATCTGGAATAGTCTATGGACGTACCTTGAACGTGTGCCTGGCATGTAAATTGACAGCTTTCACTAACTAAATGCCTGCTTTAAGCTTGTCTGGCTTGTTCTCTAGATCCATTGACAATAATCACTAGAGCTCCATTGATTGGTAGTGCAGATCAGGCACCTGGCCTGCAAGCAGATGAGCACCAAAACATCCAAAGCCTGTGTGTCACTGATGGCAAGAACATCAGGGTGCCATAAATAGGTGACCTCATGTCCCAGTCAAAGGCAGAAACGATCCTGCAAACTGGAATGGGTTTTAATCCCATGTCACGCAGTAGGATTAGATCTCTTCTGCCTGTGTTAGTCAGGCCCTAAGGGCCATCCATATCCACATCCACATGTCCTTTCTGGGAGAAAGGACACAGGATGGCATCTCATTTCCCAACTACTCCTCAGAGACTCACTAAAGTCAGATTCACTATGAGGGAGAGGGAAATTTTCCAAGTTGGTTCAACTCTGATCCAGCTCTTGCACTCAAGGTAGGAAACAGCAATATTCCACCTGCACTATGACAAAAGTCTAGCCTAAGACTAGATAATAGACCAACCTCAAGGCTGGGAATAAATGAATTTATCTCTACAGAAACATGGTTTTTCTATCCAAAATCACCATCCACACTAAAATCAGTGCAAGTGAGAATGTCTGCAACTAATACTGCCCAGGACTTTTCAGCATCAAACACATTCAGATATTAACAGTGTTGTCAAGCATTAACTATTTACTCTGAAACCATCCCTGATTGCTGCCTCAGGATCACAATTCTGACAAAAGCTCAGGGAAAAAATATTCAGCTCTTCCTGAAACATGCAGCAGACCAAACTGTACCAAATACAAGATTTGAACTTAAGTCAGGAATTTGGAGAGTGTTTCCCTAAACCTCACTTCTCATTTGCACAACCTTGCTGCCATTCTAAGATTTTTTTAAGGATTGGCAACCAGCAAAACGAGTACAAACTACCAGCATGCTTCTACTTGCTGAAGTTACATATGACAGCTGATCTCATCTGATGACATTGATTTATTTCAAATGCAGAGCATGGTGATGGATCTCCTTTCGATGGAAGAGGTGGCACACTGGCCCATGCCTTCGCACCTGGAGAAGGGATTGGTGGAGATGCTCATTTTGATGATGATGAAAAATGGTCAGATGTCAATCAAGGTAAATCTCACATGTGTAGATGAAAGGGAAAGGCAAATATTGTACATGTTGGAAAACACAGCCACAGGAACTTGTCACAGACATGTTTTATGAAAAATCCTTTCCTTAGGATTTTTTCTCCTGAGAAGTTAAGAGGCCTCAGGAACAGAATGTAAACAATGATTATCTGCTGCTGTGGAATGCAACAGGTGCATCTGTGATTGGTCTTAAGTGGTTGTTTCTAATTAATGACCAATCACAGTCCAGCTGTCCAGACTGTCTCAGTCAGTCACAAGCCTTTGTTATCATTCCTTTTCTCTTCCTAGCTAGCCTTCTGATGAAATCTTTCTTCTATTCTTTTAGTACAATTTTAATATAATATATATCACAAAATAATAAATCAAGCCTTCTAAAACATGGAGTCAACATTCTTGTCTCTTCCCTCATCCTAAGATCCCTGTGAACACCATCACAGGAACTGCTTTCCATTCCTCTTCATTTTTCAGTGCTACTTCAGTAACAACATTTCTATCCTTTTCAACTAACATTATAACTACTAGGACTTCATTACCATGAACATCTACATAATACCTGTTCTGTCCATTATTTAAAGCACTTTTTGCAGACTAAACAAGGACTGTGAGCCCTTGATTCCTACATAAATTGTGAACAGGTAAATTGACCTGCTTATAGGAATGAGGTTGACCAGAAGCAGAGTACAAAAGATACTCAGGGTCTCTAGAGGAGTATGCAAGGAATCAGTAGATTTTTTATAAAATATTACAGTAATATAAAAGAAAGCTCAAACATAATGGATCAAAAGCCTGGGGTTTCATTCCAAGATGGATTGAAATTTACAAATTCTTCTGCACTTTTGATTAATTGAATTTCAAAAAGAAATGCCATACCTTTGATATCCATTTATGTGCTTCTATTTTGCAGATGTCAATTTGTTCCTCGTTGCTGCTCATGAATTTGGCCATTCTTTGGGACTTGCTCACTCCAATGTCCGTGGAGCTCTGATGTACCCTCTCTACTCATATCAGAACCCACAAAACTTCAGACTTCCAGCAGACGACAGGAGAGGAATTCAGAAGTTATACGGTAAACTCATTATGAAATTTGATTTCCAAGACAAAATCTACTGCGGTACTGCTTTTATTCTCCCTGATTGCAAGGGCCTCATCATATTACCAAAAAGAAAGAAAGTGAACAAACTTGGGAAAAACCAACTCCTGCATACTCTGCCCACTCACTATGTTGCCTCTGTAGCCTGTTCCCACTGCAACCCAGAGGCGACAAAGCAGCAGTGCATGGCCTGCTGCTCTGTCCTCCCACACTCCTGCATTCTGCCAAGAATTCCTGTGGCCCTTGCTCTGCAAATGAGCTCTTCCAGTGAGTGGTGCTCCTGGCAGGAAAGGAGAGGTACTGTGCCACTCACCAAGTTCAGTAAAGGCAGAAACTCCTCAGCAACAGGGGAACATAACTAGAATTGACCCCACAGGACAGAATTTGCCAGGTTTGCTTTTCTTTAGGCTTCGCCCGACTCAGGGCATGCTAAAGGAACACTAGGAAGAAAACACAGTTGTCTGCATTGACAATTTTCAGTAGGGTCTCTATGTTTTTTGTTTCTCTTCCACAGGGAAAAAGCCATCAAACTCTTGAAGAAAGTGCTTGACGAAGAGCAAAGAATTCACATCTCATTGGTTTGGTCTTCCAAAACCATTTTAATCCTCCAGCTACTTAAGATGGTACATTCCTGGCTGCACTTTCTCTCCCTGAATTTTTATGTTGATTTATTTGCACTTTACACCATTTCACCTAACAAAAATAATAATAAAAAAATGTATACTCTCTTTTCTAAGGTTTTCTTTTTTCTTCTGGCATTTCACTGAGGCATTAAGTTACTCCTGCATGCATGATAGACAGTCAGACAAGTATCTTTGTGAATAGGGTTATAGGCACCTTTCTAAAGAGCCTGTGTGCATCGACTGATGTCAGAGCAGAACAGGGTTTGTTCTTACAGCAGTGCCTTGCTTTCAATTCCCATGCACATCCTGCCACTCCACAGTATTGACTCCTCAGAATCAGTGCACTTCCCATATGGCTCACACACAGAGGAGGTCTCCACAGTGCTTCCTTCAGTCTGGGCTGGGATGTTTTCCCAAAGGGAAAAGCTTTTCATCATCATGTCCTCCCCTGGCTTTCCAGAGAAGCAGGTTTGAGAAGCAGTGGACTGGGATTCCCATTGTCCTCTGTGACAGTCAACATCCCTTGGATATTTTTTAAATTTAATAAAAAAAAAAAAAAGGAAAAACAAGAAAAAAGGAAATGAGGATAAATCCCCACAGGGATTCTCCCAAGGACATTCAAAATCTTCGAGATTCGCAAGGTAGAAGATGTCTTTATTAATAGCTTCCGACAAATGGCTCCCTGTGCACAGACATGAGGAGCACAAACACCAGCTCAGTGTCACGGCCAGCATCTTCCCTGTCTCCTAAACCCAGTGCTACCCAGTACAAGGAACGACCTTAAGCCAGCCCCCAGAACTGACACAGCACAGCAGGGAACGTGGTGCTCACACAATGCATCTCGGAGAACACATAACACCTCTGAGAACATCTATATCAACACTCTGACCAGTGACTATTTTACTAATGCTATGCATACTTACAACAAATTTGGTTTAACATGCTCTGGTCAGATCTAGTTTCATCACAATCCTTCCTGCCTTGTGTTGCTTGGTCCAAAAAGGACTGACAATTTTCAACCCAACAGGTAACCAAACACCACACTTAGTATTCACCCCTCAGTTGGACGGGAGAGAAATGCAGAAAAAAGGTAAAATACATGGGTGGAGACAAAGACAATTCAATAAGACAGGAAAGGAAGGGGAAATAACAAGAAATAATGAATACAACAAGAAGAAAGCAAAAGAAAGTAGAAGAAAAGACGAAGAAGAGGAAGAAGAAGACAAAGAAGAGGAAGGAGAATACGATGAAGAAGAAGAAGAGGAAGAGGAAAAAGAAGACGAAGATAAAGAAGATGAAGACAAAGACGAATATGAAGATGAGGAAGAAGAAGCCAAAGAAGAAGAGGAAGAAGAAGCCAAAGAAGAAGAGGAAGAGAAATAGGAATATACAAAGCAAATGATGCACAATACAGTTGTTCACCACCCACAGACCAATGCCCAGACAGTTCCCAAGCAGAAACCTTCTGGCCAGCTTTCCCTCTAGTTTATACACCGAATATGACATCCTGTGGTATGGAATACCCCTCTGGCCAGTTTGGCTCCCAGCTGTGTCCCCTTCCAGGTTCTTATAACCCCCAGCCTGCTCATTGCTGGGCTGCTGTGAGAAGCTGAAGAGTCCTCACTCAGTGTAAAGGCTGCTGAGCAACAACCAAAGCATCAGTGTGATATCAACGTTAGTTTGAAAATGCTCCTATCAGTTGCCAGCCATTTCTTTCACACAAACCTCAAAGATGAAGTAGCTGGTGCTAAGTGTGGATATTATTCTGAGAGCACAGCTATCTTCAGGTATGAGAAAAAACTTGAAGCCCCAGGAATGGAGGGTCAGATCCAATCTGTATTAAAGGCTATGAAGAAGGGCTCTCTGGGCTATGTGGATGCTCGATCCAAATGGGTTGATCTGCACCGTCCTGGAAAGATGCAATGTTGACAGAAAATACCTTCTGTTCCCTTGGCCAAAGACCCCACAGGGAACAAAGCACAAAACAGAAACACATCATGCTCTTTATCAAGCTCAAGTCACTTGCTAAAGTTTCATAAAGAGAAAACAGCCATAGAAGACAGGCTTTATCAAAGACTGTGCAGAAAAAAAACACTCCTAAGGCCACGCAGAACAATTCATGGACAGTGCTGGAGGAGGCGTTCAATCATATGAAGCCAGGAGAAGAAATACTTTACTGAACGTAGCACATTTTTTTCTAGTGCATAATTAAGACCCTTATGAACTGACACAAATGCGATAGAACCCGAAAGTCCTAGGAATGCTGTCCTGACAATGGCAAACATCTGGGAGACAGCTTCCTGTGACCACATGAGGTGACTGGCCTGCAGTAGGGCCAGCACAGGTGGCAGTGAGGCACCCTTGTGTCTTGAAGGATCCATCTCAAGAGAGGCAGCAGCACCAAGTTAGCATCACCACAGCAAGTGAAATAAAATAGAAGCCAGGAATTTTGTCCTCAGAAACAGCCACTGATGAGGCTGCCAGCAGCATTTTACTTCCTGTTGAGCTCCCATTGCCTTTCCATTCCCATAAGGGACCTCTCCTTTGGGGAAAAGTGCTGCCATCAGCACACCTCACCCTGCTGAGCAGGTGGGAACTCTGCAGCATTTGCCTCCGCCTAGTGGCACAGCTCGGCAAACTGCGCTGGCTTTGCAGCCTGTTGTGAAGTGTGCCTTGTCTGCAAGCACACAGCTGGGCAGGTACTTCCACACACACCATCGCTGGGGGAAATCAGAGTCAACAGCAAATCTGGCAAACTTGCTCCTGCCTCTTCCTTCTTCCCTTTATCCCACTGCATTCTGTGTCAGTTTTTACATGTCTCTAACACACACCTAGGCACGTTCTGCTACTAAAATAACAACTTTCTCTCCTTTTCCACACCAAAAAAGAAATGGCAAACCACAACATATTTAGTTTGTTGGGGATTTGGAGTTATACTTGCTTTTACCACTGTTCTTTTAAATAAAACGATCTTTTAAATGCATCCTTGCTGTTCCAGATAGTACAACAAGCAGCAAACGAATTCTCAAATGTGTTAACATTTCTTTAAACTGTTAACTGTCCTTTAACCATGCACATTTAAAGGATAAGCTCTACTCCTGCACTATCTAGAAACGATATTATGGGGACTTACCCAGGCATTGGGTACCCTGAGCCCACTCCATCAAAATGGACTGATATTCTGAGAGGGCAAAATCAATACCTGCTATACCTGGCATTAACAAGGGAATAAGAGCTCAGAAAAATAAAATTAATGATATCAGCAGCCTTAGCAATGCTTATTAAAGCTGTCACACATAAATGTTCACAGATATGTGATGGGAAAGACCAGGGGAGCTACAAAAAGTGTAAGTATGCCCTGCCCCAGTGATGTCCTCTTAAATTTTTCTTCACAGTGCAAACTGCGAATTTAATCCCAAATCTTTAATCTTCAAATTTAAAGCATATTAATATATATTTTTCTTTTTTGTTTTTTATAAAATTATATCTTCAACAAAACCTGCCTCAAAAAGGATGCTCTTCACGGCATCATTATGCTGTTTTCTGTTTCAGCAATGTCAGTATGAAGTAGCTCCACTGACATCAATGGAATTATTTAGGATTCATCTATCAGAGTAAAAATGTTTGCAAAGGACTAGAGAAAATATTATCTGGTTTGGCTATTTTTACAGCAGGAACCACCACAAGCCAGAGAGCTACAGGTAATCGCTCTTTGTTGGACAAGGCTGAGGAAAATTATTAAGGAGTAAAAATTGATGCTGTTTTCTGTCAGCCCTAAAGTTTACAGACAATAAAACAAAAATCTTAGAGAGGAGCAGCAGGCTGCTCAGGTATATAGAAAAATATGAACATTTATCCACACCAGGGAAACAGAAAACATTAGAGGTCTTCTACTTGGCCACATGAAATGATCTGACAGAGCTGCTGTAGAGTGGGCAATGAGAGAGTCACTATTTCTTGCAACTCAAAAAAACACAATCCCAATAAAACTTTGCAGAAGATTTCCAAAGAAAAAGGATGTGTTTTTACGTAGCAAGCAAGTCAGCTCTGAAATTCATTGCAAGCATATTTAAGGGAACTGGTGACACAAATTTATAACTAGAATTTCAAAAGTGAGTCACATACATAATTGCTGCTTGGAGCTATCAGGATCTATATAAGGGCTTTAGCTCTGGTCTTGGGGGACAGAAAGTCAAACTCTTTCTGCTGCAGCAAGGCTCCTCATCAAGATGGGCACCATGCACTACCTCCTGCTTTGTGCTCTCATCTTCCTGCCTGAGACTCCTGCTTTTCCACTACAACCAAGACCAGAATCATGGAGCAGCATAGACCTTCAAAAAGTAAAGGTATGTTACATGGCGGGAAGCAACACTACATTATGAATAATCTGATTTTGATTCAATTTCTACATTCCTTTCCTACCTGTTTGTATTATCCTTGTCTCACATTACAACAACAGTTTTTGCAGACATAATATAAAACAGTTTAAAGTTGCTGACTAGCTTAAACCTACTAAGACTAACTTTAGAAAGAGACCAAGTTCCAACTGGTAAATAAAGAGGAGCATGTAATTTTTAAAAGGAGTCCAAAATTTTATGTGTACTGTTTTAGAAGGCTGTAGATTTGAATGCTCAGTAAATTGTGGTAACTTGACAGGATTTCTTACTTACAGTGTCTTGTTGCTGTTACGATTCTTTTTTATATATGCTGATCTCTATTACTGAGAGAGCAGAACTTGGTAAATTGAAATGGAAAGATACAACTAAAACAAGACATGAATGATGCAGGACGATGAAACAATTCAAACAAATGTAAAATGCAATTACCAAAACATCACAGAAATACATATTAATCTTGATTTTCCCTCTCTTCTTCCAGAGATATCTTGACACTTTCTTTCCAATTTTGTCAAAAACACAAAACCTAAGCATAGAAGAAAGGATTAAAGAAATGCAGAAATTTTTCCACCTGACTGTAACTGGAAAATTAGACAAAGAAACTGAAGGAATAATGACAATGCCCAGATGTGGTATGCCAGATGTAGCAGAATACCCAACATCTGCTGGAACTCGAAAATGGAAAAAGACACATTTAACTTACAAGTAAGTGATTTTTCAGCTTTTTTGGGGAAGATGATAGCTCTGTATTTGACTAGGTGGGTTTTCTCCACAGCCTGGATGAAATTAACCTGTTTTTCTTTGCTGACAGGATTCTCAGTTATACACAAGACTTACCCAAAAGGAAAGTGGAAGATGCAATTAGAAGGGCCTTGACGGTATGGAGTGATGTGACTCCATTAACATTCCGAAAAGTTGACACAGGCCGGGCGGACATTGAGATTAGATTTGCACGTCGTGGTGAGAATACCTGTCCTTTTAAACATACAATGGTCCATATTTTAATCAAAGCATGCATTTTTATAGCCATAGCTTTAAGAAAGAACAAAGAGTTGGGAATTAAATCAAAGTCTGCAGAAATTTTATCTACTTTATATCATGTCACCAACTATCTATGTTATTCAGTTTTACTTGTATAAAAGAGTCCGAACAATTCTTTCAGAGTCACAGCTGTGAAATGAAGGGGTAGTTTGTCTCCAGAATGAGACACTTTAATTTAGATGTTCAAGGTGTTTTTGCCTTGATAAAATGTGCAAACTACAGAGAAGAGCTCCGTAGAGCAAATCAGCAAGTTCTGAAGATCCAGCCTCCATAGGCTACATTCAAGCAGCTGAAGGCAGGTTTACTCAGGCCTAGACCAAGCCTGGTTCCCAGAATAAGAACACTTTGGCAGCTGGGGTGCATTATGTTTGGCCATAGAAAGTCTCATCAGGTAGATTTGCTTCCAGAAGGAATGGTATGTTGCACACCAAGATTGCACCAGGTGCAGCAGCCAAAACGTGGTAAGTGGGGCGAGCAGAAGTGACTTCAGAAATCCACCTGTGATCTGGAATAGTCTATGGACGTACCTTGAACGTGTGCCTGGCATGTAAATTGACAGCTTTCACTAACTAAATGCCTGCTTTAAGCTTGTCTGGCTTGTTCTCTAGATCCATTGACAATAATCACTAGAGCTCCATTGATTGGTAGTGCAGATCAGGCACCTGGCCTGCAAGCAGATGAGCACCAAAACATCCAAAGCCTGTGTGTCACTGATGGCAAGAACATCAGGGTGCCATAAATAGGTAACCTCATGTCCCAGTCAAAGGCAGAAATGATCCTGCAAACTGGAATGGGTTTTAATCCCATGTCACGCACTAGGATTAGATCTCTTCTGCCTGTGTTAGTCAGGCCCTAAGGGCCATCCACATCCACATCCACATCCACATCCACATGTCCTTTCTGGGAGAAAGGACACAGGATGGCATCTCATTTCCCAACTACTCCTCAGAGACTCACTAAAGTCAGGCTCACTATGAGGGAGAGGGAAATTTTTCAAGTTGGTTCAACTCTGATCCAGCTCTTGCACTCAAGGTAGGAAACAGCAATATTCCACCTGCACTATGACAAAAGTCTAGCCTAAGACTAGATAATAGACCAGACCTCAAGGCTGGGAATAAATGAATTTATCTCTACAGAAACATGGTTTTCTATCCAAAATCACCATCCACACTAAAATCAGTGCAAGTGAGAATGTCTGCAACTAATACTGCCCAGGACTTTTCAGCATCAAACACATTCAGATATTAACACGCCTTAGCTATTTATTCTGAAACCATCCCTGATTGCTGCCTCAGGATCACAATTCTGACAAAAGCTCAGGGAAAAAAATATTCATCTCTTCCTGCAACATGCAGCAGACCAAACTGTACCAAATACGAGATTTGAACTTAAGTCAGGAATTTGGAGAGTGTTTCCCTAAACCTCACTTCTCATTTGCACAACCTTGCTGCCATTCTAAGATTTTTTTAAGGATTGGCAAGTTGTTGGATTGAGTACAAACTACCAGCATGCTTCTACTTGCTGAAGTTACATATGACAGCTGATCTCATCTGATGACATTGATTTATTTCAAATGCAGAGCATGGTGATGGATCTCCTTTCGATGGAAGAGGTAGAGTACTGGCCCATGCATTTCTACCTGGAAAAAGGCGTAGCGGAGATACTCATTTTGATGATGATGAAAAATGGTCAGATGTCAATCAAGGTAAATCTCACATGTGTAGATGAAAGGGAAAGGCAAATATTGTACATGTTGGAAAAACACAGCCACAGGAACTGCTTTCCATTCCTCTTCATTTTTCAATGCTACTTCAGTAACAACATTTCTATCCTTTTCAACTAACATTATAACTACTAGGACTTCATTACCATGAACATCTACATAATGCCTGTTCTGTCCATTATTTAAAGCACTTTTTGCAGACTAAACAAGGACTGTGAGCCCTTGATTCCTACATAAATTGTGAACAGGTAAATTGACCTGCTTATAGGAATGAGGTTGACCAGAAGCAGAGTCCAAAAGATACTCAGGGTCTCTAGAGGAGTATGCAAGGAATCAGTAGATTTTTTATTAAATATTACAGTAATATAAGAAAGCTCAAACATAATGGATCAAAAGCCTGGGGTTTCATTTCAAGATGGATTGAAATATAAAAATTCTCAGGCATTGTCAATTAATTGAACTTCAAAAAGCTAATTGTAGATCAATTGAAAAAAGTCAATTGTAAATCAATTGAATTTCCTAACTTTAGCATCCATTTATGTGCTTCTATTTTGCAGATGTCAATTTGTTCCTCGTTGCTGCTCATGAATTTGGCCATTCTTTGGGACTTACTCATTCCAATGTCCATGGAGATCTGATGTACCCTTACTATTCATATCAGAACCCAAAAACTTTCAAACTTCCAGCAGGGGACAAGCGAAGAATTCAGAAGTTATACGGTAAACTCATGATGAAATTTGATTTCCAAGACAAAATCTACTGCAGTACTGCTTTTATTCTCCCTGATTGCAAGGGCCTCATCATATTACCAAAAAGAAAGAAAGTGAACAAACTTGGGAAAAACCAACTTCTGCATACTCTGCCCACTCACTATGTTGCCTCTGTAGCCTGTTCCCACTGCAACCCAGAGGCGACAAAGCAGCAGTGCATGGCCTGCTGCTCTGTCCTCCCACACTCCTGCATTCTGCCAAGCATTCCTGTGGCCCTTGCTCTGCAAATGAGCTCTTCCAGTGAGTGGTGCTCCTGGCAGGAAAGGAGAGGTACTGTGCCACTCACCAAGTTCAGTAAAGGCAGAAACTCCTCAGCAACAGGGGAACATAACTAGAATTGACCCCACAGGACAGAATTTGCCAGGTTTACTTTTCTTTAGGCATCGCCCGACTCAGGGCATGCTAAAGGAACACTAGGAAGAAAACACAGTTGTCTGCATTGACAATTTTCAGTAAGGTCTCTATGTTTTTTGTTTCTCTTCCACAGGGAAAAAGCCATCAAACTCTTGAAGAAAGTGCTTGATGAAGAGCAAAGAATTCACATCTCATTGGTTTGGTCTTCCAAAACCATTTTAATCCTCCAGCTACTTAAGATGGTACATTCCTTGGCTGCACTTTCTCTCCCTGAATTTTTATGTTGATTTATTTGCACTTTAAACCATTTCACCTAACAAAAATAATAATAAAAAAATGTATACTCTCTTTTCTAAGGTTTTCTTTCTTTCTTCTGGCATTTCACTGAGGCATTAAGTTACTCCTGCATGCATGATAGAAGTCAGACAAGTATCTTTGTGAATAGGGTTATAGGCACCTTTCTAAAGAGCCTGTGTGCATCAACTGATGTCAGAGCAGAACAGGGTTTGTTCTTACAGCAGTGCCTTGCTTTCAATTCCCATGCACATCCTGCCACTCCACAGTATTGACTCCTCAGAATCAGTGCACTTCCCATATGGCTCACACACAGAGGAGGTCTCCACAGTGCTTCCTTCAGTCTGGGATGGGATGTTTTCCCAAAGGGAAAAGCTTTTCATCATCATGTCCTCCCCTGGCTTTCCAGAGAAGCAGGTTTGAGAAGCAGTGGACTGGGATTCCCATTGTCCTCTGTGACAGTCAACATCCCTTGGATATTTTTTAATTTAATTAAAAAAAAAAATGAAAAAAAGAAATTCCACATTCACAAGTTAGAAGATGTATTTATTAATAGTTTCCGACAGATGGCTCCCTGTGCACAGACATGAGGAGCACAAACACCAGCTCAGTGTCACGGCCAGCATCTTCCCTGTCTCCTAAACCCAGTGCTACCCAGTACAAGGAACGACCTTAAGCCAGCCCCCAGAACTGACACAGCACAGCAGGGAACGTGGTGCTCACACAATGCATCTCGGAGAACACATAACACCTCTGAGAACATCTATATCAACACTCTGACCAGTGACTATTTAACTAATGCTATGCATACTTACAACAAATTTGGTTTAACATGCTCTGGTCGGATCTGCTGCTATCTCAACCCTTCCTGCCTCCTGTAGTTGCCAAAAAGGACAGACACTGTCCAACCCAACAGGTAACCAAACACCACACTCACTCTCCACCCCTCAGTGGGATGGGGAGAGAAATGCATTTTAAAAAGTAAAATAAAGGGGTGGAGACAAAGGCAATTCAATAAAACAGAAAAGGAAGAGGAAATAACAAGAAATAACAAACACAAGCAAAAGAATGAAGAAAGAATAAGAAGCAGGGAAAAAGAGCTCAGAAAAATAAAATTAATAATATCAGCAGCCTTAGCAATGCTTATTAAAGCTGTCACACATAAATGTTCACAGATATGTGATGGGAAAGACCAGGGGAGCTACAAAAAGTGTAAGTATGCCCTGCCCCAGTGGTGTCCTCTTGAATTTTTCTTCACAGTGCAAACTGTGAATTTAATCCCAAATCTTTAATCTTCAAATTTAAAGCATATTAATATATATTTTTCTTTTTTGTTTTTTATAAAATTATATCTTCAACAATACCTACCTCAAAAAGCATGCTCTTCACGGCATCATTATGCTGTTTTCTGTTTCAGCAATGTCAGTATGAAGTAGCTCCACTGACATCAATGGAATTATTTAGGATTCATCTATCAGAGTAAAAATGTTTGCAAAGGACTAGAGAAAATATTATCTGGTTTGGCTATTTTTACAGCAGGAACCACCACAAGCCAGAGAGCTACAGGTAATTGCTCTTTGTTGGACAAGGCTGAGGAAAATTATTAAGGAGTAAAAATTGATGCTGTTTTCTGTCAGCCCTAAAGTTTACAGACAATAAAACAAAAATCTTAGAGAGGAGCAGCAGGCTGCTCAGGTATATAGAAAAATATGAACGTTTATTCACACCAGGGAAACAGAAAACATTAGAGGTCTTCTACTTGGCCACATGAAATGATCTGACAGCTGCTATAGAGTGGGCAGTGAGAGAGTCACTATTTCTTGCAACTCAAAAAGCAACACACTCCAAATTGAATGCTGTGAGAGATTTTAAAAGAAGAAGGAGGTACATTTTTACACAGCAAGCAATTCAGTTATGGAATTCATTAACACAGAGTATTCAATGACAGTGGTGACCCAAATTCATAAATGGAATTTGGAAGGTTTAGGTATATTTTTGTAGCATAACAGCTACTAAGCATGAGGGTATGGTGGGAAGTAGAGTCTCACTGTTTTGCTGAATAACAAAGGTAGGATCCATCTAAATTGACCCAGTTGTGCTAACATGGCAAGACTTTCTATAGGGAAAGGAAGCACCTTGTCTAGAAAGGCTGGTTAAGGAGTGCATCGAACATTTCAGTGACTGCCTCCCATTAGAAGATCATGTGGATCTACTTACGTACCAAGATTTCAAGTTCTTGAAAATCACTTGGGACAGAATCACTGTCCCAACAGTGAGGCACACCACCCTGTTCTAAAGGACATAATGAGGCTGAAATGGATCTGTGGTACTACTGTGGGCTTTCTCTGGATGAATTCTTGCCTCAAAGCAGAAATATCTAGGAGAAAAGTAAGGTGGTGCCAAAAAAGCAGTTTGCATTCAACACCAATGGACACAGCTCAGGCATGAGTTACAGAATACAGTATGAGTAAGCATACTCACTGGAATGCCAAGAGCATGGGAATGCCTTTCCATTAATACTGTTTGTGCAAAAATCCTGAAGGTAAAACTGAATCTCTAATGTTAAATATCTTTTATTTTCAATTACAGGACAGCCTGGTAGTGCTCCTGAATTCAGACTACTTTAGACAATTAATTCACTCCAAGTTCAACCAGTACTCTGAAATGAATGGTTCCCCAATTAAAAATCAATTTGTGCATTACAAAAATGAGATTTGTAAAAGATCAAGAACAATGTTCTTGTCATTTGTGACTGGACACAGGATCAGGAACAGCCTGAATCAGTACTGTTTCATCCATCCTTAAAGGGAATCAGTCTTATTATAATCATAGTATTTATGCCTAACAGAGCCTTTCTTTCTCAGGATGGTTACAACAACTCACAGCAGTTAAGGATGAAAGGGAAAAGTATTGCAAAATACACTAAAAGATTTCCTAGTGTTCCTTTAATGCTTCCAATGCTGCTCTATTTTTAAATATTTGGGGGCATATGCAGTATGAACTGACACTGCTTTGAAGTAAAAATATATAATAATGGTGCGGTTGTTGGTAATTTGGCTTAGCAGAGACATTTTTGCCTCAAAATTCTTGCAACATTTTCTAGGGGTCCCAAATATGGATGGAAAGAGCAGTAGAAGAGGTGGGAAAGAATCATAATGAGCTGAATTTAACTTTTTCTCTCTGTTTGTGTTCTTTTCTTCATTCCTACCTTCATTGCCGGAAATAGGAATGAGGATTGATTCTTTGCATAAAGATATTAAGACTTTTACCTCCTGGGAGCAAAAAATTAGATAATAATTTGAGAAGAATTCAAAATGCTGGCACTACTCTAATATTGGAAAAATATTCTTTTAAGTGTGTCTTAACTTAGCAAATAAAACAAAGCCACCAAGAGTTCTCCTTGAGATAATTTTCCGAACCATTAGGTGATCATCCAGTCCTTATTCAAAAATATATCATTTAGATTTGCCAGTGAATAGAATACTTTCTGATAATAAGAAATATGAAAAAAGGAAAAAAATCACTTTTCTTATGCATGTTTGCTATGGCTCTGAAGCAGAATGTTTGTATCATATCACTATCAGGCTACTTCCATAGTTCCAACAGCTCAGAGTTCATACGCATTGCAAATCACCATCAAAAGAGGATGGATAATTAATGGTCAGTATTTTCCAGTGAGCTATTTGCTCCCACAATATGATGTCTATAGTGCAGAAATGTGGATGTGGGATGCTCCGTACACACTTCCTGTATGTAAAATGAGAAATGAGACCACCTATTTGGAAGTGTCTGCCAGTTGTGCAGATCTAAGCTGCTTGCCAGCTCAGCTCAATAATTTCTCCATGTTCTCTCATACAGCCTTTAGGAAAGCCCATGCAAATTCCACCTCCCATTACACTGCCCATTTTCATATTCTGGTTTAACACTGGGTTTCAACAAAAAGGTGCTTAGGAATCCAGCATACCTATCACTAAATGCACTAATCCTAACCTTTGCACGCTGTTATCCTGAAATTTTTATTACCCTGCTATCTCTTAGTTCTAATTTCTGTTGTAAATCTTTCAGTTGTTAGCTGTGCTTTCATCATGTTTATATGGTACCTAAAATGATTTGCCCTCTGTTCTGTTTGGCCTCCTTGTTATTACAGAAGAAGAAGCAATAAAAAATAATATTCATCCCTTTCCACAAATTAATTACACACTAGAAGTAGTACCTTGGCACTAGTTTATTTAACAATTTAAAAAATCACCTAGCAAGAACTTCAGTGTGAATGCCCTGGAAGTGCCTGACACAAACACATTGATCTTAAAAGGATCCTGTGTCCAGAGTATTTTTGTCAACCTGACTGACATTCCTCCAGGCACCTGTAGCTTCTGCACTTGACATGTAAAATGTTGCCACTACATCTATTTGAATAAAATATGTTGCAGTGCAATCTACTCATCCATTCTGAGAATATTACAGTTTTTTCACATCTTCAATCCCATTTATTACTCGAGATCAAAGTTCTATTGTACCAAGCAGACAATGCACTGAACCCACATGAAAGTAACCAGAAGTTTTATAAATCCAGCCTGAAGTGCCTAAATGCATTATTTATTTCAAGCAGTAATTTAAAGAGTTGAAAAAGAAACATCACCTGGTAATTTGTGCTATCAGAGAAATTCAAACTGTGAAAGTTACATTATTCCCTGTTGGCACTTCATTTCTAGGTTATGTCTATAAAGCACAGGAAAAAGTACCATCTTTGTAATAACTTCAAATTTAATTTCAGTGATCAGATGATATAAAATGTGCATCCACAAGCTGGTGTGCACCATCCACAGCCACAGATGCTTCAAAGTGTACCTGCTTCAGCATCGGCCACAGTCCCTTCCATAATCACTACCATAGATGCTTTGAAATATGTTCTGCTGGGGACTTGGCCATGGCCACAGGTGTTTCGGGGTGCCCTGCTCTTGCGTGGATTCATCCACAGGTCACAGTCTCTTCAATTCGAGTTCCCACTGGAGTTCCAGCCTGTCCAGCACAGCCATGCAGTCAGCAGTGATGCCCAGGCCATCTGCCAGCCCAGACACGTTTCCATTGCTGCTATCAAACTGCTCCCAGGCACAGCAGAGCCGGATGATAGCCAGCAAAACACTACAACAAGCAGCAAAGTAAAAAGCAGCCACTGATGAGCACTGGGCTCTAATACACAGGCAGGCAAGCAAGAACAGGGGTCTGTCAATCAATAGCTAAACAGCAAGAAAAGCTGTTAATTCAATCTCACATATTCCAATGAAATCAGTCATTATCTCAAACTCTTTCAGCCCCTCTTTAGATGTCAAAAAGGACTGCTGTCATTTAACTTCCGAGGATTCCCAGGAATTTGTGTCAGTAAAAGACTTAAATGAAAAAAATGAGATTAAGAGATGGATGTACAGGCAGCCACAGTGAGAAGTACAGATATGTGGAGAAGCTGTCTCAAAGTACCAAGAGTTACTGATGGAAAACAGTTTCTTGTGATACTGGTTTTTGCCTTCTTGAGTCCTGCAGTACATTTTTTCAGTTCAGAACCAAAGTCTGATATTTCACCCTGGCTAGTTGAAGAGAATGTGCTTTCCAGCTACTTTGTGTCATTGCTACAGTACTGGCCCATGTGTGCCAGTACCATAGTACTCACAATGAGCAGCGTATCAAAACCCCAAACAAGTTCACAGCTCAAAACTGTTAATTCCCCTAAAGGTGACCCAATCTGCCAAACAAAATGATGGTCTAACCAAACTAACTCCAGTATAAATATTTCGTCTTACTGTTATGGTAGATTTGAGCAGAAACAGAAGTAAATCCTCTGGAATCTAAAACATTTACAAAATGAAGACTCACATTGCAGCATATTGCAGCAGTGACCTAGTTCACTTGCATTTTCATAGCAACAACAGACATATCTTCAGTCTTTGCTTAAAAGGCATCAGTCATAATTACTATCTGGAAAAAAGGATCAGTTAAAGTGGATGAAAAAAATTTAAGACCATCAATACTGAAAGCAAGGAACTTGTTTTTAATAAAGATCCCACGTCTAGAGTATTTTTGTCAACTTGACTGACATTCCTCCAGGCACCCGTAGCTTCTGCACTTCACATGTAAAATGTTGCCACTACATCTGTTTGAATAAAATATATTGCAGTGCAATCTACTCATCCATTCTGAGAATATTACAGTTTTTTCACATCTTCAATCCCATTTATTACTCATGAGATCAAAGTTCTATTGTACCAAGCAGACAATGCACTGAACCCATATGAAAGTAACCAGAAGTTTTATAAATCCAGCCTGAAGTGCCTAAATGCATTATTTATTTCAAGGAGTAATTTAAAGAATTGAAAAAGAAACATCACCTGGTAATTTGTGCTATCAGAGAAATTCAAACTGTGAAAGTTACATTATTCCCTGTTGGCACTTCATTTCTAGGTTATGTCTATAAAGCACAGGAAAAAGTACCATCTTTGTAACAACTTCAAATTTAATTTCAGTGATCAGATGATATAAAATGTGCATCCACAAGCTGGTGTGCACCATCCACAGCCACAGATGCTTCAAAGTGTACCTACTTCAGCATCGGCCACAGTCCCTTCCATAATCACTACCATAGATGCTTTGAAATATGTTCTGCTGGGGACTTGGCCATGGCCACAGGTGTTTCGGGGTGCCCTGCTCTTGCATGGATTCATCCACAGGTCACAGTCTCTTCAATTCGAGTTCCCACTGGAGTTCCAGCCTGTCCAGCACAGCCATGCAGTCAGCAGTGATGCCCAGGCCATCTGCCAGCCCAGACACGTTTCCATTGCTGCTATCAAACTGCTCCCAGGCACAGCAGAGCCGGATGATAGCCAGCAAAACACTACAACAAGCAGCAAAGTAAAAAGCAGCCACTGATGAGCACTGGGCTCTAATACATAGTCAGGCAAGCAAGAACAGGGGTCTGTCAATCAATAGCTAAACAGCAAGAAAAGCTGTTAATTCAATCTCACATATTCCAATGAAATCAGTCATTATCTCAAACCCTTTCAGCCCCTCTTTAGATGTCAAAAAGGACTGCTGTCATTTAACTTCAGAGGATTCCCAGGAATTTGTGTCAGTAAAAGACTTAAATGAAAAAAGTGAGATTAAGAGATGGATGTACAGGCAGCCACAGTGAGAAGTACAGATATGTGGAAAAGCTGTCTCAAAGTACCAGGAGTTACTGATGGAAAACAGTTTCTTGTGATACTGGTTTTTGCCTTCTTGAGTCCTGCAGCACATTTTTTCAGTTCAGGACCAAAGTCTGATATTTCACCCTGGCTAGTTGAAGAGAATGTGCTTTCCAGCTACTTTGTGTCATTGCTACAGTATTGGCCCATGTGTGCCAGTACCGTAGTACTCACAATGAGCAGCGTATCAAAACCCCAAACAAGTTCACAGCTCAAAACTGTTAATTCCCCTAAAGGTGACCCAATCTGCCAAACAAAATGATGGTCTAACCAAACTAACTCCAGTATAAATATTTCGTCTTACTGTTATGGTAGATTTGAGCAGAAACAGAAGTAAATCCTCTGGAATCTAAAACATTTACAAAATGAAGACTCACACTGCAGCATATTGCAGCAGTGACCTAGTTCACTTGCATTTTCATAGCAACAACAGACATATCTGCAGTTCTTGCTTAAAAGATATCAGTCATAATTACTATCTGGAAAAAAAGGATCAGATAAAGTGGATGAAAAAAATTTAAGACCATCAATACTGAAAGCAAGGAACTTGCTTTTAAAAAAGATCCCACGTCTAGAGTATTTTTGTCAACTTGACTGACATTCCTTCAGGCACCTGTAGCTTCTGCACTTCACATGTAAAATGTTGCCACTACATCTGTTTGAATAAAATATATTGCAGTGCAATCTACTAATCCATTCTGAGAATACCATAGTTGCCACTATGAAAGCAAGGAATTCTATGACAGACATAATTTACAGATCTTTTCAGCTGCTAAATCACAGTCTTTCTTGCTTTCAGAAAGAGTTTGGTCTGTGCTTTATACACCAGAACTGATTAATTTTCTCAACTGTTTTTCCTCAGTAGAATTAAGAACAAACAAGAACATATGTGAAACCTACTAGAAATTCCATCTTATTTCAGGATACTCAATAACATTAAAATTAAAAATTAGGAAAAAAAAGAAAAAACTTGGCAGCCCTGAAGTTGAAGTAGACTGCTCAATGTTGCTTTCCTTGCAATACACTGTCACAGAGTGCTAGGCTCTGAATTAATACAGTCTAAAGTTGAGAATTCTTTGCAGCTGATCTAGAAAGCTTGGCTATTTAAAAATAAAAACAATTACATCTTTTTCTAATCAGCAGACACTTTTAAAGGAAGCAAAAGGACTTCAAAGCAAGCTTATTAGATAAGACTATGAACAATGTACTGATCATACAAAACATTATATAATGATATTTTTCAAATAGAAAAAGAGAAGTCTGAAAGTTAGAGACTGGGATGGTAGTGAAGATCAGATAGAATAAGCCAGGCTTGGCAAAGACAACTTCATCTTGGTAATTTTTGAGTGTTTTAACTGTGGAGTTTTAATGTAGCTGTTCTTTAAAAGAAATTTTGTAATTTTCTGGGCGTTCCATCAGCCCTGGCTCCCCCAGTGCTGGGGTGGCTGGGTCACAGTGGGCAGAATGTTGGTAAGGGCCATGAGCCATGTCTTTGGGTCAGTGGGATGAGGCAGGAGGCAGAGTTCAACCTGTGGCACATGGGCTCTATGCAGACCTCAGTACAGGGTCATTTCATTTGAAGCCCACAGCTGGGATGTTTTCTTCTCTATCTCTGTAGGTTTTCACCTAAGGCTTTTAAAGGAAAACATTCAGTGTCTTACATTTTTTCTCCTAGAAAATACCCACTGGGCATGGAATTCCCTATAGATTCATCTGAAGATGCATATGGCTGCTATTCTGGATTTATTAATTGCAACATTACCATATAGTGCATGAAATGCAGGGTAGACTTTATTCAACAGTTAAATAGCTTTTCTCTAATATTTCATTATATTGATTTTAACCCCCTAGAATTCTCGGAAACTCGTAAATCTAAGTCAATGTCAACAAGACAATACCGGTATTTTATAAAAATATATTGGTAACTTCCCAAAGTCATGGTACAATCTAAGTTTTGATATGGCATGTCAGACAATTTTTTATGATTCAGGTGTCTCTGCAGTATATTATGTCATGAGAACTGGCATAGCACTCTTTTAATTCCTGCTCAGTTGAATATTATTTGCCATCTTTATATGATTATTTTAATTTTTATTTTAATAAAAAGAATAACAGAAATATTTGAATAAAAGAGACTGCTAATCAGATAATACAATGCAACTAATGCAAAGAAAAAGAATATAGTCTAAAGGAGACTTACCGACTTACACTGGGAATGTAACCATCTGTTGTTTTCTTTCCTTGCCCTCTGGTATGATTTTTCAAGGCACACCTCTACCAGAAATGTCACTGCATAGAAAAAAAAGTGCATAAAAATCAGGTTTTTCAAAGCCAATTGTGACACCGTCATGTCACTCAAAGTGTTGAGAAAAGAGATAAAGCATAGAAGGACTGTTGCAAAAAGATCTGTCAGATAATTGTTTCCAAACCACACTCTGAAATAGCTTTTTACCTTTTTTGTTGCAAGGGCATGCCAACCTGTGAGATGACACATACTACAGCTCCTAGTAAGTTTAACAATTGCACCACACCTAATCAGCCTGGGTTCAGGATTTTTGTTATCAGGATCAGTGCAAACAGAGGCCAGAAGCAGTAGCAACAAGACTTCATCTTATTCCACTAAGAGCATCCATCCCAAAGCAAAGAGTTTAGCTGGCCACCCTGTCAGTGCAGTGTACCCATTTGCATTATCCAGCTCCTCTGGACTCTGACAAGATCAGCAACAGCTGCTTGCCCCACTTCTTTTTAAATAACATAATCACAATTTAGTATTACTTTGTTATTAGTTCTTATAATAATAACTAATACGTTTTCTTATTCTATCTACTGTTTTCTCAACCTGTGTGTTTGCTCAAGAAATGAAAAGTAGAAATCTTCCCCAATATAACACAGTATTCAGCTGGAGAAAAAAGGACTATTTTCCAGAACAAACTAGAAACAGAAATATAAAGGAAGCACAATTTTTATTGAATTCTCCTCTGCAGACTCTTCTAGTCCCTATTTGAAACCACTTTCTGTCTAATTTTTGATTTTTTTTTGGTCAGTAAATGGCCTTGATGTCATTAATTTTCAAGCAGGTTTGCAATGAGGTCAGATCAGTGTGCGGAACATTTTTTTGCACAAAAATTAACACAGCAATATGTTCATAACAGGCATGGATGAATGAGTAATGGAAACAAGGAGAGCACTAGGGTCCTCCTCCTTCCCAAACTCAAGAGAAGAAGAAACCAAAAATTTTTTAAAAAGTCAGTGAGCACAAGCCAGCCTCAGCTGCAGTACAAATACAAGAGAGCTAAATACTCCTTGCAACAGTAGCAGTCATGCATGACCTGCAAAGGCCAGAATTAGGGCTCAGGCTCTTGTGAGCTGATGAAATTGTAACAATGCAAAGGCAAACCAACAGATCGGTAAGAAAATCAGGATAGTTTTAACAATGAACACTGTAAGTTGCTGATGCTTCATGTGGCCACTGCTTCTTAAAAAATATTGCTAATAGTGGTTGTGTCAATATAATTTAGAACTTAATTCCTTATTTAAAAAAAAAAAAAAAAAAAATTGCATGAAGAAACCCAGATTTGCTAACGGTCTTGATTAAGGAGATTGATACTTTGATCAATCCTACGCTCTTATCTCTCCTTCTACAAAGAGGGGTAGTGAATGTCCTAAGAGTTACACATCTACCTACATTACAAAGAAGCAAGGATTAAAGCTGCCCTTGCTAGTATTTCAGCAAAACATGTTGCATGTTCCTGTCTTTTCCCGAATTGAAATACTTTGCTGTAAGCTAGCAGTGTTGCTCTAACTCCATATCAAATGCTCAATCCCATATAAAAATTACATGGGATGTGAAGCAAGGTGCCATCTATTATGTTTGGAATAAGGCATTTAGGGGTGGAGAATAAAAACTGATTTAAAAGTGGGATCTGTACAGAGCAGACACCAAGCCAAGTACAGCCTGGGAGTGACTGCTCTGGTTGTAACCTAAATTAACATTCCTTAAGAGAGCAAGACAGCTCATCAAGTATGTCAGCTAGGAGAGATGAGAGATTACAGAAGTGAACTTCCATGGCACAGCAATGGGTTACTAGCTGATGGGATGTACAGAAAACTACAGTGCTCATAAAACTTCTACTGATCAAATACTGAGTCCACAGTTTTGAATACTGACTGGAAGTTGTATTTTGGGTTCCCAGGTTTGCCTTTCTAAGTCTTTCCTGAGGACCAGGTTTCACCATATGAATAAAAAGTTTTCCTTCTTCAAGCTGGGTGTTTCTGGTTTTTCACTGATTATCCTTGTGAGTTAACCCTACGCTGGGCCTGTTTTGTTTCACCTTCGCCATCTCCCCAAAGCCATTTTATCATCTTATGAATAAAATGCATGTTTATTTTTAGGGTGTTTAGGTTTTTGATAATTCTTGTTGTGAGGCTTTAATTTATAATCCTTGTGTGAATGTCCTAAGAGTTACACATCTACCTCAACAACACAAGAACAACTCTCACCAATCAAGGACATTCCTCTAAGAGGTCAGACTGTACCTCTGAAAGAACTGCCTTCAGGCAGTTCCTGTAAGGGCTCTGAGTACTCTGGCAAGCCTAAACTGGTCATAACAAGCCCTGATCAACCTCACCTGTGACCTCCATGCACATGTCTATGCTCATTCTCCCAGCAGCTCTATTTCAGCTCTTGCCTGAGCCTGACAAAAGTGGTAACCTTATATCGTGTCCCTTGGAATGACATTAGATTTATGACATAGCCTTGTTTCTAAGCTCTCTCCTGCTGTTCCTTCCCAACTGGACTCCCAGGATCAGGCTCATCACCTTGACTGGGGCTGCTGTTGGACACTGTCACTATCACCATCCTGCCCCGCTCAGCTCCGGTGGAAGCGCACCAGGTGAGCTCCTGTGGTTACCCTCAGCACTCATTCTCACTGCTCCCTGCCACTGGATATCATACAAAATTGGGGGGGGAAAAAGAGTCCTCTCACCATTTGTATCTTCATGTGGATATCTGTATGGGAAATCATTATTTACACCATGTACCAAAAGTGCACGATAACTCCTACTAAGTTTTCCCAGAATGTTTCCTTCACAGTGTAGGAACATCTTCCAGCTACCCCAACACTTTGAAATTCACCTCCCACAAAACGAACAAACACCAAAATGAAACAAGACTATGCAAAGCAATCAACACAAGAACTTCCAGCACCTCTGCCTTTACACAGCAAAGATTCTGTGCAATTGTGCAACTGTGCCTCAGTGCCTGCTAACTCATCACTTCTGGGTTAGCCACACTCCTATCTCCCACAATCCCATGACTGCTCTTTGTTCCATCTATCTTAACTGCTTTTTTCCTGCAATTAAATTAAGCAATGTTAATTAGAATGCTCCCAAATAAATTGTTCCCAGTCTGGTTAAGCCTGGTGATCACTAGAGTTGTGCAAGAGCTGAAAGATCTAGATATGTTTAAGATATGGATATATCTTATATGGAGAGATATATCCTCTAAATGTGTGTTAGTTTAATAAATTACTATTGTTTTTCTCACTGTAAGTTTTGCCTCTGTAACCAGAGGCCCTTATACTTAGTAACATATGGATTACTAGTATATCTAAGCTTTTCTGGAATTAGGCTAGCTGGAGATACTAGTCCTACAGCCATCATAAAGAAAAGCTTTGGAGGATCATCTCAGAAAATCCACAGTAAAAATGTGCATATGAATCCTTGGGTACTTTAGTCATGAAAACCACACAGGAAGCTCTGCAGAACAAAGGCATAAGAGAATGCTGGAAGTATAATGCATGAAGCTATTTTCTCTGCATGCAGACTGAGGGGCCTAAATAGGCTAGAATTAAAAAGGAATAAAATATCTATTCACCACTTTCTTGCTGAGACTTATAGAGTAAATACATGTCTGCCTGCAGGGAAGTGAGCTAGGTTTCACACAGTACCCGAGTACAGCTTCACAACCTGCCTGTGAGCTCTCAGGTGAGGCATTTCATACTCTCTGGCTCAGGTATGTGGCTAAACATGGGAACACCGTGATGCTGCAGTGAACATAAATGTAGTAGTACATGCAAAATATTCTACTGTGGCTTTGCTGCTGATCCTTAGTTATCGACATTAAAAAATAGTTTTCCTCTGATAAATATTTTTCAAGTTGTTTTCACTCTTAAGAACATAGTGACAAATTCCCTTTGAAAAGTAAATTCCCAACACCACGTTTATGTTAGAAGTTCTCAGAAAAAACTGGCAAGAACTGAACACGGTTATTCCCTTTCACTTTTCCCTATCGCCTTTGTGGTCGGTTTCACAATTTTCCAAGCATATCTGGAAATTTCAGGCACCTCGGGAAGGCGTGCGCAGTGAATCCAGGTGTTGGTCAGGTGGATATGGTAACAATGAAGATAAATCCACGGAGTTGAGGCTCTGCTAGCACATGTTGAACGGTATTTGGAAAACAGCCCGACATCGCCAGCCATGAGGGCTGTTCGCAGGCGGCGCTCCTGGAGCTCGGCCCTGTTTCCACAGGTGCTCACAGACCGCCAGAGCGCCACTCGGGTGTCACCTCTGTAGCACCTGGTGAATGAGGCACACACATCTCTCCGTTTGCTAGCCTCCCCTTACGGGCACCGCACCGTTTTGCCGCCCAGCCTGCCGGAAAACACTGGGAGAAAGGAGCGAGAGGAGCACACCTCGCCGCGCCCATGCCCAGCCCAGCCCAGCCCGGCCCGCCCCGCCGGCCTGCCCCGGCCCGCCCCTCACCCGGCACCGCGCAGACCGCGCCCGGCGAGCTCCGGCGGCTCCTCCGCGGCCATGCGGCTCCTCGGCGGCGCCTCCTGCGCTCTGTGGGCGCTGCTGCTGCTCGCCCGCGGCTCCCGTGAGTAGCGCCCGCGGGGAGATGGGGCGGGCCGGGCCGAGCCGAGCCGGGCAGAGGAGCTGGCCCTGCGCCCCTCGCAGCCGCTCTGCATGGCGGCTGCCGCCACAACTCCGCTGGGCCCACCCAGGCCTCGTCCCGCCGCTGGTGGCCGGAGCGGGGCCGGGGCTGTGCCCTGGCTGCCCCCGAGCGCCCCGGGGCGCGGCAGCGGGACGGGCCGGGCTGGCGGTCACTGGCGCTCTGCTCCCGAGCGGGGCCGGCGTGTCCGGGAGCTGCGACAGAAACGGGGAGGAGGGGGAAACATTCGGGGTGTTTGTTAAGAAGAAACAACAGCCACAGAAGAACCCCCCGGGCAGCGCTTGGGCTGGGGGAGCGCAGGGACCCGCAGGGATGCGCGGGCGCGGCTCCGCCCCCGGGGGCCGGAGCGTCCCGGGAGGGTCCGGCCGGGGCAGGGCCGGGAAGGGCCGATCCCTGCCCTCTCTGGGGCTGTGCTTGGGGCGAGGGGCGGCGGGCTCTGGGTGGCCGTGCGGATGGCGCAGCCGCCGCGCTTTGTCGCGCTTCTGGCAGGCGCTCGCAGCAGTGCCCCGTTGTAGTGGCCGGTTCTAGGAAATGCGCAGCCTTGTGCCGGGGCTCAGAACACCACAGTTAGGGGATCAGCCTTGACAGGCATGAAATAAACCGAGAAACGTACAGGTCTGAGCTGCCGGAGTTGTCTTCTCGGAAGACTGAAGTGTCCCATACGGTGCCACACAATTTTCCAAAGTAAAGAAGCCAAAAGATGATGGGTACTGGAATTAACCTGCTGTAAATACTGCCGAGGAATCTCAGTCCAGCAGTGTTAATATGCTGTTGTTTAATCTGGTGAAGTTGTAATATAAATTGATTTTTAAAAAATAGAATGAGGAATGTAAACAGCTTTATAATTACCCTTCCAAAAAGAAGGGCAAGCTCTTTAAAAACGAGTTAACAGGTAACCTGTTTATTGCTTTGCTAATATCTTATGGCCTCCATTTAACAACAATAGCCTGTCATTTCATGTGATGTAAGATTGCACTGATCTGTCTTCTGTCATGCTGCTTCCTGAGTGCATGTGGTGATTTAACTCAAAATACAGACACTGCAGTCTCCCGGGGCAGGGGTGCTCTCGTCTAACTCCTCAAACTCAATTGTAGTCCTTCCTCTGTATGTGAGCTTCCTCTGGAGCTCAGTTGTGATATGTTGAAAGAAATTGTGCCCTTTTAAGGTTCAGTTTAATGTATCTGTTGAAATAGCTCTTTTTCCCCCCTTTGTCCACTTAGAAACTTCCAGAAAGTGCTGCTGAGATTTGTGTTGATTTCAGCAGGCATTTGTGATTATCTAATCAACACTACAGGAGGAAGTGTGAACCTCATCAAATACTGCAATATGCTAAAAGTGAAAGTGGCAGATGTGTCTCACTCCAGTTAATATTTTTGTGCAGACTGGCTATTTCAATATAATGTCCAGCCTTTTACTCCGCTGGGCAGTTTTATTTCTATGTGTCAGTTAAGCCAGTGGAAGAAACATTATTTAGCCAAAATAATATGGTTTAGAAAAAATCCTTCCCACTGTTATGTAAAATCCATCTGGCTTCCTGGTACCTGAGTAAGGAAAATCCCCTCTCCCTGCCAGGAAATGGCCCCCACCCCCTTCCTGTTGTGTTGAGAAAAGATACCTAGTGACATCTTCCAAGAGCTTACTTGTGTACAAAACTACTCACAGTAAAAAAATCATCATCAGCAGCAGCCTTCAGGCCTGAAAACAGGCATGATATTTTGATTTTAGTGTGTCATCTTCTCTTAGAAGAGGTTATATTCATATTGCTCTAAGATCTGTGCTTTAACCGTTCCAGCACCTCAGCTCTTCCTCATCTGGATTTCTTAGCGATTACTGAGCAAGTGGGTGACCTTTCTGATGGACTGCACGTTGTCAGTGCTTCTGTACTTTTGGGGTTTTAAACCAACAACAGCAGAATGTCTTGGGCATAAAGCTCCCCTCTGTGCCTGCTATGTGTTAATCTTGAAAAGAGAAAATGCCCAGAGAGAGTTTTAAATACGACTTTTGCCATGTCCACAAAATGAGTATATAAAGCTGTGCTTAGTAAAATTGAGAGTTCATATACAAACATTTTCTGCAGCATAAAGTTTAGCTACATTAGACATAAAGTGTGTGAGTCCCTAGAAATGAGTTTAGCTTTTATGTAATGGTTGGAATGAACAAATTGGCCTTTGTCGTGTGCAGGTAGTTTACTGACTATTGGCATTCAGTTGTGTAGGTTCCTTCTACCAGGGTTCAGCCATGGAGAACAGTAATTTGGTGTGTGCCTAAGATAAAGACTACAGATTCCAAGTGACTGTCATCCACTGTATTGATTTTTGCAGGACCTGGCGAAATCCAAGTCCATTTAACATCCTGTCCTTTTCATTTTTAGTAGGTATCAGAGCTATCCCTATCACTCACCCTGTATGCATTTGTTTACCACACAAGCACAAATCTTCAGTCTCTGCCACTTCAGAAATCCCAATTCCACCTATGAAACTGGAATAACTGGACTGATTTTGCACTTTTGAAAGTTTGCATGTCCAAATTGTCTCCAGTTCGTGACTTCTGACGCACTAGAGCAACAAAACCACAAGAGGCCCTGAAAGCGCTCGAAATGCCAGACTCTGACAGGGGCTTTCACAGGAAGCACACTTGCCTTTAGATACACCCCAGCCAGCCACAGTTCTGTGGTTTTTTAGCTCTGTCTGTGCCTAACCTTAAACAGAGCAAAACAGGGTTGTTGGACAAAAATCATGTTGATACCTCATCTCTGTCCTTTTCTGGTATGTGGTGCTCTGATCCAGTGTGTTGGTTCTTTTTAATTGTGAAAAATGAAAACAGGAGATCCTTTCTTTCTGTCCTCTCTCTTCTGGGTCACAGGGAGGGTAAACCTCAGCGCAGAGTTTCTCTGCTGACGATTCATAGGCCTGGTGTTGCAGCTGATGCTGTGGCCCCAAGAGCTCTGCTTTTGCTCATGCACAGGATGCTGCAGCTGGCTGCTGGCTCTCTCCCCTTCCTTCCTGTGCTAGCCCATGTGTGTCTACACCTGGGCCAGTGTGGATTTCTAACCCCTGCACTTCTGCTTCCTGGGGAAGGCCAGAACCCCTCCCTGTTTTGCTTTGGGACAGTTCAACTGTGAAGCCTGTGGTCTGGGATGAGAGGTTCTACTTGTCAGAGCCAACACTGCATAAAAGCTGTGGTGCTTTTTGCTTTGCTTAACCCAGGAGTCCTTTCTGCCTCCGTTTGAAGTCTCCTGCTTGCCACTGCAGTGATTCACGCAGCTTCAAATTCAAGGGCACAGTCTCAGGCTAGAGAACACTTTGGGAATAGTATCATTTTAAGATGTTCTTTTATCTCCCTTGTTGCATTCACTGCCATGTGTTCCAATGTGGAATATGCTTATGCAAAACCCCATTTAAGGAGTATTTATATTCTGGAGCCAGGGCATGTTATTCAAACTAAGAAATTTACTAGTGTTTTGGTTTGTTTAAGAAGGAAAAAAATAAGCATATTGTAAGCTGGATAAGGTCCTTGACATATTTCAATGTGTGCAGTCCAAGCTGATCTGAACTAAACTGAGACAGTCCTGCCTTTACTTCCACCTCTATTCCCTGCCCATCTCTTTCAGCCAGTAATATACTGAGCCCTTTCTACTGGTTAAAAAATTCTCTGCAGAAAAAACCATTGTGTGCTGTTGAAGAAGGATGTAGTGTCAGTTTTGTGGTGGCTTAGCTTTCCCAATCAGATCATTGTTTAATGTGGGGATATAGAACAGTTTTTGCAGGATTGGGTCCTCTCTGCGGAAGCTTAGTTTAGCAGTGTCCCATCCTTTGTTTGTTTGTTTTCCCTAATCTCTCTAATTAAACAGTGTAACATACTTTGCAGTGCTGCCCTCGGTCTTGATATTGTAGGGATGAGATACAATGAGTTATTTTGTCATTTGTATTTGCAAACTTCACCATTTTGAGACCTTGACTAAGGTTTTGTAAGCATGAAGAAAATGCTCTATTTCAGTGATACTCAGTTCAGGTTATTTGCTTGTCTTTTACACGATGTTAGGTCAGAACTGAGCTGCTTGTCAAAAGCAGAATCCACGACTGATCCTCTTGTATGTGTGATTGTCAGTCTATTCATTCTCTTCGGTTTAAGTTTTTTCACTTCTTTGGAGGTGTGATCCTTCTCAGTCCCATTCCCCACCTGCCAAATGCTCAATGGATGCATTAACGTGCCCTTAGTCCCAAACTGAATAGTGTAACTTCTTAGTGGAGCTCATTGTGTTACCATGTTGTCCATTTAGGGCCAGAGAAGCACCTATCTGCCTGAAAAGGCCTGGCAAACTTCAAAGGAAGAGATAGAAGTGAGAAATTATTTCTCTTCTGTTGTAGGTGATGTAGGTCAGATGTTATTACTGTAGAAATGTACCTGATATCTTGCCTCTTTTGGTCTCATTTCATCTCAAAGAAGATGAAAACTTGGGATGGGGATGATGGAGAAGATAAAGGATGGGAGGAGTTTCATTTGGTGGTTGGGTAGTATAAATGATGTCCCTTTTAATGCACTCAAGAGCAGGCTGTTGTGCTAGCATGCTTTTATATCATCATTATGACTGACTCCTGTCCATGGTAAATTAGTCATTTATAGGCCCAAAGCAAGTGGCAGATGCTGTACCTTTTTTTCTTCTTCCACCTAAAATAATCTTATTATTCCTGTGTTTTTTAATATAGGTAATGAAGATACAAACAGCACTAAAGATGTGAACAGCACTACTCCAATTCCAGGCAGTAGGTTGCCAGGTAATACTTTTGACATTTCTGTTGCTGTTCCTCAGTAGATCAAGAAGAGCAATATGCATTGTTGTGTTCCTTAAACTGTCTTGTAATAATTTGCCCTTTATTTTATTTTACTGAATTGTGAGCAGCTGTAGGGCAAAAGGGAGGTACTCTGATTGCCACATCTATTCTGGGACAACTAAAGATATTTAAGGGGAGCAGTAAAACCCAATTCAGTTCTCATATCCTTGGGTACCCCAGAGCAACAGAGAGAGGAGAAGTAAAATGGGAAAATATTGTGTATAGAACTAGAAGCACCTGGCAACGTGAATTTACAGTTAAAAGGAGAACCAAGAATTGTGCTAGATTAGAATTCAGCGATCTTCATGTAAAGGCAAGGCATTTTTTCATTTGAGTCATTTTTGCCCTGTATTACTTCAGTCATCTCATTTGCTGTTGGCCACCAATACTCTGCTGGTTAACTCACTCTGTCTTGTGTTAATTGCAATACTGACTCACACCCAAATTCCAGGCAGTAGATGTGGCTCCTTTTTACCTGTATGAACATGCAGTCCACATCCAGAGCTGTCCCAGGGTTGCCAAAATAAGCACTTAGAACCTGGGGAAAACTGAAAGATGTGTTCTGGTTACAGTGTTGGGCCCCTGTGGAAAAAATTTAACCCCAGGCATATCCATGGCTTATGCTGGGATAAAAGTCAACATATGCAAGAAAGAATGTGTTTGTAATTGTACAGTCATAGACCCTTTCTCAAAGGCAGTTAAATCTGCAGCTTAATGTTCCAGTTATGTCAGTGTAAGGGTTGATTGTGCAGTACACAGTGTGGGGGGCTACTTGGCTGTGATTATACCAAACAAAAAGCAAAGTAATGCCCTCTGTAATTTCCACCCCTCCTACCATTTTTTGGTGTGGAGATATAAATTAGGTGCATTTGTTCTTAACCTGACCTTGCTTATAATGTAGAGTTTTGGCCTAGACTCTTCCAGTGGTAAGAACAGCAGATCCATTCAGAGGAAATAGGTGTAGGTCTACTTCTTGATTGCAGTAACTCTGTTGCTCTCCTCTTAATCTCTGAGGTTATACTTTGTTCTTCAGCCATGCTGACAAGCAGCAGAGCTGCTGCAAGGCGCATAGCCCTGCCAGTGTGGGAGCATGCTGTAAAAGATGACTTACTTCAGAGAAAAGAATAATCACAGAATGGGCATTCACAACTGTGCAGAATGAAGGGAGGAAGGCATGGGCAGTGACACTCCCAGAAATAGGCCAGTAGATCTTTGACGAGGGATGCAGCAATGTGGAGAGAAATGAGTGAGAGAGTCCCTGAGAAGCCTAGAAGCAGGAAGGAGGACTATAAGGAGGAAGGAGGGACAAGAAAAGAAGAATTGGAAAAGGAGAAGTGAAACAAAGGGGAGAAAGACAAAACCATTAAGACTGGATTGCACTTTATGTCTGGAAACCGGTACACTCTTGGGACTTTTTTGTGTAGGGAACTTAGGTATGCAGTAAGATGTTTCTCAGAGGATCTGTCTGCCCCTGCTTGACTGCAGTATATTCCCAGTATCATCCCAGTTTGCAGCAGAGATGCAACAAAATGAAATAAAGATCAAGGGACAGAAAATGGAACTGAAATAGAGGAATAAAAATACAAAGCTGCCTTCCCTCATAGTGCATAAGTAGGTTAACAAAATTAGTGACAGTATGGCTATTTTGCAGCAAACAGAATAAAACATGACATAGAAGTGGAAGACAACAAACAGAGGATGTGTAAAGAATCGGATACAGGCCATTTGGGCACTGCTGTGCATACAGTGTTAACTGTTCTTGCTGCACTGAGATCTGGAAGCATTTTGCAGAGGGATAAAAACCATCTGCTTTGTGATGGGCTACTCTCTGCTGTATTCCCAACTGTAGTCTCCAAGCACAGATACCCTGAGGATAGTATTGTGTTGTGGGTACCTTAATTATAGTATGTTAAAATTAAAATGAATAATACTGATTTTCTTGTTGCCTTTTTTTTTCCTTGAAGACAATAGCAGTTCACCCAATGCCACTGCATCATCCCCACCATCTACAGCAACATCTACAGGAGGTATGTATCTGTTCATCTGTTCGTTGCTGTGAACCTAGAAGTTAGTTCCAAACCGAACCCTGATCATACCAAATTCTAAAGAACAGGCCATCAAAAGTGGGTATTTGAGACAGGTGTTACCGTTTTAAGGCTGGGAAGCAACATGTAAAACAACTCTGAAAAGAAGCTATATTGTTTCTCAAATTTAGGTTCCATACTTCATCAGTAATTATATTTCTGTTGCCATTTAAACACAGGAATAAAAATTTAACTTTGAGGAAGAATTGCAAGAATTTGGGGTTTTTTAATGTTGCTTCATCTTTAAGCAAGCTTCTTCCATTTTCATGAGGATGAATAGGTTATGCAAACAGTGCATATCTGTTTAATGTTATTTCACAATAAACAGATTAGGGTATAATGAAATCCTGGGAGCTTGAATTTCAAGAGTAGGACTCCATTTCCTTTTACATAAGACTCACAGAATCACAGGATCATCAAGGTTGGAGAGGAGAGCTTCAAGATCATCTGTCCAGCCATCAGTGTAGCACTGCCATAATCACCCCTAAACCATATCCCCATGTGCCACATTCAGGCTTCTCTTGGATACTTCCAGAGATGGTGACTCCACCAGCTCCCTGGGCAACTTATTCTGATACTTAACCACTCTGCCAGTGATTTTTTTTTTAATATCCCCTGGCACAACTTGAAGCCATTTCCTCTTGTCCTTTCATTTGACACGTGGTTGAAGAGACTGATGCTCACCTCACTACAACCTCATGGCACCTAATACCACAGAAACAAATCCTTAGAGAGGTCAAAGCACAGAATAGTGCCATTTAAGCCAGTATCAGTCAAGTGGAACAATTTGTCATGAGTTTCTTTTCATTGTTCTAGCACTACTGTATTTCCTTCACAACCTGCCAGAACAACTCTAAGTTAAGTTAAAAAAAGGAGTTAAAATGTTCATCTCCTGGAAGAATTTGCACAGAGAGATTTCACTGCATTAGTAAAGACTGGATAAGAGTTAATGCAGTTGTTCAGGCTGTGATGCACAGATTAGAATATTGCATCTGAGAGGAGCTAGAAACTGGGGCTCCTTTGTGCTAAGAGCCATGTGAAAGCAGGGCAGAAATGTTGTGTCTACTTAAGATGCTTTGTGTATTTGAGGTGTTGTATGCTGATCATAAAGTCAAATCCCTCTCATTTCTTTTCTAGTACAACTCTTATATTTTGTCTCTGTAATTTCCAGAAAAGCTCTGAGCTAACACACTCAGAAGGTGCTTTTTTCAGAAGGGTTTTTTTTTTTTCATTTAAGTATAAAATATTCACTGGAAGAAAAAAAATCCCAAAGGTATTGGCAAAGACCTTCCTTTTGATAGGAAGCAAGTGGTGCAGTGTCTCATTCCATTGCCTGCAGTGTAGCAGTTCAATCATGTCTGACTTGGAAAGTCCAGAGATTTCTGTAATCTCCTTGTTGCCTTATGGCCATCCCCTAAACGTGTGAAGCCACAGTGTTTCACCCTCCCGTGCTCCTTCTGACTTCTGCTCCAGCCCTTGCAGGTTTCTTGGAGAGCTCTGAGTTTTACTAGTTTTGGATAATAACACTAAAAAGAGGCCTGAGTCCTTTACTGCTAGGCATAGGATAAATTTAACAGATAGTTGTGCCTTGCTTTGCACGGTTTGGTGATTCCCCTTCTTTTGTCTGTTTAGAAATGTCATAAACTTTAATACAGAGTTCATGTATTTTGGTTATCTGTCTCAACCTCTTCAGAATAAAGACTAGTGGGTATATGTACTTAACTTTGCTTAAAGTCTCTGCTGTTATTTTTTCAGGGGGGGAGGAAGGAAGCTCTTCATGAAGAAGCAAAAGTCTGTTTCATTCAGTCATTTTCCATGCAAGAGAAAGTATTTTAGGAAGGGCATTCCATAATAATCTTGCATGTTAGCACAGTGCTTACACAATTTGAGTTTTGTGCTCATTCTTGTTGAGTTAGCAGCACATGCTACTACTCCTTTAGTGCTCTAAGGATTCTTATCTATACGCTATGTATATTTTTTTTAATTGATGGTTATAGCATAGAATTAAATAGCTCTATATATATAGAGCTATTTAATTCTTAAACACAGGTAGCAAATATGTAAAATACTTATCTCTTAAAGACAAAGCATCATAAACCTGAACTATATTACTGGCATGCATCCTTTTTAAATAATAAAAAATAACTCAGGCAGTCAGGGTTTATTTAGTGCAGTGTTTGATGAAGCCCAGCTGGTCTTTTGGGGGGAAAGTAATTATGGAAATAAAAGGACAGATGTTGCTAGTAAATATTCTTTCATCTTCACTCTGTTTGTAAAATAGTACAGGTAAGATATTTCAGTGATGGAGAAGAACAGATTCATGCCTGATTCATGTCAGCTTCCTAAATTCTCCAGCTGCCTCAGATGGTCTCCAAATGATGTTTTGAAATGACTGATGCTAAATACATTATGAAAGATAGGTCTAGAGATTAGACAGATTTTACTGTTAAAGCTACATCACCAAGGGCTGTAATCTTAAGTAAAAAAAAGGATTGCTACTAGAAAGAGAGGAGGGGAAAAGTAATGTGCTGAAATTCCTCAGAGATGTTTGGATTTTTTTCATCATGACTCAGGTGTTCCGTAGGGTAGTTTAATACCCATGGAATGAGTACCAACTTTGTGTAACATCATTTTATAATGTTACACATCTAACAGTTACCCATTGTATTGCTCAGAAACAAAGGGCTCTTTGACACTCAGAAATCTCAGCTCAAAAACAACCCACAGAAAACTGCTTGACACTTGCATCCAGATTGGTCCTTTTTTGGTATCACTTATGTTAGGAATGTACTTACTGGGGTGGTTTCATGTCATGTAACTGTAGATGGTTTCTGTGTAGACATTTCTTTGCTTGCTTCCTACAATGAGGAACCATTTGATACTTATGGATCATTGTGCCTTTGGGGAGTTTTACCTGTCAGTATTAAAACGTGCCCTGAATTTTATCTTGTGTATTTTATGCATGCTTCCCAGAGGAACTGAATTTTTGTAGTTGTAACAAGGTAAGCAAATGAATTTAGTGTTCCAATTGTTCCACCTCAATGAATGCTCATTTCAGAGGGTTTTCTGGGTTTATGGCACAATACAGTTATAACATTAAAGAATAGGAAAACAAATAACATTTACAAAGGAGTCTCTGTTTTGGTATTTCAGTAGTTTTAATGCTAAATGTCTCAGAAGTGTTGTGTAGGCTAGTTACTTTCTGCATGTTGACATCGTTATGCTGATGAGTTTTTTAAGTTTTTGGTGCTCATACCAGCACTGAAAGCTGTGATACTTAAATCTTAGCAAAGACAGTTTTGTATGTAGTTCTTCATGTTTTACACAACAAGAATTTTATTCTACAGAAGCATTTTAAATGCTGTATAAAAAAAAGGCAGAAATTGAGTATCATGGTTACTCTAGAACTGAGATGAAACTATCTTCCAATTTTTCTAATTTTGGTCAATTTCAAGAAAACATTTATGTAATTAGATAATATAGATAGATAATAGATAGGTAATATAATAGATTAGGTAATAGATAATTAGATATAATTAGATATTTGAAATTCCATGTTGAAAAGCTTTCAAGGGGTGTAAAATGAGCCCAGATTGTGTGAAGCTATAGAAACAATACAAAAGTAGACAGCTGCAAAGAAGCTGTTTCTCTCTAGAATTCTTTCATACATAAAAGCTATTTGCATACTACTGCCTGCTTAGAGAAATGTTTAGTTGCATAACAGACTCATGTTTCTTGTTAGTTCCTTCTTAGAAAAATAAGTAATTGTCTTACAATCATTCTGTCTGGCTGCTTTCCATGAAAGTTCTAAGGATTTTGCTATAAATAGCAATTTCTATTATTCTTGAGTTTTGTATAATGGTATTTTTATTCTGAACAGTTCATTAGTGTTTTCTGAGGAGGGAAGGGGAAGTGTAAAGTAAAAGTAAAGTAAAAGACACTACGTCAATGAAACTTGAGAAAAAAACATTCCAGCCTTTGTTTTAACATTGGCAAGACTAATTAACTTAAGCAGTACATTTACTTTAGTTGAAATTTTATCATGTTTTATCCCTACCACATAAATTCAGAATTCTCTGTGGTATATTTTAATGTATATGGAACCCTGGTAATGCTAGTGTTTCATTCAAAAGCAAATGAAAGATCAAATCATTACTGAAATTCTTCTGTTCTTACCAGAAAAGCTTTGTTGTCTGAAAATGTAGGCGCTTAAAATCAAAAGTAAAGCTTGATTGAGAATTTTATTGCATTTTAACATCTAATAAGTCAGGCATGATTCTGTGGAATTAGGTTGTTACCAAAACAAAAAAAGTCATCACCTAACTCATGACTCACTGAAAGTCACCATATATTATCCAGGTTTTCTTTATAGCCTTTCCTTTAAATAATTCTTGACCTTGAGGTCCAGAAATCAGAAGTTAGATCTTCCCAAAGGAAAGTCCGTATGCCAGCCTGGATACCATGCAGTGGCATTTTCATTGTTACTCTGCCATTCTGTTTGGGCATGACAAATGTGGTCTTACTCAATGAGTGTACAGTTGTTTATTAATTTTTCTGTGTGGTATCACAAAAATTTCCAGGAGAGTCCAGCAATACTACTCAGGTGACCAGTACCAGCCAGCCCAACACCACCACCACCACCACATCTGTGATCCTGACAACTCAGCCCACCAAAACCAGCCAGACAGTGACACCCACCACAGCCTCACCAGTCACATCGCCACAAGGCAATGTTACAGTGGTGACCACTTCTAAGACTTCCTCCACTTCTGTAACAGGTGAGTTCGCAGTTCAGCAAGCTCATAATGGCTTGGATGCACGTTCACATGGGTTGTAGAACAGTTCATTCTACAGCAGTGTAAAGGAAGAAAGAAGGTATTTGCATGCTAAAAAGCAAGAGTAAAGTGGGAATTCATTACTAAGCTGGATAATGTTGCTCTGAGTACTCCACTTACTGAGAGATGTGACAGATTTAGGGAGAGGAAAAAAAGTGCAAGTGGTCTTATCCAGCAGCAAGGAGATCAGCAGTGCAAAGGAGAAAGCGTCGATTTTGAATACAGCCTCCGTGTTTGTTCAGCTCTCCTTTCTGCAGTTTATTTGAACTCATCTCTAATACTTCCTTTTTCACAGCTGACCTGTATCTCAGAATACGTCTACTGGCTTGGTAAAAATACTGAGTTCTGGTAGCAATGTAATGAATTTTACCCTAACAGAGAATAGAGCATGACTGTGCATGAGTCACCCTGTGTGTAAAAGTTGTCAAATACAGTTTAACTGTACCTGGTAATACAAAAACAGTGAGTGCAGAATTCAGTATTTCGTTGCACTTGGATGTGTTTCCATCACTTTATGCTTGCACTTCTGAACACATCAGGAGTGCTCACATATCAGTGAAGCGTCATTGGGTGGGTGAAGGTGTCACCAGAAGAACTTGATGTTGATCATGTAACTCTCTGTATGTAGCAAGTACAAATAGAACCATGCACAGACTGGTCTCTAGGTGGGAGTTTGTAGCAGATGTAACCAGTTCCAGCAGCAAAACAGCTGTGGCTTATCTGAGGCCCTGTTGTCCCTGTCAATGTTTGTGTCGGGCTGCAGAGCTCATCTCACTTGGGACTGTGAGGGTACAAGTCCATGAGACCATGTAAAGCAATCCCGACAGCTCATTGCCACCAAGTGTTCTGCTCCCACTGCACTGATGGACTTGGAGGCTGTTGGACCCCCTCTTGCAGGATGACTCAGTTATGTTCATCTGAATGAAAGCAACTTCCTTTTATGCTTGGGTTCATTTCAGGCCACCTTAGTGAGTTAAATTGGCTCATGGAGGGTATGGAAAACACTAGAACTGGCCTAAGAAGGGCAGGAGCTCCACGTGTAGAAGGGGAGAGAAAAGGCAGGGGGAAAAGGGAGGTGGAGAGAAGGAGCAGTTGGTCTTGCAGAGACAGCAAGCAGTTGGATCAGCTGTGTCCGTCTCACCAGAATATGGCACTTAAAACCAGAGCCCTACGTTTGTGTGCTTGGCTTGTGTCTTGTCAGTTGATCTTGAGTAAATTTGTCTGAGTCTTCAGGTGATAAATCAATGGTGAGGGTAGGATATCAAGTAGTCCTTCAAAACACAGTTTTGCAAGGTCTGTAAAATGTCCTTTTTGTTTTCTTCTTTTCAGCTACATCAAAATCAGAGGCTGTCGTCGTCCAAACCTCCAGATTTGATGTGGGCAGTTTTGTAGGTGGTATTGTGCTGACTCTTGGAGTCCTAGTCATTCTCTACATCGGATGCAAAACTTACCACTCTAGAAGAGGCATTCAGTACAGAACCATGTAAGTTCCCAGGGGGTTGTCCCTTGGCCATATATTATTTTCTTGAGGGGGAAAAGGAAAACCAAATGGGTAGAATGAATTCTGTTACATTTGTTGAATGTACATTATATTAATAAGATATTTGACTCTGATGTTTTGTCTTTCACTTTTGCCATTTCTCATATGCCTCTGTTCTGTGTGTTTTTCTTTTCTCTCATCTATTATATAAAATAATTCTATTCTTTTTAGAAGGATCCTTGTCCTTTAGCTAGTCCATGAATAGTTAACATTTCATTGAAATTTTCTGCAATTTGCAAGATTTCTTCTTTCTCCTAGACTCTGTTTGTCTACTCATTCTTTGGTGTTTTCATCCCCCTTGCCATAATGTGTAGTGAATTCTAATCAAAGTTTCTTATCCTTACCAATTTCTTATCTTACCATCTCACTTGCTGTTTATGTTCAGCTCTATTCCAGGCTTCAGGACTTGCCCACATTTAGTTTAAAAACTAGGTTGCTTTACTTTTCCTCTTCAGTGTCATCCATCTCAGTCAAAAAGCTTGTTTTAAGTGAAGTGATGTCATTACAGTCTTGGGATACTGGTGTTCAGGCCTTTCTTTCACTCAATCTTGACTCTTCTCTACTGGTCATGGAATGAAGCCAGTCCCTGCTGCACGTTTACCTAAAGTGGTGTTTGTGAATGGGTATTATAAAATTCACATCAACAGCATTTTCAAAACAAAGGGAACTTGCTGCTGAGCTTGTGCAGTAGCTTTGATTAACTTTACTACTGGTTATAGGTATGACAGATAGGATAAACAGGCCTGAGCAACAGCTGATGTAAGAATGCATGAATGACGTGTGAAAGACAAGGTGTTAATGAGGCCAGTGAAGCTGGAGGAGTGTTGACAAAACAAAACTGTTAAGCTAAATTCAGGCTTGGCTCAGAGAGGACTGTAACTCCCAGTTCAGTGTGTCCTTACACCTTCCTAGCAAGGCATCCTGTGCTCACAAAATAACCTTCTCAGCAGCATCTGGGTGGCTCTTTCTCATGTTGGTTGTTGCTTGTAGTGCAGAACATTAATTACTGTGTTTCTGTTACAGTGATGAACACGATGCCATCATTTAAAGGAGACTTCAGAGAAGACAGTGTTGGAAACCCATCTTGTCACAGCTGTTCTAACTACTGAAAGAGTTTCTTTCATGAAGATTATCGCAGTCTCTAAACTTGTCTTGGTGTTATCCTGCAAAATGCTGAGAAGCCTTTAAACATACTGATTTTTACATTGGCTCTTGTAAGAGGAACTCGGCACTTCGTAGAGAGAGTATTTTCTTTTTCCAATACTTGTAATCAGATTTAGAGAAAATCACATATTGAGTCATTTTAAGGTACACACACAGCTCTCTGAAATAGCTTATTACTAGCACATGCAATTGCATCCATGCGATTCTAAGTAAGTTCAGGGGTTTTTTTTCTAAAATTTTGTATTAAATTGTATTTATTTTGAAGTTTGATGTGAACATTAGTTTAGAAATTTCAAGTTTGGAACAACTCAGTTAATTTTTAATAGGCTTCAAAGGAGGTGTGGTTAGATAACTGTATAGAAGGTAATAATGATTACTCCTAAATGTCAGTCATTAGCTCGCCAGTAAGCTGCAGACACTTTCCTTAATAGGCTGTATAAGGAGAGTAGCTGCAGGAAACATGGACAGAGTAGAAGTATCCATCCATAACCCTTTTCTCTAAAAGCGTCTTTTTTTTAGCATGTCCTAATGAAGCTTGGGCAATTGAAGATTTAATGCAAATGGAGAAAAGTGATTTTGCCATTATAAATACAAAAAAATTCTAAAATTGGCTTTTAAGTTGAAGGTAGCAATCACTTGGCTCTTGGTTTTTATTATTATGAAGCTGTCTGCAGTGTTTTAGCAGCATTTGATAATAATTCAAAATTATATAAAGAAGGGAAAACGTATAAGACAGCATTTTAGCAGACTATAAACTGCATTTTTACAGCTGTTTTCAGAACTTGGTCCTGCTGCACAGATGTGCAGAGGTCTGGTCAAAAGCCCAGCTGAAGGCACTGGGGCATCTCTGAGCACACTTTTAGCTGAAGGCTCAAGTGCTCCAGGGGTCCTGTGCAGGATGGCTGGTGCTGTTCCCATGTCACTTCTGCAGGTGAATCTGTCACCACTCAGGTAAATCTGGTGACTTCAGCAGATGGGCTCCTGACTTCCACTGCTGTAAGGAAAACTAGAACAAGGATCAGGAAACACAGGTCTGCATCTCTTTAAGCCACTTAATGATTGTTCAGTCTTGCTCAGGCTTCACTTGTAGACCCATCCCCATGGAAGAGGGTTGGTGTGTGAGGTTTGACTGTCCTGGTTACTGCTGGCACCAGTGCCTCATGCTGGGCACAGGGGACATGGTGACAGGTGAGGAAAGTCACAGTGGGAACTGCACACAGAGGTCTGTTGGGGGCTGGGGAACAACTCATCAGAGAAAGTGTTACCTACTCTGGAACAGATTATTTTCTCAAGCAATAGTTTATTCTGACATGCAATATTAAAGTGGCTACATGGGGGTTTTTCTTTTTTCACATGGAATAAGTAAAACTGTTTCCAAGGCACAGGAAACTCTAGCAAACCATGGCTAGTGAGTCATCTTAGTTGCTACTCACCTGAAAAGGGGGTAACAGGGGTCTTTCATTTTTTTACTGCCTTTGATGGTTGGGGGAGAGAGAGTGATTTGAAGCAACTTTTGTATTTTTTCTTAATTGTATTGTTTGGTGGAATATTACTGGATTTGACTTGAAGAGTTATGGAAACAATTCTTTCATAGAACTGTAATTCCTTACTTCGTAGAAATTAAGATAGTTAAGTGCAATTCAGTTACTGGGATTGTCTCACCTCTGCTGTACAGACAAAAAAATTAAATGTTTGGAGTTACAACATTAATTTCAATTGAATTTTTAATTTATTAGCTGGTTTGTAATTCCCTCAGTCCTTTCCAGAGTCATAATCATTTCATAAGAGCATCCACTATATATACTTCTAAATGCTAGAATACCAGACCTAGTACATTTTTGCCTAGTTCAATAATTTTTAATTTATTCTGTAATCTAATTACTACAGTAAAGCAAACGTATGGGTTTAAGACTTCAGAAGTGTCAGTGCAAATGTAAAACCAGACCTCCTTTCAGGTGTTTGGAATCTAGACAAAGGGCAGTGCAATTGATGAATTTTACCTTATCTTTGCCTTCCAACAGCTTTATTACTGATTTATAAAGGGAGCTGATGCTATGGTCATTCTGCCCTTCCTTAACTGAGCTTACTAATATTTGTAAAGATGATTCCATTGTTTCTAGTCCATCCACTGTGTGTGTGTTTTCTTTCCGTGCTGGTGGCCAAGCAATGCAGTTCCTAATTCCGGCTGCCTTAGGAGCCCCTCTGCTGACACATCAAGGAATTGCATTTACAGGGTCACATTTTAAGCCAGCATTCGATTCATTATAGCAGCTCTTCCACACAATCCCTATGCAGGCATTTTACCCTTCATATTCATGGGTTTGTGCTTCATGTTAAAGTGTTTTTATTTAATACTACAGGCTGGGGGAGTCACTCACTGACTACTGAACATTGCCAGTTTAGGTTAGCTTTCATAAATGCTACTTTTGCCCTTCAAACACATCAAGATCAAACTTATAGTCACATCTCAGGGCTGCAGCATTCTGCCTTCATCCCACAGGTCATTCCTTTTCATGCAGCTCTCCTTTAGCCTGTATTCCAGTACCAAATCATCCAGCTTAATTGATTTGATGGGGCTCTGCATCAAAGGCTTCAAGGCAATCTAGAAATAGAGTGCTATTTTTATTTAAATATGTGTTTTTATTTAAAAAAAAAAAAAAAAAAAAAACCATACTGTTAAAGCAAGATCATGTTGCTGTGATAATACTCAGTAACTTGAACATTAATCCTTTGTAAATATTTCATACCTTTCTTTGTTCAGAGCTCTTATGTACTCACGCCACTCCATTTTTGCCCTGAAAAGTTACATAGCATTCTTAACAAGCTTTGTTGAAAAAGATGTAAGCAACAATGTTGACAGTATTACTAAAAGTGAAGTGGAAGACATCAGAGACTGGAGATTGCCTAGAGAACTCAAGAAGAGTTCAGCTGTGATATAGAAGCAGAGGAAATGAGAATGGACCTGTGGAGAAAGTAAATGCATTTTCTAGATAGCACTCAAGGAGTCCCAATTGGTGGTCCTCACAGCTGCTGTGTTATTTCCAAAAATGTTGTGCTCCAGACACAGGATGTATGCAATGCCACTTCTATCTGCATCCCACAGCAAGACTGACCACTAAACTCCAACGATTCTGAAGTTCACATCGTCCACACCGTCTAAGCCTTGCAAACACATGCTGTCACCTCATGACAAGCCATGGGGCTGAAACACTGATGTCCAAGAACTTGAGCTACTCAGTCAGCAGAGCTGCACAGGATGTTGGGGGCAGGGGCTTTTTTATTGTTTAACCCGGTCAGAGCTCTGGAAAAAGCTTTCAAAGAAGGAAGTTGATGCAGAATGAAGTGTGAGCATGGTCAGCTGGTTCACAAGTGCCAGAAGTCACTTGACCCTCTCCCAGTGAAACACTAGGCTGTTACCCATGGTTTAACCTTTTGCAATGTGCTACAGCCAAGCCTGACTAGAGCTTTCTTGGACTAGTCCTGAGGAGAGCATAAGTGCTGACATGCACAGCATTATCAATCAGGGCACCCAGTTATAGCAGGGCGTAGCAGAGAGTCATAACCTACATCAGCCTTCCTGCCAAAACTAGGTCACAGAGTTTTACCCATTAGTTTCTAGATCAAGTTCTTCCACTTCTCAAAGCAATTCAGGTGCCTAGTGCAAAGAGCCGGTGCTGTTTGAAGCTGCTATTTGAAGGGATAGTCAAACATTCAGTGATGGGCTGACTAGTGTGTTGCAGGAGGAATACACACAGGCATCACAAATGACACTGAGCACTTTTTAAAGTCCTGAATATTCTCTCATCTGATTTATATGCAGTGTCTGAAAAACTTTCACCCCACACAGTTCTAAAGAAAAATGCATTGCTTAAAAAGTCTGCCTGCTAGTCTGTTTATTCCTATGCTCTTCCCTGCTCAGAAACAAGGTGTACCTGCTAGCAACTCCACACTCTTCAGGTGAGCCTGACCTCCCCAGCTCCCCTTGCAGGTTCATCTTAATCTGTGCAAAGTACCCTTGGGTCTAATATTACTAATTTCTCACCTGGAACAAATTAATGAAATTTCAAGTCCTGAGCTTTCTTACTTAAAACATTGTTGAAGGTTGTGAAAACGTTATTACTGCACAAGACAGAAGAGCTTTTAGAGGCATTTCAAAACCGGAAAAGGAAAAGCGCATGAATCAAAGCTGTTTAAAACTCCATGCTAGGTTTGAAACATTTACTTTTTTAGTAATAAAAATAAATGGAAGATATGTACATGTAATAAAGTTGAACAAAAGTCTGCATTTGAAAGAATTACAGCAAGCCAATCTACAGGTAAAGAATCCAGGTCTGGACTGAAGACTCTGTTATCCCCAGACTCTGTTATTCACAGTCAGGCTCTAAGTGGGGAACTGTGAACTGAAGATGACTGAAGATGACTTTAAATGACAGCCAGACAAACTGACTCCACCACTGCAGGACCTGTTGCCATTAACCTGGCAGTATTCTTCCAGTGACTGACATAAATCATTGCAAACTACCTATGAACACCTCTCGTTGGAGGTATCCACCATGCAAGTTGAGGGATAAAAAGCTGAAAAAGGTAATGAGTCAACCAGTAAGGGAATAGGAGCTCCCAAAATACCAGCTTACAAAACAAAATCCAGGACTTCATAGGTGCCTGGGAGATCCCATTATTTAACTGCACAATCCCTATAAAGTTCCAAACACAGAAAAGTAGCTTTTACATTTAATCCCTAGCACAGACTGTATAGCTACTCTCAGTCTCATCTTTAAGGTCACGAGGACCAGGTTTTCTGTCATTTGAAAAATCAATTCAGAAGGAAGTACCTGCAACAGATGCTGTTGCAGTTTTGGGGGGCAACTGTTTGTTTTTAAATAAAGAGAAAATCACCAAACAGCAGAGAAGTTCACTTCTCTATTCAAAAATCAAAGAAAGACAAATGGAATGAAGTTTTATTGTACTTTTACAGGCAAACAACCCCAAACTTTTGTCAGGAAAAGACAGCATTCTAATCACTGCAGTCTACAGAGAAAAGTTAACAATGGCAACAGAGTAAACAAGCCCAACAAGTTTGAGAAGTAGAAATATTTTAATTCAGTCTTCATAAAAACTGTTAGTAGTATACATTACTACACAAGTATCAAGACATGAAAAAACTTTAGAACTCCTGCTGTTCCTGCAACAGTTACCCGCTTTTCTCCTTAAGTCGAGAAGAAAGCCAAACCAGAAGTAGCTGAAGTTAATTAACATTAACTATTAATAACAGCAATTTTAGTACACTTCCTCACATCCACATGGAGGAAACTCAAGTGTTATGTCAAGCTCCATTTTAGGAACTTAACCAAAAACTTCTTTGAATAAAAGTGACACTAGTGAAACCACTTTCCCTACTCAAAAAGGAATGCCACAAAAACCTCACCCATTATAATATTGAGTTAGTTTTATGAACAGATAATCTTTGGCACTGACAGCCTTCTATATATAATCATACACACATCATAATGAGGATACACTTTACTATCACAAACTTTGCTAGGTAGTTGATTAATCCTCTTCTGTACCACAATTTTCCATTCTTAAATTACTGCTGTGTTAAGCTTCAGCAGCTGGAGGATGACAGAACAAAGACATTTTGCAAATTTCCCTCTTTATGAAAGAAATGTCCGGACTGTGCCTTTTATTGTCCCCCTGCAAATAGGGCATTTCCTAAGGGATGGTGCACATTCTTTGCACACCACTAAGTGACCACATGGAATAAAAACAATAGAAACTTCTTTGTCCATGCAAACTTTACATGTTCTTTCCTCTTGCAATCTTCTTAATTGTTCTTCCATAGGTAAACCTGGAAAAAATAGATAATTTTTGTCAGCCTGAATATATATGAATAGATCAAAATGTATTTATTTAGAGTGTAGCCATGCCCCTTTTCACCTTTTATTTCCCTACCTGTATTGACTAAATATAGATGGCAGTGAGCATTTTTCAGAGCTCAGAAAGTAGCATGCAAGGAACTAGTCTGTACTTTCCAGTTCTGTGAGATGATGGACAGCCCAGGGGTTGGAGGCCAACCAGTGTTTGCATTTTAGCAAATGTTGTACTTTTCTTGGTTGGATATCAGAAACACAAACACAGGCTGACTGATGGAAGTGGGCTCTATCCAGGCTTGTATACTTTTCTGCAGTTTATTAACAGATTAAACTGCAGGACCAGAGCAAACTCAGTCTCATGTCTGGCAAGTTTTTAATCTACACGCTGTTGGTCAAGCTAGATCTCAGGACACCTATACCCTCTCTGGAAAAGCAGAGATGATACCTGTTCTGAAATGCTAACCAACTATTCATTCTCCAGTCTTTACCAAATGCCTGAATGCTTCTATCAGGATCAAGTCCAGCATGTGCTTCTTGAATTGTTGAGTTGAGCTCCAAAAATTTCTACATCCTGTGATGTGCAAAAACATGAGCAAGGCACAGGATACAGCTTAGAGCTGATAGACTTACTTGCAAGTATGCACATGCACTTAACTTTTGGTTAACTTTTTTCAGTCTATATTACTAAAGTAGAATTAGAGAGGGAGTAAAGCACCAAACCTTTTTCTTAACCAAAGTAATTTTCTTTTCTATGTTAGCTATTTGTTCTACAACAGTCTTTAAGATAAGAAGGTAGAATTTAAGGTACCTGAAACATCTTCTGTGGGAACATACTTGATGGTCTTCTCCACTAGAATACAAGAAAAAAATTCTTATCATTTAACACATCTATGTTCAAACAGCATCTGTTTGTTTCTTTTTTCTTTAGACAGTTGTGAGAACACTGGTAAGACTTGTATAAAAGGATATCCTTTAAAAACAAAAGGAAACCAGAGAGACATACCAAATAAATCCTTGTAGAGCACAGGGTCACAATCTCGTAGACAGTTCCTGAAGATGCTGGCTGCTTCATTTCCTTTCACTAAAATTGTATCTATCAGTTCCCTTGCCTGCAATGGTATCTGAGTCTTCTGCTTAATAACATCATGCTCAAGTTCTGTTATCACTTTGGCTGATAGTAAACTGCTGAGGATTGGGAGTACACATGTTAAACGCTGAAATAAAGCCATTCGATTCTTCTGGATCAAGTACAAATCATCTGGAACATAAGGGGGAATTAGATAAAAGAATTAGGAATATACTACTCCAAGTTGCACTTCTGTTTAACAATAATTGATACATTCTTTAAACTCTACTTGGAATGTTTGCTTTTTACACATCATTAATAAAACACTCACCAAGTTTTAGTGGTATTCATGCAATGAACAGACTAAAGGAAACCAACGTACAAGCAGCTTCTGAGCCACAGCTTGTTCAGCAAGGAAACTTCCTGCTCCCATCTCTAGGTTAAATGATCAGAGAGGATCTTACGTAATTCTGTATTAGTGAGATTTACACTCTCTGGACAATTGCAAAGAAAAAACTAACACCAACGCTAACCCATTGACATGCCAGAGGTTAACTTTTGTCAGTGCTAGGCTGTAAATAAAAGAAAGCTCTTCTATGAAGTGTCCAACACAATTATGTACAAGAAAACCAGAAGTACAGCACAACCAGACTCTGGAGACTATTTTAATCCTTTACCACAAACAAGAACAAGAAAATTTCCAGTAGCATTACAATGCGCCCATCTATGTTTTTTTGAGAGAAATACAACTAGGAGAGAAGCATCCTTAATTCCATTTATAATTGAGAAGATTCATTATGCTTCACACACTCAAAATCAGAACAATTTCTTCAAACTTCAAAACTTACATGGCATTAAAGCAACAGGAAACGTTAAAGACACATCAAATAAACAAATTGCTGACACACATGGGCTGAGTGAGACAGAAAAGAAGATCTTTGGCCATCTTACAGAATGTGAATTTGTAGAAGTTTATGGCCTTCTCTAAGAGGTGGATATGGTGGCTTACTCAAGCAGCTTAAAGAGCAGGCAAATTTGGATAAAAAATAGTAGTGTACCAAGTGTTTCATTAACAGCAATATAAAGGCACACAAATGAAAAAAAAGGCCTTGGAAAGAAGAGATGATTCTGAACCCTTGGCCTCTGCTATGAACCATTCTTCCTAAAAGGAAATGAAACAATTCTCAGACTGCTGTTCCATACAGATATCCTGATGCTTTTAGAGAACCTGATCCTAGCAGCAATTAAATTCAATCACTTAGTGCCTAAAAACAAGTATAAAAACTATACATATTACTAACTGCTACAGATTTCACTTTTATTTATGCCTGATCCCTACCTGATGCCACTTCTTCCAACTGCTTTTCTTTCTCTTCTTCAATCTTCTCATCTTCAGCCGTGAGCAGATCAGACACAAGATCATTAACAGTCTTGTAGTTTTCTCCAGTGGCCAAGATTTTACTTTGCACTGTTTGCTTTATCAGCCTTCTACTGAATCCCATCTCCAAGGCAGCTTTAACCACAGGTGTGTTCATCATGATTGCATCTTCTGAATGGCTCTCTCCAGGTTCAAAACGAATAACTAATCAAAAGGAAAATCCTCAGGTCTAATATAAAGCATAAAATATCCATACAACCCCAGAAGTCAGACACATCAACAATACCTACACACATGAACACTGAGCAGTAAAAAGTTTCAAGTGTTTAAGAAGAATTTTTTTAAAGTAGTTTTAAAAATGGAAGCCAGTGACTCAGCCACGGATTGAATCCAAGATAAACACCAATCCATGTCAGGCCTTTGTTAAAACCTATGTTAATCCAGAGAAACCACTGAGGAATTCCATTGTGTCCTAGCAGCTTTTTTTATACGTAGTTATCTAACTTCAGCCTTGAAAAATGGCCTGGGGGTGTGCCAGGGGTGGGAGAGGGAAGTCAGAGTTTATAGTACAAACAATCACTCTATTCCAACTCTTGATCAGTAATTTGCATTCAATTTAGTAAACACCAGACACATGGAATTCTGAGTCATTGTCCCTCAGTCAGCAGGGACTAGGACAGCATAAACCCCCAGAGGGTGAGTGGGTTTTTCCACCATAACCTGAATCCAGCCTAGAAAGACTTCACTGTATCAGCTTGTCCTACATTCTTCCTTAACTGCTGCTGCTCAGCTCAGAGCATTTACCTAGTTACGTGCCTAGAGACAGAACTGCATAACTGCTCAGCCATGACACCCTCTAGCAACTGTCCTACCAAGCTCAAACACTTGCTTTGCTTAACCCAACCCTGAAATGAAAAAAAAACCAGCAACCAAGTGTGCAAACCCAAAAATTTCAATATGACCTGCTAGTTTGAAAATAAGGAAAACAAAAAACAAGATCTCTTCAAGGTGTTTCCTCAGAGCTTGTCAACACAACATCAAAATTATTAAACTTTTAGGAAACAAATTTAAGAATTGGCTATGCAAAGCTAACTCACTTAGCAATCATTAAGTTTGCAAAATGCTGAGGGAGTTTAAAAACATGCTTTAATATACATACTTGGAGGATCAAGGTTTTCATCTACAGGCAGATCAGAAGTTGACAAGAGCTGCAGAGCACAAGAGAAGTATGTTAGCATTGAAGTATTGCTTTTCCCTCTATGTACTTTTCTAACATATTGTTCATCACCAATCCTCCTAAGCTTCCTACCCATTAAATATTTCACCTGCAGTTACACAAGTCTGCAAATCTGTGCAACTGTATAATCAACACAAAACTAGTGCTGACCATTTCCATGAAGAGGAGTCTGGTTAGTCTTGTCATAAGAATTACAAATAGAAACAATTCACATTGTCTATGACTGATTTCTGAAATAGTAATTACTGATCTGCATGATTCAGGGTATAATCAGAATTTCCCTCTGCTAACACAATGGAGCTCACTGCCTCATAGGACTCTCCATAAGTAATCTGTAGAGGTTCAACTCTACTAGTCCAAGACTAGCCATGGTTCAGCACTAGCTTCCTTCATGTGCTCATGAAGAGCATTTATGATTTTAGAAACCCAGGAGAAACATACACAGAAATAAGGCAGAAGAATGAACTCAAGGAAAGAACACAGCACTGTTCAACAAAGGAAAACCAAAGTTACAGGACAGTAAAAGTTTACCTGTTCAAGGAGATGGGGGAATCTGGCCTGAATTTGATCTACAAACTCTCTTCCTTTTACACGAAGCAGATACTCACACCTGAAACATTGACAAAAGTGTAACAAATTATACTTTCTACCTGCCAAAGGAAAAAAGAAACCATAGAAGAACAAACAAGTTTAAACCCAGTGCAAGTTAAATACATTTCTCTTCCTTCAGAAGAGAAACAATACTCTTAATTGGAAGCTTGGTGCAGCCTAGTGTCCAGTGACACTTAGATAAAGTTTTTCCATGACATCCAGCTGTCCGTGGGCTTATGCATATAAATGCAGCAGCTTTACATTCTGCTGCCACTTGTGATCAAAATGGCAAGTCATGAGATACGACACTGTGTCAGAATCACTACAAAGTGCAGTGATAAGCTGTTTCTATCTTGCATCTCACCATTCTTATCTCCTACTCAAATCATTCAAAAGAAAGAATATAACAAAATATAACACCATTATCAAAGCCAGATCTACTTCACTAACACAGGTTTATCTCTTATGTACATTTACTTACAGGCTTAACACAGTAAGAAACAACAGTGACATTTAGTCCTACATACATCATATAGTCCAGCAGTAGCTGATAAATTGCCCATGAAAGCCTAGCTGGAGATCTACAATGAGAAGAACTATTATTAGCTTTCCTGAAATTAAGTGCAGGAATTTCTGTAATGGAGGTGGTGATTTCCATGGGCATAGATAGCAATTAGGTATGAAATTGCCATTTAATTATAGGTGACATTAAAAGTTATTTCTGTCTTTTTTCCAGTAGAGACATACTAAAGAGCCACCGAAACTTTCTTCACAAGCTCTTCCACATGTAGGAAATGAAACTGCACAAGCAGAAAAACTGGTTCAAGAGCATTCAGCATGGGCACACAACCAGAACCAATGAATTAAACATTCCTTCTACTTCATTCCTCAGCAGCCTTTGCTCCCCTCGATCAGCTTACTGACTGCTTCTCTTACAGAGAAAAGTGTGCTCATTAACAATGCAGCCTCACTTTCTGTTAGTGATCTGGGGATGCAGACAGTTTTTAATAATGAAGGGGAAAGCATTATATGCCATGGCTCATGAAGAAATGTTTTAATTACACCCACCTACACACTTCAGAGCTTTTAGACATACATGCAATACATACATCCAAATGAAAGAGTGAATCTGTACATCAAATAAAGTTAAACAAAACTATTAAGTGCAGTACATATCTGCCAAAATTAAAACATTTAGGAATATGAACAAATTATGATAAAGATTTTGCAAGTTACCTTGGAAACCACTTTGCATGCTCAATCCATGGATCATCTCCAGATTCCCAGCACCTTAACCCACCATCACAGCAAAAACACTTCACATCATCATTGCGACCTTAAAAAAAAAAGGCAAAATATTTAGCAAACCTTGACCCCAACTTACTTGAAAGTAAATAGTGACATAGCAGTATGAATAAAACTGGAGAAGTCTGGGTTTCTTACCTACATAGTAAAAGCCAGCATCTGCAAGCTGTTCAGGCTGAACTGGAATTCTAGTTGGCCAATTTATGAATGTTTTAACACGTGCTTCATGGGTCTGCATGCTCACATTTGAAACATTGAAACTCTGCTGGTCTCTGATCAGGTTTTCCACAAAAGGGCAGTTGGGATAGTGTCTCCTATGCTCTGACACAGCATTATCTTTTGGTTCCCAATTACACAGCTGACCACCACAGGTAAAACAAGCAACTTTGTCTGCTGTCCCCAGGTAATAAAGTCCAGCCTTTGCCAGATCAGAGGGTGAGAGAAACGTCAGTGGCCATGACTGAAAGGTGCGTAGTCTAGCATCTTCTGTCCTCATAGAATGATTGTGAAGCTTAGGGCTCAAGAATGGAAGGTCTTCAGCTGCCCTAGTAGTTACTGGGTCTTGAGGAAAACTGGAAAATGAGCCACTGAAATATCCAACCTGTTCTAGACTTGGAGAAAGTGCTATGGAATGTAGAGACGGTGGGAGACTGTTTGCAACTGAGTGTGGAAAGGCAGAACGAGACGAGAGTCCGATGTTGTTGACTGAAAGCATTCTTTGAACAAAAGTGCAGCTAGGATACAGCTGCTTATGTTTTTCCATAGCATTATCTCCTGGCTGCCAGTTATCCAGTGTCAAGCCACAACTGAAGCACTTAACTTTATCTTGCACACCCGTGTAATAAAACCCAGCCCGGGCAAGGCTGCGCTCTGACACCGGCGCGTTCATGGGGAAGGTGGAGAAGGTTGACATTCTGTAGAGCTCACAGGACAGATCATACTTCAGTTCATCACACGGAGCACTCTGCCTCATGATGCTAGCCAAGAAAGGGCTATCTTCCACTATGTTCATAATGGACTGTTTTGGGAAAAATGGGACAAGTCTTCCTCTGGGAGGTAGTTGTGTGCATTAAAGGCAATTTGGAACAACCCCCCTCTGGTACAAAAGCAATAAATACTTTAAAGTGTAACTTCAAATGTGCATATGAATAGAACTGACCTCATGATTTAACAGCCTATAAACATTTGGCAAGTTCTTGTACCTTAGTTTAGCAACTGCTTTCAGTGCAAAAGCTTCCCCATCCCATTTTAACAATTGAAGAAAGCATGTTGAAAAGCAATTTCCATTGACTCATATAAGCATCACATCCTTTACTTGTTCTGTATATCTGGGAGACCAGCAACAATTTGTCAGGTTCGTGGAGGTCAGATCAAAAGAGGAAAAACCACAGGTGTGTTTATCAAAATCCTTTGTCAATAAAGAAACTGAATTGGGGGGCAATTAAAAGAACAGTGTTCTTATCCAGAACATATGTTAGGTGATTTAAGGACAAGATTTCACCCCAGACAGCTGATAAATATGTAGCTTATACACACACAAAGATTTTAGTTTGTAAAACCTCACTGGGAAGCTGAAAAGAAGAGTTTATCAAGTTCAAAAGGCACACAAAAAACAGAGATCCTGAACTGATGGTACTAAAATGATCTTAGTATATTTGCTACTACTGAACTCCAAAAAAAACACCTCTTAAGTTCTGCATATTGTTGTAACAAGGTCTTAAGACTAAAGAAGTTAGTTTATACTCAACTTCACACGTATAGAATATTCAGCTATTAGAGAAACAAATCCTATACACTGTCTCAGACAAGGATGAACTCTCTTCATTAACAAACCTGGGATAGGTTTGTCTACAAGTCAGCACCAAATTAACAGAGTACTTCAATTTTAACCTGGTGCCTTAGTTACAAGAACAGACTTATCAAATTTAACATTAATTAATTGCCTTGTGTTGAGACATTCTGATGCTTTATACTGTTGAATTAAGCTTTGCCTGTATGCCATGTTTATGGCATACAGAAGCAAACAGAACTCTCAGATTTAAAAAAAAAGGTATTTGATGCCTTAGTTTCTTTATTTCTGCACAGAACTACCTCCCAGAGGTAAGACTGAAGTCCCTTCTAAGGTGCCTACGCCTCCATATTGGTACTGCCTGTCCTCAAGAAGAAATTTTAAGTATCTGTAGTTTAAATCATTCAAATTTTTGTGGCAGAACAAAACCTGTAAGGAAGAAAAAGAGTGTTTTAAAATACACAATGATGAGGTGCATGCAATGTCTATGCAAACAACAATTACACAAACTGAAACAGCACAAGCTTTTTGCAATTATAGAATGTTAAGGGCTTAAAGATCATCTAGTCCCAACCTCCTTGCCATGGGCAGGGACATCTTCCAGTATACCAGACTGCTCACATCCAACCTGGCCGTGAACATTGCCTCTATTGGGGTTATCCACAACCTCACCGGGCAACCTGTTCCAGTGTCTCATCACCCCGCTGTAAAGAATTCCTTCCTAATATCTAGCATCAATTTCCTCTCTTTCAGTTCGTACCCATTACTGCTTATCCTGTCACAACAGGTCCGGACAAGAGTTCCTCTCTGGCTTCCCGGCAGACCTTCAGACACTGGCAGGTTGCTGTCCCATGCAAACTTCTCTTCTCAGCTGCCTCCATATCAGTACTGACTGTCCTCAAGAAGAAATTTTAAGTATCTGTAGTTTAAATCATTCAAATTTTTGTGGCAGAACAAAACCTGTAAGGAAGAAAAAGAGTGTTTTAAAATACACAATGATGAGGTGCATGCAATGTCTATGCAAACAACAATTACACAAACTGAAACAGCACAAGCTTTTTGCAATTATAGAATGTTAAGGGCTTAAAGATCATCTAGTCCCAACCTCCTTGCCATGGGCAGGGACATCTTCCAGTATACCAGACTGCTCACATCCAACCTGGCCGTGAACATTGCCTCTATTGGGGTTATCCACAACCTCACCGGGCAACCCGTTCCAGTGTCTCATCACTCCCGCTGTAAAGAATTCCTTCCTAATATCTAGCATCAATTTCCTCTCTTTCAGTTCGTACCCATTACTGCTTATCCTGTCACAACAGGTCCGGACAAGAGTTCCTCTCTGGCTTCCCGGCAGACCTTCAGACACTGGCAGGTTGCTATGAGGTCTCCATGCAAACTTCTCTTCTCCAGGCTGAACAGCCCCAAGTTCCTCTGCCTGTCTAATGTCAGCTAGAAAGTTTCAGGGAGTCAACTTCACACGCTGTGACACGGAGTGATTTCACACGCTTCATTTCCCTGTCATTGACGCGTACGCAAAACTGTTTAACCCACACGCAGAAATTTTTGGCAGATGGATTAATCAGGCAACTTAATCACAAACTGTATTACTAAAGGTAAAATCTCGTACTAAAGAAGTTGTATCCATTTTAATTGGTTTAAGCTTGCAGATTCCCAAACAATGAAAACACAGTTTTATAACACTGACGTAAAGAGTACTAGATTTGCTTATTTAGGTAAATCCAATTATATTTGAAGCAAGGACATCAGCAAAACTGAACTTCCCCAAAAAATTCAAGGAAGGGCAAGCACAAAGTTTAAAAGGTTTTTATATGTGTAGCTATGAATAAATATAAAATTAGATATTTAGCAGTCTGGTCGATCGGTTTTCAAACAGTTTTTCCAGGAAAGACCCAATCACGATGACACAGCATTGCAGAAACAGCCCCCTGCGCTAAGGCACCAGACCTCGAACCCAGACCCCGCACGGCGGGGCCTGAGCGTGGTCCCAGCCCCGGCAGCGACAGCCCCGCGTTCCACGTCCCCCCGCGGTTCCCCGGCCTCGCTCTCCGCTCTCTCTCCTCCCGCGGGCCCCAGCCCCGCTCCCCGAGCGGGTTCTAGGGGGCAGCCGCGCTCCCCTCCAACGCCGGGGCCACAGCCCGGGACCCCACAGCTCCTTCAGCCCCCGTCGGCAATGCCAGACCGGGGCACAGGCCCGGGGCACAGGCCCGGGGCACAGGCCCGGGGCACAGGCCCGGGGCACAGGCGCCCTCTCCCCCCTCCCCCCCGCCCCGGCAGCCGCGCCCCAGCCCGGTCGTACCCACAGCACCCGCCCCGTACTCACGGCCTCCGAACGTGCCCCCACAGCGGGCCCCAGCAAGGCCCAGCCTATATGCGGGGCCTGGCAGGGCGCGGGGGAGAGGAGCCCCCCCCCCGTCGGCACCGCCCTCCCCTGAAACTCCGCCCCGGGGCGCGCCCGGGAGCTGCGGGCGAGCGCCGGGCGCAGGCACCGCCTGGCGGGGCGGGCACAGCGCCGCCCTCTCCCGGGGCCCGCGGGCGCCGTTGTGGGGCGGCAGGAGGGCTCGGGGGGCCGGGCACCAGGGCCCCGCCTCGGCGGGGGTGGATGGCCTTGCCGTCAGCGGGGAGGTTGGGTACTTTCCTCGGCCCTCTTCCTCGGGCGGGGGAAGCCCGAGTGCGCTTCCCGGGCGGGGGAAACCCGAGTGTGCTTCCCGGGCGGGGATTTCCAGGCCGGGGCGCGGGGCTGGCGAGCAGCCGGGAAGGAAGCGGCCGGGGGGTCAGCGCCGGTGGTGGCGGCCCGGGCCCGCGGAGCCCGTGGTGGTGGGCAGCTCCCACGGCACGGGCCCGTCGGTGCCGGCAGCTCCCACGGCACGGGCCCGTCGGTGCCGGCAGCTCCCACGGCACGGCCCGCACACGCAGCGCCGCTCCCCGGGCGGGCGGCCGGGGCCGGGCTCGTCGCAAGCCCCGCGGTTTCACACTTGCTCCCTGACACCGCCATACATCACAGCTGGCTCGGCCGCATTTCCTAATATAGGCAGCTCTGCTGCATGTAAGAGGGGAAACAACATGACCGGTCACTTGAAAGCACAAGGGAAGAACAAGAGGAAGACAAAATAAGACCATAAATTTCCACTGGAGGGGTTTAAGACCATATCTCTGCATATCGAAATCTGAAAAGTTTCCACAGCACCTATCAGAACGCTGACCAAAAGCTCAAATTGTCCCAGCACAGTCATGATCTGGCTTTTCCTATGAGCAACAGCAGATAAGAGATTTTAAAAAGCCCCGTTTTGTGATGACAGATTGGTAGTAGGGTGTTTACACAATTGAGAACCGAAGATTTAAAACAAGGAAGTGTAACAGCATTATGACACTGGTGGGTAATTCTCTCTATCAGAGTTCCAGTAAGATGAGTTTGCAAGAAACTCATTCATATATTTTCGAAAAGTCTTTCAAAATTCCTGCCATATGTGATGACATTTATCATGTATAACAACGCTGTCAAATTTGGACAGTGGCAGTGACATCTAGTACAGCTCAGTTTCTACTGTAACACTACTTAATATCATATAATCACAGACAAAAACATTGCTTTGCAGCAGTTGCAGAAAAAAAGAACGTTAAAAACTTTCTTTTAAAAATTAAAATGGTTGTCAGATCCCTGATACATTGTTTAAAGGAAGCTGCTGCCACGAGGAAGAGAAGGTTCAAAAATGGAGCCAGCTGATCAAACAGCTTATGTGAAAAGTGCAGAGGTGTGGTTTTGTTTGACATTGGGAACTGTTCAGTGTCACACAAAGAGCTGAGCTCTGTACTTTTGTGTGGTTTTAATTGCAAGTGCTTAAAGATTTACTTTGACTGATTATCCCCAGTTTCGGAGTTTCAAGCAGGACTCCCCAGATGAAGTTATACTGATCTATTATAACAGATTCTTGACGTTTTACTGTACATTCTTCCAAAACTAGTTAACCCAGTGCTCCTCCTTAACTCTCCTCCCTCCCTCCCTCCCTCCCTTGTGCCGCTCCACACCCAGCCACTATCTGCCCTTGCCCCTCTGTACCCTTGGCCTCCTGCTAATCTGGCAATAGAAACTGCTATTTCCTCCCCTCCCAGGCTTGAGGGAAGCAGTTTCAGGTTCTCCCTTTGTGCTTGGCAGCCTCATGTCGCAATGGAGGAAGGGAGGGGGATAAAATAAAAAGCTAAAGGCTAAATAAAACGCTAAAATTCTTGTGATAGGAGAAAAAGAGGTGCAGCTGTCCTAAGATGTCGGGTGCTTTCTGCTTGCTTTGCCTCATTCAGTATAGTAGCAGTCCCCCCCCCATTTTCAGTAATTCCTTTGCTTTTCAGAGAAAGAAGTTAAGAGGGAACTTCCCCCACTTAGCTGCAATGATGGACTGTCCTTTACCAGAGGACATGAAGTAAGGATGTAACTAAAGGGTTCTTCTTAGGACTGAAAGTCCTGGGAACAGTGCATTATCGTGTTAAGGTTCTGTGTCTGGCTTCAGCCTGGGGCCAGGGTAACCCTCCAGAGCCAGACTAACAGGACAGCAGTGGTGCTTCAGCCCTGCCCAAGCTAAATTCGGACTTTGGCTTTGGTTCTCAGGCTGTGGCATATCACTAGGACTGTTCCTTATTCCAGCCCTTCCACCAACTGCAGCAACCTTCCAAGATCAGTCTTGACCTGAAAACCAGTGAGTGGGTGGGTGAAACGAGACCCTCGGCTTTGCAGACTCTTAGCTCTGGAGAAGGGGGAAGAAGGCATCATTCAGATAAAGCTGTCCTCAACCGAAGGAAACCACGGAGGTCAAAGTGCTAATAAAAGTGCTGCTGCCACACTACCAGGGCTTATGAAAATAAACCTCATGGTAGTGTTGACTGAAGTAGCAAAGGCGAGAGAGCAAATTTCTGCAGGTGGAAGGCAGTGATCTGGCAGCATGAGTGCATTATCACACCAAGTAGCACAGCCAGCCCTTGAAGTACCTGATGCTGCTGCGAGTCCAGAAGTCTTCTCTCAAAGTCCTGTTGAATGTCAGTCTCCCCATGCTGTCATCCTTCTCTGATGCATTCTCCAGTTTGCCATCTTCCACAACATTAAAATGTCTGGCTTTAATGGTGCCTCTGTAACACACCTCTAAACATCTATGAAGAGGAGAGATGGAGAAAACACACATTGTTATTTGCCTTTCCCTTGCTACTGACTCCTGTATCCACTCTCCCAAAAATCTAAAACCCCCTGTAAAACCTGTATTAAAAAGTAAAACCAGTTATCATTGGGTAGTGCCCACATTTTTCAGCTGTACAAAGGTATCAAATGCCATCATGGGACATGACCTGCTTATTCTGAACTCCATAGTGTTGGCTTCACTGCAGCCATCAACCCTCATTCCAGCAGTAAGGAGTAGGTTTCCTCTTATAAACTGACCTAACATGGTGATTAGGGTTCCACAAAAAACTTTAGAAGGAATTCTTAACTCCTTTAGGACATAAGGGGAAGATAATGATGAGAGAAATAAGAAGAAAAAAATATTAAGGAAAACTTTGGGAAAGCCAACTTGAGGCAAAAAATACCAGCTGTAGATAAAGTTGCATTATCTATTCAACTTACAAATGAAGCCAAGAGCAGAATAGCTCTAACATCCTGTAAACATGAGATCAGATAAACTATGTTATGATAGTCTATGTGGGTGCAGCTGCCCACTTCGTTTTGACTAAACACAGCAACTTTTTTTTTTTTTTTAATTTTAGTCACAGGTTTGTTCGTCTCTGCCCAGGGAGAGGGGAATTGAAGTTTCTCTTCAAAACCTCTCTTCAGCTGAGAGGCCTGATGAGTTTAACATCCACAGATTGGGAGTAGCCAGAAGATGCACAGGAGATAAGAGGACACTGAGGAACATTACCGCTGGTGTAGCCGGAGATACCTGATCTGGGAACAGATTGATAAGAGAACCAAAGAATGAGGACCAGATTAGCATCAAAGGCAAAGGATCAATAGCCAATAGGAGATTGAATACTAAGAGTTCTGTCATTTAAGACCAATGAACACGAACTTCTTTGGGGTTTTTATATAGAAATATGTGAAAGTCTGGTAAAGAACCATGTGAATGATTTTCACTGCACAGGCTGGGCATGTGTCAATGTAATAATTTCTGTTGCACATCCTGGCCAGAATAAAGTAATGCCTTGATTCTCTAACACTGAAAAGATGTAGTTGTAGAGTTTCTGGTTTTCCCATAGTTTCAGTGACAAGGGCATCTACATCTACACCAGCAATAATGATTACTTTTTTTCTTTTTTTTAAATGAAACTTTTAAAATTGCATTTGGGCATATAGCAAAAAAAAAAATAGTCACAAGGGACAAATATAATATCTAAATATTTAGGGCATCCATGACTCATTGTGATAACCTTAAATGTTCAAGGAAAAAAAAAAATCTTGCTCCTCCCTTTCTGAAGGTCAGTACATTCAAAGTCTGAAAAGTTTCCATTCCCTTTGCACACAGACAAGAGTTTTCTTTTTCACATCCTCCTACGCAAAGGATCATGAGTACAAAAGTTTAGGTTTCCCTAAATCAGTTGTGGGCTTTCTCACATTTAGTGCTCAGATAAATTCTCCCATAAGCCATCAGTAGTCTCAAGAACATATCAGAGCCACACTGAATAGGCTGAGGCTTTTAAATCAGTCCGAAATTCTCATTAATATTTACTTGGAAGATAAAAAATAATCAGAATGAATTGCAAGAAGGTCTTGGCAAATGTTGTGTTCAATTCTCTTTTTAGATTGGAGAATCTGCTCACTTTTCAAAGTTTTATTGTCTGCTTCTAGGAAGACCATTTTGTTCTCCTGGTGGTATAACTAACATACATTCAGCAGGAGATAGGAACGTGAAGAGTGCCAAAGCAGAGATGACTTGACTAAAATAAACCACAATCAGGTGGAAAGAGGACTGCTTTTATATCAGGGAAATAAAAAGGCTTCTATTGAACTGCTTCAAATTGTGTCAACTGAGAGCCCCACATTCCAGGGTTTTTTCCAAAGGAGTTGTCTTTCTAAACAGCAGGTTGTCTGCTTTGACTCCAAGTTACTTCCTGCTGTCTCAGAGTAAGAAAATTTCTCTAGATCTGATTTCCTCGTTTATTCCTTATTATCTCTCTGCAGATTTTAAAACCTTCCCAAGGTGTTTAATTTGCTTTAGTTGAACCAACTGTTGCTATTCATGTTCTTGGGGATTTTTTAATGTCAATATTCCTTCAACTGAAAGAGAATCAAATGTGGCACTGTTTAATTTCCTGAGGTTTATACTGGAGGTTTTCTACCACGACTGGGGTTAGGTTCAGGAAGATACTAGTGATTTCTAGTCATGCTAAATGTGATTCTATCACACTTTACCTAGACAATGGGTGATTGCCTTGACAAAGAGTTCAAAGAGTTTAAAAGGCCAAATACCTCAGAAGTCAAATCATCCATTCAGAGGCTACAGATACAAGATGAAGTTTCCCGAAGTATCTACATCACCGTTTCAAACGGAATACAACACATGGGAACACACTAACTCCCACAAACCCACACACAAAGAGGAGCTTAAGCCTTCTGTTGCAACATGCAAAATAAGGCCCTAATTCTGTAAGCAAAACCAGAAATCTGATCTCTGTGCCTGCCTGAGATCCCAGTGCAGCTCATGGGGAACTGATTTGTGATTTACAGCAAAACCAAAAAACCCCAAGCCCCTGTGTGCAAACTGAACAAGCCATAAATCAGCTCTCTACGAACAATGGCACAAGCAGTTGTAGCAGACACAGGGTTAAATGACAGGAGTGGGGGCTGCTTAGGTTAATCCTGGTGCCAAATGGTACTAAGACTGCAGCCTGAGAGAAGCTGAGCTTTCCATTTTTGTATTCTGCTGCACAGTACTACGTTTGGAAAGAACAGAAGAGAAACAAGAGGAATCATAGTTGAACTGAAAATGGTTTCGCTTTCACTTCTTAGGACTTACAGGAATAAATAAATTAAAAGTAATGTAGCATGCACTACTGAAAAAAAGTTTCTTTCGGCATTAAATTGTAATACTTTCATGAGAATATATTAGAGGAAAAACAGTGAAAACAGACAAAGAGTGATGTGTCTTTGATAAGGGGTATTTTTTATATTTGATTTTATATATTTTGATAAGGGATATTAGCTTTATAAGCTAGTATTTTTTGGCTAGTAGCTCCAAATTGATTGTAATTTACATATCATGTTACATGGATACATGTAATAGGGAGGGGATTTGGGTGAGGAACAAGTGCCAATTGAGTGAATATAAATGGCTATTTATGACAAGGTTAGAAGACTGGGTTTGTAGAAGCTGGAATGTGCTGTCAAATTTTGACAGATTTGCTGAATTTGTTGAATTGTTCAAAGAATTGAAAAGTTATTGGGGTGGACTGGACAGACAGGTACTTTCTTATACAAAAAAAAAAAAGATTGAATAAATGAGATGCCAAAGTCAGGCTAAACTGACATGAGGTGTCATGCTGAATACTCACTTGGTTTTTTTAGTGGACTAGCTAGAAAAACGCTCTGTTCCTGGCACGCTTATTCAGAAGGACCACCTTAGACTCAGAAAACAAAGAGTATACTGACAGGGCTTAATTCAACATCAACCAGTGGTTGCACCGACCTAAAATCCATCTATCCCAGTACCAGCCTGTACCAGACACCCCTGGTATCAGCTAACCTCTTTCTGTAATGAAAACCGTCTCAGCCTTTAGTACAATAATCTGGGCCTATTATCTGAAGGTCAATGCTACTAATTGTGATAATCCAAAAGGTCGCTCCAGTCCTTATGAACAAAGATTTTTTGGGGAAAAGAAGTTTGCATGCCAATTGAAACATTCTTGGGTCAGGAATTCAGAGTGGCAGTGAGCACAGCTGGCTTGAGAAACAGGAGTTAGATTCTGTGTTCCTTATCCCACAGTGTTGCTGAGACAGAGGGTACAGTAGCCTTGCAGAAGCAAAGGGTCCTTTGTTTTTCTGCTGAGTTATTTCTAGCGAGAAAGACCTTTTTCCTCTGAAAAAGCACTGTCCTAAAGATCACTGAGATCAAAGAATGTGAAAAAGGCAGAGGTAAGATTCTTCCATCCTTCCATTGTGCAAGACTCAAGAAACAGCACCCTATTCCTAAAACACGAGACAATAAGAACATGATTTGAACAAAAAGAAAAAGCCTGATAAAATGTGCTTGTACAGCATCTGGAAAATTAAGCTCCAGCCTCTGAGCCTTTAAGTGTCTACTTTAAAAATCATTAATGTCTTAAGTTGACATGAGATGGATTTTATCCTGCTCTGAGAATAAAGTACATATTTAAAACAATCTAGACCATCAGTTCTGAGACACAAGGTGCTGTGCTCCTTCAGGCTGGAATAGTGGAGATTAAATTACCATCTAAGGGCTGGCACAGAAGAAGTCTCCATATCAAATGTGTTGAAGCCTTAGGCACTTGGCATGATTTCTAGCATCACCTGCATGTTGAGAAATACAAATGCAAGGGTCTGAATAAAGTACCAGTGTCTTGAGGCTTGATACTGGCCTCTTGCCACTTCCTTATGACTTCCTTAGTTTGATTTTAAGGAGAACTAATTTTATCCTCTCTCAAAGCTCTTCCTAATAGAGTTTTGAATGTATATCTAACTAGGAACATGTTTGTATCTGAGCTTTGTCAAACACAAACTGTAGGTCTCCAGAACACTGTCTCTTTCACTTGGCCACACAGTTATAATCACAAAACAAGCTACTGTGAGAACATTTCTGAAATTAAGCAAGTTATCTTCCTTTGAAATTATACACAAAAGTTTGGCATTGGCCCAGGACTGTAGGAGTTTCTGGTTTTTGTGATTCTGTTTTTCTTACTTGGAAACAATAGTGGTATTCATGCCTGGGCAGTTCATGAGGTTACAGCTTCTGAGGCTGTGTTTTTCAATACACAGCAATCGCTATTAAAGATGCAGCATACTTCAGTGTTACCACAGTGATTTCCCTTCTGCTGGCTCCTGTGGAGTAATTTTAAAATGTATGTGTTTTAAAGTGAAACTTTGCTTATACATACGAAGCTACTCAATCCTGCATCCAGACATGTAGGCCTGTGGCCCAAGACTTGGTAGACTGGAATACATGTGCTTTGTTATTGTGAGCGCTATTCTTTTGTTTCTTGTCCTTTCAAATCTCTTTTCCCCTCCAGTCAACTCCTTTCTACCCAATGCTAATCTCCTGCACACAGAAAATGAGTGCATTTATACAATATCCTGTTTGTCAAACGTTGTTTTGTCCCTTTAGTTATTACACACAAGCACTCTTCAGCTGACAAGTTGTCAGCTGCATTGTTCGCAGGTTGTCAGGCCTCCCACATTACAGTATACTTGCCCAGCCTCAGATAGAAAGACTATGGCTTTTTCATAGACAAAAATAAGCAAAAAAAATTTATTGCAAACCAATTTCTTCTGTTCAATAAATAGTTGAACAAAAGACAAGTGTCTGCAAAGCGATGTGTGTTTGTCTTCTGTAACATAACACTACGGCAGGCACTGCAGTGAGCTAGGGAAGGCAGGCATGCCACAGCAGCTCTGAAAACAAAAAGAGCTGCTGACCAACAAAACTCTGGTGAAACGCCAAAAAAGGATGCAGAATCTGAATGTCAGGAAAGAGAGGGACAAAGGTTACAATGATGCAATTGCCAAGAGAGAATCATCTAGTAAAATGTGTAAGGGCTATAGAATAGATATTTATATCTGAGCTGGTCAGTCTTTACAGTCAAACAAAAAGGAAAACATGCCTTTAGGATGTGTTTTTGTATTAAATCCTAAAATAGACATTTCAAATGGATTACATGCATCACCCCAAAGTGTGTTTTTCTTTCTGTTGATTGATAAGGAGGTGACAGTGTTAAGGCACTGGGGAGGTTGTTCCAAGGTCTTGCATTTTTGTAACATCATTAGGAGGCAAACATAACTAAAATAAGAGGGCAAGAGAAAATGATAAATGAGTCAATGGTTGTTGCAGATACGTCTTTTAGTGCATGGTTTATGCAGCAAAGGCAGGGATCCTGTCACTATAGGACACAAAAGAACACAAGCGCACACTGCTGCTTCTAAGGTGAAAGAAGAAAAGGGAAGTTTATTTTCTGAGTCTAACATTTATAGTTTTCTAAAAGTGACAGTGGATTGGAGGGTGACAGTGCCACCCCTCTCCAATGACACTGGACAAACTAACAGTCTATCAAATTTCTCTTTTTCCATAAAAGAATGCAAAACAATGAGTTATTTACAGAAAGTGTGTAAGAAAGTTCACTACAGGAATGTCAACATCAGAGGGCTTAGAAAATCTTAAAAACTAAGAGCAACAGAACCCAACAGTTCTTCTCATGAACCAGACCTGTGATCTGCTGCCATTTCTAGGAACCATAGAAAATACAAGAAATTCTATAGCAGGAAATTATGAGTAAACCCAGCAGCTCTTCAGATACTTTTTCTTTTTGTTTCTGTCCATTTTTCACTTTTTCGAAAACTTTTTTTCACCTGACAGAATTTGATTAAAAACTGCAGAAAGACAAAACTAAAATTCTTCCTTTTGAGGCATAAGATCAGAACAACTTAGTTTTTCTGGTTTCTTTTTTAAAGCACTGTTTTGGAGTGGGGTTTTTTAGAAGCTAATCAGGAAAGGGTCATTATTTTACTGGTGCAATTACATATAATGAGCTATGGCAATAACATATTCCTAGGAGGACACTATCTGTAGGTGTCCTTTGGCAGGCCTCAGCTCATTTAACACCAGCCCAGGAGCCCTAGGCTGGGCAGCCACATGCACTGGTCTCAAAAAGCCTTTTCTGAGCAACAAGCACCTTCTCTTGGGTTGGCCTGCAGTAAGGGCACTGTCCCATTGACCCCACTGCCACATCTGAACATGAAAATCCAGGTACTCACCAGCCATGGCAGCTGCATTTCACAATGCAGCAGTTCAGCCATCTCATTCTGTATGTTCAGCAGGTAAAATAAAATACAGGAGCTGACTGCTGTTGGGGCAGCCGGAGGGAAGAGAGGAGCACAGCATGAACAGCTCATCGGGAGAATGGTCCTGCAAAAGAGCACAGCAGTGCATTTCACACATCAGAATTTTGGAAAGCTGAGCAGTCCACAGGCGGGTTCAGGCACATAGAAACTTTTGACATACTTACAAAGTGTGGCATGGGGCCAAATTTCACAAACAAGTAGTCAAGATAATCAGAATTATCTGGCTGCTCCCACCAAGGGCTGTGCTTTCCAGAGTATGATCTATCATGCAGCATGACAGTGATATATTATTGCCAAAGAGGCTTCAGTGGATTCCTCAGTGAGGTTTCAGATTGGTTTCTGGGAAATTAATTTTCCAGAGGGCAGGATATTTGACAGCATTACCCTCAAAATTTGTGGGAATTGTCTTTGAGTCTGAAGGGATGTGAGAGTTCATGGATTGAATATGGAATTCCCCAGTCCATGGAGCCAAGGACTCAGAGGAGTGATGCACATTCACTGCTGCAGGGCTGGAGTGTTTCTGTTCCAGCAGAAGTGTGTGCAGCAGGCACAGTCCATCCCTGAGGTTCCTTGGGCTAGCTGCAGTCACCCTAAGAGCTGCAGCCCACACACCTCAAAGGAAGGCTGTTGGGAAGAGGGGGAAGCAACACAGCCAGACTATCTCACCTTGGCATTCCCCATCACCTCCTGCACCCAGCCACTGCTGAGCCCACAGGGCTGTGCTTCTCCCATCTGTGCCCCAAAAGGGAGCTGCAAACAGCTGTCTCTGTCCCTCAAAGAGATCTTACAGGACCTTGTTGACTTGCAGCACAGGAGAAGCCAGGATTCAGGTAAAATCTGTGTTTCCTGGACAGCCTGTGAGCTGGAAAAGATCCAGTGTGAGCAGAGCACAGACACTGGCACTGACTCAGTGTTACCCACATGCATCCAGTTCAAAGGACAATCAGGGCAGGTCATGTCCTGACACGTGGCCACATTCCTGGAGCAGGAGGTGGTCCTTGGGCTCTTCACACAGAATTTGGTTAAGAGGTCTATGCAAATCAGCAGGTCATAGGCTGTGACTTAGGCAATGAACCTCCAAGGCTGCTTCTGGTCACAGGAAGATAATGAGGTAAAAATTAATATAAAGAGAAAGAACAAAGTACAGCATTGTCTGCAAGGATTTAACCACCCGTGACAAGTGCTGAGGACACATGGAATTTTTTCATCATACCAGAGTTTAGAGCTCCTATTGCACTTTTCTATACAGAGTTCTGTTACATGATTTCATAGAATTATGGAAAAACTTAGGCTGGAAGGGATCTTAAAGATTATTTAGTTTCTGCTCCACTACCATGGGTAAGGACACCTTCCACTTGACCAGGTTGCTCAGACCACCACTAACCCAGCTTTGAACGCTTCCAGGGATGGGTCACCCACAACTTTTCTGGGCAACCTGTTTCAGTGTTTCACCACACTCATAGGAAACAATTTCTTCCTAATGTCCAAGCCCACCTTCTATAGTCACATCACATGCCATAAAGGTTTTTCCTCAATAACTTTAACTTCAGAGAGCCCTCTCCTTCAGTCACGCTCAGCCACTTGCCATTTTTTGAGTGTTGACTCTGAAAATTAGGGCTAGGAAACATTCCTGGCAGTTCAAATGCCAATCCTTCTCATAGTGTGCTGCTCTACACAATGGGCTCTCTGCTGAATGCTGAGATTCAGCTCAGCTACATGTCAGGTTAAAAGACATTGAACCTGAATAAAACTGGGTATCAATGACTAAACTTTGGGAGTTTTCAAAATTTTTTGTTTGTTTTAATTGGTTGGTTAAGAGAAAAAGAAAAAGGAAACCCCCCAATTTTGCCTAGCAGAGTCAATTCTTCTCTGTCAACTCTTTAGAAAATGAAAGTAGTGGCCATGCTTCATTCACTTTCTCTAAAATTAACACAAAATCCCAAATTAAATTATGATAAACGTTAGAGAAAAAGATCATGCATTTGCTAATCTCATCCTATGTAATTAGGCATGGCAAGCAGGAAGATAATGAGGTAAAAATTAATATAAAGAGAAAGAACAAAGTACAGCATTGTCTGCAAGGATTTAACCACCCGTGCCAAGTGCTGAGGACACATGGAATTTTTTCATCATACCAGAGTTTAGAGCTCCTATTGCACTTTTCTATACAGAGTTCTGTTACATGATTTCATAGAATTATGGAAAAGCTTAGGCTGGAAGGGATCTTAAAGATTATTTAGTTTCTGCTCCACTACCATGGGTAAGGACACCTTCCACTTGACCAGGTTGCTCAGACCACCACTAACCCAGCTTTGAACGCTTCCAGGGATGGGTCACCCACAACTTTTCTGGGCAACCTGTTTCAGTGTCTCACCACACTCATAGGAAACAATTTCTTCCTAATGTCCAAGCCCACCTTCTATAGTCACATCACATGCCATAAAGGTTTTTCCTCAATAACTTTAACTTCAGAGAACCCTCTCCTTCAGTCACGCTCAGCCACTTGCCATTTTTTGAGTGTTGACTCTGAAAATTAGGGCTAGGAAACATTCCTGGCAGTTCAAATGCTAATCCTTCTCATAGTGTGCTGCTCTACACAATGGGCTCTCTGCTGAATGCTGAGATTCAGCTCAGCTACACGTCAGGTTAAAAGACATTGAACCTGAATAAAACTGGGTATCAAAGACTAAACTTTGGGAGTTTTCAAAATTTTTTTGTTTGTTTTAATTGGTTGGTTAAGAGAAAAAGAAAAAGGAAACCCCCCAATTTTGCCTAGCAGAGTCAATTCTTCTCTGTCAACTCTTTAGAAAATGAAAGTAGTGGCCATGCTTCATTCACTTTCTCTAAAATTAACACAAAATCCCAAATTAATTAAATTATGATAAACGTTAGAGAAAAAGATCATGCATTTGCTAATCTCATCCTATGTAATTAGGCATGACAAGTCTTACCTCTGTTCCATTGGAAACGTAGCAACGGCTACAAAACAGAGACCCAGGGAGCTAATTTGGTTTCCTGACCTCGGATTTGCAGAGGTATCTTGCTAAAGCAGTGACTAGAACATCACACAGAGCACAGACACTCTGCCTGCCACAGATGAGGAAATGCCAAAAGGGGGCTGGCGGTGTTTTAGCACCACCGGGTGGACAAATAAGGGAAAAAAAGTTCATTTTTGGGACCGAATGCATGGGTGTCCTGGCAGGCAATAGTCCCACCTCTAAGCAGGAGCCCTGAGCAGTGTCCCAGCCTCACCTGCGCTGTTCTTATTGACAAGTATCTCAGGAAGTTCTCACACGTCCCTTCACCGAACTAGGCATTTCTGTTACACGGCATGTGATCCCAGAGTCTGGAAAGTCTTCCCAGAAAACATTAGATTTGCAAATACAAACATAGTATCTATAATAAATATGACCAAAATAGAAAACAAAAACGATCTATAATTTTTGATTTGGAAGTTCAGTTACCTCAGAAACAGCTCAGATATTGCTCACACACTTCTCCAGTGTTTTCTGCCAGTTTTATTTCTACCTTGAAATCTGTGCCTGGTAGGTAAATGAGTGGGTTCTCTAAATCACAGGAAAAAACCTGCTTAATGTAGTGTTTCAAAGTGCTTCTTATGCCTTGACTGTTCTGTGGGCTTTTGGACAGTAATTGTTGTAGGTGCCTGGCTTTGGACAGCTTGGAATGCTGCTCATAGCAGATATATGAAGATGTGTAGCAGCTGTAGCTGGGTAAGAACTGCTTTCCCCTGGCACCAGATAAGACAGTTTGTTGAATTAAGTGTAAAAGTGCTCTCACCCTCCCACCTGTATCCTATGTGCTTTACTGGCACGCTTCTGCCCAAAGCTTTGGCCAGCTCTGTGCCCTGTGACTTATCTGTTATGGATCTGTTCTTTGGATTACACTGCAGCCCAGAGAGCCTTTGTGCCACTCCAGGAAAGCACATGCTGTCTCTGTGTGGGGCACTTACCTTTGGCTGACAAAAGCCAGGGAGGAGGTGAAAGCACGGGGCATTCTGGCAGCAGGACCCCTGCCCTGGCCCCTGTGCCCCCTCACCAGGCTGGCGGAAAGCAGGCAGAAATGGCTCCTTTCCTAAAGGGGATCTTCAAGTTGATGCGGGAGACAAGGAGTGGCAAAGTTCCCAAAATACATCCTATAAAAGGGTTACACTTGGGTGACTGGTAAGTATCCTTTGGGATGCCTGACCTCACTGCTGTAGCCAGATCTCTCCTGGCAGCAGCTCCAGGGCATACTGCACACACCCTTTCTGCAAATTCCACACCTAACAGCGCGTTTGCTGCTTGCTTATCACACTCAGCCCGCCTGCTTAAAATAGAAGCATTTGAGCTGACGCCTCAGGTCCTCTCAGCTTTGAATGAAGGAGGAAAAAAATCTCCTTCAGGGATTCAAAGTGTACCAATTGTAATTCTTGCTAATCTGTGTCATGTACTTCTCCTTTGTCCTGCTCGCACAGCTCCGAGGGTCAAGTGAACTGCTCAGTCAGGTCAGGTAGATTTCTTTATAAGACATCAGAATACTTAATCCAAGACAATGCAGCCAAAGACTAGTCATGTGCCTAAAGAAAGTGAGAAGGAATCTGACTAATATTTTGCATGTCAAGGTAGTTTGGTGCAAGAAAATCCACCTCCTACCTACCTGCCACGGTACCATACCGGACATGGCATTTACATCTTCAGCCTCAGCACTCTATAACCCTTGGCTGCTTGATAGTCGAAGCATCTGTAGGAAGATTGGCAAATCGTGGCATTATTGCAATTGATCTGTTATCCAGACATGTTGGTTGTACTCATTTAACCCTTCCGAGTAAGGAGGGAATTCACAGCAGCTCCTCTGCAGCCTGCGTGCATGGGCTGTGCAGCAGGCTGCCAGGCCAGGGGGGCTCAGCCTGGTGGCCCAGGTGCCAGGGCTGGCTCACCCTCTTGGCTGATGGCACACGAGCGCAGCCACAAGAGCACGAGTCCTCACTTCCTCCTGGGCACTGTTGTTGTCGTTAATGGTTCTCTTTTGAATCAGTAGAAGCCCTGGCTGGGGCTACGCTGATGGCTCTTCTCCTGAGACAGTGAAGGAGGGGGACCTCACCAGACAGTGAGGAGAAGGGACGAGACGTAGGAGGGGGGGCATGCAAAATAGCCTCAAAACCAGCATGCCATGAGGGGCTTACTACTCCAAACGTACTGAAAAGACCCCCAAAACAACGAGCCAATGTAGAGCTGGGAAATTGGAATGATGTCTGAAGGTGAGGAACGAAGTGCTGAGCCACTGAGATGCTGGAGACCTTCGTGGCCCCTCACCCTGAGCAAAGTCATCCCGAAACCGGGACCCAGAGAGAAAAGCTGCGGTCATCAAGATTTGGGTCACACCCAAACCAGCTCCCCCGAGGACTGGACCCCAGCTCTGCCCCTCATGGACAAAGCTGCGCATATCCTCCTCCTCCTCTGAGTCACCCTGGGAGAGACAACGGAGCCCGTCGAGCTGCCCGATTTTGAACTGATCACTTTTAATAAAGGCATTTAAAGGAGAAAAGTCTCCTGCCCTGTTTATTTCAGGCACTGCACCGCTGGGGGGCTGGAGACCTGAACACACTGGGACTCTGAAATTACTCAAAATCAGCAGGGATAGGCAATCAGTGTAATAGAGCCTGTGCAATATCCCCTATCACGACAACATCAACCACTTTCTCTCTTCTGTAACAAATAAGTTGCAAAGAGCTGGGCTGAAGGGAAGCCTCTGAGCTATGGACCTAACTAACGCAAGGAAATGAAATCCCTCAAAGGCAATATTTTAACAAATGTGTGTCCCTAGAACTTCTTGCCTGTTCATTCAAAGAAGCTTCCCAACACTTACTTTACTCTTACTTTAAATGTTGGCATTTTGGATCATTTGAGTCCTCCTAAATGTTGCCTACAGGGAAGGTGGGTGCCTAACACAGGGTCCAATCTCCATTTGGAATAGGATGATCCTTAAACATCTGGTGCTCAACATCTGGGAGATCTATTATAGAGCTTTTTTTAGAAAGCACCCTTGATCTTGGTTCTGGCTGGAGCAGAGGGCCTGCATTTTGTCTCTCCTCACCGTGCACTGCCCAGATGTTTGTGTACCAGCTTTCTGTGTAAACAGAGCAGGTTCATTCAGCAGTTTCACAGGCCAGCATCTGTGACCTTGCAGTTCCCAGGCCTCCTTTGGAACAAGGCTGATTAAAGAGGGGATTGTGCTCTCTCACAGCTGTCCTGGTACCTCACAGAAATAGGAAAAGATATGAACGGACCACAAATGCATTTGAATACAATGACGTTATTGTTCCTGCTCACCCAGCTGTGGCAATGACTTAAGAAAAGCAAAGACTTTGTGCTTTGATTTTCATACTAGTAGTACAAGGGCTTTAAAAAGCACAGATAGAGTATATGAGTCAGGTCTCTCTTACCCCTCTTGCCACGTGTCTGGCTTAAACCCTCAGGCTGTCTCACCTACTGCAATTCTGTTCAGAGCTGTGCCAACGTGTTTGATTTCCCAACTGAACTTCCATGGAACTGCAGCCCAGAGAGCTGAGCCTGTCTGACTTAACAGCACTCACCATTTCCCTGCCTCTTCCCTGCTTGGGGACCAACCAGCTTCTTGCTCTGTCCCCACCCTGACCATCTGATCCTCCCCAGGAGGCACCAGTAAGCAATTAACATTCTCATTATGAGCTTGTTTCTCACAAACACCAGTCCATAATGGGGTAACAGAAAACAAACATGGAAAGGAAACAGGACAAGACCCAGCCACAACTCCTCACACCCCACACACCGTGCCACACTGCGCCACATCCCTCTAGTCCACGGTGCCACCTACCAAACCATCCGATTACATGCACCTTTTCCAGAAGACAGTAAAGGAAGAAACCAGAAAAGCAAAGCATGTAAATAGAGGCTGAAGTCAAAAAACCCATGGATAAAGAAAACTGTGGATTCTCTGCAGTTCTGATTTTCTGTCTTGGTCTCCTTTCTGACAACGTCTGCAAACATGTTCAGAGCAGGATCCAGCAGCTGTGCAAAGCAGTCACCTCCTTGATGCAGTGTGCTCCCAGAAAACCCAGGTGCTCCAAGTGAGTCTAGATTAGTTTGACAGCAAATAGGGAAAAGAGGTTTGCACTCACAGAAATATTCCCAAGCTCAGAAAGGTCCTCATCCCAACGGAGATGTCCATTTGTACCACAATTATTAAACTTAGAGCTACCATAAAACAGTGCCTGTGTATTGCTTTTTCATTAACATGATGGCCTAGTTGAGTAAACATCAATCCAGGGAAGCCCCACCTGTGTTATGCTAGATATCAGATCAGATAACAACGAATATGTCTCCTGGATTTACAGCTGTGAAATGGCTGAATCCTTTCTACAACTGACTGCGCAGACTCAACCCTCTGTGAATCCAAAGAAGAGCTGGCTAACCAAGTTGTCCTGTAGATAGTTTATCCTGTGTCATTGGTGAACAACAGATCTCCTAAATATGCCACTTGTATCTTATTTTTGAGCTTATATCTGAAGATGATATAAAAGATATTCAAACAGTGTCTGTAGATGGGTGTGATAGACTATCAAGTTTTTTAGTTGCCTTTATCTGAAGCTCAGTCACGTGCAAAATTGTAAGTCAATATTTATTCCTTGCTTCTCACATGCAGATTTTTCTCAGCATCAGGGACTTAAAAATCATTACAAAATAGGCAGGGACTGAAATGAAGCATCTATTAATATTTCTGATTTTGGGAAGAAACTAGATTTTACTAATAGTGCCTCATTAAAATAGAGCTACTCTAATCTAAAATGTCCATGGCTTTCTCACTGATTTTTTGCCTTCTTCCTTTAAATAATGGTTCATGATCTGGAAGCAGCTTTACATAAATTGTCCAATGAAACTCAGTATCATAATTGTTAATGTAGTTAGGATCACATGAATTTGTAGATTTGCTTCCATTTAATAAAATTTTAAAATGAACCCCAAATATTCTCAGCTGAGTTGAGCAAACCTTTTCATCTTTTCAGAGATGAATATCAGCAGAATGAGGAGAAAAGAGCAAAAGACAAGAGATCTCAGATACAAATGTCACCCAAAGCTGGCATTTGAGAGCTGATAGGAGGAGCTGCAGAGGAGGAAGAGCACAGCTGTGGGAAGCGATGAAGGGAAGCCAGCGATAGATGAAGGAGGATGAGAACCAGACACTCCAAGGCATGCATCCAATTCTTCACGTTACATAAAATTATTTTTACCATTTATGCACTTCCCTCCTTTTCTGGGTGCTGCACATTGGAGATAGAGCTGGTAGCAGTGCTTGCAATTACCCCTGCCCGGCAGCTCTTGTTACGAGCTCCTGCTTTCAGTTGTTCCATGTTACTCATCCAGGCTTAAATGTCTTTTGCCAGGGCTTGGCCTCAGGCTGATTCTTTCCCTTTCCATTTTCTTCTGGGAGGAGGAAAGGGGAAGGCAGTTTCAGTAAAAATGGTTCTGTGGTTTCCAGGGCAAGATTAGGCAACTGTTTATTTGAGCAAGAGCTTGAAATTTGGCAAAATGGAGGTAGGTCGCCCCAATGCCAGAAGATGTAGCCAAGTTATAAATGTGTTTTCAAAAAGTCTCAGGTCATGAAGTTTAGCAGAGACTTGTCAGCTTGGCAGATGAATTTTCAGAGGGTTGTGTCAGCACAGGGCACAGTGTGTCCCCTGCAAATTTCCAGGCCCTCACAAGACTGTCCCCAGCAGACACGGATGATGCCTCCAGTGCTGCCACGGGCCCTGAGCAGGGCAGGAACTGCCTCTGCCCCTGCCTTGGGGGGCTCAAGGCTGCAGGTGGGTGTGAGCAGGGAAGTGGGGCTGAGGTACCAAGGTAAAAAGGCACTTGGATAACATCCATGGAGAATCAGACTGTGATGGGACAAGGAACTGGAATGGTGACTACTAATGACCCAGCCTAGCAAAGAGCCCAGGACCTGAAGCAGGGTGAATGGTGGGACAAGGGGTGCAGGGTGGGCAGGAGGATGAGGAGGAAAGGAAAGACATATTGGTGATAGCTACCCTGTCCATTCCAGAGCCCAGAGCAGAGCTGAGGTCACCTCCAAAAGAAAACTGGAAGTCAACTGGCATGGGTGATTTTTCCTGCTTGCTCACAGGGTCTTCTGCACTGGCTGAAAACCTGTCGGTTCTTGGTCTAAAGCTTCAATACTCCAGCAGAGAGATGGATTAGCACTTTTCACTGGAGCACCTCAGCTGGGGATCAGGGCAAACATCTCTGCCATCTGTCATGCCCACTCTCCCCTAATGCTGCAGGGGGGATGAGGAGTGAGAGGTGGTGCAGAACCAGGCTCACTGTCTGTTCTCCCTTCTTTGCTGCTGGGTGAGGAGAGGAGAGCAGCTGTGCCTCGGCTGGGCTGCACAGAGGTGACAAAAGGCCCTAAGGCCAGGCCCAGGCATTGCTTTCAGCCCTGAAACACAGCACAGAGCAGTTATGGAGGAGGAATGAAGAAAGGCCAGAAACCATGGCCATTAACACTTTTCTTACTCCTGAGTCCTAATGATCTCTTTCTTCCTCAGCCAAGTCCACAGTCAGTGTTCTCTCACAACCCCCTCATCTCCTCACCCCAATATTTTCAATCAAGATAAAGCTAAAACTCTGTCCCCATCACACCAACATGTCTTTGTTCTGCACCTCAGCATCTTCCCAATGTCACTGCCTCCAGGGGCCATTATCCCTCAGGCCTCAGCTCCAGTATCATCTGACTATCCCAGCACCTTCCTGATAACTCAAATCCAGTGACAGTCCTCTGGAGCCCTTCTGGCTCTTGCATTAAACCCTGTTACTCTGTAGCCTCCCGCACTCACACTCCAGTCATCCCCACATCACCACTGGCCCTGCTCCAACAACGCCCCATCCCTGCTGCTGCCCAAGACTCCAAGGTCCAGTTCCCAGTGTCACCCTGAACGCCTTCTCCAGCCACCTCCTCCCCTTCGTGCAGGGGGAGGTGGACACCGAGACCTCGCCAGCAAAGCAGCACAACACTCGTCTGACTTCTCTAGATACAGCCACTGTCTCCAGGGTTGGGGTTCCTGCCAGCTGACCTTGGACACCTGCACTCAGTCCATGGGTATCTGTTTCCCTCACAGTGACGAATGGAGATAGCTGGGTACTTTTAGGGTATCCTCAGTGACCTACCTCACTTTAGATATTTACTTGGACTGCCCCAAAAGCATGATTACCTCTCTAATCACTCTAGGTGGAAAGAAGAATTACCTCAGTTTAGATGCGCCCTTTGCTCATAACACAGTCAGGCACAGAAATGCCAGGGTGGTAAGTTATTGAAAAGCAAAAATAAGGGAAAGTTCCAGGAATTATTTCTCTACCAATTCCACTTTTGTTCCTAGAACACACCATTCTTGGTGAGGTGTTTTTTAGAACACATTTAGGTGTTATCTAACATTTAAGTGTTATCTTTTGTTAAGGTCGGTATGTTCCAGTTTGATCAGCTTGACCAGAAAAGTTAGTTGAAAGTTATAGAGACTGGAGAATGGAGGAGACAACTACATTATGCACTGGACAACTCCTGGCTGGGCTCATATCTATAATTCTCTTATCAGTTTTCTCTGTTGAAAATGATAGTGTAGGAATGGAAAGGCCTCAAGAAGGGATGCAAGGGCTTGGAAGTTTTCGAGCAATTTCACACAAGGAGTACTTGAATGAGCAACAGTTTTTCTGCTCAAGAATAGGGAGAACTGAAGAAAAAAAGCTTAAATATAAATAGGAATAAAGTGAACAGGAAATTACTGCTCACCCTTTCTCATGTTACAAAAACAATCAGACAACATCAAATGAAATTTGTAGAGAACAAGTTCAAGACAAGTAAGATACAATGGCTATTTTCATCAGAGGTAATCAAGCAAAGAGGTGTGTGACTCCTTGCCACATGGTGCAGTGAGTACTGAAATGCTCCCCATCTGCCAGGAGAGCGTTCAGAGCTCCTACACCTCACTCACAGTGTGCAGTGTGTGACAGTGCTCCTGCACTCTGGCCTTCAAACAGAGGTGTGTGCGCTGTGATTCCCAGTGCTTCCAGCCTCTCTGCTCTTGGCCACACCTGGCAAGGGGGTACCTGCCTCTGCAGAGCTTTGCCCTAGGTGTTTCTAGGAGAAAAAGATAGAATTTAAACATGAAAATGCAGAAATGAAAACACAGTGCACAAATATGTAAATAAATATATCTAGGATTTTTTTTTAGTTGATCTCAAACAGTTGTTTTCAAAGTTTTACAATAAGAAATCTCATTTTGTGTGTGTGTATTGAAACAAGAAAATCTGAAATAACCTTGTCTTTCAAAAATTAGTCTCAGCTCCAAGCTTCTTTTGCATAGCATAGGCTGGTTGCTCATTCACTGAATATTTTCATTATGTGTGTAGGGAAGTTAATTTGTAGCCATATTCACCTGAAGACTATATTACAATGAATAGGCATAAATAATGTATGTTTGAAGGGAAGACAGAATTGCTTGGCAGCCTTCAATCTGTCATTCCTTTGACTGCTAACTTGGCAATTTGCGTGGGACAAGTTGTAAACCAAAAAATCCTGAGGTAAGGCTTTCATTGCCTACACAGTGCTGAATGTATTTATTTTTTAATTCCATTCAGGTCCCAAGTGCTGCCAGAATGCTAGAGTTTCAGTCAATGTGATTTTTCATACTGCAAAATCTTCTTTGTTTAGTTTAAAATGGAGCTGTTAAATCTCTTGTGATGACTGGGGCAATGTCATTTTACAAAGATATCAAAAACTATTGAAATTTTTCAAGGTCTCCTGAAAGTTTCTACTCAAGATAAAGTAGTTGAGCCTCCAGACTGTGAGTTGTCAGCCACAGTCTGGAGGCTGACAGAGAACCCTGTGATCTCTTAAGGTTTTCCTCTCTCTTCTCTTTAGCAGGGTGACATGGTGTCCAGAAAGAGCTGCATGTTCCTTTTGAACACTTTTACTGATGGTGATTCTACCACTTCCCCAGGCAGCCTGTTCCAATGCCTGACCAACCTTTCGGTGGAGAATTTTTCCCTAATGTCCAATCTGACCCCCACCCCCAGGCCATTTCCTTTTGTCACTGGGTCCCTGTGAAAAAGCACCACCTGAAACTAAAGGCTCTGCAGGTTCCCCTCAAAGTGCCTCTGCAGGAACACTGAGTAGGGAAAACTCTTTCTTAAAGGCAGCTCAGCAGCACCCTGCTGCCTTGGAGGAGCAGAGTGCTTAATGCACATCACCCACTTTCCAAGCGACTTGCAAAGGCTTCTTCTCCCTTTATGAAGGGGCAGGCAGTGGTTTGCCTGCGTTGGCAGAGAAGCAAATCTCCTAATGCTCTCCAGCTCATTCCCTCCTCCTTCTTCACATACAAGTGAAAGGGGGAATGAAGGAGGAAACTGAGCCTGCTTCTGGGGATGAAGCAGCTGAAGATCCAGTTAAAGCTGCCAGAGAGATTTCTTCTTTATTTACTACTGCAAAGTGGAATACAATTGCCAAGGATTCAGTTAATCAAAAAATCAATTGATCTAGAAGGCTGATGCTTTTCTTTGTACCACTACAAATGACACATCCTTTTGCTGTTTCAACATTGGTGGTACAAAAGTTTAACAATTAACAAAAAAAGCTGAAGTAACCACATTAAATTTGTAAGTATGCACTGTGAACAACATAAAAATAGCTTAGGATGCTTGAATAGTTCCAAACTAAACACAACCTAAAAATAATGAAGTTAAATTTAACAGAAATCAAATATATTTAAGATCCAGGAAATGTTAGGCTAAAATAACCCTACTTTGCTCTGACTCTAAAAAGTTATTTCAGGATCATAAACACTACTCAGATTTTTACCAAGCTAGGATTTTCTTGAGGTTTCATCTGTATGTTTTCTTCTGTTTGAGATTCTGGCCTTTACAAATGTTTAGCATCAGGCATTCAAGAAGCAATTTAGCATTTAGAAATGGACTATTATGTCTAGAGCATTTTTCAGGAGGCAAAGGATTGAGGACAAGGGAAATTCTTCAGTTTAAGACATATAACCATTTCAGAAATTAAGCACTGCTCTGCATAGAATTTTGCTTGAATAATGACATTTTTAAAGAAAACCAAGAGACATATACTGCCATTTACTTCACACTTGGTAAAAACATCATTCAGTTGCATAATTAATGTAATCTATGATGAGAATCTCTTCTGATTTTCAAAACATCAACAAGCTGATATTCAGATTGTATATTTGGGGTCCATGCTTATATTTCTCACCTTTTTAAAATGAGTGTGGTTCCTACCAACACTTCTCCATAAAAAAGCCTCAAAGCTTCTGAATTAGGTAACAGTATGTAGGATACATTTCCTTTCTCATTTTCTTCTTTTATGTAAGCAGCTGGTGCAAACTCCATCTCTTTAAAAATTAGTTGTCAAGTATTTTCTTCTTTCCTGGGAGATAATTTTTATTTATCTCAATTTTTCATAAAGTGGGTTGAGTTGCCATTCTGTTTGGGAGAAGGAGGGGAAAGTCTACTGCTTCAGATAGGACTGGCTGTATCAGTTTCAAATTCCTTTGGGTTGGGAAAAGCAGCAGAATTATACCAGGAGAACAATTGGGATGGGCCAAAAAGCAAATTTTAAAACATCAGTTATAATTTGTAGATTACTCATTTATTATGAAGGAGAAGAAGAGATGAAGTCCTAGGTTTCTGTGTCTGTCAGTGAAAAACTGAGATTGTCCCGGCTGGTAACACGGCAAAATTCACCCCAAGTTTGATGTTTATGAGCTCTCTCTCCCAGAAAACCAAAAACTAATCACATAAATACCACAAAATCCAGAAAATCAGCTTCAGATGGAGACCAACAGCCCTCAGGCAGTTTCAACAGCATGAATGTCACAAGGACCAAATCCCCTGCTGGAGTTACTTGGTGGCTTCTCCAAGCTGGTTAAGCCAAATCTCTCAGCACACACTTCCTAAACCTATATGGATAGCTTAAAAAATTCCCTTGCTCAGATATAGCACTGCCACAGAAGGCCAGCTTTTTGAGGGGATCCCTGTTGTTAGTGAATTTAATGGGTTAATCCCATCATCACAGGATTTTTTGTGGATGGGTGGACTTTGGAGGACTTGCTTAGGCAAGGATGCTGGTGCCTGAGTCACTGAATCACTGGGGATCCCAGACTTTTATGGGTAGCTCCCTGTGGTTTGGGGGGGTCTGTGCTGAGAGAAGCACAGTGCACAGAAGGGGCTGTTGGGATACCTGACACCCCCTGGCAGGAACACAGATGGTTCAAACCAGATTGGGCATTGTAGCATTTGGATCACTTTTCAATTCCTCCCAGATCTTTTAAAGCAAAGGTGGAATTTATCCTGTAAAGGGAAGGTTAAAATCATGGAAGTATTCATCAAGGAAAACTGGATTCAGTTGTTGTTGTTGAAGGTCCTGCACACAGATCTGTGATTTACTGTAGGCTGGAAGCAAGGTTTAGAGTTCCCTGTCACAGCTCTTAATTATGTTGTGCAGAGCTCCAAGCTTATTTAAAGTTGCAGCAGACAAGTATGATTTGTGTGTTTAGGATCTGGGTGATTCACTCAGACACATGAAAACCCGTGGCCTCTACTGGCAGGGGGACAGCCCAAGGACTGCTCAAGGTCTGCTGAGGGTGGGCTCTGCTGGTATCAACTGCAGTTATTCCCTTGCTTTATTTAAAGCCAAAAAGAAGAAGCAATTTGAAGGTAGAAGATTTAAAAGAATTACTATTATAAACCAGGGAAAAAATCCAGCTAAATGGAGAAATCTCTTTTAGGAGCTGCATCTCCTACTGCCCCATCAGCTGTGTTTCAATTTTTTTTCCCCAGACAGAAAAATAAGATAGGACCTAAACCAACAATCCCATTATTAGCTTGCAATTTATGGCACAGCACAGCTGTCCAAAAGGATGCTGGATTACTGGCTCTGTTTGCTTTTATCTGTCCACATTCTGGAATGATTCACTTAATTCAGTATTTCTTAAGTTTTAACTATGGTCATGCTTTGATAATTGAACTACACCCTGGGAATGGGATACATTTCTGACACCTGGCTATCACACCCTCCACTAAAAAAACACAGCAAAGGTGACATCATGATTTTTTTGGTAAATGATACTGAGACTCCACATACCTACTGAATGGATGAATCAAGCAATTCACCTTTCATCAAAAACTCTTTAAGATCGCTTTAGAGGATTAGTAAACTTGATGGGAAATAACAGATGAAGGGCAAATGTGCTTCATTTAAGTCAATAGCACTGACTATGACTGCATCATTACTGGCACCTTTGCAACCACTTTTGTCAGTCCTGAGACTGACTACAGTTTCCTGTCCTCCTCTCCTGGCCAGACAGAATGGCATTAACAGGTCTGTATCAAACAGTGAATGCAGTTCAAAAACATCCCAGGGAGAATTTTCCAGGGTCCTTACTACCTGTGGTAACTTGCTTCTACACATGTGATTTGACTTGCTAGCATTTTGATCTTGCTTTTCGTAGAAAAATCTGTGCAGCTTCTAAAATATTGCCGAGTTCATGAACCCTCTGGTACAAATGAGAGATGAAAGGCTGGCCAGGGCAGTTTTCTGGCATCCCAGGGTTTCATGGCAGGTGTAAGCATTGCTAAGTGCAAGCAGATGACACTGTGGATGAGCTAGGCTCCCAAAGAAGGCACTTGCACTTTCAGAAAATATTTGGGGAGTTCTCAACCCTATATATTTTTTGTAGATGCCTTTCAAGAATGACTTGTTAGCTTGTAACATGAAAGAAACCTTGAAATGGCTTGATAAAGCAAGTTACTTTCACAGTGGTAAACATACCCATTTCACCCATTAATAGAGACATGTGAGGGGAGGAGGTTTGCCAGAAGTCTGTGCTCTGTTACAGTTCAGGGTTTGGATTGTGATGCTGTGTAATACCCCAGCCCATCCACTCACAGTGACTACCTCACTAGTCAGAAGTATCAAATGACTGGTTTTGCTTTGCCCTTCCACATAAAGCAAACTAGAAGAACTTGCTTGTATAACATGGCTATATTATTAATATCTTATTTTCCATATCAGGGAATCAAGAGAATTACTGCATTTTGTAGATCAGGCATCCTGATTGCTGGCATCAGCTGCAGTTAATAACCTCAGAAAGATGGAGTGCTGTGTGTCTTTTGCGCAAGCTGGATGTGTATGGTGCTAAGGAGGTCTCTGCTAACTGGACTCAAACACTACTTGAAGAGAACAAAGTGTTCCCAACCCTCTTTCCAAAAATAGAAAAGGGAGAGACAATATTCCTTAAGGCATTTGCCAAAATGATAAGGGAGATGAACAAAAACCACTCCCAGCAATGCTTCAAGCTCACCAGAATGCTGCTTTACCTATTGCAGTGCTGACGCTGCCGATCCTGAACTCTGGGCAGTCCCATCCCACCTGTGCAGGGCAGCAAGAGACAGCAACATTATCTTGCCTGAATTTTGAAATAAAATCATTTGAGGGGGGGAAAAAATGTTAGTGAACTTCTGTAGGAAGTGACAGGCTCGCTCTTTGATGGTATCACCTACGTAGGCATGCCCAGGCCTGAAACCCCACCTCTCACATGTTGTTGGCTGTACATTTAGGTCACTGAAGTACATCTCCAGGGAGGGGCTGTCTCCTGAAAGCTTCAAGATACATTGCTTCCTGTCTCCCTAATCAGCTGTGCAACGGGGTAAATTTAGAAACAAAAGGCAGCGCAGCAGTGCTGGCAAATGCGCTTAATGCACATTAGAACCTGTTCTGGAGAAGTCAGAACAGGTTGTGCATGTCTTCAACTCAGGCTCTGAGCAAAATAATAAATGACTTGCATACATTTAGCACCTTTCATCCTGAGAGAGCCTGCAGTAATTTACATAATAGGAGTTATCACCTACCCACCCATGAGCAGGCACCTGTGGAAGGCAGGGCAGGCTGCACAGGGCCAGATGGGGCACAAGCATGGTGAAGAGGCAAGAGAAGATGATCATCTCTATTCAAGCACACAGGAGGAATTTAGGTGGGCACATGAAATAGCCAGGTTGGAATTTAGCCAGGAAAACAGTGTAAGAAACAGTGCTTGCTTGGCAGTAAGTACAGTGAACCCTGAGCCAAACACAGCATTTCATCTTAACTTACTGAAATTGCTCCCAAACATGTTTATATTCCACAAAGTTCTCTTTCAAGTCTTCTGAAGCTTATTTATTCAAGGGTAGAAGTGCAAATAGCAGAAAGCTACAAGGAAGACCTTCCTCAGCTGGGAAAAAAAGAAAAAAAAATGCTGTAGAGTGAAAGTTTTGAGGTGAAGGGGGTGGGAAATGTGCCACTCCCTTAAGGGAAATACATACCAGTAAACAAATGATGTGTAAGTCTGCAGGCCATCATTTTTACCACACTGCTCTACACCAGAGAACGTGCAAAAAAGACTGTTCCATTAGAAAAGACCACACACTTCTTTGGCTGGATTTTTTCCCCTCTTACCCAGTTTGATGCTTTTGTTTTTGCCAAGACTGGTATCTGGGCTTAGCTTCAAGCTCATCAGTACTTCTCCCCTAGAGTTTCAGCCAAAAATACATCTTTTCCACAAAGGCTGGATGATTTTCAGGATGATTTTACTTCTCTGCAGGAGGTTTTTCTCCTACTAAGTGGGAACTGTGCTCAATCTATTGTATCTTGGCCACACTCAAACTCATCTTGCTGGTTTAATTCACAGACAAATTGCACACATGCAGTACATTTAGTTAGAAGACAGATAGCAATAAAGCACCCCTTACCACAGTGGAAACATTTTGTCCAGTTATTGAAGCAGATGACCTTATTTAAAGCATGCAAATATTTTCAATAGAAGAGGAGGTACCAAATGACATCGTAAGCAGAGAAATTATCAAAGCTGGACAAATGGAAAGTTTTAGCAACTTATTTAGCAAATAAGTTTTTATTTAATTTTTACATTTTTACGCAATCAGTATGATTGCAGGAGCAACAGGGGTTACTAGCTGATATAAGGAAAGGCTCCAGTGATCTGAAACTCTAGGAACCTGCACTTTCTAACCCAGTCCTTGAGGTCTAGCAGTGGCCCCAGCTCTTTGACTTGGTGCTCAGGAGTGGACCTCAGAGGTCAGCTCAATCTTTCAGCCACCCCGAGGCCAGGTCAGCTCCATCCCGTTTCTGAGAGATGCTCATCAAACTTGTTCTTTGAATGCTGCCACAAGAGAGCTACTACAGCCTCCTCAGGCACTGCAACTGAGCAGCCAGCAGAGTAAAAGAAGGTTTTCCTAACCTAAAGTTTACTTTACTCCAATGTAACTTCTCACCCTTTACTCCATGGAGAATTGATTCATAGTAGCACTTGCCTTTTACTTGAAGTTCGAACATCTTTCCACATTTAGTCAGCCTTTCTGTAGAAAAACAGCCCAGTTACGTTAATCTTCCTCTCTCACATTTCCCTCATCATCACTGCTTGCCTCTGGACCATGATCAGTACCTGTCTTTCATCAAGTGCTGTACCCAAAAGTCTGACCAGCACTCCAGCTGCTCACTGACATGAACCAGGGCAGATTTCCCTTCTGCCTGTTCTATTGGCATTTGTGCATCCCATGGGAGCATATACATTTATTTGTCAGTTAAATAACAGGTAAGTCAATTTTGTGTTGATCTCCTGAGCCACAAAAGCAATTTTATCTATCGAGCTTAAGATTCCTGTAGCTGACTACTTAGTACATATGTGCATATCTGTCTCAATTGGTTTGTCTCCTTTTTTCTCCACACCCTTCATCATCTGATCTTGTCTTATGGCACACTCAAAGCCCCTCTGAATTTTGTGTATTTCTAACTATAGTTCCCAAATATGTGCAAAGTATTAGTTCATATAAATGCATAAAAAACATCTCATCTGAGATCTGAGTATTTGGATAACATAGAAAGTATACCATCCATTTTTACAGATGACACAATGAGGAAAAAAAAAAAAAAAAAAAAAAGAAAAGCCTAAGGTAGTGCCACTGGAGTCAGCTTTAGAAGCAATCAGAGTACTGTTTGACTATTATGGGATATAAAAATCTCCTGTTTGTTTCAGTAGCAAGGTAGGTCCAGTACAAGCACAGCATGGAGTCCAAAGGGCTGATTCAAGATCTATGGTCACATAATCACAGAATCATTATGGCTGGAAAAGACCTCCAAGATCACCGAGTCTAACCTTTGACTGAGCACCCCCTTGTCAACTAGACCATGGCACTGAGTGCCATGTCCAGCCATTTCTGGTACACCTCCACAGACAGAGCCTCCACTGCTTCCCTGGGGGCTGAGGGGGCATGCCATCACCTCATCCAGATCATTGATAAAGACATAAAACAGGTCTGGCCTCAGTACTGAGCCCTGGGGAGTGAGGGACTGAGTCCCACTTGTGACTGGCCCCCAGCTGGATGTGACTCCAGTCACCAACCCTCTCTGGGCTTGGCCATCCAGCCAGTTCTTCGGCACCCAACAAGCAGTGCACTTGTCCCAGCCATGAGCAGCCAGCTCCTCCAGGAGAATGCCGTGGGAAAGGGTTCAAAGGCTTTACTGCAGCCCAGGCACAGAACATCCACAGCCTTTCCCTCATCCACAGGCAGGTCAGGTCACCTGGTCATAAAAGGAGATCAGGTTGATCAAGCAAGACCTGCCTTTCCTAATCCCATGCTTCCCAGACCTCTGGCTTCAAAACTATGCTGAATCTGCTTCAAATGCCTGGACATCTACTAGGCATTTTATATTCCAGTGCTGCTGCTCTAACAAAGACATACCTAGCAACAAAGTCAGAGCACAGAAGTAGCTACACTCAAGTGCAGAGTAAATCCATGTTAATACATTTTAAAACAGTCTAGGGCCACCCATGAAGGCATCTTAAATCTTTAAAACCCAAACAAACCCCAGCAACTTCATGGGATCTTGAGGATAGGGAAGTAATAAAAAAAATTCTTAATCTCCATTTGAAGAGAATGGCTCAAGGAAGTAGCACAGTGTGTGCTGTGTATCAGTGGAACATGGCACTCCAATGTATTAGGCACCCATTAGGGGTTAATCCTTGCTATGAGTAAACTCTTTGTAATGTACCAGTTCGTGTCTTGATAGCCACACACACACCTCTCTTTGTGACTGTGCAGTGACAGAATGCACACACACTAAGGTGCAAAGCATGGATTGTGCATTAAATGTGAAGGTAAACATCAGTGCAGACAAATCTGACCTGCAGCCAACCTCCCTTCTGTGCCAGCTTAAAAGCAAAACATGCTGTCTCATAGGGAGCAGAGACTGGCAACCCTACTTCTCTTACCCCAGCTCTTTAGTTTGGTGCTGTGTGCAAGGTGCCTTCAAGTCCCCAAACTACTCAAGTCCCCTGACTACCCAAGACTGGTTTCTTGAGAGGCAGCACAATGGAATAACACATGTGTTCATATTCTCTCATTATTCATTCTGGTTTTCTGACTGAAATGATTCTATGTCACATCTAAAACCCTAAATATTTAAAAATAAGCAACAACCGTGCAGACTTTGTAACTGGGATGACACTTTTACTGCTTTTTTTCCTTGTGAAGCCTAGAACAAATATAATGCTCATGAGAAACTGAGTTGTCTTTAGGCAGGAAATTAGTGCTTATATATATAGAATATCTATATATAGACACACACACATGTAACAATACTCTATGCCTGTATATATGTATAATGATGCAAGACTTCCCCCCCTTGCATTGATTATCATTCAATGTACTTCCACACCTAAAGGGTCACTCTGGCTTCCCAGAGGCAGCTTAACAAGAAAGCTCAACCTAAGAAATAACTAAAAGCTTAAGGACTTACGCACAAAAGTTTTCAGGGAAGGAAGAACTGGTGCATGACAATGTGTTAGAGGTGACTGTGCACTCTTTTCTACCAAACAGAAGGGAATTGAAGCTAACTGGTGAGCAGCACAGGAGGGCTAACTGGAGTCAGTTCACCCTTCCTACTAAGCGTTCACATGCCAGTAGAAAGCATCATTTGGTATGCATGAATGTATGACCTTCCTATAACACATCTGTGAGTTTAAACTTGTAGAATCAGAAGCATACCTTATTGCAAAGATTATATTCATATGTGGTGATGTCACTCAGTAGAAGCCCCAGAATAGCACAGCTTGAGAATGAATTAATAGGAAGCACTTAATGCTTAACCCTCAAAGCATTTTGCAAACATTAAGATTTAAGTGCTCCCAGGACACAAGTAAAACCATGCACACAGCTTTCCTTGGAAATGGTAAAATGCCTCACTCAAAGGCTCAGCAGGAAGTCAGATGTGCCCTTACAAGCTGGGAACTGTCTTTATCCAGGGCAGTGTGTACCCAGGTAGATTGTACTTTACTACATTTTAAAAATATCTTTACCCTGTTACAGATGTCGCCAGTGCAATCACTTCAATAATGTGTTCATCTGTTAGATGCTAGTGACAATGAAAATAAAATGCAAGCAAATGTGAAGTGCCAACACCACCAGATGTGTTCAAAGTGAGACATTTTCCAAAAGCCAGTCAGAAACACAGTCCTCATGCTGCAGCAGTACATGCCTGCTTCCTTCCTATTTTCATGAACCTCACCAGGCTCCATTACTTTCTTTTCAAGGTGATGATAAACTAAAATTGCAATAGCAAAGTTCACCAGCAGAGATGACAGTTGTGAGGAACCTGAGCCTTACTGCAGTCATGGATCTTCATGCAAAACCAGCTTGTTTTCCAAACCATGGCTAGCATATGGATGAGAAGAACTTGGATGCAGATACTATTGTTTGGGTGACAGATTTTCTAACATTCTTGCCACTAAGCTGCAAAGAGAAATTTCTATTTCTTATAGCAATCATAACATTAGTATTAATTAGAAAAATCTATATCGACAGAAAGGTTACCAGATCCTGAAAGGCTGTTCATAGGAACAAAGACCTTAAAAAGGAGAGTCATGTTTTAAGTGAGATACAACATTTGAAAAATAAAGGAAGTCACAGTTTCACACACTGGCAAATACAAATCTAAACCCCAGCGCTCTAGAGCAGTTGCTTGAATCACCTGCAGGCAGGGATGACGAGGGTGACAGGTACAGGCTGCATTGATAGGGGGGCTTTAATCAGCCCAGCAGCTGTCACCTTCTGTAGCACTGACACTTTTCTCAACCACAGACTGAATCTCACCTGTATGGCAAGAGCCATGCTGCCCCACAGGCTTTGCCTTTGCCAGCAACTTCTTAGACTACACAGCCACTGATAACCCTTTCAGGCTGAACCCCTGGCCAAACCAGAAGGTACTTCACAGCTACTGCCATTTGCTGTGAGGTATCACCACCTAAGTCACGCCATTTCTTAGCACTGTGGGTTTGGGATTTTGTCAAACACAAATACAACCAGTTACCTCGTTTCCACTGTAGACTTTGACAGTCCAGGATTGCAGGTGAACCTCTCCGAGGCCTCTGGGTCACACTTCAACAGCAGATGATGGATATGAAAGGGTTACATCTCTGGGCAAAGCCTGAAAATGGCCTCCTGTCAGTCAAGAGAGCTGAGACAATTGTATTGCATACCTAACAATGAAACTATGAAAGACTGAATTACTCTGTCAGCTCAAAAACCCCATCATGGCTAACATCAGGTTAAATGCTGGGTAGGAGTACTCCTACCCAGGAGGACTGCTGTCCCTGCTCCTGCTAGGACAGCTGGCTGCAGAAATCAAAGTAATGACACAGCCAAAGGTTTCCAGTCTCAAACAAGAAGAGGAATCCACCATGGTTCAAAAAAATCACACTTGCCCATTACCATCCTGTACCAGAAATTGGGCAGCATCACATTTGGAGTCAGACTGTAATTCTGTGTTATATTACAGACTTCAAACACTATGGCAGCTGGATTTCAGAACTCTGCTCTCCTCTGGGGACAAACTGCACTTAGTATAACAGTCCAGTCAATAGGGTTAGGAAAGCAAAACTCACAGATGGTAAATACAATAAATAATTTAGAACACACTAGAGCAGCTCAGAATCGACATATATGAGAGGAGGAGAAAGAGCATTTCAGGTGAGATTGAATGTAGCATTTATATGGAGCTCTAATTTGTTGTTGCAGAACAGTGAAAAAGAAGCCTCTTGGGCTGCTCCTGACCCCTCCCCTTAAAAAACAAACCTAAACCAAACAACTCCCTCCCCCCCAGTCACACTTGCTAATAGACAGGAAAATCCCATAAAACTACTTTGCCTCTCATATTCTAAGTGGAGCCAATTTAATATAGAAAATTCTATCATTAGAGTGACCAACTGCATTCCCACACAAAGAAAATAAAACCAGTCTGTGACAGCCTAGATCTATAGCAGTTAACAACCTCTGCATTAAAGACAGAGTATGTCTGGAAAAATAAAAACCATGAGTTTTCCACAAAATCCATTAGGCAGCTTTGTCAGATGTGTCAGTATTTATGTGTTTCTCACTCAACATGCTCCCTCAGTGCCTAGAGAGGAACATATTGGCTGTTTTATTTAAGAGGCATTCAGTACTAGATATGGTAGTTCGTACAAAGCTCTAACCTCTGTTCTAAAGACAATCTGATTCTTCAGTTAAGAGCTGGATTCACCATTTCATAGCAACCAAGGTCCCTCATCCTGTACTGACATCTTCCTATTTTGATGACACTAAGTTTAGAGGATGCAGGTAACCCCTGTTAGCATTAAGAAGTGGTGACAACAAAGGTCAAGAAGCACACCTTTACTCTTCAGGAGGAACATGTAAACTCTGGATGCTGATACTGTAAATAAAATTAGTGGCCCTGGTTTATCTCTGAATGAACCTCCAACACAGGAGGTGCTATACAGATCATAGCCTGATCTCAAATAATTACTCTGTTGATGATCCAATATGAAAAATGCTTTCTTTGGCTGATAACTGGTACTTGCTTCATTGGAAGCATATTATTTCTTGCTAACTGAAACAAATACTTTTTAGCTAAGTGTTGAAAATATTTCAAAGAGAATTGCAAAGTGAGCCTGTAATACCTGGACCAAATATCCCGTTTTGCAGTAATACAGTCTATTTAGGGCTTCCTCAGAAGGTCACTCATACTTCAACTACTGCAATATGTCACCACCTTATAAATGAGAGTGATATCAACAAACAAAATTGGTACCTTATCATTCCCTGGCACTGGCCGCCTACTCCCAGGTGGAAGGTGTGATGTTACATTTAAATTTAAAGGATTTGGGTGACTAAAGCTGGCTATGAACTCAGAAGTACAAGACAAACTGATAAATCCATCAAGGGCTGTACCCTTAACCAAGAAAACACACAAATTTGCTGAATTCCACAGGGTTGGGGCATTTGGTGCTGAGCCATAACAACTCTGAAACTGCTAAAATGCAAACAGTGTATGACTTTGGCCTTTCCAAACTGCACTATATTTAAGAAAATCCCATCTTTCAGACTGTTATATAGAAGGTCAAAATTAATGAAACTTGTCAAGATATTTTAAACTAAAATCTTCAGGCACTTTCAAGGTATGTCATTACATATTTCACAATTCATAAGTCAAAACTTGGAAATGAAAATAGTGTGTCTTTATTGATAGTCTGCCACAAATTAATGCATAAACTTAAGAGTTAGCCAAAAATGTATCTGCCATCCAAACATGGCAAGCATTATCTGCAAAAAGTGGATGTTTTCTTCTAGTAGATACCCAGATGTTCTGTTACCAGGTCTCACTACAGTGCCATTTGCAATTAAAGTATTGTTTTACACAAGCTGCTTGATGCTCACCAGAGTCACTGTCTCTTCATTCCTGCAAGCACACAGACATGTACACTTTAATGTTAAGCCTTTACTGAAGCCAGTGGAACTCATTTGTCTCTCAGGTGAGCTTGCACACCGTATTTGCAGAACTGGAGTTTACAACTACAAAAGCAATGACAAGGGGGACAAGAACAGGCGCACTACAATAGGCATTCCAACAATTCAATGCATCTATCTTACTGAAGGAAATCATATCTTTACATACTATTGAATGTTAAAAACGAACAAAGATGTTTAAGCACAAAGTATATATTTATACCAAATAAAACAACTGAAAAAGTATTACATAAAGAAAAATAATGTAACAGAATGTACTTAAGTACCTAGCTTACAGTCATGCTCATATCTAAAAATAACATTGTTAAGTAATATATATAATTTTGGACATAATTCTCTAACATACAACATGATTCTGTGATTCTAAATGTGGAGAGTACTTTTTCCATGATACAGAAGACAAATTGTTTTATACAAGCACACCTGCTAATTTGTATAAAAAACATGCTTGTAAGTGAAAAGGTCACTGTAGTACTAATTTACCACGTAGTGTTAATCATGTTGAAATTGTCTCTTCTCCTTTTGCATTGGTGAGCGCCAACACTGAATGGTATAATATTTGATCCATAAGGTTCACTGACACTGCAACCTGTTCCCAAGCAGCAGCCCTAGCCGGGTGTTAACAGTACAGCTCTGTACAGCCCCATCTGTCTGCATATAGTGTATTTAAAACTAACTGCTATTACAATTATTACAATGATTTCTGTTTCAATATATACATCAGTATAAAATACTACCCAAAACACTTTTGCATTTCAAACAATTTTAACCACTTCATCAAACAATGCATTTGTAGAATTAAAAAAAAAAAATCGAATTAATATTGATTGCCAAGAGTACAGCATCTCTATGGTATGTTTCCTAATAAGTGAGAGAACGGAAATGTCTTAATTAAAGTAAGTATCACAAAACATAATTAATGTTAGAGCTGTTCAAGGATTCCCAGTTTGTCAGTATCTACCCTAAGCCATGCTACCCAAATACGGTATAAGCCATTTAGTGTTTCTACAATGAGAATAAAACATTCAAATATTAAAGCTGTGACAAACACACAAAAGCAAGGAAAGAGAATTTGTTCTGTACTCATTTCTGTTATAGTGAGGTACAGCATGTCAGGAGTTTGCACTCAGTGCATCAAATCTGGTTCTGTGCATGGGCTGGGGAATGAGATCCTGCAGAGAGGGACCTGGGGTCCTGGCTGATGACAAGTTGGACATGAGCCAGCAGTGCCCTGGCAGCCAGGAGGGCCAACCCTGTCCTGGGGGCATCAGGCACAGCATGGCCAGCTGGGCAAGGGAGGGGATTGTCCTGCTCTGCTCTGCTCTGGGGCAGCCTCACCTCCAGTGCTGGGGGCAGTTCTGGGTGCCACAATATGAGAGGGATATTAAACTACTGGAGAGTGTCCAAAGGAGGACAATGAAGGTGAAGGGCCTTGAGGGGAAGCCACTCTTCATGGCTGAGGTCACTAGGTCTCTTCAGCCTGGAGGAGACAAGGGGAGACCTCACTGCAGTCTGCAGCTTCCTCATGAGAGGAAGAGGAGGGACAGGTAAGATCTCTTCACTCTCAAGACCAGGGACAGGACCCGAGGGAATGGCCTGAAGCTGAGGCAGGGGAGGTTTAGGCTGGATATCAGGAAAAGGTTCTTCACCCAGAGGATGACTGGGCACTGGAACAGGCTCCCCAGGGAAGCGGTCACAGCACCAGCCTGACAGAGTTCAAGAAGTGCTTGGACAACACTCTCAGGCAGTTGGTGTGAAACTTGGGGGTGTCCTGTGCAGGGGCAGGAGTTGGACTTGATAATCCTGATGGGTCCCTTCCAACTCAGCTTATTCTGTGATTCTCTATGTGCTATGATACCTGGATACAACTGTGGAAGACAGCTGAAATAAAATCAACTCTGAATTTCCTTGCTGTTGTGGTTTTATGTCAGATCGTTCAAGTTAGGAAAACTTAGTGTCTTTTTCTTTTCCTGAAGGGAGGGAGAGAGAGGAATTCATAATGAAATTTAAAAAATGCTGCTAAAATCCCTATCTTGGACACAATAACACTGCCTTAGGAGCTACTGTGTCATTGCACAATATAAGTGGCCTATTAATCACTGAATTATTGGTGTAGCAGAATACATATAATTGTGAATGTGTTTTAAAAATTATTATTTTAAAACTTGCCTGTATCCCGTAACAAGCCATAAAATTTTGTGTTTTTCAAACACTAATACATTTAGGTAAAATAGTAAATGTACGTTTCTAGTGGCAAATTTCAAATCTCTGCCTCTGCTGCTTCAGTTTTTAAAACAGGATTTGGTTAAGAGTTTTCATTCTTTGCATCATCCTAAACCAGAATTATTTCTGAAGCATAAAAGAAATCCAAACTGCAATAGTAATATCATGGGGTTTTTTGTTTGTTTTGCTGATTTGTTCCTAGCTTAAAAAATAATCAGTGTCTTGAAAAAAAATGCAAAACAGTAAACCCCAAAAAATCTCTCCTCAGGAGAAGTCCCTGCTGACTGAGAGTTTTTTTCCAAAACTAGGTTTCACACTTAGAGTATCTTTATACTCATGTTACACACCCTTGAAAATAAAGGCTCACTGTTGAGAATGGTGACAGGCCCTTAATTATAGAGGTGTTAACTGGTGACATTACTTTTCATCAGAAAAAAACCCAAAAGCCCCACAAAAATTCATAGCTTATACTGAAAGTTTGATTCACGCTCATTTTGTTCATTTAAAAATACTCTTTGGAAACTTGTGTCAACTCCTGCAGACAACTTAGTGATACATCTTTTCCTGTTAAAATAAAAATGATTCATATTCACCTCTACCCCATGCTAAGCTCTACTACTAATATACACTTCATTACCTGCTCATGTCACCATCTAACACATATCTTTACATTCTTCTACATAGTGTCCAGGGCTTATTTTTCACCAAACAGAACTTGACAACTATTACACTTAGAAGTTTTTATCGAGAAGTTTTTTGGTGTTCTAGCCTTTTCATTGCAACACACAGTGATATTAAGAGTTCAGAATTTTTGTCCCTGTTAACTTAAGAGAAACTTTTCATAAATTTTTTTCCCATTAAGGATTTTAAAATCTGAACTCACTTAGAGATCAAAACTGAAAACCAGAAGCAAGATTAGATGTAATTTTTAAATGGTTCTGCTACTTTAAGATGCATTTAAAATTTGTACACATGACAAAGGACTCTAACTTTTACATTGTTGTAATCAGATTCTAATTCAAAGTCTTGTAAATACACATGAAAAATAAGCCACTGGTCATGAAATCTAATGATTACATTCAAAGCTAGCCTTTAAAAAAATAAAAACAGTTACAGGCAAAACATACTGGTTTATGTACTCACTAGCTTATCAGGCTACAATAGGCATGGTTTAAGTATAAAAAAAAGCAGACAATTTAGATTTAAATAAGACTGTGTGAAATCAGAAAAAACCCTTAGATTTCACTATTTAAAAAAAAAAAACCCAGAACACCTATAATTACTTCCCATCCTACAGCTAAATTAAACCAACTAACAAAAATAATCAAAGTATTTTTGAAAAATGGAAGTTAGGCTAGAGTATGTGGCAACAATCAAAGTTCATATATGTTTCTATGTAAAATGACTCATGATTTACTATAACATAAAATACAAACAAGAGCACTTTGTGGCTAATGCAAGAGCTACTAGTAGGAACACTTAATGCCAAACAGTCTCTTCAGCCCTCCTTTACGTCGTATCTCCAAATCAGTATTGACTTCTTTTGACCAGATACATCATTTTTGGCTTGTCACCCCAGTATGTCATGTTTTACCACTTGCCACAGGCAGCAGGAGACAACTAGCTGAGCAAACTACAAGCAGTGACATGCAGAAATTAACTCTCAAATCTGAGTACTTAGATAAAATGATACGCAAGCACACACTAGGACAAAAGGAATGGCATTCGTCATCCGAAATAGGCTCATCATCCCTCCCCACCCCCCCTCCAACAGTAGTTGCAACAGCAATAGAAAAAGATCAAGAAGATGTCTGTTCTTCAGAGTCAACTGTGAAAAAAAGTCAGCAATATATAACAGCAGCGATGGACAAGGAAGAGCAAACCCAAACAAACTTGTTGAGTATTTGTTCATTTACTTTTTCTGAACACAAGCCAAAGTGCACCACACTGGCTTGTTCTGAACTTCAGATACAGATGTCCTAATCTCCTTAGATCCTTCACAGATTTAGAATTCAGTCTCCCTGAGGCCCCTATAACCAAGTAAGAAAACTCTCTTTATCTAGCTTGGTGGCTGCCAAGACAGATTCCATGTCATTAAGGATGTCAGAGCTCAAAGCCTCTTGCAGACTTGGCATCAGTTCTTCTCCTTCTATATTCATTCCATCTCCTTCCAGTGTCCCAAGGTCCACATTTGTCCCTGGAATGGCTTCAAGGTAGTCTGGGAAACGGTTCTGATGGGATGGTATGTTACTTTTGGCCAATACTGTCACCTAGTTATAACACAAAGATGGATATTAAGTATAGTGGAAGTACCAAACCTACAATTTATCAGGACAACTGGTTAAAGGTTAATCGTGTACCTCTTGCATCATACAAGCAGTGTGACTCATAGAAATCCATCACAAACCCCAAAGATATCTTGGCTGCATGCAGATGTACAAAGAACATGCCTTTGTTTCCAACTTGTACCTACTGACCCAAATCTTACAGATCTTTGATGTCATTTAGCATAATTTAATTTTTACACTTGAAGGAAAAAGACAATACTGAGTCAAATATAGTTTTGGAGTAGTACTAACAATTCTGGATGAGGTACTATTCTTAGCCCTGAACAACATTACTTTAGAAAGCAAACACATTTAAATTCCTTATAAAAACAGGAGTGACATTACTTATGAGCAATTACCCCATCCTCCCAATACACTTGATTACAAATATATTTTTTTTGTAAATCTAATGTTTCTATCAGAGATACAGGGGAAATAGGAAAAGGTAGAAAACAATGCAAAAAGTATCACAGCTTTTCAGAATTGCTTGTTTTCATTGCAAATGGATACAAGTGTATTTGGAAAACATGCATTAAAAATGTACACAAACCAGACCTGTATCCATCTCATCAACACTGTTCAGGAAGTCATCTGGGGTTCTGGGTACACTGTAACTGCTCATGCTAAGTCCACTATCTGTGCTTTCATCTCTGGAGTGATATGTTCCACTGTAACAGAAGATAAGGAGGAAAAAAATGAGGGTAGAGCACTGAAAAAAAATAAAATAGATGCTTGTTTTGAACTAATTGATGGGCTTTGAAAACATTGCTACCATGAGAAATCCCCTATTCTAATAAAAAACTAAAGCATTTGTTTGCATGAGACACCTGGGTTTTATTTTATGCAGACCTTTTCCAGTTAAAATAATATTATTTAGATTTACTTAAACTTGATGAGAATGTACCTAAGCAGCTTTAAGAAATGGCCTACTTGTGTTGTGCATAATTTTAATCTTTTCACACCCACCCAGCTAAAACCTTTCGAAGCATATCAGATAATCCATAATGATTATAAAAATAATAGTAATTATGGTGCACCCTTTTATGCTTCCATAAGGATAAAAAAATACTTCTAACTAATGTTCCCATGTTTAATCAACCACTGAGGAGTATTTTTAGGTCACTGCTGTTATAAATAGTTGGAACTCCTTTAGCAATTCTTCAATTGCTTCCCACTGCTGCACTACTGCTTGTTCAGTCACACATGTCAAGGCAAGAGAGCACCCAAATATAAATCAAACCCTGGTACAGAAGCCATCCTATAAACAAACCCTGCTCAGAATGATCTTGCTGACAGAACAGTTAACCAAACTGGTGGCATGGGGCCTCACATGCCTTCACTTTCTTACTGCCATCTCCTGCCAGAGCAGCAAGCAAGGCCAAGACAGCCACAGTGGAAAATGTGGGAAGGGGAGGGGAAGTAGGCCACTATGTTGAGATTATATAGCATGGTTTTGGTAGCAGGGGTCTGCAGGGATCACTGTGTGACACAGCAGGAGGAGCTGATCCCCTGTCAGCCAGCTGCTTCCAGCTGTCTCCAAAGTGGTCCAGCTGCCCAAAGCTGAGCCCATCAGTGACAATGGTGGTACCTTTGTCATAACATATTTAAGAAGAGGGGAAAATGCTGAACAGCAGATGGGAGAAAGGAGTGAGAATATGTGAGGAGAACAGCCTGCAGACCCCAAGGTCAGTGCAGAAGGAGGGGCAGGAGGTGCTCCAGGTGCCAGACCTGAGATTCCTCTGCAGCCCTTGGTGCACACACCACGGTGAAGCAGCTGTGCCCCTGCAGCCCGTGGAGATGCCAGGAGGAGCAGAGATCCACCTGCAGCCCCTGGAGGATCCATGCCAGAGCAGGGGGATGCCTGAAGGAGGCTGTGACCCCATGGGAAGCCTGTGATGGAGCAGGCTGACAGCACTTGCCCCCATGGTGAGAGGAGCCCATGCTGGAGCAGATTTGCTGGCAGGAGCAGGAGTAGCAGTCTGCATAAGCAGCTGTTGAAGGCCACCATTACCTCCGTTGCCCCTGCATCCTCTGATATTCAGCCTTCACAAAATATTTTCAAAATCTGTATTTCTTCCGGTTATGTATTCTGAGATTCACTGAGAATCCTTACTGAACTTCCATCTGGCACCCTCAATGAACACCAACTTGATTTGCTGTTCAAATTATCATTTGAAGACGTACTAATCCTCCTCATGATGTACTTGTGAAGTATATAGTATATGCCTTTTGTCAGGTATGAAGAACCAAAAAAAAAATATGAACAGCTATTCAACATCAGATGCCAGAAGAATGCCTTTAGCCATATATATAAATATACATATTTGATTCCATGAAGACACCTTTGCCATACAAGAAAGGAACCTAACATTTCTTTATAGATAAATCATAAATACTTGTATTTTTTTAGATTCTTCTGATTTAAGAACAAAATCACTGCACATTTGATACAATCCTAGTAATTAAATAATTTACAACTTCTGTGAACAAAAAGATGGTTTACTTTATGGGACAAAATACTAAAAACAGAACTGAGACATGCTGAACTAAATCACTCCAATGGCATTCGTCATCCGAAATAGGCTCATCATCCCTCCCCACCCCTCCAACAGTAGTTGCAACAGCAATAGAAAAGATCAAGAAGATGTCTGTTCTTCAGAGTCAACTGTGAAAAAAAGTCAGCAATATATAACAGCAGCGATGGACAAGGAAGAGCAAACCCAAACAAACTTGTTGAGTATTTGTTCATTTACTTTTTCTGAACACAAGCCAAAGTGCACCACACTGGCTTGTTCTGAACTTCAGATACAGATGTCCTAATCTCCTTAGATCCTTCACAGATTTAGAATTCAGTCTCCCTGAGGCCCCTATAACCAAGTAAGAAAACTCTCTTTATCTAGCTTGGTGGCTGCCAAGACAGATTCCATGTCATTAAGGATGTCAGAGCTCAAAGCCTCTTGCAGACTTGGCATCAGTTCTTCTCCTTCTATATTCATTCCATCTCCTTCCAGTGTCCCAAGGTCCACATTTGTCCCTGGAATGGCTTCAAGGTAGTCTGGGAAACGGTTCTGATGGGATGGTATGTTACTTTGGCCAATACTGTCACCTAGTTATAACACAAAGATGGATATTAAGTATAGTGGAAGTACCAAACCTACAATTTATCAGGACAACTGGTTAAAGGTTAATCGTGTACCTCTTGCATCATACAAGCAGTGTGACTCATAGAAATCCATCACAAACCCCAAAGATATCTTGGCTGCATGCAGATGTACAAAGAACATGCCTTTGTTTCCAACTTGTACCTACTGACCCAAATCTTACAGATCTTTGATGTCATTTAGCATAATTTAATTTTTACACTTGAAGGAAAAAGACAATACTGAGTCAAATATAGTTTTGGAGTAGTACTAACAATTCTGGATGAGGTACTATTCTTAGCCCTGAACAACATTACTTTAGAAAGCAAACACATTTAAATTCCTTATAAAAACAGGAGTGACATTACTTATGAGCAATTACCCCATCCTCCCAATACACTTGATTACAAATATATTTTTTTTGTAAATCTAATGTTTCTATCAGAGATACAGGGGAAATAGGAAAAGGTAGAAAACAATGCAAAAAGTATCAGAGCTTTTCAGAATTGCTTGTTTTCATTGTAAATGGATACAAGTGTATTTGGAAAACATGCATTAAAAATGTACACAAACCAGACCTGTATCCATCTCATCAACACTGTTCAGGAAGTCATCTGGGGTTCTGGGTACACTGTAACTGCTCATGCTAAGTCCACTATCTGTGCTTTCATCTCTGGAGTGATATGTTCCACTGTAACAGAAGATAAGGAGGAAAAAAATGAGGGTAGAGCACTGAAAAAAAATAAAATAGATGCTTGTTTTGAACTAATTGATGGGCTTTGAAAACATTGCTACCATGAGAAATCCCTATTCTAATAAAAAAACTAAAGCATTTGTTTGCATGAGACACCTGGGTTTTATTTATGCAGACCTTTTCCAGTTAAAATAATATTATTTAGATTTACTTAAACTTGATGAGAATGTACCTAAGCAGCTTTAAGAAATGGCCTACTTGTGTTGTGCATAATTTTAATCTTTTCACACCCACCCAGCTAAAACCTTTTCAAGCATATCAGATAATCCACAATGATTATAAAAATAATAGTAATTATGGTGCACCCTTTTATGCTTCCATAAGGATAAAAAATACTTCTAACTAATGTTCCCATGTTTAATCAACCACTGAGGAGTATTTTAGGGTCACTGCTGTTATAAATAGTTGGAACTCCTTTAGCAATTCTTCAATTGCTTCCCACTGCTGCACTACTGCTTGTTCAGTCACACACGTCAAGGCAAGAGAGCACCCAAATATAAATCAAACCCCTGGTACAGAAGCCATCCTATAAACAAACCCTGCTCAGAATGATCTTGCTGACAGAACAGTTAACCAAACTGGTGGCATGGGGCCTCACATGCCTTCACTTTCTTACTGCCATCTCCTGCCAGAGCAGCAAGCAAGGCCAAGACAGCCACAGTGGAAAATGTGGGAAGGGAGGGAAGTAGGCCACTATGTTGAGATTATATAGCATGGTTTTGCAGCAGGGGTCTGCAGGGATCACTGTGTGACACAGCAGGAGGAGCTGATCCCCTGTCAGCCAGTTGCTTCCAGCTGTCTCCAAAGTGGTCCAGCTGCCCAAAGCTGAGCCCATCAGTGACAATGGTGGTACCTTTGTCATAACATATTTAAGAAGAGGGGAAAATGCTGAACAGCAGATGGGAGAAAGGAGTGAGAATATGTGAGGAGAACAGCCTGCAGACCCCAAGGTCAGTGCAGAAGGAGGGGCAGGAGGTGCTCCAGGTGCCAGACCTGAGATTCCTCTGCAGCCCTTGGTGCACACACCACGGTGAAGCAGCTGTGCCCCTGCAGCCCGTGGAGATGCCAGGAGGAGCAGAGATCCACCTGCAGCCCCTGGAGGATCCATGCCAGAGCAGGGGGATGCCTGAAGGAGGCTGTGACCCCATGGGAAGCCTGTGATGGAGCAGACTGACAGCACTTGCGGCCCCATGGTGAGAGGAGCCCATGCTGGAGCAGATTTGCTGGCAGGAGCAGGAGTAGCAGTCTGCATAAGCAGCTGTTGAAGGCCACCATTACCTCCGTTGCCCCTGCATCCTCTGATATTCAGCCTTCACAAAATATTTTCAAAATCTGTATTTCTTCCGGTTATGTATTCTGAGATTCACTGAGAATCCTTACTGAACTTCCATCTGGCACCCTCAATGAACACCAACTTGATTTGCTGTTCAAATTATCATTTGAAGACGTACTAATCCTCCTCATGATGTACTTGTGAAGTATATAGTATATGCCTTTTTGTCAGGTATGAAGAACCAAAAAAAATATGAACAGCTATTCAACATCAGATGCCAGAAGAATGCCTTTAGCCATATATATAAATATACATATTTGATTCCATGAAGACACCTTTGCCATACAAGAAAGGAACCTAACATTTCTTTATAGATAAATCATAAATACTTGTATTTTTTTAGATTCTTCTGATTTAAGAACAAAATCACTGCACATTTGATACAATCCTAGTAATTAAATAATTTACAACTTCTGTGAACAAAAAGATGGTTTACTTTATGGGACAAAATACTAAAAACAGAACTGAGACTATGCTGAACTAAATCACTCCAATGGAGAAGGCTTTTTGGCTGTTGTCTCACTCTTGGAATGTCCAGCACTTCTCTTCAAATCGCTCCTTAATATACATTTCCTCTTTCTTCAGCAAGGATTTGTTCATTTAGTAGTCACACCACCCAAAATTACCACATGCAACTAAACATCATTACCCAAAATAGAGTGGATTTTTCTTCAAATAATCATTGTTAAAATATGTGTATACAAAAGAAGAAATACCAATTTGGGAGTTAAACAGGGAACTACCATCACTACCAGTATAAATCTAACCGACAAAAATATACAAACAAGTGGGGCAAATCAAAAGGTGAAATAGTCTAATGACGTCTGATGAATATCCCATTAAAAAAAATAAAAAGTCAAATATGATGGTAAGTACTGAAGACAGCAGGCAGATTTGATTATGCATTTTAAACCACTACTGAGCATTATCTCAAATTGCTCCAATGTAGTGATTCTCTGAGATTTTTTAATGCTTCTATTATATAGGCAGCAGAAAATATCAAACAACCTAAACTCTGAATAGGTAACTCTGGGGCCTAAATTTAGTACTGTCTCACCAGGAACTTTATATACACCCTATAAAGATAGAAAGGAGCATTTCTTAAAGTCTGAACTTTAACATAAGGAGTATCAACAAGACCCTTAGGTCATAGTCCAAAACTTTGGGACTGCTTTCTGAGAGAGCAATGCATATTCACAGATGTCCTTTCTTAAAAATCCCTTTCCCACACCCATATGGCAGAATTTAAGTGCAGTGCCACACATACACCAGCCTAAAAGGAGACAAATTTTCAGACCAAAACACAAGATAATCTCAACTAAGGCCAAATACAGATTTTCAGTAATTTGTATGGAGTAAGGGCTACATTAAAAAAAAAAAAACAAACAAAAAAACCCAAAGCCCAAACATATATACAACCAGGCAAGCAATATCTTTTTGCGCTTTGCAGTTAAGTATCAATCTGCCATAAAATTACAGAATGCATATTTGCCCTTTCTGGCTTTTTCCTGTTTCTAGTTAATGGCAAAGATCCATCACTTTATATTTTGTGTGTAGACTCACAATGGATAAACTGCATCAGTCCATTGCCATGGTCATTTGAAAACTAAAGATGCATTTCCTTCAGGTCAGAAGACAGGTTTTGAAGATGTGAGGACCTGTATGATGTATAATGGCAACAGCCTTCCAGCAGTTCAAGCTAGAATTTTACTACACCACATTGGTACCATCACCTACCTACAGAGGCTTCCCATACAAGAGCAAATCAGGTTTAAATTGTCTTGTCTCTTTTATTTCATAGGACAAAGCCAGTCGAGGCTCACACAAGAACACCCTACAGGATGAATTCCATGTAGGATAATCCCTCCAAAAAACATCAAGTTTTCTAATCATAATTGCCTGTGTAGAAGATAAATCTTCCCAAAGGGATTACCCAAAATACAGATATCACTTATTTCAAGATGCAGCAGTGTCTCTAAAGTTGCAATGTTTGGTGGGAAGCATTTGCAAGCTAAAATTTGAACAGTATTTCTAACAAAATAAACACTTCAAGTCAGAGGGACTTAGGAAAAAGTTTTATGAAAGACTAGTCTATATTGTAAGATTCTAAATCTTGAATGAAAATACCTACTTCAAAATAATACAGCATTTAAAATGAAACATGCCACTATTTGTAGACCTAACATTAGCAGAGTAAAAATACTGCTAAATACCTGAAGTGGAAGGGAGGGGTGAATGGAGAAACCTTAAAATGAACCTCAAGCTGTAATCCTAAATGTGCCTCACAGTTCATTTGATCTCACAGCAAGCTATTCACAAATTGAGTCAGTAATTTGAAATGACTGTTAGTCAACAGATTATGCAGAGGCAAACATGTTATGACTTTGAATAAAAACCTTCCTACAAGTCTGAACAGACTACTTCCTCCCACAGGAGACAGCTTTTAATCTTCAGCTTTTACTAGACTTGCCATTTAAGGAAAGATTCATTTACAGCTGTGGCTCTTGGCACGGACAGATGTTCAAAATAAACTATTACATGTACCAAACAGAATTTTAAATCAAATTTCTTTCCTCTAGTAGCTATTCCTACAAACCTGTTAAGAAAGGGATCAGAACTATTTGTAGTCATTGTTCTCAGTTCCTGAGACATTCCAGGAGATGACACGGGGTTTTGAGATCCACCGTCTTGTTCCATTGTTGGAAGCTGGCTACGGAGAGCCAATTCCTAGAACAGCAGGAGAGGGAGAAAGAGAGATCATGTTAGGCATTTGAATGCACTTTCTGGATACATAAACACATGACATTATAGATAATTGATGCTTTTACTGCTTCCAGTTACAGGAGTTAAATGAAATGAAACTAAAGTTTCTGAGGACATAGCAAGAATCTGTACTGGCTTCAATGAAAATGCAAGTTTCAGCAGCCATGACCACCATTACAGAGACTGTACTGTAAATGTATTTATGGATGTACGTATCTGTATGCTTACACAAATATTTTCTAGTTCACTTCAGTATCTTTCTGCTAAGTCTATACTTAAACCAAAACAAGAATTGTTAATACTATCTGACCCCTAATATAACCTGTTTAGCTCTGCTAAATAGCATTTTATCCCCATTTCTTTTATATTCAGATTTAATTCCTGGCTTCCTTTGTACCTTTCTTGTTTCAGTCAGCAAAGTTTCAAGTCTTTTCCTAAAAGTTTCCATTCATTCTTCCTGTTTGAGGCACGCATTTGAAATTTATGACTGATCAAATCAGTGATTTGTTCCCTGTGTAAATTTCAAAGCTCTTCAAATTTGGAGTAATTTCTTAGTAAGGCCAAGACACTGCACTTCTGAAGCTACTAACCTAATTGCATATAATTTTTTACACATCTGAATGTTCACCAGCTTGAATCAAACCATTCATTAAGCTTGTCATTACTAACTGATGAAATTAAGTGTTAACATAAAATGCATTATATTAAGGGCAGATGGAAATAAGCAACATTTGATGTAATTTCCAGTGACCCCTCTCCCCTTTTTAAACAAGTAATCCATGAGTTACACATGCAAAAATACAGTAATTTTCTTCAAGCAACTCTATTCAAACATCATCAATGTCCCACCCACCAAGATTGAGCTTTGTTATTGCAGAGACTGATAAATCTATTGACTATCCTGTCACCATTGCTGGTAGTATGTGACTTCCAGGCTGTGCCTGGGAAGATAACCTCAGGCAAAATCAATCCTGTCAGTCTTGATAATACTTAATATTTCTCACTTGTAAAATGAGACGTCTTCATCCATTTTCAATGATAAGTTTAAGGACTACTATACTGTAGTCTTTTAGAATATAAAAGTAACTTTCCCCCAATTCTTTTTCCAAGTGACTTCTTTCTGAGAAATCTAAGGTTATTTCATTTTATTTCCAGCAGACTGTGTATTGAAGCTTCCCTGCTGACAGGTTTTCTTTTCCTCACTAATCTGCATATGCTTCACTCCCATTCCTGTGGATTACTATTCTACATATTCCTTTAAGTTGTATGTCTTGCATTAGAAAATTTTCTCACTACAGCTGATTAGATCTCTGCAGAAAGTGTATAAGCATACAACTGGTTTCTGTGTTCACCACACCCAATTACTACTTCAAGTAAACCTAGCCCTCTGCTCATCACCACTTATCTGGCCAGTGTTCTAACAAACAGTAATAATACTCCATCCCCATTTTCAGATCACAGGACATTAAACATCTTTTAATAATTTCTAAAGGCTTATCCATATGATTTTCATTTGCTTCTGTAATAAAACCAAATGTAAAGCCTACATAATGACATCGTACTTCACAGCTAAGTTTGCAGCCTTGTATCAATGACAAGTTACCTGATATACAGGTAGATTCATCCATCTGTCATAAGGAAAGAAAGAAGCGTTCTTCCTGGAATTTCCCAAACACTGATCTGAAGAAGGCAGAAGGTCTTAGACCTGCTATCCCCGAGACAGCTCAAGAACTGCTCACCCATGTGCTGTGTCCTTTTCCCCTTCCCTCTTGGTTTGATCTGTACATTACATCTTTATTTCCGTGGGCTGCAGCCCCCGATTTGGATGGAGAGGAGGAGCCAAAAATGCCAGCAGACTAGAGAAGCAGCTTCATCTCACACCAGTGCCACAAAGAGTGGTAACAAGGCAAAATCTCTACATGGAGTCATTTACTAAAGTGACATTTTATCTCCTTTGTGTGGCCTTTCCAACTGGAACTGCCTCCTGATTCGATAGTTGTGAGGAAGATAAGAAATCCAGATGTCCCCTTTTCAAGAGCTATTGACACCAGGAAAGAAAAAAACCCCACAATTTTTCTTCTGTTACTCTAAGAAAAAAAGTCAGTACAAAGGAACAAGAAATTTGGAAAACCAGGGAAGTTACCTTTGTATTTTTCTAAATCCTCAGAGTGTAGGAGAGGCTGAAGTTTCATCAACACATGAACTCAAACAATATGGTAAAAATAATTGTAGCTCAAGACGCTAGCCAGCTAAAACAAGAAAAATCTCATTTCTCTAAAGGCCCACTATTAAGATGTATTAAACAAGGAGAGAGAACTGTATTTTGCCTACTCTTTGGCATGTACTACGTAGTGAAACTAGTATTTTTAAAATTAGTACTGCTTTTATCTTTGTTTTAACAACATTTCTAAAAAATGGAAAACTGCAACTATTTATAAGTAGCATTATTGCTACTTTTACAGGAGCCAGAAGCACTTTCCCCTCAAAAGAATGTTCTTACTCATCTAAGTAATAAATTTATGCCATTCTGGGAGCCTGAAAGAGAAAGGAATTACCAAAAAAGACAATCTATTGAGAAACAAATACAGTGCAATTTTAAATATTTTTTTAAGACAAGTAGAGTTTCCTAAAGGCCTAAAGAGTATGTTAAGACTATTTTTCCTAAAAGGTATAAAAAAATGGAAGCTGAAAAGTTGTGTTGCTTGAAGAACAATCTTTTAGTTTTTCCTTCCTTATAAACCTGATTTGCAATTAAAAAAAAGTTGTAGGTTTTCTATACTTAAAAAAATGTATGGGAGTGTCCAAGTCTCTCCCAGCTCCAGAACAGAGTAATGTGAACTCAAGGCTTTTAATTCATGATTTGAAATATGTGTTTTATTAGAAGTATTAAAAGTCTGGAGGCAAAAATAAAACTATGACAAAATCCTGGCTTAGATTTCTATGAATTGACCTCATCCTATTTTTTAAGTGTGTCAAACTTGTTTTAAGTATCTCTGGGAAAAGAAAAAAAAAGTAGCATTCCTATTGATAGTACAAAAGTTGAATTTTAGTTATTACACAGACCAAAATGATCTGTCATCTCCTTAAATAATTTTTAAAATAAGGTCAGTACTGTGTAATTTATCTGGCTGACCTCATGCACATTTTTTTTTTCATAATTCCAGACAGATTAAGTTTTACATTAAGTTACAGGTCATTCACACCATGTTCAAATTAACTTTATAAAACTACTCTTTTAAGAGTACTTTTATCTTCACTGGCTTTTGAGGAAAGGCAGATGACTTGTGCAACTCACTTATATTCTTACTGTATTAAACCTATGATATGCTACTCAAATTTACTTAATATATCCTGGTAATTGGTTTTGTAAATTTACTTTGTAAGTGCCAATTTTAGCATTTCTGCCCCCAACCACTTGACTTTTATGTGATCCACAGGCTTTCCTGGGATGGGACAGAAGTTTTAGGGGAAAGAGGAGACCATAACATTCATGGGCAGACTTACAGCACCAGTTGCTTCTTCAGGTTAAGTGCTTGCATTTTTGTGAGGGCCACAAAATTACAGCACATACACAAAAGAGTCAGGGAAGACATGGGGACTGATGGAAGACAAATGAACTCAGCAATGAGGAGTTGGGCAATTGTGAGGACTGAGTGGGAAACAGACCATTCACTGCTTCAGTCACAACAACCAGCACAGCCAGTGAACGCAGTTCTGATTTACTATGCAGACTTTTAAACAAGGTATTTATCCATAAAGATCTACACACATGAGCAAGCAATGCAATTATTTTGTTGATCTGTAAAGCTTAGAAACAAGCTAGAAACAAGCAACAGACACAGAATGAGCAGGCATATACAGAGGAACTTATAAATATGTAGTATGCTGATCTTACTATCAAATACTCTAATATTAGCAGCAAATAAATAAGAAATCTTCCATCCTCAGCACAAGAAAATAGTCTGCACAACATCCAAGAATAAGCCATCAGTACCTTGACATTATTTGCCTCTATTTCTTTCCACAGCATACTGTAAGGGAAGAAATCTGTTACTTAACATCTGTTCAATTTTGTGACATATACAAAACTTGACTGACATCTGCTCTACATTAGAAATGGTTGACAATCAGATGCTAGCTGCAGGAAAATGGAAATAGAATTAGTGGGGATGGAGTGAAAGTCAAGTCATGCAATCTCTTTACTAAGACAGACAGACATTTTTAAGGTTTCACAAATAACCAATGATGATAAGCACACGTAATTGAACAGATGCTTGGTGTTTTTAAATTTCCTGGATGTATCAACAGTTCTTGCTGATACACAGTAAGTCTGAAAGCTGTAATTTTTGCTACAGATACCTTTAACATTTTTAGAATTTCAGCAAAATACATCCTCATTCAAACAAGAAGAGTCCCTTAGAGTGCTTTGTATAAAAAAATTAGGGTGAGCAATTATTTGCTCTTTCCAGAAGGTAAGGCTTCCACACACAACACTTGGAATGTTAGCGTCACCACAGGATACTGCAGTACCACAGCAGAGACCACAACCTGGCAGGAACACTATGGTTACCCAGTACCAAAAAAACCTGACCATAGATATAAATACAACCATGGTACTGTGTCCAGGCTACATGGGGAAAAATGTCAAGAAGGATCAGGATATTGGGCTAGATGACCTCCACCAGTTCCTTCTAACCTAGTGATTTGTGTGGCATGAAAAGTTCAGAGATCCAGTTAAAAGTTAAGGAACATTTTTCAGATGTTTTTAATCCATCTATACAAGAGATTTCATATGATGGAAGCTTCAAGAATGCCAGTTCTTTACAAACGAAAGACCTTGGCAATCCCTCTCTAAAACAAACTTAGCCATCCCAGAATTAAGAGCACTGAACATATGAAGATCTAATTTTTATTATTCCTTAAAAGAATATCTAAAAGTTAGCAGGAGAAGCAATTACTCTGCCACCAAGCACAGCTTTATCATCAGGGAAGCAGGTAATTCCTCCAAACCTCATTAATTTTATTCAAAAAGAAAGACCTGTCTGAAAGAAAAAGTTGAACAAAGAAGTTTTATTTCTTTCTATACATTTTCTAGAGTAATTAGGTCAGCTGTGATCTGATCAGATGTACAGATTGGGACTTCAATAGCAGCATCATCAGAGAAGACAGACTATATTTGCCTGTACAGTACAAGGCCTCAAGAAGCATTTAGAGAACCAGAACCCTGAAGCAGTTCTCTACGCACTTTCTTCCACCTGTGGCTATTCATTACATTACTGAGGTGATATGAAAATACAAAAAGTACATTTAGATGGTGTGATACAGATAGTCTAGTATTACAGAACTTTAAAGGTGATGTGATTGCCCATTCTTCTACCCAACAGATCACACACACACACCCCTTGACTCATTACCAAGTGCAGACTAATAAAACTGATCCCAGGCAGGAGCTATGGTAGGAAGCAAGTTTAAATACAAATGGAATCCTGATTTTTGTATGACTCCTTTCATCAGTTTCCACTCCAAACAGAGCAGAGTGACCACTACATATACATTTAATAAATTATCAGTATAGTCCCTTTGAGTTTTTGCTGTTTTATGGGATTTAAAGCCATAATTTCAAGAAATTCCAAAAACTTCATCTTACATAGCACAGTATGAAACCGATAACAAGCTTCTCCATTTCCTGTATTTTTTTTGAGTTGGCAACAGGAAGAAATTAGTGGAAGAATGAACAATGACAGGGCTTCAGGCATAGAAGAAAACACAGAATACACTTTTGGCATTCTATAAGAAAAACATCCCCTAAGAATGACCTAATTTTGCCAGAAGATAAGGTTTTACTCCACTACTGTGGCCTGGGTCTCCTTTGTTTATTCTCTTGTATACCCATTATTCTTGAGGACTTTTTTTTTTCCTCCAGAATAGAATCTAATATTGATTGATAAGATCATTATGTGGCTAATGCTTTGTTAATTAATCAAATTACTACATCTCAATTAAAATGCTTCTGTTTAAGAATGGCTCTGGTATTGCCAAACAAGAAAGTATTTTTTCCAGGGTGTCAGCACAGTACAGTCTGAGGTTCCTCTACTTCAGAACTAGCAACAGACAAGGTTTGTGGTACTCTTCAGAATGCAACAGGCAACAGTACATCAGTACCCATGGCTTCCAAACAGAGGATATTTTCTTTTATTCTGTTTTTCTTGCCTAGTGTATATAGAGGTTTTTCTTAAAAACAAAGTACAGCACAAGCTAATATAAATATTGGTAGTAAGAATTAGTAGATTAAAATACTGTAAACATTAGCAAACATGAAGTTCTCTGAATATATCCATAAATCCACCCTTCCAGAGATTCATTCTATGATCAAGTTCTTTACCAACTGAAGGAAGACCACATTAAGCTGTTTATTATGCTTCACATTTTGAACAACTTTATTTTGGTCTGAGCTTTCCATAACTGTTGTTTCCTATATAGAAAATGTATGTATGCAAGAGGCAGTTAAATGTCCAAATGGAAAAACTATACTGCATAGCAATTATTTTGTTAGTCTAATCTATTAAGTAATTCTGTTATACTATGCATGCTTAAAAATCATAACTATTTCAAGTGACTCTTCATTAACTGATAACAGATATCCTTCTCTAAGATCATACCTGCTTTAACAAACTGATAAGAACATTCATATGAACAGTACTTAAAAGTCACCAACTACTACCTTAGATAGTTTGCTTCAAACAAACATCTTGATGACATCAGGACTGGAACAGCAGTATCCTCAAGAATGCTAAACAAGAAGGCTGTTTTCAATGTAAAAAAATGTGCAATGAATTCCTCGTTCGCTCTTAAATATTGATATAAAGTTGTGGTAATGCAGCACTCCTAAAAACAGTGTTAGGGCTGTGACCAGAAAAGTGATTCAAAAATGTGCATGGCAGAGGCTGGTTTTTTGTTTGTTTGTTTGTTTTTTCTTTTTTAGAATGTTTTCATGTAGCAGAAAGTTCCCTGCTAGCCTAATTTAATGCTTTCATTTTTCTAATTATGCTGAAACATCAGTTTAGAGCCTACCTGATGTTTTGGAGAATTTGCTGTGCTGGGATTGATATTCCGCAATGCCTAAGAGTAAAAATAAGATGGATAAAAATTACTTTAGCTGCACGGTTTACCTATGCAGGCTGTCTTATTAACACCATCTTGTAGTATCAAGCCCCCGAGACAGGCCAGATGAGACAGGATAAGGGAGTTAAGAACTGTGAAAATCATGACACAGTGAAACAAAACTCACAGATTTACCAAGGATGCGTATTTGACAGACAAGCTTAACGACTAAGGAGAACAACATGAAGAAAACTGGCTGTCACCTGCTCCAAAGTTAGTCAGGTTCTCAATGACAACTGAGGCAAGAAGACAATTAGAAGGCCTACCTAGAAGCATGCTAGCACAGGGTAAAATGTCTGTTTGTGGATTAATTGCAAAGCAGAAACAGCAGAAGCCCAGGTGCTTAAGCAGAGAGAAAGTCCTGATGCCACCTTTGCAATGTATTCTTACCTAGAGTACTATAAAAAGTAATGGCTGTAAAGATGACCCATCTTACACCAAGAGATGCTGAAGATTCCTACAAAATAGTCCTTGACTACAAAGGGGATAACGGAAGTCAGATTCCAGGACAGAATACTGCAGGTGATGAAGAAAGAGAAAAGCTGTCTTTGAAGACATTAAGATGTTATCCTCTTCTGATACAAGACCCGTCACCCAAAGTGAAAAGGGAAAGATTTTAGAAGGTTTTCCTCAAAGAAAAGATTAGTGCTTTTTCTGCCATATCAAACACCCAAAGAAATATCTTAAGTATCTAGCACAGATAGTAATAACTACTAAAACACTCAGACTGAACAATCGAACAGAAGGCTTAGAGTCAAAAGGAGATCAAGCCCGAATTCCAATCCAGAGATGGCAAAGTCCAGCCCTACACTTTAATATTTGCTACAGCCATATCCATATAGTAGAAAACACTGAAAGGCATAGTTTGCAGCCTTATTATGAAGTTTGAAATTCTTCAGCATAAGAAAGCCACAGGTTCAAAATGCAGCACAAGTTATTCAGTTGTTTTATGCTCACTCTAGTATTGAACAGGTAAGATTATGGCAACAAGGCATCTCCTCAATGTATCTTATATAAACTTTGAAAATACTTCAAAATCCTACAGACTGCAACAGGTTCTAAAACTGAAGACTTTCCTCCACTTAAAAGAGAGAACTAAAGTAACTGTTGGAAATAACTTTTTGCATGACTTGGAACTCAATGAATATGAAATATATTATTAGGAGGAATATCCAATCATATCAACAGTCCACACTGTCATCCTTACAGTTTGTGAAGCCTGCTCTTTAGGAGTTTTGTTAGAGGGAGGAATGAGGGAGGAAAGCAAAATTCTTCATCTAAAAAAATCAAATACTTTCACCAGCAAGCTGATACCAGTAAGAGAATGAATTCAGACCTTTTTAGATCTCAAAGCTTTTTGTATAGTCACTGGTCTTTACGACTCACTGAAACAACAACTTAGAAAAACCAAAACATAACATACAAAAGAAATAGTGGAAGTAGGTGTCTAACCTGTGGCCTCACCTGCCGAAGCAATTCTTGATGCTTCAGTCTCAGCCTTTCTTTCTCCATCTGTAGCTGCTGAAGTCTCATCTGTTGTTGCTGATTGGAGCTGCTCCCTCCCATCACACCACCCTGGGGACTCTGAGGAGCCAGAGGAGGTGGCTGTTTGACTGGAGCACTTTGGCTGATTCGCTGATTCATGGCTAAGGAACCAAAACAATAAACATTTAAAAAATAAATTCAAACAAATGCATGCAAGGAAAGCAGTATTCATGAAAGGTATACATTAAAAAATATACAAAATTACAAGGCATGAACAGTACAAAACATGCAGCTACAGTAATATTCAGAGTGTGAAACATATGCTCATGCGTGAGCAATCGATGTGTGCAAAATTAACGTGACAGTCTCATGGTTAAGATCATGTACTTATTCTGAAAGCTTCTAAAAACAGTTTAATGGGCTAACTGGTGAAAATTCAAAAGTGGTAGTAAAATATTTCAAGTTGAATTAGAAAAATCTCTCTTCCTTCTAATAAACTATTCTCACTGCAGACACGCATAGTAAATAACTGGTTTTATTCATATGGAATCTTAGGTAAATTTAACTTGAGAACACACAGAACGACAAAAGGGATCATTTCACTTTTATAGAAAACAATTAAAGGCTACCTGTTGTGGTGCAAGGTCATGCAACCAGCATTCACATCCTTGTCACATCACTATTTTAGTGTTAGAGACTTCATTTAGAACTTCTTGATAGGCAAAATTACAGTTGGTACAGAAATGGCAGATAAATTATACAGCCATAAACATGGACATCAACATAGAAAACATTTTGCAAGTGCTTAATTTTCTTTTATCCCCCAGAATTATGCATTGCATTTTTCCTGGGGAGCAGAGACTAAAAATGGAGCTTTGAAAGCACAATGCACAATGAGAACCCACCTTCCTTTCCCCTATAAAAGCAAGGCCTAAGACAATTTTGTTTTATAAAATAATACCTAACTGGGATGCATGAGGCCCGATTTCTCCCTCACATGAATATGGTTGAAGTCAACAGAGCACGAGAGTTCCCAGAGTGAAACAGAGAGTGGGAAATGCTAACTGTATTGCAAGGGCACTATTTTCAGGGGCTTTCAGCTTGGAATTAGCTCTCCATCTCCATTGTGTTCTCTGTAACAGACTGTATCTGTTAACACTCACAGTATTCTGCAGAATGCATTTGCTGAAGCAATGATGGGACAATGGCAGGGATTTTTTTTTCTGGGAATGAGGATTATGGTTTACAGAAACTAAGAAAAAAAAGAGAGAGGTTCTTTTAGGATGACAGGGTGAAGTGGGGAAAAAAAACCAACATCTGTAGAATTAGTTTGAATTAATGTTTTCATCATATAGAGGATTCCTGGAATACTAACATTTCTAACTACCATAAGAAAGGAGAATTCTCTCATTAAAAAATCTGTATAATATTTTCACTGAAAAGCCCTTCAGTCTCCACTGTCTTTTGAGTATTCAATTTAAGGTACAGTAGTGCTGTTCTTCTGTTCCAAGAAAGCCAACATATATTTATCACATAATACTAAACAAATTAGAGACCCAACCCTGCAGTCTACCCTTTCAACTAATCCACTGGTCCAGCACAGACTCAACAGTCTAATGGGCAGAAGGGTCATATTTTCATAAGTCCAGCCAACATACAATGCTGTAAAATATCTTACAGTAATTTGAAACAGTATTTCATGCAGTTACTAGTTAAAGAGTTTCATACATATAATTGCTATTATGATAGAACTTCCTGTAAGGTAAGTGAATCTGTAAAGTAGGAATACAAACTGGAGCCCAGTACCAAGTAGAAACAACCAGGACTGCAATTCAGTTCCAACCTACAAGTCTCATCCTGATGCAGCATGAAAAAAAAACAGTGGGAAAACGAAATTCCTGTGGATCAAAGCCTAAAATCAAGCAGTTGATGTTACAAGACATCCAGCACCACTTCACCATCAGAACTGAACTTCAGGACAGGTGACCAGAGTGAGCTAATTAACCAGCTTTGCCACACGTGTTGTGGTCTCTGGGCTAGTGGCAGGAAGAATAGCCAAAGACACTACCTAGAAACTGTTAAGCAAAAGTCCTAACACCATCAACAGCTGTCCTGTAAGGATGTGGGCAGTGAACATTTAACTACAAGCACCAGGAGCCCCACTGGGCAATATCTGCTGGAAGCTTGACAGCAATTACTCAACTTTCATTTTTCAAAGTTGTAGCAAAGTTGAAGCTAGAGAAAGCAATGCAAAAAGCCAGGCAGCCCATCCAGCAGTTTTAGAAAAGCTAGACAAGACATTGCTGGAGTGGGGAATAGATCTCCTCCTTTCTCTCTTTCCACATCTGGAACCAGGACCATGGCTTTTGCTCTATGTATCTTATTCTCTTTCACCTTATAAGCAGAAATGAAGTTAATAGGGGACAACGGAAAACAGCCTTCTCCTGCTGTTAGTTAATTCTGCAACCCTATCCAAAGTCTGTGCTACCTCTCAGAAGTTCCAGGATCCAAACCCTGCTAATAAACAAGGTGGAAGGTCAATTACAGTGTAAAGTCAAAAGGGAGAAAAATTCAAAAATTACAATCACTTGAAATGAGCACATCTAAGTTAAAAGCAAACTAGCTTGTAGAATTTAAGTACCCAAAGCTGAAAAATGTCAATTTTCTTTTGGTTAAAACCACTCCCTTTATAGTCTAGTCCCCAGTTATATAATCATGGTTTCAGAGTCCTACCTCAATGCAGTTCACAGCCAAGTCATGTTACAGATAACCTCATAAAAATTTAACAGTGTCTAACCTTAGTTAAATACTTCAGTGTGCTATCATTAACATTCCTTCAACATGTTATGAATTTGTCTTTCCTGCATGCACCATACAAGCATCTCTCTTCCTCAAATAGGCAGCTTTGTATTTCCTGCTCATGCCATTTCTGCTCTTTTTATTTTATATATGTGTGTCTTTCTGACAGCTGCTTGTATTATTCCTGTTCTCTCTGACCATTGTTTGCTCCATTCTTCTCATCTCCTGACTTTGCAATTTTAAGTTAAAGAAAGAAATCATGTTTCTCTGATGCTTTTCATTTTATTCCCTCATCCTAGATCCCCAAAATGTCTTCTAATGTCCATTTTGAAAGTAGTATTGCTAAGAAAAAGCATATCTAAAGGAGGAATATCGTAAGATATTGAGACTTTGGTGTATACTTAAAATTCATCAATAAACATTAGGGGATCAGTTAATAATATGATTTGGTAATTATTTGGAAACTGAATCTAAAATTGCACTTTCTGCATTATTATTATTATTATTACATCATTGAAAGGAATTTTCTGAACATTTTATTATTTCAGGAATGAAAGTGCAAAAGACTTCAAATTGGTAAGATTTTAAATCCTCAGACTTTTTATATGAGCAAACTCTTTTTAACCGTGAAATTAAACTAATAGTCAGGATATTAGAAGAAGATGCTGCTAACTGAATTTTACTGACTTAACATATCCAAGTGAAAAAACCGCAACAATAGTATCAATGATTTTCATACACCTTGGTGATTACACAAGTGTGCTATCTTCAAGGGTAAACTCAAAGAAGAATGTAATTATCTATAATTTCCAACACAGTATTTAATGAAAAGGTGAGGGAGAAACACATCTTGTTTTAAGTGACAGGAAGAACCAGAGGGTTTTAAAGCTTTTTGTTGTTGATTTGGTGTTGAGGTACTTTTGCATGCTTGTTTTGTTAGTGAGCTTTTTTTTCTTTTTACATTCCCAATTCCCCATTACTTACCAGGATACAACTGCAGAAATCTGCACTCTAAAGAATATGCTTATTAATGTGATCTCAGATAGCAGGTATTATTTTTTGTCCACCTCATGTATTTGTAACGATCCTGACTTACACAACTCTTACCAAGTACTTCGAATTCAAAGGTGAAGAGCTTCATTTTATCTGTTAGCCAGGACTTACTAGTTTCTAATACATTTTGTTCCTTACCATCCATGGCTATGGAAAGCATTTAAATAAGGGGCTCTGCACCCACACAGCGGAGGATGCAAAGACCTCACAGGCAGAGCAGGAACAAACAAGTCTTTGTTTCTAGAAGAGGGGGATTTGAGGGAGGAGGAGGGGCAGACAAGTTAAAAAACATGGGCAACTTAAGACAGTAAAAAAGATCTTCACAATGGCTTCATATGGCTTCACAATCTGCAGAATATAGTCAACTGCAATTGCTGCAATATGTTTTTGAGAAAATTACTGGTCTTCAAATGCTACACATTAAATGTTCTACTGTCAGCAGCAGAAATGCCTCTTCTGTACTATACTGGACAATACCTGACAATTCCTGAAAAAAGTTTAGACTGCTGACAACATACATTAAAAAAACCAAACAACCAAAACCCAAAAAAAAGACGAAGAGAGAGAAGCAATTACCAGGCATTGGTGTTAGAGAAAAAAGGCCAACAAATTTTTAACAACTCAAGCATAAAAGGTTAATTTCTCTCCCAAGATCCTCTGTTGGTTGAAAATCCCAAGTCCCAGGGCAGTGACAGTTTGCAATAACACAAATTCTCCTATGCAGAGTTACATGCAGAGATTGCACCCTTAGTGATTAGGAACACAGCTGAATGTTGTTGTTTCTTTTCTACTTAGAATTTCACCTTTCAAAGCTAAAACTAATTTTAATCAGCCAGTTCAGAGACACTACTTAGCTGAACAAACAACAACAAAAAAGCTCAGGATGCGAGCATACTATGGATGACTGTCCTTAGTAATAAGAATCAATGCTTTCATTGGGGGAACTAAAAAATTTGTCCCCTTCAGCTCCATTTTGAAACTAGATATTTTGAAACTACTGTGCATCATTTTTGGCTATAGTCAGGTTTTAACCTGGTGCTAGTTTCCAACACTTCACCAAATGCAAAAATCCGCTTTGATTACATTTAAGAGAGTAGTGAAGAAAAAAAAATAACAGTAGGATCTGAAAGAGTCTCGGAAGTAATAAAAAACATGTTCCAAGGGGCTTTTCAGAAAGGATTTCTACAACAATTTGTTGTTTAATCAGGATGTAAGTCATGTTTCTGCATTGTATTCTTTATAATGTATTGCTATGTTACTCTAAGGAAATCCCACTCATAGTTTCATAATACTGCTGTTATGAAACAGCCTAAAAATTAGCACAATAAAATATTCCATTGCTTTCAGTCTCTGATTAATCTGACAATCCTTGATCTTAGAGTATGGGGGAAACCACAAATAGACTGTTCTCTGGGCTCATTTTGCTGCTTTAAGTGTACAAACAAATCTTAGTGTCTTAGGCAAACAAATATTCACAGACTCCTGAGCTGAACTTTTGGTTAAAGCGAGATATATCCAATGAAAATACTACTACAGAATCACATCCAAACTACAGGCTGGTTACTCTGCATTTATCAACTAGTTTCATTCAAATTAAATTACTATTTTTCTTTTTGTTACTCTGCATTTATCAACTAGTTTCATTCAAATTAAATCACTATTTTTCTTTTTGTTTTAGTACCACTATCGCACCTGCTGGTTAAAACAATATAAATTAAGTTCCTTTTTCTTTGATAAATCTGCCATTGTTTTTGAAGTCTTTCTGTATTGTCAAATGTAGATATGCAATAGCCACACTGACTTGAGCACCATTAAGACTCTACAGCATGTACAGACTCTTGAATCACTGGTAACTAAACTGGAGTAAAAAGCTGTGTCAGTTCTTTTCCCCCCACAGTAGTAAACAGCAGTATTTATAAACCACTTTCACTCAATGTATGCCAGTTTCAGAAGAACCAAAATATTCTGGCCAGCCAGAAAAGCAAATATAAATTATATTCAGCAGTAAAGTAAGTTAAGTAAGTAGCTTTTAGGAACTTCAGTGCACACATATAAAACAAAACTCTTTAAATGGGCTCTTATTAGAACTCTCTTTTAACTCTCTTTTAACATAACTCTTTTTCACTTTTTAAAAAAATCAATTTTAATTTTGGAAGGCTAAACTGAGTTTTAAATTACTTGACTTACAGAACGCAATTGACACTCTAAGTATCAGCACTACAGAACTATATAAGACACAGTGCACTGGACAGATTATGAGAAGCAACCTGAACTAATGTTGTTTAAATTTAAATTTTATGTATGAAACACTGAAGACTACAGCAAGTGCAGGAATCTGAACTAAACAAGGCCTCATATGCCTGTCCACTGACTCTCTGGCAAAATCTATTTAATAAAAGCTAGTCCACATGTTAGACCAAAGTTTAATCAGCAAAGAGTCCACATAAAGCTATTAGCTGTGAACAGGTTCACTGTTTAATCACCACATAATACGTCCTGGGTTAACTAACCAAAAGACAAGCTTCTTTACAATTTCTTATAAAATAACGTGGTAACTTTTTAAAATGCAGGTTTCCTTTAATTTGTTTGAGTGGAACAAACCCTGTATATATATGCATCTGCACATTTTCATATTTTTTTTAATTTGTCATATGCCCATTAAAAATAATTAAACAGAAATTACAAAATCCAGTAAAAACTACTGCAAAAAAAAATCAACAGTATACTGTCAAGAAACACTTCTATATAAAAGAAACTACCATCATGTTTCAACACGATTGAATTCAAAGACAAAAAGCCTGTTGTCTTTGAATTTAAGATCATATATGATTAAATATAGACTGTATAATTACTGTGGGTATATATATTTAGATTACAGATAATGAATCATGTTCAAAATGATCCACCTTCAACTTTTCACACAGTATGCTCATTAACAGGAAAGTGCAAACTGCCGTGTTAGAAGGATGTGGAGCAAAAAGTGTCCCTGTTAAGAGTGCAGTTTCCTTTCACTATCACAGCTGCTTAGACAACACTGCAAGCATGCATTATTTTTACTGGCACCCAGACATCATTAGCAATAAATCTCCTTTCCCAAACAGGATTCAATTACTCTGAAAACAGAACAAACCACAAAACAGGTGTAAACTTACATAAACCTACTGTCATGATAAATTCTTAAGAAAAGTGTGGGTTTCTCTCTCTTTCATAGTCTAGAAATATTCTACATAAAGTAGGTAACTGCATCCTGACACAACACTTGTGGACAGATTTAGTGATTTCTTCAGTGAACTTCAGTAAAGAGGTATAAATAAATCCTGCTTTCAAACAAACCCAGATTTCACTTTCTGATATAATCATACACAACAAATAATTATTTATTGTCATTACCATAAGGCAACACCTGCCTTTTACAAAGGGATGCCTACCAGTGAAATTTCATCTGTCTCTGCAGATTTGCAGCAGGCTTTGACAGAAGTCACTGGTTCACTGAAAACTGATGCTGCTTCATCTGTAAACATCTCTGACACACATACCAAAATACAGAAGTCTTTACCCCATCCTAAGTGATCCCCTGAAACTGTTCCTCTGGAAGAACAGAGACAAGCAAGTGAAAAATCTAATACCACTGGACCATTTTAGATGGAGTCAAATCCTCCTTTGTTTTACAGGGTATGTAAAGAGGATATGCCATTGCATTTGCAGACCAAAGCCACTTGTGGTCACGCTCTGCTTTTTGTGTAAAAAAACTGAAGGCAGATCTGGAACTTAACAAATCTTAAATGCTACTATGATCAGACACAAAGTCTGTTTTTTTTTTTTTTTTTTTTTTTTTTTTTGACTAGACAAAGGCCAAACCCCAGTTTTCCAATCTAGAGCTCCAGTTCTATCTTGTCCAAAAATCTGCATCTTGAAAGACTTCTACAAACTAACTTGAAGGAATTTATATTAACAAAGTGCTAGATAGGGAAGGAATAAGAAAGCAACACTACAGAATACCTCCTTTTAATTTCTGATATTTAAAAATTAGCAGATGCTCTGAAGCTTAAGCTTTAATTGAATTTCAACCTTGTGTGTTTGCTTGTTTTTTCTTTAAACAGAAATGATAAATAAATGTTTCAATTAAATGTACACTTTAGTACAGTGTTTCTGAACAACCTCTTTTCACTTTTTTAAAGACAATTTTTATACTACAAAAAAAGGAAGCAGAAAAACCTGGTGTACCTTCTCTGTAATCATACTATCATCATCACTTTTATTTCATTTTCTAATTATGCAGTCAAGCAGCTACTGTACAGAGGGCCCCTATGGCACTTTTCTTAATGATATTAAACATTGTTTTACCTTACCTTTCCCCTCATCCAAAATTCATGCAGAACTTCAAAGAACATTAACATTATCTCTAAGTGGGAGTGATAAAGTCGTGGCAGTGATTTCAACCTGAGGTCACATATTTTGCTTCATACCCCTTTATCGCAGCTCCAAGAATTGGAAAACCAGAACAAAAGAAACTGGGAGTGTGCAACATAGGCATGACCACAAGTTATAAGCCTTTAAAACCCAAGGAAACTCAAACAATACCTTATTTTACTCCAATCCCTACAGACACTTGTCTGACTACTCTACTGGAGTAGTAAGGTCTCCACACCAAACTTAAACCAGGAGAAATCAACTGCCAGTTTCCAGTGTTTTCCCACTTGAACTTCATCTTTGAATTTAATACATTAAGCACCCTCAAAGGGCAAATTATTTAAGGCTGCATTTCAAAACAAAGTCCTTTCATTGGCGAACTTAAATAAGAGTTAAAATCCCTTTAATGGTATTTGATACAAAAGCCAATTCTTGGAATCTTACAGCAAAAAAGCTAAATAATTTTAAACCTCAACTGGTTCTAGGAAATTTGATTTTATAGGAAAAGCAGATGTTCTTCTACTTCACCAACTCCAGCCACTCTGAATGCATAGCTGACCTGCTTCCTATCCAGATGTTTGAATATCAAGAAAATGCATTGTGTTATCTGAAAGGCTCAAAATTCCTGTAGGATCTGTGAAGAAGGACCCATGAACAACAGCAGAAAAGACAAAATGGTCCAAAAGACAAGTTCAACCCAACAGTCCAATTCCATCAAGGGAAAAAACCCTCTTCTAAATAAAACAAAAAACCAAGGCAATTTGAGGCCTCTTACTATGAGGCCTGCAAAGGCACTGAGAAGGTAGGACAGCATATTTTTACCAGATGGTCCGCTAGACAAAAATCCTGCTGACACAGGCCCAAGGACCAACCCCCTCCCATCTCCCTACTCCTTTGATCCCATGTCATCTTTACGACTGCCTGTGCTTGGCATAAGAAGACCCTCCTTTCTTACTTAGTTCTTTCCTAGATATTAAAGTTTATGAATTACCCTAACACAAAACTGTTTTCAATTCATATTTGCAGACTTGGAGGATGAAAGTCTGAGCCACAGGACTTCACTGACACTTAAGTGGTGTAGCTGAAGACCTCAAACTCATTTCAAAGATGTTAGACTTGAGTCTTGTAACGAAGTTCTTATCTTCAACTTGAAGTGCTCAGGTTTGAGACCCAGCCTACCCCACAGCTATTCTGACAGAGGCTCTTTTCTGATGCATTATTTCTAAAAGCCTGCTCCAAGAAATAATACATACTAATTACATTCCTTTATTTTCTGTTTAAAAGCATGAATGCTACACCAAAATGCTCCACACCAAGTCAGTCCACCTAAAATAATTCTTCCAACTGATTTTCCTTCCACTTGCTCTTTTCTAGACACAATAATGGAAAATTCCAAGCACTGTTTTAAAAAGAGCTATATTCACACCTACTAAAGAAAATAAAGACGAATGCAAAGCTTCCATTTGATGAGGAACATACAGAGACATAAAGGCTGTCTCCCTGGAAGCTGGGAATTCAGAAGCAATAAGGGCAAAAACACTTCATACCTTCTGCTTCTGAATACAGGAACAGAGGAGTATGTTTGCACATACCATTGAATAGCTTTATTTTCTTCAATGGTTTTTAAGATTTGTGAAAGTGGCAGAGAGAGACATTAATTCCTCCATTTTCAATCACCATTAGCATCACTGTAATAACCAAAAGCTTCAACAAGACAAACATGAATTTATCCTGCTTCTGGAAGTATTAGTAGTCACAAATATTGAAAACCAAGCCCTTACGTTAAAGCACACTGATAAAAAAGGATATGGTCTTCCTCAGGGGAAAAATACCAATAGAAGTTTCAACCTATATTAAGCACAGAAAGGTAAACTTCTGAGTTATTCACATGCTATTTAGGGTCACAGCACATATTTGTTGAGGATCTCCACATAGTAAATAAATGCAAGGCTCAGTAATTTAACTCTGTCAAAGAGATTTTTTTTCTTGCTGACTGGAGTGACTTAAGGAGGTCACAAGTAAGAAAGCAACAGGAATAGAATTTTGTATTTTCTTGGCTCAAATGATAAAAACATAAACCACAATACAATGTGTACAACTTAGGTTTTCAAGGAAAACTCCTTCAAGCTCAACAGCAGCTAGCAGCTTGTCTCTATTTGCCGTCACTCTAGATCACAGGAGCCCACATGCTTTTTTTTCCTTTCCTGCCCCTTTCAGTTACACTTGAGCTCTTTGACTGAAAAGGTCTGGAACAGATTAAAAGTCCAACCACAAAATAAAGAGCCTTGGCATGTACTCAAGCCTGTCTGGGATACACATACACAGTGGGCCCAAAAAGGGAAGCTATGCAGCAAGAAACCCTTAATCAGTTTTTTGGACATTTCGAACTTCTTTCAGTTTAACTGCACAGCCTTAACATTTGATAGAGTTTCAGTATGCAAAAGACAAGCAGCTTTTGCCCTTACAGTTGGACCACTCTATTTACAGGAATACAAAATAGTTGTGAAAAGCAAGATTCATCTCACTCACAACCTCTGTCCATAAAGACATTTTCCACACCCCTTTTTTTTAAATTCCAGTTTCATCTTTAGAAATGACAAAGTAATGCATGTAAAGAAAAAAAGATACCCTGCAAGATTACCTGAGTAAATGTAATTGCAAAAGACAACACTGATTTTCAAAATGACTGCTTCCTTTTCAGCCTTATTCACATACCAAGTAATTGTGAAGTTGCAAATTACCCACACACTCCTCTTGCAATGTGCAAACAGGTCTGTAGCTCTGGCTGGTGTTAAAGCCAGCAGGGACATTTGCCAAAGCTGACACCCCACCTTTGGGCTCAAGTTGCATAGTGGTTCAACCTGTCTAAAAACTGGTGAACAGTTTATAAACAAAGAGTGACAATCTGGTGTTCTCCGCAAGTGTAAATGGATGTTGTAAGTAAGCACTCAAGTCTACAAACTAAAATGCAGAATTTCTAGCAGATATTTCAGAAAACAAAACAGAACAGTGACTGTTGAGTTTTGTAGCTCTGTATTTATATGGCATTCATGGAGTTAATGCCTCTCCCCAGAAGGGGCCCACAGTTGTTGTTAGGTCAACCCCTGTAAAGCTTCAAAGGTTTTGCATCCCCTCAGCCTGACCTACTCAGTGATCTGCACACTGTTTTCATTTAGCTGCACTGAGTCCAAAAGTAAAGCCTGAAAACCACAATGATCTCTTCTTTTTTTTTTTTTTTTTTTTTTTACTCCTACTGTTTTTCCATGGCTCTGGAAAAATAACTAAAATCCAGAGGAGTTGAAAATAGTAAATTATTGGGAAAACAAATCAAGGGCAGGCTAAGAAGACTGACATCCACAGGTCATAGCTTTACAAAAAACCAGAAATTTTAACTCCATACTAAATACATCACTTGGATAATCTATGAAAGTAGTTTAGAGTCTTCATATTATATGTGATTTCTATTCAGTCATCAGTGCCAATACTTTATTGAAAAGCTTGCAGTTCTGCTCTTCATATAGATCAAAAATATAACTGAAAAAAACTACTTAAAAGTTCTGTTTTGTTGAATTTCTCCATCCAGACTTTGTGATCGTTAAGCTACTATTTCTATTTCCAATATTGCATAGTCTTTATCCCACAAAAAGGTTATTAAAGTAGGAGCAACAAAACTAATAATTCCTCATCATGTTGTTTAATACAGAAAGTTTTGTCATGATAATCACTGTGACAAGCTGGAATTATAAGCTGGTATATGTTACAAGTGTATTTAAACAGCATGAACTATTATTAGACAATGCCCTCTCAAGATAGCTCAAAGGGAAGTAAATATTTGCTTAGGAATTAAAAGATTCTTCTGTGGTAAAGTTTTGCTAATTTAAAGGGACGAGTGAGCTTGACTGAAACAGTCTTAATAAGTAATTTCTGAATGACACCACTTTGGGGAACTGTATGGACCATGTGGCAAAATACCAACCTGTAGCATTAGAAACTTGGGTAACATACAGTCCTGGAGGATATAAGCTAATAGTATTTATCTTAGGAAAAAAAAAAAAAAAAGTTATTTAAATAAGGCCTCTACAACTCAAAATATATTTTAATCATACTACAAAAAGTTTTCAAAATATGCCTGCAAAATTAAAGCTGAGTGAACTGAAGCAAATCAAGAATTCTGAATTGAGATGAACTTTTACCAAAGCGTGGGTCAAGCCTTGGGTCTAGCCAAGATGTGGTCTTGTTCTTATGGTTTATGTAGTAAATTTCTCCATCCTGGGTCATAGCTTGTTCCCATCCATCGGGGAGTGGGCCTGCAATATAGAAGGAAGGAGTTGATGGCGGGCTCTTGCTTGCTCCACCTGAAATTGATCTAAAAAATATTTTAACATTCTACATATATAACAATACATGAAACAGAAGAGTTTCAAGCTCATTTCTGGGATTAAGGGCAAAGAAGTGCTGGGTGGGAAACCAAGGAACAGGAAACACTTCTATCATTTTTTTTAGGATTTGGACTTTAATTTTCAAGCTTGTTTGTATCCTTTCATATGCTTTTGACGTATCATTTTGCTGTAGCATTCTACTACGAAACCAGCAATAAGTCAAGCCTGCCAGAATGAATCCAGCATGTGCCCCAGGAAAAAGCAGCATAGAATAATCTACCTCTCACAGAAAAGTTCATCTAGTGATTAAGACACAGCAGCAGCAACAAGCTAACACTGAGGAGATCCTGAAATGTTCCTGTCTTTCACAAGCAATTAAAAAAAGAAGTGAACAAAACGAATTTCCTCTTTACCTCATACTCTAACTTTTGGTGAAAGCATTCAAAGCTTAAGCAGACAAAAATGCAAACCAGAAGAACAAGGTGGGCAAACAAGCAATGACAAAGCAAAGGCAAGGCAACACCATGAGCAGTCACAAAGACACAGGGCTATAAACAGCAGTGCAACATCTCTACAAGCAGAAAGGCACACACAGGAAAAACAACTTCTAGAAAATGGTCAAAGGAAAGTACATAATGATGTTGTAGAGTCCACAGTTGATGTCTGAACACAGTCTGAGGAATGGTTCCCATATGCTCCCATCAGCAGCTTTCAAGAAACTACCTTTCATTCCTATACAGTTCTTAAACCCCTCGTTCCCATCTCTATATGGTCATGTACATTCACCCACACTTTGCTTAGACTGAAAACTATTTTAAAAAATATATATTTATCTCATCTTATCTGGAAGGTGCTTTACAAATACATGGTTTTGAATTTTTATGCGCACATTGACATGAACCTTTAAAAATGTCTAAATTAGATAGAGGAAGATCCTCCCTGTATTTTAGATTTAAGTACAATCCTCAAATTATACAACAAAAGATTCACTACACATGTTAAGAATGTAAAAGAAATTAGAACAAACCTGCTGTAGCAGCAAGCTATTGTATTTCAAGTTCTTCTACTCTTCCTCAGTGTAATACAATAATACAACAGCAGAAGCCATCTGGCTGTTAGACTTGGACTAACAGATTATTCTGTATAATGTAAAATACACTAAGTATACACAAATATCATTATTTCACACATGAGAGTCAGGTATACCCAAAAATATGTGCCCATCCTGTAAATGTCTACTACATCCATCTTCGAACTACATTAGCTCTTGGACTGTAAATTTGTCCTGAAGTCATAGTCCTGCTGAAGAATTCGGTCTAAAGCTGAGAGAAGAAGTGGGGAGGATAGATTAGTTCACTTAATCTCAAAAGATGTTCTTGGAGAAATGTCAAAATGAGTAAAAAAATAATTCAATTGCATTCCAGTAATATCCCAAGGCATAATCAGGACAAGAATTTCTTACTGTGGTCTTTGAAGATCCCTTGCAAACTATATTTCTAATTTAAACTTTCATTTTGTCTCAGAAAATAAAGCCCTTCTCTAACAACTTCACTACTCCATCATTAGTGCTACAGATGAATTTCAAGTGAGGAAGAGCAGTGAACAGTAGGTATTTTCCTCCCACCTCTACCACTCTAAATGTTGCCTACAAGGAACAAGTACCTCAGTTTTATCAGAAGCTAGTGAACAGAAGAGGCAAGAAGAAGTGACAATATTGCAAATTATGCTTAAACCCTAAGATACTCACTGTAGAAAAGGACTTTCATGGATAAATGAAAGCTCCAGTGCAAAGAACGCTGTATTTTGTTACCATACCCAAAGACCAGCCAGCTAACAAGTGTGATGTTTTTTCACAAAGCTGGAGCACAGGAGCACAGAGACATGCCCCCCATTATCCAACTGTAGAAGTCAATGAAGAACCAAACCCACTCCTTTACTGCTGACCCAGCATGCTAGCCATGCAGACAGACCTCCTCACTACTATTCCTCAGAGTCCTGCTAAGCCATACATACCTTGGAGAAACTCAGCAAGAAATTCTTTGTGAACTGCAAAGCCAGAAGAACCCTCTTTGGCTTTAGGAAAAACAAAGCCAGCCTTGGGGTGTCAGTCCTGCTGAACACTGAAATCTGTACTGGTCCAGCATGTTCCTTTGTAGCAAGTAAGAACAAAATGCCTTTGAACAAGGCTGCCAGGAGCTGTTCAGTCCATCCACTTGGTGGAATAATGCTACTTAAAGAGATCCAGTGATCTGATGAGTACTAGCTTACTACTAGAGACAAACCGGGGCAAGGTTCTCTTTCTAAATAAAATGCACAGCTGTGGAAGAGGACAAAAAGGTCTGTCCATCTGCTCACCCGGCTGTCACAGCAGCAAGCCTTCCTTGCTAAGTGCTATAAATGACTGGAGAAGCAGAGCTTTTATCTCTGGAAACTTCTGGCATTAATAATGTAGCTTGCTTCCTTGGACAACAAACTACTCTCATGTTTCTGCTGTCATCATTACATATTGAAAAGGCAGTTCAAAAATTGAAATTATTGCCTTCTGTAATTCCCGTTTGGTTTTGTGAGTAATTGTGGAACTAGAAGACATGTCTGATTTTCTAAAGGGTCACTTGACAGACTCTGAGGCAACTACCAGAAGAAAGAACTAAACCCATGCTGAGGAATAGGAGACACATTCACCCAGAGCATCTAGGAAAAGTCCTTTGCAATTACATGCCCATTTCCCCCCAAAAGGACGAACAGGAACAGAATTTTCAGCGTTAGATAACGTAGGTCACAAAAGCTGAGTCCTATATTGCTGCTATTCAGACCTTTTCACTAAAATTTCCATAGTTACTGTAGCTCATGTTGTATAAAAACAGCAATACTGGGTCTAACCAAAAGTCCATTTAGACCAGACATCTAGCCTGGGGTGATGGACAGATCTTGTTGGCTGCTGAAAGCAGCCCATTTAGGGACTGCCACACTCTATAAACTTTCAAATAAAGCACCAAATACATATAGAGACCTAAAAGGTATAGAGGCTATGAATAGTCACTTGGCCTTCCAAGTATGTTGGGCACTGGAACAGGCTCCTAAGGGACATGGTCATAGCCTCAATCCTGACAGATCTCAAGAAGCCTTTGGATGCTCTCAATAGTGGAACTCTTGGGGATGTCCTGCACAGGGCCAGGAGTTGGACTCAATGATCCTTATAGGTCCCACCCAAATCAGGATATTCTGTGATTCTATCACAAGTTATTCCATGAGCCAGTTTCTGTCTGCTTACTAAGTGCCAAAATATCACTCAAGCACTTCTCCAGTCTCCCCTCCAACTTTTGTAAATATTTAGCACAAACAATATCCCTGGGACATGGTCCCCCTACTAGTTCTGTTTGGTGCCTCCTATGACAAGTGAACCCTACCACAACTGTAAGTTTAGAATTCTGTGAAACAATTTGCACAGGGAGACACAACCCTTCTAGGCAGGGAACTCAGCCTGCACTGTGGTACTTTTGAGGACAAAGTTACAAAAAATTAAATTCTAATTTCCAAATGTAAGCTAGCTTTCCAAAACTACTGGTAAGCCATACCTCTGTAACTAAATATTTATATAATGGTGTAACTTCATATAAATAACATGTAATTTTAAAAGCCTGTGTGCATGTCTCTTTGGTGCATGTCTCCACTTTTTGTGAGTTTCTTTATTTTTTTTTAACTTTCTCACATGCCACGGAGTCTGGAATGCAAAGCAGAGCTTGCTGCTGGCAGATAAAAAGCAACTGGAAGAGTAACAAAAGCAAAAATGTAGTAGAGATTCAACCTAGGCTGGGATAAGAAGTGAATCTTGCAAAACTCTACAGTTCCTAACAGTTATTTTTAAAACAAATGTCAACAATGCCATATTTTATCAACAGGTCAATGTATATAAGAGGGCATCTGTATCTATCTACCAACTGACTATGCATGGACAACCCGGGAACTAGAATACCTATGTTCAACAACAGGATTCCCCTTCACTTCATACAAACACTGATCTCCAAATCTTTCCCAATCTTTCTCTGTCAAAGCTGGACTTTTTCCTTTCAGTCTTTGTGGTTCTAAAACTTCCAAAAATTATATCAAAGTCTACAAAATTTACTTAAAGTACACCTTTATCCTGTCAAATTAGTATAAAAAGACTCTATTTAAAAAGGGGTGGGCTTTGCAGATGAAGAAAAAATGAACATTATTGTCACGCAGATACTTAGAAACTTGAGCTTCACAACAGATCATAGCATTGACTGTACGCAAAACAGAATTTTGTAGTATGACTGGCTACACAGACAAAATCTGCAACTGAAGTGAGCAAGAACCTAAGAGAAGAGCTAGAATTTGTTTTAATTATTGGCATATTTCTTCCTACCCACCTGACCCCTGAGAGTTAGGAGTTCAAGTGACCATTTCCTTACCGACATTTAACATGGCACTACAGCCTTCACTTAAGACAATGGAATTACACTAGGTCTACAAACTTTCACTGGGAAACTCAATTCAAAATTGCCACATAAGAATGAAGACAAAAGGGGACAAAGACAGATAATCTGCTCCAAAGCTAATTATCTAAAGTCTATGTGCAGGCGGAAGAGGCTAAAGTATGCAGTCCTGTCAAGCATGATTCAAAAAATAAAAGTATCTGAAGAACAGAAATACACTAATACAATTATCCCATCTCTGTTGTATCAAGTGTCATTGTATATGAAACAGCCATTGTTTATATTTAAATATATAATTCAACAACAGGATTCCCCTTCACTTCATACAAACACTGATCTCCAAATCTTTCCCAATCTTTCTCTGTCAAAGCTGGACTTTTCCTTTCAGTCTTTGTGGTTCTAAAACTTCCAAAATTATATCAAAGTCTACAAAATTTACTTAAAAGTACACCTTTATCCTGTCAAATTAGTATAAAAAGACTATTTAAAAAGGGGTGGGCTTTGCAGATGAAGAAAAAATGAACATTATTATCAAGCAGATACTTAGAAACTTGAGCTTCACAACAGATCATAGCATTGACTGTACGCAAAACAGAATTTTGTAGTATGACTGGCTACACAGACACAATCTGCAACTGAAGTGAGCAAGAACCTAAGAGAAGAGCTAGAATTTGTTTTAATTATTGGCATATTTCTTCCTACCCACCTGACCCCTGAGAGTTAGGAGTTCAAGTGACCATTTCCTTACCAACATTTAACATGGCACTACAGCCTTCACTTAAGACAATGGAATTACACTAGGTCTACAAACTTTCACTGGGAAACTCAATTCAAAATTGCCACATAAGAATGAAGACAAAAGGGGACAAAGACAGATAATCTGCTCCAAAGCTAATTATCTAAAGTCTATGTGCAGGCGGAAGAGGCTAAAGTATGCAGTCCTGTCAAGCATGATTCAAAAAATAAAAGTATCTGAAGAACAGAAATACACTAATACAATTATCCCATCTCTGTTGTATCAAGTGTCATTGTATATGAAACAGCCATTGTTTATATTTAAATATATAACTTTACCTTAGTAAGAAATGTATAGCAGGTGTTCCTAAGAACAGCATACCATTATTGCTACCTTTTTGTTTGTTTGTTTTAAATCAAGGCAGAAGAAACCATGTTCTTTTTTTCTGTTCTTTCTGTTTTCCTTTAGGGAAAAGTGGTTAGAAACATAATGCAAAAAAAAATGAGAACAGTTACAATGACTTTTTATATACATGTGGCATATTTACAAATAACAGGCTTGTTTCCTTTCCACTATTGAAGATGCAATCCTATTTCACAGATTAACCAACAGATGCCATCTAACAGAGCACTGTGCTCCTTCTCTGCATACATATGGCCCAAAATATTTTAGTTGATTACTTGTAACAACTAAGTTAAGAAAGACAGACAAAAACCCCCTCACTTTTCACACACTGATGACTTCCTATAAAGGATGTAGCTAACTAACACTCATAGAATAATTCATTCACAAAAGTCTTGCCTGAACAGATAAAACTGGTTCAGATGTCCATTAACTTCCTCGAAGAAATGTAATTTGCAGCAAGATACCTAAGTGGCTCAAGTTACGGAATTTCTTAAGACAGATAACCTAAAGATTTCAATCTCACGCTAAACTACATCTTTCCCATTTTTATATTTTAACCGGTCTTTTGACTTGCCCTCATCACATCTTTGCTGAGTTCTTCTTCCCCTATTTATCCAAAAAGACAACAGGTTTATCTCCAATATGCACACATCAGCTCTCACAGTTCTCTCTGCATCTCCAGTTTGTTTTCCTGCTCATAATTCTTGCTAATGTCAAGAACTCTAATTCTGGCTCAATGGTTAAAGCTTCTAAAGGCTGTCACGACAGCTCCCAGAAATCTCTCATATGTTTCAGTAACTTGACTTAGAGGCTCCTGAGGCAGTACACTAGAACTTGGACAGTAACTTTAAGGACTAAAATTAATGAGCACCATACAAGGCCTATACAGAAAGGAAAATATTCTCCTTTGTGGCATTTCAGACACTTTCTTGCAAGTCAGTGATCTCCAGCTGTCACAATACTTACACTCGTTTTTTCCCAATATCTTTCATGAAAGGCTCTCATGCACTAGGGTATGTTTCACTGCCAGCAATATTTCATAACAGGAAACTTCTGTCCTTAAGGTCTCAACTTGATTTCTCGAGGATGAATGCCCAAATTAGAACATTAAGTAGTCTTAAATCTGAGTGCCAACATCATGACTGTAAGTTCCACTGTGCTGAAGTGGTACATAGTTACTTGACTTTTCCATTTCTCTCAAAGATTATTCAAGAGGCTACCATGAACTCAGTAATAAAAAGTAACAAAACTAGGTATAAGAGACTTTAGTAAAAACAAATATACAGTCATAATTTAAAGTTTGTACATAAACATTTGGCAGATCAAATATCAGAATCACATCCAATAAATGCAGGTTTGGTATTATTTAAGTCAAAGCAGACTTTTGTTAATAGCAAATAAGGGTAATAAGCAAGTGCATCCAAAGAGCCAGTTCCAAGTCATACTACCTCAACTGACTTAAGCTTAAAAAACCTAACTCCACATAACATCTGATGTAATCCAGTATACAAAGGAGTTCTGAGTCCTTCATGCACTTTATCAGACTCAGAGCACTCAGGGAAAAAAAGCTTCACGGGATTTTCAGTTGATATTCAATACAGTATCATCTGTGAAATTAAAAATAAATGTTCAATGAACTTGTATCCAAGTAAGTGCTTTCGGAAATCATAAGACAACCCACTTGCACATTTCAACTGCTCTTTACTGCATGAACAACAAAATCTATGCAACATCACTCTCTCACACAATTACATCAGGCAATTACACGTAAATGTTCTTTAAAAAATAATCCTTGCGTCCAGACCGCTAGCTTCTTTTTTAGTTTGTTACCACCCTGTTACAATTTAACAGTATATTTTTTTGCTAAGGACCCTTCATTTCTAAGTACATAAAGTGATTCCTACTTTACTATCAATATTTTTTCCCATGAATTCTTGGTACAACAGAAGGTTTGAGGAGTTATCTTAAAATATGTCAATATTGAAACAGCAAGCATCTAGTTTTAGCACAAACAAGCAAAAAAGCAGGACAGACCAAGGGAATTGTTTCCTTTCTCTTATTCTCCCTCCTTTAGAAGTGTCCCTACAAAAACATGCCACCTCTATTGCTGCAGGTTTCCTGGGATAAATTTACACAGAAAATAATCCCACTGTTTTATTTTCACATCAGAGCCTGAGACCTTAATTGCTGTGAATCACAACTTCCTGAACTTGAACAGGACTCATTTGTTTCAGGATAATCCAGCCTCCTGGCCTAGCCAGCAAAAAGTTTGATTAACTTCCCCTCTAATACTCAGTCATGAACAGCACAGTTTGGTCACGCCTGTTAAGCTTTTGGTATTGTCTGCGGCACATGAATTGCAGCATGAAACAAAGCTGTCTAAACAGACCACAAAAAGCAGCACCAGAGAATAACCCTTGGGAAGTACAGGAACAGCAGACACACATAAAATACAGTCAGACTGTGAGAAAATAAATATAACATGAACCTCAGTGACAGACAGGAGGTGACAAAGCCAGGGCAAGACCAAGCACTCAAACAAGCATGGTACCAAATTTATCTGCTTGCTCTCTGCATAATCAGATGAGAGAGCTCTGAAAACACACAGTAGATTCCATAGCAAGAACAGGAACATTTTACTGCTGTCTAGTAAGAGCCCCCCACCCCTGCCCCCAGCCAGCTGAAAAACAATTCTATATTCCAGGAAAAGACAACAGACTTCCTCCAGTTAGAGCAATAATGACCATGATACTGGATTTTGGAAGTAAGAAAAACACAAGAGGAAAACAAAGACATCTCTGCTTCTAAACAAGATTTTCAAGGTATTTGCTTGATCCATTTAGGGAGGACAGGAAAAAATTATATGTTCATATTAAATGTAGGAAATGTAAATAAATGGTGATATAACATGTCTAGTCAGTGAGCAACTGGAGGCAGAAGAACGCTATGAAGCACAAAAGCTTTAATGTAAATTGATATTAATTGAATGGAAATTCTGGTCTTCATCAATTTAACAGCACTCTGCAGTCAGAAGAAAATAGAGAAAAATTCTGCTTCCTTACAGCTTTGAACCATTCATTTGAAAAAATAAAAACCTAAATCAAAGAACTACAGTGTTCTTTTTATTGTCAACATAAATATTATACAAATTTTCTTATTTCAACTATCAGCCTCTTGCTTGATGAATCAGGCATCAACAAATTTAAAGTTTCAAACCAGGATAAGTAGAAGAACATTTATTAAATCTGGACTCCCTCTCCCCCTCCTATTCTGATTAGAATAGCTTGTGGTTTACTTGTATGATCTTTTTCACAAATGCAAATTTTGCTTACCTGATGCTGAGTTCATTATGTTCTGCTGCACAGAAGGACTGGTGGGAGCTGTAACATTCATCTGGGAAAGCATGGCCTTCCTAGGATCTTGCCATGTTGTTGTTTGATCGATGTGACTGGGACAAAACAAAGCAAGAGTTAGGACAGTCATGCATTCACAACAATGACCTGCTAGCACAGAAAGTTTAACAACAAAAGGTTAAGCTTGCCAACAACAGCCACATTCAAAACCAAACAAGAACTGCTTGGATTCTCTCCAAGCATCACTGTATGTCAAATTCTCAAACCCTTGCCCTGGCCACCACCAGTTTCCCAACCAACACTTGCTTCCTTCTCTCTTTGATCACTTATTTGCCATTTTTAAATATGACTTCACAGATTTCCAAACCAAGCCAGTTATGTCAGGAATCTCAAGCACATCCAGCACCTCAGCACAATGAGTTCATATCCAGGGCCTAGGGAGTGGTAATGAACTGGCTAGTATGCAATCATTAGTGTTCCCAAACTTTCTGTGCATAGACCACATCCTCAGATTATCAGGCAGACTACTCTCCTCCCCACTGACACCTGAACAATCCATCTGTGGTAGCTAAAGTAACCAGTCACACTGAAGCAGTAATGTGAAAGGAATGTGCAGCTGCCTTTCAACTTCAAGTGAAAAGATGAGGACAGTGGGACTGTCCATTAACCCACCCAGTCCTCCACAAAACTTTGGAAGCTTAGATTTCTCTGTTTTGAAAAAATGGCAAGTACATTCACAACTGTCATTCATGGAAGTATTCAATTCAACGGAAATACAAAAGTGTAATGAATCATTATTTTACTTTTGGAGTATATGATTAGCATGCTTTGCTAATGAGCAACAGATGCAGTCTATTCATAACAAGCATCAATATTATCTTGATGCCATTAAGCAACACTGCTCTGAGAAGTACATGGGAACAAAGATACAACTCCAAATGCACATGAACACTGACAACAAAATTTGTTATCCAATCATTTAGAACCAGTACAAATTAAACATCATTTTCAGATAATATTGTTATAAATTAGAATCCAATGCATTATTAACTTGCTACCATTCATACTTTAAATAAATTATCCTTAAAATGATGCTTTTCTGGATCACATGGAGTGTCCTTTTCATATTTTTCAGAAAACCACAACAAGTAACGAATTCAGAAGAACATAAAATGAAGGACTAGTCACCAAAATAATTACTTATGTCAAACTACTTCTCACATTCTAATCTTCTGTTACGAGGTAGACATACCACAAACTAGCTTTTAAAGAAGTTTCAAGATATGTATATTAACACTGTTTAACCATGCACATAAGCAATTTCAGACCAAAGAGTTACAGACACACTGTAGTAGCTCATTTAATACAGTATGTGCTGTTTTTGTCTGGGGTAGAGGTTATTTTTTTCACCATGGCTAGTACTAGGCTATGTTTTGGATTAATCTGACCTCCCTCTGATCATCACACCAATAAATTATGTTTGATGGCTGGGGTTAAACCTCAACAAGATACTATTAAGCACACTGCATCTTTGGTAGCACAGCTTTTCAAATATTCAGCTTCACTGAGAAACATGCCACATACAGCAAGACTTCTTTATTTCTTTTTAAAACCTATTTATTTACAAAACATGGTACAACATAGTAAAGGCTGCCCTATATATACTAGACTATATATAAACCTTCATACTGGGGAACAATTTTTCACTTTTCTGCTGGTCAGTTTTGCAAAGCAACAAAAACAGGTAAAGATAATACAGATGTAAAACCACTGCACTGTAATGCTTCACAGACCGTGTGTTTAAATTACTGTACCAGCATGTGCTACTCTTCCCTTACATTTCTGATTTGTTATAGTTGCTCAACTCAGTTTTGTCAATAGTGGAAGCTGGGAAAACACGACTGTAGCCATAATAACACATTCATCTATTTCCATTTAACTCTTATAAAAATCCATGTAACGCTATGAACTAATAAAATGCAAGGTACATAATTTATAGCCTTTGTTTTTATATGCTATTTGAGCGCAAAGTAAGAAATAGAAGGAAAAATGTTGTTTTCTCCCTGCATTACAGAACCATTTCTACAGTTAACTTTAGGAACGCACTGAAACAACAACATTCATCAATTTTTAAAAACACAACAGAACATGGAACAGATGAATGGACTATAGAAGAAGCAGTTAGAGAGGTACCTCCAGTTTTGAGCACAAGGACAGCATTACTGATTCCTCAAGACAGCTTAAGCATACCACACAACGTACAGTTAATGTTCATATGGAGTTGTTAACAAGGGTAGCTATTTTAGGCAGTAGCAGCTTCCAGCTTTTCCTTAGCTCAGTATCACTTGAGAAAAGTCAGCATGTTCCTTACGTGACCAGCTGAACTACAATCAGCAGTCTTAGAGCCAAGAGCCATGGAGGAAAAAAGCTTCAAAGTTAGCAAGCTCATTATACTAATATCATACTGACTGTATGACTGGTTCAATAAGGCAAACTTTTTTCCCTCCCACTCAGCTCAGTGCTTCATGACCTACATATCCATTTCCTTCCATAGCTTCCCTCAAAACTTTTCTCCACAACCTCCATCAAATCACAGTCCTCATACCTTACCCGCTCCATATCCTGAGTGTTTGAATGCTATATACTAAGAAAGCACCCAAAACACTTCACAACAGATCAGTTCTTTCCTATGAATTCCAAATAATGCTCAGCTGATGGAATACAAAGTAGGCAAGCCCCCACTTATATGGATGAAATATTTAAATAAATCCGAGTACTACATGGAGGAATATAGGAATTAATTTTGTTCCTATTCACAGCATGTGGATCAGGGTAACTTACTATAGACACGATGTATTTTTAATCATCAAATTAAGTATTGAAACAGGACATTCTACACAGGTAAAGATCTTTCCCTCTGTTTTGAACAGCAGCGCAGAAAAGGTCTCAATGGACATAACAAGAACAGACACCAACACTGCATTATCGTTCCCTGCATTAAGTAGATTATTTTCTGATAGCAGCTGAATTACATGACAACTGCCCCAATTCTTACATTAAAGATCTTCAATTTTACATGAGCTTTACCATATCTCAATAAGCAACTAGTGTCAACACAAATAAGATTAAAAAACATTAGCAAATGATATAGAATCAATGTAACCTATAAATCAGCCAGTATATGCAGCATGTATTATCAAATTAAAACTTAAAATTCTACCTACTCAGGAATGAGAAACATAGCTCTGTACTGTGTGAACAGAACAAAGTGAGTAAATATTCCTGGAATTAAGTCAACATCTCTAGGACAATCAAACAATGTAAGACATTTTATTTCACATAATGAATTCTCAAATCTAACATCTGTCTATCTGGCACTATTTATTATTGTTCATTTATGACACGGAGAAGCAAAACTTTAGTAAACTGGACAAGCATAGTATAAACTAAGGAAATCAGACTGTACCATAAATGTAGGTCTGTGGTAACAGGCCTTAGAAAAACAAAACTAAAACACCCACCACATGCTAAGCATTTGTTAGCAAACTTATGTGAATTCTAGTATCAAGAGGAGCAACTGTTCCAAGACACATCACCCACCATTCTCCATCAAAAAGGACTTTCAAAGTGCTGTGCATTATGAAGAGTACAAACTGCATCTCCTCACCCATCTTCTACTTCTACAGCCAAATACAAATTATTTGCATTTTAACAAGAACAACTTCAGAGAAAAGAAAAATGTTCTCATTTTATGTACACAAAGAGAATTTCTGCAGTTATTAAGAATCAGAATTTAATTGAAAGAAATCTTTACTGGCATTAAACACTATCACATGCCTAAAGATTTGTCAGATTCAAATTCTAACCTAATTTTAGAGCTTAAGGTCTGGGTTTGTTGTAGTGGTGGTTTGTTTTTTTTTTTTTTTAGGGAGACGGGTGTTGAAGATTTTGGTTTGAGTTTTTGTTTGTGTTTTTTTATTATTTTAAAGTACATTGGAAAAGAAGTAGGATATCTACAGACCTAAAAAAGAAAAGGAAATATACTTTTTAAGAACCCTTTGGATCCCAGTAGGCTAATAAAATAACACCATTTTAAAAACAAAGCCCTTGTACAAAGTGTAATATACCTTCCCATTCATCCTCCAGTTGTTGCACTAAAAAGACATGTACTGTTTTGTTAAAAGCCATGCCAGAAACAAACTAACATAAAAAAGACACTCAAATAATTACTTAAATTCTTCAAGAAAGGTTTATCTAAGGGGCCTTCAGTTTTGACATTCTGTAGTATGTACTGCAACTACAGTGTCCCCCATTGGCAGGTGCACTTTCCAGGGTATGCTGAGAACTTCATTTGTGTAATTTCCCGTCATTACAAAATTATGTCTTTCTCACCCTTTCTGCCTTTATTAGCATAGAGTCACCTTATATATGCCACATCATTTATAATTAGAACTTCCCTTTCACAAGAGCAGATCTTAGGATAGACATTATTAACATAAGCAGGTCAGAACTGCAAGACTTTTACTGGAGTGTGCAATAGAAATGTAATGTTAGTAAGAAAAGCAAAAGAGAATGAACAGACATTCTAATCCTCAGTACAGATGATCATACTGTATGAAATTTCTACAACAACAACAAAAAAATAAGAGGTGTGATTGACACATAAAAGAATAGGTAAGAATAAATAAACCATCGCTTCTCAGTACATTTGGACATTGCTCTTCCTGAAAGAACATTTCAAAAATTTAGTCTCAAACACACAGGACAAGTTTTTCCTAAGTATAAAAGCATCACTGTAAAAAACTATGCAAACATCTCTCCATAATGTAGTGCTTGTGCTTTAACAATCTAGACAAGACTTATGTCTGTGAGAAAATTATTTTCAGTCTCTAGTGAACTTGAGATGACTAACCTTGGATTTTGGTTTTCAGATTTTTGGGACTGTTAAGAATTCACTGGAAATCACATTTTATGAAAAGCAAAACAGGAACACATACCACTGACCACATCATGACAGACCTCCCAAGGCTGTTGACGTGGCATTGAGTACTTTTTGTTCTAGGGATAGCTAGAAACGTCTTTGTGTAACATAAGCAAGTGCACAAATGAAACTAAACCTAATTATGTTCTGTTTTCAGTGTGAAATTTAAACTTTTCACTAAATCCCAAATGTCAGCTGCTCCATTGACAAGCATGTTACCTATGATTCTTTTTATGTTATATGATTGAGATATAGATTTTACTCTTTCATTTTTACTTTGTTTTCCTTACCAACTAGCATCCTGTTGTGAAAGGTTTTCTCTTTTTATTTATATTTGTCTATTAACTTTAAGGACTAGTAAAGAGAAAGTGTCTCCTCATAAAGGCCAGAATTATTTTAGAGCTCTCATCAGTACATTTCACGCCAGGTCTTGATGTGCATACTGAAAGTTAGTTTTCCTGGTGATTCCAGGAGAAACGGTATATTTCTGCTCTTGAAACTATCACAAATTGTAAAAAAAAAAAAAATCAACTAACCTCTTTACCAAATCTTATACAAACTTGTCCTGTGCAGAGGCAGTGTAGGGTACCTCCAAGATACCCACTTATATATCATTTTAGCAGGCAAGGAAGAAATCAGAATATGTACTTCTGCAGAGGCCTGAGCTCTGCAGCAGAATATCTACCGATGTGGTGGTCTGACCATAGGGCAGCTGTCAAAGTGTCAGTACCCACTAATTCAAAACTAGAGCTGGATGTGTGCTCCTAAGAAAGTGGCAATAGCTGGAACGCTGGAAGGCCTAGATCAATTTCGCAGGGCTGATGAGTGAAGCAAATTTTCCATAGCTGCAGTTAGAAATGGGATGAAAAAGAGGGTTTTGAGTATAAGGAGCCTCGACATGAACTGGTCTAATTACCACTGTCAAAAACTGGAGTGTAGCATGCAGAGACTTTTGGGTTATGGCTGCTGATGATCTTAGGATATTTACACACAATGGAGTGGATTCAGTTTGCCTGAGGGTAGAAGGTGTGACATTCTTTGTGCATTCACCCTTTTTATCCTGTTCAGGGGATTTTCAGCATTAGAAAGGATTAAAACATGAATCTAAGTCTTCAGATATATGGGCCATTTTTAATTAGCGTAGCTGACTTTGCAGGTGCTATAACAAAATTACAGATTTATACTTTAAATACATCATTTGAGATTATTTCAATTCCAAGCAGCAATAGTACAGAGAAGAGCCTGCAGGGGAGATGAGACAGCTCATTACCGCTACCCTTAGTTCAGTCCTCCATAAACATTTCCCTGAATTTGCACCATTCTTAGACAAGGATACACCCCTTAAACTAACCATAAACCCTTTAAGTACTTTCCAACTGGCTTTGCGAAAAAATAAATCCAACAATATGCAGCAAAAGAAAAGGCTGGTTACAGAGCAATGAAAATCTCATCTGCTGAGAGATCATATTCCACCCATTGCTGGGGAAAGCACTGTTTCTCCACTTGTGTTGTCCATTTATTTGCAGTATTTCCTTAGGTTTCAGGACTGTTACAGCCTAATTTCTACAAAAGTACATGGCAGTAAAATTCAGAACTTCCTAATCTCACTGTTTCCCAAAAAGCATCAGAAAAAGCCCCTAAAATTTGTAACAGTTTATCTCTCAAGGATGGTAATGTCTCCAGGCATGGTCTAATTGCCTGAAAGAAACAGAAACATGGATACAATTTTCTGAATATTCCTGCAATACATAAAATGGCTGTATTTTCAAGTTTTCCTTATTCTTCCTTCTGCTTGGCAGCCTTAATGCATTAGATAAACAAAGCTTGTGTTGGACTACTCCATTTACACCACTGATCATGTTCTCACCAAACTGCACCACAGGCATATCATGCCAGAGAGCACACCAGTAAAATGACAATAGACAGTTCTAACCTTCATTTAGCTTGCAAAAGCATACCTTAAAATTGACATGCAAGTGCTCAGTGTGCAATCCTGTGGTGCCACAGCTGTGATTTCATTAATTGTGAAACAGAACAAAAACAAAAAGTAAGAGAATGGTGGGCACAAGCATCCTGTTGACCAGGTGGGAAGAGCCTGTCAGAGCTTAAGTTCCTTAACCTTAGTATGAAATAAAACCACATGCTATTCCATGAAATTACAGTCCTAGGCAGCAGAAATTCTTCCAGCAAATTAATGTTTTGAATCTGAACTAGAACAATGCAATAAGAGAAATTTAAATGCATCTGACAAAAGTCTAATTCATCAAGAAACAGATTTTGCACACAGTCATTACTAGTCAGACAAGTTCTTCAAGAAATCTCTCTGGAATTTATTCCTAAGGTGGTTGAATATTGCAAGATACTAAGAGGTACCAGAAATTCCAGAAAGCATGGCCCACAAAGCTGTGGACACTGATACACAAAATAAAGAGCTTTTACAGATACACAAAACACAGTATTTAGTATCAAGGTATTCAACGGCAGCCTTCATTAGTACTGGCCTGCCTGCAGACAGTGCACAATACATACACCAAGGACTTAAAAACTAAGCTTCCTGTTCTGATTATAAACACCATGCTGTTTTGAAGCGGCAGAACAGCACTGCACTTCTTAGGAAGCATTCACAGACAGGTCCTCACTTCAGAGTGTGTAATGCTAAAATGGATGTGAGGGCAGTAGGCAGCCTGACCACACATGCATGATTAACAGAAAGAGGTGAATGCATGATGTGATGTTCAAAGGTTTGCCAAGGTAGCCCCACTTTTATTATAATGTGCTCTTGAAACAACTACCTTTTGTCAGAGCCAAAATGGAAGCAATAACATGCTTACTTTTGCACTTATTATTCATTTTCCTTCTGCCCCTTTTCCTGCCCTGTATTTAAGGACCTCACACAGAAAAGTAGGGCTGGTATCACAATGCTTACAAGTTTTAAAATTGATTCCCAGAAGTATTATTCTTGGATACCACTGTGGATTTCCCAAATACAATGATTTTCTGAGTTTCAGGAACAAATAAGGAATAAAAGGACATTTTCATTTCCAGAGCTTTTTCCATTACTTTGAAAACTGTAAGACATAGCAGTATTATAGAGAGTAAAAAGAAAAGTCCTTGTTTTGCAGTCTTTGTACCAGTTCAATTACTTTCCCAAGTCTATAAAGGACTAAATGCTGTGATCACATTCTTTGTCATCAGATTTATTTAAACTTCCCCTCTCAGTTCCCTAGCAGAAAAAAAGGGCTACTTTTAATGGAAACCTCCCTTTCTTCTACCCTACCCCCAAACTTAAGAAGTTTTCTTTTCATGGCTAAGTCATTCAGCATATGAAGAATTCATCTTTTTTTCTCTCCTTAATTTTCAATGAAAGAGCTAATGATACATCACCAAGGAGGACAAATCTAAAGGAAGAACTGTCTCTGCTGCTATTTCAAGTGAAATTACTATATTTGTTTGACTTTACAGATGCCCTCCTACACTCCTGCTTAGCAAATGCAGAAGGCCTCCCCAAGATGCCTTCTGTAACAATAAAGACAAGATTACACAAACACTAGCTTTCACATTTATTAAGGGAACGCAGATGATTTTCAGAAATGATGGGCCATGAAATACTTTATCACTTTTGTGTACTTTTATCTCTGAGATTCTATCTCATTTCTCTCTCTTAAAAGAAAGCAAGAGGGAATTCAAGTTCTTCTTTGCATGAAGAGAAGCCAGGCAATTTTACGCCCCTCTCAAAACACCCTGCTTTTGTTGCCTAAAGGTTTTCAAGTCAGAGAGACTTGCCTAAGCATGCTGCAATAAAAGCTGCTATAGCCAGCTGTCTTAGTATCTAAAGGGGGCTGTTCCTCGCAATCCTGTCAATTTACCCTGAGGCTAACCACCAACTAAGGAAAACAAAATATTAAGATAAAAAGATTCTTTAGGTTGTTTCCTTATTGCTCTAAGTAGGAAGTCTCAGAGTGCAGTTCAAACTGGTTGCTTGAGTGTTCAGACAATGATCACTCCCAGATGGCCTTGACAGGATGAGCTGACTCTTAGGGAACCATTAGGTAGGACCTACTGGAAATTAAGGCACAGCTTTCTGCTACAAAATGAACCTGTTTTCATGGCCATTAAAATCATTGATATTGACTTTTCTTTTTAATTTATGTTTCAGAGCTCACACTTCACACCTTAAGTTGATCATCTGTTCAGATGCTCTTGGTTTAACTCATACAAATAGTCTTATGGACTATTGTTTCCCTCATTTGAGGGCTGCACTTTATTTCATAAAATACCCAAGTCATCTGTTTCCTTCTTATGACTCTGTTTCAGGGAGAGCTTTTTATTTTTATAATTCAGACAACCACCATGTGCTGCTGAGGTAGGAGGCAATTATTCCTATCCCTAAAGACTCTGCAGATTGCTAAGTAAAACAAAGAAGACAATCTTCCAACAGCAAGTTGCTGCCTGAGTCAGTACTTGCAAGATACCTGCTCAGTCAACCCTAGGCAATCTTGTATACTGTTTTTGCCAGCAGAGTATTCTTTTTCCTCCCCCACCCTTCAACCCCCTGAAGACAGATTTCACAAGTTGCAATCCACCAGAGGCAACAGATTTCTTGACCCCAGATACACCATATTGTCTGAAGGCTATGCTTTGAAAAGTTATTTTTACTTACACATTTAACCTAGAGTAGCAAAGAAAATACAGAGTAAAACCCTGAGAATAAACTAAACTACTTAGTGTATAATTCTAATTATCATTTAAATGTACAGTACTCTTAAATATAATAGCTATTACATTTATCTTTAAAAGTGACTTTAAAATGTTTTTGACCTGAGGCTTTTAAAGTTGCAGGTTCTACATTTCTCTTCACCATTCAGAAAGAGTTTAAGGAGCATCAGTTTAAACAGTATTCAAAGGCCCATTGTAAAATAAGCAAAGGAAACTAAAACTAATTTTGAACTCAAATTTTACTGTATGTTTCAGAAGTTATCAACTGGAAATATTAATTTACTTTTTGGTTTATTATTAAGAATTTGGGTATTCACAGAAATGGAAAGTTTGAAGGGATTACTGGAGGTCATCCAGTCCAACCGCCCTCCTTGAGCAAGTAACAGGATCGAACAGAAACTAGAAGTTTGACTGTAAAATCATCAGCAGCAAAAACAAACCCTAGCTTTCTAGCAATTGAAGCCTTAATTTATTTCATTAAATCATCATAAGAAATACCAATACCTCAGCATTGATGTATTTGATTTGTAGTAATTTAATTTACTTCCTGAGTATCTTCTGGAACAGAGGGATATACACATAGGGACGACAAAATATGCCAAGCACATGATTTTATCTAAAAACATATCACTTATATTACTAACAGTTCTTAAAATATTAACAGTTTAGTCTTTGCCAAAGTTAGCAACTACCACGCTTTATCAATAAACATAGTAAAGTACGTATTTAGAAGTTGTTCAACCCTTAGATGCAAAACAGATCACAAAGCAAAAACCACAGATATCCTAATTTCACCGAATTTCAGCAGAATTGTAAGTGTTGAGGTTCCAAATGAAGCCTATATAAATTAAAGTTATCACCTTATCTTACTATAAATTAATCCCAAATTTATAATCCCTGCAGTCTTCATCTACTAGTGATGAAAATCAGCATTTGTCATTGGGGGAGTGGGATGTTGAAGGGACTGTGCTGCTGCCATGAGAGAGGGGGATAAACACTTTTTAATTATTGTCATAAATTTTTAAAAAACATGTACTCACTAGACTCATATGTCTAGTATTTAAAATCATGCTTACTAGTAACAGGCCTCTCTAAAGATATGAATACATCCTACCCACACAAGAGATCAGGCTACAGGTCACATACTAATGATTACTACTAACTTCTGTCTCAGAAGACAATTGTGTGGGTTTTTTAATGGCTAACATCATTACAATCAAGCTTTCTTTCTAGCATTGCCCTTCCCCACTTTCTAACAGTCGAGTTTAGAGACTTCCCCAGCCCAAATTTTATGCTTGGATAATACAGAGTTTATTTTTCTTCAGGAAGTGAGATCTGTTCTCAATACAAGAACTCCCTTACAGTGTTTGCTCACCATTAGTCAGCACTTCCCTATGACCCATCCCTTTCAGTTCCAAAAGCTGCCATTATTGGCTTCCAGCTTTTTGCGATTTTTGCCTGCAAATTCACAAACTATTCTAGGAATCCCCTTGAGGGTGAAGCAGCTTTTTTTTCCGTGAGTATTGTCACTTTGAACTCTTGGACAAACTGAGTTCCTTGAATCTCTTCTATAAAATAGACTTCCTATAGCCAAATGTCTTATCACCATCCTACAGGACCACTTTTGTCCACCAACTAGGCAGCCAAAATTGTTTTGAAACTTTCAATTAAAACAAAATTCTAACTTCAGGCTCTGGTGGTTGTCTAGGTTTTGTCTATTTGCTTGGGTTCAGCTCATTCAGTCCTTAGCATATAAAATTCCAAAGACAAAACATATTTGTTTCACAACCCATGTTAGGAAAATATAATGCTCCTGATGTCAGAAGAGCAAATGTGCATATCACATATCAGTAATTTCAACACATGAATAATAAGACAGAGCTTTTCTGAAATTTAAGCAGTAGATTAGAGAACACAGTTAATGAAACTATACTGATGTCAGTTTTATGCCAAGCTCTCAGGAAGCAAGCCTGTATAAAGGTTACCTGATACACACCTGCTGGGGCAAGGCACCTAAACTGCACGTGAACAATTACAACACTCAGTGATTCACTGTCACTACAAACTGCAGAATACATCCACTCTTGCCCTTTAAACTCAGTACTCTAAACTGTAATCTTCCAATCAGAGGATGTAAACAGTACCTAAAGGCAAAAGATGAACGATATATAAGAGGAGATTGAAACTCCCAATATATTTTTTAATTCATAATATTTCTTAGGCATCCATGCTTAGCTTGCTAAAATTGAACACCAAGCTAATATAATCCTTTTGGTCTGCCCCATTCCAATAATCTTTGATATTCCTATAAAATGTCTGAACTGTATTTATCAAGGTGAATCAATTGCTCCTAGTCACCATGAAAAGAAAGCTTATTGTAACAGATGTCTTTTTTTCCACATAATTTTTACATTCTGAATTATGGAAGAAGGAAACAAACCACTCTGCTCTTCAGCTCCAAGTTTCTTAGTTTTGAACTAAGATGCTTGATTAAACCAAAAAGTAAACATTCACTTGGCTAATGCTTTCTAAGTTGTGGTTTAACACTTCATAGTTCCAGGTACTTACACAGCAACTTCCTTCCAGAATTTATCACTCCAAGTTCAGTAGCAAACATTCACTGTTTCATGTTATCTTAAAATTTATTTTGCAATCACTTCATTATCACTACACAGGTCATAATTTTAAACTTTATCTCAAAACCTTTTAAAAGTAAACTACATTTAAAAGAAAAAAAATCTATTCCTAGATACTGTGACTCTAGTTGTATAAACTGGGACATTAAACATTCTGGTCACTCTTCTCTGATATCTTATTATCCTTTAAATATATTTTCAGGAATCTCTTCCTTTAGAAAATTGTTACAAAATATTTATGTTCAAATGAGACAGAAAAGGACTGTTACATGTCTGACAATGTAACGTGCTTCTTTACAAGAAATCTACTTATATTTTTATGTATATCAAGAACAACAAAATTTAAGAGTATACCAAGAGCAAAGAATATACAGAAGACATATGAAAGAAAGTCAACCCATTTCTTTGTGCTACATTTCTCCTCACCTCTGACTTGACTACACATATATGCTGAGCTTGTCAGGATTGCAATTTTAAGTAACTTGCAGTAGTCCTGTAATCTTGCAGTCTATCTGGTAAGTCTCCTACTCTGCTGGAAAGCAAGCATCACCCAAGCAGCCAAATATCCCCTTCTGTGCTAGAGCATGCACGGAGCTGGCTGGAAGCTGCCAACGCTGCCCCCATGTGCAGGTGGAACAGGGCCTGGGGCACTCTCCTCCCGCTCAGAGAGCAGCCAAAACTGCTCTTTGCTGATTCTGTCCGTGCAATCAGTGGGGGATTTGTCCCTTAAATACAGTAACTGTAGTGAGACCATATCAGTGTCAGTACACACAAGACAAATTAAATCTGCTGACAGATTCATGCTGCTACAATATACTTAGAAAATCATCTGTGATGAGGGATTTCAAATGAATCAATTTCCTGAATATCTTCATGAGATGTTATCTAGCACCTTATCTGAAAATCACTGGATATGTTAAAGTAAAAATGTCCCGCAGGTGAAAGCTGCTGAAGAGCAGTTTGCACTCAAATAAATCACATCCATTAAAAATTAATTTGCATCCTATCCAGAACTGTGCAAGGATCTAATAAACTGTTTAATTACTGAACACCGGTAGTTATTTTCTGAGATAATGACACTCAAGTAATTTCTGTACTTTCATAAAATGGAAGAGGACTACATTTCAAAACAGCAGATGTTAAGACATGGTTTACCTGATTCCGTAACTGCTATTTATTTATTTATTTATTTATTTACTGTCATGTAAAAAACCAACATCACTTCAGCACAGTACTGGAGGTGATTAATTAGGGAGTGGCAGAGAAAAGGATGAAACATCAAAAGAAATTGAATACTGTAAGCATAAAAGAAGAAACGTCTTGCAGAGGGATCTGGCAATCTTGTAATATCAACTTCTCCCAAGGAGTCAAGCTGCATGAAGAGATGCTCAAGCAGCCAAGGAAGGAGATCAAAATCTGCAAATTTACAAACCACAGGAAGAATTCTTGCCGAGAATGAACCAGCTGTTGAATCCACTGGACAGAAATATACTGGTCTGGGAGATTAAACTGGGAGGCAGACTCTCACCAGGAAGTACTGAATAAAAACATTATGAACCATCTCCTACTCGCAGGCAGAGGAAGAACATAGACAAATTGGGAGAATGAACACCATTTGTTGAGCAGAAAACTACCACAGATCAGCAACACAACTTATCAGAATATCAAGAGTAACAGAAGGACACAGAGGCATTTGTGTATCAGTGGCAGAAGAACAGTGAAAGAACATAATGGAGAAGAAACACTAAAAGCTGATTTAAAATTCTCCCAATGTTAAGAACAGATTCTATTTTCAATCTGTACAAGCCAAAACTTACTTGCAAAGCAAAACTACAATTCTTTCTTTAAGCATGTATCTGAAATTCACTGTAAGCATCAACTGAGAAATGGAAAAAAAAAATCATCAAAAGCTGCAAAGCAAAAGTTTTACAGTAAAAATATATGCCAGCTGCATACAAGAAATGATCACTTCCCAAAGTTAGAATTATTTTTTTACCATTGTGCAGTGCTCTTTTGAAAATATTGACCTCCAAGAAATAAAAGTTTCCTCACTCTCACATAGCAAATTATTAGATGAAATGTTTTTACTTCACCATAACCAGTAAAAACCAAGATTTTCCCTTATTTTTGAACTGAAGGGTTTTCTAAATATGTAACAAATATTCCAGTATCCTGTAGAAATGTGCACATACTCTATATAAGGTGGTAACACTGTTCTCAGCACAGAGAATGCCAGTACTGACTTAGCAGTTTTTTGCACAAAGCTGCCCATTTGCTCCTTGCTCTCCTTGTTTTTGCTTTGCTGATCAAAGCAGTTGCCAAGTTTTTTCTTTACCATTACAAGCCAGGAAAAATGGCTCTCCTCAGAGAGGCCCCTTGTGAAGGTCACAAAGGTTAGCTCCACAAGCCCTGGAGTCTGCTCTGATGCTGGAGTGATTGGCTGGCTTCCCTGCAGTTAACCTGCATTTCCCCTCCTTCACAATAGTGCACTGGTTATGGAAACTAAATATGAAAGAACTTGGTGGGGGAGGAAAGAATTTCTATGGAGACACATTCTAAAACACTCCCAAGTTCTACTTGTTTGAGCAGCCTGGAAACCTAGCATTCAAAAACAGTTGATTTCTTTCTGGAGAACTCAAAAATTTCAGCCTGCAAGCCTCTCTATTTTGAAAGGAAAATCCAAAAATTTTGGGTTTTTTGGCATTCAAATACATAGACACTAGTCTGCCTTGGTCTGGAAAAAGTTTAAGATATTTACTTGCCCCATCTGGACTTAAACAAGTGGAACCCACATGTCACACCATCTTAATGAAGACTAAAATGAAGCCAACTAATCCGGATTCCGATTTGTAGCACTTTCCAGCTCCAGAGCAGTATCACACCCAAGACACTTTTTTACTTCTAGGTCCTAAAGTTAAGTCATCAAGACATTTTGAGATACAAAACAATCATTATGTTTTAGATGGATGATTAAATACACTTCCCATTTTTTATAAATTGATATGTCCTAATGCACAGGTAGCCACAATTATTCAGGTTTTTCTTATACATAAAAAATTTAACCCATAGTGTATACACTGAAAGCTCTAAGCCACTTCAAAGCATCTACTTCTAGAAAACTGATCCAGTGCTGGTCCAAGTAGCGGAAAGTAGTACAAATTTTGTATCTTGAAGAATGAACTTTCTGAGGCTTCATATTTTGGGGACACAATTTCATACCACTTTACAAATAAAACTTTGATTCTTAGTGTTGCTCAAAAAGCTTTCTTACCACCCCGAAAGTCAGTCAGGCTCTTTCCTCTCTATATAACTATAGGTGTGAAGTTCTGTCTGCAGTGCCATCACCCATATGTTTGGACAGATGAAGCCAATTAGAATTCAGCCAGTGTGTCTGATGCTGAATCTACCTCTGCAGCTGTTTTGAGTTCATTACATTACCAGGAGTCAAAACTACTTCCAAAATAGTCAAGATGTACAGCCCCACTAACTAGGTATTTCAAGCTGTTTAAGTACTCTCAGGATTTAACAATACCTAGTAAGAGAGAGGCTCATACTACAGTTTTATCTTCCCAGGTGGAATCAATAGGCTCCCTCTTCTTAACCAGTTGCCTCTGTTCACAAAACATTAAGGAAAACAAACCCTCTCTATTGGGACACAACAACAAAATACTGAGAATGCCAGAATCCTAAGCTGAAAACAATAAAATATATAATTAAAGAAGGAATATTATAGTTCATATAAAAGCACAGAAATGGAAGGGGAATTTTGACCTTGTTCACCTGTAAAAAGATGTAACAAAAGTAGAGACACCTCACGAGGTCTCCAGACTACTTCAACAAGTTTAAATGCAGATGTAAGGAGAAATCCATACAATAACCATATTGTAATAAAAAGCAAAAAGTGTATGTAGGAAAGAGCTGCATCTGATCATCATCGATATTTACTGGAGAAACTTTTAAAGAGGTACAAAATCACAATACCAAATTCCTTTTCTCCTCATTTGCAGGAGAGCTTTTACCACCAACACTGGTCATTTTTTTGTCTGCAGGTATAATGAGGCATAGCACACTTCTGACAAAAAGCTTTGTCAAACTTCTCAAGCCTCTTTAGGGATGGGCCACAAAGCTCAGCACACCTAACACCCACCAAACCCAAGCCTTCCTCCACTCTCATACAAATGCTGGGTACACAATGTGCTGGCTAGCAGAAAGCACAGACACGAGATCACCTGAGACATTTGCAACACCAACACATCGAAAGTTCACTTAACTTTCAAACTTGCCATGACAGTAAAACCCCAGAGGAGAAAGAACTGGGTCAAGAGTCAGTAACACATGCTATTTTGCTACCAGGCACATCTTTGACCCTCTCAGTACAGAACAGAAATTCTTATCCTTCTGACTGATGTTGCTATGCACACAAGAAGCCTCCCGTGGTATATGTTGTGATAACATTAAGGCATTTCTCCTGCTTTTGTCATTCAGACAATACAAAGCAAAACCCCCTTCTTATACCACCACCTACCCACACCACACTAGGGGGCTCTGCTGGTGTAATCACATTTTTTGACAAGTATTACTTAATGATTATATTAACCCATTCCTATCTAAGGAATTAAATTTATTATCTGAAAAGTGTGGAGCAACATCAGCTTACTGCAGCTCCTGCTCTGACAGTCCCCACAGTTAAGAAGAAAGAAAAAGCTTTGGTCTAAAATATCCAAAAGTAAAAAGCCAACAGTAGACACTGATAAATGAACAAAAAACCCTCTCCATAAGCAGCAGTAAGACAGGGATACCACTCAAATCTGTAACACGGGAAAAGGCTAAAGTTTAGGACTACAGTTTTGAAAGTTTTTATGTTAAAGGTTCAGATTGATGTAATGCTTTAATAATGACACAACTGGGCCAAGGAATAGATGCACTGTAACCAGCCTGTTTCTGCTGTATGTAATACAGGAAGGACATCCAAGACTATTTTGGTAAGCAACCCCCTTCAAAAACATACTTTATGAAAATGCTGAGTAATTCCCTGACACAAGACTCAGCCAATATAAAAATCTTTGGAGTGGTTGTAGGACCAAGTGTCTTACATCAATGTTGCAACTGTAGAGAAGAAATATGCTCAGACCTATTGCCTTTTTTGAGCAAGTTACGGAAAAATTACTACTTACACCTATCTTTCTTAAAATTTGAATTGAAAAGAGCTTCATGTATGACAAAAAGCTTAAATGTTTCATTTAATCTTGGTTTCATTTCATTTTATAACTTACGATGTAATCAAGAGGTCAATAAGCTTATAATTTCCAAATTAACAAAACAAACCTCCATAAACTGACATATAACATTAAAGGAAAAGAATACAGACATAAATGGAGATGAAGATCAAAATAATTCAATTTTATGTTTTCCACCTGAGTAATATAGATGTCTCAACTCATGAATATTCATGAATATGACACATGACTTCCGAAGTTAGATTTTTTACCTTAAAATTTGACAGGCCTTATTTTTTATTTAGCCTATAAACACCAGTAAAGCTCTGTTGTTAGTGCAACTCCCAAGATTTTTATACCAGAGCAACTGATAGACCAAAGCAATCTTTACTGTAATTTCATTGTCCATACCAGACATATACCCGTAGAGGTAAACCTAATCTACAAAAAAATTAAAACCCCTTTGTTCCTGATATTTTAAATACAAAATTTTAAGAGAATGCAGAGTTTTTCCTACAGGAAAGGGGAGCAGAACTAAGAACACAACAAAAACATACATGCCAAAATATTTGCTACAAGGTAGCTTAGCCCATTGTCTCCAAACTTCTTTACCACAAATACAGGAAGAAGAAAAGGATGTGCTAGAGACAGACTAAGCATTATTTTACTCCTTAATTTTTATTTATTAATGGTCCAAAATACATGTTCCTCACCCCACTGGACTGTCTTTCACATCACTTGGGTTATACACACCCCTACATCCCATACTGTCCAAAAAATCAATCTCATCCTTGTGAAATGCACTCAATTTCATAACTTGGTCTTTTAAATGTAAGTTGAACAACTTACATTGAAAGGCTGATGCTAGCTATACTTTAAATCAAGTCTAAAATCATACATGCTTTCATTGTAACAGACTTTCATTTTTAACAGGGATCATATTTGTTACATTCTACCTAAAGTTTTTGAGACTTCTAGAAGTGTAGAGAGGAGACTCAAGACAAAGCTGGCAGCACTTAACAGTGCAAAATACTGTTTTGTAAGAAGTTACATAGCTTCACCTTTCCAACTGGGGGATCCATTTAGGCACATTACAAATATTATCTGAAATTAGAAGTCTACACTGACAGGAATTTCTATTGCCTGTTTTCATAAATGCAAAGAGAAATCTGATCTGAGGTTCATGCTGAAGGAGATTCAGTCAGAATTAATTCTCCACCAAATACAACAGGATTGGGAGAGGGGGTGAAAGAAGGAAAAAAGATTTTTCTAGTACAAAGCTGAGTGCAAATCCAGAAGACAAAATCACAAGCAGCAATGAAACCAGGCCTGATGTAAAAGGCACCATCCACTACAAGACAAGGTTCCTCCATTTGCTGCTTGCTGCAGACAAGAAATCTTTTAGTTTGCCATGATTTTAACATCAGTTCACATCTAGAAGGTGACCAGATAGTGACTAATCACCTCCTGAAAAGTATTACTTCAGAGGATGATGACTTTAGCTTGAAGGATGATGCTCTATTAAGAAAACAGCTATGATAATTTACAGAAATACTTACTTCTTCTAAATGCTATACACTCATTGATTTCTGAGACATTGGGCCACAAGGTTCCATTTCTATATATGGATAAACAGAAAAAAACAAATAAAAATCATGTGCCCAGGAAAGTCAGAAAGACAGACAACACTTGGAGAAAATTAGCCTTACATTGATTCAACACTCTCTAGGTACATAGTATTAGCACCCCGAGACAGTCATCAGAAAGCCTGAAATTCTTTGTGAGTTGCCTAAAAAACCCTGGTAAAAGTGGCAGGGGAAATTACAGCCCACTTACTAAGCTTACTTTTGTTATGAGAGAGTGCTATTTACAATGTCACATGCTGGAACTTGTTCTCAAGCTAGCTAAACCTACACGCTTAATTGACTCAACAGACAATGCTGCATTGTTAAGACTAATCTCTTCCTACAGGCTACAGTTTCCAAACCATGAAAGTTTTTATACATTTTATTTTTTTTCAGCAGTTCTGAAATCAGAAAACTTCAAAATACACATGCACATACAGACATACACAGTATGATAGTGACTATCACTAAAATTCACATATCCATATGGAAACTGAGTCATCAGAAAGTCCAAATACTTTAAAGAACACAGGAGCCAGCGGGTTTTTAGAGTTCCTAGTTCAGACATCCAAGATGGAAAGGACTAAGGAAGAAAAGCCTGGGAGCATGTTCATGTCAGCATGGAGCAGCAGGTCTCACATCACACTAGATTTTGACTAAGCCACCTTATAAAGTATTTGTTTCAAGTTACTTCCCAAGAGTAAGGTTTTGGGAACTTCTAATTAGTTTGAAGTCTGACAAGTTCACAATTAAAAACCAATTTAAACAAAAATTACTGCATGCTGCAGACAGACTAGATTGCAGACTACCCTAGTTTTGCACAGTAAACAAGTTTCATTAACTAATTCAGCCATGAAAAGAAACCCAAGTTTTTAAACATTTGTACACCAACTATCAAAATAATTGCTGAATTTTGGAATTTAAGTGATTCAATTACTATTTATTTGAAACAGCAAATTGGTTCAATCACTTTTATAATCAGCTTCAGAAAGCTGAATTTTGATATCTTAGGATCCATCAAGCTATTTTGATTTTAAAATACTCCTTCTGACTCCACCCCACCCTGAAATTGATGAAAAGAAACAACTTAGAGAAAACTACTAAATCTTAAAATTTCTCCAATAGCTTTAGGAAAAAATAACAAATAAATTCAAAAAATAATAAAACTATGTCTTCTCAAACTACTGCCAGATGTGAGTGATTAGCAGAACTGAAGTCTTCATAACATCACCAAGCAACTCTGACAAGAGTTTTGAGTTCTTTAAGTCAATCGTGATCAGCTGCTCTAAATGCTTATAAACACACACCTAACAGTTACCAAAATACAGACTAAAAGTCCAGATAAACATTAAAAGGCATCAGCGTACACATGTACTTTTATTTCTCTGTACAGACCTGCTGTTTAATGAGTTCACCTTTGAAATTTTTCTAGTTACATAATGAAGATTCGTATTTGAACTCCCTCTTTTTGTTGCTAGTATCTCAACAGGATAGCACTCAACAACCAAAACAATCATCCTCTTTAAACAACAATGTTCCACTGAAAAGAGAGTCTCCAAAAGGACATATTTACATATATGCAATGTTTCTCGAATAACATGACAGCAGGAATGACATGCTGAGTGAGCACTGCTGATAAAACCTGGTTTAGATAGTCTGCCATGTCTCAAGTTTCATTGACTCAAGCTGAAACATTGGAGGGTTAAATTAACAACCATCACGGCTTTCCTCTATAATGCATCTCCTAATTTTCCCATACCAAGAAGCCATCAGGTTTATACTGTAGGAGGATAAAACAGCTTTGCAAAAACAATGTATGATTCCCTTTAATCTGAAGGGGTTTTTAGGCTGAAGGGCATCTGGTTCCACTTGTTTCATTTTTTTCTGATCTTCACAAAAACACCAATATTCAAGCTGACTGTAAAAATTAAAAGAAAAAGATGTAGATAGAAAACTGCTAAATTACTTAAGGCACAAAAAATGGATTCCAAAAAGTCAAACCATGTTGGAAAGACACCCTTTCAATCGCCACAGCGTCTAATGATATTTTGACAAGACTGCAATTATGCTTCTGTTATGAGAACAGATCTTGTTCTCCACGTCTTGCCAGGATAATACTGCTTTTAATTAATGCTTTTGTTGTGAAGTGTTCCCTCAGGCAGTAATAACTGTTATAATAATTTCAGTATGCAGCATGCATTTCCCCACACCATTTACTCAAAATTTCTCATCATTTGGCCTCACGGATAATGCCCAGGCCCTTGCTTCCCAGAGGCTTCAAAACATGGCTAACCCCTGCCATGCTGAGCAAGACACTGTTAAAACACGTCTTTGCACAATTATTTTCCTCTGATTCCCTCAGGAAGAAAGAAACATTACATGCCTATCAGACTGGCACAACCACAAGAGAACAAAATTTCTTTACAAACATGAGTGCCAGTTTCACTTTCAGGAAACAGCACACGTCTTTCTTCTTTTCAAGTAGTTAATATGTGCTTTTAGTGTACATTTTAACAAGAATTGAAACCATTGCCAAAGTGTCATATGATGCTGATCTTCAATTCCGTTTACTGATCACTAAAACTGGGTAAAACAATACAAGTGCAACTTTTCTTCTTAAAATTCACTGTATAACCCACCTCTCAAACTTGTAAAGTTATGCTAAAGGAAGTTCCAGACCAGAATTTCAGTGAACAGGCCATGACTGAAGCTGTGGAACTACAGACACATATTTATCTGAAGCTTGAGATAAGTACAGTAATGGGTGGGAAACATTATGAAATCCCTGTCAAGAAAACTAGGCCTCAATTTAATCCACTCACTGCCTTTTTCTACCACAAACAGCTGTGAAGTAACTAATTTTGTTTGTTATTTAAATGCTACTAATTAATAAAACATGACTGTCTAACTCCACAAGAAGTTGGGAAGTTTCAAACTAATTTCTTTATGTCAATTAAAATTGGCTTTACAAGGTGTTTTGATAGATTATATTGACTTGTTAAGTCAATAAACATGCTGCAGGGACTCAGTTTTACCTGTCATACATTCTCTGAACATTTTCAATAGAAGAAATTAAAAAATTAAATCTCACTTCCACTGAAATATTCAAACTTTGTGCCTTTTCTTTCCTTAATTAAAGTGGTCTCTGTATTTTAGCAGGTTCAGTTCTCCAAAGTTTGAGGAGACAGTATGTTTAAATGCAACAGTATGTTTATACCTTCAACAGAAGGAAGAATTAATGTTACATTTGCAAACAAAATGGTAAACATTATTTCCAATTATTTTTCATTACGTTTTATTTCTCTAATAAAACAAATCCAATATTCTGTCTGATGTCTCAAAAACAAAATTAATTTCAGAATCCTGTCCCCATTTCAGGCACAAACAGCTTCTCCTGAATGGCCTTTGCATGACTTTACTGGAAGTCAACATTTGAGTAGACTACTATTTGTTGAGAATAAATGTACATATTGTCAATGGCAAAACAGACGGATTACATCAACCTCTGGCCTTTATCAAGAAGGTCAAACTAGGTGACAAACACCTCTAGTGCTTCCAAATTCTCTGGCAGTAGCTGGAAAGTGCACCTATCTAGAAGGGCATCACTTGAATTTTTTAGCCAGGTTGGATTTGTGTGTTTAGTCTAAAATCTGATGAACTAGCAAAACCAACAATTTTTTTGATTGTGATTCACAAAATCAACCAGTAAAAGAGTTCCAAGGTTTACAATGTAACAAAAAATGAAGTTATTTAGTAGGAACTCTATTTAACACACATAAAACCACTCACACAAAAACCAGAAATGTGACTATGTAATTATTTTTAGACTCAAACCTACCAGAACAATCTTTTGCAATCTTTACTGCCAATTTTTTTACACTGCTGACATATTCGCCCAGAAAATAACTACTGATAGACTTAATCAGAGGTCAAATCCAAACCAATAATAAACACAGGCTTTCTTTATAAATGGCCGAACTGCCCCAATCAACAGAAAGCGCCTGGTTGCCTCTGAACAGCAGGCTATAAGCATTGATTTAAGAAATTATCCTTTTGACCCCAAATTATCCTTTTGACTCCCTTTTCTTTCAGAGGAAGACTTACTGCATTACTCTATTCCCAGTGTTTCTCATAATAAAGCAAAACATAATCTTGGAATTAAAATTGACTCGCCAAACAGAAGCAGATTGAATAAAGAGTTGAAATCCTAGACCTCTGGTGATCAATACTATTAATACCAAATCATTCAAATGAAGGCAGTATCCAACCTCTAGAAATCCGTAGATTGTCTTCAATTAATCCTACAATCAAAAGGCTTGTACTATGAAACAGAGAAATATTACAAAAGGAAATCAAAGTAATTCATTTTTACTGTCTCTCTCCTGTAGTTACTGGGTGACATTACCATCAATGGCATATCTAGTGCTACTAGAAACAAAAAATGGCTTACAACCAAAGTGTAAAAAAAGTGTGTAACTCAGAACTGAGATTTATTGCTTTCTGATTCTGTCACACTGGTTAAGCTGCATAGTTACTGTGTAAAGGCTATATGAAATCACTTCAAGTACAAAAATTTCCAGAATCAGAACTACCAGCTTTAGATCTCAGGCACACTTGATAATTTCTGCTTTGAGAGAAATTTCAGGCTATACAAAGTCCTTGACTGAATTTACACAAAATATTTAACAGTGTTGTGCTTTTTTGTTCCAAGGATGTGTCAGCCATTGAAGTTCTGTATTGAGCACTGAAAATTTTAATGGCACTTATTTCTTAAAACATGCTTTTGTGTTACAAGTCTGACTTCTACTTAAAATCAAATTACATGCATTTTGATCTGTGTCTCTGACTATATCCATATGAATAAAAAGTTCACAGATGAGTTGAATACATCTTTCTGTAATGAAACATACACTGAAACTATTTGCTCCATCCTCATATAGTATGAGAGTTAATTAAAGCACTCAAAGTTTACTTTAGTTTTACACAGCACAGCAGTTAAACCAAGCTGATCAACTGGAAGAACAAGTCACAAATCAAAAAGGAGCCCTGTGTAGCAAGGAACAGGGTCATTTTTTATTCCAATATTTAAGATGAACTGCAACTGCAGTAACTATTTACATAAGGAACAAGAGATTTTAGAAAAGGATTGAACTTTAGAAAATTTATAAAATACTACCATTTACTAACACTTTTAAATGTTTAGTAAAATATCTGAGGACAATGGTACAGGCTGGAATTCTTTGTTAGTATCAGTTCTTCCAAGAATAAACCATGACAAATTCCTCTAGTAGCAGACCTGTGCCTATTGGTTTCTCAAGGTTGGGATGAAGGCACTTGAGACAATAGCTCATGTTCAGACTCAGGTGTTTATTATTTCTTATCAGTGAAACAGCCTCACATGAGTTCTGGAGCCTTCCATTACAAAGGCACAAAATAGCTCTCTCTTGTTACAAGGTCTTTTAAGACTTAACTATCCAATTAAGAAATGACACCTAGATTATTTGCCCCTTTAACCCAATAACTGATCCCTTGAAGCCCACAATATGGACTTTTCTGTCCAATTGCAAAACATCACCCAAACCCATGAAGAAGAAGAAAGAAGGAGGTAAAGAAGAACAACCTGCCTCCTCCCTAAAACCTCCATCTTGCTTCATATTTATCTCTATATTCTAAAACCCCAAACTCTAAGTTTTCCATTCTGTGATATTACATGCTTCTAACCAACTATAGATCCATAATCCCAGTGCTATTAATAAATTTTGGAAGCCTTCTCCACAGCCTCAGGTCAAATGCAGTGCTCTCTTGTGGGTCTGTGCCTTTCATCACAGAAAGTTTAAAATTCTCAGCATCCAGGGTTCCAACATGTATCTACACGTTTCATGTTTTCTTGCTTCCCTACATCAATTCCTGTTGGTCTAACACTCAGTACTCTTCATCATCCTGTTTAGCCTATGGCAACAAAGCCACATGTATTTTGAGAGAAAAAGACACTGCAGCAAAAACCCAACCCATCTCGCCTCTTAGGCCTCCATATCAAGCCTAACATTACAATAGGACATAGAGCAGTAGCATGCTAATTTTGTCACTAAAAAGCATAACAGATTGTACTCTATAAGCATGCAATTGTAATTTCAAACTGTCATTATTACTTAAAAGTGAGCTAAATCATTACCTCTTTTATTGCTCCCGTTGAACAGCTTTTCTTTAACATGAAAAAGAAATGAAGAAATGCCAAAACTGCATTATTTTCAAGTTCCTTTCTATTTCAGTCTCCCTCTAAACCCTCCCTCAGATTACCTGCTGTATGAATTTGAACCTTGCACAACATTTCAATTTTGCTGGTAAGTGTGCTTCAAAAGCTTGCAACATGTCAAGCAACAAAAAAAAAAATCCCCCAATGTTCAGCAACAAAAACTCCAACCAAGAAACAAGAGTGTGGCGTGGATACACTTATGAACAAATTTATGGATTTACCCTTCTTAATAAAGCTTGCATTCTGTGATTTATTCTACTGAAACAGACCTTCAGAACATCCAAGACTTTTGCTTGCACAGGTGTACTTACAACAAAAAACTTTTTAAAACAGAAAATACTTGTTCTAATTTTACCTGGACTATGAGCTGTCAGAGTTGCAACAGACCTATTTAAAAGCTGAGCTGCTAAGTACAATAGTTACAGCGTTAAATATCCCACTTGGATCTAGTACAACTCACAATATTTGTCAATACCTCACTTTAGATCTAAACCACTCAGCTTTTGTAAAAAAAAAAAAAAAAAACCCACAACATTTTTCCCCCCTCCATTTAATTTTTAACACACTTTGATCAAATTATTATTGAGTACAGTTTTATGCCAACAAGGCAGATACTCTGATAGGAGTCTGATACAGTCCACCCAACCAGGATGAAGAGGCAGATGAAATATTCTGTAAGCAGCTGGGAGAAGTCTCACCATCTCTAGCCCTTATTCTCATGGGAGACCTTGACTTACCAGATTTCTGCTGGAAGTACAACACAGCAGAGAGGAAACCGTCCAGGATATTCCTGGAGTCTGCAAAACAGACTTCTCTTACAGAGCTGGTGAAGGAGCCAACTAGGGAAAGTGTCCCCTTGGACCAGCTGTTTGTGAGCAGAGGAAGACTGGTGGATGGTCAGAGGCCATCTCGGTCATGGCACTCACAAAATGCAAGTTTTCAGTTCTCAAAACAACAATGGGCATCAGCAGTACTGCCACCATGGACTTACAGAAGGCAGATTTTGGCCTGTTTAGGAGCCTGACTGAGAAAGTCACTTGGGAGGGCATCCTGAAGGGCAAAGGAATGCAGGAAGGCTGGACATTCTTCAGGAAGGACGTATGATAGGTATGGGAAAAGGCCATCCCCATGTGGTAAAAAGACAAGCTGTTGAGGAAGACTGGCCTAGCTGAACAGACAGACCTGGCCAGAAGCAATGATAAAAAGAGTTTATGATGTTTGGGAGAAGGGGCAGGCAACTCATGAGGACTACAAAGATGTCTGCAATGAGAAAATTAGGACCAAAGCACAACTAGAACTTAAATTGATCACGGCTGCTAAGGACAATAAAAAATATTTCTATGAATGTATTAGCAACAAAATGAGAGCTAAGGAGAATCTCCATTCTTTACTAGAAACAGTGACAAAGTCACTAGAAACATAGTGACAAAGGATGATGAAAAGGCTGAGGTACTAAATGCCTTCATTGCATCAGCTCCTCTTAATAGTAAGACCAGTTGTTCTCAGAGTACCCAGCCCCCTAAGCTAGAAGACTGGGATGGGGAACAGAATGAAACTCCCATAATCCAACAAGAAACAGTCAATGAGCTGCTACACCACACAGACACGTCTCCGTGGGGTCAAACAGGATCCAACCAAGAGTCCTGATGGAGGTGGTGGAAATGCCACTTTCCATCATTTACTAGCAGCCCTGGGAACTAGTGAAGTCCTAGTTGACTAAAGGTCAGCAAATGTGATTCCCATCTATGAGAAAAGACAGAGGACCTGTGAGAGTAGAGGCCTGTCAGCCTAACCTCAGTGCTGGGAAGGCCATGGAACAGATCACCTTGAGGGCCAACACTCAGCACATGCAGGACAACCTGGGGATCAGACCCAGCCAGCACAGGTTTGTGAAAGGCAGGTCCTGCCTGACCAACCTGATCTCTTTATGCGATCAGGTGACCCTGAGTGGATGACAGGAAGGCTGTGGATTTCACCTAGGCAGATTTTAGTAAAGCCTTTGGAAGCATTTCCCTCAGCATTCTCCTGGAGAAGCTCGGTGCTCATGGCTTGCAGGACTACATCATGCATGGGATAAAAACTGCTGGGATGTCTGTGCCCAGAGAGGAGTAGTGAATGGAGTCACGTCCAGCTGGCACACAGTCACAAGTGGGGGGAGACCAAGAGCTCAGTATTGGAGCCAGCCCTGTTTAATGTCTTTTCTGATGATGTGGATTAGAAGATCAAGTGTCCACTCAGCAAGTTCACAGATGACATCAAGTTGAGTGGGAATGTTGATCTACTGGTGGCTCTACAGGGCAATCTGGACAGGCTGGATCAATGATGAAAGTTTGTCAATGCCAACTGTATGAGGTTCAACAAGGCCAAGTTTTGGGTCCTGCACCTGGGTCATTGCAACCCTAGGCAGTGCTACAGGCTGGGGGCAGTGGCTGGGAAGCTACCAGATGGAAAAAAAACCTGGCTGTGCTGGTCAACAGCAGCTGAACATGACCCAGAGTGTGCCCAGGTGGCCCAGAAGGCTGATGGCGTCCTGGCCTGGATCAACCAGGCTGTGGCCAGCAGGAGCAAGGCAGTGACTGTCCCCCTGTACCCAGCACTGCTGAGGCCACAGCTCCAATGCTGTGCTCAGTTCTGGGCCCCTCAGTGCAAGAGAGACATTGAGGGGCTGGAGCGTGTCCAGGGAAGGGCAACGGAGCTGGGGAAGGGTCTGGAGCACAAGTGCTGTGAGGGGCAGCTGAGGGAGCTGGGCAGCCTGGAGAAAAGGCAGCTCAGGGAGAACTCATCACTCTCTAAAACTGCCTGAAAGGAGGGTGTAGCCAGGGGTGGGGTGGGGTCAGTCTCTTCTCCTAGGTAACAAGGGACAGGGACAAGATGAAATGGCCACAAGTTGTGCCAGGGAGGTTTATGTTGGGTATCAGGAAAAATTTATTCACTGAAAGCACTGTCAAACATTGGAACAGGCTGAACCACATCCAGGGAAGTGGTGGAGTCACCATCCCTGTAGGTATTTAAAAGACATGGACACATGGCACTTTGGGATGGTGAACACAGTGGTGTCAGGTTAGCAATTGGGCTCCATGACCTCCTCCTTTCCAACTTCAATAATTCCAGGATTAAAAGTCACTTGTAGATCAGTCATATTTAGGTCAATATGTTTATTTTTACAGTAACTTTCTAATACCGGCTACACAAAATTTACACTGTTAAAAAACTAAAATTAATATTCTGTTCCCTCAATGAAAGTTAGGTACAGTAACACTATTCATTTTTTGCAGATTTTGGATCCTGTTAATGGCTTGAACAGGCTGAAACTCAGTTGAGCACTTGTACGCTCAAAAATCAACACTTATACGCAGTGACAAAAATCCAAGTTGTCTTCCTCCCAGCACTCCTCCAAAAACCCACACTATTTCAGATCTTCCAGTTAAGCTGTAAGTTTTGGACTGTGATAAATAACAAGGAAACAGAACATTCAGCTTAATTTGCACATCATCTTTGATAGAACACATCATGTGAGCTAACAGCTCAATTCAATGTTCAAGTTTTTTAACTAAAGAAAAAAAAAAAACCCCAAACCAAAAACCTCAAAACCACAAACCAAAAGCAAAAAAAAAAAAAAAAAAATCCAACCACAAAACCACCACACATCCTTTGCTGACTTCAGCTGAATTTAGTTCACACATCAAATCTGTAACTGCAGCAGAGCCAAGTTTATGCGTATTGTTAAAATAAAACCAATCTCAGAACTCAGTATGTGTTCTGTAGCAAATGAATTAGCTACAGAACACATACTGGATCACAACAAAGTGCAATAGTTATCAAGCATCAAAGTATGCTTTTTTTTCTGGATTGTGCTTTTATTTTTATTTGCCAGTCCTAAGTAACTAAGATGTGTATTGATGAGATTGGAAGAATCATTGTGCCACCCTAGTCCAGCTTCAGCGAAGAAAGGTGGTAACTCTACACAGATGGCTGCAATAAAACTTGAAGTTTACAAGCCAGACAAACATGATTGCTTTTTAATTTTTCTTCTCCATATGGCTCACTAAAAACTCCTTTTCCCTATTATTTTTTTGCCGCTTGCCAAGTTCATATTAAGCTAAATATTAATGCATGGGTTTATTTACTAAAAAGAAACCAAAACCACCAAGAATGACCCCTAAAACCCCCATCTAAACCAAAGAATTATACAAATTTATCTCTACTATTTCCTTTGTCCCCCACTGATGTATACATATTTGGACCAGAAGACTAAAATTTTCAGTTAGGCACCAAAGTAGACAATCTTACACCCTGTTTCAGGCTACTCCATTCAGTGAGACCTGTGATTCTACAAACAGAACAAGAATGCAAATTCCACAAACAGAAGATTATGACCACATACCTACAGGAGCGTACACAAGGGGGATTGGGGTTTTTTTGTGGTTTTTGAATCAAATATCTCAAAATACAATTTAAAAAGTGAAATTTTGTACACTTTTTAAACTCACTTCTTGAGGACTGTAGTTAACTGGATTTTAGATTTAGGATTATTATATTTTTTGAGCATCGCCATAGCTGAAATGATGTGCATAAAGATTAACAGAAAAACCTTAAGGGCCCCTATTCTGGAGGTTCCTAACAGGATCTGGATTCAAGAGAGACAAGAATAAACATTACGCCTTATTACTCAATTATTCTTGCAATGACTGTGTTTAATAGCCACAGTGAACTTATTATAAAGAAGAGTATCAAAAGAAAACTGCTTAGAAGCTTTAGTCAAAAATTTACAACTAACATTTCAATAAAGCCTTAAAATTTTATGTTATTTCTCCTGTACATGTAGGTTTATGTTCAGCCACTATGAAATTCATTAAAATATTTTTTGATTGCATCATAGGGTAAAAGAGTAAAAACAGCATCAGTTGATGATATATTTACTGCAGACAAAACAAAAGGATCAAATGCCCACCAAAGCTGCCCAGAACAAGGCAATATAAAATTCCCTAATTTGTCCACAGGAAATGTGATTTTGAATTGCAGAGAATAGTATTGACAGTAAATGTAAAAAATAAGCAAACTATACAACAAAAAACTAATGCACATTTCCCCCCAAAAAACCCAAACTAAAATCCATAACCTACCACACAACCAAGAAACTCCTCTAAAGCCCAATCCCATTCAGTACATCCCTAGTGTAAACAAAATACGTCATGGAATAGAGGCTTGTTTTGACAAAAAAGTACAACTAGATTCTGATGTCAGATGGCATGATGCCACATGCATCTATCTTTAGTGCCATCACTGATTCGCTTAATTAACTCTTGGGAAGCATCTACCTCACTTCCTCCTCTGAGCAGCCACACCATGACCTGGATAAGAGAATGAGTTTAGCTGGAAACATATAATCACAGAAAAAGCTGATATATGGCTTATAACATAACTCCACAACAACTACACACAGCTTCAGCTACAAAACCCAGAAAGACTGCCTCAAACAAAATCTGTAAACAAAGCTTGCTTTCACTCTTCAAACTCCACCTCTTCTAACATCTTTAACCTCATTAGGCTCTGCTGTCTTCCCTTACTCACATCCCATCTGCCATGACAAGTTCAACAACCAAAAGAGAAAAATTAACACTGACTGTAGCACCAAGAACTGGGGAGTACCACTGCTGACAAAAGACCATCCCTATGTACCAGTGTGATGAGCTCACATTACAGCCACACTTTGGAAGCAGATGAGAAATCAGCATCTTAGACTGCTTTCCAAAATCAAACTACATTATAAGGCACGCTTTCCCAATGGAAATAAGCTTCTCTCTGTTCTATCTAGTTTCCTCTTCTCAGTTCTAGCTTGCTCAGAAACCCATAATTACAGTACACCAAGAGTACAAATATAGAGGATGATTTCATAGACAAGGAGCAATTTCTTCTATTTTGAATAGGATTCCCTGCTATTATGACTTAGTACTCACCATATACATTTAAGAAACCTTGTCATATACTGACTGAAATGTAATTACTGTATTACATATCCAGTAACCTGTCAGAGCTTCATGAAATGTAAAAGAAATTGCATAAATGTGATCACAACTGTAAGCAACAAACAAGAAAACTGATATATGTTAATATATGTTATTCCAGTAAGACAGATCCCTGGATGAATTACTGACTACATACCACACTGTAGAGTACAGCACAGCCATTTGGAGAACTTACTCAATGTAAGAAGGTCATGGAATATCACAACACAGGACTAACTTAAGTATATGAAACAGAACGCAAAAATGTAGTAGGCAGACCCTGGTGGGTCACTAAGTGCCCACCAAAGCTGCGCTATCTCTCCTCTCCTCAGCTGGAGAGAAAATATAACAAAAGGTTCATGGGTTGAGGTAAGAACAGAGAGAGATCACTCACCAGTTACACGCAAAACGTGATGCAGGGAAAGAAGTTTAATTTTTATGCGAGTCAAACCAGAGTGGGATAATGAGAAATAAAAACAAAAATCTAAAAGTTGCCTTAACCCCACACCTCCTTCTCCCTGAGCTCAATTTGACTTCTGATTTCTGTACTTTCTCCCTGACATCAGTGCAGGGTGCAGGGAATGGGGGCTGCCATCAGTTCATCACATGCTGTCTACTCAGGGGAAGGGCCCCTGCTCTAGTGTGGGGTCTCTCCCATGGGATGCAACCCATCACTAACAGCTCCAACATGAGATCTACCCATAGGCTGCAGACTGCTCCTGTCTGCACAGCATGGGGCTCCCTTCAGGAACAGGCTGCTCCAGTGTGGATGCCCCATGGGCTCACAAGTTCTGCCAGCAAACCTGCTCCAGTATAGGCTTCTTTCTCCATGGTGCCACAGGTGCTGCCAAAAGCCTGTTACAGGGGGCTTCCCATGGGGTCACAGCCTCCTTCAGGCATTCACTTGGTCTGGCATGTGGTCCCACAGGGGATGCAGGTGAATCTCTGCATCCCCATGGACTCCAGGGGCTGCAGGGGCACAGGTGCCTCACCACGGGCTGCAGCAGGAGCTGCAGGGGAATCTCGCCTCCAGAGGCTGGAGCACCCCCTGCCCCTCCTTCTGCAGTGACCTTAGTGTCTTACAGGGCTGCTCCTCTCACACACTCTCACTCCTCTCTTCAGCTATTGCTGTTCTGCAGCAGTATTTTTTCCTTCTTCTTAAATACGTTATTCCAGAAGAACTACCTGTCAGTGATGGCCTTGGCCTTTGCCAGCTTCTTAGAGACAGATGGCAGTGGCTTGGTGAGACATGGAGGAAGCTTCTAGTAACTTCTCAAAGAAATCATCCCTATAGGCCCCCGCTATCAAAATCCTGCTATGCAAACAATATAGCAACTTCCTTAATTGCTTCTTTTTTTTAATCATAAGAAAATTCCATCTAAAGAATAAAGGTTCTTTTGGCTAATAGAGAAACTTCAGCACCTTTACAAAATCACTGTGTCCATCAGGAGCTACATTAGATATTTTGCTGTTCTGCAGAGAAATCATCTTATGGAGAATCATTTTAATAGAAGGAAGGGAAGATGTGGTATCTCCAGCCTTGGATGTTTTCCAGACTTGGCTCAACAGGTCACTTCTGACCTGATCAAGCTTTAGCAACATTTGTGTGCTTTCAGCAGAATGGCTGGATGGATGACCAACCTTCACTAAGTACTAGGTTAGATAGATAATACTAATGACACTAATGGCTATGGTTGTGAACTTCGGGGGAAAACAGAGAAAAACACCCAAACCATGTCTAGATTACTTGCTGATTCATCATTCTTTGCACTTCCAGCCAACTTAAGAGCCAAACAATGCTGAGCTGTCTATGCAGAATAAATCAACCTTTACTGCTGTGAGAAGAAATCTTCCCCTGATAATTACTCAGGTGTTTTTCAGACTCAAACAACTGTCTCTTATTTATTTACTAATTGCTACATTTGAAACAACATATTCAAATCACAAAATCAGTTACAGATGGTTGACAATCTTTAAAGAAATCACAATTCTGAAGAGCCAAATACTTCTCTTTTGGTTACTGAACTGTTGTGCTATGCAGACATACTGTATGACAAGAGCAAAATATGGTATAAGCATCTGGCATTCAGATACTAGAAAGTAAAGCATGGTATAGGCAGAAAATTTAGTAGAATATCAAATGATAGTTTCAAAGCATGGTTGAGACTGACATTGTTCAGCATCACTGAAACTGAGTATATGAAGAAACATAAACCATCTTCCAAATACACTGCCACTGCTCACTTCTTTAATCACATTTCCATTCAATTCAAGACCTACATACACTGAGTAGGTTCAGTAAATCTAGTAGATCATTTAGTACGTGTCCCATCATTCACAAAATATTTTGCTCTAGAAATGGATCTTGCTTGGGTATTTTAAAGCACATACACATCATTTTACCAAACCAGCATACTTCCATTTGGAGGAAGCAGCTCCCAAATACCAGCCAGATGCAAGTACAGATGACCTTTCTCTTTCAAGGTGAATGCACCAACGGAAGTATTTGCATCCCAGCGTTTATACAGAAGGTTCCCCTTCTGCAGACACAGCAATCACAGTGGGCTTCAGAAGTAAGCTTCAGAAGTAATCACAGTAAGCTTCAGAAACAAATGATTACACAATCTAATTAGGAACAGCAAGTATTGTTGGTTTTTACTAAAACAAAAAAAAGGCTGGTTTTACTAAAACAAACAAAACAGGATGCGGATAGGTCCTGATATGACACAAAGAAACATCTACCAGTAAGAAATGAGGAAGGAGGAATCAGCAGCTCTTGCACCAGAGGTGGGACTCTTGCTAACTTCCATAGGAGCCTATACACTAGAATCTATCCAAAAGAAAGCAGCAGCAGCACCATAGTTCCCCAATGATACAAATTTACTTTTGGTCAACTGCTAACTGCAAAGCACTGGGGAGAAAAAACAGGTATATTGAGCAAAAGGACAACGACAAATAAAAGGACAAATGGGTACTTTTTAGATGGAAGGCTCAGAATGGTGAATGCTGGAAAACATTCCTAACCCTTCACTTGAAAAATAACATAAACTAGAAAATGCATGAGTTCAGGATATGAAAAAAAAAGGATGGCACGGTTAACTGAAAAAAAGCTTCTATCCCAGGAAGATCCCACAGATCTTCAAATTTCAAAAGAAGTAGTTTCCAGAGAAAAAGACAGCAATCTTGAATAGAACTAGAAATATGTACCAACTGTTCATTGTCACATTTAAAGTAAGAACTGAGCACCACTGAATGCAGCTAATGGGGGCCAAGTTTAGTAAAGATGGAAGGTGTTTCTTCATGCAGTGGACAGACAACCAGTGAGACAGACTCCCTGCCAAAGCAAGCAGCCAGTGCTAAAGGGGGCTTCAGGCACAGACAACAAAGTCTTGGAGGACAGTTGGAAGCCAGCAGAGTTCTCAGAGAAGAGTATTTGCTTGAAGAGCAAAGAGATATGCTTGTCCTGCTTAGTCTTTGCAAGAAATTTGCTCCTGACCACTACTAGCAACACGACAGTTACCTGGACAGGCACCTGCACTCGGTTTGTACAAATGGGGGAAGTTTCAAGTAATGCTGTTAACAAGCTCTCTTACAAAAGCAATGTCAGCAGGGCCCAGCAGTCACTAGGTTTTAAAACGGAACATCTTGAACATCTCAAGCACCTCAAGAACAGCAAGAGGAGACTTACGGAGAACAGCATAGCTACTTCTACTGCATCCCTACTGCCAGTACTGCTAGTTTTTATCTCCACTTCTATCACATATCTTCTGATTTTTTTCCTTCACCTGATAATTTTAAGTATAGTTTAGATGTGTTACTATGAAAGATACCTCTATTATAAATAACACAACACTATCATCTGATTCTGCATTTCAGCCTTGCTGTAGGATCCACCAGCACTAATCTAAAATGCTGGGCATCAACACGAGCTAAAGAGCCTAATAGATTTCACAAATAAATGTTTTCTTCTTCAGCAGAAATATTGCCTCAAATGGTATGCAAGATTTGTACTAACCTAAATGAAAACCTACTAGTCTTAATGAAGTGCAAATGAAAGGACTGTGGTATAAAGCACAGTGTGACAGCACCAGTTGCTACTGCACTGCAGGCTGTATATATTAATTTAATATAACTCTTTGGTGTTTTGCTTACAAGAATTTGCATCTTCTTTACTCCTCTGCAGCTTGCAGAACAGACAAGATTTTTAGCTGGCAGTCAAGAACTGAACTGCATCCTATACAAGAGAAGAACACCTTTTATCTAAAGTGTATCTTGCAGTTTGACTAGATGAAGAGAGACAGTTTGTGCATAAATACCTGCATACAGTAGTTGAGGCTGGAAAGTTAATCAACAGCAGGCATGTAACTGAATGGTAGCACTCAGTTTTTATATACACTTCAGTAAAGTATTGTAAGGTCTCATAAGTTCATCTCCCAGCTGCAGGTAAGGGCTATAATGTTCAAATTATTTATCAGGAGAAATCAGAAAGAAGTCATATATGCTAGTTAAGAAGTAAAAGCACCATGCATCAGTGAAATTGCAGGTCTACTAATACCTTCACCATTATCTTTCACATAAAGAATTTTACAAAGTTATAGGAAAATTATGCAAAGGTCTTGCACCCAAATTATAGCAAAGTAAAAAGCATCAACACCAGAATCTCCTGTATTTCAAATAAATTCCATACAAACATGCATGCACAAAACAAGAGCTCAACTGTTTCTTGCAAATATAAAAGACTTCTTCCCATAAACTGATTTTATCCATGACAAATTTTATCCATGACAAAAGCCATCAATTTTCACTTTATTGCCACTCCCTCAATTATTTGGTAAATTACTTGTTACCTTAGCTTGGAAACCACTTAAAATCCCCCTTAGGTTTCAGAGAGCAAGCATTTTGAGGCCATTTTAAAAAGGTTAAGTTTGCCACAGACAGGAGCCTACACTTCTACTCCAACAAGATTGCAGAGCAAAGGAATCAGTTACACCTCATCCACAATCTCTGAGTTGCTCACCATCACAGCATACACAGGATTCAAACTGTAGCTGTCAGGAAAAGCTACACAAATAGTTGCACCCGAAGAAAACAAAGGCATCCCCCTTCTGCTTCCCTGCTCCCTACTCCAGCACAACACTAAAACGGAAAGTTGGAAAATGAGTACCACAATGATGAAGCTGATTGACTGATTCTTTTTTCCTGGATATATTACCACATAAAACTGAAATTTAATTCATTAAGAAAACAATGGACTCTCCAACTTCCTCAACAAATTTGCATAACACAAAGCTGATCATGTCAGGACCCGTCTGACAGTGTAATAAAAAATGGGGACAACTTTGAATTGCAAACAATTCTTAAAAGCATGTAATTAAGACTTCCTTTGACCTTGTTAACAAGGATGCTAAAATGTTAATTCTTAACTAACTGTTTATGCTAAGGTCTGTTTCACATCTTCTCTTCCTTATGCCTAACCAATGTCTAAACTACCAGGATATTGTTAAAAATCCAATAGATCTCTTTCCTGTTATTAGTCATTACAGGAAAAATAAGAAGACAAAGCCAAACCCTCACAATCGTAATGATTAATAGCTCTAACACTAGAAATCTAAAAGTTCCTGCCCTCTGTTACTTACTAATTATTTGGTTCCAAAATCTTAGGTCTGCTTAGTTTTAGAATTAAAATCTCATAAAAAGTGAAAACATGAAATACCAGTTATGAAAGAGAATGCTTACTTCAGTTCAAATGTTATACTCACTGGCCAGAAGTAAGTGATATACATGGTCAGAAATTAAGTGTGCATGTGCTTAGAGGCCAAAGGTATAAAAATGAAGCACAGGTCTATGCTGATGATAACATGATTCTGTCAAAAGCAGCATAACAAAAAGCTCTCAAAAATCTATCCACACATAAACTAGGACACAAGCAATTTTAGCTTAGTCAGGTACCTGCATACAAATCCATGTAATCACAGAATCTGATATTGACTGTTTTCACTGAAAACTGGAAGTATTTAAAATATTTCACTGTTAAATGAGTACAATTTAACATGACCCAAAAATCATCACTGAAGGCAATAGACACTTCAATACAGTTACAGCACAGTATTACTTTTTTCTGCAAACATGCTTTTCTTATATTTATAAAAACAGTCTCTAAAGATGACATAGAACACACTTCAAAGCAACTTTGTCACAGCCTTTAATACATCAGATTACACCTTTTTAAGGATATACATTTCATATCCTTGACTCATGCAAAGCTGGCTGCTCTGGGAGTGACAAAAATTCTGTAAATAAAAATCACTACTGAATTATTTGTTCAGTGGACATTTAGGTCTATTAATCATATCAACTACACCAACTGCAACACAAGAAAAAATTTATCTTTTACTGTATTTTTCACCATTCTAAAGAGACTACATGAAATGTTGCAATCACAGTAATTGCAGAGGACTTGCCAACCAAGCTTTTCAAATAAGTACAACGAATTAGAAAAAATAACTGAGAAGTAAGATCCAAAAAGAAAATATACCTGTGAGTTGCATTTATCTCCTTTAATCAAAGGATTCAAATTTACCTGCAAACCCACGATTCTCTCCTTTCAGATGCTTTATTCAACCATAGATGTCTAACTTGATAACATATCCAGTAAAAGCAAAAAAGTTTACTTGCAACAAGGGAATCAGAAAGGTAAAGGCAACCTCTAAGTAGTAACACGGTTTAAAACAAATCTGTGTAGTGCAGACAGATTTCCAATGAAGCTCTCAACAAATCAGAACTCACTGGAGATAAACTAGCAATAGTTAATGACCTTTACCTGACTTTCCTATAAAACAATTCAGCAGAAAAAAAACTGGCTTCACAACCTCGGTGTAATAATCAGTAACTACACTGAACCCCTAACACTGATCTAAGTTACCAAACAGCATGTCAGAGACTCAACAAAAGAGATCTGGTCTTTCACTGTGACGCAGCAAAGCCTCGTTAGCAAAATTAAAGCAAAGTCCAAGACTGTTTTCAAGACAGCTTTGTCTCCTTAGCAACTGACATGACGGACAGGCAGCATACTGGTAAAAGTCTTACTTTACAAGGCAGCTTTGTATTATTACTTTGACTTAACCAGTAATTTAGAATACTTGCCTGAAACACAGCCTGAAGTAACTTAGCTAAAAGCCAAATAAAACAGCAACAGAGTGAATCCCAGAAAACAGACTCCAAGAAGCACTTCAGGAGGCCATGAAACAGCGACACAGCTTAGTCACGCCTTACAAAAACTTTTGTTCTCCAAATAAAACTCCAGTTTTATTTAGCAAAAAGCAGCTATGAGGTACCATTTTCATATTAAAACCAAATTTCCCCCATGCTGTAAATGCCTATTCAAATGCTTAACAAAAAATACAGTTCATCTGGTAAATTTCCCAAAAGAGCCTGACATTAAAATCAGATTCAGCAAACTGTTTGGGGGACAGTGTCCAGCCAGTACCTGGCATCTATTTATTAACATTCCAATACAACATTCCTCCAAGAATTTTTTTCACCTCATGCTAACCGTCCCCATGCTGTTAAATTTCCCCTAGACACAATTCTGTCAATTCTCTGGGGTCAACCACATGGTACTTTGGCCGTATCTTAGGGGCACATACCAGAGGACTGCTACTCACAGAAATCTGCCATATATTTCCTGCATTCAAGCAAGTGAAATTTTCTTTATAATTTACATGAGAAAGTGAGTCAGGTAAATAACAGCATTTACATAATCACTCACAGCTTGTTGTCACAGGGAGAGGGGAAAAAAAAGAAAAAAAGACACCTTAAAAAAGGAATATTTACTCAAATAGCAAAAGACAGCAAGTTCTACCCACCATTATTGAGTTTTACTGCACAAGTATATGAGAAGTGTACAAACAGTAAATGCAAGTGTGCTGGAATATATAAAACACAAGGACACAAATTAATATGAGAACTGAGGAGCTATCAGTTTTAAAAGGTTAAACTAAATTTAATTACATCATCTGAATTTGTTTCCAGCTATGAAGATAAACACATGCAGTGCTCTGGCCACATATAAGATGATGAACATCCCTAGTTTTGGATGACAGATCTCTGTTGCTGTTTACCTCATTTTTGTTTTTCTTTTCTTTGGTTGGTTGCAGAGGAGAGGTCTCTAGTCTTAATCAAGATTGCCTGTAACTAAGACTAGTTTCAACAGTTAATCTTGTACCTCAACCCTGAGCTACACCTCTTGCTCTCCTGGGCATCAACCGCTTAAGCGGCAGCATCCAGTGCTTACGTCCCATACGGGAAAACGTGTCTTTGAGAGCAACAAGAACTCTGCTTTACTTTTACATGTGACTTACCTGATGTTAAATATTTCAGCACTCTCAGTGCTAATAAGTTACTTTCTCTGAGGGTTTAGTCTAAAACCAGACAGAGTGAAAATCCAATTTGCTTGCTGTGTCAGCTTTTAAAAATTTGCAGCTGTTGCACCACAATTGCAGGGGGAAATTGAGCAAAGTATAAATGGTGGCTTTACATTTTGAATTTTAAAGCTACTGTTATTTTTTCATTTCCAGAAGGAGAAAGATAAGAGGTTAAGAGATGAATCTTTTAAAAGTTGGTATGCTTTTACCCAAACATGCCACTGATCAACAGCATTTACACATTAGAAGCTTCTTGCAAAAATATGATGTAGTAGTGCTCAGTCTTACATTCATGGGAATTTTCAAATTAAGAGGCTCTTATTATTTTACTGCTTTCTATCAAGCAGGAATTTCCATCATGTAACTGAGGGGTTAAGACTATCCTGTGCTACAAGCCAGATGACTACTAAAAACCCCACTACTGTAATTCTTTGCCATCTTCTGCATACAGAAAAAAAAAGCAAAAGGATAAAAATCCAGAAGACACTTATCTTGTTTTATATCAAATTCTTGTTTGCCTTTAGAAGTCAAGACCTCAGAAAACTTCCATAGCAGTGCAATTACACTCATAATGCTACAACTCTAACTCAAATATAACCAGAAGAAATATTTAACAAGTAGAATTGCAGAAGCATATTTTTCTAAACATGAAATTCTGATTAAACCTCTATTCGAATACTCTTCTTATTACTAATCAGAGATACTTTAGTACTTTAATTATAAAAGACTGGTTAAGACTTAGTCACAATTACAGCTTTCAACACAATAAAAACTTTTCAGATAACCAGTAAGATAAAACTGATCTCAAATTTGATTCAGGAGATAGGAAAGCAGCACTACAAAGCAGTACAAGATACCTAAAGCATATAATCCCAAAATCAGATACTACATTGCACAAAGACTATTTTTATGAGAGATATGTGAAAGACAAAAACCCATGGGAGGAAGAAAGGTTCAGATCAACAATTAATTTTAAAAAATCCTCAGAGAATTTAATTATTAACTTCCAACTAGGTGCCACAGATGCTATATTTTCTATGTTCTTCTGAAGATAATAAATGTCAATATGCTTATAAGTTAAAAATACCCCATTTGAGAAAACGTGAGATATGTTTTTGGTTTACCTGAAATCACATCTCAAGTGCTTTTTGGAATAGTCTTATAAAATCACCCTGGTACAGCAGGGTACTGAATGCACAGATAACGCTGTTTCACCAAACAGAAGGAAATGTGTGCCACTGCTTTCACAGATGCCCAGTCTCAGTGCTAACACAAATGAGGCACATTTGTCCTTATTCTTCCTTGGCCCTTTCAAAGATATTGAAATGTTCAGTAGAACTGTGAATTTAAAAAAATGTGTGTTATTTTCTTTCATAGGACTCTTCAAAGTAAGAGGCAGAAGGAAGAATACACACTTAGCAGTACTGTGACTGTCTTCCCTTAAATTGTCAAAAACTTACCACAGCAAGCTTTCCTTTGAAAGTGTTTAGTTAACTAATGTTTTTCCTTGATACTAATGATACTTGTGATACTAATTTCACCGTGTGGAAATGTTCTGAAACTGACAGTGTCCACGGTACCATTTTTTCATGGCTTTTTCTAGGAAGATCTTTGATCTTTTGAGTATTTTCTTAAAAAGTCAAATCATCAATATAAAAATGCAACTGACTTGACATATTACAAATAGAATTTAGCAACCAAAGACCATCAAAAGCAGTGGCTACAGTTTTGGCTTCCAACAATACTGCTATTTTACTGACCAGCTAGCTTGAACTATAGTACTATAAACATAAAAAGTCATATTGATGACTCTGAATACGCACTTCACTAGATTAAGGTATTCAATAAAATATGCAGCTGTGGCTGCTGCTTTTCCAATGAACACCTTTTGTCCTTGAAAACTAAGATTACTTTGGTGGGGTGGGAAGACCAAGGGGAGCAGAAGATATTGGTGTAGTGGGTAGTACCAGTCAGGGGTAAAAACAGCATGCAAGAGAAATTTAACATCATCACTGGATATTTTTCATGAGTGACATAAGGAAATTAAAAAAAAAAAACAACAAACCAAAAATTGTAGCAACAAACTTCCCTGTTGTCTTAACACTAGCTGGTTTTGTAACACCCAAAACCATACCTCCATATGGAGCGCATGAGAAACGTGTAACTGCAATCTTTTTTTCTGCCAGATGAATAAACACCTCAAACACACCCACAAATACTAATGAAAACCACCTTGGCCTCCTTCAGGAAGTCATTCAACACTTCACAGAAAAAATAGGAAGTTGTTGATAAACTGCTTGCAAGAACTACTTCCTGTAGGAAAAATAATTACAAGACTTGTTTGCTGGACAATCAGTTAACTTTTCCTCACACTACAACAAGAGAAGTATTACACAAGCTCTGTAAGAATTAAAAGCATAACTTTAATTTAAAATGATACAAGAGTAATTCTAAAACTGAGCAAAATTTGTTTATTCTTTCTGCAAGCTGTTGTCTGCTACTCGCATTGCACATTATCCTTTGCCTCGAGAGCGATTCCCTATCTTTCTGCACAGTTCACCGAAATGTCAAGCAGCAGCTGGCTAACAGGAAGTGGTTAAAAAGCAATGCAATTGACATCACCACACAAACCAAGCTCGGCTTCTTTACTGTATGTTTAAGAATGGGCTACATCAGTGAGAGATGACTCAGATGTGACCACTTACTAACCAGCAAGTTTTAACTTATGAGCTCCACTGAAGGAGCAGTATCAAGAAAAAATAGCTTTACCAGCTGTACAGTAAGCAGGCCTTAACCCACTGCTCAAAATCATCGCTAAGGGAAAATGAAACTCAGCATTACTACTCATAACAGTGAGATGAATGCTAATAACTGGAATTCAGGTAAATCATATGTTGGGCATTCATACATATGGGGGGTCTATTTATCCAGCTGAGAGTCTAATTCACAAGAGTAGTTCTGGTTCAAACCCTACAGTACTGCCCTCACCTTCTTTTAATGTGTGCAGCCACATGGGGTGTGTATATTAAATATCTGGCCAAATAACTCTTGTGCATCTATCTCTATAAATACACACACACACACAGATGATTAAGTATTTTCTCTCCCATATATGCTATTTTCATTTCTTTGCACAAATTACTGTGTTTGCAGTGCCTGATCCATTGATTAGTGGAAGTGACTGTAATTCCAGAGTGTATTAAGTATGGTACTCAATTTTGTATTATTCTCTTTGTACTGTAGCATATTATGGTAACTATAACATAGGGCTTACTGACATCTGGAAAGAATCTAATGTTGTTACCTATTCTGCAAAGATGTTTCTAGGGCCTGATTACCAGACTGTTCGCGGAGCAAGTGGAAACAAGGAGTGATGCAGCCAATAAAGAAAAAAAGCTGAATACTTGAAGAGACACTAAAAATCTGCATATGGTAGAAGGAACCAGATTAAAGGTGATTTAGAATCAGAAATCTTAGTACACACATTTCAAGCAAATGTTTAAGGTATAACCAGGCAAGATGAGAGCTTTAGCAGGCTTGTAGGTGTGAACTAGAACTTACTACTCATCACTGAAAAAAACCTTTAGTATAAAAACTTGCTACTCAAAACTAGTCTTAAATTTCTTTGGGCTTCCTACACATACAGAGCAAACATTGTGCTAGTACTTTAAATGCTTTTTACAAATCTCAAAAATCTCCAATGAAGTTGGTGGATCTTACCTGCATATAGTATTAAGCAACCTTTTATGAACAAATGTTCTTCAAGTGTGAACAGAGCTGTTCTCATTAGACTCTCCCATACCAGAGTATCACCCAAGGAAAGCCAAAAGGAAACAGCCCATTACACTGTTTAAAATCTCCCAAGGTCAGCATGTGACCCAGCAGGGAGAGGTTCAAAAAGCACAGCCTTTATTTTTTTTCCTAACAACCTGGTTTGTTTCCACTCCTTTCCCCTTCAAGACACATCCTTCACAGCTAGCAGCTCTTTCAATCATTTACTTTGGATGTCTGCTTGAGAACAAACGATCTTGCTCATGCAGATGAGTTTGCCAGACTTGTGTGTACTTTCCAGTCTCAGGCTCTTTATTGTTCTTGCTGAAACCTGACCCTTTGAAATGGATACCAGGACACCAAGAAAGGACAAAAAAACTTACAAAAGAAAAAGGAAAGATTTTTGTGGTAATAATCAACCTGCAGAAAAAGCTTTCCAAGAATAAATCTTTCACTCTGATTTCACCTGAATGAGCACAATTTTAAAAATTCATTAGAAGAGGAGGAAGACATTTTTGTCTCTTAAACTCTTTCATCTTTTGTAAAATTGACAGTGCTATCAAGAACAAACACTTGTGGCAGTAAAACTTTAAAATCAAATATCTATTTTTCATGCTTCATAAGGTGCTCTTTAAGAGCTCTCACTAACACAGTCAAAACAAAAGTTTGCTTTTCATTTCAAAACTCATTCTGTTCTCTCCTCAAGGTTCAATGAGCTACAGTTCTCAAATGGCATAAATTACACAGTTCAAAAAACCCTTCTACTTGTGCCTGCTAAAGAGCTCATATTCTAGAACACACTGATCTGTTAAACTTCACCAAAGAAAATATCACATCTTCAAGATCTATAGCTAATGCTTATTTTCACATTTCTAATAGAGAATGAATGTTCTCAAAAGGGAACCTCCAGGCTCAAATAATTTCAGACAACTACTGCACCCTCTTTTTAGTTGAAAAAGAAAAGGCTAATTTCTCTGTATGGAAATACCACAGCTACAGGAACAAGAAACATTTTTAAGAAGTTCTGCAAGTTCAATTTTCATTGCAGACAATGTAAATTTGTTATTATTTTTGAAGCTACAAGCTCAACTATTTCCATCAGATGCAGGTATTAATCACAATGTTTGAGAGGGAAAGGTAATAATAAATATGTTTTTCTTGGCTGAAACAAGTTTTCCATAAGTAACACTGTGTTACCTCTCACCACCCTGCAAATGACATATAATGGGTTATTTACAGACTTGCTGTTAAACAAAAAGTTCAAAGTATAGTCAAAGTATTTGAGGGCAAGTTATGGTCTTGGTGGGCACATTTTCAGAATGAAGGACAAGTCCCTGCTGCTTTTGAAAACTGCACAGAATAAAAGAAAGTGCTTCCTGATGGATTGGGTGTCAAATGGATGGCATGTCTAACTTTCTTCAGCTATGGAAAAGGTGATACTAATTTCACTGTGTGGAAAAGTTACAGCTCTAGGAACATAAAACAATGTTAGAAATTCTGAAATTTCCTTTTCATTGCCAGGAATGTAGATGAGTTAATTTACAAACACAAATACTGCAATCAAGCACATATGTTAATTTCCTCAGGAAGAGAGAGTTGGCAAAAAACATTTTGGTTGTGTATTTAAACAATTGTCTTTAATCAAAATATTAGAAATCCTGACATATTGTCACTACAATACTCTCTGAAGTTAACTCAGTATTTTTACATTTATATTATTAAAATGAGGTAAAATGTATCTTTCCCTGCATGAAACCTCCGACAATATCCAGCAAACCCAAAAGTCTCATTGTTCAAGAATGACTATGCTAATTTCACTGATTTTTTATTACACAATATAATGGATATAATTCTTTAGCTAAGATTAAGATAGGACAAATATTCGCAGAGTACCATACAGTTTTCAGAAACAGCAGAGTTGATACGTGAGAAATACTGAAGTGGTAGGGTCCCCTACTGAAAATCACAAGCATGTTTTTAAAAATACGTATTTTAAACACAATAAAATTTACTGACATTCTAAGTTGGTAAAAACATATATATCCCAACAAAAAAAAAAAAAAAAGAGCCAGAGATACAGCTAAATGAAAATAAATTTTACTTACTTAAGAAAGTATCTCTGTCCAGATGGTGTCTTAGCCATCTCCCAACCTGGTGGCAAAGGTACATCATCAGGGATCTCAAAAGAAGACTGGCGGAGGTGCTGAGAAGATGGAGCTCCAGGTCCAGTCACTACTCCAGAGGGTGTAAGTGTCCCTGGAGAAACAGCTCCCAGCTGCAGTGATGCTGGAGAGGAATGAGCTCGGACATGCTGTGGGGTCAGGGCTCCTGCTGTCCCGGCATCAGTGCTGGCCTGCCAGGAGTGAAATTATTTTTATTAAGATTCCTATATTTCAGTAGAAGTGCAGCTGTCAGAAGACATTTCACTTTAAATGAACGTTTCAGAGAAATTCATAGCTCAGTTGTTCTAAAGTTCTGCTCATTTTCCAGCTGTAGCTGTTCAAACAAGCCTCCATGTAGTTTGGTTAAAAGCCCCTGCACAAGTCAAGATATATTAATTGTGTGTGTTGAGAGCCCTTAGTTGTATTTTGAAAAGTTCTTACTCTTCAGCACAAGGTTAAGAACAAACCTGCCTGCAGTCAGCAGATCTCATCCAGTGCACTGAGTGGTTTGTTACAAGGCTGCACCCACTCCCTACCATCACACCCACTTTCTGCTGGAGGAGTTAATTTCCCACTCTCCTTTTCAAGTGGGGGTGTGGGGATTCAAGCAGACGCACACACCACACACCATCCCGCTCCCCAGACCATAGGGATAGTAAAAGATCACACAAAGAGAAAAGCAATAGTGAAATGCCAACTGGCAGCAATGAGTTCCAATGGAGGAAGACTTGTGAATTCAACCATTAAAAAAACCTAAACAAGAAGACTGAACATAACATTTCCAAGTAACTCAAACTTTTGAGGGTATAAAGAGCTTTATCCAAAGCAAAGTTTCAGCAAACAGTTGAACCAGTCAATCAGAAATGACTCACAAACCCATTCACAGGAGTCACCACTCCTAAGTACACAGAAAGTCCTTGCCAGTACTAAATACACGTCCAACATGGAAAAGGCAGCTCTGAAAACCTGGTTAAAGTAAAATGGGCTTTTAAAAACATATTTACCAATTAAGTGGTTTTATAGATAGACCAGAACAACATTGACACCTATAATGAGATGCATGTATCAGTCCCTGCCACACCTCTCTACACAAGGTATTACACCGTAAGAGGCCCCACTTACACACTCTTACAGTTCTGCTTCACTCCATCTGTATGCAACCACACATGAGGTTCCATGTGTTCAACTGGAAACAAATCAGTTTGCACTTACATCCAGACAAAAGAAGCAAGTAGTAAGTCAAGTGGATTTGCAATATTTAAATTCCTGGGAATCACAGATTTATAGAAAAGACACCTTTTCTTTAAGCAGAATGTTTATGTGGCACAATTTAACAGAAAGGAAAAATGAAAACAGTCCACAATGAAGCAAATTATTTTCTCTTGCTTTAGCTAGATTTCAAATTTATGTTTTAGGAACCACTGAATGGTACAAGGAACAGTGATCCAACTAAATATGCTTTACAGATGAAGATTAACATACACAAGGAATATAAAGCTAAGCCTAAAAGTCCAACCAAAAGTTGTATGACCATCACACACTTTTAGTGTGTTTCAAACACGACAGCTATTTAACTGCAGTTACTGTATTTAACAAGACACAGCACCAAGTATTAGATGAATATCTACCCATTCAGATTTGTACACAATGGAACTGAAATGAGATTTGCACAAGCTGGGAGAACACTATACATAACCCCCTTATTCGTTGCTGGATTGCAGTGTGTTATTAAAGGTCTGCAACTCAGAAGCTAGCAAAACTACAGAAGCAGATCAGCTCCACCGCTCCCAATTTTCTTTTCAGTATTCCTATACGAAGGCCAGACTGCTTTTCTGAGTATTTGGAAAATGAATTAACTCCTAGGATGGGAGAGTACGTGCCAAGGTTCAGCCTGGAATGAACTTTTGAAGTCAAGTTATAAATCGTTCAAAACAGAAGTTTAATAATGGAAATGTTGACAGGCCCTTAACAACACGGGTACTAGGCACCAGTACACAGTGAGTTTCACCCTTACTGGCTACATAGATAAAGTAACAATAGCCAATAATAAAACTTATTTTATAGCTTAGCAACTAAGTTCATTACTTAATAACACTTGACTAGATATGCACAGTCTCCATCCAAAACGTTGGTTAACAGCACTAGCTTCCCCTCGTATTCACACCAGCACTTAGGTCCTGGTACAAAAGTCCCTCTGCTTAAACACCAAACGCTCCCGGAGGCCGAGCGCCGACCCTGCCCCGCATACCCCACCCCGTTCCTCCTCGGCCCTGCCCCCGCATCGCCCCTTCCCCCCGGCGCTGCCCCGCCCCGTCCCAGCCCTGCCCCGCATCCCTCCCCCGCTCCCTGCGCGGCCCTGCCCGCATCGCTCCCTCCCCCGGCCCGGCCCGGCCGAGGCCCCACGGCTCCCAGCCCCGCTCCCAGGCTGCCGCCGCTGCCCGGGATGCGGCGCTGCGACCGGCGGACCCTGGACGCCGTCGGACCTGGCGTCTGGCTCGGGAATTAACTTCGGATGTGCGTGCCTGTGTATGTGGGGGGGGTTAATCCTACTCAACCCAGCGCCGTGCCGAAATGGTGGAAAAGTCACATCCATATTTACTGTCTGACGGGGCGAGGGGGTGTAGGTTTGGCACCACTTCATCGACCCCTTCCACAGAGGGCAGGGAATTGGACCGCAAAGCGACATTGCAAGCGAAGCGTTTTCACCCAAGTTTTGGGGGCTCACCCCCGCTGTCGCCCTCCCGGTGAGGCCGAGATAGCCAAGGAGCGGATGTGGAGTTCGAGGCCCCGCTGGAGACCGGGACGGGGCCAGCGCTCGCCCGTCCGGGATCCCGCCGCGGTCCCGGCCTCGGCCCCGGCCCCGTCGGCGTCTCGGGGCGCGGGAGGCGGCCCTGCCCCAGGGGAAGAACCAAATAAAGGGGTATGGGGGCGGCAGAGAGCGCCCCGACAGCCCCGGCCGGGCGCCCCCCGCCCGCTCGGCCCCGTGGATTCCCGCCCCGGCCCCCTCCCCCACCCGCCTCCCCCGGGAGGAGCTCGGCGGCGGGGAGGGGGAGCACGGCCCGGCCGGGCCGCCCCCCGCCCGCCCGCGGCGCGGGCCCCTGCCTTCCCTCCCCCTCACCTGGCGGGAGTGGGCCTTGGGCTCGGGCGGCTTGAAGAAGGAGTCAGGCAGTTTCCGCAGTCGCATGGGCAGTGTGTGTGGCACGTTGGCGCCCTTGGGGTTCATCACTGCGTTGAACAGCGCCTCCAAGTCGGTCTCCGAGTCGCCCCGCACATGGACGATCTGGTGCCCCGCCGGAGGGGGCCCCGCACCCGGGGGCTGCGCCGCGCCGGCCGGGGCCCCCGACACCGGGCCAGGGGGCTGTGGCGGCGGCTGCTGCTGCTGCGAGGCCGGGGGCTGCGCTGCTTGCGGCGGCTGCTGCGCTTGAGGCTGCCCAGGATCCATGGCTCCGTCGGGACCCCCCGGCGCTTCCCTGGCGGGGCTCGGCGGCTCAGAGCCCGGATTCCCAGTCCCGCATGCCCCGCTCCCCGGGCCGCGGGCTCGTCCTGCTGTCGTCGGTGCTTCTCACCCCTCGGTCGGGAAGCCGACCCGCCCGCGGCAACTGGCAAAACAACTCGGGCCGTGCGGCGCTTCCCCGAGCCCGGCCCAGCCCGGCCGGCGCCTCTGTCCCGGCGGCGGAAACTAACTCACACAACACACCAAACAAAAGTTCGCAGTTACGCCCGCCCGAATCACTCTCCGCCGCCGGCTCCGCCCCTCCTGAGCCCGCCCGCACCGTATCGGAGCGAGGCAGCCCCTGCTCGCAGCGCTCCTGCGCGCGCCCGCCCGCACCGCCTCCCGCCCGGGGCGCTGCGCGGCCCCCCCGGACCCCGCGGCCCCAGCCCGGCCCGCAGCGCCCCTCGCTCCGCGCCCGCCCGCCTGCTGCCGCCAACCACAACTTTTTTTTCTCTCCCTAACTTCTATCCCAACTTCCAGAAGGCCGCTCCGCGAGGGGGTGGGGAGGGGCGGCTGCGCTTCCCTGCCCCCGGCTCGGAGCGGGCATGGGCCCGGGACCCTCCCGCCCGTCCCCTCCCGCGCTTTCTCCCGGTTCCGCAGAGCTTTCACCGACTGCAGAGCCTCCCCTGCAGTTACGCGTCGCGGATCTGTAAAGCTGGCTCATAAAAATGACGAGACCTCTAGAGAAATACTTTTTATTAGATAAAACGGGCGAGGGAATGGGGGAAAAGGCCAAGAAAACAGCTTCAAGAACTATAAATACCGGAAAACTTTTGTCACTAACCACATAGTAACATCGGAGTGAACGGGAAGCACTTCCGAGCACGTCATCAAGGAGTAGAACTTTCCTCGTCAGAAAACTATGCAATGTCTACCTGAACCCAACAGAAAGAAGGCAACCTCCATTATAAAACTGGGGACCAGACAGGTTTATAACTAGTTTGTAAATAGGCTTCCACCAAAACAGTGATACAGAATATTCACGTGTCGCTTGCAGGGATCCACAATCAAGTAGGCAAAAGTCTGTTGGTGGCTTTTGCTTGAAGGGTAACACAGGCCATTAGCATCCTGAGAGGAAGAAAAAACCCAAAACCAAAACAGTATTAGGGACAATAGGGATGTCTGTAGAGAATTAATAAAATCTGAAGTTAATAATTTTGTTCCAGTTGTAACTGTTCGTTGTGCAGCAAAACAGAACAAACACACCACAGTTTATTTAAACGGTATTATGTCCTTATGAGGATACCAACACTACAAAATGCACCGTAATTCTGGCTGGATGTATCAAATAACCTTGAGGTAAATGTAATATTAATATAAAATGTAAAATTAAACACGTAATCATGTGTTTACACAATTAGAGCCTAAAATACAAATGATTAAATATAAAACAGCCCATCAAGTTTCCTTTGAAAGAGAAAAATAATCACTTACTCTATATTAATGCATAAAGCTGTTCCATCCATAATTTTTTTTCACTTAACATTTGCTAATGCATCTGTTCAGGCTGCAATATTTGCATTTAAACGCTGATTACAGATCACATTAATGACTTTGGGCTATTATTGGAAACATTTTGTGTGCCACTCCTCAGAAAGGGTTTGAAGGGATTCTGGACACCTAGCTGCAAAGTCCTGGTTCTTAAAAAAAACACATTCAGCTGACAATCAGCAGGGGAACTGGGCTCTTCACGGTCAGCATCCTACGTCTGCACATGTCAATAAAAGCTTCAGTGTTGACAGAGCAGCACAGCTGGACACACTTCAAATCCAGTAGGGATCCAGAAGGTAGATGGAGGTATTTTTAAAGCGTTGGGGTTTTTAATTCTAGTTGTTTTTTTTTTTTTTATTTTAGTCAGTATGGTAATTGAACATGTGAAAGACCAATAATTATGTAGCTGACACTTCCTTTTTTTAAAACATGTAACAGTTTCCTCCTGTTCCCCAACACCTTTGTACAACAGTTGAAGAGATGTGGGTTCTGTTACACTTTTCCTGCTTGAGGGAAATTGCTACATTGTTCATTTTCCAGGAAAATTTTAAACTCACAGACTACAGACTATTCCGGATTTCACATCTCTTGCATTCTTCTGTTGAAGCTGTCTTCCTTGGCATAAAATAATCTTTTTTTGGACCAAGGAAACATGAAAACTGTAACTCAGTGGTTAAGTCAGTCAGCTGAGAAGGAAAATAGCTGGGTCCCCATTTCTGCACCAAGGACCATTTGTGAATTTTATCCTTCAGCTTTTACTGGCACCCCATCTCCTGCTGTTTTGAAGAGAATGAATCCATTATTAGATGTTCTAGTATCTTCCTTTGAGGGATTATTCAAACCCCTAAATCTTAAATTAAGCTAAGCACCTCATAAAAGCACTGTTTTAGACAGGTAGAGATTTGATAATGTTTATTCCCAGAATTTTCCAATGGTAGTCAAATGCCACAAGCTAGAAATAGCATTCTATTTTTAAGCGTCACAGCATAAAAGCTCTGTAGCTCCAATTGTAGGATACCTTGCTTTCTTCAGGTGTTTTTTAAGGATACACATGTAACAAACACTGGATTTTCAACTGCAGTAAGGAGAGCAAATTTTAAGATTTTATAGTGCTCAGCATCAGGCCTTTGGAATTTGATCCAAAAATAACCTAAGCTCATGCATATAACTGAAGAAAAAAAAGTAAAAGACAAGATCAACATCAAGATGTGATTGCTAGTTAAACTCTTTTCCCATTGCTACCAAGGATCCCACTCCTGCAGTCTGTGTGGAATTGATGGATGGCAGTTGAGGCTTTGACTGTTTAGAGGCAATGTGAGCCCACTAAAAATTTGTTCAACAACTCAAGAACAAAAACAATGTAAGTTCTGGCAATGAGGCATTTCAAGCAATATACCTAACTTGGTATCAGGAAAATAATCAATATAAACTAATTAAATGAAAAGGTTCTTAATTAGCAAAAGAGGTCATAAAACCCCTAAAATGCTTGAGCATAAAGGCTCTGATATTTATATTCATGCATGTACACAAATTAAGAATCATATCAATTCCATCTGCAGTGTGGACTTTGGTTCACACATGCAGGGGGTGTAATGATTGATTTACTGATGTTAGGGTAGGATAATTTTATTTTTTCTTCAGCAACACAGCTGATGATTTAAGAATACATATGCATAGCATAAAACAGAAATAAAAATACTGCTGAACATTTTCAAAACTGCATAATATAATTGACAATTTTAAAAAAAAAATACTTATGGAATAAACTTTGCATTATTCTGATTTCTAAAACTGCCACAGTTTGGGTTCAGGTGAAGAAAGTTCTAAAATAACATTGAGCACTCCAATACTTAAGCTGTAGAAGTATTTCATTATATGCAAAGCTCCAAAGCTCTCAGGGGTATTTGGAGTTCAACAGAGTACTTTGTCACAAGATCTGTAATTATTTCTCTTGTGATGCCCAGGTCTATCAGGCTTTGATGCTCAAGAGACATTTGTAAGAAAGACCTCAATAAATTAGAGGTTTGGACAATCACCAACCATATGGAGTTCAACAGGAGAAAGTTCTGGATTCTGCACCTGGGATGGGGCAGCCCTGGATGTACAGACAGACTGGGGAATGAGATCCTGCAGAGCAGTGCTGCAGAGAGGGACCTGGGGGTCCTGGTCTGTGACAAGTTGGACATGAGCCAGCAGTGCCCTGGCAGCCAGGAGGGCCAACCCTGTCCTGGGGGCATCAGGCACAGCATGGCCAGCTGGGCAAGGGAGGGGATTGTCCTGCTCTGCTCTGCTCTGGGGCAGCCTCACCTCCAGTGCTGGGGGCAGTTCTGGGTGCCACAACATAAAAAAGACATTAAACTATGGGAGAGTGTCCAAAGGAGGGCAATGATGATGGTGAAGGGCCTTGAGGGGAAATCATATGAGGAGTGGCTGAGGTCGCTTGCTCTCTTCAGTCTGGAGGAGACTGAGGAGAGAGCTCACTGCAGTCTGCAGCTTCCTTGGCAGGGGAAGAGGAGGGGTAGGCACTGATCTTTGCTCTGTGGTGACCAGGGACAGGACCTGAGGCAACAGCACAAAGCTGACTCAGAGAAGGTTTAGGTTAGACAGCAGGAGAAGGTTCTTCACCCAGAAGGTGGTTGGGCACTGGAACAGGCTCCCCAGGGAAGTGGTCACAGCGCCAGCCTGACAGAGTTCAAGAAATGTTTGGACAACACTCTCAGGCACATGGCGTGACTCCTGGGGATGATGTCTGCAGGGCCAGGAGTTGGACTTGAGCAACATTGTGGGTCCCATCTAACTCAGCATATTCTGTGATTGTGTGAACTATAACTTAGAACTTTGAAATATTCACATTTCTAATATTGTGCTTTTTCAGATACTGTTTTAAAATTGTGTTCAGCCACACAAGTCACTTTTACAAGACCAGCTTTTTAAAATTCATTTATTAAAAAAATTATTTATCTATTTACATCAGACTAGGAGGGTATGTCTTTTCCTTCCAGATACAAACCAAGAAAACTTGGCTTAAAACTGTCAGCTCAACATAAGGATTATAATAACACTCTACAGTTATTTATCAAATGAACTCAGAAACTAAATCCACTGCAGAAATGTAGTTATTCCTTAAGAGAAACTTTTCATCACAAGCATAAGACATTTGTGCTCTAGTAAGTGTCCTTCCTGTAACTGTGGAGTGGAGTAGTTTTGATCCACTTAACCATCAAACAGTCTAGACACACTGTTTAAGCCTTTCTGTTTTCTGAGAGAAAATTCTTCAGCATGTTCTTTAATAGAAACTGTAATTTCAGAGTTCTTCTTCACCCCACAAATTTTCAGAATGTGCAGTAATGCCCAATTTTCCTCCAAGAATACAAGGAGGATAGCTTGCTCTGCATTAACACTGGATCTTCTTTTGTCCATCTATTTTGTTTACAAAATTTGCTGAAGTTTGGTTGGGGTTTTGTTTGTTGCTTTTTTCTTTCTAGTACTGATGATAATTAATGTATGGCTAGCACAGTTAGGGGACCTCTTTACTGTCCATCTGCCTAAACAAAGAAATCTGCAAAGTTCCCATCAATGCATTTGATTTAGAAGTGTGAAAGGAACAGTAATAACAAGAGAACATCCAGTTACCAGGGTTTTGCCTTTTTATTTTTATTACAGTTTGCAACTTAGCAGATAGATAAATTTTGATACACCCATATAGTGTTTATTTTCAAAAGCCTTTTATGAATCATACATATTACTTAAAAGATGATGACCAACAGATGAACAACTGGGCTATTGGCAACCTGCAGGGAAGTTTGTGCAGTCTGAAATGACATCAGCTACTGCTGTTAAAAGTCAGTACATTATCTGACATTTAATTATCACATATTCTGGTTACTCAAGAAGAATTTGAAGTAGTTCATCCTACTGTAACAACTTAAATGACAGATATGCTGAATCTAGTAAACATGCCAGTTCTCAAACTTATCTTGATGGTAAATGTATGATTTTGCAAGGGAAACAGATACGAACAAGACTTGACAAGGGAGGGGAAAAGATGTTAGCAGTCATCTCACTACCCCAGTCTTTCTGTATACTAAACTTCATTGCAATCTTTACAGAATCAGATACAATACAAGCTATTCATAAAGCTCTAGCATAATTTCAAAAAACAGAACTATAGGAAGTCAAGAGTGCATCCTTGATCCTGACTGTTAACTCAAGTTTTATTGTTATCTAAACCTTTCTCTTTTTTTTTCATTAACTAGTTTCTGGATGACTATTATGACTTCCACTGTAATCCAGTAAACCTATTTTTAGTGAGCTACCAAATAAAACTTTAGCTGGTGGTTACTAATGAAGAGTTAGTAAAGAAGATGAGAAACAGGATAAGATCAGAGAAAGAGTTCATAAGTAAAAAAGTGACAACTATGGGAAAATAACCCATTACAATGGAATATTATATTTTCTTTGTGTAAAAGTAAATTAATTATTAACCAAAAAAAAAATTAATTCATGTTATGTATATTAGTGTAAAATCCCATATAAAAATTATCAATACTTACATATGCAGACACTCTGAAGACTGTAGAAATAATACATATTTCTTTTGTTTCAGGATTCTTTTGAACACTGAAATACAGGGGTATAATCCATACTTATTATGTATCATAAGTACTGATAATTAGACTCTTTAATTTATGAAATACATTTTAAACATATGCACTGTATCCTTGCTCAAATTTTATGAAGGTCAAATTTATAGCTAAAATTCAACTTATGTCATATTGAGCATGAAAAGTTATGTGGCCATTGTTAGTTAACATGCTTATTATGACATTTTACTGAAAAATATTGAATATATCTAGTAATCCGACTTGGTTTCACTGTTATCAGCTACTAAATTACAGCAATATTACCCAAACCTAGATGATTCCAAAATACAGAGTTTTCATTTTGATAGATATGAAAAATTATGCAGCTAAACATTTCATAAAAATCTTTTCATATAGTCTTTGAGAAAGAAACCTGCAAAGTGAAATGCATCTTAATACAGACTACAAGAAATAGCAGCAGTACTGGTGAAGAAATACATTCTTTAGCTCATTTTTAATTAGTATATAATTATAATTTAGGTTTATTTTTTCTCCTATGGAATTTTGCATATGTAGTCAGCTATGCAACTTGGGATGGGATTAATTCTGAGCTTTTATATTTCTAGACTGTTGTGAAGATTGCCATTTCTTTCATCACATTTACTAATAACACTAAATATTATTGCATAGAATCCAGGCATCTCAACCTATTTAAAGTATTTTAATATATCATTTTTCCTCAAGTCTGCTTTAAGTGATATGTACATTTCTTCAGAAATTAGATCATGCAACTGCTATTAATTTATCTAATGTTGCAGATTCTCACTTACATTAACTCACTGTGGAACAGCTGAGGCTTAAAACTTCCCTACTTACATGCTTCCAAGAAATGCACATCTCAAAACGTGCCTTGTCACAAATAGGTTCCATTCCCAGGAAAGGTCCCAGTATAGACAAATTACAAGAGGATGTGTGAAACACAGCCCAGCTGAACACCACACCAGGCCCAAGCTGTGACAGCAGTCCCCTGTTACCAGTGCTTTTTCAAAGCTTCTTTTTGTAAAAGCAAAAGAGCCCAAGATCAACCAACAGCACCTTTGTTGATTCAATCTCTGCAGCCAATAAAAGAGATTGACTCTCCAATTAACTGATTTCATCTGTAGAGTAATGACACAGTCATGTTTGAACCTATACTATGAGGCTGATCTTCCCTGTGGTCAGTCAGTAATGAGGCTTTCTCAGAACTTTTTGTTGCATTTGACATGTTGACATACCCAACGGTGGATGAAGACAGCATTGCTGAAATCAGTAGTGACCCCAGTTGTGTGCCTTCCCACCCCTCCAGAGATGATTGCCTTCCCAGCAGGACAGCTCAGCTACCTCATGACTCAGTTTCTGAACCACCGCAGTTTACAGACCAGTACATTAAGCCAAACTAACCCAGATGTCACTTTATGCTGACACACCAGGCTGTAACTGCAGCAGTTCAGAAACTCTTCAACCATCTCTGCAGAAAGAGTGACAACTTTCAGAACAAGACATAGAGGATTGGTGTTGTATTGCACTAAATAGTTTATTTAGTTGTTGTTTTGCACTGGGTGATGGGAAAATTTTACTGAGTATGTTATGTCACGTGGATGGTTATTTCCCCTCCCCCATCTCATGGTCTCTCCCTCATACACCCCCCCTGTTATACACACTGGTCGTCTGTCCCCTGGGTACCCCATTGGCCGGGGTCCTCTTTCCCCGCCCCCATCCCTCAGGTATAAAAGTCCACTGCAGGGGCAGTTCAGGCTCTTTACTACCTGGGTGGTCGCTGCCACCAGAAGTGTCCTGTCCCAAGCCAATAAACTGGACACTCGTCCCCACATGGAGAAGAGCGCTTCTCGTCTCTTACCTTTCTGTCCATGCAAGGCTGTGTGGGCTAGGGTTCGAGCTAGCTGGATTGGACCCATACAACAGCCCAGAGACCCACGGACACTTGCAGATTAGTGGCATTATTGCCTTCTACCATATATCACCACCCCCAAAAGCAACAGTTGTATTTAAGTTACTTTGGCTTCAGATTCTTAGAAAACTATGCTATCAATTTCTGGTTTCTTAATTTTCATGTTATACACACACACACACACATATATATATATATATATATTATTTAGGATACCAAAGTAAGAGTTGACAAAGAATAAGTCTTCCTATTTATTCCATGACCTTAAGAAATTTTCCCCTTGTGGTTAGCTTCCTGTAAGTAATTTTTCAAAATGTTTATATTCAGTATTTGGGTTATTTTTTAAGGCAAAAATTTGTGTCTGTTAAAATCAGATGAGATTGTTCCCTTGCTGACTTAAAAGAAAACCAAGAGGTTGCCTTTGACAAGCTCATTTGCTCTATTTCTTTTTTTCCCCCTGAAAGGTTTTAGGAAAAAACTATCTTGTCCTTGTGAAGAGGATAGTATTTCCTTAAAAATAATGTTAATAGCCCCATGTTCTTTCAAATTGTTAACTTCTAAACTATTCATTGGATATGGTAGTTCATCATTTGAATGTGCATCTATTCTCTTTTTGTGAAAAGCAAACATCCTCATGGGCTCTCTATTCACTTTCGGCTTTATTTATATCCTAACCTTACTGGCAATATTTTACTAGGCTTTCCAAACAATAAAAGAACAACATAATGCTTTCACATACATTCATTCATTATGGGGAAAAGGGCATGGAGATGAAGATCAAGAAAAGAAGAAAACAATCACTACTACATGCTACAGCAGCTGTCACCATGGAGAGACAGTCAGAAAAATCAGGGGTTAAGTACAGAGGACAAGATTTATCAACAGAGATTCACAGATTATATTTTAATTAATGAGTTTTTGTTATGTAAATACATCCTTTAAATCAAAATACTACAACAAGGGATAGTGATGTGAAATTATTTAGGTTATACAGGATACAACACTAAACACTAGAATTTTGGATGGATTCAACTGATCACAGACTAATTACCAATGGGTTAGTAACAGAATACAAGTTGTACATTACTTTTTTAATAAGAATATAGCGCTCTTTTTGCAAAGAAAAAATGTCTGCCATTTAGTAGCTGTATTTGGAAGTCCCTAGCTTGTAAAATATCTAGAGTTGTTAATTTCAGAAAAAATTATTGCATTATCTCATAATAAAGCAATGCACATAGAAATGCTTTAATAAAATGAAACCTCAAAACTTTTGACAGTATTTTGAATGCTAGTGCCTTGGAGTTAGAACTCAGGTATGGCCAGGAAAAAAAAGCTGTAATAAAAGGTAAATGGGGAAAAGCTCAATAACAGGTCTGCTGCTCCCTGCAGTAAAGGCACTAATGTGGAACTCTTCATGCCAAGGCTCTTGCCCATAAGGAATACTGTAACAGGACTAAACAGTGGCAGTTTATACATCCATAAGCTTGCTGTTATTAGACTGAATTCATCTGTGGCAGCTAATTTTTCAAGGCACATCATCAGCCAGCAGCTAATAATTATTGAAGTATCCATTTGTTTTTTTACCAAGCTTTCTGATCCTCAAACATAAAAGTTAAACCTTAAGGAAAGTACAGTTTACAGATTTTTTAATATCGTGAAAAGTTTTTAATATCACTTTATAAAGAGTAGAAAGTGTCCAATGCAACTGTAATCCAAGATACAATGAAAACACACAGAAGATAGCAGTCTAAAAAAAGAATTTAAACAAAACTTGGTATTCAATAGGAATTTTAGGGTGAACTTTTTGGTAAAGAGAATTTAAGAGATTACTACCATAATCAGCAATCTTTTACTGAAAATAAGAGGCTATAAGAAAGTAATTTTAATTGCTTTATTTTCTGGTGTAATTTGTGCAAGAATGAAGTAACACAGTGGCCAGAAATTAGAAATTAAGTCAAGACTGTCATTAGTGTCCCTATTCAGAGCCTGTCACTGCCTTTTTCTTTCTTAACACAGTGGAAATAAAACAGAAGCATAATTTTGGATAAATTGGGAGCAGGGGGTAATGAAACCAAGGAAAAGGCAACTGTGATTCGGAGGGGGGAGGAAAGGTCTGAAATGTCAAGATTAAAAGCTTTTCCCATGGGACTGACAAAGAACTCAATACCAAAGCAGAAAGATAAAAGATTCAGTGAAATGGTAAGTTTTATTTTCAGCTGGTAACCAGTGCTAACACCAGCTCTTCTGGCAGTGAGAAACCAGCAGACCTTTACAGGCAACAGAGAGACACATGGTAGACAAATTCAGAAGATCAGTTACATCACTTGAAAACTTGGGAGGATAAAAAGCAATCTGCCAACTGGCAAAAAAAAAAAACAAAAAAAACCAAACAGCACAGGAATATACACTTGAAATATTTTCTCCTAAACATTTTATAAAGGACAGAAACCACACACAAGAGGAAAATACAAAGGGCTAATAGGGAACAGGTTTAGGATACAGAAAAGGTAAACTTTGAAAGCAGGATGAAATTGTGGGAGGATCTTGGCAAAGGCTTTTTTTTTTGTTTTAAGTAATAAGAACTATTTCACATCCCTATCAAATTTTACAGCATGAAAAGGAAAAAAAATGGAAAGACGTTTAAGGAGATAGGAAGGTAAAGAAAATGAGTGGCTTAGAACAGAACTTGAACATGTTTAGGATAAAACAACTCAACAGCAAAGGAGAGCAGTAAAGTGAAGGAACTGATTGGATTTGCACTTTGTCCTAGATTAATTCAACATCAGAAGAGCAGAAACAGCTGCAGTCAATGCAGAGTCACCTATGGCCCAGGACTGTAGGAACAAGCAGCTTGATTCAAGTGCAGAATGAACAATATAAAAGAAAAGGGAGGGTAGAGTTAAACACTGATGGATCCTTTTATGTCAGATGCTGTGTTTCTGAAGAACCCACTTGATTCTCATTTATGTATGAGATGAAAATACCAAAACTACTCATACTAACAAAAATTTTAGTAGTATCTTTTACAATCTTTATATTCCCATTAGCTTAACTAAGAATGAGTCTGTATAACCAATAACTGCATTCCATTTCCCAGCAACCAGAACATACAAGTTTTGTCAATCAGAGAAGTCAGCATACGGATATATCAAAGCAGGGCGAAAGTCGTGGTTTTAGTCTGAATCTAAACCTCTGATCAATTACCTCTAATCTCAGTGGAAAAAAACCCCTCACATAAAATTCCAAACAATTCCATACACCAAACCTGGTAAAAAAAATTGTGTTAGTTCACCCTATCATAATAGCAAGATTCTATCACCCTTAGCTTTACACTGTGAGAAGTGTATTTGCAGAACTAGGAAGACCAAAATCCAACTGTATTAAAAAAATTAAAAATCAGCAAAAAAAAAAAAAAAAAAAAGGAACTGAAAGTTTCAACTAATTATTTCAAATTTTAAATCCTAAATTAAAAGCATTCTAATTGAAAGTAGCCCAAGATCATACAGGCAAGACTTAATTGCTGATATTTTATCAATGGCAGTGGGAACAGTCTGTTTCCAGTACTATGTCCATGTTTTCAGCAGATGATTATGGGAAAAAAAAAGTATCTTTAAATTGGGAATGACTTATATTATGTGAATGCCCATAATTGTAATATAAAAAATGTTATTATGTAGGACTGATGCAATTAAAATTGCTTATATTTTTGCCACAGAACTACTGCCATTGTTACATGGTATTTTGATTGTTGGACACAAATAAGCTTGCCAGTGGATTAAATAACAGCCCCACTTTTGAAGCAATAATGTACAATAAATTTACACAAAACAACACTAAGTGTCTATGGATAGTACATGTACACAGTTGTACAAAAAGTGAGTAACACTTACCTCACCAAGTCTTTATAAAAAGCTTTTGTAGTTTCTAAGTATGGGTCAACTACATCTTCATACTGGCAAAGAGTTCCTCCAATGCAAAAATGCTTAAAAAGACAGAACAGAAATTCCTCGCGATCCAGTTGAGTGAATAAGTCATAATGGTCTGAATCCTCCAGAAGCAAGACCTTGTGGAACAAGGAAAAAACAAGGAAGTCAAATTGATAAAAATTTCTTTAAGACTCAGTTTATAAATAATGCAGCTAGTATGGTACACAGAAATTATGTCCATGTAAAATATATGAATGAGGGACGGAAATACATATTTCTAAATCCTTCTTCCATTGATGAAATTTGATTCAAAATTCTTACATATAATATAAAGCAGAATCACTGTCAGATTTATGCCCAAAAGACATAAAGGAATATTTTTCAAGCCTTGTTATTTCACTGGTTAATTATCTGTCATGCTAGTGAAACAAGAAATCTGAAAATAATCTACCTATATTTGATATTTCAATTGCTGTTAATCAATGGGGTAACTGGTTTTGGTAACATTAGCTTTTTCATTTTTAAATTGACACAGTTATTCCACATTTGTAAAGGAATTCTAGGATCTCCCAGAGGAGATCACTCAAACTCCCATCATTCTTTATTGCAGACTCCAGTGGGCCCTGATCTGTAGCCTGGATTAGCCAGACGTGCATCCAGCTGCCTCCATGCGTGTCACCTGCCTTTTGCTGAGATATTATGTGAACACAGAGGACTTGCTAGCTTAGTGTCAACACTGGTTTGTGTAAATGTGGACAGGAATTGTAATTCACAACAGCTATAAGACATTTTGAGTCATGCCAGCCAAACTGCAGATGCCAGCCCAGGCAAAGTGGTCAAAGTTAGACATGTGCCCACTGTTCTCTGGCCCTCTTTATAACAAAACTACACAACCTGAGTAAAAAGGGGTCAGGGCCACAACTGTTCTGGATGGCCACCTCATACATATCCCAACCTTCTTGGCTGAAACAAGAGAAGACATGGCAGGTAGGAAAGAAACATGGAGTCTTGCAGTCAAGGGCTACCCTCTGACACCAGGAGACAGTTTGGTGCCCCCTACAGTCTTCTGTCCTAGAGCCCTGACTAATTAATTTGAAATTTCAAAGTCATTCCTGGATTTTGACTTATTCCTTCTGCTCTCTTAGGTCTTAGGAGTAGGAATCACCTTTGTTCCAAACCAATGTTAACCCTCAACTTGCTAATGCTGACACACACATCACTTCCACAGGAAGGAAACTGGGAAGACACTGAAACCCCAACAATCTCTAATTTTAAATGTTGCCTCTAACCTTCCTACATACAATATATTTAATTTTCAGTAAACATTTCACATGTACACAACTTATAGATAAATACACAGTATTTTGAACTGCTAGGCTACAAACTGCATCTGAAATTCAAACATGAGCTTGAGTTCTCACCTTTTCCCAGAACTTTACAAGACAGACCAGTATTTCAGGCCACATCCTGTAACCAGTGTCACTGGTTCAAATACACTGCCTTCAAAGGATTTGCCAAGTGCAAATGAGTGCAACTCTATAATTATTTAGTACTTATGCTGATTATATATACAAGGAAGAGCAAAATCCAGTTCTCCCACACTATGCTTTGCTAATGCTACACAAACATAAGTTTAAAAAATGGTTTTAGCTTATGAAGTCAAAAGAAACACAGTAAAGACATACATTGATTAAAAGGGTGCCACTGTTAGAGATTATTTTTCAGATAATCTGCTTTCTGACACTTCCACCAGGGTATAACAAACAGTTTCACATTGCAGGCCTGCTCAGGAGCTGTATTTTAGTAATTTTCCAGTATTATACTGAAAAACAACTTCCTCTCCCATGGTTCCTCTCGCTTTAGAGAAAAAGTATTAGGATGACTTTCTTTAAATGCCTTCAGATACAAAATGATCAGCATTCCTGTCCAGGAATGCTTCAGGATGTTGCTATTGAATACATTCAATTCCATCCACTACCTGGAAGGCTGGGTGAACCTACAGCTCTGAGTATCACAGCACCTTCTTTTGGACCCTTTGTTTCCCCCTCCTAAGAAAACAAGCAGCTGCATTTTTCCACACACCCCCCAGCACTGACTTCCTGAGACATAGGAGGGTAGAAGAAAGCTTTACCTTTTTCTCCCACCTAAAAATGAAAAAGGGCTCACCTGGAAAACAAGTAATTGCTTTTACATATTCAGGCACTGTAGTGCCTTAGTTGTTTTTAAACCATGGCTACTGATGCCTGTTTTTACCACTGTCAAAAAAAAAACCTGAAAAATGTGTCCTTATAGCACCTAATAGAGTAGGAAAAATTATAATAAGTTATTCATTACTATACTGACCTTCCTTAATTCATCAGAGATAAGAATATCATCATACCAGTCATCATAACATTTCACAATAGTTCCAGTTTCTCTAACAATTCCTTCAGAGTACAGCCGATCAAAAAATGACATGGTAATCTGTGTACAGGGTACCACTGTAGCTTCAATTTTTGTCACTTTGGAACCTGGAAGATACAGGAAGCTGGCTGCATGTTTCATGTTTAAAAAAAAAAAACACCCATCATGTAAGTATAACTCAATCACAGAGTCCATAAAAAAAAAATTTTAAAAATCCAAAGAAAGCTAAGAAGGAAATAAGTGTAAAGAAAACATTAAATTCATCTGAATACTACTTTCCATTAAGGCTCATGTGTCTGCTCCCCCTGTTGGTAAATACCATCAACCGAAACTAGGGATAGATGGAACACCGTGTGAACCCAGCATTGCATTAGATCACACCCTTAGAAAATCATATTCCACAGCTTAAGCCTTAAAGCATAGGAGGACATATGCCAGATTTGGCATGATGAAGTACGGAACTCAATAGCTGCTAACAGCACCCCACAAAGTAAAAACCAAAACGAACATGGCCTCAAAGAATTTGTTATTTGTTAAGTATTATATTGAACTTTTCAAAAAGTTATTTTGTAGCCACTGTAGCCTTTATTAAGCACCTATTTCAGATGATGAAAGAGGTATTATCAGCACTTCCTGCATGAATCTGGAATATTACCTCTGTAATAATTAAATGCAGAATATATTTTTCTATCATTTTTTTCCCTCTGCTTGCAGATCATCCAAGTCTGGATCCTGTTGCTCACAGACATCTAGTGCCCTTTGAGATGCCTGCCCTACAGTATTTTCCTTAAAGAGGTATCAGTCCATAAGGGCACGTATCTTCTCTATTGTACAGTGTTACATCTACAAATCTGTCTGCATGGTGTTGGATAACTTACGGCATCTCAAACAGCATTAGACCCCATGTTTAAGAAGCTTTAGACTCAGCCCAATTCTGTCTGCTCTCTGCAGTCCCAGTGTTCAGCCCAAATGTTAGAACATGTTTTCCACCCATCTCCAGGTCTGCCTGAACAACCATCAAAGTTCTTCTGAACAGGAGAGGGGAGGAGAGCACGAGTGAGCATTCAGCACAAGGGCAATGTGTCTCAGCAGAGAGAATAATCACAACATTCCAGCAGTCCATGAGTTTATTCTTATCTCTTCTCCTCTGTAGGTTCCCTTGATGGGAGATTGGCCAGCAACATCACAGTATCTAAAGGCTTTTTACCATACAATTAAAGATAAAATTCAGTGCTGTACTGACAAACTGACCTAAAGGATCACTAAGCAATACTCTTCAGGAAATGTACAAATTTGCCTCTACATGACAGTATTTCAGGACCAGAAATATGCCAGAGAGGGATGCATGGACCATGGTGCTTCCAAGAGCACCTATCATTTCGCCCCAATCCTAATATTTGTAAGCACAGCATAAAGTAAATTTTCTCTTGCCCACACCTGCAGAAAACCTTGGGATTTGTGCCATACACTATTACATAGAGACTACTTATTCATAAGTTAAGTAAGGCTGGCCTTTTAATACCTAAACTTGGGTAAACTGTACCACCCAACCAATCAATACCAGGAAAAAAAATAAAGAGAAATTATAAATTGATAGTTTGAAAATATGCCTACTTAAGCTAAAATACTGACAGGAAATTTAAAAATTATTTTATTGGACCATTGTGATGTCAAGAAAATCTGTTAAGGACAAAACCACAGCATTTAATTGCTTGGCTTCCTGTCTACTGACAATGCTTATGAAAAAGGGCACCTTTTGTTAAAAAATAAAAGGTTTAGTACCTTCACCTACTTGTACAGATAGTGACTATACAAACTAATCATATTACATAACCAAGAACAAGTCAGAAAAATCATGAATTACAGCTTTACAATCTATGCAAAAAACCCAAACTGATTTATATTTATTTATTTATACTTCCTCCCACCCCCTCACTTCCAGTTTCCTCTAGTTCTCCAGCTCCCTTCCACAGGTATTGAATTTTTATTTTATAAGGGATTTATTATGAGACAAATCAGCTTTTATCACATTAATTATTTTAAAATTAACATTAAAACATGAGTTGACTAACAAACATCAGATGCTAAGTGACCTGAGAAAAGTGAAAGATCCAATTACTGAGCTAAAAGTATAGGAAATCTAGATATTTATAGGCTTTAAGTTATAAGGACTTTATTGGTGGAAGGAAAGTAGACTTCTGCTCTGAAAAAAGGTTTTATGAAAACTTTATTAATGAAAAAAAAAAATCAAGAGCTTTGTAATTTATTCAGTAGTCCAGAAAACCAAACTACACATGGAAAAGTTTAAATATTCTGGAAGGTCCTACTCTCTATTTGAGAGGTGAGATTTTTGAAATTCAAAATTTCCTGGACAAGAATGATAGGTTTTAATAACACTATAAAAGTAAGCAGTGAAAAAGGAAGAAGAAATGCCTTGACAACTCTACAAGTGGAAAACAAAGAGCTGAAAAATCCTGAAACAGCTTAAGCTTATTATAACAGCCAGCTCTGGAATAGCTATAAAGTGCACCCAAAATACTTTTAAATGAACACATCACATATCTAGTATGGGGCAGATAAAACCCTGGGTTGGGTATTTTAGAATTCTTCCAAAATCTAAGATAGTTTTTTATGGCAGAAAAATATCTTGTAACTTACTTTTTACAAAACAGTTTATATGTAATGCAATTTCAGTGCTCAGAATTAAAAAATATGGTATTTCTAAATTAAAAGGTGTAGGTTGATGATTTATGGTTTCATATGACATCTAAAATTCTTTGCAAATTATAACCTATAATAATAACTTTAAAATTGCTGATTTAATATTCCAGATTTTAAAACCCCATTCTAAAGACAGAAATTGTTGAAGCTTTAAGCACATATGGCAACTCAAGAATCCTTTTTTAGGCAAATCCTAATATTTTATTTACACAAATAGACAGTAACTTTACCCCTTTGAAGATAAATTTTCAAGTGTTAATTGAGCTTAAGCAGATACAGTCCTGCCTCCCTAAGACTGCTGACAGGTGCAAGGCCAGCAATGCATCCAGGGAAAAACGACTATTTAGTTCTCATTGCAGCTATTTAAAAAACACAAGACTCAATAAATAAATGGGTATGCATCAAATTTGCTCCTTTTGCTGCTTCTATTTTTGAATCATCAGAGTAACAGTGGCTTAAAACACATCAGAAATATTCGATACTCTGCCATGCAGACAGAGCAGGGTGAAAAAATATCCCTATTAGGGAAATTACCCTACAGGCAAAAAAATGTGTGACACTAGGTCATTAAGTATCTTTCTGATCAGAGGAAGCAAACTAGAGAATATCCTTGTGTATCATTTACCTAAAATGTTTTATTTCAAGCAACGTTGAAGCTGAAGTCCTTGAAACAATGTATTATTGTGGAATTCTCCCAGGACAAAAACATAAGTAAAAAGGTGAGAGGGGACCACAGCCTTAAAAAGAAAAAAATTATTATGAAAACAAACATTACTGTAATGTTTTATTAATTTCCTTTATAATGCTGACATCTTTCTGTGGGCCCATAAATACTTTCTGCCCAATCTCATGGAGGGCAGGGGTAGGGAATTTTCTATGGATCTATCTAAACCCCCCCTATATTATGCATTCAAACTATCTCCCCCATTAAAAAAACCACAAACAAAAAAACCCTAACATTTTTGTTTGTAACAGAATAAATGTAGTATTTGAATCAATGTAGACTATGTATTTTCTTCAGATTTTCCAAAGGGCAAAATAAGCATGTTTCCAGTATTTTTAACAACAGGCATGTTGTTTTAAAGTTACTCCACAGTGATAAGCAAATGGTATATCTGGATTAATGTATCAGTGCGCCTGAAGAAAATACTAGATGATTTTTACCTCCTCCCACTCACAGCTAATTCTTACTATATTTTCAAAAAATGCACATGAAGACTAAGTATAGAAAAATGTGCCAACATTCCTCACCAAAAATAGGCAAAGAATGGGAAGATGAAATTTTAAGAGCAAACAGGGTATACCAGCTGTTCAGGATTTAGAAAGGGAACCCTTCCAGTCCTCGGGACAAAATGCTTCACTTCTGTGAGGAGGAAGAACCAGAAGTTAAGCTGGGTTACTTGGCAAGAGACCCTCCACTCTTAACACAAGGTATGTAACCTGCTGACCTCCACTACAGGGACTGTCAAGCTGCAGACTAGACAGATAGCCTAAAACAAATCCTGTCTAAAGCAAGGAAAGGTTTACTACTGGCTTAAAATACATCTATTTTCTTTCTGCTTCCAGAGAAAGAGGTACCTGAAGGGGTACTTGACAGATTTTTTGCATTTTATATATATTTCAATTGTTTTAACAGTTGGGTGAAGTGTTTGGAAAATGGATTTTTGTGACAAAAAAGTGCCAATGTCTAGTGTCATTGTATATAGTGGGAAAAACCTATGCCAATTCCAGAGAGCTGAAATGGAAAAGTTAGAAAATTCCCAAAGCTCCGTTAAATATTTACACACAGTAACATTTGCAGACAAACCAAAAGAAATGATGGCTTCCCACTACCCTCTTCTAAGATATTCCTATTAGGGAAAATCACTTTGGCGACATCAGAGATCACACTTTGCATAAAACACCATTACACTTGTCACATGCAATTGCCATGAATTTTTGTGTGCAATTTCAAAGCGGAGCCACAAATTTGCTGTTTGCTTTTGGCCTTCCTGCTTTAGTGTCTCATCTGCATCTCCAGACCTAATGGAGTGGGTTCAGAAGTTTCTGATATGGCAACAAAGTTGAAGTGACCCTCACGGCATGGCTGCAAGCAGAGCAACCTGCCCCATGGGTTCCTCCATCACCATGGCTGTACAGACAGCAGATTTACACGAGCTTGGGGTGTGTTCTACCAATCCTCTGCTCTCAACTTTTATTTGTAACAGAGCAATCATCTCAGGCCTGTCCCAAGTCAGGCTGCAAGTTTGCCCTTCTCTAACATTTGCAAATGTTATCTGCATAAGGTACTATTGTAATTCCACAAATAATGCCATTGTTTATGTATGGATACACAATCAGGTCAACTGGATGCTACAAACCATTTATAAACAGCTTCAGGTGCTTCATTTATGGAACGATGCAGGGGTCAAAAGAAAAAAAGGCATAAAGGGTGACAATTTAGTTATTTTATTCTAGAAGTAAAATCTCTCCCTATTACTTAGTAAAAGAAATAACTCTTTAAGATATTTCAAGTAGCTGAAAGCACACATATATGAACTGTCATTATGGTAAATTAGAGCAAAATCATTAAAATACAGACTTTTTTATTGAAGATGAATTTATTCTAAATTTACCCAATGTAGTCCATTGTCCTGAAGCTGACAGCAACTTTAAACTGGAGTTCACACTTTGATCATTAAAAAATGCCTACAATATTCAAATAAGAGAATACAAGTTAATGAAAATAAACAGAAAATAATATTTATAGTGCCTGGGATACTTTCAATCCAAATTATAAGGCTCCAATTAGTAAGTAGATCCCATATGATCTACCAGTTTGTGTACTAAATACCACACTACCAAATCTATCAGTTTGTAACTCAGTGTAGCCAGTGTCTTTTATACATAGAAGATCTCTTCAGGTGCATATTTTTATTTGTAGTATTAAATTTTTATAATAAAACAGTTTTAGTCCAAGAACACACAAAAATGTTTAAAATTCATGGAGATGAAATTTTTATCTCTGCATACAATGTCGTTGAAGTTACAAATTAAATGCAAAGTATGATTTTAAAATTTACTCTTTTTAAATAAATTTGAACATTGGAGAAATGTAGAGATACACAAAAATTATTAAACAGATACAGAGTAAGATCTGAAGAACTCAACTTATTGATTTATCAATTAAAAGAAGGAGACATCCATAGTAATGTTGATAGCTGACAAGTTTCCATGATAGATAAATCAACTAAGAAAGTCCACACTTACAGACTGAATAATCACTGAAGAAACTGTGAAGAAAATGAAATTTTGGATCTTTCCGTTTCTGGATCACTGAATTTCTTTATCACCCCTCTGGGATACAGAGAGATCAGATATTACATGTAATGGTCCTTTTTTCCCCAATTACTTCACAGCTCTTCAGATTTCATAACTTCACAGCAATATCTTTACATTTTTAATTCAAAAGAGACAAACACTGAGAGGGTAAATGGGTATTCTGTAAACTTCAATAATTTGAAATTTTTATCAGTGGAAGATTAAATAAATATTGCTGCATCTCTGTGTGAATTTCTTTAAGATATAAAGAGGCTGAATTCTTTATCCAGGATAACCATATAAAGTAGAAATGTAAAATATCAAAGAGTTGTTTTTAAAACAACAGATGTAAAAATCACATAGTTCTTAAAACCACAGGTTCTGTCTGCAAACAGATGAAGAGATTTGACTTTGCAGATGACAGAAATGGAGGACACAAAATCAGCAAGTGATCTGAGTCTCAAAAAGCTGGGAGTTCAAAATTCTAGTATAAAGCAATGGCATTCAATAAATTTCAAAAGTTATATTTCCAGATATAACTTTTTGTGGTGCACATGCACATCTAATTGCACTGTGAATTTACTGTGAGAAATTTACTGATAGGTGTGAGCATGTACACTGTTTGAAGTCTCACACTAGGTGGACTTCCCAACACGAAACCCTGCAGCCAACATCAGCATCCAGTTCAATTTCCATTCTTGGGAATCCTGAAAGGCTAAATTGTTCCCTCTTAAAGCAGAGTAACATTAGTACTGAGTAAAATATTTTTACTGGACAGTACAGTTAACCCACAAAGTCAGAGACTTGAGCACCACACCTAAAATCACCTCCTTTCAAGGAGACAGTGAGCAGGCCAATAGCATTCAACACTGCTAATATTGAATATAATTTCATGGTGGGAGGGCGGGGGGGGGGCCCAATCAACTTAAAATACAAAGGATTTAGAACTACCATAAGAAACTCATCCTTTTGATAAGGCTTAAACTGCTGGTCAAAACTGAACGCTTGTGCTGTGATCCTGCCTTGCATGGACCTGAAATAGAAAAAAGAGATTAAATATTCTGAGGACATACATAATGCCCTGTTCTGACCGATTATACTTTGTTTTTCCACCCCCATTCTCAGTTACAAGCGCCTCCAACCCTTCGTTGGAGGGCTCGGGCTGCGCTGGAGTCCCGCTGCGAAGCTGAAATAGATCTCGGCTCGCTGTGGGAGGCCAGACACACGCCTCACACCTCAGAAAGCGCGATTTGCCTGCCTGGAAAATACCAAGGGGACTTCAAATTCAGGGGCTGGGGGGAACAAATGAAAAAAAAAATTAAAAATGAGAGAAAGACACGCGGACCCGCCGCCACCGGAGCGGGCGCCCTGTGGGCGCGGCAATGGCTCCAGCCCTCAGCACGTCCCGCCTGTTCCCCGCCGCCCCCAGACAGAGGCATCCCGCAGCGGGCGTTTCCCCCACCATTTGAGGAGCCGGTCCGCGATGTCCCTGTCCTGCAGGCAGGAGAAGGTTTTCTGCGGCAGCGCTCGGAACACGACCTGCCCAGCTCCGCGCCCGCCCTCCGCGGACATCTTGCCGCGGCCCCGCGGTTGCCGCGGAGACGGAGCCGCTCCGGCGCGGAGCCCGGCCCCGCTCCCCAGCGTTCCGCCGCCCGTGAGGGCCGGCCGGCTCGGCTGTGCCCCTTCTCCTCGTTGGAAGAGGGGCTCGGCTGTCCCCCTTCTCTTCGTTGTTTGCCTACAAAATCCATTAATTCAACACCAGCCTTCTCCCCTCTCCCCTCTCTCCATGTCTGTGCTCCAGGAAAACTCAGGCTTGCCCAGCAGGCCGAGGCAGGGGCTGCCATTGCTGCCTTCGCCGAGGCCAGCCCAGCTCCGAAGCACCAAAACTAACTAGAGAAAGGCCAAAGTTATGAATTATGAGCTTCTGGGGAATCAGTGCTGCTGCTTGCTTCCCAGTATGCAAAGCCATTTGGGAACGGCAAAGCCGTGCTTTCAAACTCTTCCCAGTCGAAATTAAAGGAAAGACCATTGTTATTTCAGGAAATTATTTCCTCAAGTCTAGTAAAGCAAGGGACACCTTTCACAGGTTGGGGAATTTCCTGCCCTTTGCAGGGAAAGCAGTGGGAATTTAAGGCTGCTGCACATCTCATGCTATTTCCTTCAGCAGCCAACCCCCTCCAAAGCCTGTGCTTGCTTAGCCACAAATTTCCAAAACTCTAATTTTCCCATTAATCTATTGCTCAGGCTTAGCAGCATTCCCACGTCTAAGAAGTTTGGCAGTGATTTTGTTGGTCTCTAATTATTAAAAAAAAAAAAATTAAAAAAAATTTAAAAATTAAGCTGGCCCACATCTTTGATTAGAAGTCGAAACTTCCAGCACACATCACCTGCTCTCATCAGCCTCTAAAAGGCTCTCAAAGATTTAACTTGTGAAACATTCATCAAACAGGCTTGTACCAAAGGAATTCAGAAGAAATTGACATCATAAACCTGTTAAGCCCTGTGTTAAGACAGTTTCAGTAGAATTAATTGCTCACCACATACTCACTAGATTTTCTAACTGCAGTGGGCTGCAGTTCATCAGACCAGGTTGCTGTATAGCAGCTATGTATGTGAGATTTAAGGAGCTATTTCTCTATATTTTCTCCATTCTGTTTTCTCCAAGTGTTTTGCAACACACTTCTGTGGTTTTTTCCCCCATAAATTTTGCTCACACCTAAGCAATGAGGGAAAATAAAGCTATGGTATACTTCAAGATGTTCAAATGGTTAAAATTTTTTTAGTGGTAACTCAAGAGGGGATAAAGAAAAAGTGTGCCTTTCTTTTCAGTGTTTAAATATAATGTAAAGTGGTAGCATGTGATACAAATTATTATAACCTTCTTAACTGGTCTCCACCTACTCCAGCACTACCCCGTCTGTTAAATTCCTCTTGCCACTAATATTATTAGCCAGTGATTAAATAGCTAAAGTGAAAGAACTGGTTTGGGCAGGGAGTGATGTGTAGCAACAACTACCAAACACATAAATTCTTAATTTCAAGTTGTGTGGACTCAAATGCAGGATTTAAAAACAAAACAAACAAAAGACTGAAACCTTAGGTCTTTATGGAAAAAATCCTACTGACTTTAGTGAGGATTTGATCTGATTAAAGTGTTGAATCAACTAGCATATGCTCAAAACCTCACAGAAATCTAGAGTGTTTAAACAGTCTGATGAATCAGGAGTAAGGAAATGAGCAAGGACTTCAGGACTGGCCCAGAGGGATCAGGACAGGAAACTCTAAACTATGGAACTAATTTCTTTAAAGTTGTGCCACTTACCTATCATAGATTGTGATTCAGTAGTTCCAGTTTAAGCAGTACACAATAATAAAAGCTAAATTGGGAATTTCAGTTTAAACACTGACCTCAGTATCCTCTGACATCATGAACTACAGCCATGTTCATGGCTGTTGAAGAAAGTCAGGCACAGTACTCTTTTAAACACAGACATTGAAACTGTTTTTTTTTTTAAATATTGAGGATTTTATCATCTCACAGAAGACATTTGGAGGGTGGAAAATGTATCTTTCTGCCGTAAAATGAAGTCTGGTTAGTATATACTGTTAAGCAATAGTAGTCACTCCCTTTTAAACAGACGAATTTTCAGCACTGTTTGTTTTTCACTTATTTTCTTATGTGTGATTGTGAAAAGTTTTACACTGCTGAATAAACTGCAGGTCTTAAGTGCAAAGCAAACAAACCAGCCTTTCCATGGCAAACAAAAATCAAATTACAGAGGACCAGCCCTGTTGTACCTCTGCAAAGTGCATCAGTCTTTAAGGCAAAGGTCAGCTGGTGACAGAGGAGCAGCCTGTTCCAGTTGGGGTGGTAGTGAAGAACCTGAATGGCAGCACCTCCCTCCCTCCTGCAGAAGTCTTCAGCATTGCTGAGGGATAGTTAAGCCATGTGAATTAGCCAAACGGAGGAGGAAAGGGGTAATTATCAGTCTATATATTAATCTGTGAAATAAATTACTCTTTCCAGTGTTAAAATACTGTGGGATAAGTCTGATGGAGAGTGAATTAAAGTTCAGATCCTGCATCCAGTCTGTAATGAGAACTAGAAACACCCAGCATAGAAGGCACTGTACATTAAAGTGAAGTTCAGCTCCTGCAGAAGTTTTGAGGCGTATCAGTGTTCAGTTCTAGGCACTTACACGGATAAAAGAGGTTTGAGTCTATGAGAGACAGAGGCCAATTAGAAGCCAAATAAAAATGTATCTAAAACAGTGATTAGAAGTCTGTGGTATACCTGAATTTCTCCCTTTCTCTACCACCACTCCAAAGATTACTCTTCAATAATTCAAGATTGCAAGGCAGGAGTCATTGTCTACTCCAGAGTCAGACTCTGGATCCTCAGGTGAGGGCAGGAATTAGCGTCTCTGCTTGCTCTGCTTTTTTCTTTTAAAAGACAATCAACTGGAGGCATCACCCAGGAAGAGGAAGCTCAGGATTTTACCATCTTTCAGCCTGAGGAAGTCCAGGCTCAAAGCTTGGACTCATCAAGTCTAGCTCTAGAGTGACCTTGGATCAGGCAGCTGGGTGGGACAGAAGTGTAAGACACCTCAATGGGACCCTAATCCTCCTAGCTTGGGAGCTGCATTTCAGCCCCAGCAGTTGCCCCAGCTTCTTGTTGGAGCTGCATGGACAGCATGTTTGTGCCTGGCCATAAACCCACCAGTTCTGGGCCTGACCTCAGATTCAACCTGTCTCATCCCTTTAGCCTGGTCTGATGATCTGGAGTCATGGTTGAACATGGTCACTGTTGCCAGACCTGCTTTGCTAGTTAGGGTGCTGTGGGATGGAGCTGTGTCAGGGAGGGCACTGCCCTACCAACTTCACTGTCACCCTTGGCTGCCAGCTCAGCTGATTTTACAGAGCAATCCCCTCTTGCAGCTGCCTGACACTCAGTGTGTGGTTAAAAGGTTGTTATATTTATGGCAGATTTGTCCATATTGTCTGTCTTAGTTTAATCAGCTTCATATATCTGAGTGACTGCTCCATTAATAACCACTGCTTCCAAAGGGTGTGGGGTACATTGCTTTATACATGCACTACAGCCTATTATGAGGCTTAATTCAAAACTAATGTATATATCTATAACATGTAATGTATAGATCTAAAATATGGATAACTTAGAATTTGCATCTTAAAAAGTATTTAGAAATAAGTAGTAAAGAAAATACGTGAGGTTTAATACTTACAGTAATAGGTATAATAATAGAATATAATAATGTGAGTTTAGGTGTCAAAAGCAGCAAGCATTGCAACATCTAGATTTTTTTGGTCCTCAAGAAAGAGACATGAGATGCTGGAGATGCACAGTTAGAGTTAGAATGAGGCCCAGGAAACTCAACACAGTGTGTGTGGAAACCATCCAGGCCTATTCTCCCCTCTCCAAGAGGGAAAGGAAGAGGATTCACACACTTAAACCTCATCTCTCAATTGCAATTTATATATTCTACTGGAGATTCACTGCCTTCTTCGAAGGTTGGTGTCTAAACACTTTCTCTGAATCAGATATGGGCTGCAGCTACTTTTAAAACAAGCAGAAGAAAAAAAGGGTTTCTGAGCTGCTAATCCTCTTTTCAACCAATACATGAGTTTATCATATACACAACAACTGAGATGCAGAGTTTCAAATTCACCTTATGCTTTGAGAGTTCAGCAGTATACCACATTTCTTCTAGGTCTACAAGCCAAACATATACTTGTGTACACAGTTTTCCTGCACAGTTTACATACAAAAGCTTGCAAGGTGTCTGGGTAGTTGTGTCTCAGAAACTGCTTCACTGTGTAGAAAACAATTTTTTACTGTAGTAGTTGGAAAACATAAACATAAATTTGTATCTATAATTTCTTGGTTAAGGACTTTATGAAGGAGGGAATGACTCTGAGGCCCGTTTGAGTTCCAAAAGATTCTTTATTACTTGGATTTGGGCCTGCAAATTCTTCAGAAATCCTATTTTTAAATGTTTTTTACTTATTCTGGCTAATGTTTTCCCTTATTATTTGTGGAGCCATACTTGAAGGAGTTCTGTTGCAAATTCCTTTAAAGCATAACAGTTTATCTCCCTGTATGTGCCTAAGCATAGCAGAACCAGGCTACCAGATGTGCTGTTTTTCTCTGGACATCTGGGTGTTTGTAGGAGTGACTGAATGTCTGGGTGCTGGAAGCTTGATTTGTCTGCCACTCAAGGAGGCTGGAACATCTTCATGGGGCTGTCAGACATGACACAACACCTAGAGGAGGCCTAGACTTCTCCAGACTGGTGGCTGGAGGCAGCTGGGAATTCTAAATGGCAGTAGACTTAGAGGTGAGAGCTGACACCTGGGGGTATGTTTCAGGTTCAGAGACATAATTTTAGGTGTCTACTTGTAGGTCTTTATAGATCAGATAAACTTCCATTATCATCAAGGGAGATCAAGATCTCAATTTAATTGCAGAGAGAGGCATTTCAGATGCCCAAGGTAGTTTTCAGATTGTCCCAGATACCTCTTTTCTGGTTTTCTAGAATGGCAGCTAGAGGCTGAGTCTACTCTTAAATAGTGGTGTATCTGACAGTTCCAGAAAGGCCATACCCCTCTTTGTCTCAGATGGGACTAGGTGATTGTGTGCAGGCACCTGAACTGGGTTCCAAGTCAGTACTGTGCTTAGAGTGAACAGATTTATTCAGTTGGTGAGATGAATAAATCTCCATAAGGTGAGCTCAAAACATCTTAAACTCCATAACTGAACAACAAAATTGAAAGCACAACTGTGTCTTCTATTGTAAAATGACTTACTATCCCTCTGGGCTCTGTACACCTTACTCTCCACCTATACTCTCAATGAAGCATCTAAGACTATTACCTTCCCACCAGTATTTTGTACATCCCAGTTTAGCCCCTCTCCCCCAAGAGTAAATGACAGCAATCTACAGGATCCTGTCTTTCTCCCTTGCTCCCAACTTTCTCACATTGTACCCAGCCTTGGGTTACTTTGTTCCTTTTACCCACACTGACCCTTAGAGTTCTTTGCATCCTCTGCTGCTCTCTATGCCGTGGCTTTCAGGTCTCACTCGCATGACCTTCAATTTGTGTACCAAAGCCTGGGAGTTCTTGATTTTCCTTACAAAGAGAGGGCAGAAATACATCACCACTATCTTTTCCCCACTTTTTCTTTTCTGAAAAGAGGACTCAATATTAGTCCTATATTTAAACATCTTTTGCATATTTGGTATCAGACTGCTGAAGTACAGGTGGGTTCTAAGCAGTTCACTAATGTATATTCCTTGAGTGTTTATTCTGTTAATTATTCACCTTGATATTTCTTGGCACTTCTTACTGAATGGGACTTCACAGGGTTTACATTTTTGGGGTATCAAATACAAAATTCAGTCAGTAACTGAGGGTTTTACAGGGTGTAATATTGCATTTGAGGAGTTTATAAAAGATTTCAAGGAGGGAAAAGGAAAGCTCCATTTCAGAAGGAAACTGTGTGTGCTTATCCAGCAGAATATATTTATTAATGATATTGTTGAGGTGACTTTGGAGGTGCATGTGTTAAAATTAGCAATTAACAAGCAAAGGTTTGCCTGCAATATTGATTTTACATTGAGAGGTATGATCATGACACATCTAAATGTAGTTTGACATAAATAGTTTTAAGTTAGGATATTTAGGACCCACAGAAACCTTGATTTTCCTCCCATGTGTATATGAACATGTGTTATGTTTGTGAGCTACCCATCAATACATTTCACTCTGAACATTTTGCCTAGTGAAAAATCGGGGTGTCCACAGCTGCTGTAAAAGTCAGGAGCTATGATGGGTTAAGCCTTACTGTGTGGGGTTTTTTCACATCCAGAGACTGAGGCTAAGGCAAGGAGGAAAGCTATAAATATGTAAGATTTAGAATTTAGCACTGTTACCTGTCAAGACCTCAACTTTTGGCATTAAATTCAGTCTTTTTCTGGGCTAACAGGCAAAGCAAGTTCTGTTGCTCTCTTAAAAGCTGGATAAGAGATCATGTGACTTTTGCTTTTATAAAAATAGCTTTTATTGCAAAATCAATTTTTCCTTTGTCTGCTGTTTATATTGTTTAAACAAAGCTTATGAAGCGTTGTAAAATAAGGTACCCAAATGTCGTCTTCCATTCTGTCTGACAAGCATCCTTCATTGCATAATCATGGATCTTAACCTGGGCCGTCTGAGAGACTGGCAATCTAAACCCTGATCCAGTCTGGGAGGGTGGAGGAAATGCTCTGGTTTTGGATTTGTCTACTAAATTTATGAGGTTTTTGCTGAACTGCAGTATTTGTTCTTTGACCTTTATAAAATGCCTTATTTGCTTGTGAACTTATTTTAAACCATTAAACTGGTCTAAAAATCGTATGCAGATTTTTTCTTGCTATCGTTTTCAATAATATAGGGAAATCCAGTCTATCCTATTCTTCCTAGACAGGGGAGGAAAAGGTGGACTCCACTGTGAATTTGCTTCTTCTGGACTTTGCAGAACTGAAGTCAGTTCCCAATGTGACCACAAGCTTCTGCTGCAATCTAAGCGACTGATTTGACACTTGACCACAAAGGGCAGAGAAGGGAATGCTGTTGGGCTGAGGTGACCAAGATCCAGATTTTTAGTTGTATGTCTGAGCTGACACTTTGGAAAGTACCACTCTAAGCAGAAAGATACCTAAACTATCCAACAGGAAACAATATCTGACAAAAGGACAACTTCCATAAGAATGATGAGAACTGAGTCATGCCCTTGAATTGAAGTGTCCCTGATTTCAATTAAAACGCTGGCTGCTAATTCTGTGGCAGAGCATTTTTATGCTCTTCAGCTCAACAAGTATGGCACTTCTACCCAAACAGACACTTTCAACAGTGAGGCTGATGGACACCTGTCCTATACTGCCCTCTCATCTGGAAGTTATAAAAGGCAATACATGAATGCACATTTCCTCTATAGGTAAAATCCACACAGATGAAAGGAGAAGGGTGACATAGCCACTGTCTCTCTTGTTTTATGCAGGATTCTCTTTACCAGGACACCTCAGGGAATGCTTACTGAATTGAACATGGGAAGTCACATCAAAGAGGAAAGTCTACATTTTGAATCTTGATAGGTCTAGGATAGATATTCTGTGAAGTTAAGATTGTTTTAGACTTGTCCATAAAAATAAAGAAAATACCAAGAAAAGTTTTTGGGGGCAAAATTTTTCTCCCTTTTAAATTTTCCAGCCAATTATCTTGCTGTTTCCCTTCACAATTATGATTTCTACAGCCACCAATAGACTACCAGCCAAGACATTTTTTTCTCAAGGTGATGCCAGAACCTCCTGCAATGGAAAAGACAGAGATGTTTCATGCAATTTGACTCAATTTTGTCCAATATGCGATAAAGATTCTTCCATAGACCTGGAGGTAATGGGTTTCTTGCTAAGCATCAGGTGCTATGACTGTCCTAGTTCACCTCTACAAATTCAACTCTAGGACAGACAAACACGTCTAGGGACCTAGGCATAATAAGTACAGAGGAACAATGCACTCATGTAAATCTCTGAAGCAAAAGGTTCTTGTTATTCTACTTAACCTAAGAGACAGGCTGTAGCAATCAGGAGTAATTGAAGAGTGAGGGTAACCTTTCAAGGGTATCTATTTTGAGATTACTAAGGCAGCACAGCCTGAAGTCAAACATAGGGTCAATTTAGGAAAATGATCATGGTCAAAACAAAAATGTCACTTAGTTTAAATGAAAACTTGACATTTCTACATTTTCTATGGAAGAAATAGGAAACAGGTAAACTTTTTGGTTAAGTTTCAGGAATTTTGTGGTTAATTCAAATCTGTTGGTGGCTCTGGGATTTTGCTTCAGTGTTGCAAAAGACTACAGGGTTCCAGGAGACAGGAAAACCCAACATAGTCTCCCAGAGCAGAGCTGAAAATCTAAAAATTGGGATCCACAGCTTATGATAGAGGCCACCAAGTGTCCAGGCCTCTCCCTCAGTGCAAGACTGAAATTCTTATTAGTGTTAGAAATTTTAGGCTCTGAGGATAACAATATAGGGTTTAGGAATCCAGATCTATTTGCACAATAGAGCTATCTTGAATTCACAGAACAGGGAAGACCCAGGTCCTTATTATTCTACCAAGCAGGAAACTAGGAGGGTTTTTAGTGAGAATTCAGAGTTTTGGTTTTGATTCATATAAATTGAGATTATATAATGGAAGTCTGCTTCTCCAGAACTTACAGTTACACAACAGAATAAAATAAGATATCAGTGAATGTGATTGCTACGTTATCTTCGCAAACTCCTCCTCCTGGATCAGCTGGTGTTTTTCTTCCCTACTTTCTATTCTGAGCTTCTGTGTGGTTGCTTTATAGTGTTAAATAGTCTTCTGACAGCACTGAGCTTCAGAATCCACATTGAAGGAGGCAATTCCTCTCCCCAGATGCAGGTTCAAGACTGAAAGGAGAGGTGGAGCTCTTGTTTATGGGCATGAAATGTGGGGCCTAAATTCTGTGTATGTCCTCGGGCAGGAAACCAAATCAGAGAGCTCATCACTTTGTCTGCAGATGCCAGAAGATAAAAGGATATGCACACTAGCTTCTGTAATTTATCTGGTGAGAATAAATTTGCACCTGCAAATTGAACAAAAAGGCTGCCACAGATCCACAGCAACTAGAGCAGGATAGTATTCTTGCAAGTGCAGAAGATTCTTCTACAATCTGTCCTTATATTGTCTTCCTCACAAGGTGTTTGCATCTCCTTTCAGTCCTTGAGTCTTACAAATCATACTGTGAAGTAATGACATCAGCATTAACTTTGGCTTCCCTTTGACTCCATTCTGAAAGGATCACTATGGATGAGAAGAGCACCCTCTTAGCTCTCCAAATGAATGTGCACATCTCAGTTACTAAAACAGTACTGTCCCAATTAGGAAATGACAAACTCATTCTAAGATATGACCCTGTGAAGAGTCTCACTTGTGTTTTGTGCTGCACTGTTTCATTTGAATAAAATAATATGTAAATGCTTTATTGAAATGTTTCCAAGAAGATATACATTTTACTTAGAATAGCAATAAGCCAAACTAAGCCATAAACTATGAAATTGAGGAAAGCAATCCATTCCATCCCCTGAAAATGACATTGAATTGTCCTTTCTGTTCAAATGATGGGATGAAGAACAAATAGTCTGCTTTTATTCCTTAGCAATGAGTTTGAAAGAGAAATGGCAACATTTTGCTTTTGATTTTAACACTTTCTGTATTTCAATGCCTAAGTTAAAATTCCCCTTGCTAGAGCTTAAGCTAAAAAGTGATTCTAAAGTTTTCAACTTACAAACTTAATTACCAGAAGTCCTGGCAGAAGGATGTGAGGTTTTTCTTCTGAGGGATGCATGATTTATAGTGCACAATCTGGCTCACAGCAGGAACAATGGGATCTTTGCCATTTTCTCTAAAGCTGCAATTCTCTTCCTATTCATATTGTAGTTCAGCTGAGGAATATTTAGACTAGAGTGGTAAATGTTTGGGTATTAAGACCCTCTTAGGAAAAAAATGCATAAAGGACATTTAGAGAACATTTAGAGAACTAACATTTAAAGAAATTATTTATATAACAATAGACCAAGAGGTCCTTGCCAAAATATAGACTAATTGTGCCAGACATGTGCATACAATAAAAGAGTTTGTAATCTGGAGGAGAGGTATAAAGGGTTTTCAAGCTGTATCCAAGACACAGCAAGTAGGTAAAGGTTAACATGCTCTTAATAAACCCGTAACTTCCTTCAGAGCTTAATCTATTAAATGCTCTTGGAATAGTACACAATCTGACACTTCACAATTCTATTTAGAGATCTCCATACATGCGCTACTTAATTTTCTAGAGAGCTTGTAAGCATTTCCTTATTTCATGAGCACAAAGAAATACAATGATTTTTCCAAAAGGCTTGTGAGAGAACTTCATACATGAATATCTTGAAATGCAAAATGATCAATTTTGTGGATACTTAGGTTTACAATCTTAATACAAAATTTTACAGAACATACTTTTTAAAGTTAGATGTAGAACACCTTGAGAGTTAATAAGAGAATATTTAACTGTTCAAGGAATAAACAAGGAATCTCAGGAAGCAATTTTTCATACTGATATATCTTTTTATTTGTCATCAGGCAATTAGATCTCTGATGTCAAATATCCTGACAACTGTAATTTTAGCAAATCATCAGGCTCTAAGATGCCATTACTGTTGCCATTGCTGAAACTTGGTGGGTTAAATTCCATGACTGGAGTGTGGCTGTTGATGGCTGCAGGCTGTCTAGGACAGACAGGCAAGGAAGGAGGATCAAAGAGGTTGCCCTCTACACCAAGAGGGCTGTGTGTGATAGAGCAGGAAAAGAGATCTCTCTGAAGAATAGCCATGTACAAATTGAAAGATGATGGGTAAGGATCAAGATACTGAGACAACAGAAGGAATCTCATGGCTGGTCCCTCCTACAGCTTGCCTCATCAAGGGAAGCCCATTGGTGAAGCCTTCTTGCTCCAGCTACAGGAGGTATCACACAGGCACTTGTCCTGCTGAGGGACAGTAACATAGACAGCAGGATCAAGTACACCCCCAGTGAGTTTGCAGATGATACCAAACAGAGTGGCATTGTTGACTTGCCTAAGGAATGGGACTCTGTCCAGAGGCACTCTAAGAAGCTCAAAAGTGGGCCCATATGAACCTCACAAAGATCAATGAGGCCACATGCAATGACCCAGCAATGTGCATTTGCAGCCAAAAAAGCCAGTCATATCCTGGGCTGCATCCAAAGCAGTGTGGCCAGCAGGGTGAGCGAGGTGATTCTGCCCCTCTGCTCTACTATTGTGAAACTCCACCTGCAGTGCTGCATCCAGCTTAGTAGTCCTCAGCACAGGAAAGGTGTGGACCTGTTGGAGTGGGTCCAGAAAATGGTCACAAAACCAATCCGAGAACCACACAGCCACTCACTCATCCCGTCCTAGTGGGATGGGGAGAGAATCGGAAGAATGCAAATGAGAAAACTCATGGGTTGAGACAAAGGCAGTTTAATATAAAAAGCAAAAGCCATACATAAAAGCAAAGCAAAACAAGGAGTTAATTCACCATTTGCCATGGACAGGCAGGTGTTCAGTCATCTCCAGAAAAGCAGTAACAGTTGTGTGTAACAGTTACTTGGGAAGACAAGCAACCTCACTCTGACATTCCACCCCTTCCTTCTTCTTCCCCGCACTTCACATACTGAGCATGATGCCATTTGGTCTGGAATATCCCTTGGGGCAGTTGGAGTCAGCTGTTGTGACTGTGTCCTCTCAACCTCTTGTGCACTCCTTTGAGCATCCTCATTGGTGGAATGGGGTGAGGAGCAGAAAAGGCCTTGACTCCATAAGTCCTTCTCAGCTATGATGAAAACATCTTTATATTATCAACAGACTTTTCAGCATAAATCCAAAGCATAGCCCCATTCAAGCCACTGTGAAAAAAATAACTTTGTCTCAGCCAAAACCAGCATGAGGACCTTTAAAGGTCATGTGCAACCCAAACTATTCTATGAACCTGTAAAAGAAATTTGATTACATTGGAGCACTGAAGGTCATCATATATATGTAAGGTGGCCCCTGCATAGAAGTATTCAGACGTTAACAGAAAAACTTCAAACTCATTGGCATCAAGTTCCCTAAGGTAATTGAAAACAGTCAGAGTTAGCTTATTCCTGTTCATTATTTGGTTAGCAACCAACTGAAAAGGCTGGCAAGCTACACTTCTTCCTCTCTGGGCAAAAGTAAAGTGAATGCCCTTCCTAGGATCATGTTTATTTTTAGTGTCTTCCTTTATTCCAGACATTTATTTTAGCAAAATCAACATGTTGACTATGTCCTAGTGAAGCCTTGATAGCAAATGTGAACACTCTCTGCAACATTATCAGAACAGACAGATTTCTCAGACTCTCATCCTGTCATTGGACAAAAGCCCTCAGCTAGACAATGCAACTGCTTGATTTGTGGGAAAGGCAATGTTAAGAGCCGTAAACTGGCATTAAATGGAATCAGAATTGTTTGCTCCTTTTCATCTCATTGAACATACAGACTGTTTGGCTGTGTTTATACTGCTGAGTTGATTCAAGCCTTGAAGCTGAATAGCACTGACTGGCTTGTGTCCACACTCCACAGGGTCAGCTCCCAGTAAACTGGCTTCTCTCGGTGACAGCTGAAGGGCTCCAAAACAGAGTCAAGGAGAGCAGTAAGAATTAAGCCTGTAACAGTTAAGTGTGAATGCCTGAGCTCATTACCTGGTCCCCTTTGGTTTGATATAGATATTCTCTACAGAAAAAAAAATCCAGTTGCTGTGAAAACTTGTGACTGGAGCACCAGTGATAATGCATCCATCTTACCAACTCCTGATCCTGCACAGGAGCATTCCCAGGAATCACACCACGTGTCTGACAGCATTGTCCAAATGCTTCTTGAACTCTGTCAGGCTTGGTGCTGTGACCACTTCCCTGGGAAGCTCTTCCAGTGAGTCTATAGGAGTAGATGTCACAGCCTAGAAAAAAGGATCCTCCTGGAGACTTTCAGGGATACTCATATCTGGAGAAGCAAAACAGAGACCTGCTTCTCAAAACCACGGTCACAGCAATCAGGAATCAGAAAGAATTCTCTTGAAAGCTGGGCTTACAAGAATCACATGTATGTTGGTATAGCCAAGGCAGCTGTGCCTGCCTGCACCCAAGGGTTGGTTACCCCTCCTGCATGTATGTATACACACACACAGCTGGGACACAAAATTCATATACATGGACTTACAGATAGAGCTGTGAAATAAAACTAGCACTAGTCCTGTTTGTGTGAAACCAGATTGTGCTATGACATTCAGTGTAATATTAAAATGCTGCTAAGAAATCTTCCCAACAATGGAGACATTGATTTGCTGTGGTCCTTTTAAGATGTTGCCCTGGGCTGCTATTGGGAAGCTGCTGTGAAGGCTGCCAGATATGTCTTTTTGTTGTGTAACACCAAGGGTGGCTTAGGACATGAGGCCATCTGAAATACTGGTTAGTCTGGGAGAAGCCAAACCCGACATGAGTCACACTCAGACTGCATCTTGGTGCAGTGTGGGGGTGGGACACTGGCACACACTATCTCCTCCTCTCTGCCTAGCTCTTCGCAGCCCATAAACAACCAACCTTTCTCCAGATTTAAGCTTGGCGGTGAACAAGCACTCAGGCAGCATGAGCAATCAGGAGATAACAGGCACAAAAATCCAGCAGATACCAACAAGATAGTATAGATGTACTTTGTTTTTACTAAAATTGAAATAATATTTTTACTTTGCATTTAATCTTCCATCTGGAGTAACTCAAACTTTTATAGTGGAGTTGGTTAGGCTGGATTGCAGTAATTATTTAGGTAATATTGAAAACTCTGTCTTGAAAGCTTGAGTCTAGAGACTAGAAAGGTGTAATATTAAAACTCCACCAATAGTAAATATTGAACATGCTACTGCAATATATGGATTTCCCTTGATATGCTGACAAGGTGATATGATATTGAAAATACAGCCAATTGTTCCTTACTGATGGCCAGATTATCTTTGTGGAGGTTAAACCATATCCTAGGGACACAGACATATGATCTGGCTGACTGATAGAAACTGTAATCCAAATTCGCTGGGCAGAATGTCTGAGCCTATGTATTTTATTAGACTCTTAAACTACCTCTATAGCTTTCCTCTATAGGAAAAGCTTTCCTCTATAAGTGGGCTTAGAGGGAATGTGTTTAGGCAATAACCTGCTGATGGTCTGTACACTTTAACTGATGGCACAGTCCTGGGACTCTTCCCCAATGCCACATTAATAAAGCTAGATGCTCTAGGTGAGAGTTTAGCTGTGTGGTTGCAAGTTGTAGTGTGTCACTTGTTTTTGGGGCCAGAGAATTGTCTCTGATCCATTTCATTTACTGACAAATACAGCCAAACTGATCCATGCAGAGCCAGCTTAGCTTCTGAACATCCAGTGTCCCAGTTGCACTGGACACATCAGGAATTAAGATGCAGATATCTCAATTTTTCTCATTATAGGTTTGGCAACACAATTTCTCATTTACTTTTGGAATTCCAGCACTTAAGTTGCTTGGATGAAGGAGAATTGGCTACAAGTGAACAAAGTTTGTCTACAGGAAGGTGTTCAGTTTGGCCCAAGATATACCACAGGTGCATATGCACTGGTGATCATCATGTTTGCATGTTATATGTCCTTTTATAGCCAAATATGGTCATCTCAGCTTGAGATCTATTTTTTTTTAAACACAGCACAATATGCCAGGAGGGAAAGTGAAGAAGTCACTAGACCACTTCTGAGTCTACCTCCAATGGCATGTGTGTCGCCTAACTTCTACACAGTCCTTACAGCTGAGCTCATCTGTAACCTCTCTTTCAAATCATTAGAAACAAATAAATATTTTTAGGGACCAATTCATCTTACCTTATTTCAGATATGTAGGAACAGGTGGATCTTACCTTAAAATTGTCTGTCTCTCTCTAGTTGTTATAGAGGAAGCACTTGGCAATATTCTTATACATAATTTCTTCACATTTACAGGAGATGTACATAGCTTCTAATTCCTCAGTCTACAATGGTGCCATACAATTATTTGTTGCACTTTCTCTTCACCCTTTCTGAATAAATCCATACACAGCAGAAGCAGTCTATCAAGGCTCTTGCTCATGTGCAGTTGTCCCCACGGTGGTCAGGCACTGAAGGGTGGGAGCGCAGACCTCAGTGGGGTGTAGGTGGCACGTGGTGGCCCAGGGAAGGGGGGCAGCTTGGGGGCCCTTCTCAGCACACAGCAAACACAGTGGCCATGGACCTGGTGGGACCTGGGCTCTGCTACAGCTGCAGATTTACAGCGTGGTAAATCTCCGGCTTCTCAGCTGCCAAAGGAAACATGAGCGGCCACAGGAGTCGCGTTCTTTATAGGAAATGAATAAGCACAAAAGGGCCATCTGATACCCCACAGGCTAATGTGTGAGCACTGTCTTATTAAGGACAAAAGAGATCTGAGGAATTGGCAGAGATGTCAAATTTAGTACTCTGGCTTTTTAAAAATATGTTAATAACTCCAACTTCTCTAACCCTTCAGATTTTTTGTTCTCCAAAAGAAACAAAAAAAAACCCTCCAGTAACTTTTAGATTCATTTGGTTTAATATATCTTGCATTTTATAGTACCAGAAGGATTTTAAAATGCTGAATTAATTATGGGCCAGATGTTGTATGCAGGGCCAAGCAAAATTGATAGGACTGTTCAGGGCTGCCACAAAGCTGTGTGTTTGTTGTCAGCTCTCAGGAGAAGGGTAATGTAGCTGACAGCTATGTATCACTGAACAAGAATTCTGACTGAGAAAATCTGTATGATTCTGAGAGTTATATTGTCTTTTAAAGTGTTTTCTGCAAAATTTCTAGAAAGGATTTATACTTTGGTATTCAGAAACTGAACTAAGCATTGTCATTGGATTATTGGATTCACCTCAATTTGCTGCAATGTGCTCTGTGCATTTATTGCTCTTTTTTGGTGCCATTTAAATGCTTTTGTGCTTGGTTAATAAATCATGCCTGAGATTTAAAAATATTTCCAAAAAATGTGGACACATAATTTCCATTAAAATGAATGGGAACTTTGGACCCTTTCCCTAACTTGGATTATTATAATGTTGTATGAATAATTATTCATCTCAGTATATTGAATACTTTATTTCACCTTCTCTCCTCTCAAAATTAAGAAGAAAAATAGAATAAAATAAGCACTTTTGATAAGGATTTAATTGCAACATATTTATTTTGGATTTGGACTTTTATCAATAGCACAAAATCCGAATTAAAGTATTTTGCAGAGAATAGTCCCACTTTTCAGAATCATCTTGCTTCTACATTCAAAAGAAAAGTCTCTTCCTATGTTTTCGATATTCGTAGCTCCATGCAGCAAGCCACAAAACTCAAGCTTCCCATTTTGCAGAAGACCCCATATAAGTGTGCAATGATAATTTTAGCACCATATAATAATAGATATACAATTTAGTATATATACATGATAATACTTATTACATATCTTGATATAATAATGTAACAATATTGAAAGTAGTTTTCATAATGCTCCCCTCCATGTGGTACACTTCCCTAGTTTTTAAAAAATCTGTGAGTAACAAATTCTGAGCTATCAGCATGCTGAATTAGTAGGGACATCTGACTCCCCAAATGGGGTCTGATCTATTTTATGTGACTGTTTTAGAATATAATTGTACTTACACAAATTTGATGTAGTATCTCATGATAATCTCCTTCACTGAAACTTTAAATCAAGAGATTTTGTCTTGCATACAGTTTAATTTACCAATCTTTGATATGACCAATAGGAAACTTGAAATATGTTTTGGTGAAGCTGCCTGTTTCTGCAAATCCTACTAACCAACAAAGGCCACTTAAAAAGATAGATGAAAGAATTTTAGTATTTACTTATCTTGGAAAAACTGAGCCCAGATGACAGGACCTCAGAAAATAGAGCCATTAGGTGTTCTGCAGGAAGATGGTACTGACTTTCTTCATGCTGTGCTGATGTTATGTTGAAAGGATGTTTTTCTTTTTTGTGTGGGGTCTCTGTTCCTCCATTAATGGCAGATTCAGAACAACTTAGAACTGGTCTCAACATTTTTAAATATTGGATGAGGAATGGAAATGAGCCACTCTCAAAACAACTTCAGCACAATTTTCTCTATGATATTCAGGCAAAGCTTATCCTGATGATGTTCTCATCATTTGGGTTGCCATAATGCAAACTATGGAGACTTACAAGCTGTCTGGAGAGGAACTTTTCACAAGGCTATGCAGCCATAGGCAGCCATAAGAAAAAAAGAAATGGCCTTAAGCTGGAGGAGTGCAATGTTTAGATTAAACATTTGGAAAAATATTCACTACTGTGATGGTGGTGAGGCACTTGCAGAGGTTGTCCAGAGCAGTTGTGGACTTCCCCATCCCTGGAAGTGTCAAATGCCACTTAGGATGGGGCTCTGAGTAACCTGGTCTAGTGGAAGGTTTCCTGCCCATGGCAGGAGGTTTGGAGTAGGTGGTCTTTAAGGCTCCTTCCAATCCAATCTATTCCATGATTCTTTGATTCTCTGATAGCTGTACAGAATCTCTCAAATGACATGTACCCCACAGCATTCTTAGGTGAAAGAAGAGATGAGACTGAGTCTGCTACAAGTGCTGATAAAAAGCAAAACAAAACTAGGGGCAATATGCTCTCTCCAACTCATATGCACAAAGGACAGTTGCACTTGACCTATATGGTCAATAAAGTAGTACAGTTAGACCACAGCTGTGCTGGAGACAGTTCAGGAGATCTTGCTGTTCAAATTACCATGTGTACCCAAACGGCTTTTGGCAAGCTTTGCACCTTGCTGCAGGGTCTCCTGGGAATGGTAATGCCATAGTTACCTGAGTTTGAAACTCCTTTCCCTTTCCTCTTCTTCTCTGCAGCCTGCCAAAGCTTGGATCCAGAAGCCTCTGGCCCTGAAACCATTTTCCATAGGTATTGATACAGCAGTGGATTTAATGACACAAACAGAGAAAAAAAATCAAAAATAGGCCTAAACTGAGAAGAAAACAGAAATATTTTAGTATTTTAGCTGCAATCATAAATCCTGGAGGTATTAATCTGTGTAGCCAGCATTTATGTATCTGTGTAGCCACCGTGCAGTGCCAGGAGCAGTTTCCTTGTTGGAAATGGTCCCTGTGTAGTGTTTATTGTTATAGTGCCATTTCCTCTCTTTTCCTATCATGTGCTTTTGGCCAGAAGAGCATAAAACATCTACCAGATCCCTGAAAACAGGAAAGGTGGGTGAGTACTGAGAGCATACAGGGGGTCTCTTGCAAGTATGCATTTTCTAACCAATTATTTCTTCTTTGAATGTCCCCTATGTAACAGCCCTTGAGGGTAGCCTGGAAAACACTTGTTTTATTTCCAGTGCTGTCCATGACAAGGCTCACGAGTCAGAGCCCTGAGGTCTCTCAGATCCCAGCCCTGAGTGTTCATTAACATGTTTTGGGGTTGTGAAGTTCAGCTGAGCCATGGGGATGCAAATCTCCAGAGAAGGGGAGGATGGACAGATCGGGTCTGTGACACCTTAAGTGACTCAGTGGTTTGACTCAGGAAACTTAAGGGATTTTTTTTAACCTAAATGACCCAGTGATTTTAACATGAGCTATCAGAGCTTGTGAGCAAGGGGCCTAACAGGGGTTCAATAGCACCAAGATTGAACTATGTGGTTGGACCATTGCAAAAGCAGGAGACAGACTCAGGACACACATATTCATTTATAGTATAATGTAACCTCAGCAGGGTTGGAGAAGTATTTTATATTCTTCTTCTCTGTCCTAATTCATCGAGATAATGAGGCAGCACAACTGCTAGGACTATTGGTCTGTCTATCTATCTATCTATCTCAGAGTGGCTAGAAGCCAGGGCTAATGATGTAGTTCACCAAAGGTTATTAACCTCTGGAAGATTCAGAATGACATGTATGTACTTAAGAGGATACATAAGGTAAGGACACATGTCCAGTACCTAACCCATATCCAAAATTTGGTTCTCACCCATGAAAAGAAATGCTACTACCTTGAGTTAACAGACTACCTGGGCATCAGTCATTGGTTCAATGCATTTGAGACTCCAAATCTACTTGTCCCTGAGTGCTCTGAAAAATGAGGTACCCACACAGTACATGTAACAAATGCAGCTAATGGGGAACACACATTTCAGAGCAAGGTAAGGGGTGGAGGAGCTGGTAGCCTATTGTGGAGGGGCCTAATCCTCAGACAGTGAGTTTGCCAGAATGGTTTGCTCTTACCAGTAGAACCCTTTCTGTCAAGTTTACCTTTTTTCAAAATCAAAGTATGGGTATCTAAAAATGTGTGTTCCTTTCATATTGACTGGGTGTGTGAATACAAAATATGATTTAAGAAGACTCACTGTGGAGCTTGTTTCCAAAGCTGAGGACAGAAGCTTTCTCCTAGAGTTCTCCTGCTTGACCTCAGCAATGCCCTTCTTACTCTGGTGCTAGGTCCCCAGAAACCTGGAAAGGACAGTTTTCAGAGGGGTGGCTGGGTGATGCTGCTGTAAGCACTGCATTGGGTGTGAATGGCGATGAGATTAAGAAGGTAAACACAGAAGGCCACTGAAAACTTTTTGTTGTGAAGATTTAACATAGGATTCATTGCTTTAAGCACTGCCTTGTCAGATCATTGCCTTTTGACAGGGCTTTAATAACTGGAATAAAACAAACTGTCGGGATTGTCTCTACAGCTCTTCATAATAAAGTAAGCATAAATGCTAGAAATCAATTACACTTGGATAGGAAACTTGTAAAGGAGAATTTTCTTCCTAGAAAGTAAGATTTATGGGAAGTGTGGCTTTTGTGGGAGATAAAGAATAGTTAAAACATTTGGAGGAAAAAAAAGAAGGAAAAGTTCACCTTTTTCTATCACTTAACACCAAGCATTCAGCCGAAGGAAAAAAAAAGGTATGGGTTAAACAGAAGACTGCCAAAGTTAGTTAAAGCTTATCATTCACATATTGCCTAAAAAATGTCATTCATTCCTATCCTCATTATTTCAAATTTGGCCTGTCTGGCATTCAGTGACAAGTCATTAGCAAGATAGACAAGCTGCTATTGCAGTGCAGTCTGAACACTTCTAGCAAAACATGAAAAACATTGAAAGGCACAGAAAAAAGTGAGCAACATGTTCCTATTTCCCCAGGCTTACCAGAGAGCAAAGGTGCAATAGGAAGCAAAGATCACCTGAATCCATTTCAAAATGTGTTGGAAAAATTAAGGTGAAAAATTTTGTGCAATTCTTCTGTCACACTGAGGCCAGGAGTTGATGAGAGGATGTTGTATAAATTAATTTAAACTCTACTGGGAGTTCAGGCAGAGGAGACCAAACGGAAGGTCTAGCTATGGGTCCACCACAGGATTTAAGGATGACTGTTGCTGTTCATTCAACAAGCAAAGACTCAGCTGTTGTGCCTTTACTGGGTCCTATTGTCACAAACCGAATCCACCAAAGGTGTGCTGTCAATCTGTACAACATCCACTGTCCTCCATGCCCCTGTACTGCAGCGTGTTTCTCTACCTGCAGTCTGGCCAATCCATGTTCTTTACCACAGGAGATACTATTTAGCAGCAGTTTTCTGTGATGTGCAGCTGGCTACTGTCTGAAGGTTTGCCTGACATGTTTTTGCTGCCCTGTCTGCTCACCTGCTCTTGGGCACTTAATATGTGGAAACTGCCATCAAATTTGGGGTTGAGGGGCCTCTCATCTGGCATCAGCATCAGCTGCCTGGGAGAACACAGCTCACGAGAGTATTACTACAGCACTTGCTATTTAACAGGACCTTGAATAACAGGCTAATAGAGCTGTGTGCTTATTTATACCAGCAACAGCACAGTAGTCAGTGCAGGTGAAATTGGGAAGTCACATGCCGTGATAATGATAAGCTGTCCTTGTTTCACATGAGTATGAGAAAGTGGTGATGACAGCTGTGTGGCACTTTGAAGCCAGATGCCTCCTGTATTCCAGATACAGTGCCCTTTAATCTCCTAAGAGCCATGCTGGATTTTGCTGTGCTCTGCATGACTTCATGTCTTGCTGTTACTCTCCAAGACAGCCTCCTGCCGAGGTTCTCTGAGCAGAATTGGTCTGCAGGCTTCAGAGCTGCATTGTGAGCACACACAGACAGGTCAGTCTATTTTCTAGCACGGTAAGTGTGGAAAAGAACCTCAATTTTCTTTCTACTGGTGATCAGGCCAAACTGCCTGGCAGCATTACTGAAGTGTTAATTAATGTGCTGTACATCTTCTTCTGGATGCACAATGACTGCTTGGCTGCCGACAAAGAGCAGGTTCTCAGCACAGAGGCTCTGGGGCAGCAGGAGGGAAAGTAGCTCTCAAGATGTTATTGTTATTTCACCTTCTGTTCGTTCTTCTGCACTGCAAGAACATTCTTTTGGTAATTATGGATTATTTGCAAATATTAGTTATTTTAGAGTGACTCAACCATGAACACACATAAATATGTGAAAAGGCATTTTAGTCCATGTCTCCAGAAATCTTTACATGTAATAAGCTTGAGTATGATGTTTCAAATAATCATTCTGAGACTTATTAAGGCCAGAAACATAAGCCTTAGCTAAGTGCAGATTTAGACCACTCTGTATGTAGCTAGCTATTTTCCTGAGAACTTTCTGACCTAACTGTGTGACAGAAGCTTTCTTTTTTAAATAACCTTATGAATGTTTGCTGGCATGGCAAAGCAAAAGAACAAGATACAATAGCCTCTTGGTATAAATCTCTGTTAATGAGATCAGGACTAGAAACCTCATTGTTCAACTCACATTCTGTCTGAACACAATCTGCTTCTCAAATTATAAATCAGGGGCAAGACACTGTACCATTGTGTAACCCTACACTCTGGCTCTGGAATGTTTCCTAGTCATAAGAGGATTGTCATCATTTCATTTACGAGAGAACTATCAAACAGGTCTGGGCCATATTTGGTCCACAACCCCCCCTCGAAAGAAGACAAATACCCATGCTTGTAGCAGGGTATTTTTGCAGCAACAGCACAGAAGCATGCATTATAGTGTGCCACATCCTGAAGTCTGAAAACAAAAGAAAAAAGCAGAAGCAGTGCTCATTACTAAGAAAACTAATTTGTTTATGCATACCCTATATATCTGTGTGCCTCTATAAAACAAACACACATGTGTAATAAGATCATTGCATTGGAAGGTTTAGTTCTGTCTGCAAAGGCACATTTTGTGCATGAAGCCTCTGCCATCCCAGGAGACCTTACAGCACATTCTGCTTCAGAAAGAAAGAACCATCTCCTCTGACAATCTCAGACGGAAAGAGAGAGGGACTTAGTCACAGGGTGTGGATGGTACAGTCATTTGAAGAGCTCTAAAGGACATAATTGCTTTCATATTTTCATCCAGCTTTCTAACAATCCAAGAAAATGGGGAAAGACTTACTAATTTTTTTACTGGCTTAGAAGCTGTCTAGGAAATCCCAAGCTCACTCATTAGCTCCATCAAATGCAGGTTGTTAAACAATTAACCTAAATGCACAACCTGCCAACCAAGTCACCTCTTGTCTTTGGTAGGACTTACTCTACAGGAAGGGAAAGAGGTTCACCCTTAGCACCCTGTGCTCTGTGTCTCTCTAGTTCTGCCTGCTGTTAAGAACAATATCATGAAAAGTCTGTGCAAATATCATCCTACCCCCATAGCTCTGTTCTCCAAAGGGAGACCATGGGCTTGTGCTGACTGGACAACACAGAAATCAGTGCTGCACTGTGAATAACCACGAGAGAATAACACCAGGACTCTGACCGAACGAACTCTGAAGGCTGTGTTCCCCAGTGCCAAACCCTTTGCCTACAGCCGAGAACAAAGTTCAGACCTCTTCAACAGATTGTGTAAGTTTTGCTTTTTATTAGATGACCAAACTGAGAAATCACAAAGGGAAATAATTTTCACAGGCAAGAAATTACCAAATATTTAAGTCAACCTGAAACAAAACACTTCACATAGCTTTTGACTAACCTGATTAAGCTAGTCTCAAAATCTTATTTTGAAGTGAAAAGTCAAACTTTTAAATATAAACAGAAATATCTGAACTTTAGGGTTTTTTCTTTGATGAAAACTCTGAATATGAATTATTTCAGGAGCACTTCCTTTTATAGAAGTACACGTTTTCACTTTTTCAGTTTGCTTAATGGCAAAACACTTGAATGATCATTCAATAACAGATAGTGGTCCATTCTACTGGCATTTTTACTTAACAGCAGGATGGCAAAACCTGCAAGAGATTCAGCATCTTTTAGAGTCTTAAAGTACAAGTAAGAAGATCAAATAAAAACATTGCTGAAAACTGAATAAAAAGCATAGAAATTGATCCTTTCCTTTCCTTTCCTTTCCTTTCCCTTTCCTTTCCTTTCCTTTCCTTTCCTTTCCTTTCCTTTCCTTTCCTTTCCTTTCCTTTCCTTTCCTTTCCTTTCCTTTCCTTTCCTTTCCTTTCCTTTCCTTTCCTTTCTTTTTTTCCTTTTTTCCTTCTTCCTTTCCTTTCCTTTCCTTTTTTTCCTTTCCTTTCCCTTTCCTTTCCTTTTTTTTTTCTTTTTCTTTTTCTTTTTGTTTTTGTTTCTCTGATAGAGCACAAACTACTGGATACAGACTAAATGAACATGTTAAACAATTGCTTCCTTCTCAAAAAACCATCAAAATTAATATATCCAATAATAGAAATGTTATATGTAGATTTGTGTCACCCACAAACACTTTGGTCACCCTGGATCATTGCTACCAGTGTTGCTGGTTTGGGATTTATAGTCACTATTGAAGGAATCATGTAGCTATGATTTGAAATACAATTCCAAAAATATTGTGGAGTCATCTCTAGTTATAGGGGGTCAAATTCAGTTTGGGTGAATTCTCTTTTATAAAAGCAATGGTATTAGAGAAGGAATCATTATAAGCCAGATGATTATGATTATTATGATGAGGATGAAAAAAGGCCATGACACCTCCTATCTACTTGATGGAGCAGATGTGTTTTAGTGTATTTGGTGAGAAGTCTGGTCATTCCCACAAACACCGGCCATATTTTAGATGGCACTCTGCCCACTTGTTTCTGGTTCCTTTTGTATTGTGCATTGTCATTCCTGTTGTGTCCTGCAGAATTGGCACTATCAGTCAGGTTCTCCTCCCAGCAGGAGCTCTACCAAAGATGCTGCCACACAATTCAAGACTTGTGTATACGGGCTTAACACAGGCAAACACATATTTTGAGGTATCCCTTTTGTCTCAAATGATTTGATGCACCCTCCTAGCAGCCTGTGGTATAGCACAGTAGTGTTCACTACTGCAATTTTACACACACATTGGTTGCCCCCAAACACTGTCATAAGGGTTTTCTTGTGCCTGTTTTGCCTGCAAAACAGAGTGTTCAAAATACTTGAAATGTCATTTACAGGTGTCAATAGTAGCTCTGCAAATGCCTTCCCCCTTCACAGGGCTGCAGTTCTTTTAGCCTCTGAATCTGGTAGCTGAAGAAAATACTTTTTTCCCCATGAAAGCAAATTGACCATGAGCAGTGGCTGGAGGAGGAGAGTCTCTGACTTCTCCCAGTCCCCCTCTTCCCACCCATTACCGCTGCAGTTCTTGCCACTGCCAAGACCTTATCAATGAGCACAGGCAAGGACCCAGCAGTCTAATGACCATGGCTGGAAGGAAGTTCCAGAAGAGAAAGGAGAACCAGAATCTTGTTCTGAACTCCCAGGCCGCTGTGGCAGCTCCAGCTGCAGCCCAGCCAGTCCTGTCTCGCTGTCCCTGTCAGTGCTGAGGACTTGTCACAGACCCCATGTGTCTATAGCTGCACCTATCCCTCACATCCACAGCACTGTTGTGCCTGTCACTTCTGCCTCCAGTGCCAATGGCATGGTGCTGGTACATGGGCTCCTGCCATCCTAGAGCCTAGCTGCAGGTGCTGGAGTGGATGGTGGCTATTTGCTGTGATGCCCTCCCAGATGTAGAGGTAGATAATTTTCTTCCTGGCAGAACTGGAGACTGCTACACAGGTGATGGAGGACAAGGCGGACCTTGGTAGGGTAGGGGCACTTTCACGCCCTGTTAAGCCCTGATGGGACATAAAAGTTGTGTTAACATCAGCCCATTACTTCTAAACCTGGCATTCTCCTGGACATGTCTGCACTCAGGAGGCTGTTTGTCAATGACACCCTCATGAGGCTCTGGTCTGGCTTTTCACAAGTGCTCAGAATCCAGCTGCTGCCCCTGGGTCTGCTCTCTTAGTGCACATTCCTGATGCCCAAGAGTCACCCTGTTTAGACACCTAAACAAAAGTTATACTTCACTGTTGTCATAAGAGCCAAAGTGACCTCAGAAACAAGGTTATTAACTTATTGAAGGTAATATTACCTTAGTTGAAGCCTGTAATGCTAAATCAAAATACTAATTTGAAATTACTTTCCTGGAAAGGTAAATGCAAGCACCTGCTTTTGAAAGAATTTCTTCAGGTAATTGAGGAAGTTGACTCATGGGCTTTACTTTTGCCACCTAAACTGCCACCCCGGAGTAGAAACCTGGTTAAGCTGCTGCTCTGGCTTGCTGACTAGCACTACCATGGCCTCTGGTATTTGGATTATTTGCTTTCCTCTCTTAACCTCTGTTGGGAAACCTTCCCTCGCTATTTAAATATGAAATCCTCACCATACTGGAATGTCACAGGGGACTGCTGACAAACAGAGATGTAAGGGCTCAGTATTTCAGGGCAAACCAATTTTGAGTTCCAACTCAAAATGCTCCTTGTTAGTTTCATGCCTTTTGCTGGGAATTCTACATTTATTTGAGACCAAAGACCAAGTAAGTACTGACACACATCAAAATCCTTTAGGCATGTGGACTTCAGCTATAGTTTCCCTTTTCTGGCAGAACTGTCAGAGCAGATGGCAACAGTGGTCATAAGAAACCAAGTTTCTGCAATTTTGATGTTTAAATACAGTTTATCTTAACAGTCTCCAGACTGACATCAGCCCCTTTAAGCCAGATTTTTCCTCCAAAGATGTAGTAATGCCTAGCTAGAGGAGAAAGGTTATTTTTATTTATTATTCCAGTCTTCAAAATATTTTCTTGAAAGACTCAATCTTTCCCTAAACCTTCTTTGTAAAATTTAAGCTGCTATTTGCTATATGTAGTTCACCTTAGTCTTGGCTGACACAATGCACCAGCAGGTAGCTCTAAACCCTGAGAAACTGTCCATTGTTAAGATGGGCCCATTTTCCTCTTCTCTTTTTCTTGAAGGCTGGTTGCTTCCTAAGCAATGATAGCACTTTTTAAAGACAATTACATGATGATCTTGGTATGATGGGGAACAACACAGTTTTTAAAATACTTTTGCCAAATGATCATTTAAGAGCTTCTTTTGGGAAGATGCATTGCATTTATAGAATACCAGTCTCTAAATGGGGGGAGATGTTCCTATGGTTGCACTCTTATGGCACTGAGTCCACTCCTGAAATAAGGCTCTCCTAGGCTTCCATACACTTTGTTTCAAAGACTAGCAGTAACACTGTGTGCTTAACCCCCGAGACAAACCCTACAATTGTTACTGTGTAGGTAGGAACAGAAAATCAGGCATCTGATACAGAGTTATAAATCAAGAAATTTTGTAAATTCTTTTTATTGCTTCTTGCAGCTAATTGCAGCCTAAATTTGTTGACTGATTCTGCTTGTTTAAACAAAAAACAAATGTGGATGTGGCACCTTGGTACTTGGTTTGGTGGCAAAGACTGCGTTGTCAGGTTGAACTCAATGATCTTCCAACTGAAATGGTTTTGGGATTTTATGATTCTATGAATCTTTTTATGACTTTTTATCAAAACAGAAGAGGAAGTGAAAAAGAAGAAGTTAAAAACTCACCATTTCTTAGCAATTAACTTCACAAATTGAAGTATCATGTTGGTTAACAAAAGGTCTTTAATCCAGAACTGGCATAACAATTCAGATGTGTTTTTTAAAATTGATTTTACAATAAAGTGCAGAATAAAATAGACTTAGTTATCCTAAAAATGCTTACCAGTCAATTGACATTCATTATTTGAATTTCTTCTTTCTTCTTAATTTTGTTGCTAATTTTGTATTGTCAAACATTATACACACTGCATATATAGTACATAAAGCCACAAGATCCTGTAGCAGATAATGTCAGTGTCTCCTGTACAATTGCAGTGGGTTGCCAGCTGGAAGTACTCTGGTACTGCTGTGAGGCTATTGCAGGGCTCACCCAAGGGGAATACATGCATTGCTGAATACTCTATAATAAAGCAGAATATAATGAGATATGCATGTATATAAACAGAAATGTCATTATGTATAACATTCAAGAAACATCATTTGATGGTATCATGTGATCTGTTTTCCATTCTATAAACAACTACATACCTTCATCTGGATTTAGAGGTTGGGATTACAGAGTACAAGGTCCTTCACAGAAATTACTGAGTAAATATCCATGTTTTATCTGGATGCTCTAAAACAAGGAGAGCTGAAACAGGTTGTTCTCTTGGTGAAGTAAAAATTTAAAGCCCCATTGTTTCTCCCAGTAGATTTGATCTCATTCATCTCTACTTTTTCTGCAGCTGGATACTTGTATGACAGTTCATTCTTATCATCAAGAAGAATTCCAAACCAGTGGCTGAGATTTGAATGTATATCTATAGCTGGACACTTGTTTCAATGTGTAAGTGTATACTTGTAGTGAAAGAAGGGTCTTAAATGTCCATCAGAGAACTTAGAGTTCTAGAGACTGGACAGCCTGAGCAATATCTTTGTATTTGTGTGTTTGTTTCTTATTAATGAAATAAAAATATTGTAGATGAATTAGTGGGAGAAAGCTTTGTCACAGACCAAAGGCTTTCAGGGAAATACATTGGTGAGGAAAACAGCTTTGTTTCCTTTTTTTAAAATGTAGGACAGACCATGAAGGACCAGAGAAAAAGCTCAAAAATGCATTATTAAAACACACTTAGATCCAATAAAGCTAACTGTGCAGAAAAAAAACAAAATTAAAAAAAATTAAAAACAAAAGTTGTTTAGCCATAAAAAACTAAATTTATAAGATGGGAGGCAGAAGAAAGGAAGCTGAGGTTCCAAGTCACACCTATTACTGAGATTCACAAGAAGAAAGGCACTGATGCACAGCTGTCTTTTCAGAGTTTCACTTCAAAACCTGGCAATCATTTTGAATTTAGGAGCTGGGATGCTTCCTGGGGTGTTTCAGTCTCAAATTCAGAGAGTTGTAAAAGCCTTATGAATAAAGACTATTTTCTTTAACATTTTTGGTAACAGCTTATCCAGTAAAGTATATGCAGTATTAGAAGCAGATCATTCTTGAGTGTGATCACACAGCATGTACAGAACCACCAGGATATCAGGCCCAGCCAGCATGGCTATAGGAAAGCAGGTCCTCTTTGACCGCCCTGATCTTCTTCTATGACCAGGTGACCCACTTAGTGGATGCAGGAAAGGCTGTGCATATTCTTTATCTGTACTTCAGTAAAGTCTTTGGCACAGTCTCCCACAGCAGTCTCCTGGAAAACTGGCTGCTTATGGTATGAATGGATGCACTCCTCAGAGATTAAAAAACTGTCTAGTTGGCTGAGCCCAGAAAGTGGTGGTGCCTGGAGTTACATCCAGCTGACACCCAGCCACAAGTGGGTTTCCCAAGGGCTCAGGTCTGGGGCCAGTTTTTTATCACTGATCTGCATTAGGGGATGAATACACTCTCAGTCACTTTGCAGCTGACACCAAGTTGGGTTGGAGTGTTGATCTACTGGTGGCTCTGCAGGGCAATCTGGACAGGCTGGATCAGTGTAAAAGTTGGTCAATGCCAACTGTATGAGGTTCAACAAGGCCAAGTTTTGGGTCCTGCACCTGGGTCATTGCAACCCCAGGCAGTGCTACAGGCTGGGGGCAGTGGCTGGGAAGCTACCAGATGGAAAAAAAACTTGGCTGTGCTGGTCAGCAGCAGCTGAACATGATCCAGAGTGTGCCCAGGTGGCCCAGAAGGCCGATGGCATCCTGGCCTGGACCAGCCAGGCTGTGGCCAGCAGGAGCAGGACAGTGACCGTCCCCCTGTACCCAGCACTGCTGAGGCCACAGCTCCAATGCTGTGCTCAGTTCTGGGCCCCTCAGTGCCAGAGAGACATTGAGGGGCTGGAGCGTGTCCAGGGAAGGGCAACGGGGCTGGGGAAGGGTCTGGAGCACAAGTGCTGTGAGGGGCAGCTGAGGGAGCTGGGCAGCCTGGAGAAAAGGAGACCTTACTGCAAAGAACTACAAATTATTTATGAGTTATTTCAAATGGACCCTGCTAAATGACTGTTCCTTAAAAGTTCTTGGGACTTTCTGGACTTAGCAAATGTCTTCAAATACCAAAATGGAAATGAAGCCAGAGGATGAGGCAGTCTGACATAAACTGTTAAAGCCTGTTTACAGTAATATAAAGTTCATGTTTGTTGGGGTTTTTTTTACATAAACAGAAAATAGGGCAAGCCAGCTGAACAGATTGATATCAGTATTTTCAATTATATTTTTACAATAAAATAAGCCATAAGGTTAGTTTGTAGAAATTAAAGCTGAACACATTTAAATTAAATACTTACTAAGGGTTGCTTATCTGCAAAACATGTGAAGCAAATGGGTTTCTGGTAATGGCTTTTTGAACATCTGAAAAAAGCATTAAAGCATATAATGAATATTTAATAAACAAAATACTTCAATAAAAATAAGATTCACAGTCAAATATTCAACTAAAAACTTTCTGAAGACTGTGAAAATGTAATTTAATAGCACTGGTTTTATTTCCCCTACCAACAGCTGCTGAAGTATAGGCCATACCTCTGTTTTTAAAATTAGCATCTAAATAGTAAATGAACAAAAAATTTAGCACCAACAAAGACATCTAAAGCCAGAGAAAAGAATGCCATCTATTCTCCAGCAACAAATATTCCAAATGTAGACTGGCTAGTGATTGACTGCTATTCATTAAAAAGACCAATATAAAGCTACACAATTTTTCAATTTGGTAACATGTGAAAACAAAGCCAAAAGAAGGGATGCAAAAAGATAGTTTAGAAAAGCAATGCACTTGTACGACATGTAAATACCTACAACACTTAGTTACTTACAAGTACTTACATGTAAGTCTATCTGTAAAATTTCCCAGCTTCCTATTACCAATATTAATCCACAAATAATTAGGCATGCTAATTAAATTTCTGAGATACATATGTACGTGCATGAATTACACTGACTTTCACAGCTACTTCATTTGCAATCTATTAATTCCTATGATTCTTTCACTGTTTCTTCCATACTGCTATGTACTTTTCTTACAGTTTTCCTTTTCACATTTCAAAAATTTCAGCATTGTTGCTCCCAGTTATTTTGCTGAATTCACCTTTCCTTTCTTTGTAGTTTCTCTGTTACTTACACAGAAATTTAATTTTATATGGTCATATTTCTCTTTTCATATCTACTTTCTTAACCTGAACACATCTACCAAAACAGTTTTCTGGTAAAAAATAGATTTTTAAATTTCCATTTGCCTGGAAGCAATAACCACAGGTTATGATACAATGAAATTCTGAACCACTGTTTGACAGAGCAAGAATTGTAAGCTACAGCTGCACAATGTTTCTAAACAATTGCAAAGATCTTTTATTCTGCTGTTGCAGTCTATAGGAAACTGAAGCCTTTTCCTCAAAGTCAGACTATTCATCATGTAATGTAGAAATACACGGATAGTGTGCAGAAGTTTAATAAACCCTGGTTTAGTTTGATTCCAGTCAATAAGGGGGTAAACTTGGGTAACCTGATGATAAATAGTGCAGTCCAGAAAGAATAGTAGTGGAATAGTAAAGTGAAATCAGTGGACTTTAAGAAGGCACATTCTAATAAACTCAAATAATTAGCATGTAAAATTTTATACGAAAAAAGTGCAAGGAAAATGTAAAATTCAGGAGAGCTGGCAATTCCATGTAGAGCACAAATGGCAAGCAATTATTCCAATCATATAAAAAGCCAATCAGCCAAGCAGAAGAAACTAAGTCATAAGCTTCCCACTGATTTCAAGTACAGGATGGAGCACAAAAAATACCAAAACTATGCCAAACTAATGTGAATTTTTAATGGAAGACCTGTATGATCACATCAGTCAAAGCAAATCCTAAAGTAGCAAGAGACTCAAGAAGTAAGTTTGTTCTTCAAGTGCAATATCATAGGATGACTAAAGAAGGCGTTAGCTGACTAATCACAGGGGAAAAAATTATTAAGAACAAGTACGGACTTTTTCCCCACATTCTTCAGCAAAATGGAAGCTGTGGCTGGGGAGTTCATATAAAGAGCACCAGAATAAAGCAGGTAAAAAGTCCACCTGGCATAAAGAAAGAACAAGTTAGAGAACACTTAGGTAAGTCTGCCATTTTTAAATGGTTGCACAAGCAATATTCACTTATACATTTATATTTATCTGCAGCAATGTCAGAAGTCCTTATTTATTATTTCTATCCTTTCAGAATTCATGGAGAAGAGAAACATTCTAAAATATTAGAAGAAAGAAAATGAAAAGGCTATTCACTATAAAGGGCTACATTTGCAACACTGTATGACATAGAGGGCAATAATTTGCAAAAAGAATTGCAAAAAAATGAAGATGGATAAGCTTTGGAACAGATTTCCTAGTGAGGCTGATGCACCTGATGCACCTTGATGGAACAATTTTGAGAAACATCTCTTACAAACAACAGGTATCTGAAGACATCCTCCCATCACATTTAGAGTTATTCTTTACAAAGAAAAAGTCATCATTATTTTAAATTAATTTCATTGACTTAAAGAAGGGTTTCCTTATTTTGATACACTGTTTGATACATTTAGTAAATTACAATAACAATAACAACAATAATAATAACAACAGAAAATATTTCTAGTACAGGATTCTTGGTTTCATCCAAAAAATCGATGGCAACAAAATATAAAGTTATTTAATCAACTGATGTAGCAGTATATTTATTATCCAACTTACTTTGTAGCTTTTCATCCAGACAATCCAGAGACAGGAAAATCTTCTGTTCTTCTATGGAAAGAGTACTCCTGCCTGGACACAGATCCCTTTTAAGCAGTGAGAGCCGTCTGTCTGGCTTCACACGGTCCAGGACTGCCAGAATTTCACTCTCTGCAATTGGTGTACTTGCTAGTTTTTCTGCCACTAGAAACTGAGCAGTGCTTTCTGAAACTGAAGAGATTACAGGGGGATCTTCAAATGAGAAGGGCTCATTTGAATAAACATTTAAATAAACTGCTCTTTTTCATAACCATAGGTCTGTGAAACACACAAAATTGACTTTAAAAGAAGAAAAAGGTGGGAAAATCAAGAAACATGATGTTAGAAAATGAAATAATTAAGGACACTAATTTATCTTACAAATGGCACCAGAGTAGGTACTACTGAGTTTGGAAATATGTAATGATAGCAAGCAATACCTGTCCACATCATACAGTTATGTGTGACACATACAGTTAAAAAAACTCTAGGAATTTAATAAAAATGGAATATATGTTGTAATGCATTTATAAAACCATTAATATCATGCTATATGATGCTATATCTTATCTTTACAGGAAAAAAAAAGCTATATAGAATTACCCTTTCTTACTTAGAATCACAGATGCTAAAGACATAAGCCATATTACACAGGGGGTGTATTCTGTCATTCCACTCTAGGTATAACAAAGAACTGAAGTGAGTTGTGTTACTATACCTTCCTCAGATTTAGAGATGTTTTTCATCTTTTGTACTGGATCAAATGCAGATTGAATGGGACTCAGCTGGACAGCACATAATGAATTCTGTCAAAAATATTTTAAGAGTGTTTCAAGTATAATTTAAATTAACTATACTACCTTCTGAACATGTTTTAATATTTTGTGTTACCAAATGTTTTCAAGTGAAAAAAATATTATGGTACACAAATATAAAGATGTATTCTAGTTAATTATATTCTTTTCATTAGCAGGGACAGCAAGGTGTTTATAAGCATTGATTCAAAATCCCATGAAAATGAACAAATATTTGATACTCCTGAAACTCTTTCCATTTTGAAGATAAAAAACATTTTAAATTTTTATGGTGTTTTATATTAACCTGTGCATGATGAGCAGGCTTCCATATTTTAGAGATGACACTTTGTCTTCTGCATTCTGAAAAACCTCGGTGTTTCTTTTCATAGTTGCCAAAAACCTGATTTTGTCTTGTAACAGGAACACCACCTTAAATGACATGAAGACAAAAGTAAACCAAAATGTGTAAACAACACAATAAATATAGTAATAGCAGAACTTACAATGGGGAGTAAATGTCTCTGTCCACATTTAGATATCTACATCTGATCTCCCAAAATTGTCTTGGATGTGGACATAAGGAGCTTAAGTGAAGCCCCATGTTGAGTCCCAGAAAATAAAGATGGTCTGTAGAGAGGTACAAGGTGTTACCAAGTGAAAAGGAGAATGAAAGTTGAGCTGTGATATAAAAAAATATCAAATAAGTAATGTTTTAGAAAATAAACTGCATTTAGAGAATAATCTTAAAGTCTAACTGCCCAATACAATAAATCACTGTTGATAAATTGCTGTATCTATATGTTAATTGATTCAACTCCCATTAAGATTCCATGGTAGTGTGCAGAAAACATGTAGTAGTTCACAAAGTTTACGTGATTCCCAAAATCACAGAGTGGTAGAGGTGGGAAGAGACCTTCTGAGACCATCTGGTCCAGTGCCCCCACTCTAGGAGGGCCACATAGAGCTCATTTGCCCAGGACCATGCCCAGATGGCCTTTGAGTGACTCCAAGGATGGAGACTCAAGAAAGTCTCTGGGCAATTCATGCCAGTGCTCAGTCACTCTTGCAATAAAAAAAAGTTTCCTGATGTTTAAAGGGAACTTCCTGTAATTCAGTTTGTACCCACTGCTCAGGTACTTTCAGTGGGCACCATAAGTCTAGCAAGTCTAAAAGTCCTCTTTGCAGCTTCCTTCCAGGTATTTACAGACATTGGTAAGACTCCCCAAGGCCTTCTCTTCTCCAGGCTAAATACTCCAAGCTCTCTCAGCCTTTCCTCATAAGAGAGGTGCTCCTGTCCCTTTACCATCTTTGTGGCTCTTCCCTAGACTCTCTCCAGCATGTCCATCTCTCTCTTGTAATGAGGAGCCCAGAACTGAGCACAGTATTCCACGTGTGGCCTCACAGGCGTTGTGAGGTTTAAAAGTCATGGATCTAAACCTTATTTCTATAGCTTGGCATTTTGTAGTTAATTTTATTAATTCATACATCTTTGTGCTAATCTTTAAAAGGCAGTATTGCTCTGCAGCATTTTCTCTCAGCCAGAGAGGTCTAATCCAGACACAGTACCTCAAATTTATCTCAGTTTTGCCTGATGTAGCAATACATTTTCAAAATGGAAGCCTCAAGTCTCAAAATTAAAATTATGTTCTTAATTAAACTTTCATGCATACAAACTGGAGATGCAAATTAGAATTTTCATGTGCAACTCAGGAATCTACATACCAAGGAGATGCTATATTCTTATTTGTAAACACAGTTACTAGATTTGTAAATGAATTTACTTGATTTAAACTTGGGAACACAAATTACCTATTTATTTACACAATAAATATTTACATGTGCAGTTTAATGAGCAGTTCATAATTTGACCAAGAGTTGCATTACTGATTCTAACACAATTTTATTTCTTTTCTGGTTATTACAGTGACATTAAAGCAGAATTCTTATCACTCATAGAAAAAGAAAAGAACTGATCCTAGAAACATATTTGAAACTAGTAATCTGGCTGCTGTCATCAATAGTAACATGGGACACATTAGTTTTGAAATATTGCCATTTAGTTGTATGCAAATTATGTAACACAATACATGGTGCTGAATAACAACTGAAAAGGAAAAGTGATCATGTTATATTAAATATGAGAGAAAATTTAAAAAAGAAAAAGAAAAAAGAACTCCCTTGTTATATTAGTAATCATATAAAAACACAAAATGTTTTTCTGAAAAAATATAATTCAAAGTTGCTTTTGTGCATCAATACTTAATTTAATTAATTTGCAAGACTATATCAATGCCAAAGAGAACATTCATTTGAGATATATAAGACAAAATAATAATAATCAATTGCATCTTTAGGTAATGAGATTTTGAGCAGTCTACTGTTATTTAACTTTAAGCATGTTAATTAGCCCCATATTTGTCACAGGCTAAAGGTTAAACACATTTTTAAAGCCTTTACTGACTGAACAAGAAAGGTGTTAAAAATTCTAATATCCAGCTAGAATAATATGCTATAATATGTGTCAGGCAGGAGATATACAACTTGAAGCCTGGAAGCCAAACTAAATTACAATCCTCATGGACAACAATTGTATTCATCTGGTTCTCACGTTCTCTACATTTGGCAAAGCATTGCAACAAATCACATTTTCTACAGTGTCTTCACAGACCTCATGGAACTCTGCAGATATTTTACTAGAGAGCAGTGCAGTATTCACTCTCACTGCAAGCACTTTAGGACAAGACTATGGTGTCTATGTCCATTTGCAGGCAATTGAACAAATAACAGCAAGTCAGTAAGAGCTATCTAGAGTATTTAAAATAAAGAAGACTTTCAAAATACAAAATATAAGCAGATATTGAGAGAGGGCAACCCACATACATTTTAAAAGGCAGTTAGCCCTTCTCTAAAAGAGCTGGAGGGATGTGGTGCTGGAGATTTAGCATTTAAAGTTGCAGTGAAGACATTGTTAGTAGTGCTCAACTTGGAACCATGACATTTCCTGATTCATTGATCTGATGTGTAGATAAGGACATCAAGAGACAAAAATCTCTGCTGGAGGCAAGGCGTGGTAAAGCAAGTCTTCATTCATTTCCAATGTAAAATCAAATAGGTTGAGTCACACAGATCTTAAACTCATCTGTTTGACTTTGAACTGGAACAGACAAGCAGATATTTTCTGTTCCCACCCCTGCTTTAGGCCAAGAATATTCACCTGCTTGCATCTGCTCTTACACAACAGAGATGTTCTGAATCACTCCATTAAAACTGTAAAAACTGTTAAAACTGTATTACTGGAGATAAAACTAAAAATGTGGGGGGGTTAAAGTTAAGGATATTCATCATTTTGTTAAAAAGTATCTTTGAGTTCCATGGCCAGACCTTGGGATGATCCCAGTATGAGAAGCAGTTTGGAATACTGCTTGTACCTGAAGCAGAGACTACAGCTCTCAGGAGCTCCAGCTGCAGCCCTCAGTAGGAAGCAAACCAGCACAGTACATAGAAATTACAAGCACAAGGATGTCATCAGTGCCCAAGGTAAAGAATATAGCTAGGCTGCACGGGACAAACAAGGCAAATCAAAAAGCATGAAATGTCAATTGAAATGTAAACACCAGGAGATTAAAGTTTACTCTCCCAAATATTTCTTATCCATCTTTCCTGTACCTTTTCAACCAATTTGTGCCCCATATTGTTCCCAAGATTAATTTTTAATAAAATGCAGGATTGTTCCTCAAATTTCTTAAAATTCTTTATAAATCAGATATATCTTGCAGCAGAGCAATGTTTGCCTGGCAGAAGCTCTTTAATTTTAACTCTTCTTTAATATTTGCTCAGCTTTTAATAGTATTATTGGGACTAAGTGTCAGTAATTGTAGGCATTTAGAGTGTCAGCATTTTAAAAACAGTAGAACTAACCTTCTTTCACTCTCAGGTGGCAGTGACTGTTGGACAACAAGCTATCACTCTTAGTTACCTTGTAAAACTCACTTGTATAAACTTAGTCACTTCCTCTTATATCATTATTCAGACCACCTGCCACATCTGCTCATTAGTCATGAGTATAATCTCAGGGAAAATACTTCCTTTCCATTTAATATTGCAGAGAGCTATTAGAAATGAGGATTGACGTTTGAGAGGCCTCTGGGCACCGCTAGAATGGAAATGAGAATGACAAATGGTGAAAGCCTTGTTAAAACTGGCTGTTGTGTGAATGGATGAAAAGGTTGGATGTTTTAACTGAAAACAAATCTGTGATGTATTTGAAGAAGACTTTTGTCTGAACATTCCCCCACCCCAGACCCAGAAACATGACTCTTACCAGTAGCAGATTCTTTTGGAGCTTGGGTAGAAAGTGCTCCATGCCAGAAGGTGCTTGTTTTTCCAGCTGCTGGGATATGATGGAGATGTAATCTATTTTCTGTGTTAACAGGTCTTCTCTCAGAGCAAGTTACTGAATGATCTTGACAGGCGCTTGCCTTAACATTATTTACAGAACAAGTATTTTTTGCCCAAGGTTTGTCTTTGGCTGTGCTGCAGTCAGCTGTAGAGATGGCAGCGGCCAAGCCAGCACAGCCAGCAATATTCTCACTGTTTTCTGCACTTGTTCCTATTTAAAACCTGACTGGCTGGCACAGCATGCCTGTCATTGAAATCACTGCTGCTAGCACTGGTAGCTTGCAGGCTGGCAGGCAGCAGCGAGTGACACCCAGGGCTGGCTGTGTTCTCAACACTCCTGTTTCCTGGCAGAGGTGTGGAAGGTGGGGGAGGTGTGAGGTATTTCCCTGGAGCTTTTTGAGCCTTGTTGGCTTCAGTGGCTGACTGCAGTTGGATCAGAGTGCCTCTTCTCTTCTTGGGCACAGTATGTGACTGGACTCTTACAGATGTTGCTCTTCTGGTTATTTTTGCCTTATTTTTGAGTTGATCACCTTCTTTAACTGTAGCATTCTTGCTACATACTGGGGGTTCACTTGCTTCATCTTTTGATACCATCCAAGCTTTCTTAGCAGAAAAGGATCCTGTAGATGTAAATATATTCTGAGATAGGTATTCTTTATTTGATTTTTCAGTATAAATGCTTGGTTTTGACATATAAGAATTTTCCTGATGATTTTTTATGAACATGGGGTTTGAAGGCTGAGCAACAATACTTAAATTACTCTTAGGAGCATTATTTGCAGTTTGAACACATTGCAGTTTTGAAGAACATATTTCACTGATGCTATTTTCACAGCATTTTTCATAATTTTCTATTATTATCTGGTCAATTTCATCACACCATTTTAGCTTCCTATTGCATTTTTCAATTTCTGCACTTTTCTTTTTTATTTTTGCCAGTTCTAAACTGTCTCTGATAGATGACATGAGTTGAGTTCCAGAACTGATCGCATGGTCTGTAACCACAGCTTTGAAATGACTAGCTTCATATTTAGAACTCTTCTTTAAGATACTTCTGAATAACTTCACTCTTTTTCTTTCAAGAATATTATTTTTCAGGATTTTTTCCTGTGCAGAAGTGCCAGAATTGAACTCTATATCAGGTAACAGTGACATATTTTCAACTGTATTTCCCTTTCCATCTTTATTATTCTGTTGCTTAACTTCCAACAGTACTGAGGCATTTGGTATGTCCTGAAATAAAGATGTTTCTGAAATAATATCATTCATACATTTAATATTTTCTTCTTTTCTTTCAGTCATTTTTCCTAAGGTATTTTTTAAAAAGCCTGTACTGATGTTTTTGTCCTTTGGTAATACATCAGCTGTGCTGGGAATGCCAGTGGAACATCCCTGATTAGGAAATAAGATTACAGATGTTGCAATAGGTTGACTGGATGCTTGCATAGATTTAGTTCTCTCCTGTGGGGTCATTTTAAAACTCTGATCTTGCATCAGATCCTGAATTCTTTCTCTTGGAATAGAATCAGGGCTGTCCCAGGCTCTGCTAGGATTGAAAACAGGATGACCAGTGGCAAATGTGCTAGCTGTTCCAGAAGATGGCTTGCTTCTGTCTTTTATGTTTTGCAGAAAACTAAATGCATTACTTACAGAGCTCTTTTGCTTACCAGAGGCAGAGAATTCTGCAGGTTGTTTTCCAGATCTGTGAGAAGCAGATGATTCCTCTTCTGAAATGTTTACATGTTCAGCAGGAGTTAGAACATTATGTTTAGCTAAAAGATCATGAATAGGTATGTTGTGGTAGTGTAGCAAATCTACATTTCTCAGACAATTATTTAGATGCACATTTTTAGAAGTACTTTGATCTGTGTGAAGTAAACCATTATTCCTAGTCTGGCAGTTTTCTGGATCATACAGGGCACAGTCACACTGTGTGGTAAAAGATGATTCACTCTGTGTTGTGCAATTTCCATTTTGTTCTCCAGCCTCAAGACTGTCAAGGCTCATCAGGCTTTCTGAATCATCTGTTTCTTTGACTTCTTGATGAAAATTCTGAAATACAGGCATAAAACCAAACTCTCAGATTTATCAGAAATGTGGTTTTGCTGATAATAATTTTTCAATAATGAGAGATTAGACCAAATAAATATTTAGCCTAGTGTTTTTGTGACTTGGGATCATATCTCCATGTGTGTTTCCATCAAGTCAAAATATACCTGGGTTAAATTGCAAAAGAAAATGACATAGTTTGGGAATAAATCCAGAAGAGAGAGAAGCATAGTTCAACAAATTTAATCTTAAATTATATATAAATCTGCAATATTAAAAAAGGAACTAAATTTATCTGAATAACAGTACTGTTTCTGAATTTCCCTATGAGACTGGGTGGTTTTCATCCTTTGTAAGGGTACTTGAGTTATAAATTGAAAGAAAATCCATGAAAATGAAGGTTTGATAGGGGATCTACCCAAACTGCGACTTTTCCATATTACTAGACTGAGTATACTTCTTTTCATAGAAAGTGCCACAAATGATGAGGAGTTAAGCCTTGTCATGGTAAACACAGAAAAGTCTCTTGGTTATCATAACCACAGTGATTAACAATTCCCCCCAGTGAAACTCCTTTTTCAAGTCTTTCAGAAAGAAGAAAATATCTCCTATTCTATGGGGAGAGATCAAGTCCCAGGGCATAAGGGACTCTCATCCACTTTCCCAACCTTTTCATTAAATTTTAATGGAGTCATGAGTAACAGCAACTGGCACTATCTGAAACACAGTGGGACAGCTGTGTGCATGTATTATACAAATGTTTTCTTCCCTATTACTCCTCTATCCAAGCACTGAGGTGCTGACATGGTTGAAAATACATACTTTGTTAAGTACAAGACTTCAAAATACACAAGAACATAAAGGAAGACAAGCATGTCAACAATTTTCAGTGTCATACACTCTTGCCTGGAAGTTCACTTTCACACAGCTCAGCAGGAAAGTAATTTTAAACCTTATGTTGGACAAAAATGGTATGAAAAATTAAGAGAAGCGGAATTAGATATGCACTCTTATTCAATAGATGGAAAATGTTTCAACTAGCAAAATCTGGTAACCTAGGGTGAGTGACTATATATCCCCTTGCAATGACATTGAATTAACATTTTGAAAACTCACCAAACACCGAATTCTTTAGCAAATACTAACACATTTTTGTAGTAAACATTTTTTATTCCAATAAAATAGTTATATCTAAATATTGTATATTTTATAGCTGTACAAATATATTAAACTGCAGAAGAAAAAGCTTAGTAGGTCATGAAAGACTTTTTATTATTGAATTAAGTCTTATCTTGCACTAAATGTTTAGAGGTTGGTGCAGTCTTCCGTTATAGTTGTGATCTGAGATAAAGATACTAAATAGAAGATCAAAGAAGGAAGTGTAGGGAAAGATCCCTTTAGGGAATATTTTCAAACTAAACTTATCCAAACCCTTGTCCTTCTAATAAAAAAGAATAAGTAGCACTTCATTAGTTATTTATTAACCTTTATTTTTGCTGAAATTATATTGTTAACCTCTGTTTGAACTTCCCCAAACATGGAAAAAGCATATACTCAAGAGTTTTTTATACCAGGCCAAATTTAAGAACTAATTTTGAAATTTTCAGAAGGGGAAAAAAACAGTGAAAAGAAATTACAGCTGTCAGCCTTACTTCTTGTCTAATTTGGAAACTGCACCTGTATAAAAAAATGTGTTTCTCAAATGACAGAAGAAAAATTTTGTAAAGATAGATTTAAAAAAACCTGCTCTTGATAGCATGTTAACTTAAGCAGATAAATCTGGAAGATGCAAGAAAATTTCCAACTTTCAAAGATTAAAATAAAAAAAATCTATGTAGCTGTGCTCCAGCGGTTGAAAATAGACTTGTTCCTACATTATATAAATAAGTATGCTCCTTATAAAGCAAAGCCTGTGGAAAACAAAATCTCAGTTGAGGTAACATCCAGAAATGTTAGGAACTAAAGAGCAAAGAAGGAGTTCTCATTTAAACACACACTCGCTCTTACTTAGTTCATGCAAATTGAGTTCATTTACATTTATTTTGTTGCATCATACAATTTTATCCTTTCACATATTAAAGATGCTTAACATTCTCATTAAAATATTTACATATTTCCCCTTTTACAGCACTATGTAATGCAAATGAACGTCCCATTTCCTTGTAAAAATGTGTAATTAGAAGTCCTTCTGCAGAAATAAAAAAGCATTCAACAATTATGATTTTTTAGTGATAAATGCTTTTTTAGTGATGAAGTGCAGGGAAATAAACCTAGAAATCCCAATGACTTAATTTTATTTAATCTGTGAGAATTTTATAGGATGATAAGAAAACAAAATGTTCATAGAGTAGTATATTGTTATTTACTGCATTTACATGTTTCCTATTATATAAGTGCCATTTATTGTATTGCCTATAGCCTGCATTATCTTATGTTATAATGCATGAAATCTAACCCCCACACATATCCACATTCCTAGGAAAGGAATACTTCCGAGAAGCTGGAGAGGTCACTTGTATGTCTTAGGACTTAGAACAGCTGTGTCAAGCAATTTCATTTTAGTAAAGCAAAGGGAAAACATGAACCTAAGAGATCTTTCATAAGACCAGTAAAAGAACAATATAGCAACAAGTAAGATTTTAAGTGAACCTGACAAGTGAATTTTCTGGCAAAGGACTCTGTCAGAATGCTATTACACTAAAGAGCTGCTACATGCGTATTTGACATTTTCTCCAAAAGAAGTGCTGACTGCTCATAATTCCAAGATGTGAATAGGAACACTTTCTGAAGATAAAATCCTGAAAAAATGCTACCTATTCTAGAAACTGAGGTGCCTCACATTTCTCACACTACTTGCTATTTTTGATAATTTCAACTGGTTTCTTTACAGAAATTCTTTGCTTTTCATATGTGTATATTTATCATGTTACACTTGACATTGACTGTGAAGTAAAAGACACCACAGAACTTATTTAGATGCAAAACTAACTTTCAAAGCCAGTGAGGTACCTAAACAACTCGTTTCAAATTTACCAATGATGGAATGGGAAAGTCCATTCAAAACTAATAATCTCATTTCTATATGAGTTTGAAAAACATCACATGCATAGCACTACACAATACTTATTTCTCCAAAGATCTGGGTAGACTCAAGAGAGCAAGTGACACTGTGAAAGGATTTTGGTGCTTACCTTACACAAGAGTTCCAGTCTGCCAAACACACCAAAGAAGCTCTAAAGGTATAGGATGAACAGAGAAAAGCTTACCATCAACACCACTGTCTTTCCCAGTCTGATGCCCAGGTGCCTGATCTCCTCCCAGGCTAGGAATACAGAAACTACCTATCTATGAATCTATGAGTTTTTGAAAGGACCTATTTGAAATATCATCACAGGATACTAGAAATGCAGGTTCAAACTTCTCAGTATAAAAAGAACTTGTTTCTAATTCCATAGGCATGCAGGCAATATCAGTAAGCCATATCATCAGAAGATTTTAAAAGAAAAGTGTCCTGAACAGCAAATACCAATGTTTCATTCTGATTTTCAGTCTTAATAACCCCTGAGGTAAATGTACATAATTGTGTAGGAAACAGATTTTCAGCTGAACTTGTCTCTCTGTTGTTTTAACATGTCAGTGCTCAGAGTGCTGTTTCTCAGGTGCTCTGTCCCAGGTGTCTGACTCTCACACACTAATCTGGTCATTTATAATGCTAGGTAAAACTACTATTAAAATTGTTAAGTTATTAAATGGTGAGGCAGTGTGCACCATAATCCATTGTTCCCTTTGTTTTGTTTCTAACCCATTAATAAATTCAGTTTGAGCAGGCATCGTCTACCCCCCAAATTTGTCATACAACAATAGCATTGGATTGCATAATTAAAAACCACAATAAGGCAGATAGTAATATAGAAATACTGGGCATGGATATGAACTATGAATTCTAGAAGTTCTTTTGTGTTTAACTAATAATCATTTTAATGATTGCAGTTAACAGATTTGAATGATCTGGATGCATAACATCAGTAAAAAAGAATAGATTAATACTATTTGACCAGTACACAGTTCCTGAATGAATCAGTGTGTGAATATAATTTTTAAAATAATTTCTCATTCAGCTGAGGAACACTACCAGAGCTCTTTATTTTCTAAAAAAAAGTATATTCTTTTTAGTCAATGAAAAAGGATTGCTTTTTCTTTTAGCAATATACTTTGTAAAGATGGAAGAGTTTTTAACATGGTCTCACTGTTGTGCACTGCACAGCAGCAGCCAGGGCAGAAGGTGGATTTATGTAAGGAAATCCTAAAGGTCAGATACAGAAAGACTTTTAGAATCGTGGAACATCCCGAGTTGAAAGGGATCCACAAGGATCACTGAGTACAAAGCTGACTCCATACAGGGCAACATGAAGGCCAAACTATATATCTAAGAGCATTTTCTAATACTTATATCTTTCTAAAAATAAATTTACCTAATAAGGCAGTTTCATGTAATTTCCAACATTCACTGCATGCTTCATTAATATAATCACTTATCTTGAAAAAAAATTCTGTGACTTACATGTTACCTCTTTTACAAATTCAACTTTTTTCAATCAGATATGTTTCAAGACATACATTCTTCCTAAGAACTTCGCAGATTTGATTAAGAACTTGTACAAGCTTTCAGCATCTACCTTCCCTAAATAACCTATCAAATTTAAAGATTAGTTTTTTAAAATCTTGCCAGTGTTTGAAACAATGAAATTCTTCATTTATTACAAGAACTTCCAGTCTTCTGAAAGAGGTCCCAGTTACCCTCTGCTTATCCTTGTCTTCTGAATTTTGGGTGTTTGGTTTGATGCTTTATTTTGTACTTTATTTATGGTGAACCACACTTCCTTATGGAGATATGCAAGTATTGGGCATAAACTGTCCAGCAAAGCTCAAGCTACTAAATGCCACAGCAGTGCTGCTTCAGGTTTATAATAATTAGTATTATAAATAATGAAATAATTGATTTGGCTCCTGGTTACCCAGGCCACCATTAGAATACTAAGATATAAACAGAATACTAGGATACAAAAAAGTAGCTGAATTCTGTGCTGCTTTAAAATTCACAAAAGTCTTATCTTTTCAAAAAACCCTAAAGCACAGCTCTGCCATCTTCAAAGGGGCAAAATTACTTTGGAGATTGACACTTCAAACTTCATGAGAAACCAACAGATTTTCCAATATCCCCTTGAGACACCAGTATATACTACCACTGATAATACCCTGTTAGTATAATGCAGCGTCCTGGTAGACCCATACACACAAACTTTATATCTTCCAGTCCCTTCCTGCAAGCAAACTTTTTACTGTAATTGCAGTACACTAAAGATTTGATGCTGCTATTTTTTACTCTGTTCCCTCCTTTCAGCTACATTTATGAACATCTTACTCTGTTGCAGTAAAACAAATCTCTCCAAAACCAGTCATGAAGTATGGTAAAAATACTTTAGTGCATATCTATACATAAATTTTATATATATACATATGTATATTAATGTAAACCCAAAAATGAAGTCATGTTAATATGTATGGCAATTCTTATGAAAAAGCTATATGCTTGTAAAAAAGGAACAGGTATATATTAAAGGACAGTATCAATTTCTTTGTTCCTGTGGTTTGTGAGCTATGCTGCACGTACAACAATCAGACTATTACAAACAATTATGTATCCACAAGCAAAACCTTATCCATATATAAGACTAACTCTGAAACAACCTCTTTTGTACTGAAAATCTGTTTCAGCTTCAATCCTACATTATTACCCATTCAAGAAGGGCTTTGAACTGAGGAAAGACACTGTTGAATTAACTCCAGATGGTCAGGTATGAAGATTGCCATGTGATTTTATACAGCACAAGCTTAGAATAAGTTATTTTATGAAAAACCACCCCCAAAACCTCAAAACCTACTCTTGAGGAATACACAATCGAAACAAGTTGGAGTATTTGGGTAAAATAATTTAGTCTGGAGATACATTTCAATTTGTCTTTACAGCACATGTGAATTTTGGATTACTGAAATAATGTGGAAGATATAGCTGTTAGTCACAATATTGGTTAAAAGCCAATGAAAACTGAACACCTCTCCTCCTGCCAAGACGAAAATAAGTAAGGAAATCACTCAGGCCTGTCATATAATTTAAGTGATCAACATAAAAATGTTAACACACACATTTACAAGTAAAAAAATGGCCAACATTTCTAGATTTAAGGTGACCGTAGAAACCTATTTCAAGTTGTTGAACAGTCTCTACAAAATCGTGTTTGACTTCTGCTTCAATACCATTTTATCCTAAGCATCCTCATCTGAGTCTGTTTTCCCACTAACTAGCCTTGAGCACTCTCAAGGTTTTTGATGCTTGGGAAAGACTCTGTACACAGCACTCCTTTTTTCCATGCTGGTCTTGCCTATGACTCTGAAGAATTAGACTGGCAACACCCCTTGCAGAAGGAACTTTTGGTTAACTCATTCCAGTCACACAACAGTTTTTCCATCAGTTACCTGAAACATCTCCATTTCACAGACACTGAAACTCAAAAGCACAATAACAACAACAGCTAACAGCCTTTCAAATAAACTCCTGCAAGGCAGGTGGTATCCAGACCATTCAGTGGAACATCACTTAGAAAATATTCTTAATTGTTTCTCAGACACTTATGTGATTTTATTTGTAACATGTATAAACACACACAGTACAGTAAGATACAAATTTTTCCTGTATTAGACATAATATATTTTGTGCTGCAATTTCTGAGAAATGATACCAGTGTTCCATTCCTATTCCAATAAATATTGAAGTATTTTCTTCCAAGGGGAATGGTATCCATAGAAAGAGGGGTACTGAATACTTAAATGGCTGCACAATATTCTCAGAATAAACAGCGAACCAAGGTAAAAATACTGCTCCAAATCACCCTGAAAGGGATCTGAATTCAGATTTCACAGATACCACTTGAGTAGCCTAATTATGGTCATATAAAGGAGGGAATAGGAAAATATAATCTCCATGTGATAATCTACACCTATTTTGTCTTGAATTAGCTCTTACTTCCAAGTATTTGTTTAAAAATGAAACTATAGACATAAAATGTAATGCTACGAGTTTAGTTCAGGCATAATGCAAAATTTTTTTTCTGGTAGAGCCTAGAAATATTGTACTGATAAAATAATGTTGCATGGCCATGAAATTGAAGAGGTGACAAAAAGGAAAAGACAAAAAAATACCTGAAAAATACTCTTCCTTGTCACATCTGAGCCATTCAGTGGAAATTTTCTAAATGATTCAGACCAAGGCAGGTACCAGAAATGGAAAATTTCAACATAAGGAATTAACAGTTCGAAAAAAAATGTTGAGCACCTTGGGACTAATGTCATTTGGTTAAAAGTTGCATGCACCTTTAGCTAAAGACCATGGTACTAGTTCCACCTTAAAAGGATTTATTTATGCATGCAATAAAACCAGGAATGGATGGAGAGACAAAACCTTTATTTGTGAATGAAGTTAGCAATATTAAATTCTTCAAAATGGAACATATTTATGAACATAAAACAGTAACTTGATGTAGTGGCTTGGGTGAAACTATTGCACAAAATAAAATCTACTGCTCTCAATACTTAACACAAAATAATTTTGGAAAACGGTAGAAGCCACTAAAACCCTTGGCTTACCGATGAATCTGTACAAATATTTAGAGATGGAAAGCAGGCAACACAACAAATTTACTGGTAAAGGTTCACATAGAACTTTATTGCCCTGTAGGAAAGTAAAGAATTTTAGGAATCTTTATAATCCTGTTGGGCCTGTAAAACAGAAACAAAGAGAGGTCAAAGGATCTCAATGGATGGCTAGGTTGCAAAGCATGTGCACAGTGAAATACTTTAATTTCAGAAATTATTTTGGACAACAGGTAGTATCAAGACCACTGAAGTCTACTGATTTCAGTAAGAGTATTCTAAATCATTATAAATTATAAATTTTATTAGTAAGAGTACTATAAATACTATTTCACTATACAGGATGTCACAATGCACATGCACACCAGCCATCAGCACAATCCAAGTATTAAACTTCCAAAACTCAGGCCTTAGAACATGGCCAATAGCTTTCCTGACTATTTTTCTAATCAGAGTCCAAAGCATGCAATTTCAAGAAAGCAAGTCCAAATGTCTGAAGTATAAATATTTACATTTTGAAACTATTCATCAGAGGAAAGAAGCTGAGCAACCCCTAGTGGTAGCAGAAAAATACCTTCTGGAAAAAATGCAAAATTTTTTGCAGGTATTTTCAAAAATACATTAATTTGTTAACACAAATTCCTACATTATATGCACTGTCCAAAGTTGATGATAATATTTAGAAAAAACTAAAAGTAAAAAATTATGCATGACTCATAGCTGTTTTCCCCTAGAATTCAATTAGGAAGTGATAATTCTCTTTGATAAAACACTCCAATATAGAAGTCTTAAAATACATTTAGAATAACATTTTTATATATTTTTCTCAAAGAGAACGTGTTTTGTTTTCTATTCTAAGATGTTCTAATGCAGCTACTGCCAAATTCACCATAATCATTTAGGGAGGGATTTACAAACTCTCTACCAGTGAAATGCAAATGTGATATTATTAAAAAAAAAGCTAATTTTTTTTTTGGTTTTTTTTGAAGTGGTTATCTAGAATTCAGTTTTATCAGCTCTCTTCTATAAATTATCACTTTCTCTTCCTTCTTTTATGCTTAGAAATAAGAAAGAACACTGCCAGTACAAGCTATTCTTTCTCTCCATTCAACTTTTTTGAACCTCACTCTATTGAGTGAGATTTTCTGTGTTAGCCATCAGCTGCTCAAACTTTTCATGCATTACCATCAGAACAAAGTAGATACAAAGGCAGAGATGAATGCTCCTAGAAACATCAACATCAAACTATCTCTATGGCCACCAATGATTCCATCCTCTCCAGCAATGACCAAAATAGAGGGACAGGTTTCATGGATAACAACAACAGCTAACAGCCTTTCAAATAAACTCCTGCAAGGCAGGTGGTATCCAGACCATTCAGTGGAACATCACTTAGAAAATATTCTTAATTGTTTCTCAGACACTTATGTGATTTTATATGTAACATGTATAAACACACACAATACAGTAAGATACAAATTTTTTCTCTATTAGACATAATATATTTTGTGCTGCAATTTCTGAGAAATGATTCCTATTCCAATAAATATTGAAGTATTTTCTTCCAAGGGGAATGGTATCCATAGAAAGAGGGGTACTGAATACTTAAATGGCTGCACAATATTCTCAGAATAAACAGCGAACCAAGGTAAAAATACTGCTTCAAATCACCCTGAAAGGGATCTGAATTCAGATTTCACAGATACTACTTGAGTAGCCTAATTATGGTCATATAAAGGAGGGAATAGGAAAATATAATCTCCATGTGATAATCTACACCTATTTTGTCTTGAATTAGCTCTTACTTCCAAGTATTTGTTTAAAAAATGAAACTATAGACATAAAATGTAATGCTACGAGTTTAGTTCAGGCATAATGCAAAATTTTTTCTGGTAGAGCCTAGAAATATTGTACTGATAAAATAATGTTGCATGGCCATGAAATTGAAGAGGTGACAAAAAGGAAAAGACAAAAAATACCTGAAAAATACTCTTCCTTGTCACATCTGAGCCATTCAGTGGAAATTTTCTAAATGATTCAGACCAAGGCAGGTACCAGAAATGGAAAATTTCAACATAAGGAATTAACAGTTCGAAAAAATGTTGAGCACCTTGGGACTAATGTCATTTGGTTAAAAGTTGCATGCACCTTTAGCTAAAGACCATGGTACTAGTTCCACCTTAAAGGATTTATTTATGCATGCAATAAAACCAGGAATGGATGGAGAGACAAAACCTTTATTTGTGAATGAAGTTAGCAATATTAAATTCTTCAAAATGGAACATATTTATGAACATAAAACAGTAACTTGATGTAGTGGCTTGGGTGAAACTATTGCACAAAATAAAATCTACTGCTCTCAATACTTAACACAAAATAATTTTGGAAAACGGTAGAAGCCACTAAAACCCTTGGCTTACCGATGAATCTGTACAAATATTTAGAGATGGAAAGCAGGCAACACAACAAATTTACTGGTAAAGGTTCACATAGAACTTTATTGCCCTGTAGGAAAGTAAAGAATTTTAGGAATCTTTATAATCCTGTTGGGCCTGTAAAAACAGAAACAAAGAGAGGTCAAAGGATCTCAATGGATGGCTAGGTTGCAAAGCATGTGCACAGTGAAATACTTTAATTTCAGAAATTATTTTGGACAACAGGTAGTATCAAGACCACTGAAGTCTACTGATTTCAGTAAGAGTATTCTAAATCATTATAAATTATAAATTTTATTAGTAAGAGTACTATAAATACTATTTCACTATACAGGATGTCACAATGCACATGCACACCAGCCATCAGCACAATCCAAGTATTAAACTTCCAAAACTCAGGCCTTAGAACATGGCCAATAGCTTTCCTGACTATTTTTCTAATCAGAGTCCAAAGCATGCAATTTCAAGAAAGCAAGTCCAAATGTCTGAAGTATAAATATTTACATTTTGAAACTATTCATCAGAGGAAAGAAGCTGAGCAACCCCTAGTGGTAGCAGAAAAATACCTTCTGGAAAAAATGCAAAATTTTTTGCAGGTATTTTCAAAAATACATTAATTTGTAAATACAAATTCCTACATTATATGCAGTGTCCAAAGTTGATGATAATATTTAGAAAAAACTAAAAGTAAAAAATTATGCATGACTCATAGCTGTTTTCCCCTAGAATTCAATTAGGAAGTGATAATTCTCTTTGATAAAACACTCCAATATAGAAGTCTTAAAATACATTTAGAATAACATTTTTATATATTTTTCTCAAAGAGAACGTGTTTTGTTTTCTATTCTAAGATGTTCTAATGCAGCTACTGCCAAATTCACCATAATCATTTAGGGAGGGATTTACAAACTCTCTACCAGTGAAATGCAAATGTGATATTATTAAAAAAAAAAAATTTTTTTTTTTTTTTTTTTTTTTGAAGTGGTTATCTAGAATTCAGTTTTATCAGCTCTCTTCTATAAATTATCACTTTCTCTTCCTTCTTTTATGCTTAGAAATAAGAAAGAACACTGCCAGTACAAGCTATTCTTTCTCTCCATTCAACTTTTTTGAACCTCACTCTAGTTGAGTGAGATTTTCTGTGTTAGCCATCAGCTGCTCAAACTTTTCATGCATTACCATCAGAACAAAGTAGATACAAAGGCAGAGATGAATGCTCCTAGAAACATCAACATCAAACTATATATGAACTCTCTAAAGTCTTTCACTAGTTATCCATACACTTGTATTAAAAGGAAAAGCCCTTGCTCTATGGCCACCAATGATTCCATCCCTCCAGCAATGACCAAAATAGAGGGACAGGTTTCATGGAGTCCACGTCATTACAGATACCACGGCTCTGGACACCAGTAGATATTCTAGAAGTAAAAGAGTGAGCCCCAAACTATGCCCTCTTTTTTTCCAGAAAATGTAATTTTGAAGACAGTATTTCCAAAATCAAAGACAACACTGAGTCATAAAATCACACTTAAAGGGGCACAACTAAAAAATCACCTTAGAGCTCAGTTCTTGATTTTCACTGTTTCTAAGGTGGCTTTTTAAACTTATTTTCAGTCTAAAAATTGGTTTAGTCAGAAAAAGCTCATTACTGGAACACCTGCAGCTTTCCCAAAGATGATAAAAAGGATCTCAAGAGACTTGAAGTCAATCTTTAACATATCACCACACACTGGGAAAAAAAAAAAAAACCAAACAAAAAAAATCCCCCAATATTTCACATACCATCATAATACTGCTATAGCATTTTGTGCTGTCACAACCAGCACAGCAGAAACTTGATGTGCACTGAAAATAATCAATTTAATTTTAGAGACTTAAATCACAAGATCACAAGACTCCTGTGATCGACTAATGGCTACCAATGTTAGATGCAAGAAGTCTGACATACAAATCTGACATTAACAGGAAAAAAAGGACAACATAACAGGTGTCTTGGATGAATTTGTGAAAATATTCTCAGAAGTATTTTTAAAGATCTCTGACTTCTTACTGGAAAATATATATAATTTTACTAAAAATAATCTATTGATAAGGCATAGTACAGTCTGCCCACCTGTACTGTCTAATTGATAAAGACAGATGAACAGAATTTTCTTTTTTCACATTTAAGAAACCTTCTGTCACACTTAAAACCATCTTGCAATGAATCACATGAAAATGAAAATATCATACCTCCAAGTTGTTGAGATGCTGTTTTTCAAGGAGCTGCTGCATTTCTTTCAGATTTTTCTGGAAGAGAAGTTGGCGACTGTCCATGTCTGTTCTACTGCTCTCCTGTGTTGTTTCATCACAGCCAAACATTGCTGAATTCTGCTTCTGACAGAAAGAATCACCTCTACATGCTGATGAGCATGACGTGTCATCTGTGGTTCTTGGTACAAACAAGCAAATTATTACTGTGTCTTATTTCTATGCATCAACTGTACATTTTTAAATATGTTCCTTACCAAAAGCATACAACATCAATAAATGATGAAAAGCCCAACAAATGCTGTTAGTACTATCTGAATTTGCCCACCACTTTCCATTTTAAAACTTCTCTCCTGTTTATTTATAAATAGAATTTTCTGATTGGGTTGTTGGGTGACTGCTTCAAGATACATTAATATGGAAAATGTCAGCCAACAGTTTGGTAATTTACAGAAACCAAACAAAAAAAAAAGGAGTTTTTTTTTTAACAAAAGAAAACATGAACAGGAAAATGGGCTTTATTTTTCCATAAAGCTGGCTTATGCAGAATGTAATTATATTGATGCTGTCAGGTATTTCTTTACTTCGAAGAGCAAGAAAGCTTTCTAGTATCCATAGGGCCCAAATCTGCCAATGATGTGTAATGTCAGTATTGTGGTGTGTTAAAGAATTGGTATTTGCTGCCACAAAAAAAAATCTTTAGAGTAGCTAGTGTAGTAGGGCCCTCTGACCAGCTCTCAGTTGAAGATATACGTTTCACATATGTACAGAAATTCAATAACCTTTCCTGCATTTCTATCTATTTCTTCAGCTTAAGGTTTTTCTTCTGAGCCTTCTCTTCCAGCATCTAAAATTGTCCCTTTTCTTTTTACTGGATCTGTTTCAAGTGGGTAAATAATCTAATGAGACCTTTTTTATTTTGTATTTATCACAACACTTATAATTTTAGGGCAATGGAAAATTTCAAACCCTTAAGATTATTGTTATTTTTCAGGAGATTTCATACATGACTACAAAATACATTAGTTCAATTGCAGTGACCTCAGGAGAGCATAAAATGGAATTTATTATTTCTGATGAGATGGCTAATAGCAAAAAGGGAGAACAAATTCACATATTTGTTTACTGAACTTGGAAAACTGTTTTCTTTTGCATAGCAGATATTCTCACTACCACAAATCTTTTTTGTTATTGTGGACCAGACTGACTGACACCTGGCCCCCAAAAATGTGGTTTGTTGGTTTTTTGGACACACACAACTTTCTTTATATTTATTTGAGTGCTTAGACCATTCAAATTTATAAAAATTTCTACATGCTTGGACCATTTATATTTACAAAAGTTTAAACATTCCAACTTTTCTACAGACCATTTTTGATTTGTCATAATAAAGTTTATATCCCAAGACTCAATTTCATCAAACATAGCGATTTTAAACACCTATAGGGAAATATATCCTGTAAAAAGAGCAGCATGCCATTTACACACCTAATGTACAAACATCCCTGTGTCTGTTGGCTAATGAGTTCTCCAAAATCTTTGCTTTAGCATTCAATAACTAAACCCTACTAGAATCAAAATGGCTCCAGTGCAGCATGGAATACACTTATTAGGTGTTTCAGGACTCTTGCTTTCTCCAAGAGGAGTTAATATGTCTCCATTGCTTAATTTATTTTTACCCTTTTAAAAGAAAGACATTATGAATCCTAGAATCTTGTAAAATTCAGATATTCACTTGGGTCTGAAGATATATTTATCTTGCATACTTAATACAGTATTCATTTCTTCCTTTAAGAGGGCACTGTCAATTAATTCTAGGCATTCTCTTTCTGAGGAAGGGTAAATTCTAAAGATTACACAAGATTTTTGGCTCCAGCATTTATGAAATTGTAAGAAGCAACAGAAATACAGAAAGGTATCTACTACTTCATGTGAGTTAGTTATTGCCCGTCCCAAAATTTCCAATTAAAGGGATTCTAAGAAATGTTAAAACTTTAGAGCTCAGAACTGGTGACTTTTAAAGAACCTTCACTGTTCAGAACCGTCTCAAAATGCTCTTCTGTTTTATCTGTACTAGCCATCTTGCGACCTCCCCATAGGTCATAGTGGACTCAACTTTTAAACCTTTCAGATACTGGGGTCACTTATTTTCATTTTTTTTTTCCTTGAGAGATTTCTAAGTTCAAACTTACAGAAATATTATTAACCTCAAGACTCTTAGCTTTCTCTCAAATTGGTTACTAGGGGAAAACAAACTGTAAAATAATATGAACATATAATTTCCTTAGGAAAATAGGTTAGGAAAATAAAAGCCAGAAAAAGAACACTCTACCATTATTAAAGAATAATGAGTCTTTTAAATTATAAAAATAAAAATGGAATGACAGCACTCTAAGAAATGGTAAGTGGTTTGTGCAATGTGTTGCACAAGAAGCAGCTTGAAAAAAGTTGAAAAATAAGGAAAGAAATTATTAAGGCAGTGAGATGCTGTCCTTAATCAAGCTTATGAGTGAAATGAGACAAATGATCAGCAAACCTGAGATAGGGTTCAAAAACATCTACGTTTTTGCATCAATTAAACTTAGATTTAACAGGTAGATTTCTTGTTTGTTTCTTTGGTTTTGTTGCTGCAATCTTCCTATGAATGTTGTCTAGAAAATAGCATGAGTGTTAAGCTCTATGGGTTATAAAATATTTCTCAACTGACCACTTTATCACCTGAAAATGTGTTAATCAGAGCAGAGATATGTAAACAAGTTGAGTATCAATGTCACACTGAAGAACACATTGAAGCCCAAAAGTAGGGAGACCCCTTTCAGGCAGAATTTATCTCTGTTCTGAACATCTGTACAATTTATATCATGCAGAAAATAACTGAAATGCAGAAAGGAATAACAAAAGAAGCAACAACAAAAATAACCCCCTGAGCTGAAATGTTAAAGAAATGAGAAGTTAGGAAAGAGATAATCAGAAACTAGTAGGAAATACAGCAGATAAATAAAGTATACATGAAGGAACATTCTGTTATAAGTCAAGGTATCTTAGAAACAGTGCTTGCGTAAAATGAAAAGTATGCAAATAAAATTTTATGTGATATAAAATGAAATTTCAGGTCAAATTTTTACCAGGACACTCTTGATTCACATAGAGAATGAGAAATATGAAGGAATGATAGCTGGAAATAAGATCCTTGGGTGAACATATAAACTAGTGTATCCTTGAATGTCAAAAGGAGAAAAATCTGGATAAAAAATCACCTAGACAGAATAATTCTATGAACAGCAAATGGTTTGACAACCATAGCAATCTGAGTTGGGGTATAACTGACTGGAGATTGGGTTAGTCTTGATTATTTCCAGAATTTGACTGAGGGGAAAAGGTTTGTGTCATCTCCTCTGCTGTCTTACCAACTGGACACAAACAACTCAATGAAATTGCACAATGTTTCACTGGAAAAGTTCACAGAAGTGCTCTCTTTGCCACTAGAGAAATGCCCTACAATTTCTTAAAGGTAATTTTCTGCTCTTTATTGAATACAGTAAGAAATTTACTTCATTTGATCATCAGAATAAACAGGAATGCTTACCTGAAGTTGATTTTGTTTATGTTTTGCAAGCATTGTCCTGGTGTTAAAACTGATCCTTTAATTTGTTCAAGAGCTTCTTCTAACTGAAAAGCTGCTTTAGTTTGGACTGGAGGGATCAGAGCTAAAAACACACAATGGGGAAAGAGTTTTTAAAAATTGGAATATTTTATCATAAATGGCTTGGTTAAGTTGCTGAAGTTTGGAACCCTAAATCCAGACAGTTACAATAAACACAGAAGTTTAGCACTATTAGACATGCAAGAGCACTTTGAGTTCCTCTGAAACAAAATCCCAGTCTATTTCAGTGTTTACAGTCACATACGTATTCAACAGTTGCGCTATTTGCTTTTAAACTGCACTATTGAAAAAATACAAGGTTAAACAAATCTAACTTTGTTTTTACATCATGATTATTCCACTCATGCACTAAGCCAAAGTTATGGCTTGCAGATATTTTACAGAGGCCAAATTGTAACTTAATAATTGAACCAGTGGGGAAAGAAAAAGTCCAGACAGGCACAATGTGTTGCCACTTTCAAGTGAGTAGAAGTAGGATAGAGAGTAGCAGAGGCAGAATTTCTATAAAGGAAAACCAAGAGAAAAAACTGCGATTCCTTCTATTGCTACACAGTCTGGGCTGTCAGTAGAGCTATGAAGAAGCCTTAACTAGTACTGTTCTATTTTGTTATTTTAATCTGACATTTGATCTTGAAGTCAGAGACATTACCTCAGAGCTGGCACAACTGCAGTTGGGAGAGTAAATCTGTTAAAGAATACCTAAGTAATAGACCATATCTTAAGCATTTGAACACTGGAAAGTTGACGGGAAATCAGACTTGGCCAATGCTGCCACAAACTCCTGCCAATCTGCACTGATTCCAAGAAAGCAGGAACTGAGCTGAAGTGATCATTGCTTCCCAGTAAGAGAACAGCTTAGAAAGTGGACTAATTCAGGAAAAAGAAAGTTATGTGCCATATTAATATATGCTAGGACTGCATTTACTTAATGACAAACAAAATGCACATTTTGGAATATTTTATATCCAAAGGTTCAAAAAGGGGATCATTATGCTATCCTAGTAACTGGCCTTGTAACAACTCTCACCCAGCTGTGGAAGCACAGTACTGCAACCAATAAGCACACTGCAGTCAAAAAAGTGGGGAAAACCCAGGAAGCCATAATGCCTCAAGGAGGTCATGTACTTACTGTGACTGGAATACAGTGAAATGTGTCAAAATACGGTTTTTAGGAAAAAAAAAATTGTTTTTTATTTCCCCTACCCAATTGTCCTATCTATCAGATCTGAGCTTCTTGTCAGTTGTTTTGCTTTTGTGAATTCAATTACTTTGAGTGGTTAACTGTTCTGTTTACTAACAGAAAAGACTAATGGCCTCCAGAGATCCCTTCCAACCTTAACTATTCGCTGATTCTGTGAATATAAAAACACTTGTATTGTGAATAACAGTTAATTGACAAACCTGTTTGTTTCTGCTGAGAAAAGGACTGATGAGCACGTTGGAACTTAGCAGTTGCCTCCTGAAATTTAATTTTCCTCTGCTGCAGAACTTGTTCTCTAAATCTTTGTTCTTTTGCTTCTTCTTCCTTCTGTCTTTCTTCAAAGGCTCTGTATATAAAAATCAAAAGTAGATAATTCCTGTGTTTATGAATTACATTTACTGAAATACTAGTAACTTGCTTACCAACTTGCCATTTTAATACAAAAGCTTGTTTGTTCATAAATTAAATGATCTTAACTTCAGCACAGCTGGATTTTTAGAGTTTGTTGGAAGGTAATTAGGACCATGGGTGATGAAGAGTCACAACATATTTTAATTTCTTAGCCTCAACCAGGGATTTGATTATTTTTTATATGTGAAGTAACATGCAGACTTGACCAGTTCTTGTCACCAAGGTGACTTTTACAACATCCTTTACAGTACCACATAAGTGTATCATAGTGAGCAGATCAGTAGAAAGATTAACTGCAAATGCTCTGTGTGTGCTTTTCATAAGCTGTTGGGGAAATAAAAACAGTTTAAAAGTTGTTATTTCAAAATAACACAAAGGAACTACAGCTTTTATCTGTAAATATGCAAGAGTAAGTTGTAGTTGTTAAGAAGCTTCCTGAAAGACAATCAGTTTAGCAGCACAAAATGGGATAAAGCAGTAACACAAAACTATACTTGACAGAATCTGTTATTATTAAAAACACATTAAATGGGTCCTCTCACTGATTGGAAAGCAAAGCAGACTCTAGTCAAAAACAACCATCATCACAAAAGTTTCCTTCGGCAGCCATGAGCTTCATGAAGCAATGTAGAATCTTTTCTCCTGCTGACAGAATAATCAATTTTTACTGACAAATTAGCTCCCTGAGTGAAATATAACCAGAATATTTATTGGCACAGTGCCTATGTAGGCAAGTCATATCTAATGGTTTTAAACTAAAAGAGGGTAGATTCAGACTAAATATAAGGAAGAAATTTTTTTACAGTGAGGGTGGTGAACCACTGGAGTAGGTAACACAGAGAGGTTGTAGATGCCCCATCCCTGGAAACATTCTATTCTAAAACAGTAATACTGTAAAAGTAATGGTCTTCACATGAAACTTCCAAAGCCTGCCATACAAAGATCACTACAGCTGGGAGCTTCCCATCTGTGTATTAGAAATGTGATTTAACAGGTCACTAGTACACTAAGTAGGGTCCCCCTCTAGCCAGCATTAGTGCAAAGTTTAGCCAAGTTGTTTCTCTCATCACAATAAGACACCTTCCCATAACTCCAATCACTAGCAGTTACTTCATAGCTCTTCTTGCTTAATGGAGCAATGCTGCTACTTTACAGAGCTCCTCCTTAACTCAAGCTATTTTAATTATTATTCCCTTTGCTTTTCAGGGAAAAAGTTCAAACTGAAATAATCAACTTGAGCCTCTCTAGTATCCCTTCAATGTGATGACAGATCTCCTGTGAAAACAAACACAAAAATGATTTGAAATAGGTACTTTTTATTTTAGAAAGCTTAAAGGCTGTAATTGCACAATAGTAAAAAAATAGAAAAACTGCCAACTAATTCCCAAGTACACACTTATACAGGAATATTCACTTTAATCCACTTGGAAGCCAAAGTGTAGCAGAGAGAGAGACAAAGAACTTTCACTATTTTGAAAACTCATATATACATAGCTGTCAAAAAATGTTAGAACTAAAAAGTAGAACTAGAGTCCATTGTCCACTTTCAGTATTCCTGAATTTTAATCTCCATAAAATCTAATACAGAAATATGCAATTTTATCTTGACTAAATGAAATTCACAGGAGAGGAAACAGACTTGCTTATCCTCGTAAGTACTTTAGACACATTCTTCTTGAGGCCCTTTAATATCTCTAGAAGCTGATCAAGGCCTTTAGTTGAACTGTAGTTGTTAAATCCAGACATGTGGGAAATTCTACAATTTTATACTTGGAGCAATTCCAGCGTATAACTCCAAAAAGGAAAAAAGTCAATTCTGACAGAGTATTTTTTTTTCAGACTATTTTGAATATGGCTTACCTACACTCTTCCACATTCCTAATAATGAGTATTAAAAAAGGACTGTTGTTTCATACACTTGGGAATGAGACAGTCCAAATGCTGATGCAAGAGGTCTTTTTCAGCACGACTCATCATGATCAATATTTGGTTTGGATTAAGACAAGAAGGAGAAAAAAGGATCTTACTTCAATGTAAGAAAATACATTAAAGTTATTTGGGGAAGCCTTATTAACTTCTTGACCTTGCAGAATGTAAATTGTAACACCCAGGATCATTATGTAAAATAAATCATTTTAAAAATGCACATTTACATCTTAGAGAAAAATATTTAAAGCAAATGTTTGTTCATGCACTCTCCTTAAGTCACCAGCTTAGGTTCATATCACAGATGTAACATTGGCAAAAGAGTATGGCTTTAAGATGGATAGCTAGCAGAAGAATTTCCTGTCTGGTGTTTTTTTAACCCAATTTTTCTGTCTACTATAAACAACCCAGTGGTGCAGCAATTTTTGAAATGGCTGCCAAAATATTTATGGAGAATTTGGAATACAAAACTTAAAATACTTAGCTGTCTCACATATACAGACATTATGTGGAAGGCATTTTTATGTTAAAAACAGTATGACTAGATGGTAGAACTATTTCCTGGACAATTTTGTTAAATTCTCTTCACAGTGAAGTGATAGATGCTACATTCCCAGGTGAATGGACTAAATGCTTACTACTGCATTGGATGAAAATGATAATTAAAAAGGAATATATACAGTGTGTATGGACTGCTATGAAATGAATGTTTTGATACTGAGTTGATATTACTCTTCCATTGCCACATCATGTTGCAAACCAGTGCAGAGTAATTTTAAAATTGAGTAAGGGAGATATTTGTATGGTCAATGGCAACAGTAGGATGAAGAAAAGGCCAGAATGCAGTGTCACATTCAAAATTCCCTTCATGGGCAAACAGGAAGCAATCTTATATCCTTAAAAAATCTGTGGACATTGCCCAAAAATCAACTTTTTAAATCTAAGACACTTCCCAAGACCAGGAACACATATTAAATCTATTCCTTCATCTTCTTTGGTTATCATGTGCTGAATACAAAAAGACAGCCTAAAATTGCTGCAAGAGCTTCAGAAGGACCAACCAACCCCTACAATACTGTACGGGCTCAGAGAGGGCTCTCCTGCAATATGCCCCAAAGATCCATAGGTGGGCTGCCTGCACTATGTACCAGTTGTCACATTCCAAGTCTTGTTCATAAGCAACACCCAAGCACACCTTATATAGTCAAGCATGTTTTTTTCTTAGCATAATTCAAATCTTAGAGTCCAAGTCTCATTAATCCAGAATTGTTACTGAAAAAAATAATATTGTTAGAATACTTCTATACAAAAAAAAGGCTAAGGAATAGTAATACACCAGTTTAAACTATTATTCACACATTGAGTTTCTTGATGCTCATTCTTACATTGCTGTTTTGCATCCCAAGGCTTGTAGTTTCATTCTGGTTGTGCTGGAGTGTTAAGGTGAACTGGCAGCATCTGGAGTTCCTTCACTGGGACCAACAGGATCTTCGTGTAAATGCTTTCTTCTCCCTCACCTTAGGATCCACTTGGAGTAATTTTTATATTTGCTAATACACTTTTACACCTCTGCTCTATCACCATCAATCTGCAGCTCCACAGTACCTCCAAATATTCCATACATGGTGCCTTCTATGTATGTTGCATACCATTATTTTCTTCTCTTCATTACTTCTAAAGCCAGGTTTGTCAGATCTAGTTCTGCACTTCTTTAGCTGACTATTGGTGAGTATAGCCATGGGGCCTCCAGTGTGCCGCCTCTTGCCATTCCCTGCCTGTACTCCTCTATGCCACATCCTGCACCTCCAGTTTTCAAAGCCTCTGCTGCCATATCAGGCCTGCATTTTTCTATACTCCTTCATGATTTTAGAGTCGTAAATATCTCATTCTCTGCATAGAATAACTGCTTCTTACTGCTGTCTTTATAAAACGACAATAAAAAGATAAACAAAGGCAAAATTAGCCACAGACACCTGGTCTTTTAGAGAAATTGCTGTTACAGCTAAACCAAGCAAAACAAAGCTGCTGCCAGGTCAAGAAAAGTTCAGAGAGCAAGTTTGGCAAGCATCTGTTTCAAGGCCTTGCAAATTCAGCACAATCCTGTGGCCCATTATCAGAAATGGCAATACTGCATTTCAAGTCCACATCACAGTGATCACCTACTTTTCACAGTTCCCTTCTGATGCAGAAAGAAATACAAAATTCTTAACACTCTGCCCTCTCTGTTTACCAAGTGCTGACATTGTTCTCATATTTTGGGCCATACTCTGCTTTTCATTTTCTATCAACAAAACTGGTGAATGATTTTAAGAAAGATTTTATGAAATAATCAATGTTAATCAGCCAGTAGGTGGAGCACAAAGCTAGTGCATATGCTGGAAACAAAGTATCACAGAAAGAACAATAGATTGGGAATAGATTGAAAATGGATATAGATTTCCTTCCCCAGTTTCAACAGATGGATTAGCTTTTTCAAGGTATTTCAAAACAAACTAAGATTACTGACTGTAAGATTGATTTCAAAATGCACATAGACAATTGCATTTCCAGAATGAACCAGTTACCTGCTGACAGTAACATCACAGTAAAATGGGAAACACATTTTGCACTGAGCAGTAACAGCACTAAGTCTATAGTCCCCAGCAAAACTGACAGCTGGTATTTAGAAAGTAGTGTGTTATAGAAACATAAAATATGATATCCTATTCATTTGCATTAAGTATGTGCTTAGTCAGTAGCTCTTATTTCCAGAATACTGTTATTTAAACAAAATATCTACCAGCTACTGCCCCAGAGAATACTTGATTCTTAATCTGATTTTGAGATAGCAACTTCGTGTATCAGTGAGACAATAAAGAAATTGCTTTCTTGATACTCAGGCAACTTGTAAAAACTGTAGGCTATGTTTGTGTACTGTGTTGAAGCACATAAGTTGTTAACACAAAGCTAAAGAGCTTGGTCAGTAAAAGAGATGCAAAGAAACAGGTATCAGGGGGATTGAAAAAGGTCTGAGATTTAAGTTACTGAGACTTTTATTTCCAAAGCTATCCTTGCTCTTTCTGAGCAAGTGATGCTTTTGTCTCTAACTACTAAACCAATTAACTGTGTACAGCTTGTAGAAGATGAGTATTTTTAACGCTGAAGGTGCTGCATTTTAGAAGTATTGACAACAAATCAGCAGTAGACTATCAGGCAAAATTTTATTACAAGTACATACAAAAAAGGTTGAAAACAGAAGACCTCAATCTGCAACAACCTTGCATATGCAGGTCTCATTAGCTTAAAAAGCACTTTGGAATAACCTTGTTTAAAGGAGGCCTGCTGTTGGTCTCTGAAAAAAACCACAAATTAAAACCCACAGAAAAGTGTTTTTCCACAAAGCAACATGAAGAGAATGAACCTAAATGACACAAGATTAAAGACAGAGCAGAAACTCTTCTGTATCTTCACTAGTGCTTCATCCTAAAGGAAATACACTGTTTTTCCTTTTTTTAGTAGAAAATTTACAAACTTAAGGTTGTCACAAAATTTGCTTAGGCTTGATCAACTTCATAAAATTCTACAAAGAAATGACAGTTCTGTAGATGAGAGAAGAACTGTAGATATTGTCTATTTGGCCTTTACTAAGGCTGCTGGTACTGTCTCCCCTATGATCATCATAAACAAGATGCTGCTGTACAGGCTGAATGAGCAGAAAGTGAGGTGGAATGAAAATGTTCTGAATGGTCAGACCCCAAGGGCACTGATCAGTGACACAAAGTCCTAATGGAGGCCAGGACATAGTGGTGAACCCTAGCAGTCAGTACTGGGCCAAATCCTCTTTAACATCTTCATTAAACATAGAAACACAGAATCATTTGGGTTAGAAAAGACCTCTAGGATTATCAACTCGAACAACAAGCCCAACATGGCCAAGTCCACCACTAAACCACATCTTGAAGTATACCACATGCAACCACTCCAATGGGTAGCCTTTTCCAATGCTTGAACAATCATCTTCATGAAGAAAATTTTCCTAGTATCCAATCTAAACCTCCCCTCGTGCAATTTGAGGCCATTTCCTCTCATGCTGTAGCACTTGTTACTGGAGAGAAAGGACCAACCTTGCTGCCAAGGTCAGTGGTATCCTGAACTGCACTAGGCAAAGCCTAGCCAGCATGTAGAGGAAAGTGATCCTTCCCCTCTGCTCAGCACTAGGCAGGCCACAGCTGAAGGACTGTGCCCAGCTCTGGGCTCCTCAGTACAAGACAGTCACAGACAGACTGGAGACAGTTCCATGAAGGGCCACAGAGATGATGAAGGGACAGGAGAATCTCTCTAGGAAGGCTGAAAGATTTGGGACTGTTCAGCCTGGAGAAGAGAAGGCTCAAAGGAATCTTCCTAATGTCTATAAATACCTGGAAGGAAGGTGCAAAGAGGAGAGAGCCAAGCTGTCTTCAGCGATGCCTACTGACAGGAACAAACTGAAACACAGAAGTTTCCATTGGAATATCAGGAAACACTTTTTTGGGGGGTAAGGATGATAGCACTGACACAGATTGCCCTGAGGGGCTGTGAAGACTCCACTCCTGGAGAAGCTCAAAAGTGATTCCTGGGCAACCAGCACTAGGCGGCCCTTCCTGAGTGGAGGTGTTCAACCAGATCAAGAGGTCCTTTCCAACCTCGACCATTCTATGTGAAAGACTGTGGTAGAAAATGGACTGTCACACTCCACAGTGCACTCATTCCTACTCTCCATATAAAAAATGCAAAAGATAAAAATTCTCTTTTGAAATCATAAACTAGCAGTGCCAAGAATAACTCCTCATACATGCCTGTAAGGCTTGGCAGGGAGAATTTTGGGTGTTGCTGGATGAGAATGTGGAGCTTAAGAATATCATGCTACCCTTGAGAAACAATCATCATATCTAATACCTTAACCTGAGTAAGAAAATTAATGCAACTTGGTTCATATAGACTTGAGACATGACCTGAGGGTTGATAAATCAATTCCTACCTGCAAAACTGCCAGGAAAAAATATTTAGATTCAAGGAACTTTATTTTCAAATTACTTTCCTGCATATATGCAGTGACCTGTAATTTTTACTTATATATGTCACAGCTTATAACATTGTATGCACTTACTACCTTTCTAAAATTAAACAACTCACTTATTTTCAGTTATTAGGAGAAAACTTGTTACCACAGACTTCTATTTGAACTGCTTATTGTGCTAATAATTATGCCATTCTCAATTATCACAAATTGAAATGTCTTCATTTTATGACTATCATGCCTAAATTTTTAAGACTCACCTGAGTAACTTGGATTTATACTGTGTTTCTTAAGGCTACAATGAAATACATATGGAAATGTATTTATGTATCCATGAGTATTACTTTAACTACACCAGTCTGTCAAAAATATGCAGGCTGTCTGGTACTTGCTTTTACATTAGAGTATAATATTTCAAGACCAGTAATACAATAAACAGCGTTCATCTGAGATGTGTAGCATTACAGTGGTTCTGCTCCAGAAAAAGAAATTAGGTATTTAATTTTCCAACTGAGATTCAGTTTATTATATTTAAAGGTTGTGGGTTGCACTCTGTCTTTAATTACCCACAGGTGATTATATCTCTCTTCCATTTTTCTTTTTATTTCAAAACATAAGTTGATAGCACATACTGTCAGGCTAAAATGGCAATATAAACAGTATTTACCACCTCTCTTATGAGTTATGAACATATGCAATAAGTAAACATTGTACAGCAGAAGTCATCAGATAAGGAAACTGTTGGGCACGAGCATTAACGAGTTAACAAGAGGCAGAGGAAGCTGGTCTGAGGATGGGGGCTTGCAAGGAGGAGCCCATCTGCCTCTGCAGTACACATAGCTGAGCTCCCTATATGTGTGAGCACCACCTCATTGCGAGGGAAAAAACCTCAACGCCCATGAAACTACTCACAGCACTTCACTGAGACATTTCAGTGCATAATTTACTTAATCCATTTGCCACAGAATATTTCATGGCTTTGCACTCTCATGTATGCAGAGGACACACTATGCAAAGCTCTGTTCAAAATGTCAGTACAAAATAAGTTTATTATAAGTATAATTCTGTACAAGAAAAATGTTGCTTTGTGTTTATTGGGAAGTGGGAGCACAAAGCCTCAGCATGAAGGGGAGGCTGTGCAGCTGTTATGCCATGCAGACAGAAAAACACACACTTCAGAAGGCATCAACTGCCTTCTGCTGGCCCACGCTGTACAGCTGAGTGCATTTTTCATACCTCCATTGAAGCTAATAAACCCCAGAACTCTAGAAATGCAGATCAGAGCCACAGGATGAAAGTGCTACTTACCTTTAGTTTATATGAGATGTAACTACAGTGAGTTTCCAAAAATTAGCAAGTAAATCTGAATATTGCTCTTTTTATTTTATTTGTCCTATAGCAATAAACTGAATTTGTGAAATTTTTCAGCTTAGATTCCTCTCGGCCAAAGCAGTGAGCTATTTATCAAAGTGAACATGAAAATAGTAGAGATATATTGATCTGTCTCATGGTTTTGACTCTTTTTGCTTTGGCTTTCTCTTTTTTTCTTACAATCTTCCATTAAAGGAACCCTAGTTACTTGCCTTCTTCTTCTGTTTGTCTCCATCAAATATTTCACTGCCTTGCTCCGATGCATTTTTTGATCCTTTTTCAATGCCCGACGTTCTTCTTGTAAATCCTGTTCAAAATGAAACATTAAATCTCTACCCCTAAGACTGTGTTAAGGACAACAGAAACTGGATGGAATTGCTCATTAAGTGATACAATAGCCTGTGTGATTAGCCTTCTATAGAGTAGGTCCCATAATTGTATGTTACAGTCATAACTAAATTTGTGCTGATCTAAAAAAAAATGTAATTGCATTTTAAGTTTTAAAAGGATTTTAGGAGAGGCTTTGCACTTATCTTTCATGAGGCCACCAGCTGAAAAATCCCACCTTTATTATGTTAATTTTGTGTAGTTATCTAAACCTGTAACATAAGGATACAGGTATGACAGGGAAAATGTAAAATACTAAATCCCCCCCCACACACACCCTAAAGGATTAGTTGTTTACACTGAAATTGATTAACATCACTAAATAAAAGCTCTCCACAGAGCCAGATCAGCCCTGCATCACACCAGTAATTATTTACGTAGCACTGTGCGGGCGGATCTTAAGAGTTTGTGTCAGTAGTTCTCACTACTAAAATTCAAAAAACAAGAACCCACAAGTGAGGATGGAAAACACCACTCCTAGTGGCATAATCTCCTAGAAAAGGGAAAGCAAGAAAACTCTGAAGTTGCTTGAGAAGTCAACTTTCCCACGGCAGTTTAAAATCCGCAATGTACAAGTTTTAGTTTGAAGACACCCCTGAGGCGGTCCCTGACCGCGGGGCAGGGCGGAGGCTGAGACATCGCCGTCCCGGCCCCGCCACCTCCCCACACGGGGCCCCACGCAGCCCCGCGGCCCCGGCCCCCCGTCGCAGGGCTCGGCCGACCCGAGGAACGCCCGCCCCGGCGCTCGGGGACCGCCTCGGGAAGGATACACAGGGACGCTCTGCCGCCCTCCCGCGCGGTCCTGCGGCCCCCCGGCGAGGAGCTGCCCCCGCTCCGCCCCGCCGGCCTTCCCGCCGAGCTCCATTAAGCGCCCGGGTCAGCGCCGGGCCCACACCGCCGCCAGCGCCGGGCCCCGCCGCGCCGCTCTGCGCCTCTGCCCGGCCTCGTAGCAACCGGCCACGCCGCTGCCTTCGCAACGGGGCGGGGCTGCGGCGCGGGCGAGCGGCGCTGGGCGAGAGGCTTTGGCAGCCGCGGCACTTGCTGCGTGCGAGGCTGGGACCCGCCTGGCCCGGCGGGGCATTGTCGGTGCCCGTGCCGGCGTGGGTGCCGTGCGTGGGAATCGCTCCGCGCTCTCCCCGCGGGCCCGGCCCGGCCCGTCCGGGGGAGCGGTGCCGGACACCCTGCCAGGGACGGTGCTTGGCTGTCGCTGGGCTTTCCATCCCCTGCAGCGCTGTACGCCGAGGGATGACCTTTAAAAGCCCCAAACACACGGGGTCCGAGCGAAGGCGTTCTCCTGGGCAAACACCGCGTGCGGGTTTGCAGGGCTCTGCGGGTGCCTCTTAGGCCTGCAGAAAACTTGGAGTTAACCCCATAAACTTTTTTTTTTTAACCACAGGGTGCAGAAATAACAAAAACCACCAAAAGATGTTTTGTGCAGTTGATGCACAAAATGATGAATATTAAAGAAAAAAATATTTAAAAGTCCATAAATGCACTTACACAAAGAAAAAGAAAAAAAAAAAAAACCAGTTTGTTCTTAAGACTGCAAAACTTTTTTCTTTTAAGCAAAGCAGGGTGTGTAGTCTTGGGATATTGCCTTCCTCGGATGAGCTGTCAGCAACAGGCTAAATGCCTTGGTGGTTTCCTGGCGAGACATTTCTTGGCTGATGTATTTGAGCTTAAACCAATTCTTCCTTTTTTTTTTTTTTTTTTTTTTTTTTTTTCAGTGTGCAGCTGTTCTATGTCTTTGACTAGGAAGGTAAAAAATAGTACTCTGCATTCGCACAGACCCCTCCCCCCTATTTGTAGCGCAGTTTGGGAAGTGGGTGGTGTTGTTACCATTTTAAAGTCAAAACCAGTGGTGGTCAGGTTGCCACTGACCAGGTTGGTCAGGTTGTTCAATATTTACAGTGTCCCAGTTACTGCCATTGAGAAGATGACCCTAAAATGGAAGTCTTTCACCTCTAGTTCAGAAAATCAACCCCAAATTCACCATTTCTTTGCCCCATCTGCTCTGTTGTGTTGCAGAAGGGGGAAAAATGGTTGTCGATTTATCACTGTGTGCTTTTCAACCTACCCACAATTTAAGATCCCAGTTTGCCTGATAAAATACAGTGTTTCATTTAGGATGCAATAGAAGGCTTTATCAGGTTGGAGAACTGAGTCACCCAAGCAGAACCGAGGCAGAGCTGGGACACTGCAGAATTTGAGCCCATGTCACATTTAGGAAGCTTGAATGTCATGGTCAACTCATGCCACCAACAGATTTTGAGCTTCCTTAGATTTACTGAAATTTTTCATCTAATAGAGTGCAACTTGCAGCTTCAACTTAAGACGCCTTCTGAGTTTCAGAACTTATTCAGTGTTTATATATATTTCTGTCTTTCTCTTGTTTAACTGTTTTATTAAATCTTTATAGTTCTTTATGGTTATTGGATCTCCTCAAGAGTAACCTCACATTTTTCACACTGTGGGACAAGAAGGTGACAAGCTGGGGCCCATGTAATTCAGAAGTGTATGATTATTCTGGGGCAGCAATAAATGCAATTTTAAGTAGTTGCAGAATGGAAGGTCCTGCTCTGGCAGCTGATTTTAAAGAAGTTTCATAATTTTTACTTTGGGCTGGCCACTGATATTCCATTGAAGGATAAAGATCCGCTCTTAAAACTTTGTGGGGTGGATTCTGAATTTATTACAAGTGCTATTGAAGGCTGGAGCATAGCTGTGCTGCTGCAGAAACATATTTTTCTTCTTGTCCCAGTGGAGGATTAATCTGCTGATGCCCTATACTTTTTCTCCGAGCTGTATAGGCAACTGCATGGGAGAAGTTAATGTTCTGACTGTTTTAACCATTCCTGAATTTTGTCACTCTGCCTACTGATGTACATACAAAGAGGAAGAAAGACTGCCTTTAATGTGATATATAGAGAGCCATGGAAATCTTTTCACCTTTTTCCTGAGACTGAACTAATGATCACAACCTGCATCTTCTTGAGAAAGCATCAACCGATGCACCAATTAAACCCTAGTAAGTCTTATATTGGAAAACTATTATGTACTGTGGGGTACTTTAGAAAAAATAAAGATTTGATTTTGAGAGATACAGAAGAGCCAAAGTTGTTCAGAATTTCACAGGCAGTTGAATATACTCTTCTCAGTTACAGGTTCTTAGTACCATTTAGCTATTTATTTTTAAAGAAAACATTGGATTAAAAAGTCTATTAATTCTCAGTCCCAACAAATGTTGGTTGCTCCCAACAAATCTTAATAGCAAAAGCTATTTCTAGTGTATTCCAGCTTTAGATAGAGGTGGAGATTAACTACTCCACTAGAGGTGGAGATTATCAAGCCAAATTTGGAACATTGCCTTCTTGTACCAGTGTAAGGTGCAGTTGAATAGTGTATTCTGAAGAGCCTTTAGACAGTGTATTTCCCAGTGGTACATTGGAAGCTGAGGTTTCATTTATTCAGCCAGATCACAAATGATTTAAATTCTCTAATATGTCTAAATTCTCTAAATATGTTGTACCTTTCTGAACTTTTTTTCTGCTTAGACTATCAGATCCAGTTTTAAGATACAAAAGTAGTGGAATTGAGTGAAATCTTAAGTGCCTCATAGTTTTAATTAAGCTTCTGTGGACTACATTTAATTTTCTTCTTTTTCATGCCATTATCTTGTATTTTGACTTTTTTCAGGGATAAAAATCCTTGTACCGAATGATAGTCTCAGTACCTGTGTTACAATGGGTGGGCTACCAGTGAGACCAAAATACTGCTATTATTCTCCTGGTAAAAGATTTTCTATTTAATACAAAGTACTAATTTAAAATAATGTCCATTCTGTTTTCTATTTTGAAATCACTTTGATGACATATTCCAAAATTGCCTCTACAGCCTGTTCTAGTGTGCTACCACCACAGCAATACAGACTCTTTAATTTTAATGAAAAAAAAAACTTGGTAAAAAATTGAAAACATGAAGTAATACTAATTTTTCTTTCAAGTAGCCCAGGAAACTCATGCCAAATATACACAAATGCTCAAAAATAGCATATAAGAAAATCTGTCAGAGTTTATCACAATGAAAATATGTATGTTTGATGTGTCATGTAGAGGTGATAAGCAGTAATTTTCCTTCAGGATGCAAGTAGTAATATATAAAATCTATTGTGCAGTTGAAATGTGGTTTATTAAATCCAGGCAGTAAAGGAGTGATGTGTTGGCTGCCCTTTGTGCTGTAGACATTCCCAAATAGTTAGATCAGGCCTTCATAGTGTACAATTCTTTCCACAGAAATTTGAAACTCATCAAAACATTTGCATTTCTTCAAGTAAAAGATGAACCACTACTTGAGGGTAACTTCATTTATTTGTCTTAATATTTTTTTGTTCAGTTTAGGAGAGACTGTCATAAATAATGGCGAACCTTGTTCACCTAAGGTAAGTTTTTTTATTACTTTGTTCAGATACGATAATGAATGTAACTGAATGATTTCTCAGAAAAGTGACAGATGTTTTAAAAATATGGATTGCTTTCTTCAAGATAGATATAAAAATACAGAAGAATCAGGTATTTTCAGATAGAGAAAAGAAACTACATTGAAATTGTAGGAATTCAATATATTAGAACATTTTTGAGTTAACGTCCTGTATCACAGCTCAGTTGTTATGTCATATTTTTAATCTCATCTGCATGACTTTAAATCCAGAGTAACTATTGGTTTTGGCAGAGTCAGTTCTTGCTTGAATTGCTGAGATCAGACTTAATTGCTTGTTTCATGTTGGCTTTTCTTGAAGATAAATATTGATTAAAAATATTTGCTTAACAGTGTTTAATTGAACATCTGGTGAGTAGCTGTGATAGCCCTGGAACAAGTCATACTTTCAAGTGTTCTATTTATAAGTTCTAGAGATCTGTTTATAACTCTTGCATAATTTTTCTTTCTTTATTTTGTGCTTATTTCAAAATTAAAGAAGCACATTCTTTTACTTCCCTATCATTCTCCAAGCATAAAATGCTATTATACTAGTAATTCAGAAACCTTTTTTGTAAAATTCCTTTGTTAACAGTTTTCTGTAATTTTTACTTTCACTTTTTAAGAGCAAAAATCAGGGGGAAAACCCTGTTCAGTGCTTGCTGGTGTAGTACCAATTGCAGAAAGAGAAAACTGGAACAGGAAAGAACAATTGTTATAAAGATGTATTCAAGTCTAAATAACTTCTGTTTTTCATTAAAATCTTGACATTTCTAAGGATCCTATTTACATTTGAAAACACAATATATGAACATACTACAAACAATTTGCTGAGATGATGAAATAAAAAACAAAGACTCATATGAAAATATGTTGCTTAGTCTTTTGACAATGACCCATATTTTTTAATTACTTTTAGTAATTTCTTTAAGTGATGATTCAGAGGCATTCCCTTATTTTATGTCATATGACACCATGGAAGAAAAACTACTAAATATGAAAATACAAATTTAAAATAACAGTAATAGGTGGAGCTATTTTTACTGATGCTATTATTCTTACTGTTTCAGATAACTGTGTGCCCATGAATACTGTTCCTTTATTCTTTCCCCTATAAGAACATTTAAAATATTTAATTTACTGCTGAATTTGTCTGCAAATCTTCTCACGACTGCTTGTGAGCATAAGTTAAAAACTTACGCAACTACTTCCTTGACCAGTGTCTAAATAATGAATTTAAGGATTTTCAAGAGTAAAAGTACTTTGCTAATATCTGGTAAATCCAAAAGCCTGCTTCTTTCCAGTGAAAATAAGTTCATTAGCATTTGAGATGTCTGTTGGGTGTGGTGATTCCTAAAATGCAGTGCTTGCAAGTTCTTGCCTCCCACTTACAGTGCTTACAAGTAGAATACCTCACCAGAAATGGTGGTGGTATTTTTTTAATTTATAGAGGTTATTCTTTACCTCTGACACTACTTTTTTCGTGTGAGGTATGTGTAAGCAGAGAACATCTAGTTGGTTTTGGTCTCAGCTCTGTCAATTATTGCTTGATAAAGCTTTTAAAAAACAGGTTGTGAAGGAAGTCCTGTGAAGCAATATACTTCATTTTAACAGACTGAGCTATTTTATGTGTGCTTTATGTTCAATTTATTTCCCCCTCCATTGTTTGGTACAACAGGACAAAAGGAATGTTGGAGCTGTGGAGGAACCACTCCAGGCAGAAGAGAAAAATAAATCTGCAGATATTTCAAAACAAAAAGAACAATGCCTTGTACCATGTGATGCTCAAGCTAAAATTTTACGAGGGGACAAACATTACATGTGCAGTATGTATTCATAAAGAATACTTTCAGTGATGAGCTGTGCAGTGCCATGCTATGCAATCCTGTCCTCTGCTACGCTATGCTGTGCAAATTTACTTTTTAATCTTCTTGAGCACATGTGACAGCCTTGTCACCCTGCTGCCCAAACTGTGTGTTGTCCAGAAAATCTGGGGTACCCTGTTTTAGGGATGCAGCTGGTGTGACAAAGTATAATCATTGGTGAAGACAGGCAAATCCAAGCAGCCACACAACCCACCTAGATCTGTTATGCTCTGAATGTCACTATCTCGCTCATTTAGAGAGGAAGAGGAGGATGCCTGTTGCTCATTTAAACATCATAGCTGGGTGTGGGGGTGTAAGTGGGAGGTAATTAATTAATTAGTCAGTTACATGGGAGTAAATGTGTACTTCTTTTATGGAGGCTTACACAGGATATTCTCTATGCACTAGCTTGACAAACTGCACAACAAATTATACAATCAGCCTATGAAAATAATTGTGCAAATTCTTGGTTTTCACATATGATTTCAAAATATATATTAAATATTATTTGCCATTATGATGATGATTTTTAGCATCAGGGCAAAAACCAGGAGTAGTACAATGAATGAGCAAATGTAAGGTGACAAGAAACCTTATATGTATCTGTCTTTTATCATATGCATTTATATTTCTGTGACATCCATTAACTGGTTGTCCAGTTTACCCAAGGATAAGATTAATTTATTCTTCAAAACACGAGAATATCCATCACTTCTTAAGATGTCAGAAAGTCAGAAAGGCCAGAAGCACATAATGGTATATAATTGATAACACATATTTTGAAATCGTATGTGAAAACCAAGAATTTGCACAATTATTTTCAAAGGCTGATTGTATAATATACATAATATAATATAAAGAAGTTTTTAGCACCTTTGGTTTTAATCTGTGGTCTCTGTATTACTTTCATTTCACTTTTAGGTACTGTAAGGTAAAACACCTTCAGTATTCATTTAGATGTCATAAATAAGTATGTTGTCATTTAGTCAATAATATTTCTAGAGTTATGAAAACAAAGTGGATGAACATATTTCTTTCTGAAGGAAATTTGCAGAACTCTCTTGCTGAATATGCCAGAAGTACAAAAAAACTGGTAAGAGACATGATGGATGATCAACAGTCATCGTTGGATTACCTTTCTAATCAGGTACCTTTTTCCTTTATTATAAAGATTGGTATTTGTTATTTCTCACAGCAGGTGTTGTCTTTCTGAGGAAAAATAGGGCTCATTAAACCATTAAATTGTTATTAAACCAGTAGGATTAGAGTGTTTTATCACCAGTCCTTGTACCTCTGGTAGGTGTGAGTTCCATTTCTACGAGGAGTGGTAAGCACCCCATTTCACAACTTAGTGTCATACATTGCAGTAGGGAAAGTGGAGGACCATTACTTCCCATTAGTACAAATTACTATACATCACAAAAATTAACTTCAGATTATGTTTATTAGGAGTCAGAAAAAAAATCTTTAGAATGTAAAATTTCTCATTGCAACCTAATTAAAGATGTTTTATTTGAATTTGCAGGTAAATGAACTTATGAACAAACTTGTTCTTTTGAACACAGTAATTTTGAGAAAACAACTGGATCCACTTCCTTATAAAGCAGTTCAATCTCATGGTAAGTATTTTTCAGATGTAGTCTTGACACCTTCCCTTTTTATCTTTGTATCTTGAAAAGGAGCTAATTAAAGCAAAGGCAAGCAATTGTACATTGACACTTATCCTGTGTTAGTAACATATAAATTTAGAAACTTAATTTACTGTTTAAAAAACTTAAGTGTTATAATAAATACTGCTTTAACTCATTTGCAACTGACAACTCTGGGCATCCTATTTAGCATGCTGATTTTTATGTAAAATACCAACAATGATTATTAGCTAGTAAGTGATCTGAGGCTGCTGAATGGTACACTGTTTTGCAATGAAATAAGGTGTGCTCTGCATCTGCAGTATCCTTCTTCATATGGAATGTTTTTCATGTATACTTTAAAATGGGAAGGCTTTTACAAGTCTAAATATAAATATCTGTAGGAAAAAGACTTCATTTCTCAGGTAATGTCTTTTTCACCGTCCAGGTGTTACAAATAAAATAAAAAAATCCATAAATGGACCCAGATACATAATCTTTAATTTCATATAGTTATATATCATATCTATTAAGATTAGAAAGAATACAGTGTCATTTGTACTTAGAAGCTCAGTGGTGTTTAGAGAATTTTAATTTGCAAGATAAATTAATGACAAAGCATGATTTTAAAGTTTGCATGAGAAGAAAATTATATTTTAAATAATTCATGCCACCAAGAAAAGTAATATTCCTGTATTAATCTGTATTTTTTTAAAAACATATTTTGATCATGAACCTCCTTGTATACCTTTTTTCTCTAGGATTGGACTGCACTCATATTAAAGATACTGTTGGTTCAGTTTCAAAAACTCCAAGTGGTCTGTACATTATCCATCCAGAAGGATCAAATTATCCTTTTGAGGTAATACATTTATTATTAGTCATAATTTGCTTGAGAATATGCATTTAGAATATTTTTAATAGACTTAAAAGTGTTTTCCATGAGAATTCTTCAGAAGAATGAAAAATGTATTAAATCATCTGCACGTCTGCTTTTACTATAATTTTGACAAGTTTCTTATTTTCTACAAAGAAATGTAATCTCTGTTTATAAGAGTCCATTGTCAGTTTTCATGTGCAGCGAAAAATACCAAAGAGGAAAACCCAAGGTGTTTTCCAGCACCTCTTTTGGATATGGAGAAGAGCTGTTGTTTGCTGTTTTAGAGATAGAAAACTGAAGAGCAATTGACTGATTCATTTGGCTTTTAAGACAGGACTTTTAGATTTTGAGTGATTCTGCTGTATAACATTGCCTTCCCTTGTGACGGGACTCCACGGACGCAGAGTCATCCAAGTGTACATGCAAATGTTGGTATGAGGAATAGAAACCTTGTCTGAGTATCATTATAATCCAGTCTTGAGGCACAGAGGGATCTAAAATTGTGGTTTTCCTATCCAGTTTGAAGGATTTATATTCCTAAGACAAGGAATATAAATCCCTAAAACAAACTGCAGCAATCACGCTTCCTGTCACTGCCCGCATTTTATATAATTGCTCAGATTAATAGTGCTCATCTAGAAGAATGGAATTTTGGGTTAATTTCCTTAGACTCAGAATATTAAGATCCTTGCAAACACAAGGAATATTTTGTTTTATGTGTTTATTTCCATTTCAGGCTGTTCTATTTAGAGAAGGCCTTATGCATAGTGGAACGGTAGACATGGCACTTTCAAACCTTCAACTTTGCCATACAGGTTGAGGTCATTATTTTTTGAAGAAAAAACAAGGAATTTAATCCAACAAGTAACTAGCAAAGTTTAATATCTTTCTTCATAGTGTTCCTTTATATGTAACAAAGGAAGAATGAATCCCTTACAAAAGGAGCTCAAATTGGTTAAGAAAAGGTTTCAGAATTATGCAGGCATCTCAAAAGAAAAAAATGAACTTGATACTGCAATCTTTGATATAAAACCCTGTCATTCTCTCCGTACAATGCAGGGAGCCCATGAAAATGATCTCTATCTCATCAGTAAGTCCCTTTCACGTAAAAGAAAGACAAAAACGCAGTGAGCACAGAGCAACCATACTTGTAGTATGTGCAAAATGCAACCATAACAAAAATTGCATCTGTTTAATAATTTCTTCTGGATTGAAGGTGATTCCAGAAATACAAAAGAAAAATCATAGCAATTTGGTTAAAAGAACAAGGTAACAATAAATAATGAGAAGAATGTTTGCAGTCATGAGTGTCTCATTTCTTGTCTGGTAAATGTTGCACTGAACTTGAAAGAGAGTGCCAAAAAGCTCTCAGAGAAAAAATTTCTGAAATATGTGTTCCGTAAAGAATGTTATTTTAAGGAAAAATATTTAATGTGACTTCTTTCATGTGTTGCAGCATAAAAGGAGTACAAGACAAATGGTAGATAGACAAAAATATCAAGACATTTGAATATAAACAAGAAATTATAAAGCATCTTTTAGAGGCTAATAACCAAGAGTTCTAAATGTTCTACAGATCAGCAAAATAAGAAAAAATACAGAGGTAGAAAACCATAGTAAGAAACTAGAAAACAGGAAACAAACCCAACATAAAACAATGTATATCAATGAAGACCTTTGCAGCAATAAAATGTCTTTTTATGCAATGGAACCTAAATGAAAATGTGTTTAGAATAATATGCATAAAGATATCAGTTAAATGAGAAATATTTAGAAAATGTGATCCCATTCTTATTTTTCATGTTTGATACCTTGTGTTTCCAAAACTGAGTACAGATTTTTATGCTTAACTTGGGCTAATTGAACTCCAGATGCCAGGAGCAATAAAAATACCTAGCTTTGGTGGTAATGGCAGGTTTCTGTCACCTCAGAAAGTTACTCTCAACTAGGCTTTTTCCTCAGCATTTATTCATGAGATGATTAAAATCAATTTTACTTTTGGAAAAATGAACCATGACCAACTTCTGATACATTTTTTCAATCAGTAGATTTAGATCAATGATATTTCTCAGTTGAATCAAACAAACTAAACAGTTGTTTAGAATATACCTCTTATACACACTGCAGGTGGAAAGAGAAGAAATATTCAGTAGAAGTGTCCTCCTTCTCATTTAATTTAGCTTGTACCTGGCACAATCATGCCCTTCATACCTTTCATGATATTAGATAGAGCAAACCGTAAAGCAGATTAACTATAATAAGGCTTTACAACTGCAACATTTCCATAAGGGATTAAGAAAACTACACAGCTATAACTGTGTTTTTCTGTATCTATCTAATATTTTTATTTAGCTGGTGTATGTATTGGTGCTGTATCTAACTGGTTGATGACCTCTCATGTAGAACCATATCCACTCCTTCTGTGAATTATCAATCAGCACTCACACTGATTTATATTGGACCAAAGATTGATGTTACGACCAAGTGGGCTCCTCATAGTATTTCTGACTCATAATCAGAGGAGTAGCCAAGCATGCAAATATCTTCTCAAGACAGTGGATGAGGCAATGGTATTATTTTAAATGAGGTTTGGGTATTTTCATCTAAATATTCATTTTGGAATCCTCCTGTATTTCTTTTTATTTCAGTTCTATCCCCCTTGGGTGATTGAAATAAGCATGTGACTCTCCAGGGAATGAAGGTCACAATTATTTTTTCATGCACAAAAACCTTAGAATGATTCATTTAGTATTTGTTTTGCAAGAATTGCCTGAAGTATCTTACTTGAAGGTCCAAGATCCTTCAAGGGTATATTAGATCAAATTGCAGCTCTTCCTGTTGCTTTCTTGTCATTCATTGAGAAGACATTGTTAAACCACAGAGGCTCTAACTATAATGTTGATGTTTTCTTGCTAAGGAACAAACCTGGTTTCCTGAAGAATATCTAGCTACTATAGGCAATGGAAGTGCAACATATAATGCTCAGTCTGCCACAAATTTTTTTGAGGGTTAAACTGACTTAGACCTAGTTTCACTTTTATCAGTTGGCTAAGACTGCAAATCTCTCTTTTCTGAAACATGTTTCATTTTGTACATTTCCTGTAATGTCAAAAAAATTTCTTACTTTACTCCATCACTTGTGCATTGGCTTAGTGTTATCACAGCCAACATTATGTTCTGAACTTACTTTTGTTACCACAAGAAGCTTACTGGCTCACTACCTATAAGCATTTTCTACGTTAATTCTCCTGATATTCATCACCTTTGGAGATGAAAATGAGCCCCTGTTTTCTAATTATGGATACTATCCCTTAGAACTGCATTAAATAGCTTAGGTAGTCCAGTGTATAAATGTGCAATATGATCTTTCTAAATTAGATTTCCAGACTTTATAATCCCAGGTAGAACTGATCAAGATTTGGCACTGCAGATATACTTAGGAAAGTCAATTGCAAATCTTAAGTTAGATGAGCTGAGGAGAAAATGTGCCACATAATGTGATATTCCAAAGCAGAGCAGATGGCAGCTGGACCACTGCCATTTGACATACTGCTGGGCACAAATTTTAGCAAAGACTCATAAAGACTCATAAATTTGAGAGTTGATCTTATATATTCAGTGGTACTGCTCAGTTGCAGGCAGTTATATGTTCACATTGGGACTTCCCTGGATCAGGGCCACTTCTTATGTAGAGGTTTTTGCTGCTGCAAATTATTGTTGTATGCTGGGTTATTGCTATCACTGTTTTCCATTTCCTCACCCTTATTAAAGGCTCTAAATTTCCCAGGCACCACAAACACAGTACTTGCTGGAAGAAGGCATGGTGGTGACAGAGAACATATAAGAAGTTGTGTTTATTTTGCTTTGCTGAAATAAAAGTTTATTCGATGTTGCTACCTGTATCAATGGTATGCTGCCTGATTAATACATGACATTGCAAGTTGCTTCCCTTTCTTGCTATAAATGTTACAGTGACATTTATCAAATCTTATTTATTATATCTGTTATGAGCAGACTATTACACTCAGCAGTTTCTACAGGTTGAAGAAATATCCAAATCAAACAGTTCAACAAGAACATACAAGAAAATACTGCAGCTTTATTTTTTTATTTTCTTAGAGCTTTTTTAAAAAATATTTGAAAAATATGTTACTTAGCAAAACTCTGAATAGTCCGCCTTTATTTAATTAAAATGTGGTTTTCATAAAAGCTGCTTCAAGAATGCTTAATCATGCCTATGTTTATTTTAGGTTTTGTGTGACATGGATTTTCGAGGAGGTGGATGGACTGTGGTTCAGAAAAGAACTGATGGAATTGTTCAGTTTCAGAGAACATGGTCTGAATATCTGGATGGATTTGGTGACCTTACTGGTATTAATTTTAAATACTCTAAAGTGCTTTGGATCCCACATTTCTCCTGCTTTTATGTGAGCTACATTCCACTAAATTGCATGGTAGTTTTAGCAGTATGAAGTTCTTGTTTCTTAAAAGTCTTGTTTTTACTTAAGGATTTTTAAAATCAAATCTGTTGTGTAATCTTCCCAATAATGACTGTTACCCCACTAGAGTCTTTAGTTATTGCAGTCTTACAAGAGTGTTTAAAATATTATATTTCTGCTTGAAATAATAGATTGTATTTCCTCCCTTCAGATTAAAAAAACTAAGGGCCTTTGTTGGTTTGAATCACTCATTTCCTTAGAGTAGAGAAAAATCAATAATATTTCACTGTAGGGCATGCAAAGTTATTAACAATGGAAATATTTCAGTGGCTTATACCAACACAACTGTGATATTAATTTTTTATTTCCACCTTTAATCCCACAAGTCTAAACCCATTTGCTTTTTCAGAAGTTTATCTGGGATTGCAATGGAAGCACGCAGCTTTTCTGTACAAAGTGCAGCTCATAGGAGGCTACAAGTGGGATTTATGGAGGCAGCAAATCTTGAGAACAGAGCTTAAATTTTGAGAATAGGGTTTGCTTTTTTTCTTTTTGCATTTCATAAAATGCTAATTTATCATTTCTCTGTATTGCCCTTAGGAGTGCTACTGAGTTCTGTTCATGTAAGTGGATCTTTAGCACGTCCAGTTTTTGTGGTCTTCTAAGATATATTGCAGACGAATATTTGAAATCTATCATTTGGACCATTTTCTAAAAAATATCACAGAGAAAAAAACCCATGATGCACACATGGGTTTTCTTAGGGACTTCCTAAGGAAATAGGAAGATTACTCTGTTTCTTCATTAGTGTTTCAAAGGAATATAACTGTATCATGCAACTTTTATTACATTTGGTTCAGGAAGGAAAGTAAAAAAACTGGAACAATCACTTTTTCTTTTACAGTTTCCATTTCTAGACTATATATTATATTTCTCTTCAAGGAGAATTTTGGCTTGGACTGAGGAAGATTTTTGACATTGTAAATCAAAAGGCCACTCATTTCAGTCTTTATGTGGATTTGGAATCAGAAAATGACAAGCATGCCTATGCATCATATGATGGATTTTGGATAGAGGATGAATCATGTTATTTTAAGATCCATTTGGGGCATTATTCAGGAAATGCCGGTAAGAACTTCCTTCTTAGAAGTATTTAAAGGTAGTTGTTCCCTTTCTTAATATGAAAAAAATGCATCCAAAAGAATAATAATTAACTTCAAAAATTTTATTTCTAATGTGTTTTTCTCTGGTATATAATGAACATCTATGCAGATAAATTTCTAATTATATGGTGATCTGTTATGCCTGTAATAAAAAAAAATTGAATGGGACATATATATATATAAAATAAATAAGGGATTTTGTGGGTGTTAGTGTTTATTTACCTAATGGTTCAATTATTTAGATGCCCTTTATCTCATCACAGCTGTTATTGGCAGTCTTTCTGAAGATGGTTTAGATAATTCAGAAGTGCCCAGATAGTCATGTACAAAGGACAGAGGAAGAAACTGAGTGGAACAAAGCTGTCCTACAGTGTGTAATAGTTGCTGGGTGATGCATAGACAAATTAATTCCAGACCTCCCTTAATAGCACAAATACACTAAACATGCAAAGATTTGCATTAAGCATTGCATCATGTCTTACTGCTTTTTTCCATGTTATGCAAGAATGGTCCTTATTATCAATGAAATAGTTAATCTCTAAAGGTGTTAGTGCTTTACTCTGTATTTGTGAAAAATACTATTTCTTCAGTAAGTTCTTTAGTAAGACAACAGAGGCAGTAATAACTGACCTTTGTGTTTCAACAATTCCATCGCGTTTCATGACTCACTCTGGGGCTTTGGGCATGTTACTGGAAAATATGAAGTTACAACCCTTTTTGTTTACTTTTATCTCTTCTTCCTCTGTCTTTGAGGGCAGAAGCCTTTAGCTTCATAGCCAGCATGCATCGCTAAAAGCAAGGAAAATACAAAGATGTTTCATTGAATTTTAACTTCTTCCATATTTCTCTGTATTTTATTCTTTTTTCCCCCACATCTTTAGCACTTTTGCAGCTCATTAGCTGGTGGTCTTGAACTGCTTTTGAAGAATTCTACTTTTCTAATAAATTCAGAGGAAAAGTTTGCACACTGTGCATCAAGTAAGAAACATTTCTCCATAAATAACTTTTTTATTGTTCTGTTTATCTGTTATACTTAGGTGATGCATTTAGAGGATATAGAAGAGAAGATAACCAAAATTCCATGCCTTTCAGCACTTTTGATGTTGATAATGATGGATGCAGGCCAATGTGCACTATTAAAGGACAGCCAGTAAAGAGCTGCAGTAACTTCAGTGATAACACTGGATGGTGGTTCAACAAGTGTGGCCTTGCAAATCTTAATGGTGTTCATCGCTACAGAGGTAGATTCCTTGCGACTGGCATTCACTGGGATACATGGACAATGAACAAAAAACCAGTCAAAATTAAATCAGTTTCAATGAAAATTCGGAGAACCAATTATCCATATTTCCATTAACATATGAAAATAGAAATATATATCTCTTTGCAATTATGTGGAATGATGTATCACTGCAATCATAAATACCTTTCATCTTCACTTGAACAGTTCAGTCTTAAAACTTTGTTAGATATTTCTATAATATAGTTACTAATTTTTATTATGGAATGTCAGCATTTATAGTGTTCCAGCTTGGGAAGAAGGTCCTGAGAAGAACTGGGTTTTCAGAAAAAGGATTAAGCTGAGTGTTTGTCAGCTTTTATTCAACTGCCTCTGAAAAAAATCTCAGAACCAGCAGAAAAAATTATAAAAAGAAGTGTAATGCTGACTTTTGAATGTGCTCTTTCTATGCCCTCCATATATCTAAACTGGCAAGACGTTTCAGCAAATTTTATTTAAAAAAAAACCCATGTACCTACCATTTTCATAGTAATATTTTGGAAAAATACTTCCTCTTAAGTGAAATTTTCAGCATCAGCTTTTCTTTCTATATTCCTCATCAGGCAAAGTAACAATAGTTTCAATGTATAAATAAGGTTTTGCATACCATAAGGCCCTGATTTTTATACAGGTAAGGTTGATAGTAACATTCAAGAACTATGACCAATTTTATATTACATTTTCATAGTCAATGTATTTCATAATACAGTTTTGACTCTACCATTATCTATTTCACAATTGACTACAAATTAAAACTTTTTTCAAAGAAAACTTATATATTTTCATATAACCTGTGCAGTTTTAATTTTTGGATAGATGGCCTGATCTTATGTTTTTCATTTTTAGTGGCTTTCACTTTGTGAACGATCATTTGGTAATGAATAAAACCAACTTAAGTTGTGTAAACACATTTAAAACTGAGGATTGTGAATTCTTTGAATTTCTGTCAGTAAAAATAGAAAAAAATCAATAAAAATGTGGACATTGTCAGTATGGTGTTTCTGGAACCTAGTATCAAATCTGTAGCTAGGCATGGTATTTCTCATCTTTGCTTCAGTTTCAGCAGACCAGCTCTGTAATATCATGTGGAATGAAAATAGTTAAAAACTCCATGAATTTCCTCTTTGCTGTTTTTTATTTTAACCAAGCATAAATACAGTGAACAGAAACCATTATCAATTCAGAACTACCACGATTTAGAGCTTCTTCCCAAAGATTTATGTAGCCATAGGAGAAAGCAAATCTTTTCATAGGGTATGTTACACGGTTAAGGGTGAGAAAAGATTCCTCTTTTGTTGTATATTTGGCTAGCCTTTAACAGGAGATAAAAAGTTGCTAAAAGCAAAGGTTTCTCTCTGCTAGAGAGAAACTGAGGCCTGTCCTTATGGGAAGGCTTACAGGAGAAGCATGGAAGGAAGTAGCTTGAGGAAAAATACCACAGGCCTTGTAGAGGCATTGTGAGAAATGGTATCGGGCCTGCTCTTAGGAGAGACTGAATTCTCTGAGCAAAGTGCGGGTTTGTTTTTGGCAGACACTGGAGTATTTGAAATTAAAGGTGAAGAGATTGTCTGCACACCCTCTCGAGCCTGCCCTCACACCACCCTTTTCAGGAATGCAACTGCTTTGAACAGCAGCCTGGACCCAGCAGACTTATAAAGGTAGATGCTTAAATGAAAGAGCTTCTGCACTAAGATTAACAAGCACTGGAGCAGTATTAATTCTGGCTGCAAGTCTGGTTGTTGTCACTGTATTAGGGCTCTTTTGTCAGAAAGAGTCCTCAGCCTGTGGCAAAAGAATCCTGCTGGAGAATGCCAGTGGGTAAATCTCATGGAATTGCGATGGCTTTAATGAAAGCCTCAAACTTTGATGGTGTGGCCTCTCTTCTGGCAACCAGATCTGAGCCTGTGAGCAGGATTCTAAGTAGGTACTTTGGATGTATATAGCTATATTCTACTGACACCCTGAGGCTGCTTTTGGCTTAATTAGAATTCCTGCTTAAAAATGAAGGTAGCAAATGAAGATTGCAGACTTGTGCTGGCAGATATTGCCACATTCAATTATGAGGTTTAATCTCCCCATTGTCAGCATTGGCTAGATTAGCTGGCAGCAACAAATCTTACAGGAGATGGACCTGAAAAGATAATTAAAGAATAATTCTTGCAAATAGACATTGTTCTAAAATGTAGAGTATGCCTAGAAAATCAGAGTGCTAGAGATTCGTTGGCAGCTTCCTGGTGCATATCTGAAATACAGCAATGAAAAGAACATTTTCCGTGTGATGGATGGCTATTGTCTTCAAAGGTTCATTCCATTTCCTCCCAAGAAAAGCAATGGGAAAACAAATCAATTTTTTAGTTAAACACTGAGAAATTTCAAGAACATTAAGCTTTTTCTGGGGCCTATGTTTCATATTTGCAGCTGGTGGCTCCCAACTGTCATAAGATAGCATAAGATTTGTGTGGCCATTTTTAGGACTGGTAATCAGTTGGTTATATCCCAAATAGTCTTGTTTCAACTATAGTATAAGGGAACATGTAGGGTGTAGCATATTAAGAGAAACCAATTGAGTGTTTCAAATAAAGAGTACCTTGGTTTAACTGCACTTAATATCTACTCCAGGAATGATACTTGAAACTATAAGAAGTTGCCATTTAAAGACATGTAATCTCTGATGCTACAAAACTGCACTTCTTTGTGTTTTTTTTTTTTTCCCAGTAGTATGCTTTCAATCTGTAAATCTCGGTTTGGTGAACTCAAATTGTCTAGTTATTTGACCATTCTGGTCACAAGGAACCTTTCTGGTGACTTTAATTTTGTTTTGCATGTCTCCATCTGAAGTATGCCCTGTATTGTCCCATTGCCAAACCAGAAGCCAGCAGAGATAATCCCTGGGCATGGTATTTGTGGGATTTCTGTTGGTACGGCTGTATAGAGAATTTAAGTTATTAACAGAAGATGTACTGGAAACCTGCACACCCATTTCTAGGCTGGGTATTGATCTGCCAGGTGTTCTGATCTATGAAGACAGGATGCACTTCATTCAGCAGTTCATTGTAAAATGAGTTAACATTGAGAAGAGAAAGGCGTCTATGGCTTTCAGTGGACACAGGTGTTGCTGACATGTTCTATATTCATCAACCAGGAGTTGTTACTTTACAACATGCTCTAATGAATACTTATACAGAACAGTGGAAATGATACTGTACTATTCAGAATTGTACAAAGATATAATACAAGTATAGAAGGGAATGGTCCTCTAATTACAGAAAGCTTTTTTGCTCCATCATTTCAATTTTTAGCTCTGTGTGTGTGTGTGTAGAAATCACACATGAGCAGACAAACCCAGGTATGTATTTCCAGTACAATTCTCAGTGAGACAGAAGGCTGCTAATAGCCGTATCAAAGGGGCTCACAACCATATATTTCCCATGTGTTATCCTCCCGTGCCTCAGCTTTTCTCCAGCCTCATCTGATCCAACAGTTTCGGGTTTTGTGCTTGTGGCAGGCTGTCCTTTGCAGGGGGCTCACAGGCGAGGCTGTCTAACAAAAACAAGCCTTCAGAAGCAAAAAACAGGCTCAGCTTTGAATCAAGCTCAAGCTTTTGAGCTTGAGTAAAGCTTTGTTATAAAAACTATTCATGACTGAGAGCGTTTTTCCAGGCCTCTCGTCCGCTGCCAAGGCCCTGAATCCCACGAGGTTCCAAACCCGGTGGAGCCCGCGGCGCAGCTCGGGGAAGCCGCTAGGGGGCGCCAAAGCGCCGGGTGCGCCGCGCTCCCCTTCCCTTCCCTTCCCTTCCCTTCCCTTCCCTTCCCTTCCCTTCCCTTCCCTTCCCTTCCCTTCCCTTCCCTTCCCTTCCCTTCCCTTCCCTTCCCTTCCCTTCCCTTCCCTTCCCTTCCCTTCCCTTCCCTTCCCTTCCCTCTCTTCTCCTATTTTTCTGAGTGTATTTTGCCTACAGTCTCCTCCAGCAGTGATGTCATATGTTACCTCCCTGAACTGCACCAGCCCAGGATGCACGGAGTGTCAGGAGGCACAGCCTGTACTGTGTTCTCTTTGCAGCCCAGAACTGCAGTCACTGGTGTTTGCTTTCCATGAGAAAACCCTCAAAGCAATGCCCATCGGGGTTTCCATATACTCTGGTTTTCATTATTCACTGTGTACAGTGCTGTGCAATCGTTTGGGGGGGATTTTAAATTTAGCTCTAGGGAAGAGGGGCTCAAGGCAATAAATTTTTACACAGAAAAGCTTGGTAAAGATAGTGAAAGTTTGCATAGTTTTAAAAAGGACTTGAATGGATTCATGGAAGATGAACCTCTAAGATCTAGTCCCCCCAATTAACCTGACGTTGTCAGGTCCCCCACTAAACCATGTCCCTAAGCACCACATCTACACATTTTTTTAACTCCTTCAGGGATGGTGATTCCACCATCTGTTCCAATGCTTGACCACCCTTTCAGTGAAGAAAATTTTCCTAATATCCAATCTAAACCTCACCTGGTGCTGTTATGTTCACAGACATTGTCACCAGGTCAGGGAGCCCCTGCACCAGAGGTTTCTGGAGACTAAGTTCTGTTTTACCTTGATAGCTTCCACAGGCATCTGTTCCAGCCTCCCATCAGGAATGAGGTTTGCTTAGATGGACCTCTGGATGAAGAATGTGTAGTGGGAATATGTGGGGTGGGTAATCTTCTGCAAGTGCTCAGAAGTTGCATTTATGGAGACGGATGTAGAAAGCGCTTCCTAATTAAGGTGAGTTGGATAAGCTTTGGCTGTGGCTTAATGTCACTGTGCTTAACTCCTCTAGTGCCTGGGTGCCTGTCAGACCCTCATTTCTCTAATGCACCTGACTTTTCATGAAGAAATAATGCATGGCATTTCTAGGCGGGCATTAGAGGACACTCTGCCCAGGTGCTGGTCAGAACACTCATCAGATCAGGACTTCTGAGTTCACCATGTACCCACACTGAAAGCACAGGGAGAAGATGTCACTCTGTCTCTCCTGTGTGCCTCTTTTCCTGGACCATGTACAAAAACACAGGTTTGTGTCTCTCAGCTGAAGCAGGGTTGGGGAAACTATGAGATATACAGGAAAATGAAGTCAATTCTTCCAGTTTCAGCTATTCTGTGGTATTTAGCTGCAGACAAAAAAATGTCAAAATCCAATTAATTTTCTACAATGAACAGATGTAAAATAGAAATTATTTTTTCTTCTTTTTTTTTTGATGGTAAAATGAAATATGCAAGTTATGAAACAGAACTCAACACAGGCATACAAGTACAAAACTGAGTATTCAAAAAATAAAGTTTCATATTTTATGTCTCCTGCCTATGACAACAGATACATTTTTGTATTTGCAGCTATTTCTGCCTCATAATATTCAATAAGGTCCTGTATTGTCGCAAGGTTAAATATTTTCCAAACTTTTCTAGCATTCTGGTCTAATTCTGATCAAATCACATTGTCAATCCTCTAAAATGCCACGTAATAAACAGAATTCAGCAGGCCAGAGTACAAAAGTTGAGAAGGTCCTCACAATATAAAAGAATATTTTGTATAAAACCTTTTAGCTATTACAATTTTAATAGCTTCTTTCCTATCCAAAAATTGCAATGAGGAAAAAAAGTGCACTCTATTTTCTAGTGAAATATTTGACGGAATTCAGCTATGTAACTTTTCAGATTTTGCTTTATATTCTTTTCCTAATACCTTTTTAGATGCTCCAACTATTTTTCTGCACTTTCTTTCTGTCCTTTTAAATTAATAATTACAAGACATAAGCAGAAGTAACTCCTGCATTCCAATGGAAGTATATGACTGATTAGTGCTTATTATTCTAAAACACTGCATTCCATTTGTGTGTCCAGGTTTCAGTAGTGGGAGGTCTGCACTACGGGAGTGGCTTCTGTGAGAAGCTGCTGGAAGCTTCCCCCATGTCCAATGGAGGCAATGGCAGCTGGCTCCAAGATGGACCCACTGCTGGCCACAGCCTAGCCCATCAAAGGCAGTGGTAGCACCTCTGGGATAATGTATTTGGGATGGCCAAAAAACCCTGCTATTCTTGTTGGATATTAGTCAGATCCTATGTAGAACTTGCATTTTTTTTTTTTTTTTGCTTGGGATTAACATCAGGCAAACGGTCATCAATTCTGTCAGACAAGCTGCAGCCAGAGAGAGAAGTGAGAAAGTGTGAGAGGAGCAGCCCTGCAGACCCCAGGTCAGTGCAGAAGGAGGGGCAGGAGGTGCTCCAGGCGCCAGAGCTGGGATTCCCCTGCAGCCCTTGGTGCAGCCCATGGTGAGGCAGCTGTGCCCCTGCAGTGCTTGGAGGTGCATGAGAGCTGTAGCCTGTGGGAGAGCCCACACTGGAGTAGGTGGATACCCAAAGGAGGTATTTTTCTGGAAGCCGAAGTCTCAGTTTAGGACCCACAATTAGTAAATCAAAGCAAAAGATTTTTAGCTGAAATATTTATTTCAATTGGATATATTGGGGCAAGGTGTTCCTTTGACTTCTTTATAGAGTGTGCTCCAGCTATGTCATAAAGTTCTCTATTGAATTGAATCAACTGGGATTAATCTCCTTCACAAAAGTAGCTGTAAAATAATTTTAACCTAAAAGGCTGTATGCTTCTGTTCACTTTGAAAAATGTACATGACAAACTATTTGGTGAGTTTATTGATAATTTTATGAAGGATTACTTGGAGAAAGCCTTGGCTTAATTTATTTTCTGGGCTGTAATGAAACAAGATTTAAAATTATAGGAAAATTCCACAGTCAGTTTGGACACAATCAAACATAATTTTATTGAATAGTTGATGCTGTTCCTTGAAAAACCTCTGTCTTTTTCTATATCACTACTTACAGAGTTACTGAAGACAGTAATTGTAGGTATGGATTCACTAGCAGATGCAGTTAATGTCATCAACAGCAGGTATAGTCCAATTATTTACAAACTTGCTTTCTCAAATTACATCAGAAAGGAAGTACTCAAGCTTCCGATTCAATATTTTTAGAAGCCACCCAGAAGCATGGGGTGTATGCATCATGTAGCCAAATGTGTATGCACATGTATGCATCATTGAGCCAAATTTGCCTTTTCTGATTGTAGTTAAGGGAAAAGACTCTTTGGAATAGGGACTCTGTCTGCATGGAATTTTCTAAGTCAAGGGTATGAAGGAGGGATACATGAATCTGCTTTAGGCCATCTTCATGGTAGAGATCTTTGCAATGCATTGAAGCATGTAATCTTAGATTAAGAAATGGCTTAAAAAGAGAGCCAAACTTTCTTGAGAGAAAACTTTCAAAGCCCATTTTAAATGGGAGTAAAGTCTGTTCTTCTGTAGTTTATTGCAGAATCAGGTCTGCTGGTCACATAAATATGTGATTATTCTTGTTGCTGAATAGGTGGATCTCAGCTGATCTATTTGGTCCTTTTGTAAATTTTGAATATCAGCCTCTTTTGAAATATCACCAAAAATATTACAGGAGTTTTTGATGGCACCTCTATGAAATAGTGATCATTTGAGTCTTTTACAGGTGTGAGTATAGTGAGTTGATTAAATTCTTGAGGTAGAGGGATGTTTGCTTGTTTCGGAATTTGCATACCTGTGCAAGGATTTTTTCAGGAATACTGAAAGCATTTTAAGATGTTTGCTTGTTAAATGGACCTCTGTCCATGGTTCTTATAATATTTTTAAAAATTATTTTATTGCTGGTGAAGCATAAATAAATAACTGTAGTGGAGCTGATGAAATTTAGAAATTTTTATATAAAAAAATACTGGGTTTAGAAGTTTAGAAGCTTCTGGAAGCTTATTTGTTCTATTGTTTTCTTTTAACTTGCTGATTTTTCATCTGTGTTTTTCAGGTGCTCTTCAGAAGCTCAGTGTAACCAGAGGTCTGTGACCCCTGATGGGATCTAAAAATCCCCTTTTACATGCACAGTGAAACCCCACAGGTGTTTGAAAGGTGGCAAAAGCACAGCAGCAGTGACCAAGTCCTGCAGCAGCTGTTGTACTCCAAGGAATCAGCAATGGTCCAGGAGCAATCAGCTGAGAGCTGAGACCAAATAAAAGCCCTGCTCTTCATAGATTCTCTCTGCCAAGCAGCACCAAGCAGAGAGACTCTCTGTGTGTTCCTGTCTCCTGGCAGTCCTAGGCAGGGGGCTCAGGGAGCCAGCACTCCTCCCTGCCTTCCCAGCCCTGCTGCAGTCCCAAAACGATGGTCTGCTTCCCCCAAAAGGATGGTCTCAAATGACCTTGCACTTGCTTTCCAAATTAATTTGATTCCATGTGCCTCCCACACCCACCATTTCCTGTGGACTGGGATTTGGGGAGGAAAGGATGACTGGGCAGAATTAGATTTGCTAGAGCTTGGCATGGAGATATCTGTAGGGGGGAAAGGAAGGAAAGCTGATGGCCATTTGTTGATTTAGACAGGGTCAGGGAACCCTGCTTTCTCACCTACATCATACACCCTTAAAATGTTTACATTGGCATGAAACTAAAGGTGTTCACTAGACACCTGGCACATGCCTGTCCCTGGCTGAGCTCTCTTCATGTCTCTGCCTCCTCAGTGCTCTGACACATGCTGAAATCCTCTGATCCACACCAGGAAAATCATCTGCTGCTTTTATTTAGCTGTGCTTCTTGCCTTTGCTATTTTGTTAAGTCTTTCTAGTTTGTTTCTAGTCTCAGCCTGTCTATCAAAGCTGGTTCCTGTGAAAGAGAGTGGATGGAAATGCTGTCTGGAGAAACAAGTCACAGGTGAAACATGTACTTTTATGCCAGTGAGATTTTCCTTATAAGGTTATTGTCCTGCTCAGTATTCAGGTACTCTGCTGTATCCTCTCAGAGTTACTAGTACAAAATTGGCTAATTGGGTGTAATGTCCACTTTAGGATTGACATCATGATGATGAAATCCCTGCTCTGAGCTGCCGATGAGCTCATTTAAGCAAATAGAAGCCATAACAGCATAAGGGGCTTATTATTAACCTGGAAGTCCAAGATGAGTCATGAAGGCAAGACAGTGAAATTTTAAGGTGCTGGTATGGAGATGCAGAAAATTACCTAATGGAGCTAGGAATCTGTTCCATGGGTTGACTGAAGACAGGTGAAAAGGACAAAAGAAGGTGCAGAGGTATCAAGGAGAGGACTGAGCTGAAGGTAGGGGTGGAGAGAGGTGGAGGATGAAGCAGAACTGAAAACTAGACTACAGGCAGCACTGTCTTTGAAGAATTATGAAGGTGAGGTAAAGAAGTTTGAATCTGTTGTACAAATGGAAATGATGCCAGTGGATGCATAGAAAAAAGCAGGAGATGTAATTTTTTTTGGTAACTTTGGTTAGAGAGATGCAGGGTGTTTTGATTTCTGAACCAAAATTTTCACAGAACTTCAGAAAAGAGAGAATCCATTGGGCTGGGCCACATGGTAGTGCCAGTTACATACATGACATGACACTGAGTTAAATGATATCCTGTTATGCTTTTCTTACACAAACAGGCTACCACTTTGAAATTACTGAGTCTGGGAAAATATTCCTCATGAGCTCTCATTTGTCTTTGCATAAATGGGAGAGTTTCCCACTGCTGTCATTTTCTTCTGAGGGATTATCCTCCTCTTGCACCAGTTTTATACCTACTGTGAATAACATTTTTGTATGTTCATTCATTTAGTTGAACAATATCTGTCATCAAATCCCAGAACCCCCAGACAAAAGGACCATGTGAACAGAGAATCTTGTTAATATTGGGAAGACTTCCCAACTAACACTGATTTGTCAAAATTCCAGTGATAGTTTGAAGATACTTGTTCCTTATGTGAGTCATTCCTAATTCAAACAAATAAAGCACCATCAATGGAAGAATTAATGAAACTTAAGTCAGCAGGTCCCTGAAGAAAAAAAGTTTAAAAATTAAATTCAATTTTTATTGCATTTAAAATAAAATTAATATACAAATACATGTAATTAATTTTTTGTTTATAAAGCACATTTAATAAAATATCATCTCAATACACTGTTTGTCATTAAACAAGAAAATTGTGAGGTTTATTTTTTACCTCACAATAGTTTGTGTATTATAATGTTACAGGAAGAAGAAAAAAAAAAAGAAATGCTTGTAGAACTGCCCTGGAAAGGAGCAGGTTTGATGGGGAAGAAAAAGAAAAGAAAAAAGACAAAAAAGAAGTTCCACTTCATGTTTAGGAGCTCCAGCAGAGGAAGCCTTTGATACACTAGTGCCAGTGTTACAGGACAGGAAAAGCAGTGGTAACTTTTAAGGCTAAAAGTAAAAATACAAAGATTTTGTGAAGTGTTCCTAGATATATATATATATGACTATATATGTATATAGTTGCACAAGTCTCTATTTGGTTCTGCATGAGTGTCTACATAGGTATTTTTATTAAAGGATCAGAGTGGGAAAGATGTAGAGCAAGTCACTTGAAAATACATGTGCATGACTAAATATTTCATGACAGTATATTCTCTTTGCAGATGTAGACTCATGCAGTGGACCAGATGTGCTGACTCTGTTGCACTCATTGCTGTTTTGTCTTATATTAATTGATCAACCTATGGCTTTGTCATTTATTTACTATACTTCTCTCTGAAAATAAAGCTAACAACTCCCTTGTGCTTCCCATCGCAATCATCATGTGAAATATAAGGCTTTCTAACATACTAATTTAGTTTCACAAAAATACTGTTAGAAGCACTGTTTTTATCCTCATTTCACATCTTGGGGACTGAGACACAGAGATGTCTACTAAAGACTAAGCCTTTTCAAAATAGTTTTTTTTTAATATAACACAGATGGAAATGCTTAGTGCTTCAGAAAAAAAAAGAGCCTGGGGCAGCTTATCAGGTATCCCTGATAAAAAATAAAAACCATGCAGTTTAGTTACAGCTCATTGAAATCTTAATGTTAGTTGTGCACAATCCGATTGTCATTCAGAGGCAAGTACAGGAATAAATCAAGGGCAATCACTGAGCTGATCTGTGATCTTTACTTTTCCTAACTCAGAATCTACAGTGCCTGAGTCAAGCTCTTAGGGATGGGAGGGGCTCTTTCTGTGCATTCCTGGCACCTGCTCCTTCCTGTGCTTTTAGAGAGGGAGTCTCCTCTCAGGAGTATATCTAGGCCAGCCAGGAAGAAGGGTTGTTGAACCTCGAGGGGAAAAGAGTGAGCACTTGAGTATTTCACATTCTCTTGTGTGAGACCGACTGACAGTCACAGCTTGGAAACCCACCCCTGATTTGGGTACTTGAACTGTGCTTTGAACTGTAAATGACTAGCTCATGCTTTGTGTTCTGAATGGAACTGCTTTTTAGGGGATGAAGCAAGGGATTGGAGAGCTCCATAAAGGCTGCCCCAGCCTGAGACAGACCAAATGTACAATTTCCACTAAGTGCATGATTAAATTTCATGATATACCCAAAGGCAACATTTCATATTTCATTGGAGCTTCTGTTTCAGCTTGAACGTGATCACCCAAGAGATTGCCCTGTTTTGAATATCTGCTGTGTATGGCAGGTATAATGGTAACAATTGTGATTCTCCACATGAGGCTGCTGTGGGTTTCTGTGCCTGGAAAAGCAGGTGATCACTATGCCCACACAGAAAATTCAGAAGTATGGTTCATCAGAATACAGAGACTAGACTAGACAAGTAGGAAGAGATTAGTAGTGTGAAATAAGCAAAGTTCAATGTTCTGGAAGAAATGCACAAAGCAAAATGAAGACGAATAAGAAAGGTTATAGTAAATATCAAAAATTCTTACAGATTATTTATTTATTCATACTGCACCCTGCTTCATTGAAGACAATATTTGCCACAAAAATGTTGAATGTCAAGAGCTTTTCTGCAAAAGATGAGAGGAGCACAAAAACCTCTAAGCCAAGTTTTGCAATGAGGCTAGGGCAGTGTTACAGCTCCCAAGCAAACACCAGTGATGAGTACAGTCATAAAATGAGATGGTAGCTCATGCTGGCTGGAGAAGAAAGAGGCTTCCTTTAAAATTTCATCAAGATAAGCTGTTCTTTGTAAAGAGAGACAGTCTCAGCAAAACATACAGCTGTTGACAGAGATGTACGTAAGGAATGCAGAAGGTGGATTGAGTTAAAGCTCAGTCTAAGTAGATTATGTAATTTGCTCCAACCTCATGATAACAATGTGTAACACAGATGGACTGCAAATCCACTGTATTCAGTTAAGGAATGATGCTACTGACTGGTTGCTTTAATAATGTTCAAGAAAGTCCAGCTCATTGTGTCTGGAACCTGCAAAAGCATCCATCTGTGCAGGTCCTTAATCCTACTCATAGCTGTAAATTGATGCAGGGATGAAAATGTTTACCCCTTCCAATCTCAATGTAGGATCAAGCTCTTTATCATCAGATCAACTCAAGTTTCTGTAGCCACTAATAAGCATCACTAAACATCTCTGAGACCACTCAGAACACTGTGGGACACATCCAGAGACCATAGATCTCCAGGTTCTTATGGCTGCAAGTTACTTAGGGCCTCACATCATGAGTCCTGCTTCAACAGGAGCACAGATAGTTACCAGATCCATGATGATTAACTCTGTGGGGACCTTGACATTCCAATAGCTTTGTGAACAAGTTGCTATGTGATATGATTGCTTTTCTATTGTAGCAGAATAGGGCAACCTAGGTGATACTCAGTGAGGACGAACAAATTTAACTCCTGGTTGCATCACTTGTGATTTATTTCATTCAGCCTTGCAACTTTTCTTACAGGAAAAGTAGTGATAAACATATATGTAGACCTGAATTTGCTGCTTGGTAAGCTGAATTGGCCCAACTGAAAATTAAATACCAATTCCTTATGTGAGAATCTAAACTGGTGTTTGAACAGAGTACCAGCTCCCCAGTAAATATATCAGTAGCATATTTATCGCAATAAGATGTTTAATGAGACAGCTTTAAGTAAAATTAATGTTACATATCCAGCTTTTCCCCTGTCTAAAATTGTACTGTGAACCATGTGGAGGTAACGTCAGAGGATATACTACACTGGATAGATCTCCTACTATAATGGTTTTGTAATATACAATGGTTTTGGTAACATGCAATGGTTTTGGTAACATGGAAATCCACAGGGCATGATCCTGAACTTTATTGCATTTACAGCCATTTAAGTCCATAGTTATTAGTTTTATTGTCACAATGGTGATATACAATGGTTTTGGTAACATGGAAATCCACAGGGCATGATTCTGAACTTTATTGCATTTACAGCCATTTAAGTCCATAGTTATTAGTTTTATTGTCACAGTTTTCCTATACTGTGAATTATAAAAGAGAATCAATAATATTTATGGGATCCTGGCCTTTGCTTACTTAATCTTCCTGTGAAAGGAGGTTAAAAAAATGGTGCTTTTAAATATTAAGAAAATGGAGAGGAAGGATTAAGTCCTGGTGTTCTTTTAATGCTACTGGCTAAGTTGCCAAAGATTTACAAAAGATTTACTGGACCTCCTGAAGTTGAAGGATTTGATTACTAGTAATGTCTTCAGAACTTTTTGTGCTCTAATAAAATTGAATTTTCTCTCCATCAATTCCATTGTGCTTGCTTAAATGTTTTCTTGCTTTTTACTTTTACAAGCTCATCTTCATCAGATTCATGTGCTAAATAATTCTCTGTGAGTAATTCTGATGATCTCACATTTCTATAAATTTTGCTTAACCTATCAACAATACTGGATTGACCACCATCCTATTTCATCATAATGATGAAAAAGCTGCACTTACAAACTTGGTCAGTGCCTTAATGAGGCCCTATTTCTTGCTGAGTAGTTCCTGAATATACTGAATTACTATTACAGAGCATTATTCTTTCCTTTCCTTACTAGGGCAGCACTAGTGCAATTTTATGAAGACTGATTATCAGTAAACTGGGTAATTTCTAACTCTGCATAATAATGCCTGCTCTTATTTGCAATGAATTACTTGATGGTTTATTTATGCTTTCTCCTGTTTTCATTCAGAACACTAGCATACATAAGGCTGGAAGCAACATAAAAATAGTTGTTCTTAACAGATGTCTTTGATTCCTTCTGAGTAATTGTTGGATGGTTGTTCAGTTTTTAGGAAAAAAAATGCTCCAGAAAGAAAAGGAAGTCTTAATTTTATTTATATCCACATATTTTATTCCCTGAGACTGTATTACCAGTGAGTTCAAACTGAGTAAACTGCTCTGTAACACTTTTCAGCTCTTGAAAATAGAAATATTTTTAAATATGTATATATATATGTGTGTGTGTGTGTGTGTGTGTGTGTGTGTGTGTATGTGTGTGTGTGCAAATACAGAGAGCTATACTATATAGATATGGTATAACAAGGGGAAATGGCTTCAAGTTTGCTAGAGGAGGTTCAGGATGGATATTATGAAAAATTTATTCACTGAAAGAATGGTTAAGCATTGTTACCAGCTGCCAAGGCAAGCGGTGGAGTCACCATTGCAGGTAATTTTCAAAAACTTAATAGACATAAAATTTCACAATATGACATAGTGGACAGAGTGGTATTCAGTTGAAGGTTAGACCTGATGATCTTGGAGGTCCCTTCCAACCTTAGTGATACTAGGAATTCTGTAAGTTGATAGCAAGGTTTCCATCAAAACCAGAAAAATACTGGTGTTACTACAACAAACATATTAGCACTTGGTTCCTAACATTATTTTTTAAGAGTTGGGTTTTTTCCTTTCACGGGGAAGGGGTGGGAAATGTTAATGCAGAAGAAAAAGCAGTGAATCAAAGTTGTGTTGACACTGGGAATATGAATTTTGTTTTATAGGTGTTTATTTGTCCCCTCTCACTAAGTAACATCTGAATGCCTTGCAGGTTTTTGCATGTTTTCACTACACACAGCATATTTTTCCTTTTTTTTTTCTGGTGACAGCATCTGTCCCTTACTGGCACATCACTGTACCTTAACTGCAGCTGAACTTAGGACAATCATTTAATCATTTCATATCTGACTGAAGGACTCACTTTCTGCTCCCTCTTGCTCTTGCAGGGACAATGGTCCTCTTAGGCAAACTGCAGCATTGCTGAACACGTGCCTGTCACATTTTCCCATTACTCTTCAGCTCTACTCAAACTTTTGCCCAGTGTCTGATACCAATGGGTGCAGGAGGGGGCTGGTTTGCCTGGCCACTGCTGTCTTTATTAAAACAACCTCTATTTTTGTGATTCCAACATAGTCTGAGCAGTGGCAAATCAGGGCAGAGATCACAGTGCTGAATTCACTACTGAGAAGACAATTTCATAGAAGTTAATAACTTTTGAAGGTGCTGCTGGCACCATTGCACAGACCTAGAGATAGGAATGTGGTTGATCACATCCATGATTTTCTCTTTTTGTCATCACTTTCAGCATATAAACTAGAAAAGCTAATCCTGATTTTACAGGATTTTTACTTGGTTTTTTTTTTAGTGGTGTCGCATAATTGATTTCAAAGGAGACACTGATGAAATGTTGGTGTGATTGACTGGCACGATGGCATCCTGCTTTCCATTTGTTTGGTAATGCTATAGGCAGACACTAGCACAGAAGCAATTATTAATCTTATGCATAAAGGAAGGAAATCTTAAAAAATATAAATCACTTTTCAACTGGAATCAAAAAGAAAAAGAAAGAAAAACTTGCTGTATACTACCCACAGATCTTGAACTCTAGTAGCTAACAGAGAGTGGATATATAAATCTGATCTTAGATTTTAGCATATTGGAATAACAGTATGAAACTACACATTTTACTTCACAATAAAATATATTTTTAATTGCAATTTGTTAACGTGACTAATTTTGTTTTGTATTAATGCTAAATTGGAACTTTTTGCCCCAGGATTTCATATTGCATGAGTAGATGGTCCTCACTGGATATGCATCTTTTCTCATTGAAATAAAATGAGCTTGTGTCACCCACTACAAGCTATTTAAGGAGTTTCTCAGCATTTAAGGCCACTGGAATTCAAACAGGAAATATTGCATGTTGTGGGAAAAGATTCTTGTGTAAATGTTTGAACAATACTGACATAATGTAAAATTCCACTGCAGGCAATGAGAACTAGAAATAAACCCTCAGTGTACATGCGCACCAATGATACAAATCCAATTCTGTTAAGATAACAAAGATCACACTGAAGCTCATGAGGATGTGTGCTAACTCCTGCTATGATTTATTAACATTCCACTTTAGGTTGTTGTGTAGGACAATATTCTGATGAAGTCCTGAGTCACCCCAAGGAACATCTGGCTTTGCTGCTGCTCACCCTTCAATCCTTTGACAAAATGCCAAGTCTGAAATGGCTGGAATGCTGTTCAAAGAGGAAGGAAAGAATCACAGGATCAGAGTCTGCTATAACAAAGGAGAGGAAGCTTAGCTCCCAGGTCTGGCAGATTGGAACTCCCCAGAGAAAGGTGGGATCCTGGTTTTCATCTTTTCTCTTAGTGCTGACTCTCCAAGGAAAATGTCTCAATGGTTTTAGGAGAAAGGATGGCTCCTAGGGAGTTTTCATCCCCATAGAGTTCTGCATTTGGTCCCTACTCTGTTTTCAGTGTCCAGGATTTTTGCATGGCTCTCAGTAGCACGGTGAGCCAGCTTGTTCCAGTGATCCCTTTTGCAGAACTGCTCTGCCAAACAGCTGTCTCAGCTCAGCTAATGGGGCTGCAAGCTGTGGCTGGGGCAGGGAAGATCTGGGAGACAAATATCTTCAGATGAGCAAGTGATCAGAGCCCAACAGATTCTGTTCCTTATCACTCTTCCTTGGGTAGATTGTGTTCTGCATTACTCTTCCTTTTGGTGCAGAAAGGCTACTTTACCTGTGTCGGAGCTGTTGCCAGGCTCCAGCTCAAGCTGAGGATGTTGCCCTTGCTAACAGGATTCACCTAAGTGCAGAGAGCCTCTGGGCTGCTGACACAGCTGGTAGGGAGACTTCAGCATCACCTTCAAGATCAAAGGTCCAGGGCTTTATACACCCTGTTGGGATGAGCCAAACTACACCAAGTCCCAGTACAAAGGTGCTGATGGGTGTTAGATCATGTTTTGTGGCCAGAGCTGCTCCTCTGCAACCCTTTTCCACAGCACTCAGCACAGTGGTGCAGGATCCACATCTCTGATGAGGCCTGTGGTGGCCCTGTTGCTTGGACATCCTCCTGCCACTTTTCTTGAGGATAAGAAGTGAATTTGTTACTGCCTTTGCTCAGTTCTGCCTGTCAGACTTGGAGTTTCATGCTCCTTCAGCATGCTGGCATAAAGATGACCCTGTTTATACAGTTAAAAATCCATCAAGGAAATGCTGAAATTTGTTTCAAACTCAGGCACAGAAATTTTGATTTTTTTTCTCATTCCCCCTTAGTAACCTGGCTTTGTCTCCAAGCTCAACTTTGTAACTCTAAATTCAGGTAAAGCAGTTATTGTGGGAACAAGGTGAGATTATTTATTGTCATTCTTCAGGAAACCTTCTTCCCTTTTCTCTCTTTCTTTATCTCTGTACTCCCTGGTTTCTTCAACCATAAGTTCCATTCAAAAACAGCCATTAAAAAAATAATTATACACTTTCCATTTCCACTTACTATTTTTTTTATTCTTAAGTCTTCAATATTTTTTTCCTTCCTGTACCTAACATACAAATTCAAGTTAGAGTTTGACTGTTTGGCTTGTTGATCTGCCATTTTATCATTCTGACATCAAGTGTATGCAGACTTGAGAACATACATTGAGGGGAAAAAATGACCAAAGATATGGAAGTGAACAAAAAAGAGGTTAAAATGCTACATTGTACCTCGTTATTCCAGTGTTGTTATTTTAAAAGAGTAACTTTTAACTACATGAGTGATGCTTTACATGCTTCACATCACTGGTGGAATTGCTTGCCTAAGTAGCGATTCAGTAACTTAATTTAGTGTTGATTTTTGTCAGTTTAATTAGTTCTATACATTTTCAGCATTACACAGAAAGCCTTAAATACCCTTTCAGATCCACAGAGGCAATCCAAGAGTGCAAACACAGTATTTAATTTAGTGTGTATCTTCCTACAAGTGAAGTTTATGGAAAAAAATTATTCTCACCCTTTCTCACCCCAGTGATCCAGGCAAGTTACAAGAGCCATTCTGGTTGGGAGTTTTGCTGTAATGTATTGGGGAGAGCAAGCAGGGGTGCAGGATAATTTATCACTCCATCTTTAGTCAGTGAGATATGTATCAGTTCCATTTCCCTGGAACAGGGATTAAATCCTAGTGGAAAATTTTTAAACTCATGGTCACACAGTCCTTAAGCTAGCAAACAAATGAGCAAGCACAGTAGCATCTACTGTCATTGCTAATCAGGGATTTAACGACCTGGGAAGACCATAAAATAGCTTTAATTGTTTTTTCTCCAGGAAATCCTAGTGCTTCAAAGCAAATTGTTGGGTTTTTTGGTAATAACAAGAGGTAAGTATGTTTAAAAACAATTCGGATTTGTGCAAAAAAAAAAAAGCATCAGCACAAACAGCAACTGTTTCACACTGTATCTAACATGACCTTTCCTCCCTTGACCATGGGTCTGCTGGAGTCATCTGCTGACTGAAGCCCATTTTCTTATTACTTTGGATACTGTCAGCAAGGTTGCTGAGAGATTATACTTCACAAACATCTCCCTTTCTTCTCCAGCTAATGAGTACAAGTGTTTAATTTTGAATTTATAACAAGGTGTTTCTCTGCAGAAACACCCACTGAGACCACAGAAATCTGTAGTATAGAACCTGCTGGTTTTCCATGTTTCCATCTTGACAGTGAAGAAGTCCAAGCACAGACCTTTGGTACCTGTAAGGTAGCAACAGGCTGAGGATTTAATTAGTATTAGCTTACTTTGAACTCAGAAGTAAACACACTAATACAGCATAACTGGAACAAATCTATGAAGACTTTTGTACACAGTGTTCCAGTAGAAATAATATTGTTGTTGCCAGTAGCAGGACATGTGCCTCATGATGTACCTTGTGCTAAAAGTACCTTATGCAAACAACACAAGCTCCAGTCAGGGCTTGTACCAACTTACTCTGTGATCTTCCTGTGTGAACTGGAGCTTGGTACCAGTGATTCCCTGTTAGGAGGTGAAGCTGAAGCATGAGATCACAGTGAAAACCTTGAATGTATGGTGCAGGTTGAAAATTGAGATCCAAGAACTGTGACCAACTTTCAGATCCACAGAGGCAATCCAAGAGTGCAAACACAGTATTTAATTTAGTGTGTATCTTCCTACAAGTGAAGTTTATGGAAAAAAATTATTCTCACCCTTTCTCAACCCAGTGATCCAGGCAAGTTACAAGAGCCATTCTGGTGGGGATTTTTGCTGTAATGTATTGGGGAGAGCAAGCAGGGATGCAGGATAATTTATCACTCCATCTTTAGTCAGTGAGATATGTATCAGTTCCATTTCCCTGGAACAGGGATTAAATCCTAGTGGAAAAATTTTAAACTCATGGTCACACAGTCCTTAAGCTAGCAAACAAATGAGCAAGCACAGTAGCATCCACTGTCATCACCAATCAGGGATTTAACGACCTTGGAAGACCATAAAATAGCTTTAATTGTTTTTTCTCCAGGAAATCCTAGTGCTTCAAAGCAAATTGTTGGGTTTTTTGGTAATAACAAGAGGTAAGTATGTTTAAAAACAATTCGGATTTGTGCAAAAAAAAAAATGCATCAGCACAAACAGCAACTGTTTCACACTGTATCTAACATGACCTTTCCTCCCTTGACCATGGGTCTGCTGGAGTCATCTGCTGACTAAAGCCCATTTTCTTATTACTGTGGATACTGTCAGCAAGGTTGCTGAGAGATTATACTTCACAAACATCTCCCTTTCTTCTCCAGCTAATGAGTACAAGTGTTTAATTTTGAACTTATAACAAGGTGTTTCTCTGCAGAAACACCCACTGAGACCACAGAAATCTGTAGGATAGAACCTGCTGGTTTTCCACATTTCCACCTTGACAGTGAAGAAGTCCAAGCACAGACCTTTGGTACCTGTAAGGTAGCAACAGGCTAAGGATTTAATTAGTATTAGCTTACTTTGAACTCAGAAGTAAACACACTAATACAGCATAACTGGAACAAATCTATGAAGACTTTTGTACACAGTGTTCCAGTAGAAATAATATTGTTGTTGCCAGTAGCAGGACATGTGCCTCATGATGTACCTTGTGCTAAAAGTACCTTATGCAAACAACACAAGCTCCAGTCAGGGCTTGTACCAACTTACTCTGTGATCTTCCTGTGTGAACTGGAGCTTGGTACCAGTGATTCCCTGTTAGGAGGTGAAGCTGAAGCATGAGATCACAGTGAAAACCTTGAATGTATGGTGCAGGTTGAAAATTGAGATCCAAGAACTGTGACCAACTTGCTGATGGTCACCTATTTGCCAGGAGCTGGTGCTGCTCTGAAACAAGAAGGTGCAGCCAGGCAAGGAAGGAAAACAGCCACGTGATGTAGTAAGATACCTGCTACAGCCTGGAAAATAACCCCAGCAAAACATCACCCACCTGTCATTCAGGAACCCAGGAAAAGAGCTCAGAACCATCCAGAGACTGAAAACAAATATGAAAGGAGATCTCAGATTTGTAGGTGATGGCAGGGGACAAAGAAAAGGCCTGTGTTAGGTCCAGCTTCTCTTGTCAGAGAGCACTCATTGATTGCCCACACTGGGTAAAAAAAAGACCATTTGGGGCCACAGCCATCAGTACAGGCTGTGTGGGTTGAGTTTTAATGTGTGTTTTGTTTCAAAGTTTGATTTATCCGTCTCCCATCCCAGCAATCTCTAATTTGTAGGTATATACATTTATTCAGTATAAACAATAGGCAAAGAATGAAGATGCATTTTGGAAAAAATTGTTATCTCTGTACTTTTTGTTGGAAGTACTAAAAATTCCCTATGATGATCTTAAACCATTCAAAGTTAGACAAGTCTGATGAGCTGTCATGTCCTCTGAAAACATCAACCAGACTTCTTCTGCCATTATTGATCAGTGTCAGATCAGTGATTTATTCATTGAAAAGGGTCTGTACCAAAAGTGAACTTCATCTTACCTCTGGTATATAGTAAATGCTCCTGAAAACACCAAACCTATAGCTGGATCTTGACTGATCAGTCCTCCTGTCCTTCTTCTTCACCCTCTGTGTTTTGACTTTGTAGCTGGGGTGTTCTGCTCTCTGTGTTTCTTTCTAGAGAAGAGCTACTGTACAAATTTAAAAAATATTTTTATTTTAGTGTTCCTAAGAAGCCAAAATTATCTAATTAACTGAGCACTTTCTTCCAGTTGACAGCCAACAACTGAAAAATGCGGAAGAATGAGTCCTGTATCCTTTCTGGAAGTTAATTTAGTTCATTTGATGGTGCAGTAGGAAAGTAAAAGCTGATTTTCCAGGGGACTGAGTCACCAGAGAAGGATTTCATTTCCAAATGCTAATAACAGGTGATGTACTTTACTGGTGATTACTGCTTGGAAGCTGGCTTTCAAAGTAAAGGTGATACAGGAGAGAGAAAAAATAGGACACAACATATTGTTTCGAGTGCTCATTAACTGCATGGTGATTTTCAACACTAAAAGATTTTGAGAACCACTGAGCTGATTTTTTTGTTGTTGTTATCATTGTGCTTCTGCCAAATGGACTGTGCCTGCCCTATAAGGACTCCATCCCTGATTCTCAGCCTATGAGGTCAAGTAATCGCTGTGGCTCACTGATATGGCAAACTGGTAAAATACACTGGGTCACTTTGACAAGTGCAAATCTAAAAGACAAAAACAACTTGGCTTTGGTAAACTTCTGTGAGCTGATTGCTACCTGCCTTCTGATCCCCACATGCAGCTAATTCTGTGCTGCTGGACTCTGAATTAATTTTACACTCAGTACCAAGGCTCTCTCCAGTGCAGGAGAGTGGGAGACCTTTGAGTGCGCCCATGCTAGCACCTTAATTTATGTTGGGAGTACTTCAGAAGTGAACCCCAGTCTCAGCACACTTAACTGTGTGTTGGGTCAAATTGTCCCACAGCACACAGACTCAATACTTTCTGAAGAAACGGAATCTGGTAGATATGCCTCTAGATCCCCTCCAATGCCCTCTGCCTTCCAAGGAGTGTTAAATTCCCAGGGACAGACCAGCTCCAGTCTAAAGTTAAACCTCTACTGTGCACACGGAGTCCTTGGATCCAACCCACTTCCATTGCATTGCTTTTCAGGATCCAGTGCGTGCAGCAGCCCCAGTCCCCATGCCCTCCAGGGAGAGGACTCCGAGCAGAAACAGCAGGGAGGGCAGGAGCAGCATTCAGCTGTGCTCAGCCCAAGAGCTTCTGAAGCTTGAGAACAGCAGGACAAGAACTCCTCTGGAAATAAGCACCCACATACTTTTCTTTAAAAACTAGACAAAGGGTCAGTCTTCATAAAAGAAAGCAAAACAAAACCTAGGTGAACTTTGCTGATGCTGTTTTTCTTCAGCAGCTGAAGGTTGGAAAATCTGCTGGTGTTTCAGAAGGTTTTTAAGGTGGGAAGTGGAAGTTTTCTGTTTTGTATTTCAAAGTCAGGTGTCTTGTGTGTACTTCTGTTCAAAGTCCATGGACAAACCCCTCACTTTCCGGTGTGCCTGCATCACATGTTCTTTTTTTGTCTCTGCTGAATCATGCAGTAGAAATATCAGACAATATTAAACATATTATAATTAATAACACTACACCTTCAATTATTACACAAAATCATTCTATACACTTACTACTAACTTAGGACTTTGCAATGCCCTTGCTTGAATATGTACTTAGGGACACATTTATTTTGGTAAAAGCCTAGAAATATAGTTTAAATAGAAGTGTGATCATTATAACAATAGAAATTGTTTCTGAGAGTTAATTATTCTGCAGTAACCAATTTACAGGGTTTTTTGAAATTTCTGAAGGATTTGAATAGATGGGCTGTTTACAGTTTCAAGGCAAGAAGAAACCATTGTGCAAGCTATAAAATCTTTAAAAAGCAACAACACGCCTGTGTGCTACAACCTCCTCAATATTTTTCTGATCCACTTTTCTTCTCAGACACTGAACATATAAATCAGACAATTGAAGACAACAGATTTACAAATATTTTATATTTCTATAGCTGGAAAGTGGATAGAACATTATTCTCTCCTCTTTTTTTTTTCTGAAAAATAGCAAAACTCCCTCCCCAAATAGGTTCTATAACAGAATTCAAAAGCCAGAGCTGATTTTCTCATATAAATTTTATCAGCAATTTCATTAACTGAAATAAAAACCCCAAAACAGTGTCATGACAACTGAATCCAATGCCTTTTACAGTTCATTTGTAGAAGCAGAAGTAAAGGTTGTCCAAACCAAAAAATGTGATTTATTCCAATGTGATTTATACAAAGTTTAAATGGACTCATCTTAAGGTTTTGGACCAAATTTGTTTTAAACTATTTTCAACTCATTCCCTACCAGCCAGTCTAACACTGTTAAAGTCTTAAGTTAACTTGAACTTAAATTCAAATGTGAGACTTCAGATAATGTAAGCTAAAACAAGATGTTTGTTAATGAGAATGTTCACAGGTCTAAAATACAGAGTTTTTCATTAAGCTGGTGTTGACTACAGCCATCTGTTCTAATTTCAAATGCCATAATATTGTTCAAGTACCTTTAAACTATTTACTGTGATTTAGAAAAAGTTTGATAAAACCATTTGACGTAACTTGTTACGACATGACTTGGAAGGTCAGAGTTTGACCTTGCTTGTAGTAGTGAATTAAATATCTCCCCAGAAGCTGATGGTCACATTTACAGAAATGGAAATGAAAGCAAATCAGATCCATTAAGTGCACACTTGCAAATTATCTGTTACACAAAACAGTGTGAAAAGAAAATCAAGGTCCTGCTGTTAGTAGAGTAATTGCAGAAATGCAGCATGAATAATGTAATTCAGATTACATATTAAAAATGGGGAAGAAATCACTTTTCTTACAGCAGATTTTGAAAAATATGTCTGAAATGATCCTTAGAATTCTCAATGTTTTCATAACTGGAGTTTAAAAACTCTGGTTTGGACGGTAGAAACTTTTGCTTTGAATATAACACTTCTTCTGAAACATTAACTTTTTTAGCTTAGAATATACTAGATTTTGTAATGAAAATTATGTGACTTAAAAGCAGAATTCATGATATAGAAAACAAGTCACTGTAAAAATTTTTAAAATATTAGGTCACAGAAGCAAAATATAATTCTATTTTCTTTATTTCCTTTTTTTTCATGGTTAAAAGGAAGTGGTTTTTAAGTGGTTCTTTTGGTGAATTTTTTTTTTTTTTTTTTGGTTTTATCTTGGTTTGGAGGTTTTTTTTTTTTTGGGGTGGTTTTTTTTTTTGGGGTTTTTTTTTGTCAAAAGACAGTATTTGAAAAATTCATTATTAATTCTGGGACATACATTCCACTTTTAGGATACCATTCATCTGGTGAGCCAGTCTGAAGTACAAATACAGTTATTTTCCAGAATCTAGTTTCACATTCTGTGTTTTTATTTTGTTGATTCTACCCCTCTGAAATATGAACATGTATGACTTGCATTGTTTGAAGTCTGTCTTCTATCTTCTTCATGCAGAGGGAGAAAAAGAATAACCTGTTGGAATCATTTTGTCTTCTATTAAAGTGGCTCAGGAGCAACGGACAAGGATGCTGTATGTGTTTTTTAAAACAATCATAGAATCCTAGAATATCCTGAGTTGAAAGTACCCACAAAAATCATCAAAATCCAACTCCTGGCCCTTCACAGGACAGGAGAGCCTGTACCTGAGAGCATTATCTAAACACTTATTGAACTCAGACAGGCTTGGTGCAGGTTCTAATTTTTGACATTTTGAGATGGTTTTCCAGTCAGTTTTTGCCTCTTTAATTTAGTACAATTTTACCAACTTTGAGTCCAGGTGTCACTTCAGAATCACCCAGCATAAGTTGTGGAGTAATCACTCTACATATCTGTTGAGTAATACTTGTGCACTACTATTGAAACCACTCTTTGTGCATGTGGAAATGTTTAGCTGTTGCTCAGGGAAAAAAGAAAAAGGCCTACAGAAGTCTTGTAGTTCTTAGAACCTGTGTGTTATATGTATATATAGATGTATATATGTGTGTGTTGTACAGAGACCATAGTGTTTTCAACATATGAAAATTTTGTGAGGAAGAGTATAGAGATTGAAGTTAGCCACATTGATATTTCCAGGTTATCTCCTCAGAGCCCTGCTGTCAACAGTAATTCTGTGACAAGGATGTAGTCCAGCAAAAATTAATACTATGCCCATACCTCTAAACAAAATGTCCTTGGTACTGGGGGGCAAGTTGCCTGGCAACATGAAATATCTTCTTTGTGTTAATGTAAGGGCCATAAGAACATCTTGTATATAAGCATTTCCTCTGAGCTATTCCTCTCTGACTCATTATGAATGTCAGTTCTGGCTAAATCAGCAGATCTCTCACTGCTCACAGTCTGCAGCTAAATGTGAAGCTGAAGAGAGATGTGGTATTCCTACCACTCCATACATGTTCATTTTTATCAAAGTCAGGATTTTACTCTGTCAAGTCCCCTTTAAATGGATGATATTTCTGGTCCTCTGATTTCAGTCCACATTCAATTAGGAAGGATAATAGTCTATGGTATGATATCATGGATTCCCATGTAACAGAAAATAGCTGCTAGTGCCTCTTTGTGAAAAAACATCACTACTTTGGGAAAAGGCCAGGAAAGGGCTTCTGTTCAGTGCAACTCTTGTCTTTATAAACTGTAACAAGAGCCAGAGAAATATAGACCAGATATTTTTCTGGAGACTCTTCAGTGTCACCTCTTTTGTTGTAATGATTTTTATTTAATTTATTAAGTAGTCATTTCCAATTAGGCATTTCCAATTAGTCTTGGCTATTCATCTTGGATGCTCCATTAACAGCAAAAAGAGAGAGACGACTCAAAAGGTAAAAGCTTGGCCTTATGGAATTCCTAAATTTTTAGGGAGGTATTTCAATGTGACTGGGATTTAGGCTTTAATATTTAGGCCCTATTGAGTGGCCTTATCACGTCCCTGTAATTAAAATCAGTTCTGCTGCTTTGTAACATTTTAACTGAAGAGCTACTTCTCATTTGATGACAGAATGACCACATAATGTTTCATACATAAAATAACTGGAGTAAAAACAGAAATAAAAAGTCACACGGAAAAACTAAATTTTGGCAGAAAATTGGTCCATTGATTCTTATGATGTGGATGATTAGAGATTTCCCCTTTTAGAAACCTCTTAGGTAATTTTTTGACAGTTAAAATTCGTAAGTTGTCTGAAAGTAGACAAAAGGCAAATCAGTAACCTTTATTAATCACCTTTATGGCTTTAAGAGTAGAGAGTTCAGATACTTGCCAAAGTGCTTGAGTCGTGGAGCCACTGGGGTCATTGGGAGTAATCTGTGTGTAGTGTGGCTGCATTGAAATTTCCCAGGTGGCTGTAGAAAACAGGGAGAGAGGACAGCCTTAGCTGTCCTGCGTGGGTTTTGTGATTTAACATGTCACTGTGCGTCATGCAGCAGCAGTGTCTGACCGCACGCATGCTTTTAAACCTCCTTGCAAATGTGAGACGAGGTGGAATAGCTACAACCTCCTCCATCAGTATATACCATTTTGTTTTCCAAAGAGAATACAAACATCATCCATGACTGTGGCTCAATGGATGAACAGCAGTTTATGAAACTGGTAAAATCTTGCCTGTGCCCCTGATTTTAGATAAGCTGCTGGTGAGAGTCTTTGAGATGAGGTATTTTGCCTGGGCTCCTAACCCTTCCTCACATATTTAAGGTAAAAGGGTAGAAATCTGTGTGCAGCCTGGGGTAGGGGATTTGCTTTATTTGAGTACTGACTTTTATTAAACACGCTGAAATGATATGTAGATGGCTTTAGAGCAGAGTGCTCTTCAGTGAAGTGGCCTCTTAAGTGCATGAGTTAAAATATCCATGGGAGGTGAAGAGACTGCAAAATGTACAAGTATTCCCCTGGAGGGAATTCTGGGTTTGAAACTGGACAAGTATCAGGCCTGTTTGGTACAATTTTTCTAAATTAAAGTGTGGCCTCTGTTAGGAAAATGTTGGATTCTGGTTAACAGTTTTCCTATATTTTGTTCCCTGAAAAATACAGAGTACTGTCGACAGGAGCCATTTTTCAAACTCCTTGTAGAGGCAAAAAAGTGAGGAGAACTTGTTCAACTAAAACTGGCCTTCTTTAGGAGCAGGTGGAGAGCATGTTCTTTGAAAGATATTTGTCCAAATGCCTCCATTTCAGGATCACTAACCTCATGCCATAGTGCACAGAAAATTCCAAGAGAAGCTGACTAAGCCTGTGAATTTTAGATATTGCTTTGATAGTGACCTTTTAAATCATTCTATAAACTGGAAATAGTGGTGTTTTACATAGAAAGGAAATGTACAGTGCACTTGAACAAGCAGATCACAGGAGGTCGTGGAAACAAAGACCACACAACCCAAGGGAGCAATTCCACTCTGGCCCACAGTCTTTATTTGTAAATGCCGTGTGGTCTGGATGTCAAAGCACTTGACATCTCTGCTTTAAATAATTTGTCATGGTTGCTTTTAAAGTTCAGAGCACTTGTTCATGGCCTCTCTTGAAAACCCACAATAAATATTATCATTTCAGATGAACTTGACGGTCTTTGAAGTTGTTTTGATTCTAAAAATGGTAATAGAGCCTATGTGCAATATTTTATTTTACAAAATTAAGACTCTTGTACACTTATGGCAGAAAAAATATGTACAAATCCTTTTTTTTTCCCCACCTTAGATTCATTGCTCCAGAAGTACTGCAGTAGGATGCATTTTCCTAGCACTTTCAGTGTGACTTTTCACAGGGAACTAAATTCTGAAAGGCAAACAAGATCAGGAGCTTGATTCTGCTTCATTAAATGCCCAAAACATTACAGCCAGGCTTAGTAGAAGTAATATCATAGCTGAAAACTAGGTGGTCCTTTGGTGGCAGGACCACTGATGGACCACTGCCCAGAGAATCAGTAGAGACAAGATAGTAACGGGTTGCAGAAGATGAAAGTTGGGAAACAAATTTCAAGAATTTTCTTCCTTCTGGAGTGAAAAGTAACCTCAAGAGTCATTGAAAAGTAAAGTAGTTTGACACCAGAAAGGATGATTGTGGGATGAGAACAGCTGGAAAGAAAAAATAAAGTTATTGTTTTGGCAAATAGCAAAGCATTTAACGTGTAGAAGTGTTTTTTCCCCTAAGCCTAGCAGGAAGAAAGGTCTAGGCCTGGAAAGTTGAAGAGTGGGAAGAGGGATTGGCAAAGACCCAGATAACAGATGAAAACTTCATCTGCAGCCTTTTTGTGACTTGTGACTACCAATATTTCCAGCCTCTCATACTGAACATTGAAAAGACAGGACCTTACATGTGAGAAAGGCTTTTAAGTTACAAATTTTTCTACATGTTCTCATTCAGAAGTTTATGCTCATGATGCTTAAATAGGAACATTATGTGTACAGGAGGTTGACATTTTCTTGAGATAACTTAGTTGCATTTTATTCTTAGTAGTTTACTCTTATCCAATCTATTTTGCCATAAACCCACTCAAATTTCAAATATTAACTGAGAAAAAAGTTGTGGAGGCTATGATCCCATTTTCCTAAGTAAATTCAAGATAAACATTGGCGCTCTGAGTGTCTGGATGAATCTTTTGCTTTCTGCTTGTTTTGAACTAATCAACAAAATTGTCTTGTTTCTTCTTATTCTTAATTTGAGTATTAGAATTATTTTCTTAACTTTTTGTCCTTGTTTAGTGTTGCTTTTTATTTTTGTTTTGTTGAGATTCACTAAGAGAAATAATTCTATCCTTTTCTCTTGCTTTTGAAGGTATTACTGCTTTGTTTTGTATGAAAGATGCTGTACAGAAAGAAGCTGCTCTTTTGTATGATTTCCTTGCTGGAAGAACCAGTCTGTCTCAGTCTGACCCAATGCTTCTGTCATGTGTGTCTAAATAATAAAAAAGTGTAAGTTCAATTTATGAGGATTTTTACTTTAAATAGTTAAAGCAGTTGCAGCTCATGCTCCACTTTAGACACCAAACTACCTTTCTGAATGCCTCAGGAAAAACAGCACTTACAGACAATATTTGCATGTTCCCTTAAGGGGGATAAAGGCTCTCTTTTATCTGAGAGAAGGAAAGCAGAGTTATGATATCCTCTTGGAAAATCAGCTGATAGAGTTACAAGCAGGACAGACTGGCATTCTGGAAGGAATTGTGGCAATGTTCCTCAAATGTGTACTTCTCCAGCTGAGATGTACTGATGTGACCAAAGTCACAACCCTTCTTTCCTGCTGATGGTGCGCTTGGCGCTCAGTGCCTGGTTCCTGCTCAGCTCACTATTGGGTACTGAAACCCCCTTGTTTTTCCTGCTGTCCCATGGCTGCTCCTTTTACTGCTTCTGAACACTGTTTCTGCTTTTGTTTCTTGTCACTGTTTCGCTGTTGCTATTCCCAGTTTTTCAAACACATCTCAGCACTGCAAGATTTCTTCTCCCTTGAGGTACAGCTGCATCAGCTGTGGGTCACAGCACAAGTCTGTGAGCTCTATCCCAAACCTTGTGATTTTAAAACCACAAATCCAAGTTTGACTAAAGGAAATTAGTTTCATTTTGTATGAAACTAATCCCTTATAAAGCCACTTATGTCTGAATTAAATTTGCTTGATTCCCTCTACAGTTAAAGCAGAAGTAGCTACTGTAGGAGCAAGATTCATCTCATTCTGATAATGATGCTTAAAGTAGGTCAGGCAAATTTCACCAAATGTATGTTCCATATGATGGGGCTCCCAAAGTGATTTGCTGTGATGTTGACATCTTTGCTGTATATCTCTAAATCTAGATAAGAACTAGGAGGGTATTATGTCAGAAGAAGAAGAATCAGGAGGGTATTATAGTGAAGTATCCTTATTTTTTTCTCACATTGGAAGATCACTAGCAGACAAAATGAGGGTCCTTGCCTAGATGGGCATTTTGTTGACTCAGTACAGCCATTCCCATGTTCTGATGTAAGCCCATCTTTTATGCCTAACATGACTTTTATGGTATATATTTGCAAAACTGGTGGCAGAGGTCTAAACTGAAAAATCAAAGTATGAGCTGCAATTTGCAGTCAGAGTACACACAAGCCCTCTACTTCATCCCTCTTCCTTGACAGTGAAGATTCTTTTTCTCTTCTGTCATTTCCTACCTTGTTTTAAAGACTTTCTTTCTGCTGTGGCACCAGCTTGGTGTTACTTCCTCACTTCCAGCATAGAACAGGAGATCCAATAATCTCTTGAATAAAAATACAGATGTTAATAACATATATAAAATGCAGAATTTTTTTGACATAAATTACCATACTGTTTATAATGTACAAGAAAAGAAAAAGAAGGAGAAAAAAACTTTAAAAAATCAAGCAAATATTAGTAATTTCTTCTTCTCTTAAAATCATGAACATACCAACTGAATAAAAATCAGGCCAAACAGATAGGTTGATATCAGATGAATTTCATGAAAGGAAGGAAATATGTAGTTATCCTAAATTTACAAAACCACTTTAAATCTTCTTATGAAGTCATGATCTATTTTATTCAAATTGGTTCCTATTTTCAGCTCATTTAAAATTCAACAATTCAGAAAAATCAAACATATTTTGTCTGTCAGTGAATAGGGTGGAGATAACAAAGAGAATGAGACAACACTTATATGGAGATGAGGGATAGAAAACTAAGTAAACCAAGTTTGCTGAGAAAGGATTTGACACTATATATGTGGTTTCCTGCTTATAAAGCAATAACATTGCTGTGACAAAGCCATGATTATAACCTGAAAGTAGTTTTGTCAGTCAAGCAGAAAGGCTGATGCTGGGAGGCACCTCAGGAGATTGCCTAGTTCAGTCACCTCTCTGAGAGCAAGGTCTGCTAGAGAAGGTGGCTCAGGGCCATGTGCAACTGGGCTTTGAATATCTCCAAGAAGGGAGTCTTTAGAGACTCTCCAGGCAATGCATTCAGTGTCTGACCACCCTCAGAGTGAATTTCTTTTTTCCTATCCATATTGTTATTTTGTGTTTCATTTCATTTTGTGTCCATTACCACTTGTCCTGTCACTGATCACCACGGGGAAGACTCTGGCTCTGCTTTCTTTACTACCAGCATGAGACATTTATGTCCTTTGCTAAAATCCCCCATAGTCTTTGCCTGTCCAGGCTGAGCAGACCCATCTCTGTCTCTCCTTGTATGATGGATGCTTCAAGCCCTTAATGGCCTTCACTGCACTCACTCCAGTATGTTCACATCTCTCTTGTACTGGGGAGCCCAGGTCCAGACATGTGAAACCCCCCCTGTGGATCCCCTGATGGGGAGACACCTAAAAAATTCTGTGACAGGATTGAGAGACGAACAGGACTTTGGTTTTTTTGGTCTTCAGGTTGTTGTTTATTTTCTCTCTTATCAACAGCTCAGTACACCATCTACAAACCAGACTTAGCACACAGGGAGAAGGAACCAAAAGTCACAAGACACACAGGTTCAAGGTCTTTTAAAATTATTTTGTCCAATCAATTCTTAGAATGTACTTTATTTTTACATTTTTACCATTAACTAATTATTTGTCTGTTCACACAACGTCTGCATTGCAGCTCTTTCTAACCAATCACTCTGTGCTACCAACACAGCAGAACAAGAAGATCAGACAATGCCCAAAATCCTCCATCTTGTCTCCTATCTACCTCCACACTAAAACTCCAAAACTCTGAGTTTTTCACCCTGTGATAGATTATCTATTTCACACACTTGTAGATTCCAATTCTCCCCAAAGTCTTGGAAGCTTTCTCCATGGATGAAGATTAAAAGCAGTGTTCTCCTGGGGATCAGGGCTTCTCAGGACAGGCAGAGGAACATTCCCTGTGCCCTGGGTTCCAACACAGACACAGCACTCCAGGTGTGTCTCCCCAGGGCTGAATGGAGGGCAAGGAGCACCTTCCTCTAGCTGCTCTAGATGATGCTCTGCCTGATGCAGCCCAGGAGCTGGTGCCCTTCTTCACCTCAAGGACACTTCTGGCTCATGGGCAACTTGTTCCCTGCCAGGACCCACCAGGCCTGCAGTGCAAAGCTGCTTTCCAGCCAGCTGGCCCCTGGTTGGAGCTCCTGCTGTGCGAGTCTCCCTCTCTTGACCCGATGAGCAGAGATGCTGCTGATCCCTCCCTCAGGGCAGCTGAGGCTGAAGGTCGTGAGGCTGCAGGTCTCAGAGAGAACCCAGCCACCCTCCTCCTCTTCACCCTGAGGCTCTGCAGGCTCCTGGCCTCCTCCTGCCGTGAGAGTTCCCTGTGGATGCTGTGGTTGCATCCTCTTTCCCAGCAGCAGCAGGCACCCTGGTGTTCCTCAAAGGGCTCCCAGGAGTCCCCCAGGAGCGTCAGGAGAAGTTCCCAGAAGACAGACAGGATCTCAAAGCACAGCCAGAAACCACTGCCTGGGCTGTGGTGTCTGCCAGCTGTGCTGTGGGGCTCTGTGGGACTGGAGGGAAGCAGCTGCTCTTGTGTAATGTTTTTTACGAAAAAAAAAAAAGAAAATATAAAAAGTGCATCCAGGAAAGTTAAACACAAACAGAGGAAGACAAATTATTCTTCTGTGGATAATAATATACACTTCTAAAAATACCTTCAGAGGTCTTATCAGTCCTTGAAATTTCTGAGAATGTTTGGGAATATTGATATATGAGTGTATTATTGTGTTAAAGGTCTCTGAACACTTTTCTCCTTGGAAAGGAGAGATCAGATTAAGTACTGTGGTTCCAGGAACTGTCAGTTATCATAGTTGCTGTAAGTAAATTCTTAATGGACTGTTGTGATAAAGCTGAAGTGCTTTATTCTCCTTTATCATATTGATTTTAATAGTAAAATTTATCATGGAAAGCTTTAGTGAGAAGAGTCTTTTTGATTTGTTGAAATGAAAATCCAGATAATACCCAATAATTCTGAAGTGAAGTTTTCTAGAAGTTTCACCTCATGGGAAGTTTGGACATTTTATTTCAGTTTCTCTCAAAAGGAAATGTTGAAGAACTAAATAGGCATGCAGAACAGAAATTCCAGAATTTGGGCACTGTAACTTTCTTTGAGATAAAGGTTATGGTGTTTCTTTCTTCTTCTGCCTATCCTACTAATTTCATGTCTCTTATCAAGTTACATTTTGGTAATAAAGTCTGTACTGGGCAAGTAGATTTCAGTGTGTGCCCTAATGAGCTTCATGTGGGAACAAGACCTCTGTGTTTGCAGAGTTGCTTGCATAGATCCAACATTTCTGGTTGCATCTTTCATGCTTGCTGAGTTTGAGCAGCATCGCTTTATAATGGTCCCGATTTTCCCTGCAGTCTCTTCCAAAGACTGAATTGCTTGAGGATGAGTGTTGTAATTGAGAAATTAGTAGTTTAAATGCTTTTATGTGTAACATACTTAGTGTTTTCTGCTTTCTGGAGAGTAGCCAATCATGGTGAACTGATTTTCTGTTGGTCTTGACAAGGAAACCATCAAAAACTTGGGGCTAACAGAACTGTGTTCCAAACACATGTGGCATTGCATTCTACAAATTGATAGTAGGCAGAGAATATGGGCAGAACTGATTAGTCAGGCAGAGGGCTCAGTTTGGTACTCAGTTTCTCACAAAATAATTTTTGACCTTTTTTTTTTGCAGTAGCTGTCTTCTTTAAAAGGTTCTTTCTTGGGAAGTATGTAATTTTCACTTGAAGATATTTTCCTATTTGAAGATTATAGGATTAAAAACCCCCAGAACATACTGTGAGTAGCATTTATTCCTGCTTTAATGCAACAGGCCCATGAAAGCAAAACTAGTTTTGAGGAATATAACAATTATTATCTGGATCTAAATCCTGAGGTGGAGTACCGAACAAGTAAACACAAAACTTTCTCAGAAATGTGTTCATCTTCTCCTAATTAATTAGGAAATTAATTAGGAAATTAATTGCCTCTTGGAAGTCTCATTCCAATAGGCAGGTGTGGTCATGAAGGTTGTTCCATTTCCTTGGTTCTTCCTCTACCAAGCATCTTATATTATTGATTGCAAGTGCAGCCTTTAAATAAACAGCCCCATCCTCAAAATGCATCCTCCTACCCTGCAGGAAAAAATTGGGAGTGAAGGTAGGAAGGAGCTAACTTTTAGTATTGGGAATTTTGTTTCTATGTTTTCCTAAAGAGGTTCTCTATGGGAAGTAAATAAGTTGGTGTAGAAAATTAATACTGCTATTAGGAAAAATGAAATTAAAAGAATTTATTTTTGTTTGTAGAAAAAAATTTACTTAGAGCAATAAAAAATAAAGCATACCTGAGCCTTTCTCATAAAATTCAAATCCAGTATGATTTAATATTAACTGGGAATGATTTATCCCACAGGATTGAGCTCAGGATTAACAAGTCCATCATGTGCTGGAATGAGGGGCTTATTTCATCTTCTTAGCTGCATACTCTGTTATTTTCCAATTGAGATCATTGAAATGTGATCCTACCCTGAACAAAAACAAACTCTGGGTTCCTCCCCCCAATATGAGACTCTTTGTAACACAGTTCTATTTGTATGTCATGACATTCTGTTTCACACATGCCTTTTTTCTGTGAATAACAACAACTTTTTAAGGCACATCTCTCAGAGACAACTACTGTGGGTCAAGGTCACTGGAATCATATCTCCCCAGGAGACACATTTGGAGCATCTGTCACTGAGAGCCTCACAGATGTTAAGTTTATTATGTATCCCTCATTTTTGGCACTATCATTTGCTTCTCTGTAACCACTGCAAAAGAAGTATTCCGTTATCATTTCCAACAGTAGTCAGAAAGTTAAGCCAGAAAGTTAATCACTGGAAAAGTCATTACCAGGTCATCCTATGATTCAGTTCATGCCCAAAGCAAAATTATCACTACACAGTTCCAACCTATGCCCTTTCTATTTTGTGGCTGATGCCTGAATTTTGGGATTTTTTTTTGGGTCTCTCTTTTCCCCACCCACTGCCTGGGAGGTATCTGAGAACCCTTTTTGCTCTGGTTGTCCTCTCTATCCCATGGATGCGGTGGTTCCTACCCAGGAATATCACCTGTCCACATTTGTGTATGCAAACTTAAATCCTATTTTAGTTGGTAGGAGGGCTGAAACATAAGTCTTGGGAGCTATATTTGCACTTATCTTTGAAAAAAAAAGTTGAAATAAATGAGAATTTTTAATAGAATTTGAAAGCTAATGCATGCATTTATCTTTTCACAAAATTAAGCACTTGGAATACACAAAATTTCAGACTAAAGCATTACTCATTTGGAAATATAGCAGTTAAAATCTCTGGCAGACTTTAAAACATTTCATCACCATTCAGAAGAAGATGCCAAAACCTCAAGATAACTCACAGGAATACTCCAGTGCTAAAAGACACTGAGCATCTTCTTTGCTGCTGCCAAGCCTAGCATCTTTCAGTATAAAGTATGACAGTGAAATGACCTTTAAGAGACTCTGTCTGGTAAACTGAGATCAAGAGTGACATCAGTCCTGAAACAGCTGCACGATGGGTGATGACTGATAATTTTTTTCAAGTAATTTGATTCTTCCATTAAGAACCCAATTTTCAGAAGAGTTCATAGCTCAGTAGCTCCATCTGCAGCTCTCAAAGCTAAGGCCAGGCCTGAGAAAACACCTCCCTATGGACACTTCCCCCCGAAGTTGTGGAAAAACTCACTGGTACTGTACCCATGTGAGTTGGTGAACACCACAGCACTAACCTGGTGGAGACCTAGCTGGGATCTTAGACCTGCTCTTTGCTTGCTTGTAAATATCTTATCCAGCACTGCCCTGAACCATACATAGAAAACTTTAAAGTTTGCTTATATGGTTTGGCTTCTGAAGAGGTTCTACAAGTGGAAAAGCAATTATGTAGCTTAAACCTCAAGTGCATGAATAGATTTGTGTCAGGAAATTTTCACAGTGGTTTTGCTCTGTGCCTATATTAAACCAAGGCTATTAATAGGGTTGAAATGTTCTGGTAAGTCTCATGAACTTTCACATCAAACTGAGACAGGAAACATTTTTAAGTCTTGGATAAACTCTTGTATACTTTTCTGTGACTTGCTCTGCTTACCTCTGTTCTTCTTGTTTATTAGAAAAAACAGGAAAGGGAAGGGTCAAAATGAAATTTGAGGAGTTGTTCTCACAGTGATCCCGGTCTGCCTGACAGCCAGAGCCATCCGAAATTGCCTGAGAGCTTTGCTTTAGAGAATAAAGGACCAAGCATGTTCCCAATTACAGCTGGTAACCACATGTCCTGGGGTGACTTTATTATTGGATTTGTTTTCTAGAGGGATCCCAATTTGGAAGTTTTGGCCTAAACCAGGACACCACAATAATTAATCCAATAAATATAGCTCATTTTTAACTGGCAGCCACTAACAATACATTTTGAGAGGTGTGTTCATTGTTTGAGCCAATGAATACTCGATAGTAATGTAAGAGATAACTAGCTAGACTTGTCTGAAATGTCAGGGATTAAATAACAATTGTCTGAAATAACAGGAATTCACTCTTTATGACTGCAGGTCACTTCAAGGATTCAGCATGCTGAAAAACTATGATCATTATGTCAAGTAATGAAGAGAATTTAAATAATGTTATTCCAAAAGAAGAATGACTTTGCATATAGTGAAGGTTCTCAAGCAGCTTTTTTAGTCTTCAAATATTTTCCTTCTTTGTACCAACGTGATACCAACTTATGTTTAAACTCTGCTTGTCCTCTCCACACGCATACATATTAACATACAGGAACACATGCACGTGATTTTATGGAGGAACAGTTATACAGTGTTGTTTCCATTGGTTTATTCCATGAGGAATGGTTAGTGTTCTGTTTCAGACATTCCTAACTGGGTTATCTCTTACAGTCATTAGCCTCTTCCACCAAAATATTGGATTATGCATCATAACTAAAATTAATAAATTGACTAATTCAAGACATCAATTTTTATCATTGTGAAGCATATGTTCCTGAAAACATTCTCTTCCCCTGTGCCTGGGGAGACTATGGGGCTGTTTTTATGGAGACTCTTCCTTGAATCATTGTATTTATAAATGCAGAGTCATTCACATTCCCAAATCTGACCACTGGCGTGTCCTTCCTTCTTATCCACTCATCCATTTTAATGTGTTTCATCTATGAGTCCCACTTTGTCCACAGTTTCTAATTTGATTTGTAATACTTTCTGTCTTGGATTTCACTTGAAGGACCTTACACTATCCAAGAATTTGCCCACACATCCCTGTTTCTCTCTCATTTCATATTCACTCCCTCATTCCTACCTTGTAACCTGTTCAGTATGTCCCTGACACTATTACTACACAAGGGACTTTCAAACAAGCTAAAAGATAGAACTGATACTATCAGCCTGAACAGAATTACTGTTTAAAAATCTTTTAGTCTTGTTATCATGATTTCATGTCTTAATATCTTCCTACCTTTCAGATTCTGTAGATTTGGCTTTATTTTTTAAGCTTTTGTTTTTTTTAATTTGATAAGAAACTTGATAAAGCAATTTATTTAGGGTACCACAGAATTACCTGCCTTTCTCTATGCTTCCATAATTTTCTATACTATTTAATGTATAAGTTTGAACCTTGTAAAGATGAACACATTATTAGTGAGCAGCAGAGTTAAGGATTAAAAGTCTCAGATAAGGGGTTCAGATTAAAGTGAACTTCTCTATTTCTGATTTAAATTACAACAAGGACAGAAAACAAGATCCAAAAAATATTTATGATGATGCTTTGTAAATGTGTAGCATTACAGGGAATCAAGTTATGCATGGTAAACAGGGTAAGCAGGCAAATAGCATAAATCCAAGAAAGACCTAAGAAGCAGAGAAGCGCAGTAACTAGTTATAAATAACTTTGATTCAAAAGACTTATCTTTCTGTTTTGGAGCATATTTCACAGCAGTGTCTAATGTGCCTTGAAGCAAAACTGGCAGGAAATGTAGTAAAAGGTCATGCAATGTTTCAAATATGGTATCCTGGAATCCTGCTCTCAGCTGTCCTATAAATATAATCTTAGCTGTCCCTCTAAGAAGTGATACAGCCTCCCAAGGAGAACTGCCTCTGTTCTGGCACTGCATGCAGCCCTGGATATCAGGATGACCATCCTTGTGCCCACAGAGAATCCAGGTTACCAAGCACTTCCAGGAGAGTGCCCATGGATCTGACACTTCACAGGCACTACAAAATGCACGGCATTGCTTGCATCAATGATCCTGGTGGACTTCCAGGTGTTTTTTTCAGCATCATATGAGTGTTTGTCAATTGCATTTACCTATTAATAGCTTGCCTATTAATAAATAGGAAATAGAAAATTAATATTGGCTTTGTTAATTAAACACACTGTCCTCTGTTTAGTACCCAAATAGCAAGGCAGCTACATAGAGCAACTCTCAGATGTTACCAATTTTCCTGAAATAAGGCTACGTGCTGCCTGAGTCTTGCCTTTGTGACAACTTCCCTGTTTGTTGATATTAAAATCCACTTCCCAGGAGCACAAGTCTCATGCAGTCCAGAACAGCACGTACTGAGCATATACTGATTTTGAAGGATCTTTAACATAGCAGAGGTAGCCCACAAAAGGAAATTTCCATTTTCTTGCTATGTAGTTACACTAACATAAACACAAAAGAGGCATTTACTAAACAAGGCCTACAAATTACTACCCTAGTCCCACCCCAGTCCTAAGTAAAATTCCAGTCTCTTTGAATTTTAGCTATAAAGCTTGATTACTGAAGACCCCATCCTGCCTGGAAGGCAGTGTATTGTCAGAGTAACAAGACTCATTCCTTGCCTAAACCAAGCAGGAATGTCTCAGGAGAAGTGAAGTTTGATGCTGACAGGGTGTCTGCCTGGCACTTTGTTAAGATTATTTGAACATCCAGTCAATCATACATGTTTTGCCTGATGGTCCCTGTTACTGTGTAAGTTACTAATATCTTTTCTACATTTAGATTACCACCTTGAGAACTCATTTTTGCCTTTAAGGGTTTGTATAAATCCTACAACTCTTAGGACTAATGATGTGGAGTCACTGATGCATACTGAAGCACAAATAATATATTGGTAATAAGGTAGCTCAGGACAGCAGACAATTTTTGGAGGCTGCTGGCTTTATAAACAGAAATAATTTCAATAACTAATAAAAATAATGTAATAAGGACAGTCTAGTCAAATGTCTGTGTGCTAATGAAGTGTCTAATTTGCAGCCAGGCTTGAGTAAACATCCTGCAGTTAGAAGAAATTCCATATTGGTATGGTGAAGAAAATTTAGAATGCCAGACTTCTAATATTGGTTTGTTCATGTCTCTTGTTCAAAATTTAAAAAGACAAAATTTAAAAGTATAAAATTAGAGCAGTTTTTAAATATCTCAGGAATAGTTTCCCAGATGTTCAGCCACATATCCCTGGAAAATCATTCATTGCATTAGGCAATGGATAAAACTTATCCTATACTATTTGGTTCTACCAAAAGGTCCCAGATCATGGTGGCAGGGCAAGACTCATTTTCCTCAGGTCAGTGTAGTCAGGGCTGTGTTACCCATTCCTCCACTGCCTGGGGAAGAAACATTCTCATAATTACTCCATCAACTGCTCCTACTGTGCAAAACCAGTGCAAAGGTCCAAAGTGCCTAAATCATACTGTATTTGTTCTCCAAGTTATTTGCTGACATACACACTGTGCAAGGTCATTGACTTGTAGAGGGGCAGCCAGAAGCTCTTAGCCTGGATCAAGTTGAAATACATTAAATTTTCAAGGTATAGAAAGAAGTATGTGATGTTTCAATTCCTTGGGAAAAATACTGAAAAAACTCACAAGGGAACGAAAACCTTTTGTCAGTCCAGAGTCAGGTATCACTGTTTTGTCAGCCCTTCTGGTACATTTGCTATTTTGATGTTATAGGCACATTCTCAGTACATAGGTCATGTGAACATGACTTACAAAGCTCTATTTTTAGCCTGAATGAATACATATTTTATGAGAGGAAGAGTTTTCTTCATAAAAAGAGCTTGCAAATGATGTGAGACAGTTTTTTCCCACAGACCCTTACACATGTGTTGCAGACATTCAGAGTAACAAAAGTGTTTAATCTGGCTGGCTAGGACAGCTGCACGAGTTAAAATACAGCTCTAAGTTCATTGGTAGATGTTTCTACAACCAGATGTTCAACTTGTGCATCCTCTTATGCACTGAGTAAATTAAAGAATAATCTGTGATTACATTATGCTCTGTACTCTATTTCACTGCAGATTGTAGCAATTGTCTCAAAAACTTCCCAAAAGTTGAGGAACTAACTATAACTCAAAATACTCTCCATTTGCTCTGTCAACCTTCTTTCCTCATGCAGAAAAGGTTTGGTTGGTTTGGTTACGGCTGGATGAATGTTAGATGTCAATTCAGACATGTATTATCCAAGACAGCATTTGCATTCAAAAAAAAAAAAAAAAGAAAAAGAAAAAGGAAGAACTTTCAGTTTGTTGTGAATGCTACTAATCATTTACCCAGTGAAATTCTTAGTGTTCCAAAAAAAAATGATGGTAGCCAGCTGCTGTTCCTCTGCAAATTGCAGAGTCAATGTAGTGATCAAGCAGCCTGTGCTGGTGTAGAGCAGGATAAGAGTCAAGTACGTGTCTTTGCAGCCAGCTGTTTTCAGCAATTGCCAACATTCTCACCGCCATGGGTAGGCAGAGTCCATCTGCCTGTTACCGACTAAAAGATCATTTAAACCTCTACAAATACTTTTCCTTTGTTTAGTGTTTGTGCAGTCACTTGCCAATTTATGAAGGGCTGGATGAGCATCTGGGAAATGGAAATCATGTCCCTGTTTACAGAACAAATGGTTCATCACAGCTGCCCTTACTGGACTCTCTTTTGCTGCCCTTCCCTACTTGCTCTCACTGCCTGGGGTGTTGACACCAGCATGTATGCCTGGTATGCCAGTCAGACCATGAACAAATCCAGTGTTTGATTTGTTTGTTTGATTTTTTTAATATTTTTCTTTAAAGGCCTTCCTTTCCAGGCACAGGGTGAGAATCAGCAGACAGGAGGGAGAGGCCTATGTGTAATTTTATATCATCATCTCTATCAAACATATTTTAGACTCAATCCATAGCCTAAGCATGGACCGAATAGATCTGTAAAGATTAATGTAGAAATCAGGGAAAATGAAGTTACCTGAATTAAACTAGCCCACACTTGTTTCACTACACAGATAAGCCATCAGCCCTTGGGAAGAAGAAAGTTTTGAAACATGAGATTAGAAGACCCAGGACACAGATTTAGGATTCTCCCAGTTTAATTGATAATTGGATTAGAGTTTAAAGCCTTATGTAGCTCAGGCAAAAAGACACAATTTTTACAGTTCCTTATTCACCTTCCTCTGGAAAACATCAGTTTCTTCCAGGCTACTCAGTTCGGTGTAATGCCTTTGCAGCCTGAGGAGGTAACACCAGTGAACAGCACAGCTTTTCAGAAAAGTTGAAACAAGAAGCAGAAAGAAAGAAAACAAGTATGTCTTGTTCATACAAACAGGATTGGTTTTGGTTTCATTCTTCCCATTTGGGAATGTGCAAAATTAACTTAAAAATTAAAAACACACTGTTGCTAGATATAGATACTTTGGCTGCTACAAAGAGCAACCAGAATACAGAATAGTTCCTTTTTATGTATAATTTGTCGTTGGCTTCCCTGTGAAATATGCAGAGGAATCTTGAGGCCTTTGAATTACTAATAACTCAGAAAGAATCTATCCAGCCTTAAAAACTGGGGTAATTTAATACTTAAGACACCAAGCTCCAAAAAGCTTCCCTGAGTTAAGCGTTCACCAATCCAGCTTTTCAGATACCTGAAAGTGTTCAATTTGTTTTAACAGATAAAAATCCACTGTATATATATATATAAAGTAGACAAAGACACATAGACCATAAAAATTTATATTTATCTGTGGATATTTATAAAAAAATAATCCTCAGACAGAGGAATTAATTTTTTTCTTGGGAAAGGGAGAAATAGTGTCTTATAGATGCTTTCTTCTTATGGAATTTGGGCAATTAATACACTCAGAGAAGGAGATTTTTTCTTTAGGGGGACAGCTGGAAACATGGGTGTTAAAGGACAGACCAAACAACTGTCCAACTATTTGTGTCCAGTTGCATCTTTATGTAAATAGTGTTGCTAGAATCCCTATAATTTATTAGGTTAATTAATTTTTGGGAATATTTAAATATTGGCTTTGCTGAGTCATTTCTGTATGGTGTCCTTTGTTTTTGCTATACTAAGCTTTCATTACTCACTGACTATTTTTCACTCGATGCATCTGCATAAGTTTCATTAACATTAATGAAAATTCTAAGTTTATGTCGGATGGAGTCTAAATCTTCAGGACTGGAAATAATAGCTTTAATATTTCCTGTGAAGATGTCTGGAGAGAAGACAGGTTTAGTTCTAATAGCTACTTCTTCCTTTCCTGCTCATTATGTCCATGTATTTACCTCTAATTATAAATTGCTGTTTTCAGAGCTACCGTACCTTTATTCAAAGATAAACACATTACACTTAACCAGAAGTACAATTTAGATTCTAAAATATGAAACAATTTGTGGGGTGCTTTGGGAAGTCTTAGATATGTAATTTGGGTTAGAGAGATCTAGAATAATTCTGTAAGCACATATAGATTTCTCAGAAGCAATTACAAAGTCAATTATATCTGTGTGGCATGGTGGGACAAATCCAGGTCTTGTGATGCAATTGTGAGTCTGCTGGCTCCTCATTTACTCTTATCTACAACTCTTCCTGAGTTTATAATACTTTGGGCACAGGAGACTCAGGATTATTAAGAATCGGTGTTTCATTAATTTATCATTTAATTTACCTGTATATCCCTGTTTATCATCTTAGGCTTAGCTATAAATACAAAAAATAATTTAGTTTTAATCTACTGTAGAAATTCTGTATTGAACATTTTTCATCATTTTTTTTACATCAACAAGTGGCAAAAAAAAATTGATTCACTCTGGATAGAAGCCAGGCTGCCAAAATCTCATCTAATTTGAGACATAGGCACCTAAATCAAAGCTGTGTGCATTTCTCCTAGAGAGCAATGTAGACTTGCAACTTTCAAATATTGCCTTGTTCTGTAGGCACTTACCTACCTAGCCTGGAAGAACACCTTCAGGTGTCCTGCATTGGTTGCTCAAACATGTTCCAAAGAGGAGCAAACATTCCTTGGGAGGATGAGCAAGCTGTACTTTTGTCATAATCCAGGTTTAGGCAGACAGTCACCTAGTCCGCGCAACTCCTGGGAGAAGAGGTCTTATATATGTTTTTGCACTTAACATTTAGTGGATAAAGCACTCACTACCACCTTAAACTTACTCCCTGTCTATAGTTTCCACTCACTCTTCCCCCTCTGAGAAAATGTCCTCACCAGCACTGTTGTTGAACTGGGAATTCTTCCTACAGCTCCTCATGGATCCAAATCACGGGGCCAAAGGAAGAACAGACACAGGGAGTCTGTTTCCAGCCTGCTTCTAGGATTCTTGGGAGGCTAATATTCTGAGTCAGGGTTTAGATCCCAAATGCATTCTTTTCAATAATCCCCAATTTCTTTCTCCATTCTGTGTCAGATTTGAAGCAGGATGGATGTTGCACTAGAACTGGCCCATGAAAAACACCTACATACTCAGACTCCCAGTTTGAAGGGTTAGAATGACAAGATCTGATTTTATTGAAATGATTTTAGGCATCTGAAACTCATCATTGAACTCAGGCTCCATTTTTAAACATGCTTGTGATAGTTCTTTAAAGATGAACTGACTTATTTTCCTCCCTGGTTTTATTGGCCAAGGCTTGCCTTAGTGTTGCCATGATGATTTTGCCATAGTTGAAGTGCCAGGACTGAGTGAGATGTAACAGGACACAAACCTGTGCTATTCAAAGTTTATGTGTTATGTGTAGTGGTGTGCTTAAAGACAGTTTCTACTATAAGTTCATCTCCCCTTGTAATTCTGTGACAAATTTGTCACTGTTAAAATTAATATTGTAAAAAGAATATTAGGATAGCATTTTATAAATAAAATTAGATTGCCTCCACTGCAAAACACCTTTTATTTTGCTTAAATATTCCCATTTATCTTTTCTTTCCTGAACTGTAAAGATTTGCATTAATTAGAAATCACTGTCCCTACATAACTCATAGTTCCTGATACTACCTCCCTTTTGTAGCAAATTCTCTGTTACATTCTTCTGTTTTTCCACATTTTTTTAATCCTGCCCTTGCTTCCATAAGAACAAAACCAAACAAGCAAAGAACAAGAAAGACCAAAATCAAAAAACCATAAAATAACTGGCTGAGCAAAGCACAAGATGGCAAGATCTTTTCTTTGGAAAGGGAAGAAAAAATATTTTTGAGTAATGGAGAAAAGGAAGAAATGCTCAAAGCATCAGTAGTAGCCAACACTAGCACTCTTCTCCAAGAATGTAGATCTGAAGTTGTGGAAATCCTTAGGCTAAACAGGACCTAAACCTCAAGGTTCCCTTTTCTCTGTTGAAAGGACTTGTGATTAGGTTATGAATCCTATGATTTTTTTTTTTAGAAAAGCAGAAATTAATAGATTTTTGAGGACCTGAACCAGTTATGAGTCCCAGAAGAGGCAACATTAGTTCTCCTGGTTTTTGGATAATGATCCACAGCAGGCAGGAGTTCAGAGTCCAGAAGCTTAGTTTGGAGCGAGCTAATATAGAACAAGAGATTAGGATGCTAAACATTAAGTGAGGGGCACACAGCAAGTTTTGGTGCTTTCAGGATCACTGAGGCAAAGCAAAGGCATTTATGGCCTTTGGATCCTCAGGCTCATGTAAATGCTTTTCCAGAGTGCTGCAGCCCTTTGCTGTCTGTCCCCCAGTGCCTTCTCTTTGTTCTCCTGTACCTGAAACCTGCTTAAGACAATAATCTGCAATCAGGAATCCCAAACACTTCAATCTATGGCTATGCTCATGCTGAGTTATTAATTCTGTCCTCTTCTCACTTCACAGCCATGGCACATTAATCCTGACTTGGAAAACTTTCAGCTCCCTGTAAGACTACAGCAAAACAGTTTAAAGAAAAGAGACCTGTTCAGAAGCTGTGATCTGATCCGTTCTGGGGAGGCAGTTCCAGCTAGCCACAGGATAGCTATTATCTTCCACCATTCAAGCAAGAAGAAACAATTAAATAAAAAAAGCCACAAACACAAAACCCAACAAACTTGTAATGCTGGGGAGAGAAATTTAGTACCTGTAGCGCAATTTAAAGAAAAGCAGCTCAGCAAAGATTAAAGAGAATTAAAAGCAGCAAGTTCTACCTGCTGCCCAAATTTACGTCAAAGATTTGTGTGGTACTTGCTGCTGAAGTTTGTGGATTTGAAGACTAAACTCTGCTCATCAAGTTGACAGAAGGTATTATTTCATACCTCTGGAATTAAAGGCATGCCTGGCCCCAAAGCCTGCAGCCATGAGCATCTGACAGTGCTGAAGATGTTCCAGCATGATCTGCAAGACTGGTACCTTTCTCTCCCTAAAGTGAGCTGAAAATGTTGTCAGGGATTGATCTGTGCTACATTCTCTACCTGACCACTAGAAAAAATACACGAGTTAGCTTCTGTCTTCATGGGTTGTTGCAGACCATTTCCTTCTCTTTAATGTTTCTAGATAAATATGATTCACAAAATACCTCAATTTTAGCCTATGCTGAAATCTGATGAAGTCTACCACAGGTACAAAATCAGGCAAATATCAGTTGTGGAACCCCACAATCTTCATTGGGAGAACATCCAGGCCAAATTGGGATGTCACTAAAAAATGAGATCCTGTAGACACAAAAAACTTTCACCTCCCAAATTTATTGAAATCTGTTTTTAAGATTAATTTTCCTTACAAATCTTTGACAAAGTAAACTGAGGGCCTCTCTCGGTACTGCCATTGGGCATGTCTTGCTTGTGAACTATTGCTGCTGCTGCAAATCCCCCACAGCTTGGTTACACCTGGTTCTGACCTGACTCAGGATGACATAAGATGGACATTCTCATTTGAGTGCTGGGGCAGGTCCGTATGATGCCTTATTTGGATGTTTTCCCTCTGCGTCAAATTTGGTAGTTACAATTACTATTCTTTTTGCTGAATGGAACACGATTATTTTTTTTTATTTCTTAATTGCTGTGGCTTTCTGAAATCATTTTGATTCTGTAGAAAAGATCAGGGGCAGATGTTCTTCTTTATGGGCTGTTACTCATCTTCATTATTAAGTTCTGTGTTGTTTTCAAATTAAGTGACTGACACTGTTCAGCAGTCATTGCTATTGGGTGCTAATGAAACTAAAAACCAGTTAGAGTTTAAAGAACATTGAAGTGAGGTGTGGGGGAGATGTGGAGCCTGGGGTTCCTCGGGTTGGCAGGGCAGGGCCTGGCATCAGACCTGGGCTTTTCTTAATCACTATATAGGCATTAATTTTCTTCTCATAAGCAAAAGCAGTTACTTGAATATTTTCTAAATATGTTCATGGATTTCAAGTATTACAGCCTAAGTGCTTGTGGTATTTCATTTTAGAGATAATGGGAAATTTGTGTTCCCAAGATCAGATGTCATGAATTTGACCTTCATTTGCAGACAGAGTTTAGTTTCCCTCCTAATTTTTTTTCATTCTTGTCCTTCTGTTGGTCTCAATCAATTAAAAAGCCTCAGCCTAAACCAAACAAAGTTGACAGCAATGTGCAAGATGATGACAAAATAAAGAAACACATCTTTCATTACAATACTTTATGGATTCCTTTGTTTAATCTCATGTTGAATTAATTTTTAAAGTAAGCTTATTCAAGGTTATTAAAAATAGATTCCTGGTCATTTAAATTGACTACTATTAAATTTTATTTCAATTAATTAACTAATTTCAATCCAATACTTGAAGAAAATCTCAAAGGTCTATTTTCAGAAAATATTGCTTCTATTCTCCTTTGGACATACTTATCACTCTTTTGAGCTAATTCTCAAATAAGAATCCAAGGGCTCATAGAGGTACTGTAAGAACCTTCTAACTTTTCTCTGATGCTCCCAATGAGGACTGGTACCAAATAGATTCCCAAAGTCTTGAGTCACTTACTTAATAGCACAGAATTGATGGCTCAGTAAGTTCCAGATACTGGTGAAATAATTACATTTCTATTCTAGACTAATAGATTTTTGAAATGTAACAAATTACAGCTCTGTCAAACATGGACTCAATTAAAATCACCTGCTGATTCAATAAAAAATAAGCCAAAAATTAAACAGTAATGATTAAATGAAAGCTATAATTTCCTCTATTGGTCCTACACATTTTCGGAGTTGGCACTGACAGTTTATGGACAAGTCTTTCATCAGTTTCCATAACTCCTGATCACCAAATAAAATGCCCCTGTATAGACTGTATATCAATAGAAGTTCTTATTACACATGATAGTCAGCAGCCCTAGCAAGCCCATTGCCCTCATTTTTCAGGAAGCCCCAGGACTGACATATCTAGAAGCCCAAGGACAATTTCACAAGCTCCTCATAGCATGACTGTTTGCTGACAGCAAAACTGGTTCAAAAATTAGCAATTTTCCACTCTTTTTAGAAAAAATATGGAGGAATTTAAGCAAATTGGGCTATGACTGTGGTCTATTAATACTTGATATCCCTGGCCATGTGGCTAAGCTTTAATGTGTGGCTGAAAATGGCAGAGTGATGTGAACACACTTTCCTGTTCTTCCTCCCTACACCGGCACTATTTCTTTGCCAGCAGTGAGGGACAAATGCTCACCTCTTTGAGATGATAATGGAAGGATATTTGATTATTTGAAGGCAGAAGTTTGGACTTTCAACGATTTCTCCTTTGGGAAGTATAGGAAAGTTTAATTAGTATTGCATGGGGACAATTTCATGGTAGTGAGTAGAAAACATGTCTTGGTGCATGTTTTTTTTTTGGAAGAGATAAAGAAAAAATGAATGGTTAAAAATGGTGCCCAATGTATCTGCATCAGGGCATGTAGGGTCTTTTAAAAAAAAACATTATAAGTTTTATTCTGCTAAATCCTGCTGCAGACCTTGAGTTGATTTACCTTCTTCAGCAAGTTGTACAGCTGAGTCCAGGCCCCTGTCAGGGAAATAATGCACTGCTCAGTGATGCCAGAGTTGCAGTATCTCCCCTAAATATTTTTCTTGTGTTCAATTTGGGAAACAAATACAAAAATCCACTCTCTCTTGAACCCTCTAGGCACTGTTAGTGCCAGAATTGGAGGTGTCACATATGGCTCTTTCCACAGGCAATATTATGTATCTCCAAGGCTTTCTGACAACTGGCTAAATAAGAAGATGAATCACTGTCATCCATTTAAAAGGTGGAGAACAAAGAGCATGTCAAGGATGGTGTGAGAACCTCTCTAGCAGTTACCTTTGAGCTCAAACTATTACAAGCTCTATAACAAATTGCTTGCCTACAGGCAAGGTCACTCCTATTAATTTTTATGAATTGCCCTCAGTTCCTTGAATCCATGAACTATGCAACAAAAGGCAATCAATAAGCTTCACTAAATCAGTGTTTCAACCTTTAATGATATCCACAGCCTTTATGGAATCAGCTCTGTTTTAATTAAAGCTTATTGAAATTGATTCAGAGTAAACCTTGGACAATATATGTCAATAAATAATGTCTTTAAAGAACATAGTATTAGAGGAAGGCTAAAAGAGGTGATGGATCACTGGACCTATTTTTGGTCATTCTCTGTGGCAGGAAAGACAGTTTATCATTTTTGTATTGCATCAGTGAGAATTCCATGGGCACAACCTCTCTAGTTGTGAAATTTCATGGAGTTCAGTGGTCCTCTATACTATTGTAATTTCTCTCCAGGTTATCTAGATCCCCTTTTCCTCTGGTTTCGTCATGCTCTTAGTGACTGCTCCTGATGCAGACACAACTGACCTAACCTTAAATTTTCTAGCATAATCTCAGCATCATATAGCTCTCTGTGGGCTGCAACACCTGGCCAGAGGAGTCTGAGATGACCTTCTTCTACCTGACCTCCAGAAACCACTGCTGAAGGACTCTGTTCTGACAGGCCTTGTGTAATAGCAACCTGCTCTGTAAGGCTGTCTCAGAAAATTGTGGTGTCTCAAACAGCCCAAAACTTGTGTTTAGGTAACTGAGCTGAGCTCAGATTGTCAAGGTGCTGCTGTTGAGGAAAAACCTAGAAACTCAACTTATGAAACTTTCAGTAGAATCCTAAGAATAATTGACACAGGTGCTAGGAAAGAGTGCTAATTTATGGTTAGAACAGTGCTGTATCACCTGTGATGGCAGCAATCATTATGGGTCAAAATCTTGTAATTTATTAGTTATCTAATTTTTCTTTGAGCTCAGTTGTCACCTTCCTCATATCTAATAAAATAAAAAAAAAAGAAATACAAGTTTTGCAAACTAACAGATGAAGTAATACACTAGTTCCTCCAGCACTTTGTTTTAGATTAAAATTTATGTAACATAGGTATAATAGTAATCCAAGTTTGAAATTTTCTCTCTAAATTTCTTTTAAGACATAGGAATCAAGTAGAAATAAACTTTAAGGTTTAGTTTAGGTCTGGAATTTTATGTTTTCTGGGTTTTATTTTTTTTCATTGTGAAAATTTATCTGTCAATATCTCCATAACCTTTTCCTCAATTTCAAAACATGAAGGTACCTCACAACCTTGTATTTTTTTCTTAAGAAGAAAAAAGATATTCTCATCAGTTATCTTCATAGCTGGCATAACTGAGACCTACAATTACTATGTTAGCCTACATTGGTGATGAAATTGTAATAGCTCCAAAAGCCTGTTTGTCAAGAACTTTCTCATTCAAAAGTAATTTTCTAAAAAAGCAGCTGCAATTAAATTTTGTAAGTTACTGAGATCATTTAGCAACTACTAAAACAATTGGAATAAACTATTAACTATTCAACGGTAAAAAAAGTTAGCATATTTTCAATAGGTAATAATAACTTCTTTCACTTATGATTTTATACTGTGCTATACTGAAATAACTTCTATGAGAGAGAACACCACTCACTTTTATACTCTTCTCTTCCTGAGAAGAGTATAAAAGCCAAATCTTTATTTCATGTGACCTTTCAGAAGATTCCTGCTGGTGTTTGAAGATGTCTGATAAAATTATATGGGAATGCAATACACATTTCATGATCTCAAGGGCCTTACAAAAAATATTACTTTGCAATTTTCAAGATGAATTGTTCATATAAAAACTTCAACGTAATTTCCGATTTATTTAGGGAGAACCCTGATTATTAAGAAATGTGTTTTGAGTGCTGGCACACAATAAATCAGTGAGTAGCTGGAATCTAACAGGTGTCAGAAATTTTGTTTCTCATTTCCCAGCTTCCCCTTTCTCCTGCATTCCCTCTGCCTTGTGCTGTCTTGCACCCATGCTTGCTAACAGCAGCAACACAAAGCTGTGCAATTTCCAGCAGAGAAGGCTGGGAGCTGGGAGGCTCAGTGATTTGCGCCTTGAGCACAGCTGTAGAGGGTCACACCAGGACACAGATGCAACCTCCCTGACAGCCTGACTGCCAAAATTCCTAGCCCTACATTAGCCCATGAGGATATGCTGCCCAGCCTGGTGGTAAAAATGGCTCTTATTTTTTTCAGGTTGAATTTTATTTCTACTTACATCACAGTCTTATCATTGCAGAACTGTAAGAGTTTTTGCCTTTCTAAATCAGGATTGGAGAAAGCACTCAGACAGCAAGCCCCCCCTACAGTGACTGCCAGGCATCTGGAAGGGTAAAGGGTGGGTTGTGGATTCTTCTCTTCATTTAGAGATCAGCTTAATCTCTAAATATTAAAACCTTAATATTTGTCAGCCATTGTTAACATTGAAGGGTTTTTAATAAGGGACATAACTGTGATTAATGAGTGATAAAATTATCTTTAAAATAAAAATTAAGCAGTTAATGTCAGTGATTGATGTCATTTGCTAGTTATATAGTGAGGCTTATGCTTCAGGTGACAGAGAACTATTTTCTGGCTTTAATAATTGCTCATCTTCATATGACAGAGATTTTCTGTACCTCTACAAAGTTAGTGGACACTCTGTTGAGATATTTACTTTCTGACAAAGATAGCAGAAAATCGAAGCCATGTAACTTAATCTTGTAACTCGTCCCAGTATGATCAAGCTATATAAAGAAAAACGGGCTTCCCACTAACTTTAGTGGGAAATCTGAACAGCTCTTAAGCACCAGTTTTGGTGGAACTGCTGCATGATATTTTGATACTAGGAAACTTCTACAAGGTTGAAAACTGAAAATGACTGTGTTTGAAGTAGTGCTTCTATTTACTTTTTAAGCGCTGACATTATGGCTGATAGCAAAGCTGGTCTAGAGATGATGAATGAACCAAAACTGAGATTATACCTCTTCTGATGCAGACTTACTTCAAGCAAGCAATTTTAGCACAAGAGATGTTGCAGCCTGGATCTGCCAAAAGATGCAGTCCCACTACTTTCTCCTCTCTTGACCATACTTCCCTTGCTTGGGACTGGCACACATCAGGTTTTGTGATGAGCTGATTCAGCTCCTTAAACTGGCAGAAAATGACACATTTGTTTCTGATGGGCTCATTCTTTGATGATTTAGTGAGAGGCATTGGTTCATCCTGATGGCAACAGAAGTGGTTTCATGGGAGGGGCTGCAATGTGAAATCAGGAGATCTGAATTGGAAAGGGAGGAGAAAAAAGGGAAGAGGAAGGAGGCTTTACATATTGGTAATAGCTGTTAGAGTTGCTCAACCCATTTGTAAAACTTCAAACCCATTACAGTGTCTGTTAGACCACTCCCTTTCCATAATGCGTGGTGATTAAGACATCCATTTGTCATTCCTTCTAACTGAACTCCTGTTTGCCTGGAGTTTAGGCAGTAAGAAGGCAGAACATGTTATACAGGGCAAAATATGACCTTGAAAAATGTGTTTAAAATATAAAAAAGATGTACAGAAAAGAAATTCCAAGGAAGATGTAATTTGGAAAGTGACACAGAAACAGTGCAGGAGGTAGAATGAACAAGAGTTAAGGGTGACTACAGAAAGCTACAGGGACAAACATCAGGCAGATGTTGAATTGTTTTGTGTACAGGATGAGAGCCAAGCTCTAGCAAGTGTGTATGTGAGCAGATACAAGGCATGTAAGCCTAAGGCATGTATGTGTCTGTTCAGTAGGAGACAGAACTGGGACAGAGCATGTTTTGACTTTCTGTTCTCACTAGTTTATTGTTCTTCACTAGAAAGTCTGTCTCCATTTGCAGCTAATGAACTAAATTTCATTTCATTGTAAAGCATTTGAGGGAGGGGTTATAGAGTTCTGTAATTTTTTTTATTCTTGTGGGTGCATTTGGCTTTCTAATATTTGTAAGTACTATGATGTTTAGTATCAATTCTGCTATATCAGTTTGATGAAAACATTTGGCCTTTTCCCCATTTATTACGTAAATTCATTATTTATATCCGAAGCAAGGGAAGATATTATAGAATATATAGAGGCCACAGTGACAGTTCTGTAATTCCACTGAGCTTAATGAAAGAAAATAGTGCTTTTGGTGTTCTGCAGCTCTCAATGAGTAAGAGAGCTAATGTATTCGGAAAAACATTCTGTGTGCAAACAACATCTCTATCCCTTCTCCGACCATAACAGATATGTGAGGCCATATTTGCAATCAAATACCTCACTTCCATGTAGAGTTTGGCAATACAAGAATACAAGTTTGGCAATATGAGAGAAAGAAAAGAGAATGCCCTACACACTTGGGATTTAAATGGAAGGAATTTTAACCAAAGAAGTCACTTAACAGCCGAAGTGCTTGCAATGGGAAAATGAGTTAGCTGGGACTGATCAATTTCTGCTAGATTTGGGCTACTACCCAGCTCATGCTAAAGCTTGGTGTGTGCTGGGAGCAGTGCCATCAGGCCAAAGCAAGGACAACATTTAGGCAGGACACCATGGCCACCGAGGGCTAAAGGGCATCATGTAGCCACTGCCACCTGCAGCTTGCTGTCTCCTGAAAGACGATATTCCTTGGTTTTGGAATTATGCTCAAAGTTATGTCACCTTACCCAAAATGTTTTGGAAGCAGATCCAACAGCAGCTGGACTGCTGAGTCTTTTGTGCTTGGTGTGATAAAGGACATAACTGTGGTGTGGCAGAGGACTGAGGATGAGCTGTTGGCCACTAACTTGCACACAGGTGCACAAGGTACAAGTTCTAAGTTGTATTTTAGAGAACTTGTGAGTTAGAAACTTCATGAACTAATCAATGAATCAGTGAGTCACTTGTTAGACTAGTCTGTACCAAGAGGGTTGAGCCCTTGTTTGTCATGTTTGTTTCTTTTCATTTTTCTTTTCCTCTAAGCTTATAAAAATGAATTTAATTTACAGTGTAAATTGTAAATTTGGGACCCAAATGCGCTGTGAAAGTCAGGCTCCAGGAGGGCTGCTTTCAAATACTATCACAAAAAGCCAATTTCCTCATTTCTTGGAATTAGTGCTCAGAGTGCACTGCAGTGATGCTGCTCATCATTACTTCAGCCTGGGCTTTGATTATAAGTAATATATGAAAACAGTGATGGATTTACTTCTTGAAACTGTGAGCTTCATAAATTAATAGATCTAGATCTTCTGATATTTGTTCCTGTTCATTAAAAAACACTGAACAAAAAAAAAAAAAACTCAACAAAACAAACCCCAAAACACCCACAGAACAAAAAGAAAAAAAAATAAAAAAGTAAGAATAAAAAAAGAAAAGAAGAATAGAGAGTTCAGTCAAATTTCTGACTGGGTAAAGCATGTGAACTGGGGTGGTAGCACGTCCTAAGCACCCACAGAGTTTTAAATGTTTACAATGGTTTTGAAGCCATTGGGCAATATTGATGACACAGCAAACCTGTGGGTATGTGTTGGCTAAAACTTCTCTACCTCTGAAAAATGCAGCTTTGCTTTTGGCATGTCACTCCAATGGCTATCATGTTTATTGTTAGTGAAAGAGGGTGAAGGACTTCTAAGTGGGGCCTCTATTTCAGGAGGCTGTATCCAGTTCCTACACTTGGCTGACAGATTCAGCAGCTTACACATAAATTGTAGTTATGTTAGTAACTCTGCTAGACAGATGATCCTTGAGATGTCATGTTTCGTGTCAAGTGTCTGAATTTTGTATGCTTGCATGCCATGTGCAATTTCCCAAAAGACAAAACTATATAGAGGGATACAGGAATTCCATAGTCCATGCAGCCCTCAATACCCTCTCTTTTGGAGTTGCAAGAAAAAACAAAAACCAAACCAAAGCAAAACAACAACAACACAAACAAAACAAAACAAACCCCAAAATTCACCATTAGATTAGGATACAGAAAGATACATGCTAAGAAATTATATTTTTAGGAGATGGAAACTGAGTGTTAGACTCTGCTCAACAATTTGACATAATAAACCCTCATTTTAGAGCATATTCTTTCTCTATAACCTTGTTTAGAAATCAGTTCTTAGCTCAAGTGCTGCCTCTCACCTGATGCCAATTTAGCTGAGCTGAGGGACCTCCCCAGTCTCTGGGACAAGAGGTTGAATCCTTCCCTAGCCCAGTTGTGCACAGCTGCTGACGAAACTTCAGTGAATCAGGTGTGTGTTCTTAAAGGAGTTTCTAACAGCTGCTCATGGTTCTGTGAAGAAATTCCTGAAATCTCAAATAATGTGCAATTTCTGTACTTCAGTAATAGAGCTAAGTTTAGCACCAGGCAAAAAAATACAGAAAATGCTGCCATAACAGCAGTGAAATTTGTTTTGCATTGACAGAAAAATCATAAACTATTTCTGGAAATGTTACTTGCTGATTAAAGTTCAAGCAAACACTTGAAAAACCAAGCTTTTAATCAGTGAAAAGTAAATTATCGTAACTAATAGTAAACAGTAAATAAAGATAATGATAAAATGTATAATTTGAAGCTATTTTGCATGAAAGGTAAACAAATAAAGAATAAGTTGTGTCTTATAAAATTTTATTTCAGATTTCTGAGCATCTGGAATTCCTTGATGCTTTCTCATAGAATATAAATGACATTTATAGAGAAGGAGTAATGTCAGAAAATTTGATTCTCAAGTTGGACTCTAGCTTTCTTGTGCTTCTCAGCTAGAAGTAGGCAGCAGCACAGTAAATTACAGGGTGGAAATAGACAAGGAAAAGTTTCCCCATGATAAATCTGATAGAGCATATCAGAAAAGAATTTTAAAATCAGTATATATTGGAAGTGTTCAAAGTTGGATGGGCGTGTCCCTCCCATTGCTGGGGAGTTGAACTGGGTTATATTTGAGGCCCCTTCCCACCCAAACCATTCTATGAATCAATGATAATAGTTCATATTTCTCTCAGTGAAAATAAATTAAGATCTAGGTGCTGTTATAACATAGCATGCTTCAGTAAATTTCTCCAGCTTTCTGGACCAGACCGGGGACATTTTGGACAATTTTGTAAATACTTGGTGGCAGCAAGGAGGCAATGAGTTTTGTGGAAATACTAGATACAATATTAATCTGGGAGGCAGTAGGAAACCAAAACACTATATAAATTGTGGGGTGACAAGAACTTTCATTTCCATTTTACTCCATGGGCTAATAGAGTGCCTGAACCCAGAAGCTCATGTTCAGCTAAACCTGACACCACAGAGCAACCAGGGATTGGCCTCCAGAGAATCCACATTAAATATCTGCTTAAATGGACTAAGATAGAGGCTCTATTCAATGAGAGTAAATCACTGTAACATCCTCCTTACATCTATTGGCTAAGCTACTATTTAATGTATGAGCTGTTAATCTTTTGCTTCTGGTGACTCTTCTCTGTGCCAGCTGCTGCAATTCAAAATGCACTTGCTGGTGAAGTGGTGGAAAAGGATTAGAGAATGCCCAGGTGCAAGCTGTTCAAGGCTGTGAGGCTGTTTTCCAAGACAATTTCAGACTAGATGGTGCTTGCAGGCAACTCTGAGGCAAAGGTGAAATGGACTAACCATGGGAGGGATTAGACTATGTCAATAAAAGCTGAAGGGAACCAATATTATAGGGCTTTTGTATGGATGAGAGAATTTCTCCATCTTTCTTTATTGTGTTCCTAGTAACAGTAAAGGCTAGGAAACCACAGTGTTGAAAGCAATACCAGATTTTTTCCCTGAACTTTAGAAACCCATATGTTACAAGAAGTAATTGGGTAAGAATTAATCATCCACCACTGCAGTAAGTAGGAAAAAATTAGCTCCTACTTGACATCTCTGCATAGAAATTGGCCTAATTGCCGTGACTGATATTTCTAGCACAGTTGTGCTGTGTCCATGCTTTTTGAAGAGGTGCTTCAAGGACTCCAGTGTTAACACTGTGTTAAACCTCCTTTTGGACAATATACAGGCATCCATACTGGATGTTGCTATGAAGGGTGCTATTAATATTCCTAAAGACTTATTTATGCTGCTACATTGTGTCCCAGACTGTTTCTTGACATGGTTTGGAATAAAATTAGGAAAACCTGGCTAGCACACAGTAACACTTTCAATGAAAAATCGCTGCTGGCTGAACAATCAGTCAGTGTGCTTGAAGTTAGAGAGTTTCCAGGGAGGACTGTTGTTCAATGTGACTTGAAGAGTTTGTTTGAAGATAAATGTGTTTAATCATGAAAGCCACGGTTCATTATACCCTGTACAGTGCTTCTGACAACATCTGACTAGAAGCAAAAAGGGACAAGTTTAGATACAAAGGAGCCAGTGCTAACATGCTGATTTGTGCCTCCCAGTAAAAGGGGAAAGAAGAAAACTAAACTAACATTTTCATACTAAATGAGCTAGTTTTCTACACTTATAAAGCCTAAAAATTGGCTTAACAAATAGTTTTTACTTGAGGGAAGAAGATAAGTCTGAAGACACGGACAAATGAAGTGACTCTGATCTCACAGCTGATCTTGTACCACAACTTGTGGCACTGGTTGTTTCCTGGTGTCACTCCCTTGCTCCACACTGCCTCTTCCTCCTTGCCATGTAACCACCCCTGGTCATCACAGTTGTGCTGCTATCAGGCCCTACCAAAACACAGCTCTCCACTGCAAGAAGTTCAAATTCCTACTCCCATTTCTCTCCTGAAAGGCCTCTTTCCTCTGCCCTGCAGTGACTGATGCTACTGCCCCAGAGCAATGCCCAGCAAGGAGATTCCAGCTCTCCCACTGCTGTAAAGGGAGCTGCTCTGCAGGTCAGGGGGTTGCCTTCCTGACCAGCACAGCATGTGCACAACCCATGGGCTTTAGGCCCATCCGCTTAATGTCTTTTACTTCTCCTCCCTTTGGTCCATCAGGTAGCCATGGAGTTCTCCTCTTGAGGGGGTTCTTTGCCATCTGGGCTCACTGCTCGGGAGGGAAGGGAGATGTGGGCTCTTGCCACTGCTTTAGGTCCCAGCTTTCAGACTTCTGTATATACAGGTCCTGGGGAACTGGACTGATGGACTTCCTGGCCTGCTGCAGTTTTCCTCTCTTCCTTGTTGGACTGCCCCTCTGTAAGCAGGCAGATGATAGTGAGTCTACCAACAATCCCAACAAGTGTCAATCAGTACATGTTTGTATTGAAAACCAGTAGTAGCTACTCAGGCGTTCCTGTAACCAGCAAGAAGAGAAGAAAAAAGTTTTAAGGGAATTTTATGTGCTTACTTTTTCTTGGAAATGTTCATCTATTGGTTTGAATATTAAGAACATCTTAGGATTGCCATATTGACCTACAGCTTTATCAGACACGGGGTGGAGTAGAGCATGGTTATGGAGAAAGCACACAAGCTGTAAAACAAAAAGCCAGTAACAAAATGGAATATTTGATACTTAGAGATTTTTTTATACAAAATTTCTTAGACTTGTTGGAAAATCAGTAGCAAATCATTTCATGTTTTTCTATGTGTTGTGTATTAAAGGAAAAAATGGTCCCTTACACAGGAAAACTCCAGGAAAAAGTGTCCCCTGTTTACAAATACCTCCAAGGGACATGATGCAAGGGGAGAGAGTAAGGTGAACAGATATATAAAACCAGATAAAAACAAGGTGGTAAAAACTCAATTTTGGCTAAAAATCATAAAAGCCTTAAACATGGCCACAAGAGTAGTTCTGGAGCAGTCAGGAGAGGAGTGAAATATGAACCTACTTTTAGGTGAAATTCAATAATAAATTTATGATGGGGATTATATGACACAGTGCATTCTGTAGCCTAAATCATTCAGGAGGTCTTCAAATCTACTTCAAATGATTTGAAGTAAAGGTGTTCTCTGAAAAACTTTTATAGACAAAATCCATAGTGTGTCATACATAATTTTCATTGACAGTGAGCAATATGTAATTTGTGAAGCATCTGTATCATCATTTATATAGTAGTTGATTAAAAATTATCAGAGAAAATATGCTGTTCCAAATTAGACATAAATATTTCAGTTTTGAAGAGATATGATACTTTTTTTCTTCTTAGATTGTTTTGACGGGAAAAAAGATCATTAATTAAAAACAGCCCTTTTCTTTGCATTACTAAAAGTTTTTAGTGCTAAATATTTACAAGAATGGAGCATAGAACTCCTCATGCATATGCTCTGAAGTCATCAACTATACACATGTACATGGAAAAGTTGTGAAGTTGCTTTGTATATGTCTGTATTTAAACGTATATATGGTTCATCTCAGGGCAGAGAGGCATGTTTCAGTCTGCTGTTATGGACCAAAATCAAACTTGAATGCTGAATAGGACTGTAGTATTTTTTTTTTCCACATTTGTCTAAATTATTCCTTGATTGGTCCATAAAGCATGTGCAATAGATGCAAAGCAGTGTTTCCTGCAGATGTCTGAAGCACTGAGATGCTGCTCTCACATAGGAAACAGTAATTTTTCTTAAGAACTGACTTCTAAAATGCCCCAGAGAAGAACCAGAAGCCTTTTAATCTTTCAAATGGACACCAACCCTAAGGAAGCTGTTACCATGTCATGTGTCTCAGCTGGAAATGAAATTTGTGTATGGACAAGCAAAACCTGAAATTCTGCAGTAAAGAAGAAAGAAAAAAATGTTGGGCTAAGGGTTGGGTAATGGGTGCTCATCACAGCCTCCTTTCTTGCTAAGAAACTATTAGAAAATAGTGCAGCTGTGCCTAGAACGTGATTTTGATGTTTCAACAGATATTTAAAAAAAAAAAAAAAAAAACTTACTAGTTTTTCTGGTTGGCTCTAGATTAATGTCTACAAAAATGTAAAATGTTCTGTAAATAACAGAGGAAGAAAGAAAAGAACTGAATTTGATAATTGTGAATTGCTTTTCTAACACTAATATAGGTTTCTTAGAGCTGCATCTTCTGCCCTAGACCAATCAAAATACCCAAAGTAATTTTAAATGGGATTTTAATCTCTGTCACTATATTATGTAATAAATATGAGAAATATATTTTAATGAGACTTCACTTTGGATCGTCTTGTGGCAAATTATTGCCTCCTGCACTCACTGCACAAACTGGCAACATGATGCCTCACTGTGGAGGTGCTTTTTGCAAAGAGGGAGCAGCACACCAGAGTTTGCATCCTAAATAGGGGACACGGCTCTTAAATGAATAAATAGGTTAAAATCTTGTATTAACTGATATGTAATCACTCATAGGTGAAATTACTGTATCAGCTCGATAGGAATATAATCAGGATGGTACTTGTGCTTCACTACAGGGTGGGCACCCCTTCCACGATAAAACTTCTAAGCAATTCTTTCTGTACTTTGTGAAATCAACAGCATGGGAATTTTTTGCAAAAAAATATCATGAGATATGTACAGAATAAATTATTTTAGATGGAAATGAATCATGCTCCTGCAGTGAAATGCCTGTCTGAAATTGCTCAATAAAAAATAATATGGAGTCAGTTTTATGGCAATGAAAACATCACCCTGAGAGAGAGAGTGGTGAGGATAAGAGCTCTGCTAGCTTTGACACTCATGAAATGTGGAGATTTACTCACACATCATTGAATCTGCAACTGGTGGGTTGCAGCATGAAAGCACAAAGTCTGAGGGCAGCTATGCTTCTGGTGGTGGATTTTATGATTATTTTTTAACAGCACTCAGTGATCAGAACACTTATACTGGTTACATAATTAGATTTGTTTTGGATGCCAACAGAAGAGGCAGATGTGCAGACTTGCACTAGGAAATAGAGTTAACCCTTCAGAGTCATTTGGGTTTACCCAGAAAATTAAGATACCCCCACATTTCCATTCAGGCTGAAGCTGATTAAGAATGGAGAGGGCTCTGATACTGCAGCCATGGCAGGGGCACAGCATGAAATAGAAGAAAAATGATCCAAGGTGAAAAATGGCTCAGAACCAACATATATTTGCCATATGAAGCTCCAGAACTAACAGTGTTTTTTGAGAAGAGGATATTAGCAACAGATTATTTTATTTGTCTGGACTTTGCAAATGACAGCAGCGTGCACAGCATAGACTGGAGGATTGAGGCAGTGCCGTTAATTCAAAAGAATTAGGGCTAGACACAAAAGGTGACACAGAGGCAAAATTAAACAAGCAGCCCAAAAGCACACACAATATTTGCAAATTTTGATTTGGATAAAAAAAGGTGAAGAAGCAAAAGCTGTGCCAGAAACAATGATATTAGTACAACAAAGAAGTAAAACAGCTAAAAGCTGGGCTGTATGACACTGGACTTAAAACAGAGGATGTGATTATGCAATAGAGGATGTGATTATCCAGCTGGGAAAGAATCTGTTCTGTAACAATGCTGAGGAAAAGGGTGGGTTAAATTAAGGTGAAACTCTCAGTTTTGTTTACAGGGCAGCCACTGGAAGGGCAATAAACTGTCTGAGGTCAGTCCATAAACAGGACACAAACCTGTGCAGAAAAGCTGAAAAGCTCAATGACCCCAGGTCAAAACTCTGACCTGGGGTCAGAAATGCTGCCATGGCCCTAGAACAATCTGAGCCATGGAGGATGGGATTCGAGATGCAAATAAATACCTCATTTAAGACATTAGTAAATATTTGCTTAAGCAGTTGTCCGAACTTCTAGTAGAGCCCACAGAGATTCAAAATTTGAGTTGATTACTAAGTACTTAGCCCTCTCCAGTTTCATGTTTCACATGAAAATCTCCACTGCTCAGAGGAGATGTAGATTGGGCAGCATGTGTTTGCCTATTTGTGAATGTTTAATGCCATTGTAGGTCAATGGCTGATTTTGCTGATCTGCCTTTGGCTGTACCACTGAAGTATGGATTTCTAGTGGGTGCCAGTCCTTTGTGGAATTTATTTGCTATCACTAGAGCACCTCAGATGATATTAGGTATCCATGGTGAGAGAAATTACTTCTGCCTCTAGCATCAGATCACAATGTTAGGGAAAGAACTTGGGACAAAATGGGAGCTCTGGTTTCCCTAGCTACCTCATAGAAAAATTCTGGTACTTAGTATGACATAATAAAATACTTGATCTTGGTATGTCAGCCAGTACTGGTATTGTGTTTAAGAGCCACAGGACAGAGAACTTTAATACTTTTTTCTAACATCTTAAAAAAAAAATGTGAATGTCATTTTCAGATTTTAAAAATTCTGTGAAGAAAGCCCATGTTTTAGTCCTGCCTTAGATAAGCAACTGTGCCACAGAAATGGTCAGGAGCCTCTCATATCTCAGAAGCTGGATGACTGGAGCAAAAGGGCTGGGAAAACTTGTATGAATGATTACCCTCTTGCAAAATAAATTTAAAAATTAACCTAGACTAATGCTTCCTGGTGCAGCCATACCATAAAACCCACCAGCTGGACAAAGCCCTGCCTGTGAAGGAGCATGCAAGGCATGTTACCCATCTCTCTTCACCTCATGTTGTCTCTGCATCTCTCCTTGCCCCAGCCCCTAAATAAGCATGTGGTCTCTGTTGGAGGGAGGCAGAAGGGAGCTGGTGCCAAGGAGCAAAGTGGTGCCTGCAGAGGTGTTCCCACTGAGAGGTTGGTCCTGGCTGCCCCTGAGGCCCAGCTGGACACTGGCTGCATGGAGGGAACCGCTGTCTGTGGTATTCACATTCTCTGAACAGAGAGAGACATAATTCTCTGTCCCAGGATCTTTCCTGGGGAGGGCAGTGAGAATGCTCAGAGAGAGAAAACAATTCTTATCTCTATTTGCTGCTCCTGTTGTTTGGGACACGTGGAATGTGTTATGGAGACTGTTTGCCAAAAGGAATTTGTTAATTGGACTCTGCTGGTGGTTGTTTGGACTGATTGACCAATTGGGCCAAAGCTGTGTCGTGACTGTCTGGAAAGGGTCCTGGGTTTTTTCTTTAGTATAGTATACTATAGTATAGTAGGCAGTGTAATATAATATAGCTTAATAAAGCATTTCTTCAGCCTTCTGAAATCATTGGAATCACTGCACATCGTTCCCTGGCTGAGGCTGTCCTGCATTGATAACTGTCCAGCGCCAATGTCACAGCTCTGTCCTCCCAGCTGAGAGAATGTGCTGCCATTGCTGCATATGGCACAAAATCCTGTTAATGGCAGCTGAAGGATGTCTTCTGCATCGTGGATGTGCTCTTGCTGAAGTCATGGCAGTACTTAAATGATGCTCTGCTGATGAATGCAATTTCATCAGGATGATTAAGTAATGAGCTTACCGTATTAAAAACATAATTTAATGTATGATAAAAATATCTTTCATTGCTTAGATAGCATACCTGCAGTTATTTCAATGAAAAATCCATGTGTTAAAAATTATCAGCTTCGAGAATTTGGCACAGTGAAAGAATGGCATTCATTTTTAATTAAACTAATCTCTCTGCTAAAGAGCTAATATTGGTGTGTCAGACTACAGATTCAATTTTAATTATAAATTGTAAACTACCAGGCATTGTTTTAATGTAGCAAGTATGAAACAATATCAATAAAAGTCCCAGAAAGTTTGTGAAAAGTGCTAAATGAAAAAAAGTTGCCATCTTGATGTAGATAATATTTTTGAACCCAGACATACACCTCACTGAGGCAGGTGACTACACAGGAGCCATGGCACTGGGAATAGAGATGACACAACAGAATTCCATGGACCTTGACCTCGGAGTATAAAATATTATAAACATTTCCAATCCAGGAAGCCTCATTTTCAGCTGAGCTACCTAGGCCTCTTCACAGTCTTGCCCGTGTTGGTTTAAAAAAGATTCTCCTAATCTCAAAAGCAAGACCCAGTGATGTGAGTTCACAAAAATGCAAAAACTAAGCAAAACATCTGTGCTTTCATTTTAAGTAATGAAAATTCCTCAGATCCTCATGTAAAAAGATTGTACTTATGGACAAATTAAATTCAAGAGATTTAATGGAAGAAGAATGATTTTTACACTTTTTAAAACATATTTTTCTTTATGGTTCTGTCTCTGTATTAAACTGTAATTCAGATCCAAATTTTGTTTCTTTTGCTCTCAAAATGATAATTAGACTTTTCCCCATAGGAGCTGGCACAGTGGTAGTAATTCTCTTTTTGTGAAATTTGTATATTGCTCTCAGGTACTTCAGAATTTATTCTAAGCTACACTATTGCTACTCATTCAGTTAAAGCACTCCTTTCATACCATGACATTGGAGCCACACATGACTCTGTCATGTCACTTCACTCACTTTGAGTTTTTGATAGGAAATCTGGGTTTTTTCAATGCTCTTCAGACGGTTGAAATGAACAGCATTCAACTAATTCCTGTAATTCAGTCTATAAACTAGTCTTAGTTACAATTTGCTATAAGTAATGAACAAGATGGCAATTAACTGAATTTGTCAGTTTCAGTGAATTTAAATAGTTATGAAGTACAGTTATCAAAATATGAACTTTACAAGTCTAAAAAGAGCTGTCATAAAAGCTTATTATGCTAGAACAGCAGCTGGTAAGATCATCACAAATTTATTTACAATTACAAGTGTATTAAAGAGCGAATTTCTCCAGGTATTAGTGCCATCTGATTTAAAATAGTATAAACACTTTTTTTCCTTCAAAATTGACAAGATAATATGTTTCATGGAAGTGTGTAAAGAGGCACTGCTCCGTATCATAATCAGTTATTCCAACCCAATTTCCCAGGCAGTGTAGAGGTCTAGAGCCATATAATTAACAAAGTTTTCATACTATCTAACATGGAACTTTTCTAGCCTTCTGCTACTGGAATCAATGGGCATGAAAATGAAAAGCAATTTTTCCCCCCTTTCTTTTATATCAACCACTTACCAGTTTCTCTCTGAACTGTCCCTAGTGTTTAACTGGTTTTCCTTAGAATGCAGTTTCAGAAGTTGAGCACAGTGTTAGGGCAAAACATTTGCCAGTATGGTGCAAAGAGTAAGGACTACTTCTTGTGTCTTGTCTAATACACACACACACATTGTTAACAGTTAATATGGTCATAACTGATTTCCAGCTTGTGATGTTCCTAGAGTTTCTAGGCAAATATTTCTAATGAATTGTTTCCCTAGACACTTGCAAAATTCAATATCTTGAGTCAAATACCTAGTACTTATTCCTGTTGAATTTTGTTCTTGTTTTACAGACCCTCCACAAGAGTTCATTTTATATTGCAATTCTGTTTCCAAGACAGTTCTTGTTTCTGAGCCTCTTTCTACCTGCAAATTTAATAGCACATACTTTCTGTTCAGTCTTCCAGGTGGTACAGGAGGTAATTGAAGGGTACTGAATCCAGTGCATGTCATAGAGTCTCGGAATGTTTTGGGCTGGAATAGACCTTAAAGTCATCCAACTCCAACCCTCCTGCCATGGGCAGGGACACCTTCCATGAGATCAGGCTGCTCAGAGCCCCATCTTAACCTGGCCTCGAGCACTTCTGGGGATGGGGCATCCACAGCTTCTCTGGGGCAACCCGTGCCAGTACCTCACACCCCTCAAAAGAAGGAATTTCTTCCAGTTATCTAAACCTACCCTCGCCTTGGTTTTAGCCATTACCCCTTGTGCTATCACTACATCCCTCACAAATAGTTCAACCTTCCATTTTGATAATCAACAAAAGATTTCTAACTGAATGAGGTTTTCTAACTAATGCTATATCCAGCCTGTGGTAGTTGTATCTTGTTTTAGAAAAGTGAAGCCTAACACATTGTTTTGTCTATCAAATTCTATGCAATACTTGACAAGAACACAAATGGCTTGCACCAACACAAGGGCTTCTGTCCATCATGCAGTCATGGAAAAAGCTGTGCTGGATTGAGAGTATTTTTCCATAACAAATTGTTTTAGTATGTCTTTATTTGAGCCTTAGTTAATTATTTTTAGCAGAATTTCTATGGTAAAATAAGTGGATTAGTTTGTAAATGCTTGGCTTTTTTAATAGGAAAGGTGCTGTGTTTGCCTTGTTTCTCTATCTCCACAGCTTCTCAAACAGGGCAGGCACTCCTCTGATGCTGCTTTAGCCAGTGCTAAGTATCTTAAGGTGACATTTATCAGGCATGCTCCCCTCCACTCCATCCTCTTTAAGCTGTAGTTTTAGAATGGAAAAATAAATGTGTGAAAACATTACTTGCATTTTACCCTATCCTGTCTGTCTGTAGCTTCTGTCAGGACATGGAGCACATGCAGCAATATTGATGGCTGGTGGTGTTCAGTTACTTTTCCTGCCATGTTCTGTGGGTTGAAACATGCACTAGGATGTACTGCTCTAGGATCTAACACTTCCTTCCAAACTCCATTATTCTTAAAAAAAACAAACCAAAACAAACCCCAACAACAACAACAACAAAAACCCAAACAACAAAACCAAAAAACCCCACCAAACCAAAAGAACAGATAAAAAAAAGACTAAAGGAAACCAGGAGAATGTTGCATTTTGCACTGCAAGGACAATATTGCTTTTCAAGTGCCAGCTGGATTCTTTTCTGAATTAGAAAGTCTTTAATGTAATTGCCTGAAACACCCTAATCTAACTGCAAATTCCTTACTGAGATTGTAAGAAGGTAATTAGAAAGTAGTTTGATTGTATTTATTTAATGTGCTAAATTCACTATTCCCTGTTCCAATAAGATTATGTCCAATTAAAATGCAATTACTTCTATATTTCCTCAAACAAATGACTGCACAAGGGAGAATTTTTCAGGCTTGGGGAATCCTTTCTCCATTCACTCTCTTCTACTGGAGTGTGGTGGAATTTTGTTGGTTTCTTTGTGGGTTTTGTTTGTTTGTTTTTGGGGTTTTTTTTTTGTTTGTTTGTTTTGTTTTGTTTTAGTGAGGGTGGCTTGGTTTTTTTGGGAGGTTGGAGGTGTTGGTTTTGGGGTTTTTTTTTTGGTTTTTTTTTTTTTTGTTTTGTTTTTTAACTGGGGTTTTGTCTGATTGGGGGTTTGTAGTGAAGATAAATCAGCAAGTAACATCAGCTGGTAGAAGTAGATGTGGACATTACCAAACAGGCCTTTAAATATTTAGAGGATTTTCTGCAGAAATAAATAGATGTTTCTTTCCCTCTTGACATCTCTGTCTTCAGCCTCCCCTCTGTTCACCTTCTTGATTTCAGCATCCTTTCACAGTCTTCTAGGCTTTCTGTTGATAAACTTGCCACCACAGTAAGCTTTTATTCTTGTTGCTGTTAGGTATGACCACAAAACTGGGTTCACTAACAATAAGTGAAAAGCTATGGCAACTCAAATTAAATCAGGAAAAGCCAACAGCCAAGTCATGAAGATCTGTTAAGTTTGTGGAAAGAATTGTTGTGCTTTTTCTCTCACCAGACTGTGTATCTCTTCTTCTGGAAGTCCTTCAGTTAAAGCACTAGAAGTTTGTGTTAGTTCTGTAAAATATGTGGTAACCAAATTTCATTGTTAATTCGTGATATTTGGTTCATCTTGCAAACAAGACTTTTACAGACTTTTTTTACTGTATTCTATATTTTCCATTTTCAACATTCTCAGAATTATAAAGTGGTTCTTAGGGAGAAGGATGTGTTCTCCAGAAGCAACAGGAGTCATATGCAAGTTTGGGCTATCTCTGCAAAAACAAAAGGAAAAAATCTGGAGAGGAATTACTTTATTGAAACAAAGAATGTAATTTTCACAGGCTAACTGTAGCCTGGTGACCTTTAGCAGAAAGGTGTTTTACTAGATTTGAAAACCAGGAGGGAATGTAGCAGCAGTTCCAAAGCCAACGTTCACATACGTGAAACAACATGTTCACTGAATATGGGCACTGCCTGTCTTTTTCTTCCACATCACTGCCTTATGTACAGCAAGCATGAGGTTCTCTGGCAACAAAAAATATTTTGGACCCTGGAAGATGTGTCATCAAAGGCATAAAATAGCCAAAAGAGGCTGGTCTTCCTCCAGAAGACACCTAAGTAAGAGTGATTTGGAATGCCAAATATCAGAACATATCTAAGTGTAGAACAGTATATACTGTGGAATTTTTTTTTACCTCCTTCCAATAAATGATATTTGAAACATAACCATGTAAATTCACCCTGTTTCATATTTTTTGTGTGAAAAGACTTGACAAAGGGTAAGACAGATATCCTGATGCGACCTGTCTTCATTTGGGTGTGCACCTGTCAGTATGTGTTGAATGAGTATGGGTGTATGTGGTGGGCATTACTGGCATTTGTAAAATTAAGTTGGAAAGCTCAGAAGATTTGTATTCTGCTTCACATGCTCTTGCAAAACTCTGTGTGAAACTTTCAGTGTATCTATAACCAGCTGATGAAGCAACAGACCTACATCAGTTATGTTGGCATATCTCCATTTATTAAAGGAGACATCAAAGCAGCAATCATGAGCTTTAAATACTTTAACTTCCTAATAGCATGGGGGGTGCCCCCGAAAAGTTGTAGTTTCATTTAAGTGCAGCCAAAAATGTTTTGTTTCTTTGCTTTTAGAGGAAAGTTTTATTTTGAGGAAAGTAAAATTTCTTGTTGCACAGGAATGGAATGGACTTCTTGGAAAGTTGTGGACCTAAAGAAACAGTTTCACAACTTCTTTGATGTCAAGTTGGAGAAACATGTTCTTCTTTTGGGCTTCACTTTCCATTACTGATCAACGAACCTAAACAGGTACAAATCCCAGGGAGCACTGCAGAGGCCCAAACATCTGTGACAAGTGCAATATAAAATCATCTTTTATTGAGCTTCCCACTGCTCAATAATTGTAGGTCAGGCATGGCTTATTACCAAATACACCTTCCTCATACAGGTGTCTTAGGTACATCAGTTTATTGCCCACAATGACTCAGTTATCAGGTACTTCTGTTTCTCTGAGGAAACACTTTGACTGCTGCAGTCCAGAACTGATCTTTTTCTGTCATGATTATAAACACCAGTGACATACCTTCCACCCCTATTTGATTTAGACAATTAGATCTCTCTCCTAATTGTCAAGTTTCATTTCAGTTCCTCTGCTTCAGTAAAGATCACATTTCTTAATTGTTCTATTCATGATTTGGATGCTATAGAGCAATACTTGTTCCAAGACAATAATTTCCTTATGTTGAAATATTAGTGCTGTATGATTTTAATAATTTACATGCATAAAAAGTAGTAGGTGTTTTCAAAATAAGGAAAGAATAAATATTGAGAAATGTATATAAGAGTTCATATATTTTTGTACATTTTCATGGATATCATCTGAGCCTACATCCTTTGAA